>CM040127.1:104172813-105517134 GCA_022559845.1 Amorphophallus konjac
AGGTAAGAATGAATTAAAGATATGATGGAAATATGCTCATGTAGGGCAATAGATCTTGGAGAGTTGGCACTTTCTACATGAACAACTAAATGAAATCCAACATGATCTCATGTAATGTTGTTCCAACAGAAGATAGCGAGTCTGCTATATAGCCAAGGCAGAGAGGATGTCGGCAAAAAATAAAGAGATGAAAGCTTTGGGGAACGAGATGCTTATCTCTATTGGGTTTTGGAGGACCATTTGGCCAACTCATAAATATCAGATTGCTCCACATCTTCAACAGAATTATGAGATGTAAGTGTATGTCAGGTGATAGACAACTGCTTATCTTATCCCTCTTAGCTCTAGAAAAAGCACAAGAGATATCCAGGTTGCAAAAACTATAGGGGACCAATCTTGTAACTCCCAGTGTGAAATAGTGGAAAAGAATGTGTGACTAAAATAAGGATGTGTGCCCCAATCATGGACCAATTTGCTATTATGCCTACCTAGTTGCACTAAGAAAAGTGGGGAGGTATTGGCTAAAAACCATAGGTAAAAGAAAAAAGAAGTCACCTACAGTTCTTACTAAGGTTGTTGACCATATTGACTACTACAAAGAGGAAGTTGACCATTGTCGATGATGGTGGAAACACAGCCTCCTCTTCATGATGATCAAAATAGAGATTGGCCAATTAGGAGTGATGATGGTACACAAGATCCTAGTGATTTCGACCAAGCAGTTTAGACTTGTGCACACCATCCTCAAGGAGATGACAGTGAGAGAGGAGATGATGAAGATTCTCAAGGTGGACGTGGAGGACCAACTCAATATGGTGGAGGGGGGCCATCATTTTGGACCGTGTGGACAGCTGAAGAAGAGATAGATGGCTTATTATGGAGATCTTTCATATTGAATGCAGCTTTCTTAACCACCATCTAGGAAATGGGCAGCTTGTATCAACTAGAATTTGAGTCTTATAGGTGGAATGTTGACAGTACCGAGAGAGGTTTATTTGGAGGATGGAAGGATATCAAGGTTTCTCAAATCAGATTGGATCAGCCCGGGTTGGCTGATCTAATTGGTTTTCGGCCAAGCCAATCTGACCCCGATTCTCATTGGGGATCGGTGGGATCAACTAGATCGGCCTGGGAATGGACTGGATCAGCTGGTCTGGCCTGATCCCAGCCAGAACCCAGCCCTCCCCTTCCCCACATGACACCATAACACCATGAAGGTTGGTTAAAAAGTTTAAAAAAAAAAGATGAGGAGAAGAAGTATCGAAGAAAAACTGGGAGGGGGTCTATGTAGTCTGAGGCACGCCTCAGAGGTGAGGCGGTGGCTGCTCGCCTCGCCTCGCCCTGTCTTGCCTCGCCTCGCCTCGCCCTATCTCGCCTCGCTCTGACCACAGTTTGTCTCACTCTCTCTCTATCTCACATAAACACACAGAATTTAGTTTTTGACAGTGGTTTGTTAAATTCTATGTGAATTTAGTGAGTCATAATAATTTGAATCATAGGATTGAATGAATTTAGGAAATTTATTGACTTTATATAGATATTTTTATGATATTTAGACATATAATTTATTTTTTGAATTATATATACATATTTTAAAAAAATCTTGCCTCAAACGCCTAGGCCATTGCCTAGGCGTTTGAGGCATGAGGCGACCCCCTGGTCGCCTTGGCCGCCTCACGCCTCATATTACATAGGGGGGTGTATCCACTGTTCTCACTGTCATCCCTGGAGCTGACATTGCTGTCACAGCATGCCATTGAGATTGCCATAACTGTCGCCGTCACCGCTGCTGCCACCACTGCCGCCGTCACCGCTGCTGCTGCCACTGCCACCATCAGCTCCTCCTCCGTTCTGCTCCACCTGCAAAGAGGAAGGAGGCTTCGAGAAGGTAAAAAGTGGGTGTAGGAAAATTGCATAAAGCCCTTCCATGTTAATATAAGAACAATTTAACCATTAAAACATAAAAAAATGGATCGCTGGATCAGATGGGGATCAGTCTCAGATCAGTTGATCTGCCGATCCGGATTGGTTTTTGGGCCACCTATCTGAGCCCAATCCCCAAGCCGGCCTTCCTAGGAGGATATGGCTTCAGCTTTGTTTTCATATAGTTATCCACCACAACATTCATGCATGGGATATGGAGAACCTCATTAAGATCAAGAGGAAGAAGGCCCTTCACATTCACACTAATAGGATTGATATCTGGTAGATATTTGATAATTTTCTTCAACAATTCAATGGTATGTATGACAATCCCATTGAATTTTTGTATCAATTTGCATTTTGAAATGCCATGATTCTCATCGTTTCCTTGTATCTCAATGCATTGTTTTTTTGCTAAAACTTAGAAGTAGCCTTTTCAATTGATTTCTAGCTGGTTTTCTATCTATTAGTCAATTTTCTGAAGTAATTTGGACTTTTTAATGTGGTTAGGCATAAAATGGCATTCTTTTGAGTAAGATGAGGGCTTCTGATGCAAAACTGGCCCAAACCAGTCCAGACTGAGCAGAACTGGCCAGTTCCAGTTCTGAACTGTAACTGCTCCTAGCCGGTTTCAGTTCCAAAGTGGTTTTCTAAACCTGGGTGATGTGCCTACTGATGAAGGTTACAAAACCATGGGCAATGCACCTGAAATAAAACTGTAGGTAATGGCACAACCTCTGAATGGGTGAATGGTTTGCATGGGTGAATGGTTTGCCAGGGATTAGGCCACTGGTGCAACCAGTGAAGGTCCTCACCCTAAGCCAGGCAGCAGACCAGCTGGTGCTGTCCAGCGCCCGACTGAGGCACACACTAGCCCCATTTGCTTCCCTCCCAACAATTTCAAGCATTCCTTAACTCTCTTTTCAAAGTCATTTCATCTTTTCCTCGTGATACTTGTCCAATATTGGTCTCTCACCTTTCTTTGGCCTCAGATGGAATTATTGCCCAATTTGAGCTGCATTCCCGAAAAACCTGACCCACTGGCAGTGCCTCGTGGTGCGGCAAGGTCCAGAGCAATAATACAATACTTTCATTGCTTTATAAATGTAGGCATTAAAGTTCCTACACATAAAACACCATAGGTCATTGACTTCCGGAAGCATGTACCAACACCTTAAAGGCCATAGGTGCTCTTCATGATGACCAGCCTAGACTTTTTAATTAGAATATTATTCCTACTATATGTCACACATCCATTACCCACTATACAATACAATGAAGTTGCATACATTCATAGATGTGCATCTTTCATATAAAATCAATGTTTTTTTAATAATCACAGAAGCATGTGTACAAAATGGCGCAAGTCATAAACAAATTTATACATAGTTCCTTAAGCAAAAAGGAAAGTAAACAAAAATACACTGTCACATAGGAATCCTGCCACTGCCTCACACGTGAGTCACACATTAGTGAGATCATCTGCTGTGCTCACTAAGATTATTGGATCCTACAGCTTGTGTGTTGCTACTAGTTCACAGTATATATCCCAAACCTCCTTTCTCTTCTCCACTGTGGCTTCTACAATCCTAGGGACATGGTGAATTCCTCCACTGGCCTGTCTCACCTCAGCCATAATGTTGAAAATGAAACCAGATTGAATCTAGTCAGTGCTTGCTTACATGGGTAAGAAAATAATGTTCATAAAAGGAGCATATTTTTCATTAGATACAGGTAAATGCCTTTTCTGATCATTGTAATCCTAGAGTATGCTAAAGAAACATGATTGGGTTTTTTGCATGAAAACCATTGTTAGACGTGAATTTGCAAAAAAATCACTATTGGAAATACATTAGCAGGCATATCACTCTGTAAACTCTAATTGTGCAAAAATGCCATCTCCGTAACCATCTGTTATTACCCGAGAATTTAATCATGGTTAATCTTAACCCGACATGAGAAAAGACCAAGATATCCCTAGTTAAAATAAAATAAAAATATATTCTAACACCCCTCCCCTCCCTCCCATCGGAAACCCCCCTCCTCGCCGGAGTACCCCCCCACCCGCTACCGACTCCGCTGCCCTCCGCCACTATCGTCGTCCTCGGGCGCGGCAGAGGACGTGGCGGCGAAGGCCGTGCAGAAGCCGTATGAGGGGCTGGTGGTTGCCATTTTCTCGACGTTCAATCCCTCTCGCACAGTCTCCCAGCACCTCAATTACGGAACCTACCCCAATTTCTTAAGTTCGCCGTCGTCCGGGGTGGCTGCCGGCGGCGGCACGTACACCCCTTCCCTCCCCAGGCCCATATCCACCATCCACCCCTAACCCTCGTCCTCCTCCCCGCACCAGCACCACCACCAGCAGTAGCAGCATGGCTACCACCCCAATCGCAAACGCCCGTAGCCGGCACCGCCATCGTCCTCCCCCATGTACCACCAGATCTCGCCCCTTGGCCATCGTGGAGCCTTCTCGCTTCTCGTCCCCGACGGCCACTGATATCGTCCACTCCTCCCTCACGTCATCGGCCCCGCACCTTCACCACCTCCAGCAGACCTCCCAGCTACATTTGATGACTGCCGACGGGAAGAAGGGCGAAGTGCGAAGTGACAAAGGGCAGCGGAGGGGAGCAGCATAGCCGAGCCAGTGCAGCCAAACCCTAGCTCCATGTTGCCGACGGCCCCCCGCCTCCACCTCCCCCTCCCCCTCTTCCTCTGCCTCTGCGCATCCCGGTGCCTCGCCGTAGCCAAGTCCACCATCGAGCCCTGCCCAGGTTCTGACTCCTGCAACGCCCTCATCGGCAACACCTTCTACACCGACCTCAAGATCTCCGAGGTGGTGGCCCTCTTCCAAGTCGATCCCATCGCCCTTCTCACCGCCAACGCGATCGACATCTCCGTCCTCGACTGCGGGAGGGTGACACGGTGCCACGCATCGCGGCCGCGTCCTCTCTCTCTCTTTCTCTTTAAGAGCATTCTTGTCATTTTACATCTAACTAATGGGAATAGCAGAATCTATATGGAATATTCGTCTTTCCGTCGACGGAAGTTAACTAGGATGATATTTTTGCACAATTAGAGTTTACAGAGTTATATGTCTGCTAATGCATTTCCAGGAGTGATTTTTTTGCAAATTCACGTCTAACAATGGTTTTCATGCAAAAAACCCAACATGATTTGGTCATATCTGAACCTAACTTTTACCCTTCCAGTTTACTAATAGCAGCAGCCTACTGCTTTTTATCCTATTCATACCTTGCAGAAACATCTTTCAGCTTTTCTATCTATTTTCTGACAGCTTCATCTAAGGGCATGAAACAACTCTGTTAGGGAGTGCAATGCACTAAACGATCACTATTTTCATTTCCATGGTAAGTATTTAATCTAAGGACCTGCAATCAAAGGTGGTACCTGACCTGGCTGCACACCCTATCAGGAGCCGTCACAGGGTCATGAGTCCTGGCATTGCTTACAGATGTCTAGGAATAACCTGTGTAAAACAAAGCAATCACTGGAGTGTAAAAGAAGTGTAATGTTTCATGTCAGGGACATTAAGACTTTTATGTCAGCGGCATTCAGTTGTCTTTTTTCTTTTGTCAAAGATTTGTGTTAACTTGTTTCTGTATTTTAGTCTCTTGCTGCCTTGGTCAGCCCTCTTATATTCAGTGGCAGTTTAGTCATTGCAACATATAATTATGATTAAATCAGCCCATCCATCCTGATTCAATCCTGCCCTTGAATTTTTTACTCAAAACATATAATTATGGTTTGTACCGTTCATAGAAGATGTGAGAATAATGTTGTGAGCACGGAAAGAAGGATCAGGAATCGGGATCGGATCGGCCGGTCCCAACCTGATCCGGGTTGGCCAGATCAGCTGATCTCGATCCGATCCAGTTTTATTTTTTAGTTTAGAGGTTAATTTGGGTTTCTGGATTTTAGAAGAGTTTTTGTGCAAAACTAACCTATTTCCTTCGAGTCTCTCAGGGTCTCTCTCTTTCTCATTTCTTCCACTGTTCCCCCTGAACCCCCACTCCGCTGCAGGCCGATTGCGAGGATGAGGACAACGAGGAGGCTACAGAAGACGGCGGCAGCAGCGATGGGGATGGTGGCAATGACGGTTCCTTTTCTTCGTCTTCTTTTTCTCTGCCGGTACTGTTCCTTCTCGGAGGAACAATAAAAGTCCTCAATTTTACTGTTCATCCGGGAGGAATGAACTGTTCATTTTATTTATTTATTTTTATTTCCTGGGTGGGGATCAGGTCGGATCGGCCGATCCAGTCTGTAAATTGGGATGGGGGGGGGGGGGGGAGATCGGGATGAGATCGGCCCAACTCAAATCTGATCGGATCGGCCGATCTGAGCCGATCCTTCCTTCCATGGTTGTGGGAGGGAATAAAAAAGTGTTCAAGATGCCTGTTATTCATTCTGGTAGAAGACGTCATTTCAAAAATTGTGGCAGAAGATGGAGGGCCATTCTATATCATCTCACTGAAGCTGCTTGGACAACTAGCTCAAAGTGGTATACATGGCTATGCAATCAGTCCCAGAAATGTACCTATGAGAGTTGAGAAGCAAGAACTTGCAAGAGCCCACTTTCTAAATTGTCTCACCACCTAGGTTTGCCTCACAATCTCAAGTATCCCATCCAATTGGTGAACTTACTCTGATTTGCTGAAATGTATGAATACTCTGTCAGTCTTAGTGGCAATGCCCAATGTGGAGCGTTGAACATCTGAATGCAAATTTAAGAATCATGTGTTTTATCAGCTGAGTTGATGTGCTTTTATAAGCTAGTACGAATTAATGGGCATATGATTCTTGTACATCACTCCTTAATTGTAAAGAAGACATCTTGTCCCTTGGCATATGACATCTTACTTGTTCATCTTTTGCATGTCGAAGAATGTGCAAACCAAATACTGCTGTAATTTTGGAAGCTTTAGATGACATATTATTACAGAAGCATGAACTGCAGAAAATAGAGGGATCAATAACATCATTTCTGATTGTTTTGCAGGGCAGCGGCTCCTGATGGTAGTATGTCTGAATATCCTACCCTTGTGGGTGTTCCTCCTCTTGGTTGCTTCTGGTGCTGTAAAGCTTCCATTTAGTCTGCCCTTTATGGATGACCTGCTCTCATAAGCAGGGATTTCATTGGAAGGAAGGCTTGCTCTCCATGGTAATGTTAATTGTCAGTGTCACGTGTACAACTATACATACTAAATTAGATCCTGGGCTCCCACAGAATGGAAAGGGTGCTGGCGTCTTTTGCATCAGAAAGAATGAATTTGCTGTTAAAGAGGGCATAGCTCGTAAAACTGAAGCTGCCCTCTTATGCCCCTCTTTTATTTATATAAAAACAGAAGGGTAACAATATTTGCTCCTTTATTTGTCTATTTCACTGGGAAGGGCGATCATCAGCGTACGACTTTAGGGATGCATGGCTATAATAGAGGGAACGCTCTATAAAATTATATACGGATAGGAACGATTATTGATAGGCATAATGTGAAGTTGATCTTATCATCAACCGATCGTCATATTAGTTGTACTTGCAACAACAGTACGTGCAGCAAAGCAAGACTGAAACATGGTGTGTTGTCTACCTCACGGAGGGTTGTTGCCGCTCTTAAAATGCACCATGGTGTTTTCAAGTGTGCCTCGACATCTCACGCGTGCATCAACGCACACATGGGGCACCCAACCTTAAAAGAAAAAAAAATACCCACTTTTTTTTCTGACAGCATTTCTCAGTGCTCTGATGAACATGCTCTTGAATAGATGTACAGTGAGCTGTTACGTGCTTACCAAAAATAAATATTCTAAAAAAAGAATAAGCAGGCAATTTTTAATAAAAAGTTGGTTCCCTCGGGTTGTACGACGTTGGGCGCATTTAATGGTGTCCGGACATATTTAAAAAGGGTGGCAGTAGCTTCACGTGGGGGTGAGAAGCAGGTGGTGGTGGCTTCCTTGTGATTATGCGGTGCGAGAAATCACTTCAACCTTGACACATGCGGGACGGGCTACACGTGTGTGATTGCACCGTGCAATACATCTAAGATTGTCAACGGGTGAGATCCTCTGTGATCTGAATTCAGAATCAATAATATCAGATCCAAATCAGACTCGAATCCAAAATAAAGTGCGATTTCAAATTAGGATCTGATCCGAATCCAAATTTAAAGTTTCAGATTCGGATCTAAATCGAAATCCTATTATGTGTATCTTTAATAGATAATGAGTAAAGGGATCCGAATTTACATGTTGGGTTGAATTTGGATCCGAATTTTTGGATCTAAATATTAAACAAGATATTACACTTAGACGGATACCTTTATAGGTAAATAATAATTACAAAATTTCAGATCCAAATTTTCGGATCTAAATATTAAACATAATATTGCACCTAAGAGCATACCTTTGTGGGTAAATAACAAGTCTAAATTTTCGGATTTGAATTTTCCGATCTAAATAGTAAACACAACATTGGATTTAAATTCATGTACAAATCCGTAGAGTAGGGAACTGTTATAAGGGACATTAACATTCTATTTTCTCACAGATGCAACCACAACCTGTCACACTCTCTCTCTTGAATCTGTATCATCAAACTGATCTGCTCCAAAGGATGACACGCAAGGTTTGATATCCCCAATACCCAAAGCTATCAGATAAAGACCCAGAAAGAACACAGCATACTGAGCTGCAGTTGCTTCCGGGCATATGGAGCCTACACATGGTGGGGGTTTAAAAGCAGGAACTGATGCTGAGAGTGTTAAATGTACTCGTTCCCTGTATGAAACATAATGCATAAAAATCACTAAGTGAGAATAAATCAAACAGAGACGAAGATCTGAAACTGTCTCAGCATGCCTTTTTTTTGGAAGGCGAGTCAGCATGCCCTTTAAAGCATGCTGGAACAGAAGCAACATTTATACTCACGATAAAGTAAATTATAGAGAATACAGCAATGGTCCAATATCTTCCCCAGTATGCATCAGCCAGCACAGCTCCAATCAAAGGTGCAATGTAGCATGTTCCTTGCCAAGTGGTAACATTTCTTGCAGCAGATACATTTCCAATTAAAAGTTTCCAATACACTCCTCCTTGAATGAATGCCACTTTGACCACTTTGAGTCATCATCACTTCCACTACTTTCTCATACCCTACCATTTCTGGTCCGGTTTGATCCATCTCTCCACTCAAACCCAGATGTTGTGTTCTTTGAATGAATGCCATTCCATGGCCTAAAAGACCAGGTATAGCATCTATTGCCAAAAGTTGCTTGAAAAACTGTGTCAGAATTCATGTCATCATCTTCAGAATAGAATCTCCAATTATTCATTTTACCTGGCAAGAAACAAACATGAATCACAGATTCAAACCTGGTGAGCTCTTCTGAGTTGAAGAAAGAATGTCCTAATGTTATGCAAGTGATGCTCTGGAGTCAGAGGCATGACATAACCAAGGGGACTGAGGGGTTGCCTTAGCCTCGCCTAGGCAATGGCCTAGACATTTGAGGTGACCTTTTGTTAAAAACATATATAAAATTTGAGTATATAGAAATATGATTAAATATGACCAAAAAAAATATGAAAAAAATTCCTAAATTCATCCACTCAAATGTATCAAATGAATATAGAATTTACCAGATTCATATAAAATTTGAATAAATCAAATTGTAGTTTACCATGTTTATACTCGTACATGTAAATATACTAAATATGTGCAACATTATTACAAAACCAAAACAACTAAGTAACAGAGTTTCAAAAACAACAATACTGTCAAAATAGTCCATTATGTAACATCCCAATCACACATAGTTATCTCTTAATTCTCATGCAAAATTCGGATCTATTTGCAGATTCACATAATAAATACAAACGTTACATTGAAATGCAAATAAAGTTGGATAGGATAGTCCTGCTGCTGCACTTTTGTACTCTAAATGCAGGTCTTTTCTGACTCTTTCTGGCTCATCATGCTGTACAAGACTCAAATTTTCAGTTTGATTAAACAACTATTGATGGTAGATAGAAACAACAAAACATATTATAACTTTATTGATCAAATAATCCTCTGCACTATGTAGGAAACCAAGACATATGCAGAAGGGATAGAACTAATGATTGAGAATAAATCCATGTATATATGCTTCCAAAGAGAGAAGATGAGCAATCACCACATAACACAACCAAAAAAATTAAACTCCAAATCCCACAAATGCTTCTTGAAAACTTCAGACACAATATGACATTTATAGACATAGTTAACAAATGTTAAAATAAGCTTTTCCTGATATCACATTAAAAGAAGAGAAAAATCAAATCCCCTACCTTTTCTAAAACCATAATGAAAATGCATCATACATGGGGTAATGTGTCATTTACATCACAAGGCCATAGAGGAATATTTTCCATCTTAAGATGCAATCTCAGAACAGAGACAATTATTTTCAACCACATTTGACAAAGATTGATAGAAGACATTCATACAAAAGAGAAACGTATAGTACAACAATAGGGCATAAAAATTATTGGCCGTGAGTACAATATGCAACCAAAGTCGCCACCCATTACCACTGATCACTAAAAGCAATAATTATATCTTCACAAGAAATGCTACAGCAATGCAATCAACAAAAGCCATGCGAGAAAACAACGGGTTGCCCATATTGAAAGGGCAAGCATCCGATGAATGATGGTTCGAGAGACACGAAATGTCAACTTATATTATAAAATGAGAACAAAGCTTAAAGGTCCTTGGTCATGCATTAGAGTGTTGCTTAGATGAAGAAAAATCAAACAAAAAATGCCATCATAAAACATGGAAAACCAACTATTTTCCGCTACTGACACTCTGACAGAGGGCAAGAAACCCAAAAAATAGTAGCCCACTGCCCACATGCACAATAACTCGAGAAGAGAATTATTGAGGCCATGGACAGCCATGAAACTTGTACTTATTCCTGAAGAATTGGACAACAATGAACCTAAGCATGAAATAAGGGAGAAAGAATAGCGATAACCAAGAAATCATCTCAATTGAAGCTTCCTATGTAAAGGATGTTCGAATCTGAACTATAGAAAGCCATCAAGATGGCAAATATTTCTGCCAAATAAATCATACACAAAAAAGGTATCTATCATCTGAAATAAAAAAGGTAAACAGAAGTATGAAGGCACATCAATAAATTTTCTTCGAGAGCATCAAACAAGACCACAATACAGTAGATTAATATATTATTCCTCCGCAGTTCTGCCATTCACATGTAACACTTGCATCAAACTTCAAATCAGAAGTCAAGATACTCGTATATCAACGAAACTCCCCCAAGATCTAATTTTGGGACCAATTTTAAGGCGAAAGACAGCATACAAGAGCAGAAACCCCAACAGAAGACCCGAAGAACTGGAAAAAATAAAAAGCCTCACATGGATGAAGAATGGAAAACCCATCCGAGATCTCACGACCGACTTGAAACCACATAAGACAGGAAACACAAGCAAACAACAAGAAAAACCAAGAAACTACCTTGATCAACACACAACAGGACAACCCTGTGCAGACATGAAGCCCTTCCCTGTCACCCTAAACAGGGGTTTCGAGAAGGCCGATCACGAAAACGTCGCCGTCGTAGGTGGCTGAAGAGATCGTCGTCGTTAAGATGCCGTCGGCGTCGCAGGAGGCTGAGGAGATCATCATCGTTGAGATGCCGCTGCTGCCCTAGACAGAGAAGCAGAAGGAGAGTGCTGTGGAGATGCCGGAGGAACCCTAGAGGGAGGCCGCCGAGTGACAATGGTCGATGGGATTTGCTCAGCCCGAAAGAAGAAGTTTTATGGCCCCCCGATAACCTGATCCGAAATCAAAGATTTCGGATCAAAAAACACCACCCCGGATCCACACAACAGTCCCATTTCGAATCAAATAAGATGCTCCGAATCCGATTTTTTTTCGGATTCGAATCGGGCTTGCGGATCCAACCTATCTGTTGACACCCCTAAATACGCCTCAACTTTAATATTATTTAATAGAGTGAAATATGTGATAATATAAAGAATAGGGTAATGTTATTGTAATTGAATCGATGTTTGGATCGGTCAACGAGTTGATTCAGTTCTAATTGGTTTGAAATGTGACGTCATCATAATATTGATACATGATGATGATCTCCCCTCCCCCCTCCTACGCAGGTGGCAGGAGGGCGCAGGTTCAAGCCGTGCCTCCCACCAGGAGGCGCTGCCCCCGCTTTCCCCTCCCCCCCAAAATAATAATAATAATAATAATACATGATGATGATCCGATAGTCTAAACCTATTCTATAGTTCAAAATAATAAGAAATAAGATATAATGATCAAAATAAATAAATATATATATGTATAATTATTAGTTATGATTACGTAACTATACGAGTAAAAAATAACAATAACATAGTTAAATAAATTGATCTTAAAATTTTATAATATTCTATTAATCTTCACTCTTCACAATTGACATCTATGTTCCTTTAAAATTTTAAACTTGAAATATATCTAAAATAAAATGATAAATAATAATAAATTAATAATAATAAGATAATTTTATTCACACATAAATATCTGTTTGAATATATAAATATTTTTATTTTTATTTTTTTGATTTAAAAGATGAATTGGGTGAGACTGGTTCACCAGTCGAACCGCGGTTCGTCCAGTTCGTCCGATTTTTTAACATTAGACCAGACCGGTCTTAATCGGACCGATTCTTAGACCGGTTGGCGATCGGAGCAATCCGACTGGCCGATCCTGTTCTGATAACACTGGAATAGAGCGATACAGATGGGATAAAGATTCCGAAGGTATGTTGTAATTTTCCCTATAAATGTACGTAGAGTCTATTTCTTATTCTAATTAATTGCAAAAATTATCTTCGGACTTATTCACATCAGAGGTCCTTGACGCCTATCCATTGAATGCATCAGGTCAAGGTGACATCTTTTAGATTTTTCTTTGAATTTTTTTTGCATAACTTTAAAATTACCTATTTGCAGCATTAGATTGGGCTGATGCATTATGTTAGTCATTCAATTAAGTCAAATTCGCGAGTGTGTTCTATTTTCATTCCTACAACAACGCATGTTTCGTTTCTACCAAAATGTCCATTAGATGATAAGTGCCTGTTTCACTCGCGGGGAATCCCTTCTGTTTTTTCTCGCGGCGGTGACACACACTCGCCTTTTACAGAAGGCCGAGATAGGTCGACTTGGCATGCGAGAATTTCGGGGGTATTTACAAGAAGGTGAAAAGAACGATAGGAACGCACAAGAAGGAATGGCATATAGGTAATCATTCTGGAAAATTGAGACATGGACAGCTGGATGGAATGCGGGCGTGCCAATCGATTTCTCGACGATCACTGGCGGAACCAAGTGTTTGACTGGGGATGTGCCACCAGGGCACGGCACGTGAGCACAAAATATTGTGCGCCACGTGGAGGGAATGAGGTTCCACCGGTATGAGTGTAGGCGATTATGGGAGCTTGTGTACTGGATGTCTTCCCCACCGATTGCAAGCAATCTGTGTTTATTTTACATCAGGTGGAGCCCTAACACCTTTGTTTCTACTGCCGAAGAGAAGAGTCAGGGACACTGGGAGCCGCAACGTCGGGATGACTTAGTCCATGCAACAGTGACAAGGCAACAATAACACAACTTGGATAACTGGGGGCAGAGAGACTTGTTCCAGTGTGGACACTACAAATGGTATGCACTCTAGATTTATGGGAGCGAGGTAGTGGCTCAGACAGAGGAGCAACGGACACTGACTCGGCAAGGAGCAGGCAGGTGCTGGCTCAGATGTAGGTCCATCCGGCTAGAGGAGTTAGGACCGAGCTGAGAGACAGGTGGCGATTTGCTGGACAGCCTTGAGATTGATAGTTGGCAAGGATGGGGATCAATTTTCGGATTGGATTACATCACTATATGCCATGAGAGGCATTTATACGGGGCGTGCAAGCCCGATTATAAATGTGTGCATGCCACGAGACAATTCCGTCGTTTGGGACGGTCCCCGGGTGATGCGAGACGAACTGCGAACCTATGGGAGATGCAAACCCGACTACTACGGCCAGCAATGGCGTGCACTTTGGAGACACCACAGCTCGATGTCAAAGAGCTCCAGGAGAGGAGTATGTGTCCTCAACAAGAAACACTAGCTCACAATCATCCCAAGCGAGGGAAACACGTGGATCCGCGCGGCTGAGGAATCGGCAGAGTCAAGGGTGGTCGATTCACTCACGTACTCATATCGAGTCATGGGACGGTCATGCTCACTCACTCGCAGTAGTGAAATATATTAGAACGAGCTATGATCCTACCAGTCACACAAGCAGCGGCATCAAGAACACATACGGGACTAGCAAATACGACAAGGGAGGGGTGGTATGCGTACCTCCACACTCGGGACGTGGGGAAGACTCCCGGCCAAGACACGGTAACTCTCGGTACAAGTAAATAACAAATAATTACATACCCAAATTTGATGCCCACTCCAGACAGGGAGGTAAAAGGCTACAAAAAGTGATCCGGGAGCGGTGTGCTTGGGTTGACGGGTAGCACGTCGGGGCTCTTCAGGACAGAGGTGATCTACTGGTCCGGTCAGGTTCTGTTCAGATCTGCAGGACAGCAAGCGAGTGCGGCCAGTGGGACGGTGGCCTCGGACGTCTTCTGATTGTGGCGGTTGACTGGGACGTTGGAGAGGTGTCCCTTTTCGATCCTGGGGAGCGGCAATAGCTGGATCTCAGCCGAGGTGCCGACGGGAGATCTAGAACGGGGATCTGTCCTGTAGCCCTGCAACTGGACAGATCTGTGCGACCCAGCGAAAATGGTCACTGTTGGCAGATCCGGGGTCTGATCGAAACGAAACCAGGGCCGTTGCGAAGGGCACTCGACGATTTACAACTTATAGGAATTTATGATCCATCCACTAGACCGATTTTCCTGGTAAATCTCTACAATAGGGACCTCATGCTGGTAGGGTCTGCTGGGCAGACTGAAACCGGTATGATGATGGACATGGAAAGGGAGGCAAACAGGGGATCTGGATCATGGGGTAAACGTGGGTGAGAGAAGGGGATGTGGGGGTCGTGCACACCAAATTTGGTGGCGTTCTGAGGAGGTTTAGGGGGCGGGAAAAATTGGTATTCAGGGTTCTGTCACGCAGATCCACATACAGGCAGACTGCACAAGGGGAAATGCAGGTGGTGGAACGGGGATCAAGCGGTGGTGGATCGGGGTGAAAATTGGACTGGAGATAGGGAAGAACGTGGGGAAGAGGCTGTCAAAATTTGGTGATGATCTGATGGTGGGATGGGGAGAACAAACCTTTTATTTCATGCTTTGTCCTACTGCACGCAGTTCTGGACAACAAGTCGAAAGGTGGCTCGTGGCGGCTCAATGGTGGCGCGGATGGCGGAGGCGGTGGAGGTGGCTAGACGTCACACCCAGCGGAGGGGTAAGGATTGGGAATCGCTCCTAGCGAAAGGGTATCTCACCTTAGAACTGCAACCGTCTCAGCTGCAAGGGGGGGGGGGGGGAGGAAGAAGGGGATAGAGGGGGTGAGATAGGGGGCGCCCTTGGGCTTTGGCAATTTTGCACAAAATGATTTCTTCTATGTTTTAAAATTGTTACAAGAGACATTATATATGAAACCCTAGACCTAGGACAAATTACCTTAACTACCCTTGGTTAATGGGAGAGGAAAGGGCAATATGGGGAGGGGAGAATTTTCAAAGCCCACATGGGGGGAGTAGGTGGGGAAGGGGGGGGGGGCGCCCCTTCCCTTGGTCAAGGTATGCAACCAACAATTGGCCACATGTGTTGTATGGGCAGCCATGGGGGCAAGGGCGCATGATTCATGGGATGTGTTCTTCCTTTGGACAAAAAGTCCACAAGGGTGGCTTGGAAGGCGGGGGGCACCCTCTTCTTGGTCCTTCCATGGGTTTGAAAAGTCTTGGTCTTCCATGGCCCTTGAAAAGTCCAAATGGGCTTGGAATGCCCAAGGGAGAGGGGGTGGCCCAATTGGGCCCCTTTGTGGCCTTGAGGCCCAATTCCTATCTAGACTCAAAATAGAAGAAAAACCCAATAACCTAGTGGGTTTTGCCTAATGGGCCTTGCTAACCAAATGAGGCCCAAACCCTTTAAACTGGGCCTTATTACCCAATGGCTCATAAATGGCCTACATAAGAACCCAAATGACTTATGAACAATGTACAACTCAAGAAATCAGTCGCCATGCTCTAATGTCCCCATCAATTCTCCCCGAGTGGGAAGAACTCGACCCTGTTGAGTTAAGGGGTCCTGTCGCTCAGGTACCGCTCCAGCGGATCTGGATCTGTCCACTCTAGCTCCCCCCTCGTGATCCACGTGTCGTTGGACGCGGGCCTGTAAGGTTTCGATCAGAGCAGCAGCGGAAACAACGAAACCCTAAGAGTCGTATCGTTGCCGGCGATCAAAATCAAAAACTATTAATCGAAGAACCCGCCAAGGAAGAACAGTTCTATACCTTTGCGGGATTAATCAATTCCCAGATGCCCGAAGACGATCGAGTAGAGGCTCGTCGGGCTGCTAGCCGTCCAAGTGTCCGGCCTCTAGATGTATCCACACGAGCAGCGGGAACGGACGGAGTCTCCTTCTCGATCTCCACACGTCGGCCACTCCTCAGCACCACCATCCACCGCCGTAGGAGGAGGGAGAGAGAGAGGGATGCGCCCAGGTCAGGGAGGAGAGAGAGAGAGAGAGGGGCGGCGGCCAGGGGAGAAACCCTAGTGCTTGGCCAGGGTTTCTCTCCTCAGCGTGTATTTATAGACTCTGGCATTTTTCACAAAAACCCAGAAATGGTCTATAATTACCGTCCTTCTCCGTCTGATCCACTACTCTATTGTGTGTGACCCTCTAGGCCCAATAGTCTGTTTAGTTTTCAAGCCCATTAAGCTAAGAACTCTTCTTAACTTAATTAGTTATAATCCAATAACTCTTAATGGATTTAACAGGCTTTCCGACCACGAACGGCACCAAGCAACACCTCGTGATCCCAAATGACTTTGGGAGGGATGCAACCCATATTGAACCTTTCCGTCATCAGATTCCACACAGTTATAGATCCTCATTCATACAATGCTCCAATCAGAATTAGGGTACGGTCAAACTGTCAAACCCTAAAACATCATGATCTTATGGACCCTTGTACTCTTAAGTACAGTTCACTAGAAAACTCCTTTTTCTAAGTGAACCCCCATACCCTGGCCAGGGATTTCTAAGTACATGTCCATAGAGCATTCTCTCTCTTAATCCATGCAGAGAGTGAATGATCCCTTGTTGTCCACCAAAGTGTTTTCACATGAATCCCACTGAGTCCGAATAGCTAACTATTAAGAACCACAAGATTGAAGTTCATAAGTCAGCAATCAAGCGCTCAGTGGAGTCCACGCAAAACCTCGTTAGTGACTCAGGTCAAAGATCCAACTATGCTACTGTGGCACTAGAATCTCCTGATTGACAGTCAGCATGATTACCATTCAAGAATTCTAGATCGGGTCAGTTCAGTGAACTCATTCCACTAACGAGCACCTGCACGCGTACCTTGATGTCACCACACCGGTGATTATGAGATCGATCACCCTCATCACATGAGTGAGTACCACGTGCACCAGTCTATCCGGATCTTCAATGTCCCTTCTTGAAGATCCTATGACCAGGAACATTTAGAATATAAACATCTAGATGACTGTTCTCATTATCACAATCTCATTATGATCCAATCATCATAGCTCATATTCAAGGACTTCATCATATTACAACAAACATACTATAACGTGCTAAGAATATAATGAAGAAAATGCCATTAGTATATTGAACGAAATTGTACAAGAAATGTCGCCATCACAACACTTGTGATTGGCTTGAAGGGCATACATCTCCAACAGGGCCGTCCTCTCCACCACACGAAATAGCGTTGGTACGCTCCACTCCTGGTAGTCGTCACTTGCTCATCTAGTATGTACTCTATCTGCTCACGCTGCTGAGGTAACGGGGCTGGAAGTGGACACTCAAGGGTGGGGGTCACTCACAAGGGGATTAGACGGCTCAAAAGGCTCACTAAGAATCACCACTGAGCGACTAGATCCGAGACATTGAAAGTGGAGCTGATCCCATAATCTTCCGTCAAGTCTACAACATACGCGTTAGATCCAACTCACCTCACTAGTCAAAAGGGATCGGCACCGTGAGCTTGCAATTTCTTCATGGTCCATAGGGAAACCGTTCTGGTCTGACCCTGATCATGACATACTCACCCTCTTAGAACTTACATGGATGCCTATGAGCATCGGCTAACTCCTTACAGCTGGCCTTTTAGACGACGACTATGCAACTCCTAATATGTTCAGAAAATGGCTCAACTGACTCCGACACTCGAGCATGCAGGGATGATGAGACTAGTCCTATCGACTTCCTATGCCTATGACCTGCGACAAACTCGAATGGACTCAATTAAAATAAAATGACCCAGTAAACTCAGATACTAATGTACAAAGGGAGGTGGTCCCGGACATCCGAATGTGGATTTAGGGTACATAGGACCTCTATCAACTTGGGAGGACTCTAGACATCCTAAAGTGGACCAGTCATGCACGAGCTCTTGAACACTATCAGTATACAATGGAGGACCCAGACACAAATGCAAAAATGCATGCAGCACATTCCGTATGACGTGTCTCTTCCTAACCAAGACCCAGTGTATAGGTGCATGGAAGGCTGGGGTTTGGTCAGACATAGCGGACCTGATGTGGGGCAGGGTAAGATGGTAGGCTTCGTGGAGGACTAGGAGGGAGACTTGTGAAGCTAGGGGTTCCCATGAGGAAGGATCAAAAGGATCAAGAAAGGTTAGGGACCCGGTGATGTAGCTCCTTTTCGGCCCCGGGTATAGGTCCCCCATGTAGGTAAGCTCTTCATCAACTGAGGGAATCAATGAGGTTGCTGACTCTTCGAGAGGTGTGGGCTTCCCTATGGAAGAGAAGGTGTCATGGGGTGGGGATGGGTTGAGCTCGTCAGGTAGAGATAAGAACAACACGAGCTCACTAGTGTATAGACCCAAGGTGCAAACAGAAGTAATGGAACCCAAGGATGGGTAGATGAAGCTAATGCACCTGGGTGGATTAGGCCTAAGAGCCAACATGCCGGTCAACTTCACTTGCCAACCTAATCCCTCAAGAAGATCGTCCATGGTGTCCACGAAGTAAAAGGATTGGAAGGTGGTGCGAAAAGAGGTGGTGGACACTACCTGTAATGCTGGCTCTATGGAAGGGTAGCAAGGAATCGTGACATCCGGAAATAAGCCCTTCCTTAACCAACTCGCTAGAGGTTACCCAAAGACTAGATGACCCTTAAGTGGTAGGAACAGCTCCGAATGGGGATCTAAGGATGATGGTGACACCTGATCGGCAGGTAAAGTAGGGGCGACTGGCTGAATATGGTCTATGGGCACGAGTGTCATAACATTGTGGAACGTAAACTCACCGAAAAAATGAGGAGGATGTAAAGTGCAAGTCCTCCGCTCCGGGTCAAAGGTCGCACTCCTCTCCTTGAGCCAAGATCGCCCTAGTATAATGCATGGACCCACTAGCGTACCGATTTTGCACCATGCGCCATCGAAGTAAAGAACGGAACCGATCGTCTTTTGGAACTCTACAAAGGCTAAATCACCCTTGCGGACAATCTTGCTCGTCTTGGAGAGGGACTTGACGATATCCGACGAGACACAATTATCCGACTCCATATAAATGAAATCGAGTTCTATTGTCGATCCATTGGGTAGAGTGGCAGTAGAAAGGATAGGGTGCGGGATCGACCCATTCGTTGACATGTGGATCGGGTCATCTGGGGGTGAATCTGAAGGGGCGTGGCCCGAGGGGTCAGCCATGGGTGCAGGCTTCACCATCGGTGTAGGCGGGACACTGGCCTCTCTCCGGGTGGGCCTACATGGGCGAACCTCAAGACAGCCTTCCCGGTCATCCATTCGGTCCCTAAAGGCCTGGAACAGGTCAGCCAGAGATGACTTGGCAGAGGCGTGATCCCAAGGTTCAGCCATAGGTCTAGGTTGAAGATCGGGCCTCTCCGGGTGGGTACTCAAGGGGCTATGGGAACATCGGCGGACTGGCCTCGGACTGAACTAGGACCAAACGTGATTTGAAACTCGGACTGAACTAACCCTAAATAGTGCAAATAAAGGAAAAGCGGACTCAAATATGACCCTAGACTCTAACCAATATCCAGTACGTGGCATAGATAAGACCCGAAGATCTAACTCACGCAAGGTTGTCACCTTCCCAATAAGCCTAATTTATCATTCCAGTAACACCTTTTAATATACTGGATACAGGGAAGATAGAATGCAATGCCTAATGCACAAGACTACCCTAGACTCAACCGTGCTCTGATACCAATTTGATGTGGGATGAACTCCGAACCTATGGGAGATGCAAACCCGACTACTACGGCCAGCAACGGCGTGCACGTTGGAGACACCACGGCTCGATGCCAAAGAGCTCCAGGAGAGGAGGTCCTCAACAAGAAACACAAGCTCACAATCGTCCAAGAGAGGGAAACGCGTGGATCCACGTGGTTGAGGAACCAACAAAGTCAAGGGTGGTCGATTCACTCACGTACTCGGATCGAGCATGGGATGGTCACGCAGTGAAATATATTAGAACGAGCTAGGATCCTACCGGTCACACAAGCATCGACATCAAGAACACATATGGGACTAGCAAATATGACAAGGGAGGGGTGGTATGCGTACCTCCACGCTCGGGGCATGTGGAAGACTCCCGGCCAAGACACGGTAACTCCCGATACAAGTAAATAATAAATAATTACAGACCCAAATTTGATGCCCACTCCATGCAGGGAGATAAAAGGCTATAAAAAGTGATCCAGGTGCGGTGTGCTTGGGTTGACGGGCAACACGTCGGGGCTCTTCGAGATGGAGGCGATCTACTGGTCCGGTCCGGTTCTGTTCAGATCTGCAGGATAGCAAGCGAGTGCGGCCAGTGGGACGGTGGCCTCCGGATGTCTTCTAATTGTAGCAGTTGGCTGGGACATTGGCGGGATGTCCCTTTTCGATCCCGGGGAGTGGCAATAGTTGGATCTCAACCGAGGTGCCGACGGGAGATCTAGAACAGGGATGTGTCCCGCAGCCCTGCAACTGGACAGATCTGCGTGACCCAGCGAAAATAGTCGCTACTGGCAGATCCAGGGTCAGATCGGAACGAAACTAGTGCCACTGCGAAGGGCACTCGACGATCTACAATTTATAGGAATTTAAGATCCATCCACTAGACAAATTTTCCTGGTAAATCTCTGCAATAGGGACCTCATGTTGGCAGGGTCTGCTGGGTAGACTGTAACCAATATGATAATGGTCATGGAAAGGGAGGCAAACGGGTGATCTGGATCATGGGGTGAACGTGGGTGAGAGAAGGGGACGTGGGGGTCGTGCACACCAAATTTGGGGGCGTTCTGAAGAGGTTTAGGGGTCGGGAAAAATTGGTATGTAGGGTTCTGTCATGCAGATCAACACACAGGCAGACTGCACAAGGGGAAATGCAGGTGGTGGAACGGGGATCAAGCGGTGGTGGATCGGGGTGAAAATTAGACTGGAGATAGGGAAGAACGTGGGGAAGAGGCTGTCAAAATTTGATGATGATCTGATGGTGGGATGGGATGAACAAACCTTTTCTTTCATGCTCTGTCCTACTGCACGTAGTTCTGGGCAGCAAGCCGAAAGGTGGCTCGTGGCAGCTCGATGGCGGCATAGATGGCGGCCACGGTGGAGGTGGCTGGACGTCACTCCCAACGAAAGGGTATCTCGCCCTAGAACTGCAACCGTTTCAGTTGTAAGGGGGGAGGAGGAAGAAGGGGATAGAGGGAGTGAGATAGGGGGCGCCCTTGGGCTTCGGTAATTTTACACGAAAATGATTTCTTCTATGTTTTAAAATTGTTACAAGAGACATTATATATGAAACCCTAGACCTAGGACAAATGACATTAACTACCCTTGGTTAGTGGGAGAGGAAAGGGCAATATGGGGAGGGGAGAATTTTCAAGGCCCACATGGGGGGAGTAGGTGGGGGGGCGCCCCTTCCCTTTGTCAAGGTATGCAACCAACAATTGACCACATGTGTTGTATGGGCAGCCATGGGGGCAAGGGCGCATGATTCATGGGATGTGTTCTTCCTTTGAACAAAAAGTCCACAAGGGTGGCTTGGAAGGGGGGGGGGGGCGGCCTCTTCTTGGTCCTTCCTGTAGACACGCCATTCTTGACGCCTCCTGAGAAAGTCTCATATTACTATACAACGCCCCGCAACGGCTTACGCATTTTGAATCACTCGAGTGCTTCCTTTTCTCGGGTCTTCTTCTGCCTTTTTCGGCATCCGGAATCGTCTCGTCACGGCATTCGGACGGCATCAACACCAGTCGGACGCATCAGGAGGTTCCGGAATCAAGAAGAGGGTCTACCGGGCGGTCGCCGACTCCTGATTTGAGGACCCGGGTGGGTCTTAATGGGGGCGTCCACGCCCCTGGACGCCCCCATCTTTTTAATTTATTTTATTATTTTATTATTTTCTCAGGGCCCAAAAATAAATAAAAATATATATATTTTAATGGAGGCGTCCAGGCCCCTGGACGCCTCCATAAAAACTAATAATAATAAATATTTATAAAATGCCACTTGGCATGAAAAAAGACAAAAAATAATTAAAAATATATATATATTAATGGAGGCGTCCAGGCCCCTGGACGCCTCCATAAAAACAAATAAAAAAATCAAAATGCCAGCCCTGGTATAAAAGACAAAGAAAAATAAAAAATAATATAATTTTGGAGGCGTCCAGGCCCCTGGACGCCTCCATCAACTCCCTCACGGGCGCCGGCCACCGAACGACGGTTTGTCGTGTGTGAAAAAATCCAAATATAGAGACGTCCGGTCAGCTGGACGCGCCCATTTCTGAATCACGAGGCGCCGCTCACAAAACCACGCGTTGTGCCAAACCGCGTGCGGCCGTCGTCGGCTTTCGGTGGACCTGCTTGAGGCGTCCTGGACCCTGGACGCCTCCACAAAAGTATTCCAAAAAAATCAATAAAAATAGAATAAAATATTATTTCGGCCCTGATGGAGGAGTCCAGGGTCCTGGACGCCTCCACCCTCCGGAGCTCTATAAATAGAGGCCCACCCCCTCAGTTCTGGGAGAGCTTCGAAGTGATCCGATAGGCTGCCGGAGCCCAGAGGCTACGGAGTCATTTTCTAACCCGTGGGTTCTTTTGTAGGTGGAGGTTCTGCTGGCTTCTCGGGTGCTCACGCTCGCGAGAGGAAGGTCGTCTTCATCCACCGCGCTTCCACGTCGTCCCCACGCTGCCGGAGCACCGCCGGATTTCACCCTCGGCTCATCCAATAAGCCTTTTCTTCCCCTTTTTCTTCGTAGTTCTTTTGCATTCATCATCTCGCATCCTCTATCCCCCTTCATAAGGGCGCCTCTTCTTTTATACTTCATGCATCCATCATCTCATTTTCCTCCTACTCGAGTCCGAGAGGGGTTTAAAAGATAACACCAACCAGGTGTGTGTCTTGCCATCATTTCGTTATTTTTATCGCAAGGATTTGAATACTACACCTCCATCTTTCTAATCCACTTGTCATTTATTTGTCGTTGTTTTGCAAGGGTAGCCGAGGAAAGCCCTCTCCGTCGGCCGGCCGGAGGGAGAGGAAGAAGCAACCCGCCATCTCCCGCTCTTGAGGTAGGCGCGATCACTTTCTTATTTTGGGGTCTTTCGGCCCCTGGCGATCACATCTTATTTTCGAGGCCGCGGCGAGTCACTTCCCCAATGGCCGTTTAAATTTTCGTTCTTATATTCTCTTTATACTCTGTTATATTCTGCTCATATTCTCGAGGCCGCGGCGAGTCACTTCCCCAATGGCCGTTTAAATTCCTATTTTTATATGTTATATTCTTATCTATTCGTGTTCTCGAGGCCGCGGCGAGTCACTTCCCCAATGGCCGTTTAAATTCACATTCTTATACGTTATATTCTTATCTGTTTGTGTTCTCGAGGCCGCGGCGAGTCACTTCCCCAATGGCCGTTTAAATTCCCGCTCTTTGTATTCTCTCTATATTCTGTCATTTTATTATCTGCTCATATTCTCGAGGCCGCGGCGAGTCACTTCCCCAATGGCCATTTCAATTCTTGTTATTTAATTTTTGCACCATTCCCGTCCCCCCGAGGCCGCGGCGAGTCACTTCCCGCTATGGCCGTTTAAACCCCATATTTTGCTATATCACACTTGTCCCGCTCGCCCCGCCGGAGCAATCTCCCGTGGTGGCCCCTTCTCTCTCTTCTCTTATTTCTGTGTTGCAGCAAACAAACACCAAAAAGAAAGAAAAGAGGAGCCCGCGCGCGTCCCGCGCCCTCTCCGCTCTTCCCCGAACCGCGTGACGTCGCTCACACTTCCATGGGCTTGAAAAGTCTTGGTCTTCCATGGCCCTTGAAAAGTCCAAATGGGCTTGGAATGCCGAAGGGAGAGGGGGTGGCCCAATTGGGCCCATTTGTGGCCTTGAGGCCCAATTCCTATCTAGACTCAAAATAGAAGAAAAACCCAATAACGTAGTGGCCAGCCAAAAGGGTTTTGCCTAATGGGCCTTGTGGTGCGGACACCCGAGCAGTTGAGCGGCGCGACACGCCGAGCCACCGGTACCGCACACGGAGTACGACGCGAGCCACCTCAGCATCCATCTGGCTCGGAGGCAGCCTGGAGACGCCCCCCTTGAGTCCCGGCATTTATCATATTTAGTTAGACTTTATTTGTGTGATGTGTGTTTATTTCATTTTATTCGGTATGTAATTTTGATTGTAAGAGGGGTTTATTTGTAAAATGGGACCCCCGGGTCCCACGGGTCCACAGACCCCCTCCCATTGGTCCACCTCAGCTCATGGGCCCCATGTGGGGTTAGTCAACATGTCAAATGGAGGCATCTAGAAGTTTGAATGGTAAAAGGCACATGGGAGACAAGTGGACTTCAAAGTCCAAGGTGGCTACCAAACATGTCCCCCTTGCCATTCTAGTCAATAGGCCGCCCCCCCTATTTTTTTATTGTAATTTTTGTGTGTGTGTCACACTCAATCCAGGCCACCCATTCCCATCCTCTAGATCCAACGGTGGACAATGGATTTGAGATGTAACACATAAATACTTGTAATTTCCCATTTTGGAGAATTAATGCCATTTGAACTTGGAAAATTGCTTGAGCAAAGGCCTAAGCCGCCCCTCTCTCCCCCTTGGAGCTGTGAAGGCTTCCCTCTGGAGGTGTGACTCCTCCCCTTATCATTCCGGTCGCCGCCGCCGCCGCCGCCGCCACGAGCCGCCATCGCATCACCGCCGAGATCGCCGGAGTTCTGCCTTCATCCGATCACAGCAACTTCCACAAATTCTCTGTGTCAGCCACGAGCTCAGATCTACCTGGGGATTTTAGGGAATGCTCCAGAGGTGTCAATCACATCCCAAAAATTTTTTTTGGTCATAAAGATCCCATTTGATATTTTTTTATTTTCGTCCAACCTTAATTTTCAAATCTGTCTGCTTGCTGTTTAAATTTCCACCCGCCCTGTGTTTCCCCTGTTCGGATCTCTTTCCGATTTTTGTTAGAGCTCCCACTTTTACTGGGAGTTCTGTCCATCAACCCCACCGTCCCCAAATTTTCTTGAATTTTTGTGAGGCCATCCCATATTTTTCAAAAATCTATCTCAGAGATAGATACAGTGTTGTCCACATGTTCCCAGATCCGACCACCCTCCAGTAAACAAATCATAACAAATCACAGCTACCTCCAATTAGTGCACAAAAAATATCCCCGTTCTCCTTGTTCAAAATACCACAAGTTTGATGAAGATCGAAGGAGCTGAATCGGCCATCGTCCTTGCGGTCAAAGGCAGTCTTCAGACAACTCACCTGTAGATCTAAGATTTCGGTTACTGTATAACAGGGACTTGTAAATTCAATAAAGTTCTGATCCGACCAGATCCAGCAGATCTTTCTGGCTCTAGATTGAAGCATTTGAAGAGAGCTTTTCAACAATAGCTCATGCGTCCCGATCTGACGTCGGGATTGATCGCAGCGGCCGTTTTTGCCGGAGCGCACGCCAGAAGACAGCAACCAAAATCCGTGGGAAGTTAGTTCCAGAATTGGGAATCGGGGCCGATCGACCCCCGATCGGTGTTCCCGGCCGACCGTCGTCCGTGGAGGCGCGCCACCAGGGGTGCCCATCACAGTGGGTCCCACCCCCACAGATCCGGAGGACAGCGCCGTCCACGGGCCCCACGGGTCCGTAAAACCCGCCACTCGGAAAGCACGAAAACACGGAGTTCGGCATCGCCGGGCGACATCAAGATGCTGCCCGTCAACCCGATTTGCGCGATTCCCGGACCCCACATGTGACCTTTTACCTCCCTGCGTGGAGTGGGTCGACTTAGTGTATTGCTGTAATCATTGTTAACCGGGAGTCCGTAATTCGGCCGGGGTTGTCTTCGCCACGCCGGGTGCGTGGAGGTAATGGTCCGAACCTCTTGGCGTTCATTTGTTTAGCTAGTATATGGTCTTTTGCCGCTGTCGAGAGCGATAGGTACTAGCCCGTGTGTCCATGTCACCGCTGTGAGTGTGAGAGTGACCCGTCCCGTGACTCGATCCGAGTCCGGAAGTGAGTCGACTACCCGTGAACTCTGCCGGTTCTTCAACCGCGCACGATCCGCGTTTCCCTCGCGTGGGATGACGAGTGAGCTTGCGTTTCTGTTAGCGACGTATAGCCCATAGGAGCTCTCCGTGTCGGGCTTAGTGTCTCTCCTATCATGTGTTGCTGGTCGTGTCCGCATCTAGAGTCCGAGGTCCATACCACGTAGAGTCGGTCCTCGTGTCCGTCCCGCATCACCTTGCTAACGAAATGAGGCCCAAACCCTTTAAACTAGGCCTTATTAACCAAATTGCTCATAAATGTCCTACATAAGAACCCAAATGACATATGAACAATGTACAACTCAAGAAATCCGTCGCCATGCTCTGATGTCCCCATCATCGGGTGATTGCGTTATTATGCGGGTATTTCCGCATTGGTACATAGTGTCCGTCAAAGGACTTACGACTTGGCAGGATGCCGCCTGAGGGCCGTCACAATGTATTCCCGATGTGAGACAGTGTCAAGATCGGGGAAGTTGGGGCCCCGTGAGCACCACTGTGCTGGAATAGTTGGGTGCCATTAAGACAGGAGCGACTGGATGGCGCAAGCACCACTTGTGACTGGAGCGGCCGGGAACTATTGAGACAGGGGCGACCGAGCGATGTTGAGACTGGAGCGATCGGACGGCGTGAGTATCGCCGTGACTGGAGTGACCAAAAGGCTTTGAGCTTGAAATTGCTGGGTGCCGTAGGCACCGTTGTGACCGGAGTAGTTGAAGCCGTAGGCATCACTTTGACTAGAGTAATTGGGTGCCATTGGCACGATAATGACTGGAGCAGTCGGGTGTCCTAAGCACCATTGTGATTGGGGCGACCGGGCGCCGTTGTAACTAGGAGAGTTGGGTGTCCTGGACATCGTCGCTTAGAACCATTAGGTGCCATAAACATTGCTGAGACCGGAGAGCCTAAGCGTCGTTGGGGCTGAAGTAGCCGGGCTTCGCCAGGATTGGGTAGTCGGGTGCCTTGGGTACCGTTGTAGCTGGATTAGCTGGACATTCGGGTGCCGTAAGCACCGTACTGACCGGAGTAGCTGGGCGGTCGGGTGCCGCAGGGCACTATTGACACTGGAATGGCAGGGTAGTCAGGTGCCGGGGGCACCGTTGTGACTGGAGTAGCTGAGGGAGCTGGGCGCCAGGAGACCCTGATGGTTCGGCGCAACTGAGATTAGCAATCGGGTGCCAGGGGCATCGTTGTTGCTGGAGTAGCTGGGCAGTCGGGTGCCGTTGGCACCGATGAGACAGGAGTTGTTGACCGTCGTTGGGGCTAGAGTAGCTCGGCGTCGTCTGGACTCGACAGTTGAGTGTCGGGGGCACCGTTGTGACTCGAGTGGTTGAACAGTTGGGTGCCTAGGCCCCGATGTGACTGGAGTAGCTGGGCAGTCGGGTGCCGGGGGAACCGATGTGACTCGAGTGATTGAGTAGTTGGGTGCCGCGGGCCCCAACGTGACTAGAGGAACTAGGCAGTCGGGTGCCAAGGGCACCGTTGTGATTGAAGTTGTTGAGCGCCGTTGAGGCTAGAGTAGCCCAGCACCGTCTGGACTCGGCAGTCGGGTGCCGAGGGCACCATTGTGACTCGAGTGGTTGAGCAGTCGGGTGCCAAGGGCACCGTTGTGACTGAAGTTGTTGAGCTCCGTTGAGGCTAGAGTACGCTGGCGCCATCTAGACTCGACAGTCGGGTGCCAGGGACACCATTGTGACTTGAGTGGTTGAGCAGTTGGGGGCCGTTGGCCCCGATGTGACTGGAGTAGCTGGGTAGTCGGGTGCCAAGGGCACCGTTGTGACTGAAGTTATTGAGCGCCGTTGAGGCTAGAGTAGCCCGGCGCCGTCTGGACTCGCTAGTCAGGCGCCAGGGGCATCGTTGTGACTGGAGTAGCTGGGTGATCGGGTGCCACGGGCCCCAATGTGACTGGGGGGGCTGGGCGCCGTGAGACCCTAACGGTCAGGCACGTCTGGACTGGTAGTCGGGTGCTGGGGGCACCGCTGTGACTGAAGGAGCTGGGCGCCGTGAGACCTCGATGGTCGTGCTCAGGGTGTGTTCAAAGAGGCAGGGGCTTGACACTTTATCTCGCATCAAGACTCGTGAAGTATGCCCATTGTTCGGGTAATAGCATTAAGGGCACGCTAATCGAGGTGACATTTAGGCGACACACGATCATCGAGGCAAGGAACTAGGTAGGGTGCATTTATCAAGCAACATCTAGTGGTGCACGATCATCGAGGTAGGGACTCGGGTAGGGTGCTTTCATCAAGCAGCATCCGAGTCGCGCACGAATATGGAGGCAGGGTCCGGGCAGGGTGCTTTCATCAAGTAGCATCAGAGCCGTGCATAAATATCGAGGCAGGGTCCGGGCAGGGTGCCTTCATAAAAGCATCATCAAGGCCATGCATGAATATTGAGGCAGAGCTCAGGCAGAGTGCATTCATCTGGCAGCATCAGGGTAACATGGGATCATCAAACGACATACAGATTGGGTGCGTTCATCAAGGCAGAGCCGCCTTTGAGGAGATTTGTGTTTTGGCTAAACGTTGTATGAGGGACAATCATGTGACATGCCCTCAGCGTGAGCCTAGCAAACACGAAACCAGCCAACCAAGTCCTTTACGCGCCGTTTGTAGTCTCGGAGATGAGCTCCATGCATCTTTTTTTCTCTCGCCACTCAATGAGGGGGGTTTTATAGTGGAAGATGAAGAGTGAGGGGGGTTTACGCGGGTTGTGTTGAAGGGGGTGATCTGGTCCGCGTAAACCCCCTTGAAAAAATATATTTTTTTGTTTTCGGAGTGGGGGAGGGGGGTTTACGTGGGCTGGACTGGGCGGCCGGTCTGGACCACGTAAACCCCCCCTTTTGGGGGGTTCACACGGGTTGGATTGGAGGGCCGGTCTGGACCTTTTGGGGGGTTTACGCGGGCTGGATTGGGGGGGTGGTCTGGACCGCGTAAACCCCTCCCCTTTTGGGGGGTTTACGCGGGCTTGATTGGGGATCTTTTTTCCCTGGGGAGAGAAATTATATATATATATATATATATATATATATATATATATATATAATTCTATTTTTATTTTTAGTTTGGAAGGTGCGGTCGCTTCAACACCGATCTGTAGGTAGACAGGTCGCAGCCTGCACGAGCTGGCGAGAGTGGGTACTCGATTTGCTCCGATGTCGGATCAGGGCGGGTGAGCCCTCATTGTGAAGAGGACTGATAGAGGTATCGCGTCTCCAAGAATCAGGTCCAACCTCAACTTACGGCCATGTGGAGACAATTCGTAATTGGGAGGTTGTCCTTGGATCGAGCAGATCTGGGTAGATGCACAGTCTGGCGAGAAGTTCTGCCACGACCTGATCCTACGTCCGATCGGAATGAGTGATGACTTGTTGCGAACAGGATAGGAAGGGCTACCCCTCCTCCAAAATCATAACCAGATACATAGCACGCTGGTGAGGGTGAATTTTGTAATATAAGGGACTTCCTGTAGGCCAGTCTAGAAGCAGACCTGCGTGGGTGGGCGAGCATGGCCGTTCCAGCCTCGTCTGGAGGCGCATGGCCGCGAGCCAGGACTTGATGCGATGGGGATGTGGAGAGGTAGTCCCCATGGGTAGGGTATTTGGGGGTGGTCCCCTAATCTTTACAAAGTACCATTAGGTATGGCAAGTTGTCCCGAATCTTGAAACTGACCCGGTTGTCGGGAAACTGGCTGGCGTAGTGCCCTTTGCTCGAGGATGATCCCCGATCGTTATGTTGTGCCGCTGGATCCGGAGAAATGTCTTGATTTCTGAGCTCAACCCATCTAGTAGAGTAGCTCTGGCGTTGCACTAATTTGCTCTATTTAGGGAGTATTTCCTTATACTTAATCCTCGATTAATTTGAGAAAAATAAGCAGGTGTCAACAAATGCCCCCCACGGGGCGTGCGGCGGAGGCGACGGCGTGCGGCCCGTGCGCCTTGCAGGCTTGATTTCTCCCGGCCTTATTGGGGTTGTGGGAGTTACTTGTTCTGGGAGTTGATGCTCTTGTTGCGATCTTCCATGCGACGGTGGCACGTTTGAAGAAAACCTTTGAGCCTGGGAGGTTGTAGAGCTGGATTCTGGAGAGATCTGGGTTGGTGGCGGGCAGTTTCCCAAAACCACTGAGGGCGTGGAGCTGGTGGAGATGGCATGTATTGGATACACGCAAGGTGCTTGAAGTTGTAGCCCATTATCCGCGACTTGGGAATTCTATTCCCGTTTATCTCGCGTGTTGGGCTTGTGGCAGAGGTGCACAGGGCCCGCGTTGCGGCAGTAGTTTGGTCTGGTCAATGATGCTTCCCAGGGGGTTCGAGACTCCCCCATCTTAGGAATCGGAGGGCCACCTATCCGTCAGCTTCTGGAATCACTGGTTGGCGACTAAATGGCCGTCGCTTCGACTGAGGCTTTGTGTTGAAACCTGTGGTTGGTCGCCAGCGGCCTACCACCGCTGCGGTGGTTGATTTTTTTGTAGGATGCCAGCATTGTTCATTGATCACTTGTGGGGGTGCATTGGCTAGGCTTGACATCAACCGTCCTATGGGACGGGCGGGTCACACCTCTGAGGCGTTGTAGCTGGAGTTGTGTTGTGGATCTGCCTCGACGAGGCGCACTAGTCCGTCGTCGATGGAGACCTACCACATCTAGGTGTGTTGGCCTAAAGCTACTGGAGGAGAGACTCGGCGAGACATGTTGGCCTGGTGTTGCTAGGGATCAGCCTCGGCAAGGCTTGTTGACCTGGTGTTGCTGGCGGTCGGCCTCGGTGAGGCGTGTTGATCGGGTGTTGCTGAGGGTGTGCCCTGCCGAGGTGTCTTGGTTCGACGTTGTTGGAGACCTGCCTCGGGGAAGCACGTCGGTCTAGGGTTGCTGGAGACCTACCTTGGCAAGGCGTCTTGGCCTAAGGTTGATGGAGACCTGCCTTGGTGAGGCATCTTGGTCTGAGGTTGCTGGAGACCTGCCTCGACGAGGCATCTTGGTCTGAAGTTGTTGGATTTTCCCCCAGAGGGGCGTGTTGGCTTGAAATCATATTCGACCGACCCTTGCGGTGTATGGCCAAATGTTGATGCTGTCGGCTAATAGTCATGATGTAATAGCCGAAGTCGAGGTTGTCCGACCCTTTAAAAAGTACAATGACCACAAATGACGTTAGACACATAATCATCATAGTGTAGTGGATGGTACCAGTTAGTATGCTGGTTGACTGCCGAGGCATATCGACTAGGAACCCCGCTCGGCTGATCGCTGAGGTAGATTGACTGGGAGCCACGATCGGTGTAGATTATGGAAATAACCCACTTAAAAAATAATAAAAAGAATATAATATAAAGGGAAAGAGAGAGAAAGGGAGCATGCGAGGATGCCTAAAGGGGTGTGTGATCGCCAGAGACGCGAGGGCCTCAAAGGAGTATATCAATAAAAATAGAGGAAGGATCGCGAATAAATACCTTGAAGCGAGGGAGATTGTGAGTGTTCACCTTCTCATCCTATCGGTCGACCGATGGAGAGAGTTCTTCTTTAGCTTACCCTTGCAAAGGTAAAGAAAACACCAAATAAAAGAATGGATTAGAGATCAAGTGAGTGTAGTATCAAATCGTAAAATATGAGTAAACAATGAAATCATGGAAAGTGACACCTTATTGGTGTTTAGCCTTTAAACCCCTATGCAAAGGGTAGGATAAAATATGATGTGATGAGGAGATGTGCAAGTGTTGCACAATGGAGGCTCTCAATGTGGTTGAGAGATGATGAAAATATATATAAAAAGGAAGAATGTATGATGCATGCAAGTGAGTTAAATATAAAAGAAGGAAGATAGAGATAGGGGTGGCTTATGGATTTTTCTCCATTGAGGGCTTCAATGTAGGAAGGAGATCTCCAATGTGCATATGGCGTTGAACATGCGTGGAAACTTCTCCCTTTGAGCCCCGAGACCGGCAGCATCTCCCCGTCGTCAATTGGTCCGTCCCCATGAACAAGGGAGAGAGGGTCCCTATTTATAGAGTGGAAATTCATAGGTTTAATCCAAGGAAATTGGAAAATCCAATTAAATTGAGATTTGGAAGTTAATTTTCAATGGGGCAAGTCCCCCTCATCCTTGGAAATTCGAATGGGCCCTTTCCCAAGTGGAAAGAGGGCTCAAATCAGAGAAAGGAGGGGAGTTTGGCAAGTTCGGAATCTGCAGGAAAGAGGCGACTGGGGCCTTGGGTGCCCATTAAAATAGCGACCGCTTAAATGGTCGCTCATTCCAAGCCATTTTTAGAAAGACCATGAGTTGCCAAAATTTCAAAAGAAATCGTGTCCGAGAGACCAGGCGCGCCTTATCAATTTCCACAAATTTTGGGCGGATCTCAAATATCAAAATTAGGCAAGAATAGACGCGTCTGGGGTTCTGGACGCGTTCATGAAGATGCGACCTCCTGGACGGGCACGTTCAATAAATTAAATTAAGGAAAGTCGAATATTACCAAAGTTCAAAGAGAATACGCGTCTACGTACACGGACGCGTATTAAATATGCATCCGGTCCCTAGGACGCATTCAAGGAAATTCAAGAAAATTGGTAATTAGGCCAAAAAAATGGAAAGGAATACGCGACTTATAGGCAGGACGCGTCCAAAAGAAAATAAGACTTCCTAAAAAGTCGTTAATCAATTAATTTAATGGGCTCAAAAATAAGAAAATGAATATGCGTCTAGGGTCCTGGACGCGTCTTTTATAGAGCTGGACTTTCCAAAATTTGCAAGAGAGAATGGGCGTCCGTCCGGATGGTCGCCTAAAGAAGTGGCGCCCCAGTGGCTGGTCGCGAATTCAGAAGGCCCTGATCAATTGGAGAAAAGCCCAGAAAAATACAGAAAAATGGGAGAACGTGGGAAAAAGCTGGATTTTCAAGAAAAATGAGAAAAACCACTCAAATAGGTCAATTTAAGGGTCAAATGGGGCATTATAGTGCAATATGAGATGTGCTCAAAATGATGTCAATTTTAGCGTGTGTACAGCTGCCCCGCCTTGGCGTCTGCTTTGCAAGGGAGTGACACGGAACGGAATGGAATGGAATGAAGTGGAATGGAATGTAATGAAGTGAGAGCGAACTGAAAAGTAGATGCCAAGGTGTGATGAGACACGCAATCAATATCACTTGATAAGAATTGAATCAAAAGCTCGGGATGAAGCAATTGTGGGGAGATTCAGTGAAAGCAACAATGTTTGGATAAAGGAAGTGTGCACGCGGGCACAAAGGAGATAAAAAGAGTGATCAGCTTCCAGCGCGTTGGAAGTACCCCAGATTATAAATCTGTAGGTTTCACCATTGGGGAGCGGTTACCAGCCAATGTGGATGTGCTGCTGCCAAGGTGGATCAAAGGAAAACGATTGAAATAAGAGGATAGAAATCTAAACAAAGGAATTTTCAAGGGATCAGCCCAAAATGGCAACAAGGCGAACTGAGGACTCAATTCGGCATGGAATATCTCCTATCTTGAAAAGTATTGATCAAGTGACCTTCAAAATTGATTTATTAAAATGATTTTTTAAAGTTTGTTTCAAAGTCTTACATGGATGCATGCTGGGTTTAAAGAAAAAATTTAAAACAAATGAAAATATAAGATAATCAAGGATAATATTGGTAAGCTGTCCAGACTAAGTCAAGACACCAATTTGTGAGATGATACTAAGCCGAAGCTTGTTTATCCGCGCACCAACTCATAGAAGAGAACCATCGTCCCTAGTCTTGGGCGGCTCAACGGCCTATCTGTATGACTAAGACGCCTATGAAATCGTCATCATTTTTGATGAAGGGGAACTCAAATTCCAGATTTATCAAAGCCACAAGGTCCCTGATATGATCTAATAGCATATGTAACATATAGTAAAATGCATACAGGGAGATGGTGAGACAATGATCGCGAGGGAACTGAGATATGAGGTGCAAACACTGTGGGACTTGGATGATGATGCCCGGATGGTGGGACCAAAGGGCTTCTTTCCTGCACTCAAAATTCATTAGCCAAGATATCATAAATAATGAAGATAACAATTGAAACATAGCATGGAAGCATAAAAGCATTCAACAACATTGTATGGCATTGAAAAGTATCATGGAAAGCATCATGTATAAAGCTACAAAGCAGGAGAGCATTCCAAATATTTTTGTTCAATGTTGTCATGAGGATGATAATCTTGACAAATCAGAAGATTTATGCATGAAAGATCAGGATGATATCCAGAATAGTCGAGCAATGCTAGCAGGAATAATCAGAGAAGCTGGCTCTTGAATGATTGGAGTGATGCGTAGAGCGGCAGGGATAATCAGATGATTTGGCAAGGAATTGCCCAGAAAAAAAAGATGCCCAAAGTGGCAGGGATAATCAAATGATTGGCATGAATAATTAGAGGATTGGGCATGCGATGCTCGAATGTTAGAGAGATGTGATCAAAAGTGTCCAAGGCAGCATCAAGGTAGAGAAGAGTCGAGAGGTAAACAACAATGAATGGAGAGGACTCATCCCGTGCTCTTGGTTCTTGTAAAAGAAGTGTCCCTGTAAAACGACACCATCAGAAAATACAATACATTTTTTTGGAAATATGTAAATTTTTATGAATTTTTTTGGAAATATTCAATTTTTATATTTTTAGAAAATATTTGATTTTTTTAGATTTTGAGAAAATTTGAATTTTTATAGATTTTTTTTTGAAATAGTCAATTTTTTTGGATTTTGGTTTAGACATTACCAATGCAGCATCAAATGATGTTTAAACCACTGGTTAGGGGTCATTGTTCTTTCATTTTTCGCTAAAAACTGCCCAAAGCCAAGCGTGCATTTAAGGTGGCGCCCTATGGCCGACTACCCATGGCTAACAGTGCCACTACCAAGGTCATACCCGAGAAACACTCGGTCTTGGAGGGAGAAGAGAAGAACAATTGGAGATAAGCCTTGATGCGGGATGGGAGATATCGAGACTCGAATCCCTTTCAAGGTATTACCTCTCAAAGAGATGGTCTGTTGCGCCGGGGCTTTGTGCCTTGGATTTTTAGACCCTTAACATGCATACGACCGGGGTTTTCCCTGCAGGGACTTTGCCTCTCTCGACATGCCTTTATCTCATAATTGAAGTCTCGCAATCAATGACACCCAAGAAGGGGGGGTGAATTGGGTAATTACAAAATTTAACAAAACCTTAGCCGATTTAAACAAGTGTGAAGAAAGGCAACAAAGAAGTTCAGATATATATAGAAACTGTTAGATCTAACAAAATCTATCACACACAACGGATCCTTGGTACCGTGGCGGAGATGTGAATCCGAAGATTCTACTCACGCAAAGTGTTGTCTTCCTGACAAAGTTTTCCTTGTCTATCCGAGCCCACCTTTTAATATACCAAAGATCTGATGTGAAGATGATGAGTTGTGCTATATCTAACTCAAGAGATACAAAAGATCTAATCTACGTGTGTGCTTACACAGAATGGAGATAGGAGAAAAGGATCAAACCACATAAGAGACAATGCTTTTTAGGTGGTTCGGATGCAACAACGGCAACCTACGTCCACCCCTCACAAACTGTGAGGATTCATACACTATCTTGTAAGGGATTACAAGATCTGAACACACACACACACACACACACGTAGAGAGATAGAACCTCCCACGAAGGTGTAAACACACCGAAGCACACAGAAATCTGACAGAAATCAAACACACACACACACGGATCTGAAAAGATCCACACACACACGAATGTTTAGAGATTACAAAAAGCACACTCTTGAAGCTCAAGGAATATGGAAGAAGAAACACAAAAGAAAAAACTCTGATTTAAGCTTCCCTTGAGTAGATGATGTAGATTTTTGATGAAGCTTGAATCTCCACTTGATTTGGAGTTTATTGGCTTCAGATTGATCTTGAAAAGCTTGGAGATGGATGAAGAATTTCTGGACGAAGCACTGTTCACGGAGCTACAGTGGCAACCTTCTTTCTCCCATTGATAGCCTCCTTGATCTCCATTAAGTCATTAGGGTTTCTTTGCCCTAAGAGGTGTTTTTATAACACTTGAATGGTCAAGGACAGGCCAAGACACAGATCCACAATTCCAGAGATGTCTAGAGACTTTTGGGATTAAAAAATCCTTGATGGATGCTTTCACCTCATGAAGAAAATAAAGTCAAAGAAAGGGGCTTCGAAGGGTTTGGTCGACCCGCTGGGCGGTCTACCTAACTTTTATAGGATTTGAAGCTTTTGTTGCTGGGAGGATCGGTCGATCGGTCCAGCTGGGGCGGTCGACCGAACTCTGTAATTTTACAGAGTTTTCAGCTCTGGGAGATTAGGTCGACCTCCCCTACTGGCCAGGTCGACCGAACTCTGAAAAACCTACAGAATTATCATTGTCAGCCCATGAATCACATCCTTATAAAATATACTATAAGACCACACTTTGTTTCATTCAATTTGAGTTGGTTTTGACTCATTCTGGGCTTTTGAAACACGATCCTTTTGAGCGTATTCTTGTGATAAAGGAATAGCTTTGAAAGCCTATATGAGCACTTACATATGTAAGAATGGATGTACTTAAACCATTTGCCATACTGGGGTTTTGTTATCATCAAAATCACATGGAGAAACTCAACAATCTCCCCCTTTTTGATGATGACAAAACTCTTGACTATTAAGTGCATTGGCGTGCTATTTCGGTGAATAGGGAACGTGCAAAACATTGCATTCAATCCGCGCAAGGATCCACATGATTCTTGTACGAGGCGGAGTTCACACTTACGCATACTGAAGGATTTCAGACTGGCTAGCCCATCTTTCATCCGACACCATTTGATATACAAAGAACCCCAATCAAAAACCGATAATCCACAAGGCGATCAAACCAGATAATCATTTCATTAAGCTACATCCACTTAGGCCATTCAACCATTTTATTTGCCAAATAGAGAGGAAATAAAAGATATGAACCAATCAAATAATGTCAAATACCAAGTGCATTCTTTTCATCATTTCATACCATTAGTTCAGTACAAGTACATTGATGCTTGAGAGAATGCAGGACTTCTAGATGCAAAACAAACACAAATGAAAGACTGACTCACAAAATGAACCTCACAAATGAGCATACACACAAACATAGAGACACGCATGCATAAGCTATATAGACATGCACTTAACTACTTCTCCCCCTTTGGCATCATCAAATGAACCTCATCAAAAAAGTGGACTCAAAAAGGAAACTACAGGACCCAACAACAATCATCAAAGAGAAGAACCAAAAACTCCTTAGATGCCATCTGCAAGAGACGGAGGATCTTGGCCAGGTTGAGGGCCGTGGCCAGAATTTCTTAGATGATTGGTGATGGAGTTGAGAAGGTCATCCTGGCTTAGCATGTGGTGCTGGATACCGACGAGAGAACAGGAGGTAGTGTGGAAGGCTTCGCGAGTGTCTTCATGGCGAGTAGAGAGAGTGGCCATGTTTTGAGTGATAGTAGCCAATGAGTTGGAGAAGGTAGCCATCTGGCCATGCATTGATTCAAGTAAATTAGCAATAGAGGCAAATGATGTATCAATGTTACTCCCAAAGGTAGACAGTTGCTCTCCAAAGGTATCCACCTTAGTTTCTATGCTAGTGAGCCGCCTATCAAAGCCCTCAAAGTCTGCCCAAGATGGCTGTCTAGCACCTTGAGAAGAGGACTCCCCGTGAATGAATTGTGATGGAGGTGGCACATCTGGATCTGCATAGTGAGGAGGAGGTGGAGGAGGCTATTCCTCTGCCTGAACTGGAGGGGGGGCTTCCCCTTGACCCTGCTGCTGCTGTGACTCTTCTTCCTCTTCTTCTTTAGATTCTTCTCCACAAACAGGCACATTTCTGTGAAGCTGACCATCTGGACCCCAATAGCATCCAAAATCTGTGAAAATCTTATGCTTATTGTTAATATCATCTTGTCTAACTCGAACAAATAGTTCATCAGCCAAATTGATCCCAACATATGTAAATACTCCTGTCAACTGAGAAGCATAAGGCAAAGATCTTCTCACTTGGGTTCGGCATGTCCCAATCAAATCTGTCATCAGTCGACCCATGTTGACTAAAATTCCATTCATAACATGGTAAAACAGAAATTTGTGAACCTCTGTCACTTCATTCCTACTCCAACTTTTTGGATATATAAGTGGGGTGAACATGTGGTGCAGAATCCACTGCAGTGGTGGAAAATAATTTGAATTTAAGGTAATCAAATCACTAACACCATGTACATAGTCACAGTTCGTCATAGCAATAAATGTATCCTCAACTTCGCCATGACCAAAAACCATATTAGCTCCCATGGCTGACACTCCTAAAGCATGTTCAAAAAGGTCCGGAGTAATGTGAATCTCAACTCCTTGAACAACCATATATAACTCTTCATTCCTCTCAATCAAATGTCCATAAAATTGCTGTACTAGATTTGGGTAATATCTGGTATATCTAGTGACAACAATGGCCAACTTTGTTGAATCTCAAAGATGACACATAGATCGGGGCAGAATCTTGTTCACCTCATTGAAGTCGACCAGTCGAGGGTCGATAATGGGCCGTAGAGGCAACCGAGGTGCGCGAAGAGGAGCAGGTGCCCGCTGTGGTGGATGAGCCAGAGCCTCACATCTCTGAGCACTTGGTTCCCCTTGGGCAGAACGCTGAGAGCTTCGACGGGGCGGCATCCTAGACTTAAAAACCGCTGTGGAAACCCTTGAATAGTGAACCTCTTCCCTTGGGAGTGGATGGAGACCAGATGACACACCAAGAGATGGCGGAAGAACCGTCTCCACAAGCAGGAGCTCGGGAGTGGTTGCAAGGTCGCACAAGCCACGGTGAGGAGGTCGTCCCGAGACGGTGACGAACACGTCGGATTTTGTGCGGATGAAAGAAAGAGGAGGTTTTTGGGCTTGAGAGGTGGAGTTTGGGTGTTCTAGGGTTAGGAAATAATGTTGGAGAGAGAGTGGAGTCGATGGAATGAGAAAAAGAGGTGTGAAGACCCCTTTAGAAGAGGGTTCGGTCGGAGTTAATCCGGTCCGATTCGTCAAAAACGGCCGATCGGACGGGGGAGGTGGTCAACCGAAGTGGTCGACCTAACCTTAAAAACCCATTTTTTGTTTTTTGTTTTTATATCACCTTCACTCTCCCTTTTTTTTATCACCTTCACTTCATCAACCTTCCTTCTTAACTGAAACAACACCGTGGGGTATAGAGAAAGAGAGACTTATGGTAAGAGAAGATGGAATAGAGAGAAAATTCTCTAGCTCCCCCTCAGATAGTGCCTTGGATCCTGAGCTCTCTGGGTCCGTATTTATTTAATCAAGGAAAATTTGGCCTTAGAAAAGTTTCAAAAAAGGCTGTATGTATAAATACATTCAAGCATGCAGGGGTATATATACACACAAGGTATAGAAAAATAAATACATAGAATATGCATGAAAATCTACCCGATATGCAAATGAGTTTCTTTATGTGCAACTTTTAACCTAAGTGCAAACTTAGGTATGTATGCTCTCACCCTTGCACATGCCAAGTTCTCTTCTTATTTTGCTGAATTGTTCTTGATTTATGGATTTTGTGAAGATATCAGCTACCTGATTGTGTGTGTCAATGAAATTTAATTCAAAGACCCCTTTTCCTACATGATCCCTCAGAAAATGATGTCGAATGTCAATATGCTTTGTCCTAGAATGCTGTACAAGATTTTTAGACAAGCCGATTACACTGGTGTTATCACATAAGATTGGAACACATTTCATTTCAACATCCAAATCAAGCAATTGATTTTTGATCCATAGTACTTGGGCTCCACAACTTCCGGCGGCTACATATTCAGCGTCGGCCATTGAGAGAGCTACTGAATGTTATTTCTTGGAGGCCCATAAAACTAGGCACCCACCGAGAAACTGACAGTACCCACTAGTACTTTTACGATCTACAATACATCCAGCATAATCTGCATCGATATATGCAATCAAATCAAATGAACTACTGATGGGAAACCATAAGCCAAAGTCTATTGTGCCAATCAAGTATCGAAAAATCCGTTTAACAACCAATAAATGAGATTCTTTAGGACATGACTGAAAACGAGCACATAGACATACGCTGTATTGAATGTCAGGGCGACATGTTGTTAGATACAGTAATGATCCGATCATACCTCGAAACAGTGTAGAATCTACTGTTTTATCCTTTTCATCTTTGTCTAACTTTGTGGTTGTGGCCATCGGAGTTGACATGGGCTTTGCTTCTGCCATCCCATATTTCTTCAACAGCTCCATGGTATATTTGTCTTGATTTATGAAGATGTCTTCCAATGCTTGTTTAACCTGCAATCTAAGAAAGAATGTAAGTTCACCCATTAAACTCATCTTGAATTCTCCTTGCATTATTCCTGTAAATTCATCACATAAAGCATTGTTAGTAGCTCCAAAAATTATGTCATCAATATACACTTGAACTACTAATATGTCTTTACCTGATTTCCTCGTGAAGAGTGTTTGGTCAACCATACCTTTTTTGAACCCATTTTCAGTCAGGAATGAAGTGAGCCTTTCATGCCATGCCCTTGGAGCCTGCTTCAATCCGCACAAAGCCTTCTGCAACTTGTACACATGTTGTGGATGTTTTGGGTCTTCAAAACTCGGAGGTTATTCTACAAAAACATCCTCTTTGATGTACCCATTAAGAAAAGTAGATTTAACATCCATCTGAAATAATTTGAAGTCGAGAGAGCAAGCAAAGGACAATAGAATCCAGACTGCTTCTAATCTAGCAACCGGTGCAAAAGACTCATCAAAATCAATGCCCATCTCCTAGCTATACCCTTTGGCTACAAGCCGGGCCTTGTTCCTAACAACCAATCCTGTGTCATTCAACTTGTTTCTGAAAACCCAACGGGTTCCAATTACGGGTTGATTCTTAGGACGCGACACAAGAGTCCACACCTCATTTCTTTCGAACTGGTGCAGCTCTTCATGCATAGCCTGGATCCAGGATTTATTTTGAAGAGCTTCATGAATATCCTTAGACTCTTCTTGAGAGATAAAGGCCATCAAATCCTCTTCTTTCACTTGTCTTAGAGAAGATCTAGTTCTTACTCCATCTTCAGGATTACCAAAGATGTTTTCAGCGGGGTGATCTTTCAAGTATGTTGAAGCTCTAGGCAAGTCAGGGTGTTGTAGTGGTTGTTCTTGAAGTGTTTCAATTGAAGGATCTTCATCATTTTCATCCTTGCTGGAATTTCCTTCAGTTGGTTCATCCTTAACCTCAGATGTTCCAGCATCATTTGATTGTTTTGGAGCTTCATCTGCATCCAAGGTAGAAGGAATTTAATTTGTCAGTTTTAATTCAGATTCATCAAAAATGACATGATGACTTTCTTCAACAACCAAAATCCTTTTATTAAATAACCTATAAGCTCTAGAATTTAGTGCATAACCTAGGAAGATTCCCTTGTCACTCTTTTCATCAAACTTACCTAGGTTAGACTTACCGTTATTCAGGATGAAGCATGGGCATCCAAAGGGTTTAAGATAGGAAATATTTAGTTTCTTACCCTTGTAGAGCTCATATGGGGTTTTCTTCAAGATGGGCCTTACCATTGCCCTGTTGATGATGTAGCATACTGTACTTACCGCCTCAGCCCAAAAATATTTTGGTAGGGAGTTCTCACTTAACATGGTCCGTGCCATGTCTATCAAGGTTCTGTTTTTCCTCTCCACTACTTCTTTTTGTTGAGGCATCCTGGGTGATGAGAAGTTGTGCGTATATCCTTGCTCCTGACAAAAACTGCCGAATTCATGATTTTCAAACTCACCACCATGATCACTTTGAATTGTGGTGATGAAGTATCCTTTATCATTTTGGATTTTTCCTGCAAAACACTTGAAACTCCATCAAGGCATCATTTTTATTGGCTAAAAATAACACCCATGTAAATATGGAGTAATCATCAACAATTACAAATCCATAAGATTTTCCTCTTAGGCTGGATGTCCTAGTCGGACCAAAAAGATCAAGGTGCAGCAGTTCTAAAGGCCGAGCGGTAGAAATAATGTTCTTATTTTTGAAAGATATGCGTGTTTGCTTACCTTTTGTGCAAGTCTCACATATTTTATCACTTTTAAATTTTAACTTTGGCAAGTCATTCACCAAGTCATGTCTAGACAATTTGGAGATTACTCCAAAACTAGCATGGCCTAGTCTTTGGTGCCATAGCCAAGCATTATCATGGTTGTTTGCTACCAAGCACACATCATCACCGAAAATATCATCAAGATCAATAGTATACACATTGTTATTCCTTTTGTCGATGAATCTTATTTGATTAGAGATTTTATTGATGACATGATAGTGAGTTTGTCAAAGACAATCTTAAAACCCTTGTCACACAATTGGCTTATGCTCAACAGGTTATGATTCAAGCCTTTCACTAAAAGGACATTTTCAATCAAGGTTTCAGAATTCTTTCCTATGTTGCCAATTCTAATTATTTTACCTTTGTCCTTTCCACCAAAGGCAACTGAGCCTCCGTACTTGTCTTGCAGAGTAGAGAACACCTTCTTGTCCCCTGTCATATGCCTTGAGCAACCGCTGTCCAGGTACCATTTGCTCCCCCTGGATTTAAGGCATATCTGCAAGAACTAACATTCTCATCCAATTATTTTTGGTACCCAAACTAATTTGGGTCTATAGGAGTTAGTCCAATTCTGCACGTATCTTTTTCTAGTCCAAGCAGCATGATTTCTTTGTGTGTTTTGTTTGAAACAGCAATTAGCAACAACATGACCAAATCTACCACAATGAAAGCAAGTGACATTAGAAATTCTTCTTTGGTATTTGTGTCGTTTAGATTGAACATGTGTTGGCTTAGTGTGAGAGCATGAGGCACAAATATTTATCTTTTTCATGAACAAGGGAAGTTATAATCTTATTCTCAAAAGATTTTTTATTTTGGGGAATATACCCCAAACCTTCTTTTTGGAAGTTAACCTTGACTCCCAGCAAATTATCTAAGTTCTGTTTACCTTTGACAAACCTGAATAAGGTGGACTGCAATTCAGCCACCTCTTTATTCAAACTCACATTTTTATTTTCAAGTTCTAAAATTGAAGATGTCAGAACTTCTTTTTCATTTTTAAAATTTTCACAAGTTTTTTCAATTTCAGACATTTTACATGATAACTCCTCTTTTGCCTTTTCAATATCTGAAATTGTTTGAAGCAAAGTTTCTTTTTCTTCAATTAGTTCAAACCATTCCTGCTCAAGTTTTTCGAACTTAACCAAAGAGCCCTCATGTGTGAGATCTTCTATCTTTTTCTTGAGAGATTTATTTTCAGACCTCATTTTCTTGTATTTCAAATATAACTTTTCATATTCTGACTCCCATTGTTCATTTGAAATAAAATCAGGATCAGAATTTACCTCAGTTGAATCATCTTCGTGTGCCATAAGACACAGGCTTTCCATGAGCTCCCCGAGCTCTTCTTTGAACTACTCTTCCTCTTCATCGCTCCATATGGCGACTATAGCTTTGGACTTTTTGAAATTTTCTTTCTTGAACTTTCTTTTCAAATCTGGGCATTCTCCTCTCATGTGCCCGGGCTTCTTGCACTCGTAGCATATGATGCTATTTGGCTTGCTAGGCTCCCCCTTGATTTGAATAGGCTTCCTTTGACCCTTTTTAAAATTTCCTTGGAAGTTTCTTTTTTTTCTCAGGAATTTTTTCACTTGGCGAGTCCACATGGCCAAGTTCTCTTCCTCATCACCTCCTTCAGTAGACTCCTCTTCTTGGGAGTCATCGTCAGGTTGGTGAGCTTTCAAGGCCACCATTTTCTTCTTCTTCGTTTCTTCCTCAGCTGTTCTCTTCATGTTTATCTCATAGGTCATTAGTGACCCTATAAGCTCGTCCAAGGAGAGAGTGGACAGATTCTTTGAATCTTCAAGAACCGCGACTTTTGTATGCCACGCAGGTAGAAGGGATCTTAATACCTTCCTCACAAGTTCAGAGTTAGTGTACTCCTTCCCAAGGCCTTTGAGACCATTGGTAATCTATGTTAACCTCGCGAACATTTCTGAGATCGTTTCTTCCGGCATCATTTTAAACAACTCATAATCCCTGACCAGCATATTGGCTTTGGTTTCCTTGACTTCGGAGGTTCCTTCATAAATAAGCCGCAGCTTGTCCCACATTTCCTTTGCTGAGCTGCACATAGAAACACGAGAGTATTCATTAGGATGGATAGCACACTGCATAATGTTCATAGCATTAAAATTTATTGTTGATTTTTTAATATCTTCAATAGTCCATTCGTCTTCATTTTTGGAAAGCTCATATGGGCCCTTGTCCACCACACTCCGAATCTTTCAAGTATGTTGTAGTGGTTGTTCTTGAAGTGTTTCAATTGAAGGATCTTCATCATTTTCATCCTTGCTGGAATTTCCTTCAGTTGGTTCATCCTTAACCTCAGATGTTCCAGCATCATTTGATTGTTTAGGTGCTTCATCTGTATCCAAGGTAGAAGGAATTTGATTTTTTAGTTTTAATTCAGATTCATCAAAAATGACATGATGACTTTCTTCAACAATCAAAATCCTTTTATTAAATAACTTGTAAGCTCTAGAATTTAGTGCATAACCTAGGAAGATTCCCTTGTCACTCTTTTCATCAAACTTACCTAGGTTAGACTTACCGTTATTCAGGATGAAGCATGGGCATCCAAAGGGTTTAAGATAGGAAATATTTGGTTTCTTACCCTTGTAGAGCTCATATGGGGTTTTCTTCAAGATGTGCCTTACCATTGCCCTGTTGATGATGTAGCATGCTATACTTACCGCCTCAGCCCAAAAATATTTGGGTAGGGAGTTCTCACTTAACATAGTCCGTGCCATGTCTATCAAGGTTCTATTTTTCCTCTCCACTGCTTCATTTTGTCGAGGCATCCTGGGTGATGAGAAGTTGTGCGTATATCCTTGCTCCTGGCAAAAACTGCTGAATTCATAATTTCCAAACTCACGACCATGATCACTTTGAATTGTGGTGATGAGGTATCCTTTATCATTTTGGATTTTCCTGTAAAACACTTGAAACTCCATCAAGGCATCACTTTTATTGGATAAAAATAACACCCATGTAAATATGGAGAAATCATCAACAATTACAAATCCATAAGATTTTCCTCCTAGGCTGGATGTCCTAGTCGGACCAAAAAGATCAAGGTGCAGCAGTTCTAAAGGCCGAGCGGTAGAAATAATGTTCTTATTTTTGAAAGATATGCGTGTTTGCTTGCCTTTTGTGCAAACCTCACAGATTTTATCACTTTCAAATTTTAACTTTGGCAAGCCATTGACCAAGTCATGTCTAGACAATTTGGAGATTACTCCAAAACTAGCATGGCCTAGTCTTCGGTGCCATAGCCAAGCATTATCATGGTTGTTTGCTACCAAGGACACATCGTCACCGAAAACATCATCAAGATCAATAGTATACACATTGTTATTCCTTTTGTCGATGAATCTGATTTGATTAGAGATTTTATTGATGACATGACAATGAGTTTGTCAAAGACAATCTTAAAACCCTTGTCACACAATTGGCTTATGCTCAACAGGTTATGATTCAAGCCATTTACTAAAAGGACATTTTCAATCAAGGTTTCAGAATTCTTTCCTATGTTGCCAATTCTAATTATTTTACCTTTATCCTTTACACCAAAGGCAACTGAGCCTCCGTCCTTGTCTTGCAGAGTAGAGGACACCTTCTTGTCCCCTGTCATATGCCTTGAGCAACCGCTGTCCTGGTACCATTTGCTCCCCCTGGCTTTAAGGCATATATGCAAGAACCAACATTCTCATCCAATTATTTTTGGTACCCAAACTAATTTGGGTCTATAGGAGTTAGTCCAATTCTGCACATATCTTTTTCTAGTCCAAGTAGCATGATTTCTTTGTGTGTTTTATTTGAACCAACAATTAGCAACAACATGACCAAATCTACCACAATGAAAGCAAGTGACATTAGAAAATCTTCTTTGGTATTTGTGTCGTTTAGATTGAACATGTGTTGGCTTAGTGTGAGAGCATGAGGCACAATTATTGTCTTTTTCATGAACAAGGGAAGTTATGATCTTATTCTCAAAAGATTTTTTGTTCTGGGGAATATACCCCAAACCTTCTTTTTGGAAGTTAACCTTGACTCCCAGCAAATTATCTAAGTTCTGTTTGCCTTTGACAAACCTAGATAAGGTGGACTGCAATTCAGCCACCTCTTTATTCAAACTCACATTTTTATTTTCAAGTTCTAAAATTTAAGATGTCAGAACTTCTTTTTCATTTTTAAAATTTTCATAAACTTTTTCAATTTCAGACATTTTACATGATAACTCCTCTTTGGCTTTTTCAATATCTGAAATTGTTTGAAGCAAAGTTTCTTTTTCTTCAGTTAGTTCAAACCATTCCTGCTCAAGTTTTTTGAACTTAACCAAAGAGCCCTCATGTGTGCGATCTTCTATCTGTTTCTTGAGAGATTTATTTTCAGACCTCATTTTCTTATATTTCAAATATAACTTTTCATATTTTGACTCCCATTGTTCATTTGAAATAAAATTAGGATCAGAATTTATCTCAGTTGAATCATCTTCATGTGTCATAAGACACATGCTTTCCATGAGCTCCCCGAGCTCTTCTTCGAACTGCTCTTCCTCTTCATCGCTCCATGTGTCGACCATAGCTTTGGGCTTTTTGAAATTTTCTTTCTTGAACTTTCTTTTCAAATCTGGGCATTCTCCTCTCATGTGCCCGGGCTTCTTGCACTCGTAGCATATGATGCTATTTGGCTTTCTAGGCTCCCCCTTGATTTGAACATGCTTCCTTTGACCCTTTTTAAAATTTCCTTGGAAGTTTCTTTTTCTTCTCAGGAATTTCTTCACTTGGCGAGTCCACATGGCCAAGTTCTCTTCCTCATCACCTCCTTCAGTAGACTCCTCTTCTTGGGAGGTGATGAGGAAGAGAACTTGGCCATGTGGATACCTGGACTGGGGACTGGGGACTGGGGACTGGGGGTTGGATGCTAGGTACTAAAAACCAGAAGCTGGAAGCTGGATACTTGAAGCTGGAAGGTAGAGGCTAGAAACTGAAAGCTGGAAATTGGAAGCTGGATATTGGAGACTGAAAGCTAAAAATGAGTTATTGGGATTGGAGGTTGGAAGCTGGATACTTAATCTGGATACTGAAAATTGGATATTGGAGGCTTGCCCATATGAGGCGTGCTGGCCCGTTGCTAGAACTAGAGCTGGAGGTTAGAGACTGGATACTGGGAACTAGATCCAGGGAGCTAGATACTGGCAGATGGATACGGGAACTAGATGCTAGAATTTGGATATTGGAACTAGAAGCTGGAACTGGAGGCTAGAAGCGGGGTACTAGAGCTGGATACTGGAAATTGGGGTATTTGAACTGAATGTTGGAGGTTGGGTACTGGAACTAGGTATTGGAAACTGGATACAAGAAGCTGGATATTGGAGCTGGGTATTGGGAATTGGATACTGGAAGCTGGATATTAGAAATTGGATACTGGAAGCTGGATATTGGAAATTGGATACTGGAAGCTGGATATTGAAGGCTAGGTGTTGGAGGCCTGCCTGAATGAGGCGTGTTGACCTGAATGGCTGGAGACTGGAAGCTGGAGGAACCCACAAGGTGGTGTTGACCTAGAGGACTGGAAACTGGAAGCTGGAGGCCGACTCACGAGAGTGCATTGGCCTTTGTTATTGGAGAGTGAAGGCTAGAGGTCAGCCCGTGGGGGTGTGTTGGCCCATGTCGCTGAAGTTACTGGAGGCCAACCTGTGAGGGTGTGTTGGCCTATGTCGCTGAAGTTGCTGGAGGCCGACCCGTGAGGGTGTGTTGGCCTATGTTGTTGGGGACTGGAAGCTGGAGGCCAACCCGTAATGGTGTGTTGGCATGTGTTGCTCGAGTTGCTGGAGGCTGGAGGCCGGCATGTAAGGGTGTGTCGGCCCGTGTTGCTGGAGTTGCTAGTGGATCTTGAGGTATGTTAGTCAAAGACCGGTTGCTGGCCAACTGGTCACCGAGATGTTGTTAGCGACTGACCGCTACGATGCTGTACTTAGAGGACTGGAACTGGAGCTGAAGCTGGAGCTGAAGCTGGAGCTAGCCAACTGACCACTAGGGTGTTGTAGCCCGAGATTAGGACTGGAGTTGGAGCTGGCCGGCTGACCACTGGGGGTGTTGTAGCCGGGGAACTAGGACTGGAACTGGAGCTGGAGCTTTCCGACTGACTGCTAAGGTGTTGTAGCAAGAGATTGGACTGGGGCTGGGACTGGAACTGGCTGGCTAACCGTTGGGGTGTTGTAGTCGAAAACTGGGACTGGAGCTGGGATTGGAGCTGGCTGGCTAACCGCTGAGATATTGTAGCCGGAGACTGGGACTAGAACTGGCCGGCTGGCCGCTAAGGTGTTGTAGCCAGAGGTTGGAACTGGAGCTAGGCGGCTGACCGCTGAGGTGTTGTAGCCAGAGACTAGACTAGAGCTAGGATTAGAGCTGGCAGGCTGATCGATAAGGTGTTGTAGCCGAAAAACTGGGATTGGAGTTGGCCGGCTGACCGCTGATGCATAGTATGATATGCGCAGCGTAGAGTGATATAGAGGGGGGGGATGAATAGATCACTCCCGAAAATTAATAATTCAGCGGTAAATCAATACTTATGTTTCTCAACCCCTTAAATACTGCGAAACGGATTGCTAAAGCGGTCAATAACTATGACAGAGTAAGTAAGTGAGATCGAGAGGGCTGTTCACAGTGAAGCAAAATGTCGAATAGTGGAAGAGCAACACAGCAGTAACAAGCAAACCACAGAAGAGGCAGGGAGTTTTTAAGGTGGTTCGATTGCAGTCCACAATCTACATCCACCCCTCACTCTAAACCAAAGTGAGGCTTCCACTAGCAAAGGCTAGAATGCAGACTCAGTCTGCAAACAAGTGCTGCCTAACAGCTTGACCAGGGGAACAACCTCCCCTCTTCCTCCAGATCGGAGGGAAACCACTAGTGACACACAGTCACTAGCAAACCAGAGACCGAAGTCTCTCTTCCTGCACCCAGGAGGGAACCCACAAGCGACACCCTGTCACTTGCAAATCGGAGGACCAATCCTCCCTTCCTCCGATCACTGGAGGGTAACAATATGAGATAAGTAAAGATGAAATGAAAACGGAAAATAAGAAAATCGAAGAACGAAAATCGTTTCTAAAGATAAAGAATAATGTAGCTTCCGTAGAAGCAGATTTTCACAGTCACAGACACTACTCTCTCTCTCTCAAATACTTTTCTCAGATCTGGATGGAGTGGAATTCTTCTGGAGTTCTCTGCTCTCACACTGCTCTCTCGCTTCTCTTTTCTTTATGTCTGGATCGTGCAGCCTCTCAAAATGCTTTCTGCTTTTTCCACGATCTCCCTTCTTCCGAAGGAAGAAGCTCCATATTTATAGCAGCACCAGCAGGAGCAACACTGGGCGCGTGATTCCCACGCCTTCCCATCCAGAAAGTTCCTCCACGTGTCATCATCCTGTCAGCCCTTCCAGCCTCGGATCACGTGCCCATTAATCAGCTTGAATCAATCTGCATGAAGAGAAGAAAGGGATGCATCCAGTTAGTTCAGGATTTGAACTAAGCATGTACAGACATGATGCAGCATATAGGCAAGTATGTACATCGATGATGAGTGCTCAGGCATGCTTTTTACGAATGTACAGACTTTGTATATAATGCGCAGAGCCATGAACAGACTTTGTCTTGAAGGATGCATATGCATAAAGGAATGTATGGACTTTGAATATGAATGCTTGGTCATGCCTTCAACGAGTGTACAGACTCTGGATGTACTGTGCAAACGATGCACAGATATGCTCTGAACACGGGCTGTACAGACTTTGTATATAATGCGCAGAGCCATGAACAGACTTTGTCTTGAAGGATGCATATGCATAAAGGAATGTATGGACTTTGAATATGAATGCTTGGTCATGCCTTCAACGAGTGTACAGACTCTGGATGTACTGTGCAAACGATGCACAGATATGCTCTGAACACGGGCTGTACAGACTTTGTTTGAGAGAGATGCACACATGCACATAGGAAAGTATGCACAACGAATATGGATGCACTGACATGCCCTTGATGAATGTATACACTTTGTATGCAATGCGCAGAGCCATGTACAGACTTTGCAATGCCTATTGAGAAATCATGTGACAACGACGTACAGACTTGCTGTAATGATGCACAAACATAACAGAAAGGAATGTGCAGACTTTGTGTGCGTGCATGCTGCAAGGCAACGTATAGACACTGGTTGTATAGACTTGCATATGCATGGAGAGGCAAGGCAATGTATAGACTCTGGCTGTACAGACTTGCATATGCATGGAGAGGAAAGGCAATGTATAGACTTAGTGTATGCATTCTAGGCAAACGCTGTACAGACTTTAAGAGATGATGCATGCACAAGTAGAGACGATGATGCTGTACAGACTTTGAGAGATGATGTATGCAAAAGGAATGACGATGCATGCACAAGGACTGTACAGACTTAACATGAGACGCTAAGTGAGACGATGATGCTGTACAGACTTTGAGAGACGATGCATACACAAGATGCTAAGTGAGACGCTAAGACAATGTGCAGACTTGATCGTTGCAGGCAGACGATGTATAGACTTTAAATCAAGAGATGATGCATGTACAAACGATGCAATGTACAGACTTGAGATCAAGGGATGCACTGGCTGTACAGACTTTGTGCGTGTGCTAAAGCAGTGAACGTAGGTAATGATAGGAATGTATAGACTTGCGTTCATGCAGCAATGTATAGACTTGAACGCGTGCATGCTATGCGATGTACAGACTTTGAACATGATGCATGAATTGATCTAGAGATAGAAACATATTGATTTATAGTGTGAGACATCATCAAAACGTAGGAATGCAATAATCTCCCCCTTTTTGATGATGGCAACACTATGAATCAATCAATATTAGAGCATTAAAAACATGCAATATTAAGCGCATCATGCAGACAAGCTAAGCACAACTTCTGAACCTCTTCTCTCACCAAAAACCACTCCCCCACAACTCACTCTCAGAAATTGCCATGAACCAGATGACCTACTTTCAGATATTGCATTGCATAACCTCTCCCCCTTTGACATCATCAAAAGAAAAAGAAGGATATATGAAAGTGCTGGAGACATGGGGGAGAAGTATAGTAACTTCTTAGTGTAGAAAGACACGAGCAAGCCTTAAGAGAATAAGTGAGGTGCTAAACTCAAGTGAAGATTCTTGAACTCTAGTAAACAATAGAGAGCTAGAATGAGAGAAAAGTTTATCAACATACATAGTGTATGATTTAGAACATGGGTGAACAAGTATGGCATGACATAGCTGAATAGGCAACTATCCCAGAAGACAACAAGAGACAAAGTCAGAGAAGGTGTTCTCAAGGTATTAAGGACAAGCAATCCATTAAATTGTTAAGGACAAGGGATTTTGAGGTGATGTTCAAGATGACCAATGAGTAAGTTGGTAATTCACACTTTTGACATTAGGGAGACACCTTGATTAGATGCCTGAATCCTCAGTTACTCAGTGTGAGTACCTCATTACCTCCCCCTTTTTTTTCCTTAAAGGAACAGAGTTAGTAACTGTGGCTTTTGACATGAGGAAATACCTTGATTAGAGGCCAGAGTCCCCAGTTACTCACCAGCTAGCCACCATTGCTCTGTGATGGTCAGAATATTAATGTCATTTCTTTTCATTTTTTTGTTAAGCATTTGACACCTCATGGCATAGGAAAAATTTCATTTCATTGATGAAGCTCCCAGTTTCTCAGTGACCAAATCAAGACCTTTGTTCATTCAGTTGATCCCTTGTGTTAAGGAGATGGAATGATTGAAAACAATACCAGAAGAACTATTTCTTGAAGTGAATCTTGAAGTCTAGATTTCAAGTTGTTTTGGTCAGATATCAAGACATACAGGTTTTGGCCTGAACCAGAATCACTGACAATGTAGGAAGATATACTTTATACAATTAATCCAAATCTCTGATAGACTACCAGAGGAAAGATTCTAGCTGGACTTTAGTAACACAGACTTATAGACTTAAGAGATGAGTGAGATTCTACTGTCTGAGAGAACCGCACTAGTTCAGTCATGAGAACCAGCAATGACACACATCTGCTCAGTCTTTTTGAATCAGTCAAAGAACTCCCCCTCTCACAGCTCAACCAGCTCCCCCTTAATCATAGCATTACTGAAGGCTAACCATTTGACACACAGAACTCCTGCTCACAAAAGGAACATACTTCACAATTAAGACAACTTGAATAAGCCTAATTCTCTTCTCAGTGTAGTGAATTTTTCATTGTCCAGAGGTTTGGTAAAGATGTCAGCAATCTGATTTGTAGTGCCTACATGAATCAGTTCAAAGTTGTTCTTAGAGACCTCATCTCTTATGAAATGATGCCTTATCTCTATGTGTTTGGTACGGGAATGCAAAATAGGATTCCTGGCTAGATTGATGGCACTGGTATTATCACAATAAATAGGTGTGCACCCCAGGTCTACTTGGTAGTCCTGAAGCTGGTGTTTAATCCAAATGACTTGTGTACCACAACTCCCTGCAGCTACATATTCAGCCTCTGCAGTGGAGAGGGCCACAGAGTGTTGTTTCTTGGAGCCCCAATAGACTAAACACCCACCTAAAAATTCACAGTGACCACTAGTACTTTTCCAGTCTAGTTTACACCCTGCATAATCTGCATCTGTGTATGCAACTAAATCAAGTGAGTGTGATGCAGGAAACCATAGACCAAGAGAGTGTGTAGCTGACAAATATCTGAAAATTCTTTTCACTGCAGCTAAATGTGATTCAGTGGGTCTAGACTGATACCTTGCACACATTCCTACACTGAACTGTATATCAGGTCTAGAGGCTATCAAGTAAAGTAGAGATCCAATCATACCTCGATAGAGCTTGGCATTTACTTCTTTACCTGTCTCATCTGCATCCAGTGAGGTGTTGGTACTCATAGGTGTTGTAATGTGCTTCAGGTTGTTCATACCAAACCTCTTGAATAGTTCCATTGTGTATTTGGTCTGGTTGATGAAGCATCCATCCTCTAATTGTTGTATCTGTATGCCAAGAAAATACTTTAGTTCACCTACTAAACTCATCTCAAATTCAGCAGACATCATTTTAGAGAATTCATCACATAGTTCACAGCTAGTTGATCCAAACACAATGTCATCTACATATACCTGAACTATGATGAGATCGTTATTTGTACCCTTGGTAAATACGGTTTGATCAACTTTACCTCTGTTGTAGCCCTTGCTGATCAGAAATTCAGTCAGTCTTTCATACCATGCTCGAGGAGCTTGCTTTAAACCATACATGGCTTTGTTTAACCTGAAAACTTGGTTAGGTTGAGGAGAGAATTAAAATCCAGGGGGTTGTTCAACAAAAACCTCTTCCTTAATGACTCCATTTAAGAAGGCACTTTTAACATCCATTTGTTGGAGTTTTATATTCTTGAAACATGCAAAAGCTAGCAATATTCTTATTGCTTCCATCCTAGCAACAGGTGCATAGGATTCATCGAAATCAACACCAAATTCCTGACAGTAGCCCTTGGCTACTAGTCTGGCCTTATTCCTGGAAATGATTCCATCTTCATTCATTTTATTTTTAAACACCCACTTAGTTCCTATGACATTAGTATTTTCTGGTCTTGGAACTAGCTCCCAGACATTATTTCTTTCGAACTGACCTAATTCCTCACACATAGCATTGACCCAAGATTGATCAGCCAAGGCCTCTTCTACTGATTTAGGTTCAATTTGTGAGACCAAAGCAATTAGGTCTTGATTATTAACATTCCTAAAATGAGACCTAGTCCGAAGAGGATCTTCAGGGTTGCCTATGACATTATCTATCGGATGATCTTTAAGAAATCTAACATTTATTGAAGACTCACCTGTTTCTTCTGGCCCTTCCTGGTTGGGAGGATTTGATGTTCCACTCGGCTGAGTCTTCTCTTCTTCTTGGTCTTCTAGGAATTCCCCATCGTGATTGGAATCCCTGTCAATTTTTTCAATGTTAGTAACACCTTTCTTATCACTAAAAATGATGTGTGGAGACTCTTCAACTTTCTGGTCTGTTATGTTAAAGACCCTATATACCCTTGACACTTCAGAGTATCCTAAAAATATTCCAGGGGAGCTTTTAGCTTCAAACTTATCTAAGTCTTTCTTGTCATTATTATGAATAAAGCATTTAGCTCCAAAAATTCTGAAATAAACCAAGTTTGGTTTCTTACCTTTTAGTAGCTCATAGGGTGTTTTCTTGTGAATAGGTCTTACCATGGCCCTGTTGATTATATAAGTTGCTGTATTGGCCGCCTCTGCCCAGAATTTCCTTGGTAATTGACTCTCAATCAGCATGGTTCGGGCCATCTCCACAATAGTTCTATTTCTTCTCTCCATAATTCCATTCTGTTCAGGTGTCCTGGGAGAAGAAAATCTATGTGTTAGTCCCTCTCTTTCACAAAGATCAGAAAATATGGAATTTTCAAACTCACCTCCATGGTCAGATTGAATTGAACAAATCTTGTGTTTTCCTTCTTGTTTGACCTTATTGAAAAAATGATTAAACTTTTGAAAAGCCTCCCTTTTACTGGCTAAGAAAAAGATCCATGAAAATCTAGAGTGGTCATCAATGATCACATAGCCAAACCTATTCCCATTAAGACTCTGAGTCCTAGTAGGACCAAAGAGGTCCATATGGAGAAGTTCCATTGGTCTAGAGGACAATGGCTCAGATCTTAGCTTGAAAGATTTTCTGGTCTGTTTGCCTAGAGCACAGGCATCACATGATTTTGAAATAGAATTGAACTTAATTCTAGGCATGCCTCTAACTAAATCATGCTTGACCAATTTATTTAAAGTAGAGAAACTAGCATGGCCTAGACGTCTATGCCATTCAAAAGCATCACTTTTAGAATTAGCAGATAAACAAAGATTAGGTACAGATTCAGCATCCAAGTCTATCATGTAGACATTATTAGTCCTGTTGGCTACAAATTTAACCAGATCGGAATTTATTTCAAAAATTTTACATGAGTCATCATCAAACACAACCCTGTGACCTTTGTCACATAATTGACTAATGCTAATCAGGTTGTGTTGAAGACCTTCCACAAGTAGAACTTTTTCAATGTAGTTTGTGGAAGACTTACCTACTGTGCCAACTCCAATGATCTTACCTCTGTTCTTTCCTCCAAATTTGACCAGACCCCCTACCTTCATCTCTAACTTGCTGAACTTGGATCGGTCTCCTGTCATGTGCCTGGAGCAGCCACTGTCGAGGTACCACTTGTTGTCTTCAGCTGCCAGGCCGACCTACACAATCAAAATCAAGCAAAGTGATTTGGAACCCAAGATGAGTTGGGTCCAAAGACATTATTCAAATTTCTAAGCAGATGTTTAGGAATCCAGATTTGCTTCAACATGGTTTTCCCTGGAACCTTTACTTCGGGTTTATTGAAATTATAACCGGGGTTATGTCCAGCTGGTCTGGAGAAGTAAACTCTATTCCAGTCATTGGGCTTCCCATTCCTGGGATACCTCCTGTGAGCTTGTTGATTAACAGATTTTTGAGGATGATAGTTATTTCTCCAGTAGATCATGTTTGGACCCATCTGTTTGTAGTAATTCCAGCTTTCATCCTGATCCATTTGCTTGGTCCATCTACCATTTATGTTCTGGTGAGTGGGCTTATTGAAGTTCTTCACAAAATTCATTCCCATTTTAAGTGGTCGACCAGCACTGTTTGTTAAATTTTCTTTCGGACATTGAGCTCCTTGACTGCTATTTGAGCTGGATGGTGTGTCCAGCTTCTCTTTTCCCTTCTCTGGGCAGAAGGTTGTGGTTTTGAATTGAAGGGGTCTCTTGTTAGTTGGGTCATAGCCTAGACCCTCCCTATTGAAGTTAACCCTTGTCCCTAGTATAGCATTCATACTTGTTTTTCATTGAACAAATTTTTCCAAAACCTTCTGTTTGTCTTCCAGCTCTTTTTGCAGAGACTCAGAATTTTTTAAGAGTTGAGCGTTCACTTTCTTAACAACTTCATATTTCTCTGAGATCACTCTATTTTCTTTTAGGCTTTCTTCAATTTTGATTTTGAGTTCGTTGAGCTGGGTGTGACTCTCCTGGGTTTCTACCTTGTGCTTTTCATTTTCTTTTCTCAAGGATGTCATTTCTTCTAATTCTTTCCTTAATGTCCATCTTTCCTCACTGATTTGGGTTAGTTCTTCAATATTAGTATTGAATTTTCTCTTGAGGACCCTATGCTCTTTACTGAGTGAATTGAACTTGTCTAATAATTCAGCACAGGCATCTTCCCAGTCATCAATAGAAAAATTTTCAAAGACATTTGTTACCTCCTCTTCGCTATTTGCCATTAGGCAAATTCCTTCTTCATCTTCCTCCGAGGAAGTGCTTTCCGAATCTTCTTCCTCATCGCTCCACGTGCAGACCATTGCCTGTGGCTTCTTCTTTTTCTATACCTTTGAACTCTTCTTCTGAAAGTAGGGACCCTTCTTCTGGAGATATGGGCAGTCCCCTTTCATGTGTCCCTGTTTGTTGCAATGAAAACAAGTCATTCTCTTAGTATTTCTGTCCTTATTATTGCTAGATTCAACGTTCTTACTAAAGGAGTATGGCTTCTTCCACCTAAAGGTCTTCCCCTTAGTCCTTAAAAATTTTCTGAACTGTCGAGTGAGCATTGCCTGCTCCTCCTGGTCGAGATCGAAAAAACCATCGGACTCGGGGCTACTACTCCCGCTGCTGCTACCCTTGTTGTGGGATGCCTTGAGAGCAATATTCTTGCCCTTTCTGTCACTTCCTTCATCACCTCCTTTAAAGTTCATCTCATAGGTCATGAGGGATCCTATGAGTTCATTCACTGTCATAGTCGTCAGATCCTTTGACTCTTCTATCACGATGGCTTTAGTGTGCCATGCTTGGGTTAGAGATCTAAGAATCTTCCTGACTATATCTACCTCAGCTAGCTCTTTCCCTAGCCCCTTAAGAGTGTTCGTGATCAAGGACAACCTGGCATATATTTTAGTGATATTCTCCTCTGGATTCATCTTAAACAATTCATACTTAGAGGTGAAGAGATTTACCTTCGTGGCTTTCACTTGAGCTGTACCTTCGTAGATTAGTTCCAGCTCATCCCACATTCGCTTGGCCGTCCTATAGGCTGATATGCGGGCGTATTCATCTGGGTGAACAGCACACTGGATGATGTTCAGGGCCGTCCAGTTAAGTGAAGATAACTTGACATGATCATCTGTCCATGCGTCCTCGTTCGGTGGCAGGTCATACGGCCCTGTAGTGATTACCCTCCACAGCTTGTGGCTCTGTGCCCTGATGAACACCTCCATCCTATTTTCCCAGAAGAGACAATTATTACCATCAAAGAATGGAGGGCGACTAATGGATTGTCCCTCAGCTATGAAACTTCGAGGACCAGTAGGATTACCCTGACCGTTGGCCCACATGATGCCAACCTGCTCTGATACCAATTGATATGCGCAGCGTAGAGTGATATAGAAGGGGGGGATGAATAGATCACTCCCAAAAATTGATAATTCAGCGGTAAATCAATACTTAGGTTTCTCAACCCCTCAGATACTGCGAAACGGATTGCTAAAGCGGTCAATAACTATGACAGAGTAAGTAAGTGAGATCGAGAGGGCTGTTCACAGTGAAGCAAAATGTCGAACAGTGGAAGAGCAACACAGTAGTAACAAGCAAACCACAGAAGAGGCAGGGAGTTTTTAAGGTGGTTCGATTGCAGTCCGCAATCTACATCCACCCCTCACTCCAAACCAGAGTGAGGCTTCCACTAGCAAAGGCTAGAACGCAGACTCAGTCTGCAAACAGGTGCTGCCTAACAGCTTGACCATGGGAACAACCTCCCCTCTTCCTCCAGACCGGAGGGAAACCACTAGTGACACACAGTCACTAGCAAACCAGAGACCAAAGTCTCTCTTCCTCCACCCAGGAGGGAGCCCACAAGCGACACCCTGTCACTTGCAAATCGGAGGACCAATCCTCCCTTCCTCCGATCACTGGAGGGTAACAATATGAGATAAGTAAAGATGAAATGAAAATGGAAAACAAGAAAATCGAAGAACGAAAATCTTTTCTAAAGACAAAGAACAATGTAGCTTCCGTAGAAGCAGATCTTCACAGTCACAGACACTACTCTCTCTCTCAAATACTTTTCTCTCAGATCTGGATGGAGTGGAATTCTTCTGGAGTTCTCTGCTCTCACACTGCTCTCTCGCTTCTCTTTTCTTTATATCTGGATCGTGCAGCCTCTCAAAATGCTTTCTGCTTTTTCCATGATCTCCCTTCTTCCGAAGGAAGAAGCTCCATATTTATAGCAGCACCAGCAAGAGCAACACTGGGTGTGTGATTTCTACGCCTTCCCGTCCAAAAAGTTCCTCCACGTGTCATCATCTTGTCAGCCCTTCCTGCCTCGGATCACGTGCCCATTTATCAGCTTGAATCAATCTGCAGGAAGAGAAGAAAGGGATGCATCGAGTTAGTTCAGGATTTGAACTAAGCGTGTACAGACATGATGCAGCATATAGGCAAGTATGTACATCGACGATGAGTTCTCAGGCATGCTTTTTACGAATGTACAGACTTTGTATATAATGCGCAGAGCCATGAACAGACTTTGTCTTGAAGGATGCATATGCATAAAGGAATGTATGGACTTTGAATATGAATGCTTGGTCATGCCTTCAACGAGTGTACAGACTCTGGATGTACTGCGCAAACGATGCACAGATATGCTCTGAACACGGGCTGTACAGACTTTGTATATAATGCGCAGAGCCATGAGCAGACTTTGTCTTGAAGGATGCATATGCATAAAGGAATGTATGGACTTTGAATATGAATGCTTGGTCATGCCTTCAACGAGTGTACAGACTCTGGATGTACTGTGCAAACGATGCACAGATATGCTCTGAACACGGGCTGTACAGACTTTGTTTGAGAGAGATGCACACATGCACATAGGAAAGTATGCACAACGAATATGGATGCACTGACATTCCCTTGACGAATGTATACACTTTGTATGCAATGCGTAGAGCCATGTACAGACTTTGCAATGCCTATTAAGAAATCATGTGACAACGACGTACAGACTTGCTATAATGATGCACAAACATAACAGAAAGGAATGTGCAGACTTTGTGTGCGTGCATGCTGCAAGGCAACGTATAAACACTGGCTGTATAGACTTGCATATGCATGGAGAGGCAATGCAATGTATAGACTCTGGCTATACAGACTTGCATATGCATGGAGAGGCAAGGCAATGTATTGACTTAGTGTATGCATTCTAGGCAAACGCTGTACAGACTTTAAGAGATGATGCATGCACAAGTAGAGACGATGATGCTGTACAGACTTTGAGAGACGATGCATGCAAAAGGAATGATGATGCATGCACAAGGAATGTACAGACTTAACATGAGACGCTAAGTGAGACGATGATGCTGTACAGACTTTGAGAGACGATGCATGCACAAGACGCTAAGTGAGACGCTAAGACAATGTGCAGACTTGATCGTTGCAGGCAGACGATGTATAGACTTTAAATCAAGAGATGATGCATGTACAAACGATGCAATGTACAGACTTGAGATCAAGGGATGCACTGGCTGTACAGACTTTGTGCGTGTGCTAAAGCAGTGAACGTAGGTAATGATAGGAATGTATAGACTTGCGTTCATGCAGCAATGTATAGACTTGAACGTGTGCATGCTATGCGATGTACAGACTTTGAACATGATGCATGAATTGATCTAGAGATAGAAACAGATTGATTTATAGTGTGAGACATCATCAAAACGTAGGAATGCAGCATAGTAGCCAGAAGACTGGGACTGGTCGGCTAACCGTTGAGGTGTGTAGCCGAATACTAGAGCTGGCGATTGGAACTGGCGTTGGCCGATTGACTGTCGATGCGTAATAGCCAGAAGACTGGGGCTGGTCGGCTGACCGCTGAGGTGTGCAGCCGAATGCTGGAACTAGAGACTGGAACTGGTGCTAACCGACCCTCGGGGGTGCAGTGGCCAGCATTACTATGCAGTGATGTTGAGCTCACCATCGACGGGATATCGCGGTCGATGGCTTTCATCAGTGAGGATTAGAGAGGAAGAGAGTTTTTTTTGATTCTCTTTACTGGCTCTACCGCCCTTACGGGTTTTCACTAGAGCTGTCTCCCTTTTACTTTTTCTAGTATGCCCTTACGGGTTTTCACACCGAGGGGTTACCCGATTTTGCCTGAGACGCCCTTGCGGGTTTTCACCTCAGCTAGGTTGATGGCAATTTTTGCCCTCAGTAGTCCCGTGGAGGGAGTTGACTGAGGCCGCCGGTGTATCTCTATTTTTTTAACCCCATCTTTTTTTAAAAAAATCTGGGAACCTTGTGGCTGCCGTCCGTAGCGTGCTACTGTCAGGGGACGTGACCTGAAGTTTATGCTATGTATGGTTTGTCATCATTGTAGCGATGGTAGTGGCTTTGGCTGGTTACTGAGTAATCTGAAGTTTGACTGGTGATCTGGGAACCGGTGAGCCTTGGCGGCATATTGTTGGAGTCTTGACTAGGATCTGGGAACTGGTATGCCTTTATGGCGTATTGCTGGAGTCATAACCCGATTTATGGTGGGTTAACAATGATGGGATGATGACTAGGAGTCATGGGTTGATGGATCTTTATGATAGATGGATCCATGGTTGATGCCGTTTAGAGGCCAACCGAGGTGGTGTATAGGTTGATGTTTGTTAGAATGAGTGGCTGGAATGGTGCATGAGTTGCTGGTGTATACGGGCCGACCTTGGTGGTGTGAGGCTGAAGGAAGTGTGAGCCAACCGGGGTGGTGTATGGCTAACTGGGGAGTGTAAGGTCAATGAACTGGAGAGGGGTACCAGTCAGGGACTGGTATAGGCCAACCAGGGAGGGGAGTAGCCCAAGGAACTGGCTTAGGCCGAACGTGATGGTATATGGCCAACATGGAGGTGCAAGATTTATAAACTGGAGCAGGACATTAGTCAGAGACTGGTATGGGCCAACTGGTAGGGGATATGGTTGCTGGAAGGTGGGTAGCTGGCTGCCCCGGATGGGGGGAGGAGAGAAATTTTATTTTTGCTCTCTTTACCTACTCTGCCGCCCTTTCGGGTTTTCGCCAGAGCTGACCCCCTTTTACTTTTTTCGATGCACCCTTGCGGGTTTTCGCATCGAGGGGTTACCCCATTTTGCATGAAGTACTCTTGTGAGTTTTCACCTCAACCGGGTTGCTGGCCTTTTTGCCTCCAGCCGCCTACTTGAGAAAGAGGACGATTGAGTCCTCTGGGGTATCTCTATTTTTAACCTCATTTTTTATTTATCTTTTTATTTTTAGTTTTTGTTTACCTGAGAGCCTCTTGGTCATTCGGCGACTGGCGCTGGGTGTTCTTAGCTTGCTGCTATCGAAGGACGCTGTTGGTGGGATCATTGCCGTTGATCCATTGTGTTGATGCTGGAGTCGCTTGCTGAGGCTTGGCTGGTTGTCGAGCAATCTAGAGCTTCGCGTAGACCTTCAGGCTGGCTGATTTGTGTAGCTTGCAGGTGGAGCTTGTACTGAACCTTGAACGGATCGACTTTTGTGATGCAAAGGCTGAGGTTCTGGGTTGTGGTGGCTATAGGCCAAGAATTGACGCAGGCCAACCGAAGAGGCATATTAGCCAAAGGTTAGGGATTTAACCGACCGGGAAGGTGTATTGGTCAGGAACTGGGTGATGTGTAGGCCAACCATTGTTGTGTTTTGGCCAGAGGTATGGTGTTTGATTGACTATGGAGGTGTTTTGGTCAAGGGTAGGTGCAGGTCAACCGTAGAGGTGTATGGCCGGGGTGAAGGCCGAACGACCATGCAGGCGTATTGGTTGAGGGGATAGAGATTGGCTGGGATGGTGTAAGGCTAAGAGGAAATAGGTGGGTCGACCGTGATGGTGTATTGACATGGATGCTGGGAGATGACTGACCGTGATAGTGTATTGGTCAAAGATTGGGTGTAGGCCGACCGTTGTGGCGTGATGGCCAGTAGAACGTATACTGACCCACTATTGTGGTGGACCAGTCTGGGATTTAGGGTGAGGTGGTTGGCTATTCCTAGTGAGGAAGAGAGGTTTTTCTTTTTCTCTTTACCAGCTCCGCCACCCTTTCGGGTTTTCGCCAGAGCTGGCCCCCTTTTGATTTTTCCGGTGAGCCCTTACGGGTTTTTACACCGAGGGGTTACCCGATTTTGCCTGAGGCGCCCTTGCGGGTTTTCACCTCAGCTGGGCTTTCAGCCTTTTTGCCCCCAGCCACCTTCTTATAGAGAGAGCGGCTGACTCCGCCGGGGCATCTCTATTTTTAGCCCCTTTTTTGTCGTTGTTTTTTTTGTACCTACGAGCCTTGCGGCTGTCGTCCTTAGCTTGTTGCTATCAGGGGACGTTGCTTGTAGGTTGCGCCATCGAATATTTGTTGCTGTTGTAGAAGCGACTGTGGATCGACCCTCGACCGAGTAGCTCGGAGCTTTAGGGTGAATCCGAAGAGTGGCTGGTCTTTGCTGTAGATGGCTGGGACTTTGACTGGGGTCTGAGTGGCTCGGCCTTAATGAACATGATGGCTGGTGTCGAGCTTGGACTAAGTGTCCGCCTGGGTGTTGCTACCCCTTGAGACATGATAAATACCGAAGGGATAGACCTCCCACCAGGGTTTCTTGGTAGCCACCAGTGGGGACTCGATGGAGCTTTGTCGGTGTCACCAGTGTAGATTATGGAAAATCCACTTAAAAGAACAATAGCATAATAAGATAGAAAAAGAGGGGAAAAGAGATAGAAATAGGGTGCATGCGTAGGATGCTAAGGGGAAAGGTGATCGCCAGAGACACGAGGGCCTCTAATGAATATAACAATAATACATTGGAGGGATCGTGAAGAATACCTTTAAAGTGCGGGGGAGATTGTGAGTGTCACCTTCTCTTTCTATCGGCCGGCCGATGAAGAGAGTTCTTCTTGTGTAGATTACCATTGAAAAATAGATAAACACCAAATAAGAGAATGGATTAGAACCAAGGTGAGTGTAACATCTGTTGTGTGCCTTGCATATTGTTTGTTTTGATGATAACTAAACTTTATGTAATGTACATGGTTCTGTTGATAACCAAACTTTCTGTATGACTGTGCATTCATGATCATGGCTATGATTCATATGTTTTAGAATTTCACATGTTTCATGAAAAGACTTGCTTCATGCTATCATTGATGCATGTACCTATTTTGGACTTTTCATGAATATCCTTTCATGAGCTTTTAAGTGTGATAAATGGATGTTCATGCTTGTTCTTCATAAGGATTTTCTAGCCAATGTTATGAACCTCTCATATATATCATGATGGAAATTGAATTTACATTTGAAGTGTTCATGCATTTTCTACATATGGTCTTTGAGCTTGTAGTCTGCTTAACAAGCATATACCTATGATTATGGAATTTGGCTTCATGATGTTCTTTCAAACTGCATAAATCCATGGCTGCATGATCTTAAACTTTGGCTAAGGAAAGTTGAGTTCTTAAATGGTTTTTAAGGCTCAAACTTGCTGATTAGATGCATGGGTTATGAAGTTGTTTTTAGTTGAGAAAGACTGGGGTTTTAAATGGTTCTATAACATTGAATGAGTCCTTTGCATTTGGTCAAATGTGTTCTTGTTGATTGGTTGTAAATGGAAAGCCAAACACATGTTTGAATGGGTTGTATGACACATTTTTATGTGAACAAGTTGAAATTGTAAATGCTTGATTCATGAATTTTGATTATGATCTAACCTCTTGTTTGATCATGTGTTTCAGGGTGAAAAATCATGGTTAATCATCATGGGATTATGGTAATATTTAATCATTTATTTCCCTTGAATTCTTGGAGGTTTGAAGTGTTTTTGTAATCCTCTCTGGCAGGGGTTGACCCTTACAGTTTCTGGTAGAATAGAAGCTATTTTTTGTTGTCTACCTGCAGGGGTCGACCCATGGGGTCGACCCCTGAGAGTTGGAATTATTTTTTGTGTTCTGTCCGCCCTCTGGTTGCTCGAGGGTCGACCCATTCTGGGACGGGATTTGCGAACCCGATTGAAACCCATTCTAAACCTTTCTAAACTTTACCAAAACACCCCCCAATGGTTCCTAATGTTATTAGGGTGTTTTTAACATGTATTGGGAGGGTTTTATGTGTCTTTTCCCCACTCTTTGGTGTGCATATATATGAGCTACGAATTTGTGGAGATATGAACCCTAATGCTTATTTGTGTTGTCTTGTAGGAGAAGAAAAGGAGGAAAAGCAAGAGGAGCTCTTGCAAGGCTGATTTCATCTCCATCCATGAGGATTTGGAGCTCGTGGTAGAAGATGAAAAGAAGCGGCTCGAGGAGAGGAACAAGAGGACACCGAAATCGTCACCATCCGACAACGAGCCAAGAAGAGCCAGAGATTTAATTGAAGGGGGATCTTTATGCTTGTTGAATCTTTCTTGTTTCAGTCTTTAGAAGTTGTTTTGAGATTATTGTATCCATTTCTGAACACTTCATCCATTTCTGAACGATTATTCTATGTGTGGGTTCGGAGAACGGTTTCTCTGAGTGGTTTGAGTTGACGCTTGTGCGTCGTTTGGTGCGGAGCATATCCGCGTGTGTGTTGGGGTTTTTGCCCCGTGTGTGTGGGGAGAAATCCCCGTGTGTGCTTGCTACTTTTGTAGCGTGTTTGTGTTGGGGTTTTTACCCCATGTGTGTGGGGAGAAATCCTCGTGTTTACTGCATTTGCAGCGTGTGAAAAAAGCCTTACCGGTTTGGTAAGGGGTGGACGTAGGGAGCCCGTCGTGGTCCCGAACCACCTTAAAAATCCCCGTCTCCTGTGGTTTGAATTGTGTGATTGTATGGTTAGCTTGTTATACCTATTTGTGTGATCATGTGTGAACGGAGAGATTGAGAGAATCTAGTTAACTTGTTTAGCTTAAACTCCTCAATCTTATCAATCTCTTTAATTCCGCTGTGCATTAGTTTTGAGATTGTAATTGGATAATTTTTTAGTAGAGGGTTCTATTCACCCCCCTCTAGAACCGTGTTCCTACACTACGGGACCCAACAGCATCAAATTCAAAATAGAAATAAACATGGAAAGCATGTATAAGAACACACCTTGTTGGGTGTTTGCCCTTAAACCCTTATGCAAAGGGTGGGTAAAAGATGATGATAGGATGAAAAAGGAGGGTGCAAGTGTTGCATAATTGGAGGTGTGCTAGAGTGCATAAGTGGGAGATCTCAATATTGAGATGATAAAAATAAGAAAAGGAGATGATGCATGCAATGCTTATGATAATAAAAATAAAGAGAAGAGGAAGGGAAAGCTTATTGATTTTCTCCAAAGATGGCTTCAAAGGATGAAGATCTCCAAGGATGTAGCTTTGAGGTTCATAGGAGTCTTCTCATTGAGCTCCCGATCCGGCAGCACCTCCCCTTGGTTGATTGTTGATGCCTTCAACACAAGGGAGAGAGGGGTCCTATTTATAGGGCTAAAATTCAGAGTTTAATCCAAAGAAAATTAGGAAATCATGTTTAAGTTGGATATGGAAAGAGATAAATATTAGCCAAGTGTCCCTCCATCCTTGGAAAGCCTTAGGACTCCTTTCCCAAGTGAAAAGGGGCTCAAAATGGAGAAAGAAGGAGGTTCTGCCGGAGTTCAAAACTCTCCAAGAAATGACGACCACTCAGACGGTCGATATTTAAAAGGGCGGCAAAAATAAGCGTCGCCAATTCCAAGGCATTTCGAGATGGATTAGGACTTTTCAAAATTTGAAAAGAATTGGCAACCATGAGGTGGTCGCTATTTAGAAATTAATACGAGTTTTGGACGGAGTTAAAAACTCAAAATATAGCAAGAAAATAGGTGACTTTCCACACGGGCGCCCATTTATGAAATAGCAACCTTCCGGACGGTCGCGAAATCAAAAATAATCTAAATTTGGGTGAAAATATGAAGAAAAGAATTGACGACCTTCCGAATGGTCGTTATTTAAAGAATAGACGACTTTCTAGAGTGTCACTAATCCATAGATTTCGAAGAAACGGCCAAATGGAGCCTGCAGGGAATGGGCGCCCCTGACCTGGGCCCCAATTTCAATGGGCTCCCAGGTCCTTGGCGCCAATTCCAGAATGGGCGCCCAGGTGATGGGCGCCTATTAAATGGCGCCCGGGTCCCCGCCACCAATTGACCTAAGTCCCAAAAAAATGGAGAAAAAGCTCAAAAAAATATGGAAAAATAGAAAAACATGTGGGGAAGCTAGGGAAAGTTGAATGTTCAAGAAAAATGAGAAAAATCACTCAAATAAGTCGATTTGAGGGTCAAATGGGGCATCACAGTGCGATAGGAGATATGCTCAAAATGATGTTAAATTTGACATGTCTACAGCTGCCCCGCCTTGGCGTCTGCTTTGCAAGGGAGTGAGACGGAGTGGAATGGAATGGAATGGAATGGAATGAGTGAAACGTAGAGGAATGAAATGTAATGGAAAGAAGTGAGAGCGAACTGAAAAGCGGATGCCAATGTGTGATGAGAACGCAATCAACACCACTTGATGGGAATTGAATCAAAAGCTTGAGATGAAGCAATCTTGAGGAGATTCAATGAAAGCAATAATGTTTGGATAAAAGGAAGAAGTGTGCACGCGGGCACGAAGGAGATAAAAGGAGCGATCAACTTCCAGCGCGATGGAAGTATCCCAGGTCATAAACCTGTAAGTTTCACCATTGGGGAGCAGTTACCAGCCAATGTGGACGTGTTGCAGCCAAGGTGGATCTAAGAAAAATGATTGAATTGAAATAAGAGGATAGAAATCCAAACAAAGGATTTTTCAAGGAAATAGCCCAAAACGACAACAAGGCGAACTGAGGACACAAATCGGCATGGAATATCTCATATCATGAACAATTGATGATCAATTGACCTTAAAATGAGTTTATTAGAAGGGTTTTCCCTGGTTAATTCAAAGTCCTATATGAATGCATGCTGGGTTTAAAATAAAAAATTAAAACAAATAAAAATATAAAGTAATCAAGGATAAATTGTGAAGCTACCCAGACTGAGTCAAGAAATTAATTTGTGAGCTGATACTAAGCCGAAGCCCGTTTATCCACACACCAACTCGTAAAAAAGGGAACCATCATCTCCAGTCTTGGACGGCTCAACGGCCTATCCATACAACTAAGATTCCTCTGAAATCATCATTATTTTTGATGAAGGGGAACTCAAATTCCAGATTTACCAAAGCCACATGGTCCTTGATATAATCTAATAGTTTATGTAACATATAGTAAAATGCATACAAGAAGATGGTGAAGCAGTGATTATAGGGAACCGAGCAATGAGATGCAAACATCGTGGGACTCAGATGATGATGTCCAGACGGTGGGACTAGGGAGCTTCTTTCCTGCGCTCAAAAGTTGATTAGCCAAGATATCATGAAAGATAACAAGCAATGAATCAGGTATTTAAGCATAGCAACTATAACATGAATCTAAGCATCAATAAGCAATCATAACATAGGCATCAAAGCAATCAAAGCTTGGTGTGGATAGCATTCAAGCATGTATTAAAAGGTAAAGCGAAGTATGAATCATGAGTTGAAGCATAGCATTGCGTGAAACATGCAAAGCATCATTGTTTGTTGTTTGTCATGAGAATGACAATCTTGGCATATCATGAGATTGAGGTTGGATGATCAGAATCAAGTAATACCCAGTGACAGGAATAATCCAGTGAAGTCAGCAGGAGTTTACTTAGCAAGATTTGGAAATGATAATCAGTTAGATGCTTAGAGTGGCAAATCATGAAGATAGCATGGGGAAGAATCGGAAGGTAAATAGCAATGAATGGGAGGACTCATCCCGTGTTCTTGGTCCTTGTAAAAATTGTTCCTGTAATAACACCATCAGAAAATATAATGCATTTTTTAGATTTTAAATATGTAAATTTTTATGAGTTTGGGAAAAGTATTCAAACTTTTATGGATTTTAGAAAAATATTCATTTTTTTTGGAATCTTGGAAATATTCATTTTTTTTGGAATTTTGGAAATATTCAATTTTTTTAAATTTTGGAAATATTTAATTTTTTAAAATTTTGGTTTAGACATGCTAATGTAGCATCAAAGGGTGTTTTAAACCACTGGCTAGGGGTCCTTGTTCCTTCCCCTTTCGCTAAAAATTGCCCGAAGTAAGGCGTGCATTGAAGGTGGCGCCCAGGCTGCACTTGTATAACGGTGCCCCTACAAAGGCCATACCCGAGAAGCACTCGGTCTTGGAGGGAGAAGAGAAGAAAAAATGGGGATAAGCTTGATGTGAGTTAAGAAGATATCAGGTTTTGACTTCCGTCCATAGCACAACCCCTAGAGATTCGGTCTGTTGCGCCGGGACTTTGTGTCATATCATCGAACCTTAAATTCTCACTTAGGCACACATACGACCAGACTCATAACGTCCCGCGGGGAAACTTTACTGCCCTCTTGCTATGCCAAATTCATTGATTTTTCTTTTGATTTCACCATTCTTTTTCTTTTTTCATGATTTTTCTTTTTCTTTTTTGTGTCCTTTGGACTTGAAAGATATTGCAAATGAGACTTGAAATTTTGAGAATAAGGTCATAATAGACTGCCCCTATTTGAGACTTCCTCTTATCGGGGTGTGCTTAGGTTGGTTGTTTTGTCCAGAATATCTCTACTCTCATATTTCAACCGAGTTAAGAGGAGAAAAAGACCTTGTGCCCTCAAGCATGGCCCAAGTAGCAACGGTGTTTTACCAAGGGAAACGGCTAAGGACGCCGTGAAGTGTGTGCGGTGCCCAACAAAGGGTTGCCCTTAACAAGCAGGGAGAGAAAATGGCGAACTCCCAGCGCGGGGTTCTTATTACCAAAGTGCTGCATAGCAAGCCTAAAAACTCTTTTTGAATTTGACTTAATTAAACAAAAGCTTAAGATAAAGGTCTAAAACAACCACTCTTGATCATGTTAAAAAGCACTTCTTTTGAAAACCATGCGTGAATCATGTGACAAAAATGCATAAGAATGCGTACTCCGTGAACACGTTACCTTGCAACCTTGATCGCAGAAGCAGCAACTGCCGAAGGTGATCATGGGATTTGTGTCCTCATGGCAAATAAGAAAGGATAGCGAAGTTTGAAAGTGGCCTAACAAGAAGGAGTGATGTCTAGACCAGACTCAGATGAATAGGGAGAAAAGAAAGAGAGGTGAGGGCTAGAATTTCCTCACTAAAATCCAAAGACCCTGATCACATAAAAGGTTTACAGAATGAAAGGGAATTCAAGAAGCGGAGTGAGGACTAAAGCCTAGAAAACAGTAGGAGAACGGGCAGATGCCGAAAGCAATTGAAGTGGAAGAAGTCGGATCAGACCCGGGCTCAGGTGAAATTAGAAGGAATTGGTAAATAGAAAGAGGAGGATCCGGAGGGTCCAGAGGTAATGGAGGAGAATCATGATGGGAAGGAGAAGAGTCCGGAGGTTCCGGAGGAGGAAAATTTCGAGGGACATGATGCCCTAGGAAAAGTATGGATAAAGGTAATTGAAGAGGAAGAAAAGAATGAAGGACGCGATGTCCTGGAGGAGTAGGAAGATAAATCGGAAGAAATAGAGGAGGTCCGGAGGCTCTGGAGGGATAGGGACGTAATGGCCTGGAAGGAAGGATAGAAAATTTGGGGATTCCAGAGGAAGATAAAGAGAAGGGACGCGATGCCCTAGGAAGGGAGAAAGAAAATCCGGAGGTTCCAGAGGAGGGGGATAGAAAGGGGCGCGATGCCCTGGGAGAAAGAGAGAAAGATCCGGAGGTTTCGGAGGTAGAGGTGAATTAAGCGAGATAGAATCCGGAGGTTCCGGAGGAGGAAGACATCGTGGGCTAGGTGGCCCAAGGATAACTGATCACGCGAAAGTTCGTCATTTAAAACACGCGTATCAATCTTAAAAATTCCAACTCGCACTAGATGAAAGTAAGACGTAATAAGGTGGCGAGAAGGGTCGATTCCACAGGGAAGAAGATATTTTTAGAGTTAAAAACCTTGAAGTCCTTTGGAAAATACTTGTAATTTATCTTTGCTTAAAGAAAATAGTGAAATGATGAACAAACCAAACACTTAATTGAAAACACCTATGACTATGCGCCTATGCTATAGAAAATAATTGCATGAAGTGGAAAGAAGAGATTGAAGAAAGAGGTAGAGAGGGAAGAAGAGCAAGAACTAGGCCAAAAGAATAACTCCTTTTATTAACTTAAAAGAAAGAGTACATGAAATGCGAAACAAGATTACACTAATGACGCAACAAGATTACAATGAAGTGAAATAACACAAAAGTAATAAGAACAAGAAAAGCCCGGAGTTTGGAGTTTGGAGTTTGGAGATGGTAGCAGCAATGGTGATGACGGTGCCGTCCTCTCTTGGCCTTGGATCACGAACCACCTTGTGGGAGATGTCGTCTACACCGGGAGGAAGTCACCTTCGTCGTTGAAGTTGCCTTTGGAGGGTGAATAACTTTGAACCCAAGATGAATTAGGGGGTGCCCAAGAAGAAGAAGTTGAAGAGTGGGAAGAGAGAAAGAACTTTGATGAAGGACATAGAGAGAGAAAATATGAGGAAGAGGGTGAAATCAGAGGAAGAAGGGAAGTGGTCTGCACTGATGAACAGTAACTATGTAGAAAAAACTGAACTAAGAAGAATTAAAAATAACTTAAAACGTGATGGCATTAGAGGAAGTGGTAGAAGAATAAGATCTAGATCTACATGATAGGAAGAACTTTTATGAAGAACACAGATAGAAAAGAAGATCAGAAGGGTTTCAAAACGGAGGAATAACAGAAGCTAGCACCTCAGATGAACAGTACAATCACAAGATAGTAAGTTGAAAAATGAGAAATAACTTACAAAATAGAGAGAATTAGAAGATGATATAGAAGAAGAAATTGTAGAAAACTTAAAAACAAAGATCTTTCATGAAGATAGCAAGAGTAGAAAATGATTAAAAAGTGAAGAAATAAGAGGAGGAACAGAGAGAAACACTTATTCACAGATGAACAGGATAGTACAGTGAAAAATATGAAATAGCGTAAAAATGGGAAAGAATTAGAAGATGATGATGAAGAAGAAGTTGTAAGTAATTTAAAATTGAAGAACTTAAATGAAGAGTGCAAGAGCAAAAAATGAACTTAAGGGGGAGAAATCGGTGACCTAAGGTTGTAAAGAAATTATCAAAAGAAGAACTCCCTTTCTCCTCCTTGTCATGGGCTATTTATAGGGAAAGTTGGGTAGAAGGAGGGTGGAGATTGTATCAAAAGGAGATGGATGGCTGGGATTCAAGTGGAATATGATGCATGGGGAAGATAAAAAGTAGGTGGGCACCCCCTTTCTTGGTCTTTGGGCACCCCCTTTCCCAAGGCTCATCATGTCTCTCCTTTATTTCAAACTTTGAATTCAATTTTCCCTCCAACCAAAATATGTGTTTCTTTTCCTTAATTTTAAACTTTTGAAATTTCTTTTCCCTCCAACCAAAATATATGCTTTTGACTTGGTCAAAGTGGTGATGACAGTTTTGCTCCCAGCTTCTTTTGCAATTACCTTCGGTGTCCTACACACATATAATTACGATTTAGTCCATAAAAATACCATAATGTGCACATGAATCACAATCGCTCATAATTATGCAATGGAGAATTAATGTTCATGACTCTCAACTCCATTTTATTAAATAAAATCACTAAATTAATTAATTTGCATGAAAGGTCCAATCTACATGCGAAGTTGAGATTAACGATAGATCATGCATAATTACCTAATTATATGCACATAAAATGGTGTACATGCAATAAACTATCATAGAAAATGGACGCTTATCACACCCCCCAACTTACTCATTGCTAGTCCCTTAGCAATGTAAATAAATTAAAATTTAGGACTAACAAGAGTTTGTAAAATTCATGCTCTTATATCCAGCTCTTCCTTCATAGAATCAACTAAAGATTAGGAATCCGGAATCAATAATGCACACTAACCTTAGTTTGAAAATTTAGGTACATGATCAAGAATTCAAAGTAAAGTTCAATAGCACTTGTGCATGTGTAATACTAAATTCACAGCTTAGACAGTTGCATCCCTCATTTGCTATTCCAAACAAATGTCATTCAACCCTGCACCTCCGAACCAGAGCATTAAGCATACTAACTTTTTTGTCTGCCTTATTTCTCTGTCCCTTTGGGATCTTTTATTTCACACATGATGCTGCACTATCCCTTCACTATTTTGCGCGAACCTCAACACGTCTTAAGTGAAGTAGGCCCGGTTACTAAGATCAGGGTTCTCTTTTCTGTTTGATGCGAATCTCAACACGTCTTAGGTGAAGTAAGCCCGGTTACTAAGAATTGGGGGATTTTTCATGGTGTTCTTTTCTTCTTTTTTCTTCTTCTTTTTTTTTTCATAGTGCCATTGCACTTATTTGATAGATAATTTGGTAGAAAGCTTTGTAAAAGGATATCCTTTCTTAAGAGGTGCAGAATATCAGAGAATATATCCAAGATAGTAGAGGGCTTGTCTTGCTTGTTTCATTAGTGTGCAACATGAATTTTTTTTTTCTAAAGTGCACATGAACTTTAAAGAGATTCTTATATGAGTTTTCCATGGCTAGATTGACTAAATTCCCCATCATCCTTCTCCCTAGTCTTTTCTATTCCAGAATTACTTTTAATTTAAGCATGAATCATGATACTCAAAATGGAGTTTACATCTTTTCATTTGCATGCAACAATACATGATATCAAGTAAGAACTTAGATCAGGTTGTACTCGCATGAAATGAAATATTTTTTTTCTTTTCTCCCCCCAACTTGAATGACATTATCCTCAATGGCATATGCAATATGTATGAATAGAATAATGTAGACATGAAATTTGTGAAGGAACGGGACAACCTGACGGAAGTGAACTTCGACAGACATCCTTGCTGACCAAAGGCGGTACTTGGCCGTTAAAGGCGAGGCATAGGTGCAAGCAATCTTCTCTCTCCCCCAACTTTTCCTTTATTCATACCTCCAAAAATTAAAAATAAAAAAAACTATAATACAAACTTGGGTTGCCTCCCAAGAAACCATTTATTAGCACACGAAAATTATGAAAACTATGGGTTGCCTCCCAAGAAGCGCTAAGTTTAACGTCTTCAGCCAGACGCAATGTAGCTCACTAAAAAATGGGTGACATTTAGAATGAGCCACCAAGTGATCTTGTCCTCCTTCAAATTCCAGCCCTTATGCCATTGGAAGACAAGAGTAAGCATGTACGTATTGGAGCTAAAAATATGCTGGTCTTACACATTATTCATTTTAACTCTGACCATATGTGTGAGCCAGTTTTCATATTTAAGAGGCATGTAATGATCAATGGCCATCAATCTATCAAGATCGGGATGGACTCTCTGCCTAATATCTATCCATTGGTCAACTTGTCCTGTATCTTCCAACCTGGCTATCCCTTTATTGATTATTTCGTCCACATTAACTCGGTCAAGCATCAGTGGCTTATAAAGATTGACATTATTAGCCACATTCCCCGTAATGATAGCCTCATGTGCAATAAGGGCACTAATGAACTTATCTTCCTGATGAGACGTCAAATCAAAAGTGAATATAGTTGGCATATCTCCCTCAGGTCCTAGAATGTCATATTGGGGAGGCTTAACTTGCAGGGGATTCAAATTGGAAGGTGTGAACCCATCTAATAATTCAAACTTTATGGGGCAGGGTTCAGGGGTCAGATCAAATATGAAGTTCTCTAATGAAGCATCTTCATCACACTCTTCACTGGAATGAAATTTATCAATCAAACTTTCCAGTAATAGGGTGAATAGACCAAATGTAAATCTTTCCAACAAGGCCCCTTCATCACACTCATGAAGATTATCAATCACATTTTTCAATGGTGAGGTGGGTAGATCAAATGTAAACTTCTCCAACATACTCCCTTCATCATGTTCTTCAAGTAAATCAGCAAGATTATTAACCCCAAGGCAATCCTCCTCTTCAAGTATATCCTCAATTGAGACTTTGATGTTTGGAGTGATGTTCTCAAGTTCTTCACGTGATGCCCCGTTATCAATATCCTCTATCAAAATGAGATTATCAGATATATTCTCCACAAGTGGGGCATCTAAATTAGAGATGAATTTTTACTCAAGGGCCCTTCACAATTCTCTTCCTCATGATATTTATCATTCAACATGTTTGCAACATCATCATTACCTTCTTCTTTATGCTTCTCTTCACATGAGTTAATGATGACACTCTTGATGCCAAAGTGTTCACATTGTTCTAACATAGGAAGCATGTCAATCAGTTTTTTCAATTGTGGGACTGTGAGATGAAATGAGAAATCTTCCGATATGGTCCTTTCATAATATTCTTTCAAGTAAGGAGGGTCACATTCCATTACCTTATCATCCTTTTCAGCTAGACAATCATCTGTTCTACATTCTTTCTCAATTGACCCATGGGTATTCTCAATTTCATAGTTTTGACTAGCATCATTTTGCACATCATTTGATTCACCCCCCAACTTGTTTTCAACCGACCTATTGTGGCTCTACTCATAGATGGGTATGGACTCCTCACACAAATAAGCCATCTTGCTCGTCACCCCAGAATCTTTTCGATACAATTTTTTCACAATTCTCTCATTACCTAGGTCAAAAATTTCCTTTGGCAGAAGAACCATAGGTTGCTTGTAAGAATAAGTGTGTTGGGTAAAGTGAGGGAATTGATCTTCCAAATTTACATCAAGGGGGTTAGACACTTGGTCCATAGACAATTCATATGTGACTTTTGTGAGTTGGTCCAATTTGATTTGGAGGGAACCAATGCTTTGTTGATTATTCAAGATGATTTGAATCAATTGGTTGAGTTTTTCTTCATTTGATGGACCATTGTATGGAGGGGTGGAATGAATGTATTGATGATCATATTGATAAGGGAAGTATGTGACATGCCCTCCATATTGATTTTGATCAAATTGAGTTTGAAAGTTTGACTCGGGAGGGCATGGCACTTGATATTGAGGATTTTCCCAAGAGAAATTATTTTGATTTTCCCACTCAAAGATAGAAGTGCAAGAAGGTGTAGGAAAGTTTTGGCATGTTGAAGTTTGTTCATGAGGGAGGAATGTCATATGGTCCCCTAAATAGGATTGAGCAAATTGATCTTGGTTTTGGGAAGGATAAGGATATTAGGCTGCCATGGGTGTGGGGTTTTCTTGTTGGACCGACCGGGGATATGGGCTTTCATTGAGTTGGGTGAAAGATGGATATTGGGTCAGATACTCACCTACATAATGGGTCGACCGGGTCCATGTGTGATCATCTTGAAAGGTAGGTGGTGTATGAGAGCTTGGACCATAGGAATGAATTGGTTTTGGGTCAAGCAATTACTTTGATTAAGAACCCAATCCATGGAAATGATTTTTTTGTTTTTTTTTCTTTGTTTTTTTTTTTGCTTTTTTAACAACGACGAAGGGAGAGAAGAGGATAATTTTTTTTATTTTTATTTTTTATTTTTTTTATGCAAACACAAGCAAGTTGTCACACAAATTACCTGATGACCTAGATGTGACCTAGACCTACGAATTAGGTTTCACAAAATGACTAAAGTGCAACTTAAGTTCACCCTCAATATTTTCACCGGCCAGGTAACGGGTGGGGTAGTGGGAGGCTCCCCCTACTTTCGTAGGGACCTAATTACAAATCACTAGTCTGCTTAAGGCGTTTGCCGTTCGACCGTCTTGCCTTAGGCATCGGTTTCCACAAGAGGGTAAGCCCAAATAACACAAGAACCACAGTGTGAACCTAGGGCCAACATATATTAGATTTTATTTAAGGTCTAGGTGATACAAAGATGCAAGAGAATTATGGTTTGTGGGCTAAGGAAGGGTGATGAAATCCCCACCTTATCTTGCTTATGTGTGTTACCCTTAAGATACTTTGAAATGATATGCAACAAAGTAAGTTCAAACAAGGGGTTCTATGCAAGTATGGGCAGTACAGTTATAAGTGCTGTCCAAGAGTTCTTCACCTCCCCTCTTGGCCTTCCTAGAAGTGCTACTTCTACCCTGGTTGCCCTCATCCCAAAAAGGCCCAATGCGACTGATATTTTTGATTTTAGGCCCATTAGCCTCTGTAATTTTTTCTTTAAAATTATATCCTCCATCTTAAATGCCAGACTTGCCTCCATTCTACCTAGTATTATTTCTCTAGAACAGTCTTCTTTTGTTAAAGGGAGGCATATTGTTGAGAACATCGCCCTTGCCCACGAGTTGACTAATGACTTAGGCAAGAAAACAAGGGGATCAAATGTCATAATCAAACTTGATATGGCAAAGGCATATGACCGATTGGAATGGGATTTTCTTTTTTCAGTCCTGCAAAAATTTGGCTTCAGCAACCAGTTTATTTGCTTGATTGACAAACTGGTCAGTAACTGCTGGTTTTCAATACTGCTGAATGGGGAGTCAGCAGGATTCTTCAAATCAACCAGAGGTGTCCGACAGGGTGATCCCATTGCCCCATCATTATTTATCATTGCAGAGGAATCTTTGAGCATAAATCTGAAGGCAGCTTACACTACTGGCAGGGTGGAATGGTTTTCAAGTCCTAGAGGATGCCCTAAAATTTCACATCTCCTCTTTGCCGATGACTCTCTTATTTTTTGTAAAGCTAATGTTCGGTCGATTAGGAATCTGATGAAGGTTCTCAAAGTTTATGAAAGAGCTTCAGGACAGTAGATTAATGTTTCTAAAAGTGGCTTCTTTATTCACCACAGGGGTAATTACAATGTAGTCAAATGCATTCAGGTTAACACTGGATATATGCAGCACTCATTTCCTCACAAATATCTGGGAGTTCCCCTTGTTATTGGCAAGAAGAAAAAAGTTCACTTTGCAGGTATTATCAATTCAATTCAGAAAAGGATAACTGGTTGGAAAGTTGGACTTCTCTCTCAGGGAGCTAAATTAAATCTAATCAAGCATGTTTTGGCCTCAAATCCCATATACTCTTTAACCTCTTCTCCTATTTTTAATGGCACGCATCACTCTTTGGAGCAGTCATTTGCAAACTTCTTCTGGGGATCATCTATTCATGGTAAAAAAAGACATTGGAAATCATGGCAATTTATATGTAAACCCATTACTCAAGGAGGTCTTGGTATCATGTCTCTAAAGCAAATGGAAACATCCCTGAGGGTCAAAATGCTGTGGCAGGCCCTCCATTCACAGTCTCTGTGGGCAGAATTCTTCAGAGGTAAATATATTAAAGGGGCTCATCTATCTAAAGTAAATTTCTGTAATATGACAGGAATAGCAAAAAGGAGTTGGTGTAAAGCCAAAAACCTCATCCTGCTGCACAAAAGGACTGTTATTGGTGATGGTAATAATACAAGCCTTTGGTATGATAAATGGCTTGGTGACTTCACTCTTGCAGATCTGATATCCCCAAACTGTGTTCTGAATCCTATGGCAACCGTTAAGGAGTTTTTACTGAACCCCACCTCTGAAGAGTGGCCTGTTCTGAGCAATGACCTTCCTCCTCACATAAGCAATGCTTTAAGGAAGGCATCTATGATCCAGGAACAGGACCTGAACTTCTGGAGCCTTTCTTCATCTGGGATGTGCACTGTAAACTCCACCTATAAATTCCTTTGCAGCAATTCTGGGATTCAAAGTCAAATTCCATGGGCAAGACTCTGGTCTCACTGGCTTCCTTCAAAGCAATCTGTTCACATGTGGAAAATTATGCACAACTGCCTTCCTACAGATTCAAATATCAAACGAATAGGTGTGGTATTATGCTCTAAATGTTACTGCTGCACCCAGTCACAGGTAGAAGACTTACATCACTTATTTCTCTCTAGTGAAACTCCTTCTCAGATTTGGAATCACTTCAGATCCAAGGGCATCCCTCTATTCGGAAATTCTGTCAGTTGCTTCATCCTAAATGCCATTAATAGTACTCAGCAGAAATCCATGTTCGGATTACTCACACTTGCTGTCCTTGGATATGAGCTATGGGAAATTTGGAATGCCAGAAACCATGCAAAATATGAAGGAAAGCACATTTCCAAGCAGGGTCTTCTCCATAAAATCCTTTTTCAGGTGAATCAAATATGTACTATTGCTGACCTTAAAGAATCCTGCTACAGTAAAAGAAAAATATTGGAAGATTTCGGCATTCACAGTTTCAAGCCTGCCTGCTAGCAAATTAAAACCATCAGATGACTCTGTCCTCCTTGGGCATTTCTCAAGTTAAATACAGATGGGGCCTCAAAGAATCACAATGAAGCAGGTGGTGGCGGTGTAATCAGAGATTATAAAGGAGATGTTCTACTTGCCTTCTCCCATTACTATGGCAAGACTAATAGCATAGTGGCTGAAGCACGGGCACTCCAAGACGGGATTAAATACCTTCAAACTCTGGACAGCAAGCCAGCTTTTATTGAATGCGCCTCTCAAGTGCTGGTGCAGATTATTCAAAGACAAGCCAAATGTCCTTGGTCAATCCTTCCTTATGTCAGAAATATATGGAGTCTTCTCTCACAATCACAGCCCGTCACCATCTCACATATCTACAGAGAAGGCAATACTGTGGCAAATTCCTTAGCTTCTTTAGCTTGCTCCATGAAATGTAATTCTTCCTTTTCTTCCATCGAGCTCCCTTCTTTTGTCAAAGGAGCAGCTTGCTTAGATAAACTAGGCATGCCTAGTTTACGATTGATGTAATTGTTATTCTTTTTCCTATGGTAATAATATTTGCCTCCTAGCGAATGATGGTGGAGTGGCTATTCCCCTAACCTTCGGCAAGGGGTCCACTCTCCCACCAATCCCTAGGTAAGGTTTTTCTTGATTAAAAAAAATATACAAGTATGGAAATACATGAGCATACTTTTGGAAAAGTTAGAGTACTCACCTTGCCTCCCGCAATCTTCAACAATACAATTAACAATAATTAAACAACAAGGAAAAATAAATACTATCATAAATGATGCATGACCTAAAACATGAAAGTGTGATTTATACTCTTGGAATGAAGACTTTTATTGAGTTCAAGTGAAGAGTTTTTTTTTGTGAACCTATCTAACCATAATATGCAAGAACATTAAGAAAATGACACAAAATAAGAGGAATAAGTTTGAAGACTTACCTGATGCGCAATCCCTCATTCTCTCTTTTTTTTGAAATGAATGACAAAATCAAAAGATGAAAGAAAGAAATGCAAACTTACCTCTAATTTTTTTAAAATTTTTTTTAACCTGTAAAAAGAAAAGAAAAGAGAGCTTTATTAGTATCCTATATACACAAGGAAAACAAAGTTCTTAAATAAAAAATTATCATTCTTCCCCGGCAACGGCGCCAAAAATTGATCACGCGAAAGTTCATCATTTAAAATACGCGTATCAATCTTAAAAATTCCAATTCGCACTAGATGAAAGTAAGACGTAATAAGGTGACGAGAAGGGTCGATTCCACAGGGAAGAAGAGATTTTTAGAGTTAAAAATCTTGAAGTCCTTTGGAAAACACTTGTGATTTGTCTTTGCTTAAAGAAAATAGTGAAATGATGAACAAACCAAACACTTAATTGAAAACACCTATGACTATGCGCCTATGCTATAGAAAATAATTGCATGAAGTGGAAAGAATAGATAGAAGAAAGAGGTAGAGAGGGAAGAAGAGTAAGAACTAGGTCAAAAGAACAACTCCATTTATTAACTTAAAAGAAAGAGTACATGAAATGCGAAACAAGATTACACTAATGACGCAACAAGATTACAATGAAGTGAAATAACACAAAAGCAATAAGAACAAGAAAAGCCCGGAGTTTGGAGTTTGGAGATGGTAGCAGCAATGGTGATGACGGTGCCGTCCTCTCTTGGCCTTGGATCACGAACCACCTTGCGGGAGATGTCGTCTACACCGGGAGGAAGTCACCTTCGTCGTTGAAGCTGCCTTTGGAGGGTGAATAACTTTGAACCCAAGATGAATTAGGGGGTGCCCAAGAAGAAGAAGTTGAAGAGTGGGAAGAGAGAAAGAACTTTGATGAAGGGCATAGAGAGAGAAAATATGAGGAAGAGGGTGAAATCAGAGGAAGAAGGGAAGTGGTCTGCACTGATGAACAGTAACTATGTAGAAAAAACTAAACTAAGAAGAATTAAAAATAACTTAAAAACGTGATGGCATTAGAGGAAGTGGTAGAAGAATAAGATCTAGATCTACATGATAGGAAGAACTTTTATGAAGAACACAGATAGAAAAGAAGATCAGAAGGGTTTCAAAACGGAGGAATAACAGAAGCTAGCACCTCAGATGAACAGTACAATCACAAGATAGTAAGTTGAAAAATGAGAAATAACTTACAAAACAGAGAGAATTAGAAGATGATATAGAAGAAGAAATTGGAGAACACTTAAAAACAAAGATCTTTCATGAAGATAGAAAGAAGAGAAAATGATTAGAAAGTGAAGAAATAAGAGGAAGAATAGAGAGAAACACTTATTCACAGATGAACAGGATAGTACAGTGAAAAACACAAAATAGCGTAAACATTAGAAGGAATTAGAAGATGATGCAGAAAAAGAAGTTGTAAGTAATTTAAAATTGAAGAACTTACATGAAGAGTGCAAGAGCAGAAAATGAACTTAAGGGGGAGAAATCGGTGACCTAAGGTTGGGAAAGAAATTACCAAAAGAAGAACTCCCTTTCTCCTCCTTGTCATGAGCTATTTATAGGGAAAGTTGGGTAGATGGAGGGTGGAGATTGTATCAAAAGGAGATGGATGGCTGGGATTCAAGTGGAATATGATGTATGGGGAAGATAAAAAGTAGGTGGGCACCCCCTTTCTTTGACTTTGGGCACCCCCTTTCCCAAGGCTCATCATGTCTCTCCTTTATTTCTAGCTTTGAATTCAATTTTCCCTCCAACCAAAATATGTGTTTCTTTTCCTCAATTTCAAACTTTTGAAATTTCTTTTCCCTCCAACTAAAATATATACTTTTGACTTGGTCAAAGTGGTGATGACAGTTTTACCCCCAGCTTCTTTTGCAATTACCTTCGGTGTCTTGCACACATATAATTACAATTTAGACCATAAAAATTACCATAATGTGCATATGAATCACAATTGCTCATAATTATGCAATAGAGAATTAATGTTCATGACTCTCAACTCTATTTTATTAAATAAAATCACTAAATTAATTAATTTACATGAAAGGTCCAATCTACATGCGAAGTTGAGATTAACGATAGATCATGCATAATTGTCTAATTATATGCACATAAAATGGTTTACATGTAATAAATTATCATAGAAAATGGACGCTTATCAATAACTAGTTAGAAATCCAGAGGTTCCAGAGGAATAAGATGGAAAGGGGTGCGATGCCCGTTGTGAAGAGATAGAAAATCTGGGGATTCCGGAGGAAGACCAAGAGAAGGGACGCGATGCCCTAGGAAGAGAGAAAGAGGATCCGGGTGTTTCGGAAGATGGGGAAGATACGGGTCTGGAAACCCAAGAAAGGAGGAGTGCAAATGGATACAATGCGATGAATGCAATTGATGCATGGAATGCAAGGGGTGCATGTGATGCAAAGAATGCATGGAATGAAAGAATGAGATCCTCTTCCTCGCCCATGGAGCGGCCCATAAAGAGAAAAATGTGGATGAATTGGTGGATGGCCCAATAATGTAAGATTGCCCACCCCTCCATGGTAAGCAAGGTGCCTGGCCAAACAGCTCAAGAAGTGGAAAAAGCACCCATGAGCTCTCATTAGAAGGATGTGTTATTGTGATGCAAGAAGAAAACCCCTTAAGAAATCGTATGACAACGGAGCAAGGGGTAATGAGAATATTGAAAGAGTACTGACCAAGGAGCAAGGTGATAATGATAAAAGGCCGATAGGGCATCAACTTGGAAGAATTTATCATAGTGAGCCTTGATGGAGACTTATCGAAAATGCCCAGCACAAGAACATGAATTGGCATTCGGCAAATAAAATCTTAAACTTTGAATAACATAACCGCGGCAAAATCCTTCTTGCCCGGCTCTTGATCAACCTCGGCACATGTACTTGCAGAAATACACCCACTCCGAGCGGTAATGGAAGGTGAGATAGAGGCGGAGGGCTTAGTGGATGGTGGAGGTTTAATGGAGACTGTTAATGGAAGGGTAAGTGGAAGCAGAGGTTCAAGCACGTCGGGCTTCTCCCCTTGCTCGAAAACAAGCGGGGTCGGCTCGAGTGCAAAAGGAGATGAATCCTGCTTAGGATTTGCCATGGGTTTTGGTAAAGGTTTAGGCGGAGGGATAAGCAAAGTGGGGTTTAGGATAATGGAGGGCCGAAGTGTAGCACCCCGGATAAAAATGATAAAGAAATAGACCTTTTCCCCAAAGTAAATAAAACCTTAGATAACTCTATAAGAAGATAACTTTATAAGAAGGTTAAATAAAATGGTAGAATGTCCCATGAGGGCCACTACATAAATATATAATAATGAAAGTCATCACACATATTGGGGTTTCCTATTCAAAACACAAGTTAGAAGGGCGCCCCTTACCTGGGCGTCATTCACCTAAATGAAGCCCCTGTGCAAGGGCGCCAATTCCCAAGCCACAGGGCCATAGTATACAGAGATATATCTTACATATACCTCTCCTAAGACCCCACCAACCGAACAATCATATGTATATACATAACGCATCTTAAACACACCTCAACACCTGAGATGGCACGGTACCTGGAAAATAACACCCAGAGAGAATAGCGCCCCTGACCTGGGCGCTATTCACTGAAGGGTGCCCCTGACCAGGGCGCCATTCACACTGGCTTTTCAAAAAAAATGGCCTCAAGATATAGCACCCACATGCATGGGCGCTATTCACTTAAACATAGACTGCATGGGAAGGTGCCATTTCCATCCCCTTTAAAAAAGAAAAAAAATTATATGAACAAAGGATATATCGCCCACATGCATGGGCGCTATTTCCAGAAATAGAGTCCCTTCCTAGGGTGCCATTTCCCTGAGGGATAGGCAGTCCTACATCTTCTAGAAAAGTTGAAACACTAACAGGTTATGTTCGCTGGTAATGTATCCTTCTCTCGCCATGGACAGTAAGGTTTTCAGATCTGGTTTCTAATAGACCCTAATGATTTATTCCCTATAAACAACTCCCTCCATCCAACGTAGATGACCCTTACTGTCATCCTGCCGCAAAAGAGAAGGTTGTCTGTGGCTTTTCTAGTCTCCACCTGCAGAAGAGAGATCTCATTCCTTCTCTTCACGTGCAGGGGACGGGAAGGTAGCTTCATCCTACGTACCACGTCCTGCTACTGAGAGCCTCGCTGCAGAGAACGTGGAGGGATAGGATTCTGATTCTATTCTACTATTATATCTCGTTAACTACACCAAAAGATAGGTGTTCTCAAGATCTGGCCTAACTAATAGTTAATATAGGGTAACATGCATGAGTAGGATTAGCTTACGTATTACCTGGACGTCATGTATGTGTTCAGCCATTCTAATTCCTCTAAAATTACTCCATGTTTAAGAAAATTCAAATCTATGAAATTAAACCCAAGAAAATTTTACATGAGCATGACCTTGCAATACTGTTATTTTTCCCTATCTATCTATGCCTCTACTCCTTGATTCTGTGAACACTTTACAAAGCATGAATAGTGACGTGAAAGGCATGTTTTGTGATTAGTAGTCACCATGTTCAGAAATATATATATATGAAATTAAATCATCAAATCCCTATATGAGCATGACTCTAAAAATCCCGAGCTTTTTCTCTATCTAACCATGCCCTCATTTTCGGATTTCAGAAAATTTAGCCTCATGAATAGTGTTTTGTGTCTAGAGGAGCACCCAGGGGAAAGGGCGCCCCTGGCCAGAGCGCCATTTCACAATGGGGTGCCCTTGACCAAGGCGCCATTTCCACTGTGTTATCCGGCCTCTTAAACCTGTTAATATTAACATACCTTGTTAAGCTTGTTAAATCATGTAGCCTGTTAAACTTGTTGATTACATAGCCTGGTAATTACATATCTTGTCAAACCTTGTAAATTACATAGTCGTCATTAAGCATTATTAATTCTATAGCTTGTTAATCACATAGCATGTTAAACCCTTTAAATTACATAACATGTTAGCCTGTTATCCTGTTAAATGCACAGCATGTTAAACCTGTTATTTGCTACCTAGCCTTTCTGAAACAGAGACCCTCTGAGAGGGTTCCACATTAATGTAACCTTTTTGAACAGAGACCCTCTGAGAGGGCTCTATTTCAACTATAAGGGAATGCCATTCCCTATCCGGAACTGAAACCCCAGAAACACAACTGTGAAAACTCAGTCCAACTACATTTCTGAAACCCTGGAAAGACCGTTACTGAGATAAGTTTTTGAAAAGGGTAAAACAGGGATATAACGCCCTTGATCAGGGCGCCATTTCAATAGGGCACCCTGGACCAGGGCGCCAATTCCCTGCAGTCCAGATTTTTCTGGACTTCTGTCCAGCCCTTATCAGGTGATCCTTGGCCTTTTTATCTGTTAAAATAAACCGCCTTAACCCTTAAATCCCCCTTGAATGCCATGTCATCTCCCTAAAGCTCTGATTTTGAAAACTTCTGCTTTGACCACAGATTGGTCCTTATAGTTTTAAACCCCTCAAATACGGGAGTCAAAATCCATAAGACTTTGCCCATGTGTCAAGCATTTTAAGTAGCTTAGTCATAATCCATCATTTACATGTGATATGTCCCTGAACTCCATTCCTGAAAATCTACCTTATTTGTTCCTATAATGTATAAACTTCTTGAAATTCTATATTGGCTATAAATGAGAGTGGATGTCGAAAGATATACATGAAATGCTGTGCATATAGGGCCCGGTCTGGTCCTGGGAGGAGCACTCGAAGGTACTTGTGCCCATGGGAGTTTATTGACCACGGTGTTTAAGCATTGCACTGAAGTACTTACTTGCTTGACTTGAGACATTCCAAACTTACTCTCTCATGACATGACTTGCTTGACTTGACTTGCATGGCCCGAAAAAGGGCAATTACTTGCTTGAATGAAATGAATGAAATAGCCAATTCCATTACACGTACTTGATATTACATGTGCTTGTTATTACTTGCTTACTTTTTGGAAAAAACTTCTGCAAATACTTGCTTACCTTCTTGGAAGGAACTTGCGCAAATTACTTGCTAGTAAATACATCTTATTGCTACCTTGAATTCGTGCAATATTCTTGTTATACAATTCTTGACATCTTGCTCTTTCCAACATGCATCATTATACCTGCATTGAACATGTAATTGACTTAAAGACTGTTGGAACTTGAGATGTAATTCCTACTGAGCGATTCGCTCATCAAGTTGCAATCTAACATTTTTCAGGAAATTTGGATAGCGACCACCACCCAGATGGGAATGATACCGAGTGATGAGTGCTAGAGACACCGATTGGTGTACCGTCAGTTAATCTTGTGTCCTACCTTGTATTTTCCAGTTATTGTTGAGGCTTGTAATCTTATGGTTTAATTTGGGTTAGTTATGATTTAGCTGGTTGGAATGTGTCAAAATCTTTAGCCTTATGGATCAATTCGGGACATTACCATTTTGATTAATTGTATAATTGTCATCTTGGACCATGGGTATTATGTTAAAAATTCAAGTTAGTGATAAGTTATATAGTCTTATGCACACTCTGTCATTACGTCAAAAGAAAAATCTACCGCTCTAATGACATGATTGATATAGACACGTCACACCACCGGGTATCTTCTGCGCTCGGGGCGTGACAGTCTTCGTGGTATCAGAGCCTTAGGATTTAAATTTCCTAGGCAAAAACCAGAGTCCAAGGATAGTTTACACTTTATACCCGGTAAGATGGATAGAGCCATGGGTTAAGTTCTCTAATGACATTCAACCTTATAATTAAACCTGATATTTATTATACTTAACTCTTTTGTAGGATCATGGCTGCGGAAAGAGCACAATGGCGCGATATGTAGCGCACCGTGCAAGGTCTTACGCAGGCACTACAGCATGTGGCGCAAGGCGGAGCTCACCGTGGAGCCGGTGACCTTCATAGGGATTTCCGCAACATGAACCCACCAAGGTTCACGGGTTCATCTGACCCCGAGGATGCTGAGAATTGGTTAAAGGAAATTGAAAGAATCTCTCATGTAATACAATGCACGAATGAGGAAAAGGTTCTACTGGATACATTCCAACTGGAGCTGGACGCTCTATGCTGGTGGGAGTCGGTAGAAGCAACATTGCCCGACTACCATGTCACATGGGCGGAGTTTGTTGAACATTTCAACAATAAATATTTCTTTGACCGCATTCAAGAAAAGAAAGTCATGGAATTTGCCGCATTAAAACAACGGGCCTTGAAAGTGGCCGAGTATGAGGCCCAATTATCAAGATTATCCAAGTATGCACCCCACTTGGTGTGTACGAAAAGATGAAGGCGAGAAGGTTCCTCAACGGGCTTCGGCCCCAATACATCACCCAACTTGCGTCGATGGACATCCAAGTCTATTCGGAAGTGGTACGGCATGCCCAGTTGCTAGAAGACGCCATTGAATTTTCTGAAAGGATTTGAGGCAAGGACAAGAAGGAACCCGTCAGAAGCCCAGGAAATTTTAAATCATCATTTAACAAGAAGCGGTCTTACAACGGCGGGGAGTTCTCCAAAGAAAAGAGATTTTTGAAGAATAACAAGCCATTCTCCACCATAATACCTTGTAAGGAGGTTTGTAAGTACTGTGACAAAGCCGGCCACAAGACGGAAGAATACTGGAGGAAGCTAGGATCCTGCCTCCGATGTGGGAGCCGAGAGCATCGAATCCCAGACTGCCCATTGATGAAAGAGCAAGCCACTAAGGATGAGAAGCGTTCGGTAAAGAAACAAAGCCGTCTACATGCTCTTCAAGAGACAGAACCAACAGAAGGTGGAATTATGGATGGTACACTAACTGTTTGCTCTAAAACTGCTAAAGTTTTATTTGATACCGGAGCAACTCATTCATTGGTTTCCAAGACATTTGCTGCATCATTCTCGAAAGAACCTGAGTGGTTAGACCTAGTCATATCTACACCTCTTGAGAATGAGTCCAATATCACACGTCATTACCCAAACTGTGAAGTTATGGTTGGAGGAAACAATCTACCTAGATATGAAGGGGTATGATGTCATACTAGGTGCCTGCTGGTTATCCACGTACCAAGCAACTGTAGATTGCCGGCATGGCAAGGTAACTTTTATGGATTTTCCCGAGCTGATTTACAATAGCCCTCAGAATAAATCCCCTCTTATCTCAGCTCTCTGAGCTAGCAAACTTGTAAGTAAAGGATGTGTGGCTTTCATTGCATTTGTGACTGCCACGGAAGTCGAGGAGACTAAACTTGAAGACATCAATGTAGTTCGGGATTTTCTCGATGTTTTTCCAGAGGAATTGTCCGGCTTACCCCTAGAAAGGGAAGTGTCGTTTACAATCGACCTTGTCCCTGGTGCTGGTCCTATTTCCAAGGCACCATACAGAATGTCCCCCGCTGAGCTGAAGGAGCTAAAATAGCAGCTAGTGGAGTTATTGAAAAAGGGTTTCATCAGTTCAAGTACTTCCCCATGGGGAGCACCCGTGCTATTCGTCAAAAAGAAGGACGGATCGATGAGACTATGTATTGATTATCGGCAGCTAAATCACCTTACAATCAAGAACAAGTACCCGTTGCCGAGAATTGATAAGCTGTTCGATCAATTATCTAGAGCTAAATATTTCTCCAAGATTGATCTTTGTTCTGGTTACCAGCAACTGAAGATCAAAGAAGAGGACATTCATAAAACTGCATTCCAAAGCTGGTATGGGCATTACGAATTTAGTGTTATGCCTTTCGGACTAACAAATGCCCCTGCAACCTTTATGCAGTTAATGAACAGCATATGCAGGCCTCACTTAGACCAATTTATTGTGGTCTTTATTGATGATATTATGATCTATTCAAACACCGAAGAAGATCATGAAGTACATCTTGAGAAGGCATTATAAATATTAAGAGAAAATAAATTATATGCCAAATTGAGCAAATGCAAGTTCTGGCTGAAGGAAGTATCCTTTTTGGGCCATGTGGTCTCGAAGGACGGGATTTCTGTCGATCATGTGAAGGTCGAAGCTGTGAAGAATTGGGATCGACCAACGAATGCGACAGAGATTCGAAACTTCTTGGGTCTAGCTGGTTACTACAGGCGTTTCATCAAGGATTTGTCCAAAATTGCTGTTCCTCTAACTCGGTTGACTCGCAAGGAAATAAATTATGAGTGGAATGAAGACTGTGAGAAGAGCTTCCAAACTTTGAAGGATCTCTTGACCACTGCTCCAGTCTTATCCCTACCAATTGAAGGTGAGAAGTACGAGGTATATATCGATGCTTCTGGTATTGGCCTCGGATGTGTATCGATGCAAAATGGAAGAGTCATTGCATACTGTTCCTGGCAATTAAAGAATCACGAAGAGAACTACCCGGTGCATGACTTAGAGCTGGCCGCGGTGGTATTTGCTTTGAAGATTTGGAGACACTATCTCTACATAGAACAATTCACTGTATACTCCGATCACAAGAGTCTCAAATATTTATTCTCCCAAAAGGAGCTAAATATGCGGCAAAGGCGTTGGCTCGAATATCTCAAAGATTTCAACTTCACTATACAATACCATCCTGGTAAGGGTAATTCCGTAGCTGATGCCCTTAGTCGAAAGTCGAGAGTAGTATTGGCTTGTTGTATGATTCAAGAATGGAAGTTGCTGGAGAAATTCTCTGAGCTTAACATTAGTACAGATGAGAAGAACGGGTGTATTATTCTATCCCATATGAGTCTAAATCCAGATTTGCTACCCGAAATTAAGAAGCTGCAAGAAGAAGATCCCGCACTGGTGGAAATAAAGGACAAGCTGGATGAGAGACTCGATTTCAAGCTAGCACCTGATGATAGATTGCTATTCCATGAATGGACATGTGTACCCGACTATCTCGAATTGAAGAAGAAGGTGCTTGAAGAATCTCATCGATCGAGGTACACGATTCACCCTGGAGCCACTAAGATGTACAAAGACTTGAAAAGAACTTTCTGGTGGCCTAGTATGAAAAGAGAGGTAGCGGACTTCGTATCTCGCTGCCTGACTTGCCAACAAGTGAAGGCGGAACATCAGAAATCTGTCAAAAAACTACATCCGTTGGATATTCCCAAGTGGAAGTGGGAAGACATGGAATGGACTTCATCCTGGGCTTGCCCAAGTCTAGGAGCGAACATGATGGAATTTAGGTAATCATTGACCGCCTAACTAAATCGGCTCATTTCTTGCCCATCAAGAGCTGGTGGTCAGTTTATATCCTTACTACCTTATATATCAAGGAGACAATTAGATTGCATGGAGTCCCCGTGTCGATAGTATCCGACAGAGACCCATGCTTTACCTCTCATTTTTGGAAGAGTCTACAACACTCTCTGGGGACGTAACTCAACTTCAGCACTGCTTTCCATCCCCAGATAGATGGACAGACGGAAAGGACAAATCAAGTTGTTGAAGATATGTTAAGAGCATGTATTATAGACTTCGGCGGAAGCTGGCATGACCACTTACCCCTAGCTGAGTTTGCATTTAATAATAGCTATCAAGCCAGTATCCGAATGGCACCTTTCGAGGCACTCTATGGCAGAAGTTGTCGATCTCCAATATGCTGGGATAAAGTTGGTGAAAAATAAGTTCTAGGCCAGATATGGTGAGAGATTCAACTGAGAAGATACACCTCATTCAGGAAAGGTTAAAGATAGCATAATCCAGGCAGAAGTCATATGCTGACAATAGAAGAAGGGATCTGGAATTTCAAGTTAGAGACCATATTTTCCTCAAGGTCTCTCCTGGCCGAGGCATTAGAAGATTCGGTGTTAAGGGCAAGCTAACACCAAGGTTTATTGGTCCATTCTAAGTATTGGAAAGAGTAGGCGAGGTGGCTTATCGCATCGCTTTGCCTCCACAACTATCAGAAGTGCACAATGTATTCCATATTTCTATGCCGAAGAAGTACGTGCACGATCCTTTCCATGTCATTGACTACACTGATTTAGTGATACAAAAGGACCTTACCTATGAGCAGAAGCCAATGAAGATCCTCGACCGAGAAGCCCGAGTTCTAAGGAACAAGATGATCCCCATGGTGAAAATCCAATGGAATCGATGCTTAGAACAAGAGGCTACATGGGAAACCAAGGAGTCTATGAGAAGGAGATTTCCAGAACTATTCTAGTCTGTAAGTACTTCTCACCCTTCCATGTCTTCATATATGCAATTAAATTTGGGGACCAAATTCTTTTATGTGGGGGAGGGTGTAGCACCCCGGATAAAAATGATAAAGAAATAGACATTTTTTCCAAAGTAAATAAAACCTTAGATAACTCTATAAGAAGATAACTTTATAAGAAGGTTAAATAAAATGGTAGAATGTCCCATGAGGGCCACTACATAAATATACAACAATGAAAGTCATCACACGTATTGGGGTTTCCTATTCCAAACACAAGTTAGAAGGGCACCCCTTACCTGGGCGTCATTCACCTGAATGAAGCCCCTGTGCAAGGGCGCCAATTCCCAAGCCATAGGGCCACCGTATACATAGATATATCTTACATATACCTCTCCTAAGACCCCACCAAACTAACAATCATATGTATATACATAACGCATCTTAAACACGCCTCAACACTTGACATGGCACGGTACCTGGAAAACAACACCAAGAGAGAATAGCGCCCCTGACCAGGGCGCCATTCACACTGACTTTTCAAAAAAAAAATAATAAAATGGCCTCAAGATATAGCGTCCACATGCATGGTCGCTATTCACTTAAACAGAGACTGCATGGGAAGGCGCCATTTCCATCCCCTTTAAAAAGGAAAAAAAATTATATGAACAAAGGATATAGCGCCCACATGCATGGGCGCTATTTCCAGAAATAGAGTCCCTTCCTAGGGTGCCATTTCCCTGAGGGACAGGCAGTCCCACATCTTCTAGAAAAGATGAAACACTAACATGTTATGTTTGCTGGCAATGTACCCTTCTCTGGCCATGGACAGCAAGGTTTTCAGATCTGGTTTCTAATGCACCCTAATGATTTATTCCCTATAAACAACTCCCTCCATCCAATGTAGATGACCCTTACTATCATCCTGCCGCAGAAGAGAAGGTTGTCTGTGGCTTTTCTAGTCTCCACCTGCATAAGAGAGATCTCATTCCTTCTCTTCACGTGCAGGGGACGGGAAGGTAGCTTCATATTATATACCACGTCCTGCTGCTGAGAGCCTCGCTGCAGAGAACATGGAGGGCTAGGATTCTGATTCTATTCTACTATTATACCTCGTTAACTATACCAAAAGGTAGGTGTTCTCAAGATCTGGCCTAGCTAATAGTTAGTATAGGGTAACATGCATGAGTAGGATTAGCTTACGTATTACCTGGACGTCATGTATGTGTTCAGCCATTCTAATTCCTGTAAAATTACTCCATGTTTAAGAAAATTCATACCTATGAAATTAAACCCAAGAAAATTTTGCATGAGCACGACCTTGCAATCCTGCTATTTTTTCCTATCTATCTATGTCTCTACTTCTTGATTCTGTGAACACTTTACAAAGCATGAATAGTGACGTGAAAGGCATGTTCTGTAATTAATAGTCACCATGTTCAGAAATTTATATCTATGAAACTAAATCATCAAATCCCTATATGAGCATGACTTTGAAAATCTCGAGCTTTTTCTCTATCTAACCATGCCCTCATTTCTAGATTTCAGAAAATTTAGCCTCATGAACAGTGTTTTGTGTCTCGAGGAGCACCCAGGGGAAAGGGCGCCCCTGACCAGGGCGCCATTTCCACTGTGTTATCCGGCCTCTTGAACCTATTAATATTAACATACCTTGTTAAGCCTGTTAAATCATGTAGCATGTTAAACTTGTTGATTACATAGCTTGGTAATTACATATCCTGTCAAACCTTGTTAATTACATAGCCGTCATTAAGCGTTGTTAATTCTATAGCTTGTTAATCACATAGCCTGTTAAACCTGTTAAATTAAATAACATGTTAGCCTGTTATCTTGTTAAATACACAGCATGTTAAACCTATTATTTACTACCTAGCCTTTCTGAAATAGAGACCCTCTGAGAGGGTTCCACATTAATGTAAACTTTTTGAACAGAGACCCTCTGAGAGGGCTCTATTTCAACTATAAGGGAATGCCATTCCCTATCCGGAACTGAAACCCCAGAAACTCAACTGTGAAAACTCAGTCCAACTACATTTCTGAAACCCAGGAAAGACCATTACTGAGATAAGTTTTTGAAAAGTGGAAAACATGGATATAGCGCCCCTGATCAGGGCGCCATTTCAATAGGGCGCCCTAGACCAGGGTGCCAATTCCCTGCAGTCCAAATTTTTCTGGACTTCTGTCCAGCCCTTATCATGTGATCCTTGGCCTTTTTATCTGTTAAAATAAACATCCTTAACCCTTAAATCCCCCTTGAATGCCATGTCATCTCCCTAAAGCTCTGATTTTGAAAACTTCTGCTTTGACCACAGATTGGTCCTTGCAGTTTTAAACCCCTCAAATACGGGAGTCAAAATCCACAAGACTTTGCCCATGTGTCAAGCATTTTAAGTAGCTTAGTCATAATCCATCATTTGCATGTGATATGTCCTTGAACTCCATTCCTGAAAATCTACCATATTTGTTCCTACAATGTATAAACTTCTTTAAATTCTATATTGGCTATAAATGAGAGTGGATGTCGAAAGAAATATATGAAATGCTGTGCATATAGGGCCCGGTCTGGTCCTGGGAGGAGCACCCGAAGGTACTTGTGCCCATGGGAGTTTATTGACCATGATGTTTAAGCATTGCACCGAAGTACTTGCTTGCTTGACTTGAGACATTCCAAAATTACTCTCTTGTGACGTGACTTGCTTGACTTGACTTGCGTGGCCTGAAAAAGGGCAATTACTTGCTTGAATGAAATAGGCAATTCCATTACACGTACTTGATATTACATGTGCTTATTATTACTTGCTTACTTTTTGAAAAAAACTTATGCAAATACTTGCTTACCTTCTTGGAAGGAACTTGCGAAAATTACTTGCTAGTAACTCAATGATACATCTTATTGCTACCTTGAATTCGTGCAATATTCTTGTTATACAATTCTTGATATCTTGCTCTTTCCCACATGCATCATTATACCTGCATTGAACATGTAATTGACTTAAAGACTATTGGAACTTGAGATGTAATTCCTACTGAGCGATTCGCTCATCAAGTTGCAATCTAATATTTTTCAAGAAATTTGGATAGCGACCACCACCCGGATGGGAATGATACCGAGTGATGAGTGCTAGAGACACCGATTAGTGTACCGTCAGCTAATCTTGTGTCCTACCTTGTATTTTCCAATTATTATTGAGGCTTGTAATCTTAAGGTTTAATTTGGGTTAGTTATGATTTAGCTGGTTGGAACGTGTCGAAATCTGTAGCCTTATGGATCAATTCGAGACATTACCATTTTGATTAATTGTATAATTGTCATCTTGGACGATGGGTATTATGTTAAAAATTCAAGTTAGTGATAAGTTATATAGTCTTATGCGCACTCTGTCGTTACGTCAAAAGAAAAATCTACCGCTCTAATGACACGATCGATATAGACGCGTCGCGCCACCGGGTATCTTCCGTGCTCGAGGCGTGACACAAGGTGATGGCAATGGAGGGTTAACCGGTTGGGAACACGGGGTAATAGGTAGTTTGGAGGAGGCCGGTAGAGTAGAGGGTAATGGAGGTTCGGCGGAAGCCGGTGGAGTGGAGGTTGAAGGTATAATAGTAAGATGCTTAGTGCGTTGGAAGCGTCAGATTTTGGTGGTGCGGGAGGTTTGAATAATAGAAGAGGGTTCATGGTGCGCCGGTGTGGGTGATTGGAGTATCGACCCATCATCGTAACACCAATTGGTTTCATAAACAGGATTGGGGACGGTGGCATCATCCTGAGCAGGGGGTTCATCGGGTGGCAATGAAGGGAGTGGAAAATGGAGAAAACTCGGAGTGGGATTCTCTTGCAGAACTTCGACATCTTGTGCTGTCTCCAATTCTTCACAAAGAACTTTCAAATCATCATTAGACTCAAGTGGATGCCGCGGTGGAGGCGTAACGATGGGCGATAAAGGAATATAAGGTGGAGGATTTTGTGGAGGATTTGGCGAATATGAATGTAGAGGCAGAAGGTCATAATATTATGAAAAATTTTGTGGAGGTAAATGCGACGAGTCATGATATTGTGGAAAATTTTGTGGAGGTAAATGTGAAGGTGGAAGGCCATACGAATGAATGGGATGAATGGGAGGAGGGCGGTTAGCGTCCACTTGATCATCAAAGCTTGTGAAATTTTCTTGCTCACTTGAATCTATGATGCCATTATCTCTCCTCTCCTTCCAATCTTTTTCCATCTTGGTAATGTTGTTCATAAAACTATGAAGAGGATTCACTTGAGGAGGAGGTGTGGGCCACGGGCTCGTGACCCTCTTTAATTGTTCCTCCATTAAAGTTATTTTATCAAGAAGAGTTTGTTGGAGGGGTGCAACGTGAACATTGGAGGGTTGGCCTTGAGAGGAAGACTACGGAGGAGTGGCTTGATGTAAAGGCCATGAAGGAGGGTTAACGGGCCGGCCCATAGAAGGACCCAGACGGACCAGATTGCAAGAGGCATAAGGGGCTTGGGGCTGTGAAGGTGGAGGAATAGAAGGAGGCGGGTGATGGATCGCCCGAGGAGGAATATGTGTAGAAGGAGGAGACGGGTGATGGGCCACCCGAACGGGAGTGTGTATAGAAAAAGATGGGTGATGGACCAATTGGGTATGAGATGAAGAAGGTGGGTGATCGGCCACCCGTGGAGAATTGGAAGGAGGTTGAGATGGAGATGCACCCTCAACCTTAAGGGCTTGGATTTGTTGAGGGGTAAGATGATCTAATGCCTGAAGGACTTGGGAAACCTTCTCGTTGTGCAGATGAGACGGTCCCATGGAAATAGTGGCTCACGAACTATTCAAGGGACCATGAGATTGGACATTGCCCATGGGTCGAGAAGGACCATAAGAGTTAGGACATGGTCCCTTAGAAAATTTTTGGTAAGAATTATAACATCCAGGATCATATGATGTGCTAGGTTTATCATCCTCATGAATATATGATTGATTCAACATGTTGGTTTTATTATCAAGATGAAACATCATGCAAACATACAATGGTTCAATCAAAACAATTTGAAATGAATAGCAAACAAGTTGAATGTTTATGCTTGATTTTTTTTGTTTATTTGAACCTTGGTGAATAAAGATTTTAACAAAGTTTATGTGATTCACACAAGGTAGAAACCTAGTTTCAATATGGATTTTGCTTCAATGCCAACTAGGTGCACTCTCTCACCATGAATAGGCCAACTAAACCCGGGACTACAAAGGTACAACCAGCCCAAGCTTCTGTGAAAGAATCCACGGGTGCGAGGACTTACTGAGGCCTTGGTTTAAGAGATTCTAGTCCAAAGAGACAGAGTGCTCAATGGAGGGTCCTTCCTTAACCAAGAGGGGGTATGGTATCCTAGAAGTGTGGGGAGAGGAGGTCTCTTAAGCCAAATGCGTTATGAATGCAAAACTAATGTATAAATAAGAGAAATATGGAAGTATGCACAAAAATATGATAGAATGATGCAAAAGAAGTCACACAAGAAGAAGATGATGTGAAAACACAGGAAATTGATGCCCTAACAGGTGTCACCAATTCACAAAAGGGCTCCCTTTGAGTGGGCGCCAATTCCTGTGTCTCTTTTTTTGTTTTTTTTTGAAAAATAGGAATGGGCGCACCCTACAAGGGCGCTAATTCCTTTTTTTTTTGAAAAATAGGAATGGGCGCCCCTTCACAGGGGCGCTAATTCCTTTTTTTTTTTACAGAAAGGCGCCTGTCACAGTGGACACTAATCCAAGAATTAGCGCCCACTGTGGTGGGTGCAGATTCCCCTGCTCACAGAAACTCTCAATAGCCAGAAAGATGAAAATATATAAAAACCATTGGAAGAAGGGGATAGATAACACTCACAACACGTCAATATGATCCATGGCAATCAATAGAACATGAAACAAAGCATGGTATGCTCATTTTTTTTAAAGAGATGGATAGATAAATGGAATTTCTAAAAAAATCTATCAAACTAACAATCACTTAAGGAGAGTGCTACGTGGAGCACCAAAGGAGGTGCACCGTGGGTGTAAAGGGGAGATGGCACACGTGGGTGCCCAAGGGGTAGGGTAATCGAGAAAAATAAGAGGTGTCCCACCGTGATCGCCAATTTGTAGATTATGAAAAATTCACTTAAAAGAACAATAGCATAATAAGATAGAAAAAGAGGGGAAAAGAGATAGAAATAGGGAGCATGCGTAGGATCCTAAGGGGAAAGGTGATCGTCAGAGACGCGAGGGCCTCAAATGAATATAACAATAATAATATGGAGGGATCGCGAAGAATACCTTTAAAGTGCGGGGGAGATTGTGAGTGTCACCTTCTCTTTCTATCAGCCGGCCGATGAAGAGAGTTCTTCTTGTGTAGATTACCCTTGCAAAATATATAAACACCAAATAAGATAATGGATTAGAACCAAGGTGAGTGTAGCATCAAATTTAAAATAGAAATAAACATGGAAAGTATGTATAAGAACACACCTTGTTGGGTGCTGGCCCTTAAACCCCTATGCAAAGGGTGGGTAAAAGATGATGATAGGATGAAAAAGGAGGGTGCAAGTGTTGCACAATTGGAGGTGTGCTAGAGAGCACAAGTGGGAGATCTCAATATTGAGATGATAAAAATAAGAAAAGGAGATGATGCATGCAATGCTTATGATAATAAAAATAAAGAGAAGAGGAAGGGAAAACTTATTGATTTTCTCCAAAGATGGCTTCAAAGGATGAAGATCTCCAAGGATGTAGCTTTGAGGTTCATGGGAGTCTTCTCCTTGAGCTCCCGATCCGGCAGCACCTCCCCTTGGTTGATTGTTGATGCCTTCAACACAAAGGAGAGAGGGGTCCTATTTATAGGGCTAAAATTTGGAGTTTAATTCAAAGGAAATTAGGAAATCATGTTTAAGTTGGATATGGAAAGAGATAAACATTAGCCAAGTGTCCCTCCATCCTTGGAAAGCCTTAGGACTCCTTTCCCAAGTGAAAAGGGGCTCAAAATGGAGAAAGAAGGAGGTTCTATCGGAGTTCGGAACTCTGCAAGAAATGGTGACCACTCAGACGGTCGCTATTTAAAAGGGCGGCATAAATAAGCGTCACCAATTCCAAGGTATTTCGAGACGGATTAGGACTTTTCAAAATTTGAAAAGAATTGGCGACCATGAGGTGGTCGCTATTTAGAAATTAATACAAGTTTTGGACGGAGTTAAAAACTCAAAATATAGCAAGGAAATTGGCGACTTTCCACACGGGCGCCCATTTATGAAATAGCAACCTTCCGGACAGTCACAGAATCAAAAATAATCCGAATTTGGGTCAAAATATGAAGAAAAGAATTGGCGACCTTCCGAACAATCGCTATTTAAAGAATAGGCGACTTTCCGGAGTGTCACTAATTCATAGATTTCGAAGAAACGGCCAAACGGAACCTACAGGGAATGGGCGCCGCTGACCTAGGCGCCAATTTCAATGGGTGCCCAGGTCCTGGGCGCCAATTCCAGAATGGGCGCCCAGGTGATGGGCGCCCATTAACTGGAGCCTGGGTCCCCGCCACCAATTGACCCAAGGCCCGGAAAAATGGAGAAAAAGCTCAGAAAACTATAGAAAAATCGAAAGACAAGTGGGAAAGCTAGGGAAAGTTGAATATTCAAGAAAAATGAGGAAAATCACTCAAATAAGTCGATTTGAGGGTCAAATGGGGCATCACAGTGCGATAGGAGATATGCTCAAAATGATGTCAAATTTGGCGTGTCTACAACCAGTTGGCGTTGGCATGGATTCCACCTAGTCGTTGGCCGATGCAGGTGGAGTTTCTTTCAAGCTACTGGGTGGGTGTCGGCGAGATTCACCCGGAATCGTTGATTGACATTGGCAAGGTGGGTTCCCACATTACTTTTTAATATAGGTGGGGTGGTATGCGAACACCTTTATAGTGTTTTTGATGATTCGCATTACCCCTTTCCCTTCAAGAGGTGCTTCTGAGGGTGAACTGGTGCCCATAGTCTGCCAGGGATTGAAATCTACCTTGACGGGTGCTTTACTGAGTAGCAGGATTTTGAGCCAGCATCCGCTCTACTGGATTTTGAGCTTGGTGCTATTCTGGTGAGTGGAGGGATCTCTTGACTCATGACCTCCACATGGGCTGGGTCCCTTTTCTAATGACCCATATTCATTTGAGGGAGGACCGACGCTCCTCCTTGGAGTTGCCCCCCTTGCTTGGGCTTGGAAGACTGGATACTGGACTGGGGTGGTTGCCCCCGGTGGGCTACTGATGCATTGAATTCTTTAACTCTCACCTTGTCTTCTGGAGGCAGGGGCGGCGGTAGTGGGTCACCCATTTTTGCAGCCGCTATGGCACCCCCCTTTTTTTTGCGGGGCCGAGGTTGACTCAGCACCAAAGCTGGCCGTCTCCAATGCTGATGATGCTGGGACCCAAGACTGGATGCCGGTCTTGGGCATTGATGAAATTGGAACCTGGGGGTGGAAGCCCATTTCAGGTACTGATAAAACTGGGACCCGAGGCCAAATGCCTATCTCGGGTGTTGATAAAGCTGGGACCCGGGGCGGGACGCCCGTCTTGGGTGTTGATGATGCTGGAACCCGGGGTGGGAAGCCTGTCTTGGGTGTTGATGGAGCTGGATCCCAGGACGGGCAGCCCGTCCTGGGTGTTGATGTAGCTGGAACCTGGGGTTGGGCGCCCATTTTGGGTGTTGTTGAGACTGGAACCCGGGGCTGAACGCCCTTCTTGGATATTGCTGGAGCTGGAACCCAGAGCTAGGTGCCCTTAATGGGTGTTGCTGGAGCTGGAACCTGGGGCTGAATGCCCATCTTGGGTGTTGAGGTGGCCACGTCCCAGGGCTTGGTGCCCATGTTAGGGGTTGATGTGGTCGAATCCTTGGGCGTGATGCCCCCATAGGCTGTTGTCGGTGTTGCACCGAGTATCTGAGGCTGGAAGCTTGTGCTGGAGCTGGCACGACAGAGACCCAGGGTTTAGTACCCGCATTAGGTGTTGAGGTGCCAAAGACCTAGATCTCGTTGTCCGTGTTAGGAATCGGCATCGCTGGGGACCCAATGCTCGGTGCTTGAATGGGTCAAGGGTGACGTTGTACTGGAAACCCGAGGTTGGAGACCCATGTCGGGTGCTGGCAGAGCTGGGGACCCGGGGGTCAATGACCTCATGGGTCTTCATTGCTGGAGGAGCAAAGGGACCAGCAGCCTATATAGGTAGTTGTTGGACTGGGATGCTCTTCGGCCACGACAATGGCGCCCGAGGATTAGGGCCAGCCGAAGGCCGAGGTAGAGTTGTCGAACAACATTGGCGTCACCAACTGTACGTGCCCGGCATGAATGGCGATGACGAATGGACCATAGGTCAATTCCGGCGCTCCCATCTTCTTCGGCCTGTGGCCTTGACCTAGACCCTGGTCGTCTTCCCCGATGGTTGACTCAGGGGGGCCACCCGTGCCCCCCTTGTTGCCTGGTCCCCCACTTGCGCCTCATCCCCGAGGCCCTTCCTCTCTTCAAGCTGTTAACGGTCTCCAATTGGATTCGATTCAACCTCCCGATGCTAGAACCTTTGCTGAAGTCCTCTCCTCATCCATGGCCCCGCCGGTAGTTCCTGGCGCCGTCCATGCCCCGGCGATGACCGATAGTGGGGAGCCTGTGGTGTTCTTTTCTCAGGAGGAGATCTCGGCATCGCTCCGGCCGTTTTCTTTTTCCTTGGTAGCTCGTACCCCTCAGGGGAGGCCTCCTTTTTCAGATATCAGAACTCATTTGAATAACAGATTCAGATTCACAGATGACTATATGATCAGCGCTCTGGACAAAAGGCATCTTCTTTTAAGATTTCGCAACTATGATGATTATCTCTCTCTTCTGCTGAAGGAGATGCTTTTGGTTCATGGTCGGCTATTCCGTTTCTTCAAATGGACTCTGGAATTTTCTCCTTCGACTGACTCGCCCATTTTTCCGGTATGGATTTCCTTTCCTAATCTTCCAGTTAACTTCTACATTGAGCATTTGATTAGGTCCATTGCCGGTAATGTTGGTCGGGTATTGAAAGTTGATCAGTCCACGTTGAACTTATCCCAAACAACTGCTGCCCGAGTATGTATTGAGCTGGATATTTCTAAACCGCGTCCTCCAAGAGTTTGGATTGGATTCCCAGGAGGGGGAGCCTGGCAGGATGTAGTTTACCCGGACCTTCCACCTTACTGTTCAAATTGTTCACGCATTGGCCATAATGCAGTAAATTGTAAAGGTCCTAAGACTTCGGTTACTATTGTGAAGCCCAAACAGTCAGATGCAGTACTCAAAGGCAAGGCTACTTGGCAACCTGTAAACAACCATAAGGAGACAGCTGGAATAAATTCGGTTTCAATACGAGCCACTGAAGAATGTACTCTTCCTAATCGCCCTGTTTTGATTAATTCAAGGAATTTCACACTGGGTGAATGCTCAAAACAGTCAACAGATTTGAATGGTCCCTCTTTAACTAATGGTCCTAATTTTCATGATATAGAACCAGGGGAATGCACTAAATAGTCGTCAGATTCGAGTGGTCCATGTTTAGCTAATGACTCTATTATTCCTGACAAAGATCCAAGGGATCCTGCAAAGTCTCCTTCTCATTGCCTGCGAGGGGATATCCCATTGAATTCTTCAACTATTAATGTTGTGGAACAACATAATGAAAGCGAGCCTGCACTACAAAAGGATTCCTCTGAATTGGCTAATGACTCCTCGGTGCCCATACACCAGGATATTATTTTAGCTGCTCACTCCAAAGATTTGGTCCGTCCACCTTTGGAGCTCCCTTCAAACCAAAATTGTGATCAGGCTGTCATTAATGGGATTGATTCTCCTGCAGATGGTATTGCTTTACAAGATCATGATACTCCTTCGATTGTTGAGGCCACTACTAGAAGATTGGAAATAGCTAACCTTGCTACAGCTCAAAATGTTATGGTACTGCATAAAGAACGCCCAGGGGTCACAACTAGATCTATGTTGAGGACAAGGTCCATGGGAAACATCCCTGATATTAAACATTTATCATGAATTTCATCATTTGGAATATTAGAGGTATTGGGAATAATGTCTCTATTGGCAGATTGAAATTCCTGATTAGATCTCATAACATTGAATGCATTGTGATTTTGGAACCTAAAATAAACTTTAGCAGAATGGAGAATATCTGCAGAAGATTGGGCATGGACAATGCTGTTGCGAACCATGATGGGCTGGCTCACATCTGGATTCTTTGGAAAGACCCTCTGAAGTTCTCAGTTGTCTGTAGGGATGAACAGCAGATTACTCTTCTTCAGTCTAATGCTGTTTTACCAGACCTTCATACAACTTTTGTTTATGCTAAATGTAATGCTATAGATAGGCATTCTCTGTGGGCATCTTTTCTTAATATTCACTCTCAAATTAATGGCCCTTGGATGGTAGCTGGTGACTTCAACTGCATTACATGTGCGGATGAGAAGCTTGGTGGCAATTCCCCTAATTTAACTGCTATGACAGATTTTAATAACTGCATTTCTGACTGTGCCTTATTTGATGGTGGATTCACTGGGTCCATATTTACTTGGCATAATAATCAGTCTGGTGGCAGAGGAATTTGGGCTCGATTGGACAGAGTTCTCCTTAATGCAACTTGGCTCAATATTCTTCCTGTTTCTATTGAGCATCTATCCAGGGAGGCATCTGACCATGCTCCTCTTCTTGTTAAATTGCTCTCCCAAGATCGAAGATTTAGTAGATTCTGCTTTCAGAAAATGTGGATTTTGCATGAGCAGTTTTTTGAAGTTGTACAGGCTTGCTGGCATTCTAGCCCTATAGCTTCTTCTCCCATGACTTGCCTGTATCTAAAACTTAAAGCATTGAAAAGAATGCTTCGGGTTTGGAACAATCAAACTTTTGGCAATGTTCATCTAAATCTGGCTGCTGCTGAGGATGCTGTCCTTCAAGCTGAGCATTTTTATGACTTGCAACCTTCTGATGCAAATCTGGCTGCTTTGAAAGAAGCTAAAAATATACAATCAGACAGGATTCTTCAACAAGAATATTTTTGGAGACAAAAATCTGGAATTCGATGGCTTCTTGAGGGAGACAGAAATACAAAATTTTTCCACATGTCCACTATAGCTAACAGACGCAAACACAACATCACTCAATTGAGAACTCCTGTTGGGAACCTTTCTTCTAACCATGAGGATATGAAAAGAGTAGCTACTTCCCATTTCCTGAATGCTTTTTCCACTCAAGAACATCATATTCACAATGAATTCTTGAACTGTATTCCCCACCTAGTAAATCAGGATGATAATGACTGTCTTTCTACTATTCCTACTAAAAGTGAAATTCATGATGCTATTTTCAATCTATCAGCTGATAGTGCCCCTGGCCCTAATGGTTTCTCTGGAGCTTTCTTCCAGAAAGTTTGGAGTATCATAGCCCCTTTGGTTGTCAGTGCTGTGCAAGAAGCTTTTTCATCCGGGAATCCTCTGCCTAGAAGTGTTACATCCACCTTGATTGCTCTAATACCAAAAAAACCTAATGCTGTAGAGATTACAGATTATAGGCCGATCAGTTTATGTAACTTCTTCTACAAGATTATTTCCTCAATTATTAATAAAAGACTGGCCTCTATTCTTCCCAAGATCATTTCACTTGAGCAATCTGCTTTTGTAAAGGGAAGACATATTATTGAAAATATTGCACTTGCTTAGGAGCTCTCTCTTGAATTGGGTAGAAAAACCAGAGGTTCCAATGTTATGTTTAAGCTCGATATGGCTAAAGCTTATGATAGACTAGAATGGGATTTTCTTTACTCTGTTATGCTCAGATTTGGTTTCAGCAATAACTTCATCAATCTTGTTGATAAGCTGATTAGTAACTGTTGGTTTTCTATTATGTTGAATGGAGACACTGCTGGTTTCTTTAAATCTACAAGAGGTATCCATCAAGGTGACCCGATCGCTCCTTCCTTATTTGTTATTGTTGAAGAAGCTTTGAGCAGGTCTTTAAGAGAAGCATTCATCAGTGGCCGGGTTGAATGGTTCAGAGGCTTTCAGAGATGTCCAAACATATCTCACTTATTATTTGCAGATGATACCTTGATTTTCAGTAAGGCCACCGCAGCCTCTATCAAAAATCTTCTTGACATTTTTCACTCTTATGAGGAAGCCTCTGGTCAATTGATTAATGTTAGCAAGAGTGGATTTTTAATCCACCCAAAACAGCCTTGTTCTGTTGCACAGCGAATTCAAAACCTCACTGGTTTTTCCAGACTGCATTTCCCTCACAAATATCTTGGTATTCCTTTGGTGATTGGCAGAACAAAAAAGGTATATTTTGCAGGTGTTATCAGTTCTATACAAAAAAGGATTGCTGGGTGGAAAGCTAACTTGTTGTCCCAAGGTGCCAGATTAGTTCTTATAAGGCATGTTCTTTCTTCCTTGCCTATTTATTTACTTTCTTCAACTCCATTGCACAGTGGCATTCACAATCTGATTGAGCAGGCATTTGCTAACTTCTTTTGGGGGTCTTCCCCTCTTGGCAAAAAGAGACATTGGAAATCTTGGCAGGCACTATGTAAGCCTCAATCCAAGGGTGGCCTTGGTATCAATTCCCTTAGGCTCATGGAAATTGCACTCCGGGTAAAAATGTTGTGGCATGCTATTCACTCTAATTCTTTATGGGCTACTTACTTTAGAGCCAAGTATTTGCGCCACTGTCACATCAGAGACGCCAACTTTAGAAACATGAAGGGTTTTGCTAGAAGAAGCTGGTTGAAGGCCAAGGAGTATATTCTTCAGTTTAAGAAGGTTATTATTGGTAATGGTTTAAATACCAATTTTGGCATGATAATTGGCTGGGCCATCAATGCTTAGATACTTATGTCCCTGATGCTCTCATTCCTAACCCAAAAGCATCAGTTCGAGATGTCCTTCTTAACCCTTCTTCTGAAGAAGCTGTCCTGCTGAATACAATGATTCCAAACAGTATACAGCAAGCTATCAGATCTGTGAATTTGAATCAAGAAACGGATTTGGATGTATGGAGTTTATCTCCCTCTGGTCAGTGTACAGTAGCTTCAATTTACAAGTCTATGGCAAACAGTCATATTCAGTCTGATATCCCTTGGAGCCGATTGTGGTCTAATTGGGTCCCGACTAAAATATCAGTTCACTTATGGAAGATTATGAAGAACTGTTTACCGACTGATGATAATATTCAAAGAGTGGGTGTTGTCCTTTGCTCCAAATGCTCTTGCTGCTGGCAACCGCAGGTGGAAGACCCTAATCATTTGTTTCTGTACAGTGAAACAACAAGGCATGTCTGGACTGCTTTAACAGCTGCATGATTACACTTTGAAGGCCGCACTGCTAGGGAATTAATCCTGAACTCCATCTGCCACTTTCAGCCAGGTTCGGCTTATGGTCTTTTCTCTCTTGCCTCTGTTGGTTTTGGAATGTGGGATATTTGGAAGGCCAGAAACTCCATCAAATATGATGATAAATCTTTCACTAATTCCAATATCACCCATCATATTATATCCCAAGTGAAGATGGTCTACTCGATTGCTGCTCTAAAGGAACCGAAATGCACCAATCGGAAAATCTTGGAACAATTAGGAATCAGAATTCAAGATCCCTGCAGACAACATCTGAAGATTGTGAAATGGCTTTGCCCTCCTTGGCCTTCTCTAAAATTAAATTCTGATGGTGCATGCAAACAATCTAGAGACACTGGAGGAGGTGGAATTATCAGGGATTCAAGAGGTAAGGTCGTCCTGGCCTTCTCTCACTTCTATGGTCAATCTAACAGTTTAATTGCGGAAGCTCGTGCATTACTTGATGGCATCAAATATTTGAAGACAGTGGACAACAAACCAGCTCTCATTGAATGTGATTCCCTCACCCTTGTCCGGATTATCAAGAAGGAAACTCATTGTCCCTGGTCCATTCTCAACTATGTCAGGGATATCTGGAGCCTCTTATCTCAGCTTGATTCTATTTCTCATATATTCAGAGAAGGCAATACAGTAGCGGATTTACTTGCCTCTTTAGCTTGCACCAATAAATGTAATTCTTTCTATTCTTTAAGTGAGCTCCCTTCTATTATAAAAGGTGCTGCTCGGCTGGACTCACTAGGCTTGCCTAGTATCAGACTGATGTAATTCTTTATTCTTCATCAATGGAATATAATTTGCCTCCTAGTGGTTTGATGGTGGAGTGGCTTTCTCCTTACCTCTGGTAAGGGGTGCACTCTCCCACTGACCCCTAGGTTAGATTTTTCTATTAAAAAAAAAATGGACCATAGGTCACTATCGCCACTGGTTGGCTACTACTATTGCTGCTTGTAGGTTTGTCACTCGATGCTGACCGATCGCATGTTGCAGCCTGGATGGGGGCCCTCCACTTCCTCTCCGATAAGAAAAGGCGAGGGCGCAGCGGCGTACACTTGGCAGGTGTGACTCTTCTTCGGCAAAAAGAAGAAAGGCAGGAGACGTCCCACCGGGCGTGCCAATTTATTTTGCTCGCGGGGAATCCCTTCTGTTTTTCATCGCGGCGGTGACGCACACTCGCCTTTTACGGAAGGCCGAGATAGGTCGACTTGGCACGCGGGAATTCTGGATGTATTTACAAGAAGGTGAAAAGAATGATAGGAACGCACAGGAAGGAGTGTCATATAGTTAATTGTAGTGCCCCAGAATTTATGTAATAATTTTTGGATCATTTATAGAAATTTTTTTGGAATTTATAAGGCCCAATTGTGTCAAATAATGAACCTAGCCTATTTAAATAAGATCCAAAAGGTCTAAGGACCAAGCCCATTAAGTTTGGCCCATATTCTAGAAGGTTATTTAGCTTATTCACGTAATTTAAGGATAAGTATTATTTTATAGATAATTATATTAGATAAACGAATAAAAGAGTTTTATTAATTTGAAATTTTGCCCACGTTGTATGTAACGGTCTATCGTACGACCGTCACATGCATGTAACGCACCTAGACTGATGCGTTACACCCTGACAGTTCTGTGAATGAAAGAACGAGCAAAAAGATTAGAACTTTGGGATCCTATCTGCAGGAGATCAACTTGAGAGAGCTTATAACATTACTAAGGACTCTTAGGGATTAGGTTCTGGCAAATTAAGGACTCTAGAATCGATCTAATCCTCAAACCCTAGCCAAAACCCTAAAAATAGGACCTAGTTCTGAACTGAGCGACCCTTACTTTTGACTCGTGAAGAATCAAGGTAATGATTTATAATTTCGGGTAAGTTCTTTAGAGGATTTTGTTTAGTATACTTTAGACTAATAGTTCTCCAAATTTCGTACTAGGAGATCAAGCTACCAAGGAGATTAAAGCATCCAAAGTTGCTGGTTCGACCATAGTAACTCAGGATTCAGAGCAAAGGACCCCTGAAGATCAAGAGATTAGGACGTCTAAACGAGGTAATTAGAATTCAATCCTTTAGAACTTTTTGATCACCTTAGTTTCATATTCTTACCCTCAAAATTTCACATCTTTAGGACAAGAGGTTGGAGAGATAGAGCAGCAGGAAGTTGCTGGAAAATCACTGGAAAAGGAGAGCTAGGGCTCGATTTTCAGATTCAAATTAGAAGCTTAAAGCCTAGTTAAGAGGTAGGTTATCTCATGATTGGCAAAAACATATTGTTAGGAATAAAAGCCCTCTGATTGTGCTTGATTTCATGCATCATGAATCATGAATTCCATGTTTTAGTGGGTTCATACATACATACATATCCTTAGCCCTAATCAAAGATCAAAGATATTATCTTGTCTATTCACTAAAACCCATGCATGTAGTTGGCCCATACTTCATTTATCATTCCTAGAATAATTGTAGTATTTTGATTTCCAGGCATGTTATATTTTCATAAACTTTTTCTTTATTTTACTGCCAGCAGACGATCTGACGCATCAAGGTAAGACCGTCACAATGATATAACGGCCTTACGATAAGCCGTCACACCTTCTTTGGTGTTTGAAGTTCTCTGTTGTCTCTGACGCACCATCGATGGAGCGTTACATTACTGTAACGATCTCACGATAAACCGTCACAGTCACTGTGACGCACCCATTCTAGACCGTCAGGGTAACTGTAGACAGAATGGGAAACTAGTTAATTTAACTTATAAATAAGCCTAGTTATCTAAGTTTTGACCTGATTTCATATCTTTAAGATTATTTACTGATTCATGATAGAAATTGCATAATTTAGGTATCTTAAGTTATTTTAAGTTATGTTAAATTCATATGACAAAATTCTATAGTTTTATATCTAAATCATGATTTTCCAAGGATGTATTGATGAAGTTTTATCATGATTTCCTATTGTTACACATCCTCTCTATCAATAGAGTCATTTCTTTAAGTACATGGCGCATATTCCGATATGTTGTCCATTAGTTCACTTTGCACTATAGGAACATTATTCTTGGACATGAGGACCTCTCTATTGGATATTCCTTCCAATGAACTAGGAAATGTTGTTGCAAGGCCTCCGTAATTCTCCGCGAGCCTGGGATTTCCACTAGGACGTCGAGTTGGTTGTACCATTAAAACCCAATTGATTAGATTACACTATTGAGGTTTCTGGTTATCAGTAGTGTAACGGATCTATATTGGACCGTCAGGCACATGTAACGGCCCAATATACGACCGTCATATTTAACTGAGTCCTATTTCTTGATTCTAGATTCAGACTAATGTAACGACCCAATACTGGAGCGTCACATCATCTAACGGCCCAGTACACGATCGTCACACTGCTTGAGTATTGTAACCCGAGGTTTGACCAAGGGTTGATATTCCAAGGTTTCTAGATGGACTCTTGATGATCTAGAACGTATCATATTGATCAAGAAATCTAATATAATGAATGGAAGATAAAGAATGTACCGTTATGCTATTGATTTATTCCCATAAGTATAACATAGTATAAGTCATTCTTGATTTCTCATGATTCTTATTAAAACATTCATTCATTGAATTATTGTTATCCAGAGCTTGTTGAAATTGTACATTCTTGGCCATACTTTATTGTTACATGCATGGAAAAAGTTTGATTTATACTTGAAGATGCGATCGAGCACTGATTGTGTTCAAGGGCTCTATGCTAGTCCCCTCGGCTGATTGTCGAAAACATACTATTATAAACCATGGGGTATGATGCTACTGGCATCGCATTGCGCTGTGAGTACTTTCTTTATAAATAAGTGAAAATCTACAACACGATACAGCATGATTGATACTTATACATGACTTTCTTGATATTCCACAGAAATTCATGAAGTACTTGCTCATAAGCAAAAGATACTGGAGTGATGATTATGTGGCTTGCTAGTACATTCTCGTTACATTCTTGTTCATGAAAGGTCATATCATGTTCTTATAACATTCTTGCTAGTTCATACTTGCTCTCATTCTATCTTACATACTTTGGTTTAATCGCATGATTGTTCGCATTCGCACGATTGATCGCATTCGCATGATTTTACCTTATTCCTCTAGAGTAAAAACGTTAATTACTTTAAGATGCCTTCATGTTGATGCGAAGATACCTACTGGGCAAGTGTTCTCATTACCTATTTCCATTCTTTTTCAGGAAATGAAGTGAGTCGGGTTCAGATTTGGAATGTTCAAGTAGCGGATCCGAGAGTGAATAAAGAATGAGCGAAGACTTAGGAAGTTTATATTGTTTAGATCGAGTCTATGTACTTTCTTATTTCTTGAGTCTAGCATGATGGAAGTTGAATTAGTGGTTATATTCAAATATTGGATTTGATTATTAATGAAAGTTGAAGTTGAGTAAATATTGTGTGATTGCATTCTTATGTGTGATTGCCTTACGCTCTGATCGTTCTTGCTTGTAAGAGGCTTACCATGCCGGCTGTTCACGTTACTCGAGCGAGTCTTCCGCTGTAATAAAGGCTCGGGGCGTGACAGTTAAGTTGGTATCAGAGCCTAAGTCTCAGGACTTAGGGAGAAGAGTCATGTCATATGATAAGTCTAAGGTTTAAGGACCCCTACCTTTGAACTAAGGAAGAAATTTCCACACCCACGTGAGAATTGGGTAGAACCCGGGATAAGATAGTTAATTAGTTTTAAGATTGATTTTCCTTCCAGTTTCACGAGAAATAACAAGTTGTTATTTTTCTCTCAGGTACCCTATTATTACCATGGCTCATCGCGTAGATTGGAATGTTATGCAACAAACTGTTGCTGGCCTTACACATGCATTACAAACCATGGCGCAAGCTGGCGCAGGAGCAAGGGCTGGTGATTTACATCGCAAATTTCGGAGCTTAAACCCTCCGCGTTTCTATGGTTCTTCTAATCCGGACGAAGCGAAGAACTAGATAGACGAAATGAATCGTATCTTTGATCTTATCCAATGCACCGATCAGGAGAAGGTGCGTCTCGTAACCTTTCAACTCAACAAAGATGCCCGTACATGGTGGAAGTCGGTTCCAGCACCTCCGGCTGATGCACCTCATACATGGGATGGTTTTCTTACCCTATTCCGTGCCAAGTACTTTTCTGAGCACGTAAAAGAGAGAAAGGCTATGGAGTTCACCGCTCTTCGGCAAGGAATGATGACGGTTGCCGAATATGAACTGCAATTCTCAAGGCTTGCACCTTACGCCTCGCATCTTATCAGCATCTATTTATTGAAGGCAAATCGATTCATGGACAGGTTACGACTCGGTTTCATTCAGCAGCTCGGGACCCAAAACAATCGTACTTATGCAGAAATGGTTCAACGAGTGTATTTGTGTGAAAGGACCTTAGAGAAGGTCAAAAAATTAAAAGGGAAAGCAGAAGAGTCTAGCTGACGCTCATATCGGCGTTATAAGAAAGAAAAGTTCAGCATCATGGAGCCCTACAAGAGCCGTGATAGTAAGAGTAGATCCAGGAATGGGAATGGTGGAAGTTCCCATAAACAAAAGAAAGTCAAGGAGGAGAAGGAGTAGGTCGCCACGGCTTGCACATTTTACGAAAAATTCGGCCATTCGATTGAGGAGTGTTCGAAGCACCTCGACGCTTGTTTACGTTGTGGAAGTAGGGAGCATCGCATGCCAGATTGCCCCCTTATGAAAGACCAATCGTCTGGTGGAGGACGTAGGAGGCAGGCTCGCCTCAATGCCATTCTAGAAGAAGAGGAAGCACCCAGGGATGGTGGGCTTATGGAAGGTACTCTTCAAATTTATTCTCGTCCTACATTTGTGCTATTTGACACTGGTGCCTCTCGTTCTTTTATCTCCACTACTTTTGTAAAAATATTATCAATTGCATCAGTTCCCCTACCTTCAGATCTCGCTATTACCACACCCTTAGGTTCTGGAACAAAACTTACTAACTATTATCCTGATAGTGAGGTGATGATAGAAGGCCACAATCTCCCCGCAAACTTAGTATGCCTTGACATGAAAGGTTATGATGCCATTTTAGGGGTAGATTGGCTTGTAGATCATGATGCTTATATCAATTGCCGAAATAGGATTATATCCTTTCGAAAGCCCGGTCTTCCAAGATTCTCTTTTCTTGGCATCAAGTACAACTGTTGACACCCGTTTTATGACCAATAAGTTGGGTCATCTCCTTGTTCATTCTATATGATGCTCCGAGTTGTTCACCTTTATTGGGCCGTCTTGGTCAATTTGAGGTCTATTTCATGAGTCATGACTCCTTGGTTGGGTCTGGTTCCTTATCCCTTTCCGCTGGATGAAGCTTAGCAAACTCTCATTTCATTTGCACTCTATTATCTCTAACGGTCCTTTGATGGGGCGTTATAGTCCTCTAACGCATCTTCCTTGGTCCATTACATCCTTCCAGAGTCCTTAAGTTTAAGGCTTCCTTTCAAGCTTATCTTTTTGCCTATCCGTTGGGTGTGACGGTTTATCGTGCGGCCGTTACATTGGTTGTGTTGCATCTATCTATGACCGTTACCTTCTTGAAGAGTCCAACGTTCAGAAACTTCTCCCGTTGACCTTATCTTATAGTGGATGGGGTTGTGTGACGGTCCAAGGCTGGAGCGTTACATTAGTGTGGCGGTCTATCGTGCGGCCGTTACATCCAACAGAGAGTCCTGACAAGCCTGGCCTTTGCTCTGCTATTCCGTGATCGAACTAAGAGTTTGGTTTGATGGTTTCTCTCTCGATACTCATCCTAAGAAGCTTCCGTTTGATTCTGTGGACTCTAGGGAGTATTATCTTCAAGATTTATCCAAGTTTTCGTCAAAATTCTAGTCATTATCCTCCTAATTCGAACCTAGACTTTGAGGGTCTATAAATAGAACCCTTGACTTCATGGCTTGAGGAGGAGACATCTGGAGTTTGCGTCGAAGTGCTGCCGCATCCTGGAGCCAAAACCAACCAAGGAGAGCTACTTCCACGTCCATCTACTTCCAAAGTTCAGGGAGTATCGTTTCCAAGGGTTTAGTTCAGTCAAGTTGTCATCTTAGTGTCTTTTCTCTCTTTCAAACATCATAGCATTGTCCCTCTCCATCTCCCACGTTCTTGCACTTGCTGCATTCATTCAAAACATCCTCCCATCTTTTAAAACGCCCCAGAGGGGTTAAAAAACCAACCTCCCCGGTATTTCCCTTTCCTTTTGCATGTTCTTAAGTTTCTTGGATTTATTGATACTACTTTGTTTAAGGGCTAATCTGGGTTGTTTTTCTTGTGTTCTACACTCTCTTGCAGGTTTACAGGGTCCATAGCACGAGGCCCAAGCTCTCTGGCCGACTGGAAAGCTTGGAGATCAAAAGATTCCCAACTTCTTATTCTGCAGAAGCCCTGACGGTCTGGCACAGGCGCGTTAGAGTCTTGTAGCGGTCTATCGTGAGACCGTCACACTTGCTGTGGCGCACCTGCCTTCGACCGTTACATCTGACGGAGCTGCAGTTTCCTGGTTATTTTCTCTCTCCCGTGGGCGGGTGCATCATCCTCCTATTCTAAGGTATTTATCAGGTCTTTGACTTGTTTCTACCTTAGTGGCGATCACATCTTTCCTTAGTTTGGGCATTAGCTTTCTCCTTCATCATATCTCCTTTTTACTTTGCTTGTTCCACCTATACGGTGTGTTTTCCTTTATTCCTTATTCCACGCTCCGATGTGTGTTTTTCTTTCTTTGCTTTGCTTAGTCTTGATTGAGATAGCATGCCCATGCTAGAGCTTGTGTTGGTTGCCTAGGTTCATGATTCGCATGTTCATAGGTTGATTGATTTCATTGCTTGGCTCATACTTTCATAGTTTGCATCATAGCCCATCTTGTAAAAGAAAGGACACATTAAAACCAACAGTTTTTTTGGCGATCAGGGTGGGACATCTAGTGCCAATCGTGCTTTGAATCTCTGTTAAACCTGCTCCCCTTGTTTGCCCTTGTTGCTCTGCTTTTTCCAAGGATTTTCCCTCTATTTCTCTGCTGTTTCTGGTTCTCTGGCTCCTCTGACGGTCTCTTGTGAATGCGTTACATTACTGTGACGGCTTGCTCTTCGACCGTCACATTCCTCTGACGCAGGTAGTCTAGACCGTCACATACTCCAGATAGGTACGCATCCCAACGTGCAGTTTACTTCCGTAGTTTTTGCTGTGATTTTCATGCTTGGGTGCTATTCGGTCTCCTCCTTGGTTGGTTCACATATTTATATCATTGTGTGCATATTTGATTGCTAGATTTTAGGCTAGAATTTGCATGCACCGGTGTACATAGGTTCATGCATATTTTCATATATTAGATTGCATTCTCGTACCTTGGTGCGTGGACCTCTCGTCTCCATATTCCTTGGGGCCGACCAAGAAAACACATCAGGGACCTCCATAAGTCCCCGTGAGCCATGGATTCCCACACGGACACCGGGTCGGTTGTACGTTTCCTACCCCGTGTCTAGGATTGCATAAGTGAAGGAGTGATTACATTTAGAGTCGGCCAAGCCACCCATCCTTTCCCATTAGGAACCTATTGTGGAGAGCACATCTTAATCAAATCACTAAGGTTCTAAAGGAGGAAATCATAAAAATCTTGTTGCATCATCTAAGTAACTTGGTTGAATTTGAGTGTTGTCATCTCATTTTCACTTGCATCTTTGTCAAAGTTATCTAAGTTTGATCACTCATTGTGTGTTTGTTGGGTGTTGTTTATTTTTGTTAAGGTCTTCCGTTGCATGTGGAGTTGTCTTCGTCCATTAGAGTCATCTTCTAGGGTCAATTCCTTCTCCAAACTCTACTCCAATCCGCTCTTCGAACCCATCCTGGCTTATTTCAATCCTCCCCGTTCTCAAGAGGAGTCTCTCCCTCAAGGGCTTCTTGAAAACCCTTCTAGGGTTATCTCATTCCCGTCTGGAGAGGGGTCTGCCCCTCTTCCATCCTTCGTCCATATGGAGGGCGGCCAAACCACTCCTTCCTTTTCTTCTCCTTCTGCTGGCTCCATTCTCCAAATGATGGCCCAGTTGGATCCGGCCCAACGCCAAGCTGTCTATCAGGCCATGCAGGGGTCCAATACCCCACCTCCCATGATTGCACAAGGCCAATCTAATCTTTCCATCGACCAGTATAGAGTTGGTGGGCCCTCCATCCAGCCCACTCCAATTGATCTTACTCCGGTCCAACCTCGGACCATCACCTTTTTCTGGTATGGAAACGGGCCAATCTTCCGCTTCGGCCCAGCAATTTTCTGACAAGGGAAAGTCTACTCTCCCTCCTTTTATTCAAGTGGATCATCACATGTCCAGCCCATCGGTGTCACAAGTCCTTGTTGGCCCTTCAGATTTCTTGCGCCCTCAGCAAGGGGTTGCCCAAGTCCATTCTAATCTGGGTCAGTCTCTGGCCCAAAATCCTTCTTATAGGCTCCCTACCTTGGCCGTTTATCCTTCTGCTCCTTCTTATGGGCTTCCACCTCCTACAACTGTCCATCCTTCTGCTCCTCAATTTCAACCTTCATTTTTCACTACCCCTACTCCATCCAGGGAGCAGGAACTACTTGATAAGTGGGCCACCATGCAACAACAGATTGATTTTCTCCAAAAATGGGTTGGCCCACAATCCTTGGCAGATGTTCCAGTCCCCAGCTTTCAAAACATCCGATTCCCTCCGCAATCCGAGCTCCCTAATTACCGCAAGTATGATGGGAACGACAATCCCTTTATTCATGTGAGGGACTTTTTATATGAATCGGCCCAATTTCAGTATGATGATCGCCTCATGGCGTATTTGTTCCGCCGATCATTGGATGGGGTTGCACTGGAATGGTTCTATTCTCTACCGCTAGAGGATGCCGAGAGCTTCAAAATAGTGAAAGACAAGTTCATCCAATGGTTTCAAGACAGGGTCGATCCAGAATATTCTTTCACAGACTTGGTGGCCGAGAAAATGAAGCCCGATGAGGAGTTTGCAACTTACGCTGGCAGATGGAGGCAGATGGCCGCCAGGGTGTCAGGCCATATTTCGGAGGAAGAGAAGGTCAAGCTACTCATCTCAAATGCTACCCCGACCTTCCGAAACATCTTGGCAATGAATGATATAGCAAACATTCACCAACTCTATAGCAAACATGCACCAACTCTATAGTCGGGCGCGGTTCATTCAAACACAGTTCAAAGACTCTCCCATCCACTCGCTCTTTGAGAACCAAAAGCCAAAATACCACAAGAAACCTCAAGGGCCTATCACCGAGGGGGTCCAGACCAACGAACAAGTTCAAGCCGTTACCTTCCCCTTCCAAGCCGCACCTTTCCGCTTTTTGCAAAACCCCCACACTCCTCAAAACCCTGCTCCACAAAACTTCCCAACCATTCCACAAAACCCTCCGCCTACCTTTGCCACTCCACAAAATACCTTTACCGCTCCGCAACAACCTCCACAACCTCCGCAATACCATAATGTCTCTCCACCCAACGGCTACAAAAACAACAACAAGCGCCCGGCTCCTAAAAGAGCACAGTACCCACCCCTGCCAGAAACCCTCACGGATATCTTCTCAGCTCTCATGTCAGTTAGTGCTATACAACTCCCTCCGGAACGGCCCAACTGGAACCCGGCCGTTGATCAGACAAAGTACTGTATGTTCCATAGGCAACCAGGACATACTATTGAAGGGTGTTTTCAGTTCAGGGATTTGGTCTATGACCTCCATGAAGGACAAAGGATTGATTGGGCCGAAATGCATAGGGCAATTACGAAAATTAAAGATTAAAGAAGGCAGTCGCCGAGGTAGCAAGTGCAGCAACAACAGGCACCGCAGCCGCAGCAGCAGCCGCAACAGTAACAGGAGCCGGTTCAAGACTTGGAGATCCATCAGAAGCCAATGCCAAACCATCTTCCCGCTCCAAAGCCTCAGCCACCGGCGCCGGCCCAGGTCAATGTAGTTCAACCCCCGGCCCCTGATGCCGGGTGGTCCTTTGACGATGACAGCTCTACACCGCAAGTCATGGCCCTTCACCACAACTTCCGCACTCCTTCCGTTCCTACCATCCTTACGCCCACATACCAAAACCCTCCTCCGCCTGCTACACCATTTGTCCTTTCATCGATTCCTACTCCATCACCCATCTCTCACACATTACTCACCCCCGCTATCACCACACCTCCATATAACCCTCCACTCATTACACCTCCGCCTACCTTTATATCCCCACTTCCGCTCGCACCCGCTACCACCAACCCCTCACCCATCATCCTTTCCACCACACCCTCTTCCGCACCATTCATCCACGCCATTGAGCCTACTAAGTCACTTATCTTGAGCCCATCCGAGGCCGCGGTAGCCTATAACTTCGCTCTGCAGAGCGGACGCATGTTTCACCGCAATTATCCTTCCACCTCCAATCCCCAGTCCTCCCAACCGGCTGCTGAGCAGGAAGAAGCCGAGCTGTTACCAGGAACCCAATACGATCTGTTGCATCACTTGGATCAGGTTCCCGCTAAGATATCCGTGCTGGAGCTTATCAAAAGATCTACCCTTCACCAAGATGCTCTCAGGAACTTTCTTCAGAAGGTGATGGTTAGTGAAGACGTGGCAGCCGATAGTTTACCTACGACACTGGTGACTATTTCTAAAGGACCAGCTATAACCTTCTCTGAAACCGAGCTGGCACCACCAGAGGCTCGGCAAATGCCGCTTTGCATCACCATTATCTTGAATAAAGTCAGCATTGATGCGGCATTAGTTGACACAGAGGCATCTATCAATGTGTGCCCGCTCAGCACTCTCAGGGCCTACAATCTGTCAGAAGAACTTCTACGCCTGACCCCCACTACTATAGCTGCTTATGACAATTCTCGAAGGGCATGTCACGGGATTGTTACTATTCAAGCCAAGCTTGGGCCTCTCACCATGCCCTTTGAATTCTATGTGCTGGATATCGACCCTATGTTCAAAGCTATCTTGGGTCGTCCGTGGATCGATACTCTCAGTGTCGTGCCCTCCACCGCGCACCAATGTCTCAAGTTCCCTTTTCAAGGGAGAGTGGTTAAAGTAAAAAGCTTATCCACGGTCCAGTCTGTCAAAGTTATTTCAGAGAAGATTCTGCCCACATTATGGCCCAGCAGTCGGCCCGTTATTTCTGTACTAGATCTGGATTTCCCTTGGACTTATGCACCACGTAAGCCCGCCACTACACCCATCAATATCAAAGTGAAACCCCAGATCTGAGATTCCAATGGTTGGGATATCATATTGAAGCTGGGTTACCAACCGGGGAGAGGCCTCGGTGCTCAATTACAAGGGCAAACCAAGCCAGTGCCCAAAGGAAGAAAAATGAGCCGGAGAGGCCTCGGTTATCGAGAGTCCGCACTCTCAATGATGGGTGACTCAGGGCCACTTACATGGGATTACCGCCAACACTTTGTAAGAGGACCCCTCCAGCCGGGTACACTGAATCCACCACCAGTACAGTCAGAAAAGAAAGATACAACTTGCACAGTTGCTAGTCCACCTCTGCTACCAAAAGGGCATGTTGATGATATGCCAAATTTCAGACAGTCATTTGCCAGAATGTTCAGCGAGCCAGATGGTTATAGTCAGAAGGAGAATCAGGAGGTGCGGCTCGTTCAGTGGAAGCCGAAGCCACCTGGCCGTCTACAGAAGAAGGGGAGCTCTCCCATTATCATTTCTTGGTCTCCCTCCCGTCTCACATCTCTATTTCAACAATTGGAACCCATTCCCCGTTCACCCCCGATTATGGTCGATCTGTATTTTACGGAAAGATCACCAGAAATCTTGTTTGTTCCATGTGCATGTCGGCGCTGCCCACCCATTGATGTGTCAACTTTATTCACTCCTCCTTCCCCCACCGCCCAACTCCACGAGATGTGGTTTTCATCTTCCGACCCCTTCTTTGATTGCATCTTCCCCTCTCTATTTCCCATGCAACTTCCTCCTCCTCCATCCTACTGTATGATCTCCACTGATCTCAAAAAAAAAATGTCAAATTTGAAACAGAGATTTCGGTGGAAGATTACGCTATCTTGTCTCCATCCTCCTCCCAGGGGCACGTGTCCCCTGCTCCTTCCTTTCCACTAGATTTCCTTTCTCCTAGGATAGTCGTAGGGTCCGCCGAGTCTAGGGAAGTAGGGTTGATTAGGTCTAGAGAAGTAGGGTCCTCTTCTAGGTCATCCAATCCTTCCGAGCTTGAGCCGCGCCCGCTTGCGCGTCATTCCAAATCCATCCCTGATAGGTTCTTGCAGGATCTGGCTCAACGATGTCATGCTCTTTTGAAGTGTCCAGAGTTTGTCGCTACGGCAATCATGATAGAAGACGAAGAGGAAATAGAAGGGGTGTGGAGCGATGATGGACTTGGTGTCTATGAAGTCTTGGATGAGAAAGACCTGATTGATGATGAGGATAGCAACGTAGATAACACTGCCGATCTGTATGCGCAAGGATTAAAGAGATTCGATGAGCCATCATCGACAGTGGATGAACCTACGAAGGAAATAAATTTGGGAACTGAGGAAGACCCAAGGCCCATCATTATTGCCGCTAATCTCCCTCCGCAAGTAGAAGAAGATCTAGTCAAGGTTCTAAGGGAGTATAGTGATTCTTTCACCTGGTCTTATGAGGACATGCCGTGTCTTGACCCCTCTTTAGTGGAACACCAACTCATGCTTAAACCAGGGGCAACACCCGTAAAACAGAGGTCAAGGAGATTTCACCCCCACATGGCCTTAAGGATTAAAGAAGAAGCTGATAAGTTATACAAGGCTAGGTTCATTAGAGTTGTCTTATATCCCCAGTGGGTGGCGAACATAGTCCCTATTATCAAGAAGGATGGAAAGGTGCATATTTGCATCGATTTCAGAGATCTTAATAAAGCATGTCCCAAAGATGATTTCCCGCTGCCTCACATAGATGTCCTGGTCGATAACATCATCGAGTACGAAGCTTTGTCATTCATGGACGGTTACTCAGGTTACAATCAGATTCGTCTCGCTCCGAAGGATCAAGAGAAAACTTCCTTCACCACGCCCTGGGGCACGTACAGCTACGTGGTTATGCCGTTCGGTCTGAAGAACGCAGGTGCCACCTATCAGAGGGCAATGATGGCCATTTTCCATGACATGATGCATATCTACATGGAAGCCTACGTGGATGACATCTTGGTGAAATCAAGAACCAAAGAAGAACACCCCTCTATTCTGGCTAAGGTGCTGCAGAGAGCTAGGGAGTACAAGCTGAAAATGAATCCGAAGAAGTGTGTTTTTGGAGTCTCTTCAGGGAAGTTGCTAGGCTTTATAGTTAGCAAACGGGGGATCCAGATTGATCCTAATAAAGCAAAGGCCGTCATGGACATGCCTCCACCGAAGAATATTACGGAACTTCGAGGACTTATTGGTAGATTGCAATTCATCAGAAGATTCATATCCCAACATTCTCAGAGGTGCCGCCCGTTTTATGAATTACTAAAGGCGGGAGTCAAATTTGAATGGAATCAAGATTGTCAAAAGGCTTATGAGGACCTAAAGGAATATCTATCCAATCCCCTGGTTTTGCAATCTCATGTCCCTGGGAAACCCCTAATCCTATACATCTCGGTCATTGAGGACTCCCTAGTGGCGGTTTTAGCACAAGTAGATGATGAAGGAAAAGAGCGAGCAGCTTATTACCTCTCCAGGTTGTTCAACCCGGCCGAGGCTAAATACATCGCTATGGAGAAGACTTGTGCCGCCTTAGTGTGGGTAGCTCAGAAGCTCAAACACTACTTCCTTGCCCACCCAGTTAGGCTGATCTCTAGAATGGACCCAATCCGCTATCTCTTAGAAAAGCATGTCCTTTCTAGTAGGTTAGCTCGCTGGCAGAGCTTCCTATCTCAGTTTGATATCACGTTCGTCGTTCAGAAGGCGGTGAAAGGATACGCCATCGCTGAGCATCTTGCCCATCTCCCGATTCCCCGCACGGATTCTATTCAGGATGACTTCCCTGATGAGCATCTTTCTGTCCTGACTCATCATCCCTTCTGGTCTCTGCACTTTGACGGTGCACTCAATTCTCAGGGCCGAGGGATAGGCGCTGTTCTGCTCACTCCGGATGGAGTGACGATTCCTTTTACTTATCAACTTCGATTTCCTGCTACCAACAACATCACTGAGTATGAGGCTCTCCTAGCTGGATTGAAGCACGCCTACCTTCTAGACGCACATTACTTGAATATCATAGGAGACTCTCAGCTCGTCCTGCGGCAAGTTCTGTCCACTTACCGTACCCGTGACCCTAAGCTCAAACCATATCAAGATTTGGCCACGCTCCTTGCTAGGCAATTCCACAAGTTGATCTACACCCATACTCCTCGGTCTCAGAACATTCTAGCCGATGCTTTAGCATCCCTCGCTTCCTCTCTATTTTTCCCTCTCAGTCGGAGTACTGAGACTATCATCGTTCAGAGATTGGACGCACCCTCTCTTCAGGATCCTTGGTATGTCAACCTTAGGAAGACTGTAGAGGTGAGGGCTGAGAAGGAAGAGTTGAAGGAAGTATCTTTGACAGAGTTAGAGGAGATCCTGGAAGAGGAAGAGTTGCCCTGGTATCATGAAATTAAGTTGTTTTACGAAGATGGATCGATCCCGGAAGGGACAAATGCCGAGCATCGCAAGTCAATAAGAAGAGCCGCCTCAAGGTATACTATCGTTGCTGGAGAACTATATAGGCGCGCTACTAATGGGATGCTCATGAGATGTTTAGACGACGATGAAGCTTGGAAGGTGGCCGAAGCACCCCATTCTAGTGAGTGTGGAGGTCATGTTAATGGCCAGGCTCTAGCAAAGAAGATCCTTAGGCAGGGCTATTATTGGCCCACTCTAGAGGAAGATTACTCCCTCTATGTCCGGAGGTGTCTTAAATGCCAACTCCATGCTGATAAAATTCATGCTCCAACTTCATCTCTTCATCCTCTATCTGCTCCTTGGCCGTTCTCTATGTGGGCTTTCGACGTTGTCGGCCCGCTCGGTGATCCCAATTCTCAGATCAAGTAAAAATCGTTCATCCTTACCGCCACTGAGTATTTCACCAAGTGGGTTGAAGCCGAAGCATACGCAGAGATTAAAGCTACCACGGTGTGCCGCTTCATCATGAAGAACATTATCTCGCGGTTCGGAGTGCCAAGCAGCATCGTCACCGACAACGGACCCCAGTTCGTCTCTCAAGAGCTCAAGGACCTATGTAAGAAGTTCAATATTGCATTGCATCATTTATCTCCATATTACCCACAAGGAAACGGTCAGTCCGAAGCCACTAACAAAACCCTTCTCAAAATCATAAAGAAAACATGCGAATCTCATAAGTTTTCTGATTGGCCAGAAAGATTAGTGGAAGCTCTATGGGCTTACCGCACCTCCGTTCGTACTCCTACGGGGCAAACTCCCTATGCTCTCACTTACGGGATGGAGGCGGTACTCCCACATGAGATTTTGATCCTTTCCCTAAGGGTACAGCTCGATAAGGAACTTAATCTCGATGAACGTCGAGAGGCGTTGCTCGTCCAGCTGGAACTCTTAGACGAGAAGAGAATGAATGTGGCCGATCACGTATCCGTTTATCAAAAGAGAGTTTCGCGTTATTTTCAAAAGAAGGTAATTGAGCGCAAATTTTAAAAAGGTGATATGATTTTGAACCGTAAATTCATTCGGTCTGTAGGTCCTAGGTCTAAATTGCAACCTAACTGGGAAGGGCCGTTTATTGTGAAAGAGGCTTATCCAGGGAATGCTTACCGCTTAGTGAACGCAGAAGGTGAGGAGCTCTCTTACACTTGGAATGGGTTATACCTTAAGCATTTCTTTCCTTAAAATCTAAGCCAGTGCCACCCCGGTAGCAAGGTGTCCTTTCCCTTCCTTGTGAGAAAGAGGACCCTGAGTACGACAATCGCACACTACACGACGTCCCTGGTCGGGTTTCCAACTTTGTAGACACCGTTTCTCCTTGGTCATGCTTTGGGGGGGGTGGGAAGTCAAAAGTCCATGTCCGTCTCTTTCTTCGGCTGAATCTAGGGGCAAGAGGTGAACAAGGAGGCGACGACCAATCTTGGCACCTTGACGAGAGGAGGTCTCAAATAGGGGCAATCCGTTATGACCTGACGCCACAAGAAAAAGGAAAAGAGCAAAGAAAAGGAGCAATCTTCTTGACAAAAGTAAAAGTCTATCTCGAAAGTCCATCAATTATAAATTCCAAAGCTCTAAAAGAAAAAAATAAAAGCTAGGCATGGCAAGAGTGGCAGTACAGTTTCCCCGCGCGACGTTATGAGCCCGGTCGTATGCGTGCCTAGAGTGGACAAAGGTTCGATGACGGACACGAAAGCCCCGGCACAACAGACCAAGTCTCTGAGTAGGTTGACTGGAGAGGAACTCAAGTCCTAAAAACTTCTATATCTTGCCTAAGCTTATCCCCGCATTCTATTTTTCCTTTTCAGGATTGAGACAAGTACCTTGGGTATGGCCTTGGCAGAAACACCGTCACACGACTTAGGCCCTGGCCAGGGATTGTCACTTCCATTACACGCCAACCTCGGAAACTCTGAACGGAATTGGGAGGACCCTCATTCCTAGGAGACACTAGTTTTCAAAATCCAAAAAAAAATCATATATTTCAAAATCCAAAAAAAATCATATATTTTAAAATCCAAAAAAATCATATATTTTAAAATCCAAAAAATCATATATTTCAAAATCCAAAAAATCATATATTTCAAAATCCAAAAAAATCATATATTTCGAAATCCAAAAAAGGCATATATTCCAAAAAAAAAAAACTAAAAACACCGGATATTTTCAAAAACTCACAAAAATCCAAATGTTTGCAAAAATTCCCAAAAAATACCATCATATGCATTGCATGCATTGCACTGTTTCCATTTTATATTCTTCACCTATTTAATAAGGCTCCACCCCTTGACCAAATATCAAGAAATGGTCATTTTTTAACTTACTTTAGGCAAGGGGTTGAGTCCAAGAGCAGATCTAACTTATTTCTTGTCTAAGTGTGTGCAGAACACAGGTTCAAGCCCAAGATTGCAAATTTTTAGGTTCAGGTCTGTAACACACCAGTGTCAGACCGTCATAACCTTGTAACGGTCACCCTTTGACCGTCACAACCTTCTGAACTTTGAAATCCATTGGTCCTCAGCAAACCCTCTCTGACGCATCCGCGATCGACCGTCAATTCACTCTAACAGCCTACTATTAGACCGTTACATTCTACAGAGAACAGAAACTCAGTTTTCTGAGTTCACTCCTTCTGACGGCTCATCGTAAGACCGTTAGACTGTTGTGACGGCCCTATGTAGGACCGTTACAGATTCCAGAAACTCTGCTTTCAGGCCAAGTCAAGCAACAAACTCATGATTCCATCAACTAAGGCACTTCTATATCATTCCATTGAATTCAGTAATACATAAAATTGATTGATAAACTTCAAGTTCAAAAACATCATAAGAAATCTCAAGCTACATTCAATTTTCTATTCGCAAGAGGGCGGATCTTGCGTAATTCTTTCACATAGCTACGGCGTCCCTCGTCGTCTTCTTTCACTTCTTCTTGCCACGGGCGCACTTTGCTGATCTCCCACATGGTCAGTGCGTTCCGGATCGCTCCCTCATCTTCCTCGGTCCCCATCTTCCTAGCTAGAAGGGGAGAGTAGTGTGATAGTGCAGGAACTTCGGTTCGGGGTAGCCCAATTTGAAGGTAGCACTGGTGTGGGTTGTAGATCGCCAAGGTAGTGTTCCTCACTAGCTGTAGATCAAGGCCTGGTCATCGTGGTACTCTAAGCAAGGTGCTCCGCAAAACTCTTGGACGCATCATGAACTTCTCTATTGGCAAAGTGTTGAGGAAGAGGTGCCATTCATCCCGTGTTTTCTTGTCTGCCGTCTTGCACTCAACCTGTGAAGAGAATCCAAAGGCACCTCCAATATAGAACAAAGGGTGGCTCCCAAAGATCCGGCTAGCTGAAGGTATGTCTTCCTTGGGTTGGAACTTGATTCTCACGCCCATCCAACACTCAAGGAGTATCATGGAGCCGAAAAGAGGTCCTCCTAAGTAAGCTGAACTAAGTCCTTCATAAAGGAATGAAAGGACCGCTTGAGAAATAGACAAACCCCGCCACAATCCGTTGATGATGCTAAGGTTTTGGATATCTATGAGGTGGTCGGTGGTAGTAAAAAGGAAGACTCCGCATAAGCAAACCGACACGGCTTTGACTATGGCTTCATATCTCTCTCACTTGTTCTTACAATGAGAGACTATCCATTGAGCCATGGGTATCAAGTGAATATGGTTTGGGCTGATCATGGTCCTCACGTCCTTCGGGTTGTGTATGAAATCACTTAAGATCAAGGATGGGTCAATAGGTTCAACCGTATGGCACACTAGATCTTCATCCCCTACTTTAGTCTTAGCGAGGGCTAGGTAGGTCTCTACCTCCTCCAATAGGACTGTAGCTTCAAAGGAAGGGAAGAGGAAGGTGTGTGTTTGTGGATGCCATAGCTCTATAAGGGCTGAAATGCTTGTCCAATCTAAAGACAATTTCTGGAAGTTCTTGGCCAAAACTAACAAAGGTTGGAGGTGCCATGCCCTAAGGATGGATAAAACTTCTAAAGGGAGTTCTTTGACCATGGGAGCCACCCACTTTAAGTTGGAGTAACACCTTGGGCCAGGAAGAGGCTAAAGAAAGAAGAAGAAGAAGAAAGAAGAATCATAAGTGGTATAGAAAGTGCAGAAATTGATGAACTTTTGAAGTCAATTGGAAATTACCACTCTTTGGACACTTGAGCTCAGATGCTTGGGGATGGATGTCAATCTTTGCAGCTCCCCATGCTTCTTCTTGGCTGCTTTAGGACCGATGTAGACTCTCTCCTCCATGCCCATCGCTTCGAATATTCTCTTCATGATGTTCCTTGCCCTTTGATGGAGTTTTCAACCCTTGTAGCAGAGAATTAATGAAAGCTGCGATTTATGGGCTTGTTCCTAGCTTATAAAGGCTTGATTTTGGTTCTAGGATAATAAGATTGGGGTTAGAAAGCCTTATCCTAAGCCTAGGAGGGTTCTCGTGGGGATTAAGGTCCCCTTGCCTCGAGGTTGGGCTCTCACGGCAGAATCCATCTCGGAGTATAGTTTGTTCTCTGACGGTCTATCGTAAGACCATCACATCTCTCTGACGCTCCATATTTGGACCGTCACATTTCCTGCTACACGTCTTTAGCTCAGTTTTGCTCTGCCGTGTCTAACGGTCTAATCTTAGACCGTTACTGATCTCTGACGCTCCATCAATGGACCGTCACATTTCCTGCAACAGCTTTCTGTCCATTTTCGCTCTGTCATTTCTGACGGCCTATCCTTGATGCGTTATGTGAACCTGACGCCCCATCAATAGACCGTCACATTCTCTGCTATAGGTTTTGTTCCCCCTTTCCAGTCCTCTTTGGTCTGACCTGTTGGTCTTACATTTTGACCACTGTTCTCACTCATCCACACATGTTTCCATCCGTCCGCATTCATTCCCATCCATTCATATGTGCATTCACATATTCATTGCATTCATTCATATCCACATTTGCACACCCATTTCATCCACATAAATAAAACACAAAAAGATTTTCATTTCATTTTTATCATTCCATTTCATTCACATAAGTCATGTACAAGTGTGGGTGTCAAAGAAAAAAAAAAATACATCACTCAGCGGGTTTATCCCCCGGGCCCTCACTATCACTGGCACCCTCCTGCCGCTTGGCTGGTGGCCCCATAGCACTGTGCTCCTCCTCTCGTCATCATCTCCGATCCGCCTCCTCGTTCCTCCGCCGATCGGAAGAACTAGCCAGGTAGTTTCCTACCGATCCGCTCGGCCCTCCGCTCCGTGTGCCTCCCGCTGTAGCACTTCGGGATGCACTCAGCACAGGCCCGCGGCTGATCATCCGGACTATCCACTCCACGGCCCGGAGTTCTATCTTTAAGTCATGCACCTGGAGTCGCGCCGCCCGAGCCACGGTCCGGTATCTATCAAGGTCTGTAGTCTGGGTGGCTGCCCGCTCTAATTCTCCGCTCAGTCGGGCCACCTCTGCCTGAAGACGCCCTGATTCAGCTTTGGAATGGTCCAGTTCTGCTCGGGTCTGCTCGGTCTCTGCTCGAGCTCGCTCTGTCTCGGCCAAAGCTGTGGTCAGTTCTCTCGCCTGCATTTTGCATTTTATCATGGTCAGCCCATTAGGCATTTAAGTCTAAAAGAAGCATTTAGGTTCAGGTTTTTTTTTTACCCGCTCTGCGAGGGTAGCCTCGGCCTCCTCGGCTCGAGCTACGGCTCGGGTAAAATCCGCATTTCGCTCAGCCCATCCCCCGGCAGGCTGTGAAGAAGAGGACGGTGCATCTGGTCCGGTCCTCCTGGCTCCCTTGGCCCGCTGCATTTAGAAGTCAAAGTTAGCCAATCATCATAATCATAAGCATGTAAGACTAGAAGTTTGCAAAAACTCACCAAAAGCTCCAAGGTAGCCCGGTACTCGTCCCGCTGCAGGGTGATGGCGTGAAGGAGTCCCTCGAGCTCGGCTATTCTTCCCTGTGGGTCTAGCTGCATTTAGAAAGCATATGTCAGTGCATATAGAAGTATTAATTTAAATAGACAGAGTTTTGAGTTTAGAAGTTCATACCGGCCGTCGAGTGCCTCTGAACACCTGGTCGCCATACTGGTGAGAGTAAGCCTTGAGGTAGGTCTCATCGCTGTCCACCCGGTCTTTCACAGCCCGGCCCTTCTTGTTCCAATCATGGACGTACTTGACCTTTCAGGCACACCAGTCGACGTCTCCGCTCATGCCCTTTGAAGACTTGCCCGGGCGTTCATCGTCACGGCAGGGGAAGGTCACCTCTGGCTGGTGTAGTCCCCGAGTCCTCAGGATCAACTGGTAGTACAGGGGCTCGATCACGTTGATGCAGTGAAGCCATATGTCTCGCCCACTGTATGCCAGGGACGCCTTCACCCAAGGCTGTCCCTCGTAGCCCTCATCCCGGTATGGGGTCCATCTCACCTGAAAAGGTCATGTTAATCCATTCAGAAGCATTCATGAGCATTTAGAAAGCATTTTTGCAGCATTTAAGAGCATATAGAAAGTTTAAGTTCGGAGCTTACCGCTGTGTGTGGGAATGAGTCAAGATCATCCTGGATGGCCCGGGTCAGCCTGTTGATCGATCCCGTGTCCCTCGCTACCACCCATCGCCTCGCGATCGGAATCCGCTCGGGATGTAGCTGACTACCTCGCCCAATCCTCGGGAGGTACACGAAGCTCCAGATCTACATTTAGAGTTGAGTGTCAGTAAATTGCATCATTTGCATTTGCAGGATCATAATCATATAGAAAGCATCTAGAGTTCAGCATTTACCTATAGGAAAGGTGAGAAGCCGCCCAGCATCATCCGTCGGTCTGTGGTGCTGAGCGACTCGAAGAGGAAGGCAAGCGCTGCCGCTCCCCATGCGTACTTCCCCACTCTGCTCAAATCCTCTAGCAGTGGCAGTAGCCTGCAGCTGATCACATCGGCTCAGGTAGGAAAAAGTAGCTTTCCGAACAACAGCATCAGAAATCATCTCAGGACTCGATCTCCCTCCTGTCCTGTCTCTGCCGCCACTCGTGGGCATACCTGCTCTATCACTCGGTCTATATGCTGCTCGGGGAGTTCGCCGACCGCTATGGCTGCTTCTCTCAGTCCCAAGCTGTCCTGTAGTCTTGACCTCGAGAGTTGGGATGATGTGTGCCCTGGCCTGATCAGATCCAGTCCTAGTAGCTCCTGAGCCAGCACTCGGTAATCTCCATATGTCCACCCGATCACTGCTGCTCCGTGGACTCGCAATCCGGTGATCCTCGCCATGTCTTCTAATGTGGGGATCATGTGGCCCCATGGGAAGATGAAAGCCCGGCTCACGGGGTCCCACCTCTCGTGCAGTGCATACAAGAGTGGGGTATCCGTCCTCGTCACCTCGATGCTAAGCACCTCGGCGAATCCCATCCCGGCCAATCTCTCCCGTTGGTACTCGGGCAATGCCTGGTATACCGCCCGGATCTGGAGCCAAGAGATCCTGGTTCTTCTTTTTCCTTGCACATATGTAGAGCATAAGTCAGTCATTTGATCATAATTTCATTGCATTATATTACATTAATATAAAACAACAAAAAAATTGAATAACTGAAAAATCCCAAAAATTGCTTCTGCTTCTGGTTTCTCTGACAGCTCTGGGTTGATGCGTCACAGTTCTCTGACGGACCAGGGGTGGTGCGTCAGGTCTGTGACGGTCGCTGCAACGACCGTCATGTTCTCTGTAATAGGGCGTTATCCCCTTCGTTTTCCTTGGCTCCTAAAATGGCCATAGAAGGCCTACAATTATTCCTAAGGGGTTTGCAGACCCATTTGTACCCTCCCATCATACATGCATATATACAAAAATTAAAAATTAGGGTTTTGAGGTGGACGGCCTACCTCGGGGTCTTGGCTCCTTCTTTTCTTTTTCTCCCTCGCCGTGGTCGCTGCCCCGCCAATGGCCTCTCCCATGTCTTTTTCAGCCTCCTCCACGGTCATGGGGGAAGCTTCCTTCGTTGGTTCGTTTGTCGGAGGGCTCACCGCCGGTGGAGTTTTCTCTTGTTCTATCCGGCATCGGAGGCGCTTGATGGCTTTCCTCTTCTTCCCCTTCTCTCTCGCCTTCGGTGGCTGGGAGGGCTCGTCGCCGGCCATCGTTTGTTGGACGGAGGGTCGCCGGTAGGTGTTGCGGTTTTGGTGTGGTTTTGTGTTTTGGCATTTGTGAGCGAATGAGGGTGGGTGACCATTCGGTTTGTTTTTTTTGAACGCTTAGAAAATGTGACGGTCTATCGTGAGACCGTCACACTACTCTGACGCGTCCTTTTTAGACCGTTAGGTCATTTGAAACGATGTCTTGAAGGATGTGAACCGCCAGACTCTGACGGCCCGAGGTGGATCCGTCAGGGACTTCTAACGCACCCTTACTGGACCGTTACATGCTTCAGAGTGTTTGATGAATGATGATGCTTTGTTTATCAGAAATTTCATGCTTAATGATTATCTTGTCTATGCAATTCATGCTTATTGGTTATGCCTGATTCTATGCTTTGTTTTGTTGTTGGCTAACCCTTTCTTGTTGCAAAATTTAAGCCATCATACATTCACTCGCCAGGAAGGTAAGTCAGGTATTGTATCCCGATTCCTTATCCCTTAATGCATTACTATATGTTATGTATGATATATTATCTCGAGAACCGGCTGGTCATTCATGTGTTCTGGGATCTGATGTTCCCCTTAAACAAAAATGATGATGATCTAAGTACACGTGATTGATCGTTGGATAGGCCGTTAGGTTGGAAAAGTTTGGGGACGATGGTTCTGTCTTGCACGCCGTGGTTACAGATGGTGTCCTGACCCTGGTTTCTTCGGTCTAGCAATACTATTCTCGAGTATCTTGTTATTCTATCTTTCATTGTATTTGTTTTAAATGATTTCTTTTTTCTTTTAGCCCATCATGCATCATACGCATCTTGTGAGTATTCGTGAGCCTCATCTGTCCAGGTGTCTCAGTAATGGTGAATAACTATGTGTTTAATGATCTCGAATAAGGAGATTCATTCCTCTCTGAATTGGAAGGTTTCCTTCGGTCTTCTCGATTGATTTGGTTAGCCGAAGATTCCTGTCTGGAGTTTAGTTAATCGTCTCTTTCCTTTCCGTTGCTCCGGTCGCCGGCCGTGTTTCCTTTCCTTAGTTGTTAGTTCCTCCAGACATGTGTCCTTTGGTTTCCTTTCCTTGTGATTAGTTCGAAGCTTTACAGAAAATTCCTGTCGCTTGTTGGTTGAGAACGGGTGTCATTTGCCTTAACAACCGCTTTTCAGTCCGCTCCGCTTCGTCTCCGCTTCATCTCCATGTTCAATTTTCGCTTTCGCTTCACCTCCGCTCGCTCCCCTACAAAGAGGACGTTAAGGAGGGGCATCTGTTGACACCCGTTTTATGACCAATAAGTTGGGTCATCTCCTTGTTTATTCTATATGATGCTCCGAGTTGTTCACCATTATTGGGCTGTCTTGGTCAATTTGAGGTCTATTTCATGAGTCATGACTCTTTGGTTGGGTCTGGTTCCTTATCCCTTTTCACTGGACGAAGCTTAGTAAACTCTCATTTCATTTGCACTCTATTATCTCTAACGGTCCTTTGATGGAGCATTACAGTCCTCTAACGCATCTTCCCTGGTCCGTTACATCCTTCCAGAGTCCTTAAGTTTAAGGCTTCCTTTCAAGCTTATCTTTTTGCCTATCCGTTGGGTGTGACGGTTTATCGTGCGGCCGTTACATTGGTTGTGACGCATCTATCTATGACCGTTACCTTCTTGAAGAGTCCAACGTTCAGAAACTTCTCCCGTTGACCTTATCTTATAGTGGATGGGGTTGTGTGACGATCCAAGGCTGGAGCGTTATATTAGTGTGGCGGTCTATCGTGCAGCCGTTACATCCAATAGAGAGTCCTGACAAGCCTGGCCTTTGCTCTGCTATTCCGTGATCGAACTAAGAGTTTGGTTTGAGGGTTTCTCTCTCGATACTCATCCCAAGAAGCTTTCGTTTGATTCTGTGGACTCTGGGGAGTATTATCTTCAAGATTTATCCAAGTTTTCGTTAAAATTCTAGTCATTATCCTCCTTATTCGAACCTAGACTTTGAGGGTCTATAAATAGAACCCTTGACTTCATGGCTTGAGGATGAGACCTCTGGAGTTTACGTCGAAGTGCTGCCGCATCCTAGAGCCAGAACCAACCAAGGAGAGCTACTTCCCACGTCCATCTACTTCCAAAGTTTAGGGAGTATCGTTTCCAAGAGTTTAGTTTAGTCAAGTTGTGTTCTTAGTGTCTTTTCTCTCTTTCAAACGACATCATAGCATTGTCCCTCTCCATCTCCCACGTTCTTGCACTTGCTGCATTCATTCAAAACATCCTCCCATCTTTTAAAACACCCCAGAGGGGTTAAAAAACCAACCTCCATGATATTTCCCTTTCCTTTTGCATGTTCTTAAGTTTCTTGGATTTATTGATACTATTTTGTCTAAGGGCTAATCTGGGTTGTTTTTCTTGTGTTCTATACTCTCTTGCAGGTTTACAGGGTCCATAGCACGAGGCCCAAGCTCTCTGTCTGGCTGGAAAGCTTGGAGATCAAAAGATTCCCTAACTTCTTATTATGCAGAAGCTCTGATGGTCTGGCACAGGTGCGTTAGAGTATTGTAGCGGTCTATCGTGAGATCGTCACACTTGCTGTGGCGCATCTGCCTTCGACCGTTACATCTGACGGAGCTGCAGTTTCCTAGTTATTTTCTCTCTCCCGTGGGCGGGTGCATCCTCCTCCTATTCTAAGGTATTTATCAGGTCTTTGACTTATTTCTACTTTAGTGGCGATCACATCTTTCCTTAGTTTGGGCATTAGCTTTCTCTTTCATCATATCTCCTTTTTACTTTGCTTGTTCCACCTATACGGTGTGTTTTCCTTTATTCCTTATTCCACGCTTCGGCGTGTGTTTTTCTTTCTTTGCTTTGCTTAGTCTTGATTGAGATAGCATGCCCATGCTAGAGCTTGTGCTGGTTGCCTAGGTTCATGATTTGCATGTTCATAGGTTGATTGATTTCATTACTTGGCTCATACTTTCATAGTTGGCATCATAGCCCATCTTGCAAAAGAAGGGACACATTAAAACCAACAACAAGAAGCATCCTACTATCATATCTTCTCTTCACGCTTGTAAACTTATCTTGTAAGTATGTGAAGCTTTTCTTGCTTCTGTCATTGTTACCGAATCCAAGGAGATTATCTTAGCAGACATTCCTATTGTAAATGACTTCCCCGATGTGTTCCCATCCGAATTACCCAGTTTACCACCCGAGAGAGAAGTAAACTTCACTATTGAACTCATTTCAAGAGCAGCACCTGTTTCTATAGCCCCTTATAGGATGTCCCCCACAAAACTCAAGGAATTAAAACGGCAGTTGCAGAATTACTAGACAAAGGCTTCATCAGACCTAGCACATCCCCTTGGGGTGCGCCGGTTCTATTTGTCAAGAAAAAGGATGGTTCTCTCAGATTATGCATAGATTACCGGCGACTGAATCAACTCACAATTAAAAACAAGTATCCGTTGCCGCGTATTGATGAGCTCTTTGATCAGCTTTCGGGATTAGAATATTTCTCCAAGATTGACCTCAGATCAGGTTATCATCAGCTTAGAATTAAAGAAGAAGACATTTATAAATCGGCTTTTCGAAGTCATTATGGCCAATATGAATTCATGGTAATGCCATTCGGATTAACTAATGCCCCGGCAGCATTCATGCAACTTATGAACAGTGTCTTTCAGCCATATCTGGACCAGTTTGTCGTCGTCTTCATTGATGATATCTTGATATATTCTAAGACAAAGGAGGAACATGAAGAACATTTAAAAATAGCTTTGCAAACACTTAAAAGAACATAAACTCTATGCCAAGCTAAATAAATGTGAATTCTGGCTCAAGGAAGTTTCATTCCTAGGCCACATTATTTCAAAAGAAGGCATTGCGGTGGATCCTTCTAAAGTAGAAGCTGTCAAGAATTAGAGCCGACCAATGACCGTATCAGAAGTACGAAGTTTTCTAGGTCTAGCTGGTTATTATAGAAGATTCATTAAAGACTTTTCAAAGATTGCAGTTCTTTAACTAGACTCACGAGAAAAGAAAATCCTTTTGTCTAGTCCAAGGAATGTGAGAAGAGTTTTCAAACTCTTAAAAATCATCTTACCACAGCTCCTATTCTATCACTACCGATGGAAGGTGGTGTATTCAAAGTATATACGGATGCATCAAGTATTGGCTTAGGGTGTGTCCTCATGCAAAATGAAAAAGTAATCTGTTATTCTTCAAGACAATTGAAACGCCACGAGGAAAATTATCCTGTGCATGATTTGGAGTTAGCAGTTGTCATTTTTGCCTTGAAAATTTGGCGTCATTATCTCTATGGAGAAAAGTTTACGGTCTACTCGGACCACGAGAGCTTGAAATATTTATTTTCTCAAAAAGAGCTAAATATGAGGCAGAGAAGATGGTTGGAATATCTCAAGGATTTTGATTTTGCTATTCAATATCATCCTGACAAGGCTAATGCTGTAGCTGATGCACTCAGCAGAAAACCAATGGGTATGCTATCAAGTCTCATGATTAGTATGACTAATCTTATTCCTTAATTTGCTCAGTTGAACTTAGATATTGACAGGAAGGAAGAAGATTGCTTCGTGGCTAATATCCGAGCTCAACCTATCTTAATAGAGGATATAGTCAAGTTGCAAAATGATGATCTCGTGTTACTATAAATTAAAGCTAATATTGAACAACGGCCGGATTTCTCTATTACAGAGGATGGAAGATTGCTATTCAAGGACCGAGTGTGTGTACCGGATCATGAAGATACGAAGAAATTGATTCTAGAAGAAGCACATAAATCCAGTTATACCATTCACTCTGGTAGTACAAAAATGTATCAAGATCTCAAAAGAAATTTCTGGTGGCCCAACATGAAGAGAGAAATAGCTGATTTCGTGTCTCGCTGTCTCACTTGTCAACAAGTAAAGGTCGAGCATTTTAGACCCACAGGTAAACTGCATCCTTTGAATATTCCCGAATGGAAATGGGAGAGTATAGGGATGGATTTCATTATGGGGTTACCTAAGACAAGAGGTGGACACGATGGTATATGGGTAATCATAGACCGATTAACTAAATATGTACATTTCATACCAATCAAAAGTCGATGGTCTGTGGATATCCTGACAGCATTATACATAAGGGAAATTGTTAAATTACATGGTGTCCCAGTCACTATTATATCTGGTAGAGATTCTCTATTCACATCACAGTTTTGGAAGGGTCTACAACAGTCACTAGGGACTAGATTGAATTTCAGCACAGCGTTTCATCCACAAACTGATGGTCAGACAGAAAGAACGAATCATGTGGTAGAAGACATGCTCAGGGCTTGTGTTATTAATTTTGGAGGTAGTTGGCATGATCACTTGCCTCTGGTAGAATTTGCATATAACAACAGTTACCAGGCCAACATACAAATGGCACCTTTTGAAGCTCTATATGGAAAAAGTTGTCGATCACCAATATGTTGGAGTGAAATAGGGGAAAGACAATTCCTAGGCCCCGATATTATCGGAGATTCTACATAGAAGATCAAGCTTATTCAAGAGAGAATAAAGATGGCACAAGATAGGCAAAGGTCTTATGCTGATAATCAAAGACGCGACTTGGAATTTCAAGTAGGAGACCATGTATATCTCAAGGTTTCTCCAGGTCGTGGTATTCGGAGATTTGGCATTAAGGATAAACTAACTCCAAGGTTCATTGGTCCGTTTGAAATTCTCGAAAGGGTCGGTGAAGTGGCTTATAGACTGGCTTTACCTCCACAATTAGCAGGAGTTCATGACGTATTTCACGTCTCTATGCTAAAGAAGTATGTATATGATCATGACCATATTATCACTTATGACAATCTAGAGAAGGATATGACGTACGAGCAAACGCCAATAAAGATTATAGAACGAGAAGTGCGTCAACTAAGAAATAAAGTTATTCCTATGGTCAAGATTCAATGGAAGAAAACATGGCCATATGAAGCAACATGGGAAACCGAAGCAGTCATGCGGAAAAGATTTCCAGAATTATTCAACTGTAAGTACACTCTCCATAATCCATGTATTAAATTTGAGGACCAAATTCTTCTAAGTGGGGGGGGGGGTGTAGTGCCCCAGAATTTGTGTAATAATTTCTGGATTATTTATAGAATTTTTTTTGGAATGTATAAGGCCCAATTGTGTTAAATAATTAACCTAGCCTATTTAAATAAGATCCAAAAGGTCTAAGGACCAAGCCCATTAAGTTTGGCCCATATTCTAGAAGGTTATTTAGCCTATTCACGTATTTTAAGGATAAATACTATTTTATAGATAATTATATTAGATAAACGAATAAAAGAGTTTTATTAATTTGAAATTCTACCCACGTTGTATGTAATGGTCTATCGTACGACCGCCACATGCATGTAACGCACCTAGACTGATGCGTTACACCCTGACAGTTCCGTGAATGAAAGAACGAGCAAAAAGATTAGAACTTTAGGATCCTATCTGCAGGAGATCAACTTGGGAGAGCTTATAACATTACTAAGGACTCTTAGGGATTAGATTCTGGCAAATTAAGAACTCTAGAATTGATCTAATCCTCAAACCCTAGCCAAAACCCTATAAATAGGATCTAGTTCTGAACTGAGCGACCCTTACTTTTGGCTCGTGAAGAATCAAGGTAATGAGTCATAATTTCGGGTAAGTTCTTTAGAAGATTTTATTTAGTATACTTTAGACTAATAGTTCTCCAAATTTCGTACTAGGAGATCAAGCAACCAAGGAGATTGAAGCATCCAAAGTTGCTGGTTCGACCATAGTAACTCAAGATTCAGAGCAAAGGACCCCTGAAGATCAAGAGATTATGACATCTAAACGAGGTAATTAGAATTCAATCCTTTAGAACTTTTTGATCACCTTAGTTTCATATTCTTACCCTCAAAATTTTACATCTTTAGGACAAGAGGTTGGAGAGATAGAGCAGCAGGAAGTTACTGGAAAATCACTGGAAAAGGAGAGCTAGGACTCAATTTTTAGATTCAAATTAGAAGCTTAAAGCCTAGTTAAGAGGTAGGTTATCTCATGATTGGTAAAAACATCTTGTTAGGAATAAAAGCCCTCTGATTGTGCTTGATTTCATACATCATGAATCATGAATTCCATGTTTTAGTGGGTTCATGCATACATACATATCCTTAGCCCTAATCAAAGATCAAAGATATTATCTTGTCTATTCACTAAAACCCATGCATGTGGTTGACCCATACTTCGTTTATCATGCCTAGAATAATTGTAGTATTTTGATTTCCAGACATGTTATATTTTCATAAACTTTTTCTTTATTTTACTGCCAGCAGACGATCTGACGCATCAAGGTAAGACCGTCATAATGATATAGCGGCCTTACGATAAGCCGTCACACCTTCTTTGGTGTTTGAAGTTCTCTATTGTCTCTGACGCACCATCGATAGAGCGGTACATTACTGTAACGGCCTCACGATAAACCGTCACAGTCACTGTGACGCACCCATTCTAGACCGTCAGGGTAACTGTAGACAGAATGGGAAACTAGTTAATTTAACTTATAAATAAGCATAGTTATCTAAGTTATGACATGATTTCATGTCTTTAAGATTATTTACTGATTCATGATAGAAATTGCATAATTTAGGTATCTTAAGTTATTTTAAGTTATGTTAATTTCATGTGACAAAATTCTATAATTTTGTATCTAAATCATGATTTTCCAAGGATGTATTGACAGAGTTTTATCATGATTTCCTATTGTTACACATCCTCTCTATCAATAGAGTCATTTCTTTAAGTACATGGCGCATATTCCGATATGTTGTCCATTAGTTCACTTTGCACTATAGGAACATTATTCTTGGATATGAGGACCTCTCTATTGGATATTCCTTCCAATGAACTAGGAAATCTTGTTGCAAGGCCTCCATAATTCTCCGCGAGCCTAGGATTCCCACTAGGACGCCGAGTTGGTTGTACCATTAAACCCCAATTGATTAGATTACACTATTGAGGTTTTTGGTTATCAGTAGTGTAACGGATCTATATTGGACCGTCAGGCACATGTAACGGCCCAATATACGACCGTCACATTTAACTGAGTCTGATTTCTTGGTTCTGGATTCAGACTAATATAACGGCCCAATATTGGAGCGTCACATCATCTAACGGCCCAATACACGACCGTCACACTGCTTGAGTATTTTAACCTGAGGTTTGACCAAGGGTTGATATTCCAAGGTTTCTAGATGGACTCTTGATGATCTAGAACGTATCATATTGATCAAGAAACCTAATATAATGAAGGGAAGATAAAGAATGTACCGTTATGCTGCCGATTTATTTCCATAAGCATAACATAGTATAAGTCATTCTTGATTTCTCATGATTCTTATTAAAGTATTCATTCATTGAATTATTGTTATCAAGTGCTTGTTGAAATTGTACATTCATGGCCATACTTTATTGTTACATGCGTGGAAAAAGCTTGATTTATACTTGAAGATGCGGTCGAGCACTGATTGTGTTCAAGGGCTCTATGCTAGTCCCCTCGGCTGATTGTCGGAAACATACTATTATAAACCATGGGGTATGATGCTACTGACGTCGCATTACACTGGGAGTACTTTCTTTATAAATAAATAAAAATCCACAACACGATACAGCATGATTGATACTTATACATGACTTTCTTGATATTCCACAGAAATTCACGAAGTACTTGCTCATAAGCAAAAGATACTGGAGTGATGATTATGTGGCTTGCTAGTACATTCTCGTTACATTCTTGTTCATGAAAGGCCATATCATGTTCTTATAACATTCTTGCTAGTTCATACTTGCTCTCATTCTATCTTAGATACTTTGGTTTAATCACATGATTGATCGCATTCACATGATTTTACCTTATTCCTCTAGAGCAAAAACGTTAATTACTTTAAGATGCCTTCATGTTGATGCGAAGATACCTACTGGGCAAGTGTGCTCATTACCTATTTCCATTCTTTTTCAGGAAATGGAAGTGAGTCGGGTTCGGATTCGGAATGTTCAAGTAGCGGATCCGAGAGTGAATAAAGAATGAGCGAAGACTTAAGAAGTTTACATTGATTAGATCGAGTCTATGTAATTTCTTATTTCTTGAGTCTAGCATGATGGAAGTTGAATTGGTGGTTATATTCGAATATTGGATTTGATTATTAATGAAAGTTGAAGTTGAGTAAATATTGTGCGATTGCATTCTTATGTGTGATTGCCTTGCGCTCTGATCGTTGTTGCTTGCAAGAGGCTTACCATGCCGACTGTTCGCGTTCCTCGATCGAGTCTTCCGCTGTAATAAAGGCTCGGGGCATGACATTAATCATTCTGGAAAAATGGGATAGGGACATCTGGATGGAATGCGGGCGTGCCAGTCAATTTCTCAACGATCACCGGCGGAACCAAGTGTTTGACTGGGGATGTGCCACCAGGGCATGGCACGTGAGAACGAAATGTTATGCGCCACGTGGAGGGAAGGAGGTTCTGCCGGTACGAGTGTAGGTGATCGTAGAAGCTCATGTACTGGACGTCTTCCCCATCGATTGCAAGCAATCAATGTTTATTTTACATCAAGCGGAGCCCGAACACCTTTGTTTCTACTCCCGAAGAGAAGAGTCAGGGACCCTGGGAGCTGCGACGTCGGGAGGGCTTAGTCCATGCAACCGTGATAGGGTAACAACAACACAATTTGGATAAGTGGGGGCAGATAGACTGGTTCCTGTGTGGACACTAGAAATGCTATGCACTCTGGATTTATGTGAGCGAGGTAGTGGCTCAGATAGAGGAGCAGCAGACACTAACTCGGCAGGGAGCAGGCAGGTCCTGGCTCAGATGTAGGGTCCATCAGGCTAGAGGAGTTAGGACTGAGCTGAGATACAGGTGGCGGTTTGCTGGACAACATCGAGATTGACTGCTGGCAAGGATGGGTATCAATTCTCGGACAGGATTACATCACTATATGCCATGAGAGGTATTTATACAGGGCGTCCAAGCCCGATTACAAATGTGTGCAAGCCACGGGATAATTCCATCATTCGTGACGGTCCCCGAGTCATTGTGTTATTGTGCTGGTATTTCCGCATTGGTACATAGTGTCCATCAAAGGACTTGTGACTCGACAGGATGCCGCCTGTGGGCCATCACAATGTATTCCTGATGTGAGACAGTGTCAAGATCAGGGAAGTTGTGGCACCATGATCACCGCTGTACTGGAACGGTTGGGCGCCGTTAAGATAGGAGCGGTTGGATGGCGCAAGCACCACTTGTGACTGGAGCGGTCGGGCACTGTTGAGACATGGGTGGTCGAGTGCTGTTGAGACTAGAGCGGTCGGATGTCGTGAGTATCGCCCTGATTGGAGCAACCAAAAGGCGTTGAGCTTGAAATTGTCGGGTGCCATAGGCACCGTTGTGACTGGAGCAGTTGAGGCCGTAGGCATCACTTTGACTGGAGTAGTTGGGTGCCGTTGGCACGATAATGACTGGAGCAGTCGGGTGTCCTAAGCACCTCTGTGATTGGGGTGACCAGGCGCCGTTGAAACTGGGAGAGTTGGGTGCCCTGGACATCATTGCTTAGAACGATCAGGTGCCATAAACATCGCTGAGACTGGGGAGCCTGAGCGCCGTTGGGGTTGAAGTAGCCGGGCGTCGTCGGGATTGGGTAGTAGGGTGCCTTGGGCACCATTGTAACTGATTAGCTGGACATTCGGGTGCCGTAGGCAACGTAGTGACCGGAGTAGCTGGACGGCCAGGTGCCGCGGGGCACCGTTGAGACTGGAGTGGCTGGGCAGTCGGGTGCCAAAGTCACCGTTGTAACTGGAGTAGCTGAGGGAGCTGGGCGCCAGGAGACCCTGATGGTTTGGCGCAGCTGAGATTAGCAATCGGGTGCCGGGTGCACCATTATGGCTAGAGTAGCTGGGCAGTCGGCTGTCGTTGGCACCTTTGAGACAGGAGTTGTTGACCGTCGTTGGGGCTAGAGTAGCCCGGCGCCATCTGGACTCGGCAGTAGGGTGCCGGGGGCACCGTTGTGACTCGAGTTGTTGAGCAGTTGGGTGCCGTAGGCGCCAATGTGACTAGAGTAGCTGGGCAGTCGAGTGCCCAGGGCACTGTTGTCACTGAAGTTGTTGAGCGTCGTTGAGGCTAGAGTAGCCCGGTGCTATCTGGACTCGGTAGTCAGGTGTTGGGGGCACCGTTGTGACTCGAGTGATTGAGCTGTCTGGTGCCCCGGGCCCTGACGTGGCTGGAGGAACTGGGCAGTCGGGTGTCGAGGGCACCGTTGTGACTGAATTTGTTGAGCGTCGTTGGGGCTAGAGTAGCGCGGTGCCGTCTGAACTTGGCAGTCGGGTGCCGGGGGCACCGTTGTGACTCGAGTGATTGAGCGGTCGGGTGCCGCGGGCCCAACATGACTGGAGGAACTGGGCAGTCAGGTGCCAAGGGCACCGTTGTGACTGAAGTTGTTGAGCGTCATTGACTCGAGTGGTTGAGCAGTCGGGTGCCATAGGCCCTGATGTGACTGGAGTAGCTGGGCAGTCGGGTGCCAAGAGCACCGTTGTGACTAAAGTTGTTAAACGCCGTTAAGGCTAGAGTAGCCTGGCACCGTCTGGACTCGACAGTCGGGTGCCGGGGGCACCGTTGTGACTCGAGTGGTTGAGCAGTCAGGTGCCATAGGCCTCGATGTGACTGGAGTAGCTGGGCAGTCGGGTGCCAAGGGCTTATACGGGTAATCACATTAAGGGCACACTAATCGAGGTGACACCTGGGTAGTGCACGATCATCGAGGCAAGGAACCAGGTAGGTGTTGAGTATAGTTTGTTTTGATGATGTCACACAAGCATGGAGTCATTTAGTTCAAAGTCTGAAATCACATAATTGCAACTCTGCACATTTCGTTCTTCATGTTCCCCACAGTTTACAATGATTTTTAAACTGTACTTGATTAACATGTTAAGTTTCAGGTTGTCCACATTTAACGATGTTGATAGAAAAAGAAAAGGAGTCAAGTTTTGGAACCGACTCCATCAAAGGCAGAGTCAAGAAGAGCACGAGAAGGAAGAATGGCTTATACGGCAGATAAATGAAGGTTAATGGTGACAAATAGCTTGGACAGGAGAAAAGGTGTTGAGAAGAAGAAAAACTAGAAGAAGAGTCGACTCCATTCAGCTTTCGAGTTGACTCCATATGCCACCCGCCAGCTGAAGAGACTAAGGGTGACAAATAGCTCCTTACGGGTAACAAATAGACCCATAAGGGTGAAAAAGAGCTTCATAGAGGTGACAAATAGCTTGGACAGGAGAAAAAGCATTGAGAAGAAGAAAAACGAGAAGAAGAGTTGACTCCAAGTGAAAGTAGAGTCGACTCCACTCAAGCCAAACTTCAACTCCAGACAAGCTCAAGACATACAAGCGAACAAGGGTGACAAATGAACACTTAAGGGTGACAACTGGGCTTCAAGGGTGAAAAATACCCGATACAGGTGACAAATAGGTCGCAAGGCTGAAAAAGAGCGGCTAGTGGTGACAAATAGCTAAGGGGACGGCTCAAGGCTAACACAACAGGATTTAAGGTGACGGATCCCAGTGGTAAGGGTGACAAATAGCTGATACGACCGACAAATAGCTCCTTAAGGGTGAAAAATAGGTTGGTATAGTTGAAAAATAGCTAAAGCTCGTGAGCGACTTAAGAGTATCACGTGCCTTCGATTCCCAATCATTTGCACGGGATCCAAGAAATCTGGCGGGATCTATATGACGTTGAAGGTTAGATAATTCCCTCCAAAACACTTGGACAAATAGAATTTTAGATTGAAGATAAACTCAGTTCAAAAATTCAAATGGCCAATTCTATAAGTTCCAGTGCTCATATTTTTCAAAGGCAACGAAGGCAGGAGAGCAAAAAACGTGAAAGCTGTTGTGAGTGTGAGAGTTACTCTTCGAAGGGAAGAGAGAGCTTATCAGAAAGAGTGAGAGCCATTCCGTGAGCTACATAGAGAGAGAAAGAAGAAGAAGAAGAGAGATCGAAGCTCAGCTCGAGAAGGGGTCTTCAGAGAAAGCTCTTGAATTATATTCAGAGCTACATTTGATTTTCTTTGACTGTAAGTTGCCTTATGTTCTTTATTTTTGGTTTTATCTTTTGATTTAGTTCATTCTGTATTTCTTTGGTGGTGCATTGTTGCACTGATCGGAGGTGTGATCGGTTTGTAACTAGTCACGATCTGGTTTGTATACCAGGGTGCGAGGTGGGTTCCTCGTGTGCTGCCTTAGTGCAGTGTTACTAATTCTACTAGGGTAGAATCAGGGGTGTGTTCATCAAGTTGGTGAGCACGAGTCCCTCTGTGTCTTCAGAGGAAGGGAGGACGTTGTTCCTCCGGTGGGAAGCCATTTGATCAGCTCCTGTAGCGGATTCATCCGTGTTAGCTTTGTGCTAGTGAAGCCTCATCCCGATCAGGTGAGGGGTGGATGTAGATTGCTGGAAGCAATCGAACCACCTAAAAAATCTCCGTACAGTGTGTTTGATTTCCATATTTTCTACCTCGTACTCGATCTGGACTCGGTATATCAAAAGGTGTTTTACCTTGCGTGAGGAAGTCCTTGGGCTAGTCCTCTGCCTCGTACCAGTCCTGGTATATTGTCTTGCTGTGGGTGCGCCTAATGTGTTTGTGAGTGTGTCTAATTGATAGAACGATCTCGGCTCGTTATACAGTTTTCTAGCTTGTCTTTATTGAAACTGAGCTTGGTGTGAATTTCTTTAAGCCAGTCATTTTTAAAAGGGGCTGATCTATTCACCCCCCCTCTAGATCCACATTGCCATTCTCATCAGTTGGTATCAGAGCTAGGCTTCCCACAATGTGGTCCAATGACCAGGGAAGAGTAGAGAATGGCAATGGTCATAGTTATATAGCTGAGGGTCACTCGATTAATAGACCACCATTTTTTGACGGATCTAACTATCTCTATTGGAAAAACAAGATGGAGGTGTTCCTGCGAGCATAGAGCCATGACTCTGGAGGGTAGTCAGCCATGGTCCATTCCAACTTCTGGAAAATGAAAATGTATGGACCAGAGAACAAATTCGACTATCAACTGTCAACTGGAGTGCTATGCAGTGTGCTATTCATCCAAACCAGTATTCTAGAGTATCTGCATGCAGATCAGCTAAGAGAATGTAGGACAAGTTAGAATTGATATACGAGGGAACGTCCCAGGTAAGAGCCACTAAGGTAAACATACTAATCACTGAATACGAAATGTTCAAGATGAAGCATGATGAGACTATCGGTGAAATGTTTTCTAGACTGTCAGAACTTACTAACAATCTTAGGGCATTAGGCAAGGATTATTCTGACAGTGATATTGTTAGGAAAATACTCAGGTCCCTTCTCCCAGCGTGGCATACTAAGACCACTGTCATTGAAGATTCCAGGGATTTATCGACCATGTCAGTGGATGACTTGATTGGCTCCTTGATGAAATATGAGATCAACATCAAACCTAATGTAAAGGAGCACAAGAAGAAGCCGATAGCTCTCAAGGGATGTGAGAGCAATGAAGAAGGTACTGAGTATTTTGAGAACCTCTCAGACTTAGATGACTACCAACAGGCTTTTCTGACCAGACATTTTCGAGAGCTCCTGAAATCCAGAGGTAAATTTTTTAGGAAAAAGAGGCCACAACAGAAAGGTAAGACTTCGAACTTCAAGTCTGATAAGAATAAAAATTATGATAAGATCACTTGTTATCACTGTAAGAAAGCAGGTCACATAAAAGGACAGTGTCCTGAATTGCTCAAGGGCAAGAAGAAGAAGCCTCAAGCCATGTTCTGTACCTGGAGCGATGAGGAGGAAATTATTGAAGGGGAATCTTCTAAAGGAGAAGAAAAAGGACTGTGTCTTATGGGTCAAAGTGATGAGGAGATAAGCAGCTTCTTCGAAAATGTTTCCTTTGATGATTGGGAAGATGCTTATGGTGAACTCCTTGATAAGTTTAATTCTTTGAAGAAGGATCATAGGGGTCTAAAAAAAAATTGAATGCTGCTGTTGAAGATGAAGATAACATTCAAAAAGAGAAAGAAAAACTCAAAACAGAATTGGAAGAACTAAGCTCACTTAGAACAGAAAATGAAAATCTGAAAAAAGAAAATGAAAGAATTCAGAAAAACTTTGATGAGTTTAGGTTGAAGGTTCAGGAAACACAAAATGAGAACAGATTGATTTCTGAGAAAAATGAAGCAATAAATGGTGTTAACTCTGAACTTCAGAAAACCTGTGACAAACTCCAAAAAGACTTAGAAGATAAACATACCACACTTGAGAAATTCGTTCAAGGGAAATCCAATCTAGACACCATGCTAGGGATGATGGTGAACTTCAATAAAGAAGGTCTAGGTTTTGTTCCATCAAATAAAAAACCTTTTGAATTCAAGACAAACACATTTTATTCTAGCAAAGGTAAAGAGAAGCTAGACACTCCATCCAGCTCAACCAACAACACTCACAGTTCAGAAGTTAAGAATTCTGCTAACCCAATGAGGGCTATCAACAAGAATAGCCAAAACACCAAAGTTCAAATTCCACAAAAGAAAAATAGCCCAACACGAAAACCAGAAATCTCAATGTTTCTAAACAAATGAGGACTTACTCCTCTCACCACCAAAATGGTTTCAATGCACATACTTCTTACAGGGCAAGAAAATTTGTTAACTAGCATAGAAATAATTTTGGACAGTGGAATAACAAACACATCAAAAATAACCAAGCTAAATCAAATCCAAGGGTTACTGCCAGAAGGAATGACAGTGATAAAAAAACTGAATAATCATGTCAATCAAAAGAAAACTGTCAGATAGATTTGGATTTCGAAATGTTTGTCGAAGAGCCTTAATGATGTATGTTGACCCAACTTGTCTTGGGTTCCAAAAGTTCTTACATAATGTGTTTTGCAGGAGAGCCTGGCAGCCATGCATAACCGGTGGTATCTTGACAGTGGCTGCTCGAGGCATATGACTGGAGACAAGACCAAATTCAGCAAGCTGGAAATGAAGGTTGGTGGAACGGTTAAGTTTGGAGGAAAGAATAGAGGTAAGATCATTGGCTCCGGCACTGTTGGTAAGTGTCCCTCCAACACAATTGAGAAGGTATTACTTGTAGATGGTCTTGAACATAACCTGCTGAGCATTAGTCAGCTTTGTGACAAGGGTCACAAGGTCACATTTGATGATCATGCATGTAAGATTTTTGAAGTCAATTTTAATTCAATAAAATTTGTAGGCCATAGAGTCAACAATGTTTACATAGTGGACTTAGATGAAAATTCTGAATCCAATCTTTGTTTGACTGCCAACTCTGTCAATAATGCTCTTTATTGGCATAGAAAATTAGGCCATGCTAGCTATAATATCTTGAATAAGTTAGTCAAGCATGAGTTTGTGAGAGGCTTGCCTAAAATCAATTTCTACACATACTCAAAAATCTGTGATGCATGTGCCTTAGGGAAGCAAACTAGGAAATCCTTCAAAATAAGGCATGAACCCTTATCTTCTGGACCATTAGAACTTCTACATATGGACTTGTTTGGTCCTACTAGGACTCAAAGTCTAAAGATCAAAAGATTTGGGTATGTCATTGTAGATGATTACACTAGGTTTGCATGGATATTCTTTTTAGCTCACAAGAATGAAACCTTTCATGAATTTCATATTCTTTTCAACAAAATAAAATAGGAAGGCATGCACAAAATGTGCATCATTCAATATGACCATGGGGGGGATTTGAAAATACATTGTTTCTAGATTTCTGTAATAAAGAAGAACTGACTCATAAATTTTCATCTCCCAGGACCCCAGAACAGAATGGAGTTGTAGAGAGAAGGAATAGAACAATCGTGGAGATGGCAAGAAACATGTTGATTGAGAGCCAACTCCCACGGAAATTTTGGGCAGAAATTGCAAACACAGCCTGTTATATATTTAATAGGGCCATGGTAAGACATGTCCACAACAAAACTCCATATGAATTATTGAAAGGTGAGTGACCTAACCTGGCTTATTTCAAAACATTTGGTTCCAAGTGCTTTATTCATATCAATGATAAAAATGACCTAGATAAGTTTGAAGCCAAGAGTAGTCTAAGAATTTTCTTGGGATATTCTGAATTGTCTAGAGCTTATAGAGTCTTCAATATTCATGATCAGCTAGTAGAGGAGTCCCCTCATGTGATGTTTGATGAAACTTTCAACCTTGCTGATTTTAACAATGATGACAGAAAGGAAAAAGAAGACAGAGAATTCATGGAAGAAAAGTAAATGGAAGAAGATTCTGATCAGCCAGAACAATCCTTTCCAGAATAAGGTCAGTCGACCGAACAAGGTGAGTCTTCAAATAACATCCGATTTCTTAAGGATCATCCTGCTCACAACATTATAGGAAATCTGAATGATCTCCCTAGGACGAGGTCTTTTCACAGAGAAGTCAATAATCAGGACCTAATAGCATTGGTCTCACAAATTAAACTCAAATCCCTAGAAGAAGCGTTAAAAGATGAATCATGGATTAATGCAATGCATGAAGAATTGGGCCAATTTGAAAGAAATAAAGTCTGGACCTTGGTTCCCAGACCTGAATATTGTTCTATCATTGGAACAAAGTGGGTGTTTAGAAATAAAGTGAATGAAGATGGAATAATCTGTAGGAATAAAGCTAGGTTGGTAGCTAAGGGTTACACTCAAGAATTTGGGGTAGATTTTGATGAATCCTATGCACCAGTTGCTAGGATGGAAGCCATTAGAATCCTAATAACTTTTGCATGCTCGCATAACATAAAACTTTAACAAATGGATGTAAGGAGTGCCTTTTTAAATGGTTACATAAAAGAGGAAGTTTATGTTGAGAAACCCCCAGGTTTTGAATTATCTGAGCTGCCTAACCATGTTTTCAGATTGAATAAGGCTTTATATGGATTGAAACAAGTCCCTCGGGCTTGGTATGATAGGTTGTCTAAGTTTCTGATCAACAAAGGGTATTGCAGAGGTAAGGTTGATCAGACCCTTTTTACTAAGAATGTGGATCAGAAAATAATCATAGTTCATGTATATGTTGATGACATTATTTTTGGTTCTACATGTCCTGAACTTTCAGAAGAATTTGTGAGTTTAATGTCAAAAGAATTTGAGATGAGCCTAGTTGGTGACTTACAATTCTTTCTTGGTCTGCAGATTAAACAAATGAAGGATGGATACTTTATCAGCCAGACCAAGTATGCATTGAAAATTTTGAAGAGATTCAGCATGGATAAGCTGAAACACATGGCTACACCAATGGGAGCAAACACATCATTGGATGCTGATGAGTCAGGTAAATCAGTGGATTCAAAGCTCTACAGAGGTATGATTAGCTCATTACTCTATCTCACTACTTCCAGACCTGACATTCAATTTAGTGTGTGTCTGCGTGCTAGGTTTCAAGCTAATCCCAAAGAGTCACATGTTTCAGCTGTCAAAAGAATTTTTAGATATATTGTTGGCACACACAATTTAGGTATATGGTTTCCTGTATCATACAATTTAAATTTGATTTCATATACTGATGCAGATTATGCTGGGTGCAAACTAGATAGGAAAAGTACTAGTGGATACTGTCAATTCTTATGTGGGTGTCTAGTTTCTTGGGCCTCCAAGAAACATCACTCAGTAGCTCTGTCTATTACAGAGGCTGAGTATGTGGCTGCTGGTAGCTGTGGCACACAAGTCATATGGATTAAACACCAGCTACAAGACTACAATGTAGATCTTGGCTGCACACCCATTTACTGTGATAACACTAGTGCTATAAACCTGTCTAAACATCCAATTCAACACTCACATTCAAAGCATATTGACATTAGACACCATTTTCTATGGGATGAGGTTTCAAAGAAATTTTTTGAATTGATTCATGTAGGCACAGTACATCAAATTGCGGACATTTTCACTAAGCCACTGGATCATGAGAAATTTTCTACCCTGAGAAGAGAGTTGGGTCTCTTTAGATCAACATTTTTTTGCAATCTCTCCTTGATGTCAGTCAATTCATCTGTCTTAAGCTGTAGCTGCAATAAGTGAGGGGGAGCTAGCCTCACTATCTACTTTAGATTGTCAAATCTTGTCTCTCTTTTCATCACTGATTGCTAACCACCCTATGGTATATCAAATGGTGAGTTGCCGAAGGGCAGGTAAGACCTGTCTGGAAGCTCTTACTAAGTGTGAGGCGGTCCCCAGACCTAAGTTCTCCACCAAGTACCAAGGGCAGTTAATTCATCTAGTAAGGGGGAGATAAAGGTCTTTGATTAAATGTTTTCAAGTTTGTTCACATTCTTATGTCAATAAATTCTGATTGTCAGGGGGAGCAGTCTCATCCATTTCAACTTTCTGTCAACCATTTCAATTCTTTCTCTATCAATAATTTTAGTTGTCTTAGCCAGGTGTATAAAATTCCTCATGAGATTATTCTGAGTCTCCAACAGTCTTTTTACAGACTCAAAGATTTTTGGATTCAGGACCTTCCTAAATGGACAAAGATTAAGTATGTTAGCCTTGATATGTCCAGTGGTTTAAGATTCATAACCTTGCAAAGAACAAAATAAAAGGTTTCTGAAGAACTCTTCTATACAGACTTAATGGGTTAAGAACATCTCTGAAGTATTGTGTCCTGAAATCTTCTAAAAGCCTGAAATCCAATAATAAGGGGGCAACTTTGGTTGAAAATCTTTCAATTCAGTATTGTCTTCAAACACTTAAAACAATCTCATGAATTCAAAAAATGGGGAAACAAGATTTTAGAGCAATGGTCTTGGTTTACTGAGAAACCAATTAGTCTTCACCTTGAAGTGAAGTAAATTGTGTCATGACGTACCAAATTATCTTTGATTAAAAATTATAGTGCTAAAAAACCATGACAGAGCAATGACATAGTGTGGTGAGTAACTAGGTCACTTCACTTGAGATGTGTTGTGCCTCACGTAAAAAGTCACTACTCTTGTTAACTCTGTTAATTCAAAAGCAAAATGCTTAACACACTGAGTAGCTGGGGATTCTGCATCTAAACAATGTGTTTTCTCATGTCAAAAGGTGTGGATTAAACCAGCTTGCTCAAATAGAGAAAATTCTGCAGCAAAAGTTGCTTTGAAATGAAAAATCACAAACAATGTTCCCCCAAAAAAATTCAATATGGATTGGTTACAAATGTTTGTCCTCAATACTAATGGTAGATCTTCCTAGAGAAGTCCCTAGATCATTGATTAGTAAAGCTGCAGACAGATTGACAAGACACATAACTCAACCTGCTCTTTCTCCATTATTTGTGTATATAACCACTTCAGATTTTTTTCTCTTGTGTCTTTTTAGATTATTAGTCATAAACCATGCAGCCTAACTAGATAATGCACTTATCTTCCTATAGGATGGTTTATGAATGCAGTTTGACCTCTTGTCTGTAACCTCACTATTTTTGTCACTCAGAGTTTAATATCTTCACTGCATTTCTCTATTCTATATCATCCCCATTGTTCATATTTTTTTTGATGATGTCAAAGGGGGAGAGATCTTGTATGTCATTCTTTGCATATCATTCTCTCATTATCATTCAGCTCAGTGTAATGCATTATTCATTCAATGTCATCCGGGGTTGTATTCAGTGTCAGTTGGTATTCAGTGTCAGTTCAGTCTTGCTCAGACTTTGAATATTGCATATCTTGTTGAGTAATCTAATTGTTTCATCCAACTGTTTCCTCAGGACCATTAATTATTTAACTCAATCTCCACATAATAAGCTCAATGACTCATGTGGTTGCCATCGCCAAAAAGGGGGAGATTGTTGGGTATAGTTTGTTTTGATGATGTCACACAAGCATGGAGTCATTTAGTTCAAAGTCTGAAATCACATAAATGCAACTCTGCATATTTCATTCTTCATGTTCCCCACAGTTTACAAAGATTTTCAGACTGTAATTGTTTAACATGTTAAGTTTCAGGTTGTCCACATTTAAAGATCTTGATAGAAGAAGAAAAGGAGTCGAGTTTTGGAGCCGACTCCATCAAAGGCAGAGTCAAGAAGAGCACAAGAAAGAAGAATGACTTATACGGAAGATAAATGAAGGTTAATGGTGACAAATAGCTTGGACGGGAGAAAAGTTGTTGAGAAGAAGAAAAACTAAAAGAAGAGTCGACTCCATTCGGCTTTCGAGTCCACTCCAGAAGCCACCCTCTAGCTGAAGAGACGAAGGGTGACAAATAGCTCCTTACGGGTAACAAATAGACCCATAAGGGTGAAAAATAGCTTCATAGAGGTGACAAATAGCTTGGACAGGAGAAAAAGCGTTGAGAAGAAGGAAAACTAGAAGAAGAGTCGACTCCAGGTGAAAGTAGAGTCGACTCCACTCAAGTCAAACTTCAACTCCATGCAAACATAGGAGATACAAGCGAATACGGGTGACAAATGAACACTTAAGGATGACAAATGGGCTTCAAGGGTGAAAAATACCCGATACGGGTGACAAATAGGCCGCAAGGCTGAAAAAGAGTGGCTAGTGGTGACAATTAGCTAAGTCGATGGCTCAAGGCTAACGCAACAGGATTTAAGGCGACGGATCTCAGCGGTAAGGGTGACAAATAGCTGATATGACCGACAAATAGCTCCTTAAGGGTTAAAAATAGATTGGTATGGCTGAAAAATAGCTAAAGCTTGTGAGCGACTTAAGAGCATCACGTGCCTTCGATTCCCAATCATTGGCACGGGATCCAAGAAATCTGGCAAGATCTGTACGACGTTGAAGGTCAGATAATTCCCTTCAAAACACCTGGACAAATGGAATTTCAGATTGAAGATAAACCCAGTTTAAAAATTCAAATGGCCGGTTCTATAAATTCCAGTGCTCATATTTTTCAAAGGCAACGAAGGCAGGAGAGCAAAAAACGTGAAAGTTGCTGTGAGTGTGAGAGTTACTCTTCGAAGGGAAGAGAGAGCTGATCAGAAAGAGTGAGAGTCAATCCGTGAGCTACAGAGAGAGAGAAAGAAGAAGAAGAGAGATCGAAGCTCAGATCGAGAAGGGGTCTTCAGAGAAAGCTCTTGAATTATATTCAGAGCTACATTTGATTTTCTTCGACTGTAATTTACCTTACGTTCTTTGTTTTTCGTTTTGTCTTGTGATTCAGTTCGTTTTGTATTTCTCTGGTGGTGTATTGTTGCACTGATCGGAGGTGTGATCGGTTTGTAACTGGTCACGATCTGGTTTGTATACCAGGGTGCGAGGTGGGTTCCTTGTGTGCTACCTTAGTGCAGCGTTACTGATTCTACTAGGGTAGAATCAGGGGTGTGTTCATCAGGTTGGTGAGCACGGGTCCCTCTGTGTCTTCAGAGGAAGGGAGGAGGTTGTTCCTTCGGTGGGAAGCTGTGTGATCAGCTCCTATAGCGTATTCATCCGTGTTAGCTTTGTGCTAGTGAAGCCTCATCCTGATCAGGTGAGGGGTGGATGTAGATTGCTGGAAGTAATCAAACCACCTAAAAAATCTCTGTGCAGTGTGTTTGATTTCCATATTTTCTACCTCGTACTCGATCTGGACTCGGTATATCAAAAGATGTTTCACCTTGCGTGAGGAAGTCCTTGGGCTAGTCCTCTACCTCGTACTAGTCCTGGTATATTGTCTCGCCATGGGTGCACCTAATGTGTTTGTGAGTGTGTCTGATTGATAGCATGATCTAGGCTCTTTATACAGTTTTCTAGCTTGTCTTTATCGAAACTGAGCTTGGTGTGAATTTCCTTAAGCCAGTCATTTTTAAAAGGGACCGATCTATTCACCCTCCTCTAGATCCGCATTGCCATTCTCATTAGTAGGGTGCATTCATCAAGCAACATCTGTCGGTGCACAATCATCGAGGTAGGGACTCGGGTAGGGTGCTTTCATCAAGCAGCATCAGAGCCGTGCATGAATATCGAGGTAGGGTTCAGGCAAGGTGCTTTCATAAAAGTATCATCAGGGCTATGCACGAACATCGAGGTGGAGCTCGGGCATAGTGCATTCATCTGGTAGCATCAGGCTAACATGCGATCGTCAAACGACATCTAGATTTGGTGCGTTCATCAAAGCAGGGGCCGCCTTTAAGGAGGTTTGTGTTTTGGATAAACGCCATATGAGGGATAATCATGTGATATGCCCTCGCGTGAGCCTAGCAAACACAAAACCAACCAACCAAGTCCTTTACGCGCCATTTGTAGTCCCGGGGATGAGCTCCATGCATCTTTTTTTCTCTGGCCACTCAATAAGGGGGGTTTTATAGTGGAAGATGAAGAGTCTGGGGGTTTACACGGGTTGGGTTGAAGGGGGTGATCTGGTCTGCGTAAACCCCCTTGAAAAAATATATATTTTTTATTTTCGGAGTGGGGGAGGGGGGGTTACGCGGGCTGGACTGGGGGACCGGTCTGGACTGTGTAAACCCCCCGCTTGGGTGGTTTACGTGGGCTGGATTGGGGGGGGGGGGTCTGGACCATGTGAACCCCCCCCCCCCCTTGGGGGGTTTAGGCGGGCTAGACTGGGGGGCCAGTCTGGACTACGTAAACCCTGGGGGGTTTACGCGGGCTGGATTGGGGGGGAGGTCTGGACCGCGTAAACCCTCCCCCTTTTGGGGGATTTACGTAGATTGGATTGGGGGTCTTTTTTCTTGGAGAGAGAAATTATATATATATATATATATTATTTTTTATTTTTATTTTTATTTTAGAAGGTGCAGTCGCTTCAACACCGATCTGCAGGCAGGCAGGCAGGTCGTAGCCTGCGCGAGCTGGCGAGAATGGGCGTCACGATTAGCTCCGATCTCAGATCAGGGTGGGTGAGCCCTCGTTGTGAAGAGGACTGGCAGAGGTATCACGTCACCAAGAATCAGGTCCAACCTCTTCTTACGTCTATGTGGAGACAATTTACAATTGGGAGGTCATCCTTGGATCGAGCAGATCTGGGCGGATGCACAGTCTGGCGAGAAGTTCCGCCACAACCTGATCCTATGTCCGGAATGAGTGATGACTTGTTGCAAACGGGATAGGAAGGGATATGTCTCCACCTAAAATCATAACCAGATACATAGCACACTGGTGAAGGTGAATTTCGTAATATAAGGGACGTCTTGCAGGCCAGTCTGGAAGCAGACGTGCGTGGGCGGGCGAGCACGGCCGTTCCAGCCTCGTCTGGAGGTGCATGGCCACGAGCCAGGACACGATGTGATAGGGACGTGGAGAGGTAGTCCTCGTGGGCAGGGTATTCAGGGGTGGTCCCCAAATCTTTGCAGAGTACAGTTAGGTACGGCAAGTTGTCCCAAATCTCGAAACTGACCTGGTTGTCAGGAAACTGGCTGGCGTGGTGCCCTTTGCTTGGGGACGATCCCAGGTCGTTATGTTGTGCCACTGGATCCGACGAGATGTCTTGATTTTCGAGCTGAACTCGGCTGATAGAGCAGCTCTGGCATTGCGCCGTTTTGCTCTATTTAAGAAGTATTTCCCTATGCTTAATCCTCGATTAATTCAAAAAAAATAAGCAATTGTCAACAGTGCCATATGCATCACCTCGTTTAAAAGTTCAAGGATGTCCAAACTATCTTGTCATGTATACACTATACATGGAGCAATGGTAAGTGAACTTGCTAGGTAACATGACACAACTGTAACCCATGGATTGCAACAGTATTTCACTTTATCATTTTTTTACTATTAATTCTCTTTGATAGTTTTAAATCCTTTTCACTTATTTGAAAGTCTCATTTCTTATAGGTTCTTAGGTCATTCTATCACGAAGGTAGACAATTCTCTCTCTCTCTCTCTCTCTCACATTTGAAAGTCTCTCTCTCTCTCTCTCTCTCTCTCATTCTATCACGAAGGTCATTATATATATATATGGTACGTATGGGTGGGTGCGTGTGAATAATACACATTGTTTTAGCTTTATCTTTGCTTCTGACTTATGTCCTGTAGTAGGAGTCTCTTCTACGTGTATGCACTAAACCTAAATTTCATCTCATCTCATAACAAACGACGAGACCACCAAGAAGATAATATTATTCAAATCAAATGTATGTTTAGTACTACATAATTACCTATGAAATGTAACATCCAAGATTTTTAGGAAGCATAATAATATAGTTAATTTTCATAATAAGAACCCAAGAATATATGTACATAAGCATATAAATCAATTTTGCATTCAAAAGAAAGAGTTCAATAGGTCAGCCACTTAGTTGGCTTGAGCTTAAAGGCGATGTTCTGAAGACATAGACGATGGACGAGAAAGATGATGAGTTAGGTGAAGAGTTAGACGACGCGGAAATTAGGCGATGCATAGTAATTAGGTGAAAGACTTAAACTATGCAAGTTAGGCAATACTAAAAGTGGATGGAGGAAGTTAGATGAAAGACTTGGGCGATGAAGATAGAAGATGGATGGAAGATAGAAGATGGATGATAAAGATAGGTGATAAGTTAGGCATAAGAGTTAGACGAAGGAAACATTAAGCGATGTACTGTAGTTAACTTAGACGATGCTAGTTAGGCAATATGAAAGTGGATGGAAGAAGTTAGACGAAAGACTTAGGCGATGAAGTTAGATGATGGACGTTAAAGATAGATGATGAGTTAGGTGAAAGAGTTAGACGAAATAAAAGTTGAATGAAGACTTAGACGATGCAGGAATTAGATGATAGGACAGGTGATGCAAGAATGGATGATGATTTACACAATGGTATGTATGTGACTGAATTTCAGGTGGTATGACAGATTTGTAAGTGCCTTGTCAAGGGGAAAGTGTCAGAATTATTAGAAAAATACTATTTTTTGTATGCATTGAAAGGTTGATAGGTGCCAGTAGACGTTACAGCGGGTGTATGATATGCAGAGAAACGACGAGACCATCAAGAAGATAATATTATTCAAATCAAATGTATGTTTAGTACTACATAGTTATCTATGAAATGTAACATCCCAGATTTTTAGGAAGCATAATAATATAGTTAATTTTCATAATAAGAACCCAAGAATATATGTACATAAGTATATATATCAATTTTTCATTCAAAAGAAAGAGTTCAATAGGTCAGCCCACTTTGTTGGCTTGAGCTTATAGGCGATGTTCTAAAGACATAGACGATGGACGAGAAAGATGATGAGTTAGTTGAAGAGTTAGACGATGCTAAAATTAGGCGATGCATAGTAATTAGGCGGAAGACTTAAACTATGCAAGTTAGGCAATACTAAAAGTGGATGGAGGAAGTTAGATGATAGACTTGGGCAATGAAGATAGAAGATGGATGGAATATAGAAGATGGATGATAAAGATAGGCGATAAGTTAGGCAGAAGAGTTAGACGAAAGAAACAGTAGGCGATGTATGACAGTTAACTTAGACGATGCTAGTTAGGCATTATGAAAGTGGATGGAAGAAGTTTGACGAAAGACTTAGGCGATGAAGTTAGATGATGGACGTTAAAGATAGAAGATGAGTTAGGTGAAAGAGTTAGACGAAATAGAAGTTGAATGAAGACTTAGATGATGCAGGAATTAGATGATAGCATAGGTGATGCAAGAATGGATGATGATTTAGACAATGGTACGTACGTGACTGAATTTCAGGTGGTATGACAGATTTGTAAGTGCCTTGTCAAGGGGAAAGTGTCAGAATTATTAGAAAAATACTATTTTTTGTATGCATTGAAAGGTTGATAGGTGCCAGTAGACGTTACAACAGGTGTATGATATACAGAGAAAAATGTGCAACAAGTGGAGATGCTGGCAGACTTAGTATCCACACGTGCTAGTATGTGGGGATTAGTGAAGGACGGTGTTATTGGAGAAGGATCCTATTTAATTTATCTTTCTCTTCCATTATCACTCTTTTCCTCTCATTTCCATAGCCCTTTCTCCAAAATGTCTACACCTATCTTATTCTTGGCTTCCACCCTAGTCTCTAGAGTGCTTCTCAGGGTTTCTCATCTTTAGGAAGATTATTCTACGTCTAATAAGCATGCTTTAGACCCCCAGATAATTTTTAAACTTCAATCTTTGGCAACTTCCATAGTCATCTAAGACCAATCTTGTGTTCTTCATGCGCTATCCTATTCGTCTCAATGGGGTGTAACTCAGAAAGGTGGGCCTAATAGACTTGAAGATGGAGATTTGAAGGTTAGTGGAAGTAGGCTTTGTGACGACGCAGCATCCGAATATCGGGTAGACCCGATACCACTTGGATCCTGAGAGGCCTCCCAAGAGCTGTAAGGCTCCGAAGGGATAGAAAGATGTGTGTGGAGTACATTGAGCTTCAAGATAAAGTAATAAACAGTTAACTACTATGATCAGGATTGCTAAATTAGTAGGAATAAAATTATTTTTTTAATTAAATAAATTAACTACAGAGCTAGCAGAGTCTAGTCCAACTAAAGTACAGTCCACGGGAAAGAGAAATGTACTCTCAAGTCGAGGGAAGCCCGACGCTGGCAAAGTTGACAACTAAGAACCACCACACTGCACCTTCGAAGCACGAGGAAGAACAGCTACACCTGAAAAGTCAGGGGTGAGCCTCGTCTCACTGGCTCAGTAGGGGTCCCGCGGATCCCCACCATGAAACAAAAGCGGTAACAGTAGTGTGAAACTACAAAAGTAAAGCAGGAGCAACAGAAAGAGTAAAGAGGAGAATAGTCGTACTGTAACGTCCCGAGATCCGAGTCCCAAATTATATATAGGCATATTTTATTTTCTTCTTTATCGGACCCCGAAGCATTACTTCGTACGTATCACGAAAGCACAATATATAAATATGCATGCATTCGCATGAGAGAGAGAGAGAGAGACCACAGTTACAAAAATGTAAATATCATCTCAACCATTCATAATTTCCAGAGAGGAGTACATGGCCATTGTTCCAAAATAAACCTGAGCCCATACATGCTCACTGCCCCATAGCTATACATATAAGAGAGACCTTCATCCATAGCATACCCAGTCGAACTACGCACTGGCACTACACCTCAGCTACAGCCTCCTCCTCAACCTCCTTCTCTATATCTCCTAAAAATGTGTGTCATAAAAGGGGTGAGTGTGACGCTCAGTACGTAGCCTAAACAAATCGGGGTTAACTTGCATTTATATAACCAAATTATATACATAATTCAGATGTTAATAATAGCATAATCCATTCATTATAGTCTGCTTAAAATAACTCATAAGAGAAAAATACACATTCTTAAGCTGACATATAAGGTACCCATGCATGCGCTAAAACCACGGTGAATAAGCATTTACACATTATCACATTTCCATATTTTTACACATTCACATATCACTTTTCCACGTTTTCGCATTTCACATTTTCACATTTCCACATTTTGTTATTCATGGAAACAAACAGCTGCCACAACCATAGGAGGCCCACACACACACAAACGAACGAACGAACGAAAGAGTACTGCGCAGACCCGAGAGTGAACTCCCACCTAGATTCTTGGTAGCCTCGAGACGTTACGTAACACCACATCACAAAGGCCCCCCCCGGGGGGACCGAAGATCGAATCAATAGGATTTTATTCCAGGGCCATCCCCCCACGGGGATCGAAGTCCTATCTCACAGAAGACTATTGTTTCCATTCATATCATTTACATCGTATTCGCATTCATACTCATTTTAAAAATACTAGTATGATACTTTATCACAACATGCATGCTTCCAATTGTTTAAGTGGGCTAAACATGCTTATATGTTGACCGGTGTAGAACAATGCATGATCAGGTTACTATATAAAAGGAACATGTTTATCATTCTAGGCTACATATGCACAGAAAATGATTTATATCTGAAAGTACAGAATTTCTGTGGGCATGAAATTTTTACTGTGGGTTACTAACTTAGCCTTCTGCCATTTTCTAATTTTTTAGATTTTTATGAATTAATATGTCCCCTCAAAATTCTCCTTTTCTTAGTTTCTGGAAATTGGGTCTATGCAGCATGTGCACAGACCCCACTAGAACATGCACAGACCTCACCGGGACATGCACATACTTCACTGAAATATGCACATACTTTACTTATGATTTGAACTAAACCTGCACCGACCCTACTAGGACATGCACAGACTTTACTATAAAACATGCACAGACTTTACAAAACATGCACGACCTTACCATTACTAAAACATGCACAGACCTTATATAACATGCACAGACCTTAAACATGCACAGACTTTATAAAACATGCGTAGACCTTACCATTACTAAAACATGCACAGACCTTAAACATGCACAGACCTTATAAAACATGCACAGACCTTAAACATGCATAGACTTTATAAAACATGCACAGACCTTATAAAACATGCACATGCCTTAAACATGCACAGACTTTATAAAATATGCACAGACCTTAAATATGCACAGACCTTATAAAACATGCACATGCCTTAAACATGCATAGACTTTATAAAACATGCACAGACCTTATAAAACATGCACAGCCCTTAAACATGCACAGATTTTATAAAACATGCATAGACCTTAAACATGCACAGACTTTATAAAACATGCACAGACCTAACCATTACTAAAACATGCACATGCCTTAAACATGCACAGACTTTATAAAACATGCACAGACTTTACTTATGATTTGAACTAAACCTGCACCGACCTCACTAGGGCATGCACAAACTTCACTAAAACATGCATAGACTTTACTTATGATTTGAACTAAACCTGCACCGACCTCACTAGGACATGCACAGACTTCACTGAAACATGCATAGACTTTACTTATGATTTGAACTAAACCTGCACCGACCTCACTAGGATATGCACAGACTTCACTGAAACATGCACAGACTTTACAAAACATGCACAAACTTTACCATTACTAGAACATGCACAGACCTTACTATAAAACATGCATAGACTTTACAAAATATGCACAGACTTTACAAAACATGCACAGACTTCACCATTATTAGAACATGCACATAACTTACTATAAACGTGCATAGACTTTACAAAACATGCACAGACTCTGCTATGACCTATATGAAATATGTATAGACCTTGTCCCAAAGGATGTCCTTCCTAGGGACTGTACTAATCCATAGAGACTCAGAGGTAACTCATGGAAGCCCGAAACTTGATGAAACCAAAAAATAAAAATGAACATGGTGGTGGTCCCCACATGCCCTTAATCCCTCTTTAGAGTATATAAAATACATTTGAAATCATTCTAATGCATCATTGACCCCTAAAGTTTGAGGTTAGGTGCCTACCTTTGAGATGGTAAACCGTCGATCCGGGGATGAAATCCACACCCCAGATCCTCCTAAAGTTTTTTCTTCTAATCTGGTGATGAGTTCCACACCCCAGACCCACCAGACTTCACTGTAGGTTCACCCTTTACGAAATGCGAAGGTTCCTCACTCCTCTTCCTTACCCGAGAGAAACCGTAGATGGTGGGTGTTGAGGATATGTGTTGCTAAAGGCTGATCACCCTTGGAACCCACTTCTTTAGATAGGTTTAAAGCCTCCCAAAGCCTGTCCCACGTCCAGTAAGTTTCAGCCCAGCCCCCAGGTCGCTGGCTTAAAGAGGGGTTAATGCTAAGCATCCCTTCGGGTTTGAACATGTGTGACCCTTCGTCTACTCGGTCAAAGATGCGAATGGGCGCATTTATTCGTTAGGTTTTAGGTTGGGATGTCTTCATATGAAATGAGGAAGACTTTCAGATCTAACTTTCAGTCTTTGTTTCATTGAATTTCATTAACGCTATCGTGAGTTATGATTTTCTCAATATTAACATTTATTTCCCGCGTTCCAGTCGCGACCCTTCATCTACCTGATCGTAAATGCGAGTGAGCGCATTTTTCTGTTGGGATTTAGGTTGGGATGTCTTCATATGAAATGAAGATAACTTCCAGATCTAACTTTTAGGTTTAGTTTCATTGAATTTCATTAACTATATCTTGAGTTATGATTTTTGCAATATTAACATTATTTCTCCTCTATTCCAGTCACGGCCCTTCGTCTACCTAGGCATAAATGCGAGTGGGAGCACTCTTATGTTGGGATTTAGATTGGAATGTGTTCAGATGAAATCAGGAGGACTTATATATATAACTTTAAGATGTGGTTTCATTAAATTTCCTCATTCCTAGCCCGAGTTATGATTTTTACAATATTATCATTTATTCTCCCTCATTCCAGTGGCGACGTTTTGGTAGCTCGAGGTAATCCGGGTATAGCTCCAGCATCCAGGCAGTATTTAGCCTTGACCTCAACACAGAAGTTGTATCTAACATCTCACTTGGAATTATGGCCTTAGTTTCAGGTCATTTCATTAACCACAGACAAAGTTATGAATTTCCCATTAATTACATCCGAGTTCTCCTAACAGTCCCACCTCTTCGTGACAGCTGGCAGCAAATGGGCTAAGAACCTTGAGTTCTAGTGCGAATTGGGTTTCTTTGTCAACAAAAGAGTTTGGGCTATGGGCCCAAACTTTCTAATGAGCCCAGTTTCATCCCATTTGGTTGACTGTGGATCGAGATATCCTTATTTTAATGGGTGACTATGTTTTTGTAATAATTTTGGCCCATTATCATAACTCCTTCTTATATCCTATTAGGCCCATTTTTCAAAAGTTATACTCTTCATCAAAGTTGTTCCCTACCTAATAGTCGTTGCATGGGCTTTAGTTTCACCAGTAAGTTACCAATTTCCTAAGGATCCTTCAATAACCTATCCATATTTCTAGCTCATTGAGTTCACGGGCCCGAATTATTCTCAATTGGGCCAGTGCCCAAATTGGTGGTCGTAACATCCCCTCCCCCTTAAAATATTTTCATCCTCAAAATTAACTTGAGAAATTTGCCCATAAAACCTTCACCATCCAGATGGTTTAAGATTGCCTGTCGTACTTCCTAATCCAGTAATCAATGATCAGTTGACCTTCTTCTGACATGGAGAAGAAGCTTTCACGTGTAATGCACAAGCTATGTTTTCAAGGGCTCATTAAATATCATCTTACTTAAAATAATGGTAACCTACAACTCATGCCTCATAGTGTATGGTTTTAGGGTTTTTATCAGTTACATTCGGAGGTTCAGCCTGTTATGTGACTTGCAAACTAAAATGGGTCATTGCTCCGTACCTTCAGTCACGGTAGGGGTATTGTCTGCCTCCTCTTGCCCCTCTGTACCGAATCCTCTCCAGCTGTGGTATTGGCTTTTGCTGAGTCTTCTTAGGGTAGTTTCTTGCAATATGTCCAGCCTCGCCGCATCCATAGCACTTACCCTTTGTCCTCCAGCACTCCTGCCCCGGATGGGTGCGTTTACAATGGACACATAATGGAACCCCCAGCCTATTCCTTGGTACCAGCTCCTGACTGTTGTGCCCCTTAGGCACAAGCATATGCTATTTTGTTTTGATGATAGCAACACAGTGAGAGTATCACAGTGAGCCAGTCATTATGTTTAGCATACATTGCATTTGTTCACTACTATATGCATTTGTTCATTTGTATGCATCACTCCTTTGGCAAGTCTATACATGGTGCATTCATGCATATAAAGTCTATACATTGCTGCATTCCAAGTCTGTACATTGCAGCTATGTGTGTGCATTGTTTAACAAGTCTATACATTGCTGCTATGTGTGTGCATTATTTAACATGTCTGTACATTGCTGCTATGGCTGTGCATCGTTTGCATACTGCACACATGACACATAGCAAGTCTGCACATTACACACAAAGTCTATTTTGCACACATGCACTCAAGTCTACACATCATGCATTCAGGCTTAAGTGTTAAGCACACGAAGTCTGTACAGCGGCTGCCTTCATGCCTAGCAAGTCTGTACAGCGGTTGCCTTCATGCCTAGAAAGTCTGTACATCGTGTGTTACTGAATGTCTGCACACTGTCTCACTTAGCGTCTCATGCTAAGTCTATACATCCGTTTGCACAACACATAAAGTCTATACATTGATTGCCTGCTCATGCATCACTCCTTTGGCAAGTCCATACATCGTGAAAGTCTATACATTTCTCATTGCTTTGCTTCATGCAGCTGAACTGAGCAAGTCTATACATTCCTCATCTTTACCTACGCTCAGTTCCACCAAGTCTGCACATTCCTTACAGCAAGTCTATACATTCGTTGTGCATAGTCCATGAGCAAGTCTATACATTCGTTGTGCATAGTCCATGCATTCACTTCAACTCTGCACATTCTTCTGTTATGTCCATGCATTATCTTAGCAAGTCTGTACTTTGATTCAAAGTCTGTACATTGAGCGTCTCATGTTGCGTCTCATGCAAAGTCTGTACATTGAGCGTCTCAGTCTCATGCAAAGTCTGTACATTGAGCATCTCATGTTGCGTCTCATGCAAAGTCTGTACATCGGGCGTCTCATGCAAAGTCTGTACATCGGGCAAGTCGGTGCACTCAAACACTTGCTCGATGCATTGCATTCTGAGCGTCTCATGTTGCGTCTCATGCAAAGTCTGTACATCGGTTAAGTCTATACATTCTTTAGCTCAGTTCGCAGCTGAGTCTGAAGTCTGTACAGCCTATGTTCTTCATGCATACATATAGCCAATGCATCGTCTTGATAGCATGCACGCACTCAAGTGTATACATTCATGAGCTATGCCTATGCATCGTTTGCATACTGTATCATTAAGTCCGTGCATCCATTTCTAGTGTACATACTTTGCTTGATGCATTCTGCATTACACACTCAGTTTGTGCATTGTGCTCTCATGTTTCAACACTAGGCATTGCAAAGTCTATACATTGCTGTCGCATTACAAAGTCTACACATTGCAAAGTCTACACACTGCATTGCACACTACTAACTATGTACAGGGTTTTACTGTCTTAAACTGATATTCCCTTCGACTGACTAACATGTACTTATGCTCGAGGAGATTAAGAAGGGCACGTGATCCAAGAATAAATAAAGTGCCAGGATCGTGACACGTGGAATGCAGCCCAGCCAGGATGCTGCCATGTGGCCGAAATTCCTCAAATCGGACAAAAGCTTTTGGGCGGGAAATGTGGAGGACACACGCCCTAGCTGCTGCTATATATATGAAGCTTCTTCCTTAGGAGAAGTCTGATCGAAGCTGTGAGAGCTGAAGCAGTCGAGCAAAAGCAGAGGAGAGCCTGCACGATCCAAGAAGAAAAAAAAAGTGACAGAAGAAGAAAGAGTGTGAAGAGAAAGAGAGAAGAAGCAGAAGAGAAAGAAAAAGAAAGAGAGACAATGAGATCGAGAAAAGAAGATAGCAATCTGAAGATTAGTCTCTACTGGATTGTGGATCAAATCCAGGCCAGTCAGCTCTGTTGAGAGCCACATTGTGTTTCATCGCATACAGCTTTCTGTTGCTGTTTGTTTCCTATTTTCTTGTTTCATCTTTTACCTTTCTTCAAGTTGTTAGTCAGCGGTTACAGTGGAGGATTCCACTGGACAGGTCAAGCTGTAATTCCTCAGCGGGCGAGACTTGGTCTCGGACAGCAAGCTGTGTTGCTCAGCGGGCAGAGGAGGATTCCTATGGACGGGTTAAGCTGTAGTCCCCAGCGGTTGTAGGCAAGCTGTGATGCCCAGTGGTTCAAGTTGTGAGTCAGCAGTAATCCACACTCGGGTTGAGTGTGGGGTGGATGTAGGTCTGGAGGACCGAACCACCTAAAAATCTCTTGTGTACGGTGTGGTTTGATCTCATTCTGTGTTTGACGCTAGATGAATGCATATGGGCGATATGGCTTGATTGCGCACCGTGTGTTTGACTATGGTATTGAGTGTCCTTTGATATTGTTATTCCGCAATTGCTCATTGTCCTTCTGAAGAAGGAGAGATTTAATTAGCTCTTCAGGTTATCTAGTTTTTGTCTAGTTAGCGAACTAGATTTTTAATTGGGCGAATTTTTTTTTGGAGAGATTCATTCACCCCCCTCTGAATCCAACGCACCGAACCCAACACTTGGTATCAGAGCGGGTTGCTGTGCATAGGATCTAACAATCCACAGCAGATCCTGCGTCTTTCGTGGTGCATTTCAGAGTGGGTTTCTTGTGCTCGTGTTTTGCTTCACTGATTTAGTGCCTTGCTTTACTCATATGATTTCGGTGCATCTTTCATATCTCGATGGCTCCACTTCATGTCTTTGATGGTTCTAATTTGACATCATGGTTAGGTGGCCTATGTGTTTACATAGACTCAATTGATCCAAATTTATGGAGTCTTCTATCTAAAGGCCCACACCGATTACCTAAAGATCAGACCAAGTGGTCTAGTGAGGACAACTCTAAGAACCGCGATAATACCATAGTTCTTAATATCTTGAGAGCTGCAGTTAATACTGATATATATCCTTTTGCTCTCAGGTGCACCTCTGGAAAGGAGATATATGACAGAATCATTTCTACTCATAACGAACAAGAGGATCAATGCTTGATGGCCAACCGGGGAAATGATGATGATGAGACCTCATCTCAGGTAAGCTCCGGATCAGATGGACTCTCTTTTGATGAATTGGTAGTGATGTATGAAGATTTGTTAAAAGTGTCCAAGAAATTGAAAATTGAGAACAAAAGGCTAAAGAAAAGGATTGAACAATGCAAATCTGAAGTCACCTGTGATATTTGTTCCACACTGAAACAGTCTTATGAGACATGCTTAATAGATGTTCAGAACTTTAAGGAACAAAATGGTTCTCTAAAATTTGAAATTGTTAAAGTTCAAAAGGATAATGAAGATCTCAAGGTTAGTCTGAATAAAATCAACAAGGAAGCAATGCATATTTCTTCTGTAGTGTCAAGCTGTAACATGTGCTCAGCTCTGCGTGAACGCAATGAGGAACTCTATAGTGAAAATGAACGGCTCAACAAACAAATTGCTTCGTTCAAAGAGGATCACAAAAATCTGATTGCTGAGAAAATTAAAGTGGAAGAAAGACAAAAGGAACTGGTTGAGAAATTGAAACTGTTGTCTAGAAATGAAGAATGTGATGAAGAAATAAAGAATTTGCATGAGAAAATTAAAGAGCTAAATGAACAAAATAAGAAACTAATGGGATTGAACACTGTTGCATCTGAAAAATGGCTAACTCTTGAGAAAGAGAATGCAGCTAAGAAAGAAATCCAATCTGAGAAGGAAGAAAAATTGAGACAGGAACTAGAAATGGTTAAAAACCTGAATGATGCTATGCAGAGACAGATTCTCATATGTGAAGAAGATTTGATAAATTCTGAACTCAAAATCTCCTCTCTGCAGTCTGAAGTAAATGAACTTGTGCTCTCCATGCCTAAATCTGTCAAGGGAAAAGAGAAAATGAATGCTCTTTCATGTGATAAAGTCACTAAATCAAATGGAAAGGAAGGATGCAATTCTCAAGTTGAAAAATTTGTTAAGAAAAATCTGTACACCACCTTTGTTCATAGCTCTGACATTGCAAGCTGCTCTGAGCCTCCTAAAACATCTACATCTTCAATTTTTCAATTCAAGGCTCAGAAAAATGAAAAACAAACAAAAGTTGTGAACAAGGGTACACAATTGAAGAAGAAAGGTAAGAAAAATAAGGTCAAAAATGTCTCTCCTTGTGCCCTAAAATCTGACAGCTCTGTGGTATTTGATGGATCAATGCATACTGCTCATAACTCATTTACTAATTCGTATGCATCTGATAAGAGTGTCTCATGTCATTACTGTGGTAAGGTAGGCCATGTAATGGATGATTGCAGAATATTGACAAATGATGAGCATGCAAGTAAAGCAATGCACTCTAAGAATTCATCCATTAAAAACCATTCCCCTAGGAAATCTGATGATTCATGCTATTACTGTGGTAGGTATGGTCATTTAATGAACGAGTGCTATGCTATGAAATCTGATGATAGGATGCATGCTAGATACACTGCAAATCATCATGGACACAAAAGAAACAAACTCAAGTTTAACCAGCACATCACTTGTTTCAATTGCAACAAGCTAGGTCATAAGGCTGTTGAGTGTTGGTCAGGGAATTATAGGAATAATTCTGGATCTAGAAGCAAGCATGTTAGGTGATTTGACTGTGGAAAGTATGGCCATACAGTCAAGCACTGTTGGCATACTCAGGGAAACACTGTTAAATCCAAGTTTGTTAAATTCCCTGTAAAATGGAATGTGCTTGATAGGAATCATGTCAGGACAACCATGTCATGTTTTAACTGTGGTAAGCTAGGCCACAAAGCTGCTAATTGTTGACTGGCTGATTATGGAAAAGAAAATTTTCATGTAAATAAAAGAAACAATCATGCTTCTGCTAATTCTATGGCTTCATGTTATTATTGTGGAAAATTTGGACATTCTATGTTTGATTATTGTCTGATGGAATTTGATGATCATGCTGCTAAGAAACTGTTTAGAACCCCTGTCAGGGTTAACGCAGGACCCAAAGCTGCTTGGGTTCCTGCAGGATCAAAATAATTCAGCTGTTGCAGGTGTGCCTTGGGTTAAGGAATAAACAGGGGTTAATAAACCAGGGCACTCAAATGGAAACCCTAGGATCCTACTTTTCAGGTCAGTTCTGAACACTTTGTTTAAATTTCATCATCTGAAATTGTTGAGTTGTTTGTTTGATTTTTGATGTCTTCTTCTTGTCTAGCTGATCAGTCTGCATTCCAGACTCAGCTAATGAATTTAATTCTGCACAAATTTGATGCTCTTCTCTTGCCAGATATTGCACTGTGTACATAGGATGCTAGATGCACTGCACAACCATTATTGTAGTCGATGCATACCTAATGTCTGCATATATCATTTACATGACTATCAATGCATATAGGACTGCTTTGCATGACTTTTGTTTGCTTATTGTTGTAGTCTGCATGTCTTTCAATGCATATAGGACTGCTTTGCACTGCATACATCATTTGCATAACCCTGGTATATTAAATGGTAAGCTACTAAAAGGCAGGGAAATCTGCCTGGAGGTTCTTACTATGTGTGAGATGGTCCTTGAGACTAGGTTCTCCGCCAAGTACCAAGGGTCAAGTCCTCATATAGAGCAGTGTATTGCATATCATTAAATTTGAAATCTAAAAAAGGTTAAAATGTTCATGACTTGGGTGCATTAACTTGAAATGATTGCATACTTGCTTTATGTATCATTGTTGCATAGTCTGCATTTAGTTAGGTGAAAGCATTGCATAGCATTTTGTTGCATCATGGTGTCAGGGGGAGTTGAGTTCAGTTCAATACATTGAATTCTTTTCACTTCTCATAGTCCCCATTCAATTCTGTCATATTCTTTGACATCAGATGTTATTGAACCTTAATGCCTATTGCTATCACTTCCCTATCACTTTCACTGAACAACAGTATTGCTTCTGGTTTAGTACATTGAGCTGTGGTTATTGCAATTTTTCATTTATAAGAATCACACTTGCAAATTGAAAGAAACTAAGGGTTTAACTTTTATAAATTGAAGAGTTAAGTGTCTGCACTTCAGAACTTGAGATAAAAGAAAACTTTTATAGCTCTTAATCTCTGTCTCATGGTTAGAATAGAAATTTTTTTTTTAATACCTGAACGTGTTAAACTGGAAATATCTAGAAAAGGTGAATAAGAGTGTGTATTTTTTTAAACAATCACTCTAAAAGAAATCAGGGCAGCAGTAAATAAGAACATTAATGTAAAGAGCTGAACACAGTGACAGAGCAATGACTGAATTGCACTGAGAAACTGTGATCTCCTCCAAAGAAGCAGGAGAATTCATAAGTCATGAAGTGTTTCAGACTACCTCTATTCATAGGGTCAAATATATAGGGGGAGTTTTCACCAAGTAACTGGGGGTACTGGCCTCTGATCAAGGTGTGCCCTTAATGTCAAAGGTGAAAATTGTTCCTTGTAGGTCTTGATCTAAAATAGATCTAGTAGTTTATGCCTAGTAACTAGGGGTACCTGCCTCTGATCAAGGTGTACACCTAATGTCAACATCATAAATGCCACTGGTCTATTCACTTAGCTCACTTTCTGAAAAATTAAAAAGTGAAATACAAACTGTTGTAACCCTTTGAAATCAAAAGTCATTGAGTGAAAATTGTTTTTTCTCAATACATATTCAAGTTACCTTCTTGAACTTCCATGTTTAATCACAAAGTTAGCATCTTTAGCATGCTCCACTAAGTGTAATTCTTTCTCTTTTCATCATGAGCTGCCTCAGAATATCAAAGGTGCAGCCCGTTTGGATAAGCTAGGCATGCCTAGCATTTGCCTCTTGTAATAATTCTTTACTCTTTATCAATAATATCATCCTCCTAGTGGTGCGATGTTGGTCTCCATCATCCTCCACTTGGCTGGGGTTTTACAAAAAAAAAATGTTTAATCACAAAGGGTATTGTTTCTAACTTTTCTATTAAAATCATGTGCCTTAGATTCATTGCTATAAATGGAGTCTATAACTCTTTTTCAGTGGTCAGCTGCTTTACTCTATCTTTATCACTGTTAAACCTGAATTTTTTTCAAAAATGTATATTGCTGATTCTTATGCTTTAACAGTTGTTTATAATCATGCTCACCTTCTGAACCAATGCTTCAGCTGTTGTGTAGTGACCCCTTCTTTATTCATGTTCCTTCCCTCCTACCTTCTCTACCTTTTGATTATCTGTTTCATCCATCCATATTCCTTCTCAAAGGGGGAGAAATAATTCAGGGGGAGTTATTCATTCAGGGGGAGTTTGAGCTGTTCTAAGGGAAATCTGTAATGTATTCTGCATGTTGCACTCATGTGTTTCCTTCTTTTTGATTATGTCAAAGGGGGAGAAAATTTGGTTGGTGACTCACTGTCACTTTGTTGCCATCATCAAAAAGGGGGAGAATGTTGTGCCCCTTAGGCACAAGTATATGCTATTTTGTTTTGATGATAGCAACACAGTGAGAGTATCACAGTGAGCCAGTCATTGTGTTTAGCATACATTGCATTTGTTCATTTGTTCACTACTATATGCATTTGTTCATTTATATGCATCACTCCTTTGGCAAGTCTATACATGGTGCATTCATGCATATAAAGTCTATACATTGCTGCATTCCAAGTCTGTACATTGCAGCTATGTGTGTGCATTGTTTAACAAGTCTATACATTGCTGCTATGTGTGTGCATTATTTAACATGTCTGTACATTGCTGCTATGGCTGTGCATCGTTTGCATACTGCACACATGACACATAGCAAGTCTGCACATTACACACAAAGTCTGTTTTGCACACATGCACTCAAGTCTACACATCATGCATTCAGGCTTAAGTGTTAAGCACACGAAGTCTGTACAGCGGCTGCCTTCATGCCTAGCAAGTCTGTACAACGGTTGCCTTCATGCCTAGAAAGTCTATACATCGTGTGTTGCTGAATGTCTGCACACTGCCTCACTTAGCGTCTCATGCTAAGTCTATACATCCGTTTGCACAACACATAAAGTCTATACATTGATTGCCTGCTCATGCATCACTCCTTTGGCAAGTCCATACATCGTGAAAGTCTATACATTCCTCATTGCCTTGCTTCATGCAGCTGAACTGAGCAAGTCTATACATTCCTCATCTTTACCTACGCTCAGTTCCACCAAGTCTGCACATTCCTTACAGCAAGTCTATACATTCGTTGTGCATAGTCCATGAGCAAGTCTATACATTCGTTGTGCATAGTCCATGCATTCACTTCAAGTCTGCATATTCTTCTGTTATGTCCATGCATTATCTTAGCAAGTCTGTACTTTGATTCAAAGTCTGTACATTGAGCGTCTCATGTTGCGTCTCATGCAAAGTCTGTACATTGAGCGTCTCAGTCTCATGCAAAGTCTGTACATTGAGCATCTCATGTTGCGTCTCATACAAAGTCTGTACATCGGGCGTCTCATGCAAAGTCTGTACATCGGGCAAGTCGGTGCACTCAAACACTTGCTCGATGCATTGCATTCTGAGCGTCTCATGTTGCGTCTCATGCAAAGTCTGTACATCGGTTAAGTCTATACATTCTTTAGCTCAGTTCGCAGCTGAGTCTGAAGTCTGTACATCCTATGTTCTTCATGCATACATATAGTCAATGCATCGTCTTGATAGCATGCACGCACTCAAGTGTATACATTCATGAGCTATGCCTATGCATCATTTGCATACTGTATCATTAAGTCCGTGCATCCATTTCTAGTGTACATACTTTGCTTGATGCATTTTGCATTACACACTCAGTTTGTGCATTGTGCTCTCATGTTTCAACACCAGGCATTGCAAAGTCTATACATTGCTGTCGCATTGCAAAGTCTACACATTGCAAAGTCTAGACACTGCATTACACACTACTAAGTATGTACAGGGTTTTATTGTCTTAAACTGATATTCCCTTCGACTGACTGACATGTACTTATGCTCGAGGAGATTAAGAAGGGCACGTGATCCAAGAATGGATAAAGTGCCAGGATCATGACACGTGGAATGCAGCCTAGCCAGGATGCTGCCATGTGGTCAAAATTCCTCAGATTTAACAAAAGCTTTTGGGCGGGAAATGTGGAGGACACACGCCCTAGCTGCTGCTATATATATGAAGCTTCTTCCTCAGAAGAAGTCTGCTCGAAGCTGTGAGAGCTGAAGCAGTATAGCAAAAGCAGAGGAGAGCCTGCACGATCCAGTAAGAAAAAAAAAGAGACAGAAGAAGAAAGGGTGTGTAGAGAAAGAGAGAAGAAGCAGAAGAGAATGAAAAAGAAAGAGAGACAGTGAGATCGAGAAAAGAAGATAGCAGTCTGAAGATTAGTCTTTACTGGACCGTGGATCAAATCCAGGCCAATTAGCTCTGTTGAGAGCCACATTGTGTTTCATCGCATACAGCTTTCTGTTGCTGTTTGTTTCCTATTTTCTTGTTTCATCTTTTACCTTTCTTCAAGCTGTTAGTCAGCGGTTGCAGTGGAGGATTCCACTGGACAGGTCAAGCTGTAATTCCTCAGCGGGCAAGACTTGGTCTCGGACAGCAAGCTGTGTTGCTCAGCGGGCAGAGGAGGATTCCTCTGGACGGGTTAAGCTGTAGTCCCTAGCGGTTGTAGGCAAGCTGTGATGCCCAGCGGTTCATGCTGTGAGTCAGCAGTAATCCACACTCGGGTTGAGTGTTGGGTGGATGTAGGTCTGGAGGACCGAACCACCTAAAAATCTCTTGTGTACGGTGTGGTTTGATCTCATTGTGTGTTTGACGCTAGATGAATGCATAGGGGCGATATGGCTTGATTGCACACCGTGTGTTTGACTGTGGTATTGAGTGTCCTTTGATATTGTTATTCCGCAATTGCTCATTGTCCTTCTGAAGAAGGAGAGATTTAATTAGCTCTTCAGGTTATCTAGTTTTTGTCTAGTTAGCGAACTAGATTTTTAATTGGGCGAATTTTTTTTGGGGAGATTCCTTCACCCCCCTCTGAATCCAACGCACCGAACCCAACACTGACGTGTCACCTTTTCCTTGTCCTGCCTTCCGTCTGCCTGCCTAGGCCTCTTGCCCATCGTCTTCTGCTCCTTAGTGGACCTATAGATAGGTATTCATTAGAACCTAACTTAATATGTCCCTAAAATACTTATGGTTTCAGTTATTACCTATGAGGGTTTGTCTGTTTGAAATGGTCCTAAATATACTCTACCCTTTTTCACTCTAGCCTACCTCTTCTTCTACTACTTGGGCAATTAGAATGGTTGTAGCCATGGTTTGTCTCTCGTGCTCTGATACCACTATGTAATTCCCCGAGATCCGAGTCCCAAATTATGGGCATATTTTTTTTCTTCTTTATCGGACCTCGAAGCATTACTTCATACGTATCACGAAAGCACAATATAAAAACATGCATACATTCGCATGAGAGAGAGAGAGACCACAGTTACAAAAATGTACATATCATCTCAACCATTCATAATTTCCAGAGAGGAGTACATGGCCATTGTTCCAAAATAAACCTGAGCCCATACATGCTCACTGTCCCATAGCTATACATATAAGAGAGACCTTCATCCATAGCATACCCAGTCGAACTATGCACTGGCACTACACCTCAGCTACAGCCTCCTCCTCAACCTCCTTCTCTATATCTCCTGAAAATGTGTGTCACAAAAGGGGTGAGTGTGACGCTCAGTAGGCAGCCTAAATAAATCAGGGTTAACTTGCATTTATATAACCGAATTATATACATAATTCAGATGTTAATAATATCATAATCCATTCATTGTAGTCTGCTGAAAATAACTCATAAGAGAAAAATACACATTCTTAAGCTGACATATAAGGTACCCATGCATGCGCTAAAACCACGGCGAATAAGCATTTACACATTATCACATTTCCATATTTTCACACTTTCACATATCACATTTCCACGTTTTCACATTTTCACATTTCACATTTTCACATTTTCACATTTTCACATTTCACATTTAACATTTCCACATTTTCACATTTTGTTATTCATGGAAACAAACATCTGCCACAATCATAGGAGGCCCACACACACACAAACGAACGAACGAACAAAAGAGTACTGCGTAGACCCGAGAGCGAACTCCCACCTAGATCCTTGGTGGCCTCGAGGCATTACGTAACACCACATCATAAAGGCCGCCCCCCCGGGGACCGAAGACCGAATCAATAGGATTTTATTCCAGGGCCGTCCCCCCACGGGGATCGAAGTCCTATCTCACAGAAGACTATTGTTTCCATTCATATCATTTACATCGTATTCGCATTCATACTCATTTTACAAATACTAGTATGATACTTTACCATAACATGCACGATTCCAATAGTTTAAGTGGACTAAACATGCTTATATGTTGACCGATGCAGAACAATGCACGATCTGGTTACTATATAAAAGGAACATGTTTATCCTTGTAGGCTACATATGCACAGAAAATGATTTATATCTGAAAGTACAGAATTTCTGAGGGCATGAAATTTTTACTGTGGTCTACTAACTTATCCTTCTGCCATTTTTTAATTTTTCAGATTTTTATGAATTAATATGCCCCCTCAAAATTCTCCTTTTCTTAGTTTCTGAAAATTGGGTCTATGCAGCATGTTCACAGACCCCACTAGAACATGCACAGACCTCACCGGGACATGCACAGACTTCACTGAAATATGCACAGACTTTACTTAGGATTTGAACTAAACCTGCACTGACCCTACTAGGACATGCATAGACTTTACTATAAAACATGCACAGACTTTACAAAACATGCACAGACCTTACCATTACTAAAACATGCACAGACCTTATAAAACATGCACACACCTTAAACATGCCCATACTTTATAAAACATGCACAGACCTTAAACAAGCACAGACTTTATAAAACATGCACAGACCTTAAACATGCACAGACCTTAAATATGCACAGACTTTATAAAACATGCACAGACCTTACCATTACTAAAACATGCACAGACCTTAAACATGCACAGACCTTACCAGTAATAAAACATGCACATACCTTACCAGTACTAAAACATGCACATACCTTAAACATGCACAGACCTTATAAAACATGCACAGACCTTAAACATGCTCAGACCTTAAACATGCACAGACCTTATAAAACATGCACATGCCTTAAACATGCATAGACTTTATAAAACATGCACAGACCTTAAATATGCACAGACTTTATAAAATATGCACAGGCCTTAAACATGCATAGACTTTATAAAGCATGCATAAACCTTAAACATGCACAAACTTTATAAAACATGTACAGACCTTAAACATGCACAGACTTTATAAAACATGCACATACCTTACCATTACTAAAACATGCACATACCTTAAACATGCACCGACTTTATAAAACATGCACATACTTTACTTATGATTTGAACTAAATCTGCACCGACCTCACTAGGACATGCACATACTTCACTAAACATGCACAGACTTTACTTATGATTTGAACTAAACCTGCACCGACCTCACTAGGATAAGCACAGACTTCACTGAAACATGCACAAACTTTACAAAACATGCACAAACTTTACCATTACTAGAACATGCACAGACCTTACTATAAAACATGCATAGACTTTACAAAATATGCACAGACTTTACAAAACCTGCACATACTTCACCATTACTAGAACATGCACAGACCTTACTATAAACGTGCATAGACTTTACAAAATATGCATAGACTTTGCAAAACATGCACAGACTCTGCTATGACCTATATGAAATATGTATAGACCTTGTCCCAAAGACTGTCCTTCCTAGGGACTGTACTAATCCTTAGAGACTCAGAGGTAACTCATGGAAGCCCGAAACTTGATGAAATCAAAAACAAAAAATGAACATGGTGGTGGTCCCCACAAGCCCTTAATCCCTATTTAGAGTATATAAAATACATTTGAAATCATTCTAATGCATCATTGACCCCTAAAGTTTGAGGTTAGGTGCCTACCTTTGAAATGGTAAACCGTCGATCCGGGGATGAAATCCACACCCCAGATCCTCCTAAAGTTTTTTCTTCCGATCTGGGGATGAGTTCCACACCCTAGACCCACCAGACTTCACTGCAGGTTCACCCTTTACGAAATGCCAAGGTTCTTCACTCCTCTTCCTTACTCGAGAGAAACCGTAGATGGTGGGTGTTGAGGATAGGTGTTGCTAAAGGCTGATCACCCTTGGAACCCACTTCTTTAGATAGGTTTAAAGCCTCCCAAAGCCTGTACCACATCCAGTAAGGTTCAGCCCAGCCCCTAGGTCGCTGGCTTAAAGAGGGGTTAATGCTAAGCATCCCTTCGGGTTTGAACATGTGTGACCTTTTGTCTACTCGGTCAAAGATGAGAATGGGCACATTTATTTGTTAGGTTTTAGGTTGGGATGTCTTCATATGAAATGAGGAGGACTTTCAGATCTAACTTGCAGTCTTGGTTTCATCAAATTTCATTAACGTTATCGTGAGTTATGATTTTCGCAACATTAACATTTATTTCCCACGTTCCAGTCACGACCCTTCATCTACCTGATCGTAAATGCGAGTGAGAGCATTTGTTTGTTGGGATTTAGGTTCGGATGTCTTCATATAAAATTAAGAGGACTTCAAGATCTAACTTTCAGTCTTAGTTTCATTGAATTTCATTAACCTTACCTTGAGTTATGATTGTTGCAATATTAACATTATTTCTCCTCTATTCCAGTCGCGGCCCTTCGTCTACCTAGGCATATATGCGAGTGGGAGCACTCTTATGTTGGGATTTGGATTGGTATGTCTTCAGATGAAATCATGAGGACTTATAGATCTAACTTTCAGAGGTGGTTTCATCGAATTTCCTTATTCCTATCCCGAGTTATGATGTTTACAATATTATCATTTATTCTCCCTCATTCCAGAGGTGACCTTTCGGTAGCCCGAGATAATCTGGGTATAGCTCTGGTATCCAGGTAGTATTTGCCCTTGACCTCAACATAGAAGTTATAGCTAACATTGCACTTAGAATTATGGCCTTGGTTTCGGGTCATTTCATTAACCACAGATGAAGTTATGAATTTCTCATTAATTATATCCGAGTTCTCCTAATAGTCACACCTCTTCGTGACAGCTAGCAGCAAATGGGCTATGAACCTTGGGTTCTAGTGTGAATTGGGTTTCTGTGTCAACAGAAGAGTTTGGATTAAGGGCCCAAGCTTTTTAATGAGTCTAGTTTCATCCCATTTGGTTGACTATGGACTGAGATATCCTTATTTTAATGGGTGACTGTGTTTTTGTAATAATTTTGGCCTATTATCATAACTCCTTCTTATCTCCTATTAGGCCCATTTTTCAGAAGTTATACTCTTCATCAAAGTTGTTCCCTACCTAATAGTCGTTGCATGGGCTTTGGTTTCATCTAATTCTGACCTCCCTATAGTAAGTTACCAATTTCCTTGGGATCCTTCAATAACCTGTCCATATTTCTAGCCCATTGAGTTCACGGGCCCGAATTATTCTCAATTGGCAGTGCTCAATTGGTGGTCGTAACACGTACTGCACAGAAACACGGCAGCCGATAGAACCTCAGCCCTCTAAACTACTCGTATCGATAAAACACCAATTCCCGTACTCATAGTCAAGAATCACCGAACCGATACAAAGAAACTCTAGCTACACTGCCAGGACACATCACGCCATCTCAGTCGTGCAGGCTCGTCCACAGAGATAAACCCCAACTCAAGACCACATGGTCTAAAAGCACCAATACATACACGACCTCACTGTCATGTACTATACACTGGCTACTCAAGGAGTCAGCAATAACGGAAACCAGTCACGAAAGCCACAAGAGTCGGGTGTCCTATGACAGAAGTACCTCCTCACTAGTAGAAAAGCCAGATGCGTCCACTGGCATCTTACACTGCGTCTTGGGTATCTCCCACTCGCCTCGAATGCGGTAACTGAGATATCGAACAAGAACCAAGGAACAACAGTAACGAGTGACTAGTCAGGGTCATGCCTGTCGGCGCTGGTCCAACGCCCCTAACCACGTGTGCACACACAAGCTTACTATCTTGAGCCAGGCCTCTAGCTAGTTTTCCCCTCCCGCCGGACTCTAACGGCTAGATAAAGGGGCCCACGGCAACTAGCCTAAAAATCGTCTCTATCGGGAGCTACCCCGTCACCACTCCCAGGTGGGCCGACAGAACGTGTCGTCAGGCTACGACTAGTGGAGGCTCAGTAAACATAGAGACTCAAAACACCGATGTACGGACAGGTCACGCACGTACCTGTCGTACGTACCACTGAACACAAGGCAGCACACAAAACTGCCAGACTCAGGACAGTCAAGTAGACCTGCTAACACAACGATCCTTGAGTCACAAGACTCGGGTCAAGATCGTCACACAAAGCGAAAACAAGCCGCCAATCAGCCCAGTCCTTGGGTCAAAAACCACAAGAAAACATACTATGGAAACGGCACATAATAGCCGGATCCACATCAATTGAAAGTCCTTGGCCCTTAGGCCGTTTAATGGACTCACAACTCCGCATAACAGGAAAACACGAAACACGAGGGTTCACCAAAACCCTCAGACCACACTCGCATGCAAACCGAGGTAAGATGATACCTCCCAGCGTCCAAAACCAGGTCTCGATCCTCACGGGATGATCGAGACACTTACAAGGTCACGTGTCAACCGCTGGGTCACAACCGGATTGACCGGAGACCAAAACAGATGAAACAGGTAGCCGCGGTTGCGAGCTAATCGCTTCTTACAGACAGAACAAAACTACGGTTGAGAGCTAACCGCAGTCATCCGGCCGCAGTTCTCAACAAACTGTTTCTTCATGGACGCGGTTCAAGACAAATCACCTTTGCCCATGAATAGAAAACACGTAAAAGGAGAAGATGAAGATGGCGTCAATGCTTCACGGAGCAGAGTCGACACAAGGATAGACGCTGTTGCAAAGTGACCGCGGACATCCAAACGCGGTTGAGAGTTAACCGCGGTCATCTGGCCGCGGCTCTCTATAAACCGTCTCTTCAAAGGGAGAACAAGGCTGGTAGAAACGTGGCTAAGCACGAACTGCCGTCAACCAGACGCGGTGTCAACCCAACTGCTTCCAGATAGTCGTGGTTGATCGCCGATCGCATTCTGAACCGCCTCATCTACAAAACTGACAGAACTTGAAAAGTGGATGCGGTTCAAGCCAAACCGCTTCTAAGGCCGATAGCAAAACGCGGTTCCTGGGTTGACCGTGTTCATCCTCCAGTCCGAAATCCATAAAACCTCACAAAACCTGATTATTCCACGTCGTAATCGTTCCCAAACGATGGGGAAACAACCATAAACCCATTACAAGCCTTCCACAATTCGGAAGGGATCCAGAAAACCTCAAAACCACAATCAAAAAGGTGATTTCCTCAAATCAACCCAACACAACTCACGTGGGCATCGGGCCTCATACTGGCCCCGAATCGCCCACCAATGGAACCAAATTGGCGAGAATTGAATCCCGACATTCCAGGGGTTCAAATTATGCTATTTCAACTAGAAACCATGACCTGGAACGGCGATTTCGGCTCACACTCCTGAAACATGGATTTCGATCAAAAGTTGGAAAACCCGCTCATACTCGTGCCTATCGGCTTGAAATTGCGAGGGAAAGTAATAAATGGGTAGAGTATCTATCCCCCTACGTCCACCGAAGATCTCGCGCGCCGAAATGGCCAAACCCACGCTGAAAACAATCACACGAACCACGCCAAGGCTTCGAATCCACGAAATGGGATCGCGCCAACACCATGCTCCATTCCTTGTGCCATCATGCTCCTGGTCGTCTCCACAGCGTCACCACCTTGTCCACCTCCGCCACGGTCGCGCGCCCGGGGGAGAGGAGAAGAGAGGAGAGAGAACGGAGGGAGAGAGTGAGAGAATGGTGAGAGGTGAGGGTTTTAAAAAGGAAAAGGAAATAAGAATTTATGAATATTTATGAAATTTAATTTTTGGCCCGAAATTCTATAAAATTAGATAAATATAAAAAATAGCCTCCGTGATCCTCGAAAAGAGCACAACACACCTGCAGCATCCCGGAGTCTCAAAACTCAACGGTTCACTCTCCACGAGGTTCCGCAAGCTATACAGGGAAAAAACCTGAGTGGATCGTAAAACACGATCCGGGACCCACAAAAGCGCTCCGAAAGCTCTCCGATTCCGATCCGAAGGATCCAGGATATTACATCCTCCCCTCCTTTAAGAAATTTCATCCTCAAAATTTAAGGAGCCAACAGGGAATAGGGAAGAACAGCCTAACAGCTGGCAATGCTCTCCAAGCTCCAGCCATACCTCAGACACACAAAAACATGATAACACGAATCTCGAAAACATGATTCAGAGGAACATTGCTAGACCATGATCACAAGCAAGATCATCATGCTCCGATCTCAAGGCACATTGATCCACAGAACGAGCATGACATAGAAAGAAACACAAGTCTGGCACCTCCAAAATCATGACTCATCGCTATCATCTCAACGATCAAGGAGACACGACCCATGCCACGAAACAGCCACCGACAAAACCACATACGCGGCGGACAACACAAGCAGCCGCTCTTCACAAGGAAGACAATCATCTCAACTGACTGCTCCAACTCATCGACTTCTGCCATAACAACAATCGAATCTGGCACACAGAACGCCAATGACACCACCGGACCACAAACACAATCAAGTCAATCCTCACTCAGACATTACATCTGATTCGAGTTTCACGCCAACTCTACCCTCTCAGGAAAGTACAGCAAAACCAACTGACAAGATCTTGGTCCACACAACTCTAAACTCAGACTCACAGGGAACTCCTCCCAAGCTGACCACAAACACAAACCAATAAACAACAACACCTGCCAATCCCTGGCTCCGTTCTCAACACAGAACCACAGGACACAACCACATACTGGGTCAGATCTAGGCATAATCACAGCTGACCACATGGCTAAAACACCTGCCGCTCGCAGCTTACCAACAAGGACCCACAATAACCTCTCGAAAAATGCATCTTTAGGACCACGATCACATCCCGAGAGCATAACTTCCAAGAAACGTAGAAGAAGAAAGGGTACTCATCCAGCATATTCGCCGACATATTTCACCAATTCTCAAACCTACCAGTGCCAACCACCAGAATGTCTCAAGCAACGGCACGACAACCAACAACATCAAGGCACACATAGCCAAAGCAATGTCACACCAAGGATGCAATCCTCTCGGCTGGTCAAAATCTTCCAACCCTATGATCCTCGATCTGTGGGTTATGAGCCCACACGCTTCCGCAGCACACTCAACACAACGCACACATGCATCACAAATAACTCGGTATCTGCATCTCAGCACATCTCTCGACGCCATCATAATTCATGAAACTGTAATATACCATGCCTCGAGCACTGATCATGCCAACTGTAGAGTGGTGATAGGCAGATCTAGAGGGGAGGGGTGAATAGATCAGCCCCTTTTTGCCCTTCTTTGAGGAAATAAAGGCTAGATCCAAAACTAAGACTATTAAAGCAAGAGTTAGTTGATAGCTAACATGCTAGATGTACAAATGATAATCATGAACGTTCCTACCAAGCATCTAGCGTTAGTACTCAATGGAAAACAAACCACAAGACACAAGATTTAAGGTGGTTCGATCTCTATCCAGAGACCTACTGATGCGGGACGGATGCGCGACTTGAGACCAATTGATATGCGATTCTTGGACTCTACGCAAACTCGCGATCGTCCCTAACGAGGGAAGCGTACGGACGTGCGTGGTTGAGAAACCGGCAAAGAGCTAGGGTGGTCAACTCACACTTTCGTGCCTGGGTCGGGTCACGGGATGGTCTCGCTCTCTCTCGCAGCAGTGATCAATATATGATAACGAGCTAATTTACCCTATCACTCATGCAGCGGCATATAGAAATATACGAAATAAAGCAAATGCCGAGTGGGAGCGGAAACGATACCTCCACGCGCCGGGCGTGGGGAAGATGACCCCGACCAAACTTGTACTCCCGGAATAGTAAATAATTAAATTACAGCAATGAATATTACTGTCCACTCCACGCAGGGAGGTAAAGGGCTACAAGGTGGGACCCGGGAGTAGCGGTTCGGGTTGACGGGCAGCAAACCGGACAGCTCCGGTGGTAGCGCACGTCGGTAACTGTGGGGTCCACGTCCTGCTCGGACCTCCGAACGGAGTGGGGTTGGCCCCGCTGTGACGAGGACTGCTGGAGGGGCGGTCCTTAGCAGAGGGACGCCATAGATCACCTCGGGCAGGCAAAGTGGCTCCGACCGTCATGAGGAAGCTTGCTGTCCACGGACCTGAGCTTCTGTTTCAGACCTGCGCGCTCCAGCGATAAAATTTGTTGCGACCAACATCGATGTCGGATCGGCACGAAACTGGTGCCGTTGGAAAGCTAACTCGAAGTGCTTTGATGCTCTGTTGTTCCAGAATTTTTGTTGGGGCCGTAGTTGTGATGGGGGAATTTTGAACATGGCTATTCTCAGTCTCGGATCTGGCCAGGCAGACTGAGATCTGACTGAGAACTTGCGTTGACCGTGACTCCAACCTTAGATCTGGGTGTTGGGTCCTTGATGAAAGTTGGAGAGGGGGAAGTAAGAAAGACGTGGATTTTTTTTTTTGTAATTTATGGTGGAGGTTTGGTTGGGGAACTGGAATTTCTAACAGTGGGTGGTCGGATCTGGGATGCAGGGGACAACACAGATTTGGGAAAAGACAGTGATTTTTAGAAAATGTAAATGAGATCCAAAATTCTCAAAAAAATTCATGGAAGGGGGCTTAGGTGGACAGAATCCACAATAAAAGTTTCAACTCATTCAGACATGGGGAAGGGGGTCAAACTTTGGAAGAATAGGGTGGCTGGAACAGAATCTGCATAGGGACAGATCTGTGTGGGTCTAGAAGCTTAAATGGAAAAGAAAATTGGATGCTGGCCTAAATTCGAGGGAAATTTACTGGAGGAGGGGAGTCACGTGGGGAACATACCCTGAAAATTTCAGCTCCAGAATATCTGGGAGTTGAGAGCTAAAAATCCCGTAGTAGGCCTCTATCTAGCAGAACAGCACCCTGGACAGCACTTCGGGAGAATGGTCGCGGTGGCTCGTCGGCGGCACGAACGGCGGCGGCGGCAACAGAGATAGAACTCAGAGGGGCAGATAGAAGAGGGCTTCACACCCTGGAAGGCTGGAGGAAGAAGAAGAACAGTAGGAGAGAGGGGAGAGGGGCGCACCCTTGCTTCTCTTGCAATTTCACAAAAATTATCTTCATTAATTCTAATAAATGGAAAATACATGGTTTATGTATGAAATTGACTCCCTTGACAATTGACCTCCCATACCCTCAGATCTATGGTGGGTGAAGGGTACCTTGGGGATGTCAAATCCCAATTTATCCAATGTGGTTAAAGCATATTACATATGATAATCAAACTAGTCTAATAAGGACAAAATAGGGGGCGCCCCCTTCATGGGCCAAAGGTGCCACATATGGGCCAAGACCATCCACTTGGCCCATGAACCCATAACTAACATATGGACCTTCCAACCTAGATAGCTCATGAGAGGGAAAAGCCCAATTGGGCCTTAAGTGACTTTAAGGTCCATTATGAAGGCCTTAAGGTCCAATATGACATAACCCCCTTAATGGACTCTAATAAATGAAACCTATTAATGGACTCTACATGGAATGTGACCCAATGGCTTATTAAAAGCCTCACAAAGGAGTCCAAATGAAAAAAATCAAACAAACACACTAATACAAGTCAATACAAGCCATAATACACAAATACGTTCCACATGTATAATGAAGCAGCCTTTGATGCCCCCATCAATTCACCCGGGTATGAGGAACTCGACCCCGTCGAGTAAGGGGTACGGCTGCTCGAGTAGCTCAAGCGGATCCGTCACCGTACCAAGTAGCGCGGGTACGCTCTACTCCAAGTAGTCGTCACCTGCTCATTCCGTATATACTCGATATGCACAAGCTGTTGTGGGAACGAGGCTAGTGGTGGACACTCCGGGGTGGGGTCACTCGCAAAGGGGAGGAGGCGGCTCGAAGACTCACTAGGAATCACCGCGGGGTCCCTGTAGGTGACTAGATCCGGGACATGGATGTAGAGCTGATCCCATACTCCGGTAAGGCTACAACGCACGTAATAAAATCGACTTGCCTCACACGCGCAAGGGACTGACATCTACGAGCTTGCACAAGACACATACAGACTCATCATGCACTGACAAATGTATGCATAGACTCCAAACAAACCACACAAACAAACCACATAAAGAAGAAAATAGACTCATACATGACCCTGGACTTAAGGCGGTGACATCATCCCTAGGTGGTCGTCATCCGAGTGCTACATCCTAGGTGTCGGAGGGTTCTTCCGGATCTTCTTCATAGAACTCATCAGCTAGTGCCGACTCGGCCTCATAGCTGACAAACACAATCTCAGAAGGTGGGTCTTCTCCAACCCTCTTGTCCCCTAGGGCTAGTGAGGTACGAGAGGGGCATTGGTTGGCAAAGTGGCCAAACCCCTGACAGTGATAACACTGCATTCGAGACCTACTACTCTCTCCGATGAGTGGTCCCTTACCCTTATCCTCCCGACGGACAGGGGGTGTAGGTAACAAGGGAGGAGGTGTGGGTGTAAGGTTCCACACAGCATCATCGGCAACGCAGCGGATAACAAAAATTTTACTTGCCCGGTCTTGGCTCGATGGAATCCTAGATCTGTGCTCTAATCGATGTTTTAATCACCCAACCCCTAACTACGGGTTGCGTATTTATACCTTGCGTGGAATGACGCTGTCTGCAGTGCCCAATGCAGAATATCACAAATACCGAGCTGCATAGATGCACCGCCTATAGAGCAGATTCACACGGATCCTCGCGCAGTGACGACGTCCCCCAACCACGATCTTCACTACGGTACCCCTTTCTGGTGAGAGAGAGAGCAAGAGGGAGGAAGGGGGGAGAGTTAATCTCTCTTCCCTTGCCTTAATGCTTGATTAGGCCAACGGGGAAGAGAACTCTCGTAAGGCCCATATATATAGGATTTGGCCATTTCTAAAAGAGCCCCTATTAACCGATATTATATATATGTCCTTCCCATTATTGTACATATGTATTAAGCCCCTTTTATATGCCTTTCTAAAAGGAATTAAAGGGAATTAATATTTACATTTGTACAATAATAATCCGTCACCCAAGAATCTATTGTGTGTGATCCTCTAGGCCCATAGTCACTCTAGTTTACGGCCCATTAACTTCTAATTCCCAATTAGAAGTAAATTAAACTTATTATTCGCTTCTACTAGAGTCGAATAATAGTTTAATATATTCCGAACCTTTGATCATGTTGGGTCAAGTAAATCTGCGTGATCCTAGAGGACGTAGGGTTTAAACCAGTATGACTGGTACCTGTAAGTCCACAGTTACCGCATCGATATAATCCCTCGCTCCTTCTATGAGTCTGGTACGATCGAGGGTATGGTTTCTGTCAAATCCCATGATCGTGCCATTTGACCATGACCTCCTTAAAGTGTATGACGTCCGTTCTAAACGAACTCACACGACCCTGGCCAGGGATTTAACGGAGCGTCAATGTCATGACCCATTAACTGTCTGATATATACCCGACAGTGAGCGATCCCCTCTTGACCATTGATGATCTTCACACGTATCCTGGAGTGGTTAATGACTCGGCAACTCATGACTTATGGTTAAAGTCACTTAGCCAAGTAATTAAACCATCCCAGTCCTCGTGTAAGATCCGATCAATGTCTCAGGTCAAAGGACCAACGATATTACTGAGACAGTTGGATCTTCAGTTGACATTAGGTATAATCAACCATCTGAAGATCCAATAGCGGATCAGTTCAGTGTACATCCTCCAAGGACATACACCTACACATATGTGTTAATGTCCCGCACCAATGACCATGAGACTGGTCAGTCACACATCATGTGTACTGGTTTAATAGGTAATCAAAGTCCCCGAGTGATTACCCTCCAACCAGGAACAGTTTAAGGTATATGTCCATGTAAAGTCAGTCTCATGATCGAGATCTCATCTCGAGTTGACTTTATAACCACATATCCTAGGGACATCATAAAGTAATATACAATCACATATTTACGCTCAAATATCACTTTATTAATTATGAACAAGATCGTACATATATCGGGTCTACCCGACCCTAAATTGGCCTGTAGCACACCAACTCGAACAATCTCCCACTTGAACTACAGTCAATTGCCCACAACTTTGAGGCCCATCTTATCCCGATGGCGCTCAAATACAGTCTGTGTCAAAGGCTTAGTCAGTGGATCTGCTATGTTATCTTCTGACGGTACACACTCTACCGTCACATCTCCACGATCAACAATCTCCCGAATAAGGTGGAAGGGCCTGAGAATATGCTTCGACCTTTGGTGAGATCTCGGTTCCTTTGCCTGGGCGATGGCCCCATTATTATCACAAAATAATGGGATGGGAGCTGATATCTCGGGAACTACTCCAAGTTCCTAGATGAATTTCTTCATCCAGATGGCTTCCTTAGCAGCTTCAGCTGCAGCAATATATTCTGCCTCCGTCGTCGAGTCTGCAGTCGTATCTTGCTTGGAGCTTCTCCAACTGACTGCCCCTCCATTCAACATGAATACAAACCCAGACATGGATTTGCAGTCATCTGGATCTGACCGGAAACTAGAGTCTGTGTAAGCTCTAAGCTGTTGGTCCTCCCCTCCATAAAGCAGAAAAAGATCCTTAGCCCTTCGCAAGTACTTAAGGATGCCCTTTACTGCCTTCCAGTGCTCTTCGCCTAGATTTACCTGATATCTACTGACAATGCTCAAAGCATTGGCAACATCATGCCGTGTACATAGCATTGCATACATGATTGACCCTATGGCCGAAGCATAGGGTACCTTATTCATGTGTGCCACCTCCTCAGAAGTTTTAGGACTCATCCCCTTGGATAGGCAAATTTCATGTCTCATGGGAATGAGACCTCTCTTGGAATTTTTCATCCTAAATCTTTTGAGGATAGTGTCTATGTACATAGATTGGGATAATCCTAGCATCCTTTTAGATCTATCTCGGTAGATCCTTATGCCCAGCACATAGGATGCTTCTCCCAAATTCTTCATGGAGAAGGTCTTGGATAACCAAGACTTAGTTGATGTTAACATCTCTACATCATTCCCAATGAGTAAGATGTCATCAACATAAAGGACCAAGAAGGTCACAAAGCTCTCACTGACCTTCTTGTAAACACATGGTTCATCTTCATTCCGAATGAAGTTAAAAGATTTGACAGCCTCATCAAATCTTAAGTTCCAGCTTCGAGATGCATGCTTTAATCTATAAATGGACTTTTAAAGTTTGCATACCTTATTAGGATGTAGCTTGGAGGTGAATCCTTCAGATTGTACCATGTACACCTCTTCTGACAGATTTTTATTCAGAAAAGCTCTCTTCACATCCATTTGCCAAATCTCATAATCCAGGTATGTAGCAATGGCGAGAAGGATTCTGATTGACTTAACCATGGCTACTGGTGAAAATATCTCGTCATAGTCAGTGCCTTGTCTTTGACGATATCCTTTCGCCACTAATCTAGCCTTGTATGTGTCAATCTGTCCACCTGCACCGATTTTCTTTTTGAAAATCCACTTGCAGCCGATAGGGACTTTCCCTTTGGGTACATCAACCAAGTTCCAAACTTTGTTGGTGTACATGGACTGGATCTCAGAATCCATTGCCTCTTACCATTTCTCGGAGTCCGCACTACGGATTACATCCTGGTACGATTGAGGATCTTCATCCTCATCGATACATACCTTAAGGGATCTCTTTGAGACATGTCCAACATATCTCTCAAGTTCTCTTGGTAGTCTACTAGATCTCTGTAGTGTCTGTGTTTCACTCTGAATAGGATCAACCGATACAGTCTCATCTAATGAGTTTGTGTCTACGGGTTGTGACTCTTTGATCTCGTCCAATTCTATCTGGCTCCCACTGTTTTTCTGGAGTAGATATTATCTTTCCAGAAATATAGCTCTCTTAGCCACTAAGACCCTTTGCTCAGAAGGGTGATAGAAATAATATCCAAATGTCTCCTTTGGATATCCCACAAACCTACACTTATCGGTTCTCGACTCAAGCTTATCACTATCGTTCTTCTTTACATGAGCATGACACCCCTAAATTTTAATATGATTAAAATTTGGTTTCCTGCCCTTCCATATCTCATATAGTATAGAAGGAACAGATTTACTTGAGATCCTATTCAATAAATAAGCCGCAATCTCTAATGCATAGCCCCACAGAGATAAGGGTAGTCCTGACATAGACATCATGGATCAGACCATGTCTAACAAGGTCCTGTTTCTCCTTTCGAATACACCATTGTGTTGTGGTGTGTACGGTGGAGTTCACTAAGAAATAATTCCATTATCTTTAAGATAAGAAGTGAATTCATGGCTAAGGTATTCACCTCCTCGATCCGATCGAAGAGCTTTAATACTCTTGCTAGTATGTTTCTCTACTTCATTCTTGTATTCTTTGAACTTTTCAAAGGCTTATGATTTATGTCTCATTAAATACACATAGCCATATCTCGAGAAGTCATCAATAAAAGAAATGAAATAGAGGTGACCCCCTTTTGCCTCCATGGACATGGGTCCACACACATCCGAGTGTATGAGCTCGAGAAGGTCAACAGCCCTCTCACCATGTCCACTAAAGGGAGCCTTGGTCATCTTCCCCATGAGACACGACTCACATGTATCAAATAACTTGTATTCGAATGTATTCAAATATCCATTTGAGTGTAGGTGAGAGACTCTTTTCTCGCCTACATGACCAAGCCTGCAACGCCATAGATATACAGAATTCACTTCATCAGCATTAGAAACTTGCATAACATTAGAACGTGTATCTAATACATAAAGACCATTGACTAATGAACCATTGGCTATAATCAAACCATTATTCATTATAGAGCACCTAGTGCTATTAAAAGCCAATGTATATCCAATGTTATACAAACCAGAGATTGAAATAATATTCTTAATAATATTAGGAACATAATAACAGTCATTCAGCTCCAGAATGACTCCTGAAGGTAAATTGAGACGTGCAGTCCCAACAGCTTTGGCAGAAACTAAAACTCCATTGCCCATCCTCAGTTCAATCTCATTTTTGCCCAGCCGCCTTCTATTTGTCGGCACCTGCACAGAATTGTAGATATGAGATGCACATCCAGTATCCAATACCCATGATGTGGATTCCATATATGACAAATTAAGGTCTATGACAAAAATACCTTCATTTAGAATTGCCTTGCAATTCCTTTTCCAATGCCCTGTTTCCCCGCATCGAAAATACTTGTCTTCTTTTTCATTTTTCTTGCCCTTCCCTTTGTCAACTTTGGCGAGTTGCTTACCCATGGCCTTCTTCTTTCCCTTCCCCTTGTCACCTCTGGTGGATATCTGGGTGGCCTTCCTTTTCTTGTTGGCCCGGCCAACAATCATTACAGAAGAAGATGTTTTATCTTTCTGCATAGTTCCTTTAGCACTCTTTAACATGTTGAGCAGCTCCGGGAGAGTTGCATCAATTCTATTCATGTTGAAGTTTATAATGAAGGAAGAAAAGGAATTGGGCAATGACTGGAGTATAAGATCAATGCACAGTTCAAGATCCAACTTGAACCCCAGTGCATTGAGTCTCTCTATCCACTCCATAATTTTCAGTACATGAGCCTGTACTGAAGCACCCTCTGACATCCGTGCCCTGAAAAGCCTCTTGGAGATGTCATACCTCTCAATCATACCCTGCTCCCCGAAAAGCTGGCGTAGATTAAGAAGTATGCTTCTACAACCAGTCTTTTCGAATTGCCTCTGCAGCTCGGGAGCCATAGAGGCCAACATGTAACATTGGACAAGGGAAGAGTCTTCAGACCATTTGGCATAAGTCATTAACTTTCCCTCGTCGGCATCAGGAGCTGGCTCAGAATGAACCGTGTCCAACACGTAGGCTATTTTTTCGACGGTGATGACTATGCATAGATTACGCAGCCAATCCGAGTAGTTCGGTCTAGTCAGTCTATTGGCATCCAAGATGCCGCGGAGGGGGTTGGACGACGACATTGTAATCTGGATAAGAAATAAAAGATAACTTAGCATGTATTCAAATTCTAACTTAGATGTGATTTTCTATCTTAGTTAGTCCCACTATTTTTTGATCGAACTATATAACCCTCAGTATATAGAACGGGAGATCAGCGAGATCATCCTAGTGGGTCGGAATCCCAATGAGACTGAGGTACGACATTGTGGAAAGCACAACAAGCCATACACCATCTCAAGAGCAGTTAACACGCACTTGCATCTAATGCAATATCCGATATTTGGCCCCCGAGAAATCATCCCCTTGTGGAAAGCACAACAAAGGATATTCTCGGTTAGATCTAACCATCATTACTATATAGCAATGAGTTCATGACCCGACCCTTGTGGAAAGCACAACAAGGCCGAGTTCAATCCCTCACCCCATTGAGGCCGAGCCTTAGAGTTTTATCCCGCCCCCAAACTCATGGACCGTGTGGAAAGCACAACAAATCCATGAAATGAAGACGTTCATTCACTCCATAATGATGGAGGGCCACGACGACTCCTAGAGCCACGCTTACCAGATCTAAAATTTAATCGTGAGGGAATTTGATTTTATCTTGATCTCACCCTAGGTGGTAATATAAATATATCCAATATATTTACTGTACCTAGTAGTTTGCACAAAGTAAATGCATCCAATGCAAAATTAAATCGCAAGTGATCATGGACTTTATTCCTAATGTAACTAAGACATCCGACCCACTTTCGAAGCAGCTGGATCGTCCTCGTCGGGTGTGCTCCGCGCTTTCAAACTCCGACGCCACATTAATTACAACTTTTACACTGCACGTAGGCCGGGAAAATGTAAATTACATGTCACCAAAATTCCAGCAGCCCTTAGGGTGAGTACAACTGTAAAGGGAGATAGAAGTACATACGAATTTTAACAGAGAGAGAAAGGAGGTTCGCAGACCCCAATTAATTACATTAACCAAGTCCATGATCACTTGCCAACCCATTCATGAAAAAATCAATCAAGGGTTATTTCTGAAAATAATCCTTACTTTTGGATTTAAAAATGGGATGTGCAAACAAAAATAGGCTAGCTTTGTTTAATTTGAAAAATCGAAGCATGATTAACTAAAATTAAACACATAAGCAAGTCAATGCAAGGTAAATAAAGCAAATCACGCAAAGAACCATCGTATATAATAGGGGCATGCATATTTGAATCTGATTCAAATAAGTTAGATAATTGAGATAATTATTTAAATTTAATTATCTAATAATAAAATTTAAAAATAAAAATTAAACATGACAATTATTTAAATTTAAATTCAAACTAATTATCCAATAATTTATTTGAAAGTAAATTTAAATGATATAATTATCCTTAATTATCAATTTTCTAAAATTCAAAATTTGAATTTAACAATTATTTAATGATTAAAAAGTCAAATATTTGAATGTTATACATTTAACTTCAATGAAATTCAAATTCTGAATTTACTAATTATCTAATAATTAAAAATTCAAAAATTAAATTTTACTGAAGTAACTTCAATTATTATCATTTTATTTCAAGGTAAATAGTAATTATCTCACCTCGGTAATTTCAAAAGGTAAATAAAATTTAACATTTGACTTTTTCTATTGAGATAAGATAATTAATATCTGAGATAAAAATTTAGATTAATTTATTGTATATTTATATATATATTTATCATATATATATGAGCACACATAAATTAAATCAATAAAGCATTTTTTTAATTTAAAAAAAAATTGTGGGCAGGCCACTGGGCGGGCGGGCGCAGTGCGCCCAAAACGGGCCACTATATATTTTTTTTAAAAAAATTTGCTCCAGAGATGTCCAACATCCTGGAAGAACAGAGATGTCCAGCATCCCCTTCAAACAATAACAATTGAAGATTTTAATTAACCCCTAAAATATGGTTCTATACGGAGCTAATACACCGACCAGAGCGTCAACCTGGCTCTGATACCACTGTAAGGTTCCACACAACACCATCGGACAACACAGCGGATAACAAAAATTTTATTTGCCCGATCCCGACTCGTTGGAATCCTAGTTTTATCCTCTAATCGATGTTTTAATCACCCAACCCCTAACTACGGGTTGCGTATTTATACCTTGCGCGGAACGACGCTGTCCGCAGTGCCCGATGTAGAATACCATGAATACCAAGTCGCACAGATGCACGGCCTCTAGAGCAGATCCACACGGATCCTCGCGCAACGACGGCGTCCCCCAACCACGATCTTCCCTACGGTACCCCTTTTTGGTGAGAGAGAGAGAGCAAGAGGGAGGAAGGGGGGAGAGTTAATCTCTCTTCCCTTGCCTTAATGCTTGATTAGGCCAAGGGGGAAGAGAACTCTCGTAAGGCCCATATATATAGGATTTGGCCATTTCTAAAAGAGCCCCTATTAATCGATATTATATATATGTCCTTCCCATTATTGTACATATATATTAAGCCCCTTTTATATGCCTTTCTAAAAGGAATTAAAGAGAATTAATATATACATTTGTACAATAATAATCCGTCACCCAAGAATCTATTGTGTGTGATCCTCTAGGCCCATAGTCACTCTAGTTTACGGCCCATTAACTTCTAATTCCCAATTAGAAGTAAATTAAACTTATTATTCGCTTCTACTAGAGTCGAATAATAGTTTAATATATTCCGAACCTTTGATCATGTTGGGTCAAGTAAATCTGCGTGATCCTAGAGGACGTAGGGTTTAAACCAGTATGACTGGTACCTGTAAGTCCACAGTTACCGCATCGATATAATCCCTCGCTCCTTCTATGAGTCTGGTACGATCGAGGGTATGGTTTCTGTCAAATCTCATGATCGTGCCATTTGACCATGACCTCCTTAAAGTGTATGACGTCCGTTCTAAACGAACTCACACGACCCTGGCCAGGGATTTAACGGAGCGTCAATGTCATGACCCATTAACTGTCTGATATATACTCGACAGTGAGTGATCCCCTCTTGACCATTGATGATCTTCACACGTATCCTGGAGTGGTTAATGACTCGAAAACTCATGACTTATGGTTAAAGTCACTTAGCCAAGTAATTAAATCATCCCAGTCCTCGTGTAAGATCAGATCAATGTCTCAGGTCAAAGGACCAACGATACTACTGAGACAGTTGGATCTTCAGTTGACATTAGGTATAATCAACTATCTGAAGATCCAATAGCGGATCAGTTCAGTGCACATCCTCCAAGGACATACACCTACACATATGTGTTGGTGCCCCGCACCAATGACCATGAGACTGGTCAGTCACACATCATGTGTACTGGTTTAATAGGCCGAGTGATTACCCTCCAACTAGGAACAGTTTAAGGTATGTGTCCATGTAAAGTCAGTCTCATGATCGAGATCTCATCTTGAGTTGACTTTACAACCACATATCCTAGGGACATCGTAAAGTAATATACAATCACATATTTACGCTTAAATACCACTTTATTAATTATGAAAAAGATCGTACATATATCGGATCTACCCGACCCTAAATTGGCCTGTAGCACACCAGCACTAACAGTGGGTGCCGGAGGACGGGCAATAGGTCCCGGGGGGCGGGCAATGGGTGCCGGTGGTTTGGGTGTAGGTAGCTCCCTTGGCGGGGGAGGGCAAGGCCTTGGAGTGAATGGCTCCTGACGTGCGGGCTCGTGAGGTCGAGCCATGGAGGCCCTCGGGTATGGACCTAAAGTGCTACGGGGCTCAGCACTACGGAGAGGGATGGGGCCCAACCATTGGGTAGACTCGAACTCTCCCTCGAACTACTCCATCTCGAGAGCAACCTGATATGCATCCTCCAACTTATCCACCTTGCGGCGGAAAAGCTCATACCGTAGGTAGGGTCACAGACCATGCCGAAAACGGGAGACAGTAAGGGAGCTCTCCTCCGTGGCGTCACATTGCAAAAAGTATTCATCGAATTCGGTGATGTATTTAGAGACGGACCGATCTCCATGGGTGAGGCTTTGCCATCTGTCTATGAGACGCTGGCGGTAGGAAGTAGAAGGTACTTTTTCCTAAGTTTGGACCTCATCTCTCCCAAGTCTCGACCTGGGGCTCCTGGCGATGAAACAATAGGTTCTCCATGTTTCTCCAAAAGGTTTGTGCCTGCCCTAATAGTTTCATCTTGGCGAACTTGACATTCCGTTGGTCCGACATCTCAAACCACTCAAAATATTCATCCATGTCGGCCTCCCAATCAAGATAGACCTTTGGGTCTAAGGACCCGTCAAAAGTGGGAGGGTCTGCACGAACGGTCCTGAGGGTCCGTTCATCCTCATCCAACTCACGGTTCCGTCGTTGAACACGATGGTCATGACCATATCCCCCATTTTCGCTCTCGGACCCATAATCAACTACCTCGGGGACTTGACGCCTCCTATCCTCTACTCCTTGAGCCCTAGGAGGAGCAGGTGGCTGAACCGGCTCTTGTTGACCATGTGTCGGTGCGGGATGCGCCTCAATCGGGGGACTTTCTAGGACGGCTACCCTCCCTACCAGGCCATGAAAGGACTGGTCTGACTCTATGGCCTTATCCTCTAAGGCCTTCATCCTTTCTTCCAGGCGTGTGCCTAGGCCATCCACCCGTGTACTCAACCCTTCCATTTTATCCACTCGTGTATTAACACATCTATGCATGTATTCAACCCTTGCATTTCTCCCATAATAGCTTGGAACATTTCGGCCACTGATGGCTCATGGGGACTAGGGACTCGGTCTGCCATAGGTGGTGGTGGTGGTGAGTATTGGGTACCCCTACGAGTGCGCATGCAAAGGACACAGGGTTGGAATGCACCGACCAAAGTGAAGTGATGAACCTAGACTTAACCAATATCCAATACTTGGCGGAGTTGCGAGATCCGAAGATCCTCTCGACGCGAGTGTGCGGCCTTCCCGATAGGCATAACCTACCGTTCGGACAACACCTTTTGATATACCGGGTTATTGGGATGAAATGCAGACCTAGGACAACGCTACCCTAGACTTAGACCGTGCTATGATGACTACCCTAGACTCGACTGGCTCTGATACCAAACTGATGCGGGACGGATGCGCGACTTGAGACCAATTGATATGCGATCCTTGGACTCTATGCAAACTCACGATCGTCCCTAACGAGGGAAGCGTACGGACGTGCGCGGTTGAGAAATCGATAAAGAGCTAGGGTGGTCAACTCACACATTCTTGCCCGGGTCGAGTCACGGGACGGTCTCGCTCTCTCTCTCGCGGCAGTGATTAATATATGATAACAAGCTAATTTACCCTATCACTCATGCAGCGGCATATAGAAATATACGAAATAAAGCAAATGCTGAGTGGGAGCGGAAACGATACCTCCATGTGCCGGGCGTGGGGAAGACGACCTCGGCCAAACTTATACTCCCGGAACAGTAAATAATTAAATTACAGCAATGAATATTATTGCCCACTCCACACAGGGAGGTAAAGGGCTACAAGGTGGGACCCGGGAGTAGCAGTTCGGGTTGACGGGCAGCAAACCGGACAGCTCCGGTGGTAGCGCACGCCGGCAACTATGGGGTCTACGTCCTGCTCGGACCTCCGAACCGAGCGGGGTTGGCCCCACTGTGATGAGGACTGCTGGAGGGGCGGTCCCTAGGAGTGGGACACCTTGGATCGCCTCATGGAAGGCGAAGCGGCTCCGACCGTCACGAGGAAGCTTGCTGTCCACGGACCTGAGCTTCTGTTTCAGACCTGCGCGCTCCAGCGACAAAATTTGCTGCGACCAACATCGATGTCGGATCGACGCGAAACTGGTGCCGTTGGAAAGCTGACTCGATGTGCTTCGATGTTCTATTGTTTAGAATTTTTTTGGGGGCCGTAGTTGTGATGGGGGAATTTTGAACAGGGCTATTCTCAGTCTCAGATCTGGCCATGCAGATTGAGATCAGACTGAGAACGTGCGTTGACCGCGACTCAAACCTTAGATCTGGGTGTTGGGTGCTTAATAAAAGTTGGAGAGGGGGAAGTAAGGAAGACATGGATATTTGTTTTGTAATTTATGGTGGAGGTTTGGTTGGGGAACTGAAATTTCTAACACTGGGTGGTCGGATCTGGGCTGCACGGGGCAGCACAGATTTGGGAAAAGACAGTGATTTTTAGAAAATGTAAACGAGATCCAAAATTCTCAAAAACATTCGTGGAAGGGGGCTTAGGTGGACATAATCCCCAATAAAAGTTTCAACTCATTCAGACATGGGGAAGGGGGTCGAACTTTGGAAGAACAGGGTGGCTGGAACAGAATCTGCACATGGACAGATCTGTGTGTGTCTAGAAGCTTAAATGGAAAAGAAAATTGGATGCTGTCCTAAATTCGAGGGAAATGTACTGGAGGAGGGGAGTCACGTGGGGAACCTACCCTAAAAATTTCAGCTCCTGAAGATCTGGGAGTTGAGATTTAAAAATCTTGTAGTAGGCCTCTATCCAACAGAACAGCACCCTGGACAGCACTTCGAGAGAATGGTCGCGGTGGCTCGTCGGCGGCACGAACGGCGGAGACAGCAGAGATAGAACTCAGAGGGGCAGATGGGGAGATAGAGGAGGGCTTCACACCCTGGAAGACTGGAGGAAGAATAAGAACAGTAGGAGAGAGGGGAGAGGGGCGCACCCTTGCTTCTCTTGCAATTTCACAAAAATTCTCTTCATTAATTCTAGTAAATGGAAAATACATGGTTTATGTATGAAATTGACTCCCTTGGCAATTGAGCTCCCATACCCTCAGATCTATGGTGGGTGAAGGGTACCTTGGGGATGTCAAATCCCAATTTATCCCATGTGGTCAAAGCATATTACATATGATAATCAAACTAGCCTAATTAGGATAAAATAGGGGGCGCCCCCTTCATGGGCCAAGACCATCCACTTGGCCTATGAGCCCATAACTAACCTATGGACCTTCCAACCTAGATAGCCCATGAGAGGGAAAAGCCCAATTGGGCCTTAAGTGGCTTTAAGGTCCATTATGAAGGCCTTATGGTCCAATATGACATAACCCCCTTAATGGACTCTAATAAATGAAACCTATTAATGGACTCTACATGGAATGTGGCCCAATGGCTTATTAAAAGCCTTACAAAGGAGGTCAAATGAAAAAAATCAAACAAACACACTAATACAAGCCAATACAAGCCATAATACACAAATACGTTCCACACGTATAATGAAGTAGCCTTTGATGCCCCCATCACCTACCTCCACCCCTCACACAATTCGGTGAGGCTGCACTAGTGCAAAGGCACTACTGCTGATTCACAGCTTCTAATCAGAGAGATAAACTCTCACAACTCCGCTGCCAAACCGCTTGAGGGTACACAGCCCTGAAACCCACAGACCGGTGAGCACACCGCCTGTCTTCCTACTCACAGGTAGGGAACAAGGTAAGCGTATATGTTTTCAAAGAAAAACAAAGTTGTAAAAAGAACAACCAGACAGAGTACGACAAAGAAGTTCTATGGGAAGGAAAACTCCTGTCTGGGAAGGAGCTCGAGGACTCCTTGGTTCTCTTCTTGTTCTTCCTGGTTCGTCACCACAACCTCAAGAGGGAAGGACGATCTTGCTTCCAGCTCTCAAGGGAACCGGATGGAGCTTCACAGATCATTTCTGCCTTGCTGTGAGATCTCCTCGAGTGAGGAAGAAGAGCATCTACTATGTTGCACTCACTCCAGCAGCACCAGGAAGGAGATGGCTTCATGAGCAAGCTTCTACGTTGCTACCCTTTTTTTTTCTTTCTCCTTGCCTCACTCTTTGAACTAGAGCTCATGCTCCTGATATATTGGTGGCTCACGGCAACTCTAACGTTGTCCACTGCAGAAGCTAAACCTAAAATGCCACATCCACATTATTTGATCAGCTTCCTTTGCATCGTTGACCCTTGTCTGTCATGCCTGCTAGTATGTGGGTAGGTAGGGGACCATATCAGGAATGGTACCGTCCTTTCAGTGGATGTCTCTGCCAGAACATGATCATCTGACGCAGTATTCTTCTTGATGACTTTTTTCCAGAACGAACTGATCCTCCAGGATAAGTTCCGGATCTTGAAGAGCGGATTCTATTAGTTTCAGATCCGTTCTGGACGATCATGAACGTGTTGACACTTTACACACAGGGTGTCGACACATCCCATTAAGATCTTTTAGACCCATGGCTTCCAAGCAGAACAGGTCGACACCTTGATGAGCAAGTGTTGACTCTTGCGCCATACTCGCATGTAGATCGTGCTGTCGTGTCGAGATGTCACAAGGCAGTGTCGGGACATATGCACCAGAGGGTGGTAAGGCCTGCTTCTTGGAACCGAGGTGTCGACACTTTGCGTTCAGGGTGTCGACACTTTGGTCAATCCAGAGGCCAGACAGAAATGGCCTCAAAATGGATTTCTTCTTGGGGTGTCGACACTTTGGTCAGATGTGTCGACACTTGCTTCATGCCAGAGCTCGACCGGAGATGGTTCATCATGATCTCTTCTAGATGTGTCGACACGTTGTGGGAGGTGTCGACACTCTTAGAGTGTTTCTCCTGTGATTGTTCAGTCTATACATTAAACCAAACTTATTAGATATTCCTCAATTATCTAATGATGATTTATGGTTTGTTATCATCAAAATCAGGGGACACAACATTCTCCCCCTTTTTGATGATGACAACCCTGAATCATTATCTCCAAGCATTCATATATCAATACAACATTTTGGTTGAGGAAACATCAGCCAGATGAGTTTTTGCCATTCAACAGACAGTCATTTTTATATATTTCAACAAAAAAACTTGTTCCATTGATGAACCATAGTTTCATACAACTTAAGCAAGGATTTGCATTCAAGCATTTACATGAAGCTGTCTAGATGCAAAAACAAAAATCTAGATGAAAAAAAAACTAACTAGATGCTTATGCTGGATGATGCTTGTATCACCCTCAAAAGTCTTCAGAACTTCTCCCCCTTTGTCATCAGCAAGGAGGGGGTGAAGGAGGAGGCTGCTGTGGTAGAGGCATGGTGCTAGAGCTTGGGCTGCCTGGGAAGTGGAGTTTTTGTGCCTCATGGAATTGCTGTTGTAGTTGCATGATTGTGACTGCTAGAGAGTCAACCTTCTGAGTCAGCTGCTCATCCCTTTGTTTCACAAACCGGTGTAGAGTCTTGATGTTTTCATTTATATCCTTGAGCCAGGTGTGTATCATTTCACAAATGTACTCTGTCTCTGCCCTCTGTTGGGATCCTTGCGGTGGGAGACGAGAAGATGTTGCTTCCGTCTGAAGAGGAGGGCACCATTCATCATCTGTGTCGGCCAAGGCTGGTTGGAGTTGGGCTTTATGCAGACGAATGAGTTCCAGAATTTCAGTACCAACCATATCAAGTTTGTTGTACACAACATTCATTTTGGCCTCAGCTTTGGTGGTGCTGTTCACTATTAGTGTTGTGTCAGTGTGGACTTTTTCTGCAAGCTTGGAGGAGGCATCAAGGAGCTTGTTGTAGTCAACATACACCTTCCCTTTCATCCGGTGGGAGGCATGAAGTAGCCGTGTAGTAGTGGCATTAACTGTTCTTTCCAGATTAGATGTGGCATTGATAGTTCTAGTGATCTCTGTGGTCACTTGTTCTCTGATGGATAGTGTTGCTGCAGCTACCTGTTCTGCAATCTGATTGGAGGTGTCCATCAGCCGGGCACACTTGATGTTGAGATGACCTTGATCTTCTCGGATGTCATAGGCATGCATGACCATTTCAGCAGTTTTCTCCTGGGTTTCAGTGTGAATTTGCCTTAGCCTCTTCATAATTGTCCCGACCCTTTCACACACATTTATGATAGAGTTCATGAAGCTTCTCAACCTTTCATCTGACTTATTTTTGTCGTTCACAAATTTCTCCCATCTGCTGGTTTGGACTTGCTCATAGTGAAGTTGTCTGGCTTCCAATCTGTCCACTTGCAGACTGACCTGACAAAATGAGGAGTTCATGCTCCCAAATTGTGCGGTGAGGAATTGGATAAGAGCAGGGTGAATGTCCATGAGGCCACCAGTTGCACCAAAAGCTGGGCCTCTTGAGGTGGAGGCCTCGGCATGGAATTCTGGAGGTGCATCCCGTTCACTAAACACTCTAGGCTCATTGTCTAGAGACAGTGGATGTTGGATGCCAAATGCTATCATCATCCCTGGCCGGTCCATGTGGTCTTCAGACTACTACTGCTGTTTGTACTGCTCAAAGTGAGCGTCTACATGGAACGGTTCTTCATGCTGGTCTAACTGCTCATCTAAAGCTGGCTGGTTAGGCTGTTCCTGTTGAACTGGCTGTATTGGTGGGTCAGGTAAATGGCCAGGTAGATTTCTTATAATTCTGTCACCTTCTTTCTTAAAGTGCATGTAATTCTCAATGAACCTCATGCAATAGACATTGCTCCTGCGGATTTGTGTTGACTTTTCATTGTCTAGAGGAATTCCAACATTCTAAAATATTGCTGTAAGCTGTGCTGCATAGGGAAAACTTCTCCTGTTGCGTATACAACTGTCCATAATCTGTAGAATAATCTCTGGAAGGCAGATATGCTGATTGTACAGAAAAAAATGAACCGCTGGGTTTCTGTTAGCCGACTCCTGCCACCCCCTTGTGGGGTAAGCATGGTTGTACACATGTGGTGCAGGAGACTCTGTAAGGGAGGAAACCGATTGGTGTCAAAGGATTTGACAAGAGTTTGGGTTTCACCCTGAGTGTTCCTGGGCTTGCCTGTCAGGATGGTATAGGCGGCAGACAAATGAATGTCACATTTAGACTCTATAAGCCCATCGCGAGGAATATGTAAAGCTTTGTGAAGAAGCTTGGTTGAAAGTTTGATTGTGACCCCCTTTACCTCAGTCCTTAGGACTTTTTGATTCTGGTCATAAACTAAGTTCTTATGGAACTGCTGTACTAGAAATGTGTACACCCTGTGGTCAGACATAAATCTTCTCCATCCTTGGAGTTCAAAGAGCGGCAGTAGTTCAGGAAAATTCTCAAGCAGCTTACGGTCACTGAAATCCACATACCTAGGGAAGAGGACTCTGGTGGGGTCACCTTATTCCCTGACTGAGGGAGCAGCACGGGGCTGCGGAGGTGCTGACGGTGCCTTGGCCTTCCCTTTTTCAGCTGTGGACAGACGTTTCCTGTTAGTCAGAGGGTCGTGCGGCGTGCTCTTGTCACTGTTAGAACCTTGCGCTTCTGCGGCTCTCCTCTTAGCTGGTTCGGCAGCTATTCTATCCTTATAGCTCTTGGATCGCACTTCCTTGTGCGTTTTATTTGCTGTAGGGGTTTGAGCAGCGGCCTTTTTGGATGTGGCCACGTCCTTCCTCTTGCCACGGGTGACCGGAGGAGCCATGGAGAGGGCAAAAAGGAGGAAGGGAGGGTGACGGAAGGCAGCTGTAGCTAGGCTGGGGAGATGGTTGCACAAGCGGAGGGAAACGGAGAGAGGTGTCGACCTCCACGGCGAGGATGTGCAGACGCGCCGGAGAGCGGGCTCGCTAGTGAAATACGGTTTGAAATGAGGAAAGGTAGAAGATGCGATTTTCACCGCCGAGTAAATAGAAAAAGTTGAGATTTTTCTTTTTGAAAAAACAACCCTAAGATAAGAAATGGCAGAAATACCCCTATTAATATATATTTGAACGGTTTAATACATATAAGCTTAATTTAGAAGAATAAAAGATTAAGAAAACCATTTTTGCATCAATTAATAAGATTAAAAGATTGAAAGAAGTCAAATGAGTTAACCAAGCCTATTAATCTTACACATTAAGTTCAGTTGGCAAGATTGGGGGAAAGAAATTAATCAAGTATCGAAGATAAAGAAAGAGCCCCAAACCATTTTTGAAGTATGCCCGAGAGTCAGCCCCAAACCATTTTTTTTAATTTAACAGTCTGATATAGCATTCACTTTTTGACACAAGAAAACACGTTGTTTAGACGCCAGAGTCCCTGGTTACTCAGTGTAGCTTATCGTCCTATTCACTTTTGATCAAAGGTAGCAGTCTTCATCATGACTAGATTTCACTGCACTTCATTGATGCAGGATCTAATTTCTCTAAAGATCATGTCATTGCTCTAAAAATTGCAATATGATTTTTGGAGGCATATTCTCTAGATGACTTCAATTATAGGGGAGATGTTTAAAGACAATACAGGCTAATGATTCTTGAACCAAAAAAAATGCCATTTTACAATTAACTTTCAGAAGGGTAGGCCATGGTTAGGATCAATGACTTGATGAATGGTTTAACCCTATTAAAAGTGCAAGGTTGGTGCAACTTACCATAATTATCAGCCAAATTAAGGGATATAAACATTAAACCACTTCCTTAATAGGAGTGGAATGGAATGACTTACCCAGGGTTGTATGAACGAACTAAAACATTCTCAACTACCCCTAAATAAATGCTCGGTGATTTTAGGCAAAGGTTTAGAGGCAAAAGATTTGATGTGGAAATGAAGATGTTGGGATCGGTGCGATGGATTCAGAGGGGGGTGAATGAATATATCCCCAGATATATATGATTCTCAGACTGAATTGCATTCAGATATATATGATTCTCAGACTGAATTGCATGGCCTACAGCTTGTGTTCCTCAGATCATATCAAAAATTTAGCTGACCAACTTAATCAACAATAGAAACAAATCAGTCACACCAGCTAAGAAATATGTGAAGGATGAGTATAAGCTGGTGGAAGGGTCAACAACAAGATAGAAGTGCATTAGAAGAAAGTATATCAACAAGCAGTAGCTGAGTCTGGACTACATATAGATCAACTATTTTAGTGAAGACAGTAGAGAATTCAATTGAAACAAATTGAGAGCATTAGAAGATCCAATAAACTAGACAGAAGGGTTTCAGGTGAGAGTGAACAAGATGATCAAAGTGTCTCCCTCTGTCTAGATACATCATGTAAATAGCAAAGCATGAGCAGCAGTATGGTTAATCAAGAATGGTTGAACTCCCCCTGACTAAGTGCATGAAATGTAATAAAAGCACAACACATGATTTCAAATTCTTCATTCATATATGATTCATGCAATTTTGACAGAAGGAAACTACCATAAGCATGATTGCGCAATTCATATTTAAGAGAATCTCAACTTAGCATCAACAGAGCAACATGATATATAATCATTTCAAATTCTCAATTTTCGGATGATGAAATTTAAACAGATTGTTCAGAACTGACCTGAAGCGTAGAATCCTGGGGTTTTCATTTTTGAGTGCGTTGTATTATTAACCCCTTTATTCATCAACTTCCAAGGCACACCTGCAAAGGCTAAAGTATTTTTATCCAACAGGAACCCAAGCAGCCTTGGGTCTTGAAGTAAAAGTGACACCTCTGAATGGTGCTTTCCACATTTTCTGAGACTTCAGATCATCACTCATCATCAAGGAGCAATTATCCATACAATGACCTATCTGACCACAGTAATGGCATGATGTAGTAGATTTTAAATTCTTTTTATGCAAATTACTGTTGTCATGAAATTTATTAGCAAAGTGAAATTTCTGTTTACTAAAACCAGCCAGCCAACAATCAGCAGCTCTATGGCCTGGCTTCCCACATTCACAGCATGAAGAGTTTTTCTTTTTATCGATTAAGTTATTTCTAGCAGAATCATAGAAAGCAGGGAATTTTACAGATTTAGAATTCAATCTATTTCCCTGAGCATGCCAGCAGTTCTTGACTGTATGGCCATACTTTCCACATTCGAAGCATCCAATGTGCTTTCTCTTAGAACCAAAATTATTTCTTTCAAAAATATCTTTGTTATCATGGAAATTAATAAATTCAGAATGAAATTTCTTCCCCTGAATGTGCCAACATTGAGCAGCAATGTGGCCCAGTTTGCCGCAATGAAAACATTGAATGCTTTTCTTATGATTTGCATGATTTTTAGCATGAACATTTCTATCATGCAATTTTTTAGCATTGAGATCATCATGTTTCTTTAGTCCACAAGTATGCATAAGATGACCAATTCTGTGATAGTAAAAACACTGAATCCTTTTATTCTGAGCTAAAGAAGATTTCTTAATCTGAGAATTCCTAGCATGAATTCTGTTAAGTTTCAGATCATCCTTCTTCATCACAAAACAATCAGCCATCTCATGACCAAATTTCCCACAGTAGAAGCAATTAACATACTTAGCATTAGATTTATTGTTAACTTGAACTTTCTCAGTATGTTGATTGTTCTTTTTATTTTTCAGTGGTTTTTGATTCTCAGTCGCAGTAGATTATTTTGGAGATTGTCTTGAAGTTCCTTCTACTTCAGAGCTTCGAATAAAAGTGGTACATAGCTGGTTTCTCTTGGCTTGTTTAATTTCAGAAATATTGCCTGTCCCTTTTCTTTGACCACTTACATTATCTTTCAGAGGCATTTTCATTTTACCTTTATCCTTCACAGATTCAGACATGAAATTTTTTAGATCATGGATTTCAGACTTTAGAGAAATAATGTCAACCTCATAACAAGCAATGTCAGATTCACAGCTGATAACCTGTTGATGTAAGGCATCATTCAGACTTTTGAGTGTATTAATTTTCTGTTTCAATCTTTCTTCAGAGTCATTTTCAACACACTTTCCCTTTTCAATGGTTAGTCATTTTTCTCCCATAACAGTATTTAAGACCATGAGCTTTTTGTTTTGATCCTTCAAAATTTTCATTTCTTCCATCATTCTTTCATTTTCTTTTATTAGTTCTTCATTCTGAACTCGCTTATTTAGTAAGATTTGATCACTGTTAATTGAGCTCAGTTTTTCTTCCAGTTCAGAGATCTTATCTGTGAGATCCTGATTTTTATTTTCCAAAATAGAAATTTTTTCCTTACTCTTATCAACATCGACTAAGCAGATTTCATGAGATTTTCTCAGTTCTTGACAGTTTTCACAAGGAGCATTCGAATTAATCTGATCACATTTCTTTTTCAACTTTTTATTTTCAGATTTTAATTTCCTACATCTATCAGTAAGTTCTTCATTTATATTCCATAAATCATCAAGCAAAATCTCTTCGGATCTAGAGCTTACCTTGGATGAAGTTTCCTCCTGTTGATCAGAATTGTGATCACCCCGGTTGGCCATCAAGCATTGATCCTCTTGCTCCCCATTTGTAGCAGTTATTCAATCCAATATTTCCTTTCCAGAAGCGCACCTGAGAACAAAAGGAAATCTATCAGTATTAACTACAGCTTTCAAAATATAAAAAACTGTGACATTATCACGGTTCTTTACTCTGTCCTCTCTAGACCACTTGGTCTCATCATGAGATAATTGGTGTGGGCCTTTTGAAACGAAACTCCAAAGATTAGGGTCAATGGAATTCACATAAACACATAGGCCGCCTAACCACTAACTGAAGTTAGAACCATCAAACACAAGCGGATGAGCCATTAAGACAGATAGCAAACAGGTTCAACGCACAAAGCAATCAATAAGAAATGCACCAAACTACAAATAGCAAAGCACCACACAGACTAGCAGGATCCTCTGCAGATCGTTGGATCTGGAAGCACAGAGACCCGCTCTGATACCAATTGTTGGGATCAGTGCGATGGATTCAGAGGGGGGTGAATGAATATATCCTTAAGAATTTTACCCCAATTAAAAACTATAACAATCAGAGATGCGGAATTAACACAAATAAGTGCCTTGTATGACACAGGTGTTCTTTTCGAACGAAATGGAAAGATCAGATAGACTTAACTTCTGATCTACTCTATATGCGCTAGTGTGCAAACCCAATTCCAATCAAATATGTGGTGTGCGAATAAAACACTCATTAGATGAAAGAACACATCGAACCTAATCATGCAACTAGCGAAACACAATAGACAATCAAACCACTGCACAGAAGATTTTTAAGGTGGTTCGGTCCTCCAGACCTACGCCCACCCCACACTCCAACTAGAGTGTGGATTCCGCTGATACACAGCTTAAACCGCTGGGCCTCACAGCTTGCCTACAACTGCTGACTAACAGCTTGACCGCTGGGCATTACAGCTTTGCCAACCGCTGGGGACTACAGCTTAACCCGTCCAGAGGAATCCTCCTCTGCCCACTGAGCAACACAGCTTGCTGTCCGAGGTATCCACCTCTCCCGCTGAGCAACACAGCTTGCTGACCAGAGGAATCCTCCTCCGCAACCGCTGAGCAATACAGCTTAGCTCTGCTGACTAACAGCTTGAAACAAAGGTAAAAAAGAAAAACAACATATGGAAGGAACACATCAACATAAAGCTGTAGACGATAGAACACAAAGTGGCTCTCAAAGAGCTGACTAGCCTGGATTTGATCCACGGTCCAGTAGGGATAGATCTTCAGATGAAGCTTCTCTTCTTCTCCCCTGATTCTCTATCTCTCTCTCTATCTTTCTTCTTCTTCTTCGTTTCTTTTATTCTCTGCTACTCTCTCTTCTTCTCTTTTTCTCTTCTTCTAGATCGTGCAGGCTCTCTCTCTATCTTCTTCTCTTTCAGATAAGTTCCCCTGCTTCGATCACTCTGCTCACGATCAATTTCTCCAGATGGAGAAGTCTTCTATTTATAGCATCAGAGAGGTGGGCGTGTGTCCTCCACAATTCTCGCCCAGAGCACCTTGACCACATGGCAGCATTTCAGCTCACTGCGTTACACGTGTCACGATCCTGGCACATCCTTCATTCTTGGATCACGTGCCCTTCTTAATTTCTTCGAGCAGATATCCTGCAAAGGTTAGAGCACAGAGTTGGTTCGAGATTTGATCTAAGCCTGTACATACTTGATGCATATAATGCAGTATGCATATTAGAAAGTATGTACAATGAAGGTGAATGCACAGACATGCCACCAGAGAATGTATAGACTTTGAATGCCGGGTGAAGAGTATACAGACTTTGTCTTGAAAGATGCACAAATGCATATAGGAAAGTATGCACATTGAAGATGAATGCTCGGACATGCCATCAACGAGTGTGCAGACTCTGCGTGCAATGCGACAAGACGATGTACAGACTTGTTAAAGTGATGCACGGACATATCAGCAGAGAATGTGCAGACTTTGTGTATGCATGAAATAACCGAATGCACTGACTATGCTCATGAATGTATAGACTTGATAGCATGCGGCGATGCATAGATTTGATAGCATGCGGCGATGTATAGACTTGTGAAATGATGCACGAACTATGCATATGCATGAAGAACACTTGGCTATATTGACTAATCGAATGAAACAACGGAGGTTGTACAGACTTACTGTCAAGGAATGTACAGGCTTGAGTTGATGCAGACTAGGCAAGACTCTGTACGGACTTTATACCTTGAGCATGCATGAGCCTAGGCATGCACTAGCTTATGGCCATCATAAAACACAGTTATGAAATGCATAGGCCTAGATGGTTAACCCTGCACTGACTATGTATGCATAATGAACACGCATCGACTTCAAATTAAAGCAACTGATGAATGCACCGATGCAGTGTATGCATATGGCAGATATTGAACCGATGCAATGTATGCAGGAGAACTAACAATGCAATCTATATACTAGATCATGCATCGACTATATGACGTGCAACAACAGTTAATGTACCGATGCAAGCTACACTTGTTATGCACGGACTAGAGTTGCACCGATGTAGAGACAGACAATGCAATGAGATGAATGTGCACACTCAATCAATCAATCATACTCATAGTGCTTGCTGACATCAAAACCATTCATACTCATAGTGCTTGCTGACATCAAAACCATAGGGGCACAACAGAAGAGAGCAGTGATTAGAAGGGTGAGAGGACAGAATGATTCTCCATTTAATTACACGAGTGGCAGGATGAAAGTGTCGACACTTCCTATGAGGTTGTCGACCTGCCTAGAGTAGGCTTAGACAATGCACAGACCCTGATTGCGCCGACCCTACTTTTTTAGACAAGAAGGCTGGACCGACCTTGTTATGGAACATGCACCGACCTTACTCAAGATATGAACCGACCTTCACATGACTGGAAGGTGTCGACCTTCCTAGAGTCGGCTCAGACAATGCACAGACCTTGTATCCTGCATGTGTCGGCACATGACTGGAAGGTATCGACTTGGTCAAAAGTCTGTTCTCAGCCTGTGTCTCTGATTCTTATCTGTCTTTATTTCCTTTATTTCTGAAATACTCCTGCCATCTTCTACTGCCAGTGCCTCTGACTTTCTTATTTCAATCAATCATTCAAGAATGGTTTTACCTCTTTGCTGCCACTGAGAAGTGCTTTATTGGATGCTAAAGCTTTAAGCATACTTATGCACTATAAATTAACTATACAGATGTCAATATGCATTTCTGACTCATGGTACTTGGCGGAGGCCAGTCCTCACGCATGGGGAGAGTTTCCTGGCAGGCGTGACCTGTCTTTCCACTTCTCGACATTTGATATACCATTTAGTCAAAAGATGATATTTAACTCAAAACACCCAGAAATGCACACAAGCTCCCCCTGAATGTGACCATCATTTATGAAACAGTGTATACAACCAATAGACCAGTTCTAGACAAAAATAGACATGCTTGTACCCATCATAGTAAAGACAAGTAACTTGTGCATCGAAAAGGAATAGATAGCTCAAATCTGAGTGGATTGAGGTCTGCATAGACCTAGCCCTCTCCTTAATGCTAAAAACCTATCATTGCTTAAAGGTTTTGTGAAAATGTCTACAATCTGATTTTCTAAGTCAAAAAAATGGAGCTCAAAGTGATTTTTGAGGACTTCATCCCTTGTGAAATGATGCCTAATTTCAATGTGCTTAGTCCTAGAGTGCATGACTGGATTTTTTACAAGATTTATAGCACTTGTGTTATCACACAGAATGGGAACACAGCGAGAATCTATTAGATAGTCTTGGAGTTGGTGTTTGATCCACAGCACTTGGGTGCCACAACTCCCTGCAGCAACATATTCTGCCTCTACAGTTGAGAGGGAAACCGAGTGCTGTTTCTTGGAGGCCCAAGAAACCAAACACCACTAAGAAATTGGCAATAGCCACTAGTGCTCTTGCGGTCCAATTTGCATCCTGCATAGTCTGCATCTGAATATGAAATAAGTGAAAGTTCACGGGATGCAAGATACCATAATCTCAATTCTTGAGTGCCTACAAGGTATCTAAAGATACGCTTACAGCAGTCAAGTGGGACTCTCTAGGACTAGACTGAAATCTTGCACAAAGGTAAACACTAAATTGAATGTCTGGTCTAGATGCAGTTAGATAGAGTAATGACCCGATCATACCTCTGTACCTCTTTGCATACACAAGTGTACCTTGTTCATCTGCATCTAGTGAAGTGGCAATCCCCATTGGAGTTCCTAATGGTTTGCAGTTGGTCCGAGCGCGTGGTAGCCCTGGGTGCACTCCCGTAGCCGCTGCCTCAGGTCTTCCGGGGAGGGAAGAGGCTCGCTCTGTGAGTAGCCTCGTGCCCGCTGAAGCAGGGCGGCACCTGCACTCGCCTCTAGCAATGGCTCTGGCGGGGAAGCGAATGTAGGCCACTCGACCCCTAAATCCAGGGAGAGGTCTCCGGACGCGGCCGGCACTCCAGTGGAACCTGCATAGTTCTGACAAACACCAGAGGGAGTAAATAATACATGACAGTCTTCCTTCGACAAACAAGGTGAAAAACCTGAGAAAATGAAGGAGACAAGTCTTGGCTCCTTACCTGGAGCAAGTCCAACTGTCCCTAAGGCATCATCTGTCGGGGTCGGGGAGGGCAACTGCACCTCTGCCTCAATGGCATCACCTGCCAAGGTCGGAGAGGGCAATGATTCCTCCATCGTCCGATCATCTCCAGCAAGCATGGGTGGGACAGAGGGCTCCTCCTGCCCGCCCTCGTCAGGAGCCGACATACATTCCTCTCCAGACTCTGATGCTGCGAGTAACCCAAGAATGTTAACACTCTGCCTTATAAAGCTAACAAGCACCAAATAAAGACGGAAAGGCCACCGCATACCTCCAGGAGTGGTCCTCGTCGAAACCTCCCTACTAGCAGTAGCCCCGGAGGAAGAAGAGTTCGAGCTCGAACTGTCCTCTGTCTCCATCTCTAAGCTGCCATTGTCTGAAGAGCTCGACGACGTCCCCGACGAACTCTTGGAGGTGGCCGAACCGGAAGCTCATGCAAGCCAACGAAGCAAACAAGGTCATCACAAGACCCAGCTCTATACAAGGGCACGTCTCCAGCTAAGAGTTGCAAACAGAAAACTCACCGGCCGGAGGACTTCCCTCCAAAACCTTATCGATGTCGGCGATCTCCTCATCGCCCTCAACAGGCGCCACTCCCGTGGGCCCCTCTCCCACCACTTCAGCCCCATTACGGGGTAGCTCACCTTCTTCTAGTGGCGAAGGAGCACCTGTAAACAATGCCAACATGACCTCAGCACTAGAAGACAATCAACACAAAGGGTTTAGCAGAAATGATTAAGTCCCCAACTACATACCTGAGGGTCCCATGCTTAAAGACCCGACCAGCCCCACAGTACAGGCCGACGCCACGTCTGGCAGGGAAGCTTGCTCCACCCCCGCCAACAGTTGTGGCAACAAGCTAGACACTTCTTTAGTCGCGGGCGGCATTGAAGCACTCCTCCCCTCAGGCTCCCCCTCAAAGGAGGGAAGGGACACTGAAGAGCCGGTACGGACCAGCTCCTGAATCATCTCTAGAGTAGCGGCTGGATCCTCACCTGGAAAATGACATCATAAAGCCAGTCAGTATCGGTGTCCCCGCAACTATACAATGGAAGGGCAATGCCCTCCGCAGCGATTCAATACTTACCCAAGCCATCCTGTGTCGCAGCGGGTTCCTGCCCGTCAACAGATGGGGGCACCTCGCCTCGCATCTTAGAGGGAGTTGCGGTCTCTGATGCCTCGGCCACCTCTGCATGACGCCAGCAACTATGTCAACTCTCAAAATCAAGTACAGCCATAAACATAACATGCTCAGTCCCAGAATTATTTACCTGGATGGGCATCCTTTGAAGCCTTCCATGGCTCAAATTTACGAAAGGTCTCAACACTGGGGGTGGTCTCATCCATCAGATGAAGGAGCCCCTCCATATCTATCTCATAATCGACCCTGTCGTCAGGAAGTGGGTCGACCTCCTGAGGTGGCGAGAAGGCCGCGTCAGCCCCGGTCTCCAGTGGCAATGTGAAAAGCAAATCCAATTGCACAAGGTTAGCCGATCATCAAGGTGGAATCAATATAAAGCAAGCAGGCGGATACATCACTTACTCAGAGCTGGTTCTGCCTCAATATGCTCCCTTGCAGCGGGTCCCCGAGAGGACTCGCCGACCTCTCTGACCCCAGTCTCCACCCGGGGGCGTTTCCGCCGAGGCTGAAGGGCCCCGCCACTATCCTCAGAAGACGTCCCCGTGGAGGGGTGATCCCTGTCCGCCACAGAGCCTGCCAATAAACATAGCCACAAGAGATCTCTCAGCCATATACCTTAGAAAATGACAAAGCGGGAGCAATAGGCTAACGAAGAGGTCTTACCTGAAGCCACAAAGGGGGTCAGTGGCAGAGGAACCAACTGCTCCGGCTTCAAGCCCACGACCCGTGCGGCCTTTGCGACCGCTTCCTTCACGTCCCTCAGGGTGTAGGCGCACTCGATAAGGGACACGAGCTCCATGGGTCCGGCCGACCCCATCGCATGGGCGATATGACGCCTCCAGTTGTCGATCACCGTGTCTTAAAGCTCCCCTCGGGGAGCACTTGGTCCAGTGAACCCCTCTGCTCGAACCTGCAGTCAGCTATAAATTGGGTCCACCAAGTCCTCAACGTCTCGGGTCGAGATGCCCTGGCTCCAGTACCTCCAGGCGTCACCCGCGCCTGCCGGAGGGGCTTCAGTGCCCCGTTGCCGCTCCGTCCTGCAGACAGTAAGCCTCGGCTCCCCCGGGGCGCTTGCTGCGCCAGCCGCTCCATCTCCCGGTGGATCCGAGAGAAGGGGGTCCGTAGGTACCCGTCATCTAGCGCGATGAGGGGCAGATCCCCCCGCAAGATGCGGGTCTCCTCAGCTTTCCGGATCGCCGAGGCCTTCTACCGGTACTGGTGACTATGCTCGAACCACCACCTGGCATAGTGGACGTCGAACCGTCCCCTGCGTCCCAGCACAGGCGTCGGTAGTCACTCCGGCTCTCGGCGACAGTAAAAGTCCCACCCCGCCGCAGCTAGCAAATGGGTGTCCCGGCCTCTGTACTGACGACCCGCCAAAGGGAACTCCTGGTTCAGCGGAATCCCTTGGTCGTACCCGAAGTTTCGAGCGAACCTGTGCGGGTAGTATGACTCTAAGAAGCTCATCACGGACCGGTGTAGAGGCAGCACGGCTGGTCGGGTGCTCATCACCCACTCCGTGTATAGTGCCGCATCCGACTCCCGCTGGTAAGGAAGGGCGCAGGCCGCCCCGCCATTCAAAGGCACCATAATCAGGTGGGAGTCCCTAGTGGCACCGTCAAAGGGAACACCCTCCTAGCCCCTGTCGGGCAAGTAACACAAGACTCTCTTGGCTTCTTCCAGCTGTACGACTGCGTCCCCGTTCGGCTGCCCGATGAAGCTAAACAACAATGGTGCTGCCTGGTTCGCCACAGACCCGCGAGACACCAACCCTGGAAATAGTAGGCCAGCCCACGCACTGAGGTAGTGGGTCGGCAGAAGCAGGCTCCGCTCGCGTGGCGTCGGGTGCACCGTCAGTCCCCCCAGTCCCTGGTAAACATTGGCCAAAGCCACCGGGGCTAAGGCCAGCCTCCGTCCCTCTGCCAGTTGGCACGCAGGCCGCAATAGCTCTACTCTCAGCTGGCGGTCCTCCCCGTGTGGGACCACGAACGTCGCCAACCAGTATGCCAAGTACGCGGCCAGGTGGGTCACGTCTGGCAGCCTCTGGGGGTTTCACCCCTCCTGTGGTGCGCAGATATACCTCGTGTATGTTCGGAAGCGCAGCTCCACCTCTGTGTACTCCTCCCACGGAGTCTGGTCTCTAGCAAACTCCTGGTGAAAGCATAAAGGTCCGTTGTAAAAGTGGCGGACCCACGCGTTCAGCGGCACCCTGGGAGTCTGTGCTGCTCTCTCTCTCCCGGCCAGGGCTAAATCCCTCCAGGTCTTCAGTAAATACCGATAGCTGTAAGAAACCCGATATCGTCCATGCCCGTCGGTGTGGCTACGATGGAGGTCATCCAGCACTACCTCCTCGTACCCCTCGCTGCTGATCAGCAACCCAGAGATCCTGTACAGGGACCACAAGTCTAACGAGGTCTCTCCCTCATCCATTGCCACGGTGTTCCACCTACGGTTGAAGCGCTCTGCCAGCGCCTGTAGAAGCCTTGTGTAGCAAGGATACCCATACAGAGTCGCAGTCATAGCATATCGGATATCAGCTCGGTCTAGCAACACCCGGTAGTGGTGTACTATGCCCATCAACCACTCCGTAGCTCCCTGGCGGTATCTGTGTGATGAAATTACTGCCCAGCGGCCATACCAGCTAACGACAGTTTGTCGCAGAATCCAGGACAGAAGGCTGTGGTCATCATAGCCCTCCCCGACATACTCCAGCCCTGATGGCTCCAGTGCTAATCCTGGACTGCCCTCTATCTCTGCTCGGTGGTGTCCGTGCAAATCCCAGGAAGAGGGACCCATCACTCCAGCGCGAACTCCAAACTGGTCTACTTTGCTGAAAAAACCCAGGCACTCAGCACTGGGGAACTGACTTTGCCTCCAGTAGTCCATAGAGAAACTTGGAAAGCTACAAAGGACGATTCCATGCAAATTGTCTCGGCCCACCAAGATCGCCCGCTCTAGTCGGCGACAGGCTCCAGCAACCCGAGAGTCACTCTCCTCTATGCATGACGGGACAAAGCGTCTGATGAACTCAAACAAGTGATGATCCAGAGGAAACTCCACTGGGTAGCCACCTCTATGATCATAAGTGTAAAGCCCACCCGCCTCCGACGTGCGGGCCAACTCCACAATCCCAACTCCTCTGCCGCGCTCACCAACGGGGCCCTCGGCCACAGTCGTGTGCCCCCAGTCGAGCTGCTCCACATTAGCCATGGTAATGACTGGCGGACCCAAAGGGGGCATGAGCCACTCGGTCCTCCTCACCTAGTGGTCCACCTCCCGGACCACATGCCTCGGGACCCTCTCGTCCCTACCAAATCGTGCCATAGCTGCAAGACATAGCGCCAAAAATGGTCAGCGTGCCAGAAATTCAACACAAACAATACAATAAGCTCCACTTTGAAAAGGGGTTACACTGTGGTTAACCACAGTTTAACCCTGGGCATGCATCCGATTGTGCTTTGATTGCGGGCCAAGGCTAACCCTTGGATGAGGTGGGCTAACTACGGGTTAATCCCGGGTTTCGAATCCCACCTCGCGAGGTGGGTTCCGTCTGTCCCGGCTTGGCCTTTACCTTCCTGCCCCTGTCGCCTATCGCTTGTTGCTTCGGGGAAGGGAAACGGAGGGAACGGTGGAGGAGCTTGGGGTCGCAGAAGGACCGGAGCAGGGACCACCGCTCCAGGTGCAGCGGGCAGCGGTCGCTCGGCTCGGCAACGCCGATGAGGAGGCGGAAGGAGGACGCGAGTGCAGACACCTGATCGACATCCCGGATGAAGGGGTCGATCGGGGGGTCGATTGGAGGGGAGCCCGTGGGAGTAGGCTGTCAGGGCAGGTGGAGGTGGCCTAGGCAACCCCGCCATGGTGGTTGGACACGGAGCGTTGGTGGGGTGGGGCACCATCTTGGGAGGGACTGTCGCGATGGTGGTGATGGTGATGGTGGTGAGGGTGGGGCTTGTCGTGCCCGACGGAGGAGGGGTTCAGAATGGGGCTTGTCGTGCCCGACGGAGGAGGGGTTCAGAATGGGGCTTGTCGTGCCCGACGGAGGAGCTGCTGCCCTTGCAGCCATCGACGAGCTTGAGGTTGCGGATGCTGTTCAGAATGTGGTTCTGCATCCCGATCGCCACCGCCGCCACAGCATCGCCTTCCCCGACTCCCCTCCGGTCGGACGTGATCCGTCAGCTGCCGCTGCTAGGGTTCCGCATTGGAACCATCTCCGACGTGATCGAGAAGAACAACATGAACATATAATTTGTGTGTGTGAGAGAGAGAGAGTGAGGGGAGGGAGAGAGAGAATGAGAGAGAATAGTAACATTTAATAAAAAAATCATAAACAAGGGGCAATCATGGTATTTTGGTTGTCATGATTATAGAGTTAACCCAATTGTTATCAAATTACATTGGAATAAAAATAGGTTAGTCCATTTCTTTATTTCCAGGTTAACTATCCTTCTATCAAACCAAAATTGGGTTAATCCAAGACTAAGTTAATCGGGTTTACTTAACCCCCAAAAAAGATAACCCCTTTTCAAAACTAAGCTAAAGCACAAGTAAACGAAGCGTCAAAATGCAACTACAACAACTCAGAAGGAGAGGTTCATGGGCCGTACGCCCTCATCTCCGCCTCCGACGCATGCCCCATGGGGGGCATTTGTTGTACTCAGACTATTTCCCGACAAAATACTCAGAAATAAGGGTTCGGGAATTTCCTCGAACACCTTCAAGGCATGGGCTACCCGGCCTCTCCGAAAACCCAGTGGGCCCAACCAACGGCCCCAACTCGCTAGCTGAGGTATACGGCAGCACTAGCAATCAATCGGGACCACTCCCGACTCATAAGTTGCGGACTTTGCCTGCATTCTACACGACCACCCGGGCCATCCCAGGGACACTGCGACTACAAGCCACGCCACGTGGCACCCAGTGAAAAGGCCAGGGGCCTGCCCGGAACGCCTTCTTTCAACCCTCCAAGGTCAAAGGGAGACCCAAATATGTCAACCACAGGCTCGGGAGGCCCGCAGTACGTGTGCATGGCTCACACACGTGTGTTCGGCATTCTGCCAAACACCTTGTGGGTGCACATATTTCAACCCTTGCACACCAACCCGCGGGCCACCCCATGGTTCCAGTGCACTAATTGAGTCCTACAACGACCTCCCAGCAAGCCGGGGCCACCCCCGACCCTCAGACACGTGGCAATATGCCACCTAACTTTAGCTCTCGGGCCAACCCGAGACTACCCAGCCAACCCGCCGTGCAACGTGGCACGTAACACAAGGCGAGACCCCTGGGCCCAAGGTGCCTCCTCCCAGCCCCTATGAACTTCTACCCTCGGCCCTAGGCCAAATCCAAGGCCCGTCCGTCACCTACGTGACTCGTTCGGCAACCCGGGGTGTGTCGGGCATTCGCCCGAACACCTTGCGAGTGGCCACTACGACTCGAAGAACAATGGCTCCCATGGGTCATTCCAATATCCCGGGACTCCATATCCTTCAAAGGATATCCCCAGACGACGAAGGAAGACCCCCCGGGGCCATCCCTCGGGACTGCGGCTCTGCCCGGGGCCAGTTTGCCCCGGGGCGTGGCCCGGGGGGCCGCGCCCTCTCCTCAACTCGGAGGCCCGACGGCCCTCCCCAGTCCCAGTTCGTGCAAACTCTCAATCTCGCGGTCCGAGGTTCGTGCAAGGTTCGTTCATCGTACCCATTCGTGGAAGAACTCGCGAAGACGAAGCCCCGGGATTACGTCAGTCACAATACCCGCGTCCCTCGCACGCACGTGGCCGGTCAACCAGTATCCTTCTAGTATCCTCCTGTCCTTTTCTCTTAGCCAATTTAGGAAGAAAAATAACCAAAAATCCAATTTTATAGAGGTGGGACCACTCCCCCCTCTCTCTTCCAACCCGGTCCGCCCAAACCCCCCTGGGGAGGGGTATAGGCGGACCAGCTTGGCCCCCCAGGCTAGTCCGCCTAAACCCCCCAAGGGGGGGGGGGGGTTTAGGCGGACCAGCCTGGACCCTCAGGCTGGTCCGCCTAAACCCCTTGGATAATAAAAATAAGATTTTTAAAATAAAAAAAGGGACCATTTGGTCCGCCCAAACCCCCCCTGGGGAGGGGTTTAGGCGGACCAGCCTGGACCCCCAGGCTGGTCCGCCTAAACCCCATCCAATAATAAAAAAAAAGAATTTTACCGCCCGAAGAGGGGTTTAGGCGGACCAGACCAACCCATGGGGCTGGTCCGCCTAAACCCCCTGGAGGAGGGGTTTAGGCGGACCAGACCAGCCCCTTGGGCTGTTCCGCCTAAACCCCATCCCCTCCACTCCGTTACACACACAAAAACACACAAAAATAAATAAATAAAATAAAAACACTATTTGGGGGGTTTACCCGGACCAAGTTGGACTCTCAACTTGGTCCGCCTAAACCCCACCCCCACCCCTTCAACTTCCTATAAATTGCCCCCCTTTCAAGCTCATGGAGGCATGAAGCAAGACAAGAACACACGGACAGACGAGCAAACGACCCCGGCCTAACTGTCGCACCCTCGGACCCCCGAGGCCTTCGGCAAGGGTCGGGAACGTAAGAAGACAAGTGCGCACACAGTTGGCTTGCTAGTCGGCTCACACATGCCGAGGGTTTGTCCCACATACTCCCCTCACGCGGTGTTTAGCCGTCTCACACCAAGCCCACCTTCGCCGCATGTAAGATGACTACGCCAACGGCAAATACGCTAGCATCCCGGGTCCGCTTGTGTACGTCAACTTACGACGGTGATGAAGGGCGCGTTATAATACCGTGCCGAGCCCCGACACGGAAGCACGTGCCCACCGTCCACCTCCCAGTCGGCCGTCGGCCCCTCGGATTAACAAATCAAGTCTAGTCGGAACTCTGGCCCGGGAATCATAGTCACGGGGCCGACCTCGACTCTCCAGTATGACAACACTCATCGTCCGAGACCCGGGCCAGACCGCTCACCTCGAGCCGCATCCGACCTCCACCAGGTGCCAGTCCGTGTCCACTCTCACCACCAAGGCAGTCGAACCCACACCAACTCCTCTGTAAAGAGTCCCTGTAAAACACGCGGATATCTGCTTTGTCACGCAATGAGCCGGGGACGGACCCATGTGCCGGAATTATCCCGCGGCTTGTGCCAGTTGTACTTTGGCCACTTAGGCCCGCTTGTAAAGCCCATGTGGCTCATCATAAAGCCAGTAAAATACAAGTGCCCGCTTTCGGGCCCCCAGCTTCCTACCTACACCACTCGGCATCCGTGCCTAACACCCTAACCCCAATAAACCCCCCTCGGTCTAACGCGCACCCATAGCTGCTGAATGCCTCCAGCCCTCTACCCACGGCTTCAAACATATATATAGACTTTTCTTCAGCTTTGAACGAAGGTATTCGGATTCAATTCGATGTAAATAAACATTGATTGCTTGCGACCGATGGGGAAAGACGTCCAGTACATGATTCTCGCAATCGCCTACGCACTCGCACCCGTGGAACCCCTTTTCTCCACGTGTCGCCCGATCGCCCGAGCCCACGTGCCGCGCCCTGGTGGCGCTTCCTCGGTCAACCCTTGGTTTCATGAGTGATTGTCGATAAATCGACTGGCACGCCCGCACCCTGTCCGGTTAACCCTTATCCTGACATTTTCGTGCCATTCGACCCTTTTTGACTTTTCGTGAAAGGAGAGTGCCCGATACCGCTGTGAGAGGCACGCAACCGTAAAGAGGATACCCGAGATACATCAAACTCCCATATTTTCCTTCCCCGCTGTATCCCTTCCTTCACCCCGATAATCGGCATGACACAAACCCGCGCGAACAGAGAGAATGGCACGCCTGGTGGGATGTCTCCCGCCTTCCTTCTTTTTGCTGAAGAAAAGTCTGTTCCAGCCCTGAAGCCCTGGTGCCCTTTCCCTATCCTTGCAGGAGAGGTAGAGGAGGGTACTCGCGTGCGTATTCTCTAGTAGCTTCTGGTCCACGTTTTGATCGTCGGATCTCTCTCGACGACTGTCAGCAACTGTTGCCTCCACAGCACTCAGCACTCCAGCAACCGTGGCGGCCGTCACTTACGGCCCCAACGTCATTGCCACCCATGCCCGGGTGGGCTACTTGGCGACGCTGATCGCTTTCGACAGCTTCGCCCCTGTTATCGGATCACCCTACTTCTTGGGTGTGGTCCCCGTGGCTGCTCTTCAGCCAACTCCAGTCTCTCTATTGGCTCCTGCGGCCAATGTGCCACATGCATCTCCAGTCCCGGTGGTCCACCTGAGTGCCGGGCACCAGACCGTCACCACTGGCCCCTGTAGGGCCCCCAAGTCAACGCCCGCCCAGGTGAGCGTTAGTTTTCGAGGCCAGCCTCGTCCGATGTCCTGCTCGGGCCCCGTGCCCCGGACTTAGATCACTATTACAGCATTTCCCTCGAGTCTCCAACCCCGAGCCCCAGTGAAGCCGGCACCCAATACGAGCTACCAGCCCCGGGTCCACGGCTCCTCAGCATTTGCCTCGGGTCCCCAACCTCGAGCTCCAGCCAAGCCGGTACCCAACACGGGCTCCCAGCCCCCGGTCCATGGCTCCTCAGCATCTTCATCGGGTTTCCAACCCCGAATCACGGTAAAGCCAACTCTCAACACGGGCTCCCAGCCCCGAGTTCGCGGCTCCCCGGTATTGCACTCGGGACCCCGATCCCGGGGTCCAGTTGAACCGGTTCTCCCCGTGGGTCTTCCACCCAGGGGGCAACGTTCCTCAGCACCTTCCTCGGGCCTCCCGACCCGAGCCCAGACTACGCCGGCACCTACCGCAGGTCCTCGACCCAGGGGCGTCAGCACCTCCGACGGCGTTGCCTCCCGGTGCAAGAGTGTCATCTCGAGCATCGGCAACACTCCTATCGGTGCGGGTGAAGGCTTACACCCGAGTCACCCAGCCATCGACTCCTGACGTGGATTACTTATCTCGGGGGCCAGTCCCAGCACCTCAGACTGACAGCTTCACGCTGCCGGTCGCTCAGGGCCGGATCTTCTCGGTCTACCATCTCGGGGCGGAGTCTTCCTTAGCTCCTCAGAAGAAGCGTCGCCATGGCCGCAGAGGTAGGCGACTCACTGCTGCAACCAGCAACTCTGGCAAGACGGTTCCTGTCGGTGATTTGTGGATCCATCTCGACGGGGGTGAACCAATCATACCCCAGGAACGGACCATTCCCACCATCCCCACCTCCAATCATTTTGACCTCTTGCGTCAAACACGAGAGGACGGGGCGAAGCTCAAGGGAGCGGGTTCCTCGATGACGGCCCGGGGGCACCCACCCCAGCCAGACACACGGCCTCCCAATACAACTCGTCGAAAAAGCGGCGACAAGGGTGACCAGTAATCTGACTTGAGGAGAATCTGGGTCACCCCAGAAGAAGCTCAAGCTGTTCGAAGGGTGCGTATCAGAAACCCCCTGCGAGCACTCAAACGCGGCATCAGACGGGATGCGACTGGCTTCATAGTAGCATCGTCTGACGACGCCCAGTCATCCAATGTCCCCCGCACAAGCAAGCGGAGGCAAAGGCAAGCCCGTCCCCGGGCCCTCTAATAACCTGTCCAAGATTCTCCTCCGACTGAAGTCGGGAGTGAGCCCCCTCTGCAACGCACCTCGGTCTTTGACAGGCTAGGGGTGCCTGTCCGCCCAGAGCTGCACACGCGCGGGAAACAGACGGCCCGGTTCATCAATGACACGGTTTGAGTGTTCACGTGCTACACCACCGGACACCAGCCGGACACCCAGTCTGATGATCTGAACCAGCCTCTGTCCCACTTCAGGAGGCCATGTCACCAGGCTCCGCCGCCTCCCCCAACAGGTCACATTGGCACTTTTGCCAAGCCGCAAGCGACGGAACGCGCGGAAGAGGTCCCGATGGAAGATCGCGACCCTCCTATCAACGCAGAGCCGATCAACAATGACCCTCCTACGAACGAGGCTCAGGAAGTGACCCTGGACACTCTTATGAAGGAGAACCAGCATTTGAAGGCCCTCCTGCAAGACCTCCTCCAGGAACGAGACCTTCATCCTCAGTAACCTGCTAGGCCCCAGGCCGAGGCACCGGCACCCCCGGCGGCCCGTGATGCTGCCAACACTTCAGCGGCAATTGCCCGAACCCCGTTGGCAACTGAGTTTGGCATGCCTCCGGTTGATACTGAGCCACGAGCCTCCAACATGCCAATGCCAGAGAATCTCTTGGCACAACGCCAGATGATCGAGCGCATTGTCTAGACAAAGCTTGCCCAGTATGGTGAAGGGGCCGTTACGGTAGATCTCTATAGTGTACCCTACCCGCTTCACCACCAGCTGAAAAAACTTCCCCAAGAGTACTCCAAGCCCCCGAAGCTGCAAAAGTTCGATGGGTAGGGGTCGCCGCATGAACACTTGGCCTGCTATGTTACGGCCAGGGGTGAGTTAGCGTTGGACGAATCATATCTCCTCCGCTACTGGGCCACGTCGCTCACGGGAATGGCCTTCCAATGGTACTCCCGCCTGAAGCCCAACTCAGTCATCGACAGGGCCGATCTCTGGAAGAAATTCCTCGACCGCTTTCAAACGGCCAAGCGAAAGGTCTCCCTAGCCGAACTCTGTTCTCTCCGGTAGAAAAAGGGCGAGGGTGCCCTCGACTTCATCAAAAAGTGGCGAGACCTCAGCATGAGGTGTGTCAATCCGCTCGTTCAAGAGGACGCCATCACCATATACCGTCGAGGTCTACCGGTCGAGGTCAGCGAAAAGCTTCTCGGCACCAATATCAAAGGCTTCGACCAACTCAATTCGGCAGTCGCCGAAATAGAGATGTTCTTCACCGATAACCTGAGCTATACTACAGCAAATGGTAAGCAAGCGCGAGAACGCCAGCATGGTAAGGAGGTGAATATCATAGAGTTCACCCCTGCCGCCAAGGCCAGTAAGGGTGCCGAATCCAGTGGCCCTGACAAAAAGCCATCGGATAAGCCGGCTGCTCCTTCCTTCTCGGAGCGTATGAAGACACCCTTCTCCTTTAAGAAGGAACATACGAAGATGCTCTTCAACCTCTGTATGGCTCAGAAGATTGTTGAACTGTCAGAAATCCACAAGTCAGACGTGGCTTTGAAGACCGACGATCCCAGTTATTGCCTGTACCATCGCATGCTGGGTCATTCAATTGAAGATTGCTACGTCTTCAAGACTCAGGCGCAGAAGCTGATCCGAGACGGCCTCGTCAAAATGAAGAGTGGTCTCGTCGATCCCCTGCAGCCATATACGTGGGCCAGGCCAGCTAAGGCAGCACGCGTGGCTCACCCCTCAGCCAATGTCATCCACATGATGGCCGCGTTTTCTCTCTCTGACGAGTCAGAGGAGCCCAGCGCCAGTCGAAGGGGATGTTCGATTTGGTATCCAGGGTGGAGGCCCTGGCATGATCAGAGACTTCTCTCCTTCCCCAGGGAGAGAACTCGGTGACTCTTCGATATCCTTGTCGAGAACGAGCAAATCATGCCCCGCGACTCTCCTGTCGACTACACCCATTGGGATCGTAGTCACCCCCAGTACTGCCTCTTCCACGCCAGAATCTGCCACCCGATCGAGTCCTGCGAGGAAGTTCAACACCTCATCCAGGAAAAGATCCGATGGGAACAGATCGATGCGGAAGGAAACTCTATGTCACTCGTCAGGCTTCGACAAGCTGTCGAAGAGACCCTAAGCATCGCCAGGGATGCGCCAGAGCGGCCAGACTCTCCCCAAGAAAATGGGCACGGGCTACCTTACCAGCATCCACCATAATGGCTCGAGTTTCGGACTGACAACCAAGAAGCGCTAGAGCGATTACGGAGGCGTAGGGAGCAGGATGCCAGTCAAGAGGTGGAGTCGACCAATTTCTCGGTCAACGTCATCCATTTCCCTGCTCCTCCGGTCCTTGGGGGCTCTCAGGCATCAATAGCCAGCCAGCCAACTCTAGCCACTTCGGCCGTGCGGTGGCGGTCTTGGCGGGAGTTAAAGTCTCTCCCTTTTTCTGAAGAAGACACCGCCAAGCTCCTCCGGGTCCTTCTCGGCCGAGAGGACATTTTGGTGGGCGAGATGATGACAAGCTCCATAGCTCTCTCTCGTCCTCCTCCCGTCCTATCTCCGCCTCCGGCAACCGCGGATAGGAAGGGAAAGCAAAAGCAGGGTGAGGCTCTGCCTCAGCCCCGTCATATCTCTTTAGTGGACGGGCCATCGGGCCCTCCTCACCTACCTGTTGACACAATCCGAAGTACAAAGAAGGCATCTTCGGATTCTTCAGCGGCTTTGATTCAAGTGGCGGGCCCACCGCCACAAGGCTCAGCTGGTCTGCAGAGTCGGGATAACTGTGTAGAGCAACAATGTCTTGGGACGCCGTCAGTTGTCGCTAGGCCCAGCCCTCAGCATGGTTGCAAAGGCAAGGCTAAGGAGCAGGACGACCAGTATACCTCTCTGTCCGCTTCTCGACAAAAGCTGTCACCACCGCGGTTAAGGCATCAAACCGCTCACACATCTTCGGACGCCAGCACCAGCCTACCAACTCCTCGTAGGCTCTTGTCGCCACCACGGTTAAGGCATCAAACCGCGCACACGTCTTCGGACGCCAGCACCAGCCTACCGACTCCTTGTAGGCTCCTATCGCCACCGCAGGTTAAGGCATCAAACCGTGCACATGTCTTCAGACGCCAGCACCAGCCTACCGACTCCTTGTAGGCTCCTGTCGCCACCACGGTTAAGGCATCAAACCGCGCACATGTCTTTGGACACCAGCACCAGCCTACCGACTCCTCGTAGGCTCCTGTCGCCGCCGCAGGTAAGGCATCAAACCGCGCACACGTCTTTGGATGCCAGTCCCAGTATCTCGGCATACTAGGAATTACCGCTCAAGGTAATCGAGCAGGCGATCAAGGCCACCTTCCAGATACAACAATCGGAAGGCGCCTGGATCAAAATCTAGGCAAGGAAGAGTCATCGACCTCGCCCTGCAAAGATGCCAGCTCGGAGATATCCTCACCAGGATCTATCAACTCCGGCTCCAGCACCTCTCCGTCCTACTCCCTTGGAGACTACTATCACCAAGAGACAAGAGAAAAATAGGAGGAAGAACCTCAGAAGGCGGCTCAAGAAACAAGTTGAACAAGCGGCTGCCCTACAATCCCCAGTCGAGCCAACGCCTCTCCAAAGGCTCCAGCGGCTCATTGATGACCTGGAGGATTACGCTCCTCCTCATCCTACCAAGGCTCTCCCACTCGATAGCTACATCCCGTGGGAAGAAATGCAGAAACGAGCCCGCCTCAGGAATTGGGTCCAAGAGATGATCCAAAAGCTCAAGAACGGCGAGAAACTCGTGATCCCGGACGAGCTCTCCTTGTGCTATAAAGACGAGGAGATCACCACAGAGCAGTTGGAAGAAATGCTTCGGCACTGCACCTGCAACATGGTGGCCATCCCACCTCCTGACAACATCAATGCTGCTCGGCGAAGCGAGCCAGTAGCCTCCCGTACAAGACAAAGAACCATTGCCCCTCTTGGGCTACAGCCAGCTCCAGAGCACACCGGCCGTGACCGAGGTCATGGCCGGGGACGTGGTAGAGGCCGTGGGAGAATCCCCGAGTTACCCCTCTCTCCGTCCACCTTCGACCCAGAGCGGATCATCCTCTTTCGATGAGAGGAACCGGCTCCCATTTCGGAAGTAGAAATTCGGGGCAGACCCGGTATCTTCGATCCATCCGACAGTGACAAGGCTACGGCTAGCCTCCCAGCCCCTACACCAGTACCGGCTTCTACAGCAGAGCAAGCGGGACCGTCCGACAAGGACGAGCCAGCTCGCCAATCACCCCAAGAAGAGCCATCATTGGCATCACTGTTCCAGGAGTCCGCCGACGATCAAAGTCAGTCTGATCCCGGTGGTAAGGGCAAGGCAATGCAACTCCCCGACGATGAATAGCACAGCAGCTCGCAGAAGGCTCAGTCTGACATACTACCTTCCTTGGAAGATGCTCGAGCCCGAGCTGACCGAAAGCTCCTCCACCAGATGAAGCGCTTCCCAGCTAGCATTTCAATTTGGGAAGCCATCGCTTGGAGTAAAGACATAAGGGAGACCCTTATCAAAATACTCCAAGATCCGGAAGTCTATGAAGCACATGCCGCGGAAATGAAGGCGGCTGCCTATGGAGCCATCACAGCCGCAATCTCCTTCACAGAGAAAGACATGTTGCTTTCCCCTCCGTGCCACAACCGTCCTCTCTACATGAAGGGGGAGATCAACGGGCATGATGTGAACCGGATCCTGGTGGACGCAGGTGCCGCTGTTAACATCATGCCGCTCAAGACATTCAAGTCTCTATATCTGACCCCATGCCTCCAGAAGGTTCAAGCGGTCAAGATATCCGGCTTTAACCAGAACACCGAGGACGTCCTCGACCGGGTGGATGTCGACCTGGTGCTCGATGATTTCACCTCTAAGGCGACATTCTACATCATCGACTCCAACACATCTTATAAGATGCTGCTGGGCAGACCCTGGCTCCATGAAAATTGGGTCGTCCTGTCAATTCTTCACCAATGCATCAAGTATGCCAAGGATGGAGAGCAACATAAGGTCTTTACAGACTTGTCGCCATTCACACCGGCTGAATGCAATCTGGCCGACGCTGCGCTCTACTTCAAGGGGATCAGTCCATACCCCATGATCAAGAGCAAAAGTAACGGCTAGCTCTCAGAGGAGGATGATGATGATCTCTTCTCTGTTGATGAGATAAATGCCAAGCTTCATCGGCTACGCCTCGGCTCCAAGTCAACCCCAGATCACCCCGAGAGGCGCCAGATCGACTTCGAGGCTAATCTTATTAGCCGAGCTATCGGCAAGAGTATATTCTTGCCACCAGACTGCATCCAGCTTCCATGTGCAGCTGACAAGTTCAGCATCGAGTCGCTGACAACATTCATTGTCACCTTCAAGCGATAACGCCGAAGCAAGAAGAAGGCTAACAGGGACAAACCTATTGTCTTCTATAAGGGAGACATGGTCCCTCAAGCCCCGCCAGATGATGACTTCGGCTGGTCCAGGCGAGCCGATGATACCCCTGAAGCAGTCCAGGTGTGGGGCGATTTGTCGCAGCATATTCAAGAAATGTGTTTGAAGCAACACATTCCCCTGTGGCGAACTTCTGCACAACAGAGATATTTTCACCGACTGTGGGACCCTTCCCAGGTTCAGGGGCAACCCCCATCCTTCCATAAGGACACCAGGGGACTTGGCTACGACCAGGACCTGGACTTCCGTGTCTACCACGCAGTTAACGTCGTAGGCTTGACACTACCAGCCGACGACCGAGCTAGAGTCGAAGCCAAATTCGACAGCTCTGGGGATGAGAAAGAGGAAATCCTGATCCCGATCTCCGCCAAAGCTAGAACCCTGGCTCAAGCCGTCGGGGAACTTTCTTCGCCTCCCTGCCAAGACAAAGGGGCAGAAGAAGCTTCCCCGGTCTCTCAGCCAGTCGAGGGACCCAGTTCAACAAACCCTCCTGAGGGGGGGATATCGCCGGTCCTAACTATGAAAGATTGTCAGCTTCGCCAGGCAATCCTGGGGAGACCTCAGCAACTCCAATTGATGACTGGTGGCCAAAAGTCGGCGGCCCAGATCAATCCTCGATGGATCCCAACAACAACCACTCTCCAGTCCCATCGACATCAACCGGTGGCTTCGAGAACCATAAAATGCTCGAAGCCAACACCGATGATGAGGATTTCATCGACCTTCAACCCGCTCCTCCCGAGCTGGAGGACGGTGGCCAGGCGACCATCGACGATCTTGTGGAGATCAACTTGGGCGAAGATGAAGCCCCCCAGCCTACATTCGTCAGCGCTCTTCTTACCGAGATAGAGAAGCAGGACTACAAGCAACTCCTGCTTGAATACAAAGACTGCTTCGCCTGGATGTACAAGGAGATGCCAGGGCTAGATCCCTCGGTAGCGGAGCACGACCTAGCCATTTCTCCCTCAGTCGCTCCGGTCAAACAACCACAGCGGCGCATGCGCCATGAGCTGGAGCTCCAGGTCTCTGCCGAAGTCCATAAAATGGTGGAGGTCGACTTCATCGAGCCGTGCATCTACCTGATCTGGCTCGCCAACATAGTCCCAGTTAATAAGAAGAATGGTCAAGTCTGCATCTGCGTCGACTTCTGGGACCTCAACAAAGCCTGTCTGAAGGATGACTTTCCTGTCCCAATTACAGAAACGATGGTCGATATGACCACCGGCCATGAAGCCTTGTCTTTCGTGGACGGGTCGTCCGGTTACAATCAAATCCAGATGTCCCTTAAAGATAAGAATCACACAGCCTTCAGATCCCCCAAGGGGATTTTCAATTACAAACGCATGCCCTTCGGTTTGGAGAATGCCGGTGCTACTTACCAAAGTGCCATGACTAAAATATTCAACGAGATGCTGCACAACACCGTCGAATGCTATGTCGACGACCTCATCGTCAAGACCAAGAGGCGAGAAGACCATTTGTGCGACCTCCGCCAAGTCTTCGAGCATCTCCAGCAATATGGGCTCAAGATGAACCCCATGAAATGCGCCTTCGGCATATCCAGCGACAAATTTCTCAGCTTCGTAGTCAGGTACCGAGGAATCGAGGTGGATCCCAGCAAGATCAAAGCAATTCGGGAGCTTCCACCACCCAGCAACATCACCGAGCTTAGGTCCTTCCAAGGGAGGCTGACCTACATTCGGAGGTTTATCTCTAACCTCTCCTGTCGATGTGCACCTTTCAGCAAGCTAATGAAGAAGGACACCCCGTTTACATGGGACTCGGAATGCCAGGCGACTTTCGAGCAAATTAAGGAGTACCTCCTTACTCCTCCAGTCCTGGGGGCACCAATCAAGGGTAAACCCCTCATCCTTTATATTGCCGCCATGGACGCTTCGCTAGGAGCTCTGTTGGCGCAAATCAAAGAAGAAGGTAAAAAGCAACCCCTCTATTACCTCAGCCGGAAGCTAATCGGTGCCGAGTACCGCTACTCCCCTATGGTGAAGGTCTGCTTGGCATTGGTGTTCGCAATCAAGAAGCTGCGGCATTACCACCTGTCCCATCAGGTCGAGCTTATATCCAAGCACGACCCCCTGAAGTATCTCTTTCGGCGACCTGTCCTCTCAGGCAGACTGGGAAGGTGGGCTCTCCTGCTGATGGAGTACGACATTACTTATGTCCCCAGAAAAGCAATCAAGGGACAGGGCATGGCTGAATTTTTGACAGCCCATTCAGTGCCAGACGACTCACCTTTCAGCTTGGAGCTCCCGGACGAGGAGTCCCTTGCTGCTCAATCACAACCATCAGTTGAACAGAGCAGAGATGTCTTGCATTGCTGGCAGCAAAGTGCTCTCACAACCACTGCTGCTCAATCACAACAACCAGTTGAACAGAGCGGAGATGTCTTGCATTATTGGCAACCAAGTGCTCTCACAACCAGCGTGCCTTGCTGGGAGCTCTACTTCGACGGTGCTTCCCGAGGGATCACCCGGAGCAACCAAGATCCAGCCACCACGACAGGTGCCGGCATTGTTTTCCTGACTCCTCAGGGTGGAGTTTTGTACAACTTCTACGCCCTCATGAAGTCCCTGACCAATAATGAAGCCGAGCATGAAGCTCTACTCATCGGGCTCCAGATGGCTCTGCACATGGGCATTAAATGTCTCAAAGCCTACGGGGACTCCCAGCTGATAGTCCGGCAGGTCCTCGGCATCTATGACGTGCGAAAGCCAGAGTTGGTTCCATACCATACTGCCATCACCAGATTGACCCGGAAGTTCTATTTCTTCGAAATAGATCATATCCCCAGAAGCAGCAACGCTCAGGCGGATGCCTTAGAAAAATTGGCCGCGGGCATCAACCTCCCGCCCGAGGGTGAGGTCGACATCATCATCAAACATAGGAGGCTGATGCCAAGCTCACTCAAAGGCCATACCAGTCTCACCATCTACGAGGTCCACGACCTTGATCAGAACACGCCTCCAGAAGGGGATGATTGGCGTGCGCCCATCATCAAATTCAAGAAAGGGTGGCTTCCCCCTGACCGAGCTCAAAGGGTCCAGCTGCTCCGCCGTGCAACCTCTTATGAGCTGATCGGCGACTCCTTGTATCGACTCATCCATGAGAAGGACAAGTCAATTCTCTTGAGATGTGTCTCTCTCGCGGAGGCTCAAGCCGTCATGCAGAAGGTCCACTCCGAGTTGTGCGGCGCGCACCAGGTCGGAGACCGAATGAAGCACAATATCAAGCTCAAAGGCTTCTACTGGCCAACCATGTACGTGGACTGTATCCAGTATGCCCGTACATGCCATCAATGCCAAGCCTTTGGCCCAGTACCCAGAAGACCTCCTAACCCACTGCGTCCTACAGCCCCCACCTGGCCATTCGCTGAGTGGGGCATGGACATCGCAGGGCCTTACCCGCCATCGTCCAAGGGCCATAAATATATCTTGGTCGCCACTGATTAGTTCTCCCGTTGGGCGGAGGCTCTCCCTTTGGGAGAGGTCATCGGTGAGGTGGTTTCCAGATTCGTCCGGCACAACATCATATACCGATTCGGTACTCCCAGTCGCATAGTGTCCGACAACGGGACACCATTCAAGAATAAGGCCGTATACCAGTTAGCGGCCAAATTCCACATCGACTGGAGAACCTCTTCGGTCTACAACCCCCATGCTAACGGATTAGCAGAAGCCTTCAACAAAACCCTCTGCAAGCTCCTGGCTAAGATGGTTAGCCATCGAAAATGCGATTGGGGTAAAAAGGTCTTCGAAGCATTATGGGCCTATCAGACGGTCTACAAAACCCCCACGGGGTGCTCGTCGTTCTCCCTTTCTTACGGGACAGAAGTAGTTATCCCCATCGAAGTCCAGTTAACCTCTTATCGTGTGGCAATCCACACCGGCCTTGTCGGCCCTGATGAAGACGAGTACCGGAGAAGGCTGTAGACACGCCAAATTTGACATCATTTTGAGCATATCTCCTATCACACTGCGATGCCCCATTTGACCCTCAAATTAACTTATTTGAGTGATTTTCTTCTCTTTTCTTGAATATCCAACTTCCCCCAGTTTTCACACATCTTTTCCTATTTTTTCCAGATTTTTCTGAGCTTTTTCTCTATTTTTATGGGCCTTAAATCAAATGGTGGCAGGGACCCGGGCGCCATTTAATTAGCGCCTAGGCAGGGGGCATCCATTTCCAGCTGAGTCCAGTTTGGCCGTTTTCGAAATATATGAATTAGCGACACTCCAGAAAGTCGCCATTTCTTTAAATAACGACTGTCCGGAAGGGCACCAATTCTTTTATTCATATTTTGAGCCGAATTCGAATTATTTTTGATTTCACGACTTCATGGAAGGTCGCTATTTCATGAAATAGCGCCCGTGTGCAAAGTCGTCAATTTCTTTGCCTTATTTTGAGCATTTAACTTAGTCTAAAATTCATATTAATTCCTAATTGGCGACCGCTTCATAGGCGCCAATTCTTTTCTAATTTTGAAATGTCTGAATCCGTCTTGAAATGCCTCAGAATGGGAGGCGCTTCGAGCAGGCGCTCTTTTAATTAGCGACCACTGTGTCTGACGCCATTTCTTACAGAATTTTGATTTCGAACAGAACTCCAAATTTCCTTTCCCGTCCTCACTTAAACTCCTTTTCCACTTGGGAAAGGGTTCCTATGGCTTCCTAATATTGTAAGGACACTTGGAGGAAGGATCCCCCTTTCCAAATCCCACCAAAACTCAATTTTCTAATTTTCTTGGAATTAAACTCCAAATTTCCTTTCCCTTCCTCACTTAAACTCCTTTTCCACTTGGGAAAGGGTTCCTATGGTTTCCTAATATTGTAAGGACACTTGGAGGAAGGATCCCCCTTTCCAAATCCCACCAAAACTCAGTTTTCTAATTTTAATAGAATTAAACTCCGAATTTCACTTCCCTCCCTCACTTTAACCTCCTTTTCCACTTGGGAATGGGTTCCTATGACTTTCTAAGGTTGGGAGGACACTTGTCCAATAAATATCTCCCTCCAAATCCCATTAAAACTCAGTTTTCTAATCTTCTTGAAATTAAACTCCGAATTTCACCTCTATAAATAGGACGCCTCTCTCCCTTGTGTAAAGGGCATCAATATCACTATAAGAAGAGGTGCTGTTGGATTGAAGGCTCAAGGAGGAGACCCCCATGTACCTACAAGCTTCATCCATGGAGTTCTTCTTCCTCCCTTGAAGATTTGGAGCCTCTTCATCCTTTAGAGCTTCTTCCTCTTTTGAAGATCTTGGAGCAAATTGGAGAAAACCACTAAGCTTTCCTTCCCCTTTCTCTTATTTTTTGCTTTAGTTAATTACATGCATCATATCATATTCTTCTTATATTTCTTTTTATCTCAATATTGAGATCTTCTCATGTTGTGCACTCTAGCACATCTCCCTTAGTGCAACACTTGCACATCTCCCTCTATTCTTCATCATGCATCATCTTTTACCTACCCTTTTGCATAGGGGTTTAAAGGCCAAACACCAATAAGGTGTGTTCATATCCATGCTTTCTATGTCCATATTTATATTTGAATTTGATGCTACACATCTTGGTTTCTAATCCATGTTTGTTTATTGGTGTTTGTTAATTTTGCAAGGGTAATCAAGCTAAAGGAAAACTCTCTTCATCGGCCGGCCGATAGAAAGAGAAGGTGCACTCACAATCTCCCCCGCTTCTTTTAAGGTATACTTCGCGATCCCTCCTATCCTTTATTGTTATATCTTTGAGGCCCTCGCGTCTCTGGTGATCACCCTCCATTAGCATCCTACGCATGCTCCCCTTTCTCTCTCTTCCCATGCTTTTCTAGCCATATTATCCTTTTCTTTTCTTGAGTGGATTTTCTTAGAATCTACAAATTGGCAATCACGGTGGGACCAAAAGAGTTTCTTTCCTGTGCTCAAAATTTTCATTTTCTTTTCTAGCCATATTATCCAAAGCTCATGCCCAAAGCGAGGTCGTCCCGCTACGACCCAGGGCTGGCCCTCATCGGTCATGCCCTCGTAGGGTCTCCACACCACCTGCATTCACATGCATAGCATCACATCATGTCATATCAGTCATCATATTTCATAAAGTAGGAATTGCATCATATTTAGCATGCGTACCAGTGAGGCGGGGTAGTCACGGAACTCTCTCCGAAGAACTCACAGCTCATAGGCGAGCGGTGCTCCGTTCACAACAGGCAGCCAGCGTCGCGCCAGCGGGAAGGCTCCCTCATCTCCAGGTTGAGGGTCGGCATGCCCCATTGGCATGTATAGGTGGCTCCACACCTGCATCCATCAATTGCATTAGTAGACACTCATATGCACAATCATATTCAAAAGAAAAGAAAAATGCATACCTGAAGAAAAGGTGAGAAGCCACTGGCAGTCGTCTCTCGACCCGTCCCCATGGACAGGTCGGCTATCAAGTGCGCCAGTAGAGCGACTCCCCACGCGCATCTACCGATGCTCTCCAAGTCCTCGAGGATGCCCAAGAATCGGCAGTTGATGATGTCGCCTTTCGTCCCGAGCAATAATCTCTCGAGCATCAGGAAAAGGAACCTCCTCAGATCTCGGTCCACTCTCTCTCTCTGAGCTGGGTCCTGGCAGTAGATGGCCTAGCTCTCCCAATCAGCCTCTGCAAGAACTGCTCCAGAGACTCCCTCGACCTCTATCTAGAATCACCCAACCCCATAGCAATGGTCAGGTCAGTGCGGTAGATGGTCCTACACTCGCTAGGTGTCTCAGCAATCGTCTCTAACCCTAGCAGCCTCTGTGTCAACTCGCTATAGTTGGGTAGGGTAATACCGCTCATGGCCTCCCCGTCTACCTTCAACCCAGTGATCTTAGCAACATCCTCCAAGCTGGGAACCATGTGACCCCACGGCATCAGAAATGCCCGGCTAGTCCCATCCCATCTATCCCTAAGAACCTGGATCAGGGGTGGGTCAGGTCTCATAGGCTCTATACTAAGGAAGGGTCCGAACCCCATGGCATCTACCCTATCCCTCTAGAAATCTGGAAGCCCGTAGTAGGTAGCTCAAACTTGGACCTAGGAGATCCGAGTCCTCATCAATCCCAGCAAACAATAGAACATTTTGACATGAGTTTTTCATGAGTTTCTTATGTGGATATTCTGTTTAAATTTGTTCTCTGTCGGAATTGACGGCCTATCCTCGGTCGTCACTTATTTAATTAACGCCCCTGTAAGGGGCGCTATTTCAGAATGTGTTCTTGGTGATTTTATGCGACCGACCCTGGGTCGTTATTCGTTTAACTAACGCCCCTATGGGGGGGCGCTGTTTTGAAGGATATTTTCGGTCCCAAAAATCATAATTGTGGATGTTTTTAATTAACGACCGCCCCTGTGGTCATCGTTTAATGAGTTAACGCCCCGGTGGGAGGCGTTGTTTTCTGGGGTGTTTTAAAATAAACAGTGTGCGAAATAGAAATAAAAATAGAATCATATATCGAAAATAAAAGAAATGGCATGAAAATAACATCAGATGATAATTAAACATCATGATTTTAAAATGACGACGTGCTGTAAGGCGTGGTTTCATGAATTATCCATTTTCAGAAATTAAAAACAATTTGAATTGACGACTCGAAGGGGGGCGTTGTTTGAATTGACGGCACCCACTAGGGCGTCACTGGTTTGTCATTTTACTGTGTCACTGGTTTGTCATTTCTTCCCTTCACCGAGGGCCACAGAAAGTTGATAAAAATTAAAATAAATTAAAAAAAATAGAAGGGCTTGGGGTAGGGGACCTACCTTGCTTCGCCCGGGCGTTAGGAGTCCTCCACGGAGTGGCTGCCGAGGTTGCCGAGGCTGCCGTGGCCGACAAGGTCGAGGGGTCGCCGCCGTCGGTGTTCCCTCTTCTCCTTCATTTTCCTCTTCTTCTTCATTTTCTTCTTCTTCGTCTTCCTCATCGTCCTCATCTTTATCATCTTCATCATCTTCTTCTTCTCCATCTTCTCCGTCATTTTCTCCTCCTTCGTCTATTCTTCCCTGTTCTTTAGCGGCTTCTTCCTCTTCGGCATGCTCCGCCGCCGGAGCACCCTCGGCCGCCGCGGGAGGAGCCTCCTCCTCCACGGCGTATGCGTCGTCGCCAAGGTCAACCACCTCGGGGGCGGTTACCCTTTGTCATTTACCCGGGCCCGCCATGGGTGCAGAGAGCAGAGATGAGAGAGTAGAGAGAAATAGAGATGGGGAGAAAAGAAATGGGGGCTCGGTTAGGGTTAGGGTTTGTAGCAGAGAAAGAGAAAGAAGAGGGAAAGTAAACAAAGAAAGAAGAAGAAAGAGGGAAATGGGGTTTAACGGTCGAAACGAATTGACGCCCTAATGGGTGTCGTCACCCTTGTAGTTGACGGATCTGATTGAGGCGTGATTTCTGGATCTGACGACATGGTCTTGGTTGTCAATTAACTTTGCATGGGAACTTGTGACTGTCATCAGACACATTAATTGGAAATTGATTGATGTGATTGGTCGTCATGATTGCGGTTTGGAATTGACGACAGTGTACATGGGCGTCAGTTTTATAAGGCACGACATGAGTCAAGGCGTTATTTCTGGAAAATCAAGGAAATACTTTTAAAGAATTTAAGTCGATTAACGCCTTCGGTTGGGGTGCGAATTAATCAACGCCGGTTTGAATAGGTGTCAATTATGGTCTTTATTTTGAAATTGATTAAAAGAGATTGACGACATGTGCTAGGGCGTTGTTTGAGGAATTGACACCATCAAAGAAGGCGTGACTCAGAATAGAGACCCGAAACTCAGTTAAATCAGACAGAATCACATGAAATTGGAAGATAAGATTGTTATAAAAATGTTTTTTTGGCTCAATTAAGGAAAGATCCTTTATTTCGTCAGAGAAAATCATTGTTACATTCAATGAGCCACCATGGGCCTTATCTTCCTAAGTGCTATTACATAAGATTTGCATTTGTCTTCTTCTTCTTCAGCATGTGTCTTGGACCTACGAAGTAAACCAACCTTCCATTAAGCCATGATTGTCTTGACTTCTTCTTGATCTCCACTTGAGCCTAGTTCCCTCCTTTTGAGTGGTGGAAGATGAGAAGGTTCTTCAAAGGTGTGCCGAGGTAGTCCAAGTTGTGGGAGGCACCGGTGAGCGTTGTAGAGGACGAAGTCAGCCCCTCTAATTAGTCGTAACTCGATGCCGGAGGAGAGTCTTGAGTGAAGCTCTTGGGTCTTGAGGAACCCCGGTGTGCAAGTGAAACCATCCTTTGGCATGGTCTTGAAGTAGCTCCTCCAATCACTTCTCTTCTTGAGCTTTGGCACCTGATTAGTCACCCTCTCACATAGGCCAAGAGAATCCGTCATATTTCGGAGAGGGCTTTTTGAAAATATTTTTGAGGCCGATTGGGTACTTTAGGTGGAGGTCCGCCCAACACGAGAGAAGTAGCATTGACCCATAGAGAGGCCGTCCCAAGGAAGCCGAGGTAAGCCCATTGTATAGGTTGGCTAGCACCGCCGGACCTATCCTTTTTCCTTCCCAAATACTAGCTATGGCACTCAAGTGGCATTCCTCTAGGTGGTCTTCTATTGAAGGGAAGAGGAGAGCTCCTACCATGCATATTGTAAAGCCTTTCATTACTCTCTCTAACAAGTTCTCATCCTCTCGGGCTTTATCCATATTCTTGTATACCCATGAGGCTAACTTTAGAAGATTAATTCCTTTATAGGCTTTGATTTGGTTCACTAGATTTGGGCTTGGTATGAGGCTAGTAAGTATGTCATGGGCATTTATTGGTTTAGTCATGCTAGCCATCTTTGACTCTTCTCCTTGCTTCATCTTTCTTAAGCCAAGGAGCATCTCTACTTCCTCTAGGAGTGTAGTGGCTTCAAAGGTAGGGAAGAGGAAGGTATGAGTGTTGGGGTGCCATAACTCTATGAGTGCTGCAATGGAGGCCCAATCAAAGTGGATATCATCATATTGAGTAGCATGGGTTACAAGACCAAGCAAGTGCCATCTTGAAAGAAAAGACCTCATATCTAAAGAAAGCTTACAGAGGAGTAGGGGGAGCCACTTGATTTTCAAGAACCTCCTTGGACCCGGTACATTTGGGTAGTCCTGATAAAAATGAAAGAGAAAAGAAGAGAATGTAATTAGAATTTTTTTGGAAGAAGAGAGAGAAGATAGAATAAGATGAAAGCTTAAAATAGAATCAAATAACTTAATTAGTCCTTAGCTATCCTCCCACTAATATGACTTGTAACTTCAGAGATCCTAAGAAATCCCATCCTAGGCTTCTTAGAAGGCCTCTGCATCATCATCATCTTGTCCATCCCTTCTTCCGATTTTAAGAAATAATCTGTGTGTACTGCTCTTCGGTTCTCTAGTTCTTTGTCGCAGCTCTCAGGCGTTTGATGTATGCAGTAGAGGATGTGTGCTTCCTTTTATAATGATTTGGAGCTTTGGCTAGCCGTTGGAACAATCGTTTTATGTTCGAATGAGAATTAAGTCGCTGGAGGTTTGATTCCGAGCAGGGAACGGAGCGCCAGTGAGATAGTTAATTGACGACATAGATGTTGGCGCCATTTCATTGATTAACAACATTCGAAGTGTCGTCATTTATTTAACGCCTCTTGTGTGGGTGTCATTTTCAGTCCGATTCCAAGTCTAATGGTGATCATAATTAACGCCCCCATGTCTGTCGTCATTTATGATTATGACGCCTCTATGCAGAGTCGTCATTTCCTAAGTTTACATCTTTTGAGCTATTTTACAGCATTTTGATTATCATGAACTTAAGTGCTATTATATCTTATTGAAATTGCTTGTGTCATGCACTTATGATCATATTTTGAGCTTTATTAAGCTAATGATCTTTTTATGAGCTAATGATTTTTGAGCACAGAGAGCGCAGGTCCATGCAGGTCTTGAAATGGTTGGATTTATTCCATTGGTAACCTCATTCCATCCCTTGTATTCTTTCATGTATGCATTATTACTATATGATATCTACGCTATTATAGCATATCAAGGACCTTGTGGTTCTGATGAACCTAGAATTTGAGTTCCCCTTCATCAAAAACAGTGATAGTTCCAGGGGAGTCTTAATCACACGGATAGGCCGTTGGGTCATTTAAGGTTTGGGACGACGGTTCCACTTTCTGAGTTGATGCATGGATAAACGGGCTTCGGCTTAGTGCCAGCTTAGAGATTTGGATTCCTGACCAAGTCTGGATGGTTTAACAATATTTTCCTTGATTATCTTATATTTTCGTTTATTTTAATTTTTATTTTAGCCCAGCATGCATCATGTAGGACTTTGAGCTTTAATAATGAAAATCCTCATATTAAGCCAATAATGAGGGCCGCTTGCTCTTAATTTGAATGGACATGAGATATTCCATTCCAAATCGAGTACTAGGTTCTCCTTGAAGCCGCTCAGGCTGGATCCTTGAAAGCATTTGTTCGCTGAATTCCTTATCTCAATTCATTTTACTTTTCTACAAACCCACCTTGGTTGTAGCACGTCCACATTGGCTGGTAACCGCTCTCCAATGGTGTCTTTCCTTCCGTGCCCTCGCATACACTTCGTTTATTAAGTTTAGTTCCTTCATCCAGCCGATCATTGCTTTCTCGTAATCATCCGAAGTTGTTTCGTTCAGAATCCTGGAAAGATGTCCAACTCTTAGTGTCGGAGGCGTGTCACATCACACATTAGCATCTACTTATCAGTCCGTTCTCACTTCATTCCGCTTATTGCACTTTCACTTCATTTCGTCTCGCTCTCTTTCAAAGCAGACGCCAAGGCGAGACAGCTATAGACACGCCAAAATCGATGCTATGATGAGTAAACCTGACGTCACCACGTGACACCCCAAAGTGGACTTCAATATTGGCTTAATATGAAGTTTTTCTATTTATTTGGTATTTTTCCAATAATAATTATAATTAACACCTAGAGGAAGGGCGTCATTTAACTGACGACCTGATGGGGGCCGTGATTTCATAAATAAATGACTGTTCAAACATGCGTTGTTTCCTGGATTTTACGAATCCTAAACAAAATAAAATTCAAAGAATTGACGCCCGCCTGAGGGGCATTGATTATTTGACGCCCATTCAAACAGGCGTCATTTGTCAATTTTAAATAAGAAAAGTTCTTTATTTCTATAATTAAATCCAAGAATTAATGACTGAGTGGATGTCGTCATTTAAATTGACGCCCCTCTTCCGGTCGTCATTTTCACTTCCGTCTCCATTTCGCCTGCTACCTTCCAGTAATGATCCTTTTCCCATTTTACACCTTGTGTTCCATTGGGAAGAGGGATCCTTGTTGGAGGATTGATTGCCTTATTTTAATCCTATTGATGCAAGGATTTTGGGCCTATAAATACCCCTCGATTCCTCACGCGCGAGAGAAGAATTAAGAGGGTTAAGAAGAACACAGCGAGAGCCTTTTACAGAGAGAGAGAGTTTCTTTCTTTTTTGCAGGCTCCTCCAGCCGGCAGTTCTTCCTCCACGGGCATCCTTCCTCTAGCCAACAGATCTTCCTCCGTGGGGATCTTCTTCTTCCTCCGGCAGCATCTTCATCCGCTGATTCTCCATCTGCTGCAGTCGCGGCTTTTGTTCCCTCCCCCTTACTGCTGCACACACAGCAGAACGGGCACTCTCCTCTCAGTTTATCTTATTTGTTATTACTAGCATATCATCATCACATGCACCCCTTTCTTCTAGTTCTCTGCTAGAGACGTCGTCACCACATCATATATATTTGCTTTGCATATTCATTACATCCATATCCCATCCCTTGTTACTCCTCTTAAGGGGTTTAAACCAAAACACAAGGTGTATTCATGTTTGATTCGATTGATTTTATACTTTTAGAGCATTGATACTACACCTCACTTGGCTAATCCACATCTTTGTTTATTTTGTGTGTTTTCTTGCAAGGGTAATCAAGCTATAAACCCCCTTCATCGGTCGGCCGGTAGAAGGAGGAAGGAAGAACTTGCAATTTCCCTGCTTCACACAAGGTACATGCGATCATCTTTGGTATTTTGAGGCAACCCCTCTGGCGATCACTCTCCATAGAGCATCTCATGCTCATTCCCCCCTTTTTTTCTCATGTCCCACATATTTTAGCACATTTCTCCCCATTTCAATTTTAAAATCTTTTTTTTCTTTTCTCTTAAAAAAAGTCTATGTGACACGTTCACAAATTGGCGATCACAGTGGGACCAAGATTGTTTTTCTTTGATTACCCTTCCCCTTTTGCACCCTCGGTGCAACTCCCTTTGTGCTCCACGTAGCACTTTCCTTTTTATTTTATCACTTGTGCACCGCGTGCACATCCCCCTCTCCTTATGTGATTGCTAACTTGTTGGTTTTTGGAAAATTCCACTTTCTTATCTCTCCATCTTTTAAAATTTTTTTTTTTTGGATGTCATGCTTCATATTATGTTGATTGCCTTGATTTGTATGGCCATGTGAGTGTTTTACCTTATCTTTTATTGGTTTGGCTCATATCATTGTTCATACTTTCTTTTCTTTATCTTTTGCATTAGTACTTGCATATAGGGCATTTGGCTTGGGAGACCTCCTCTCCCTACATCTTTTAGGACCTCCTACCCCCTCTTGGTGAAGGAAGGACCCTCCATTGAGCATTCCATCTCATTGGATCGAAAATTCCTAAACCAAGCCTCCATAAGTCCCCGCACCCGTGGATTCCCTCACGGACGCCGGGCATGTTGTACCTTTGAAGTTCCCCGGGTTAGTTGGCCCATGCATGGTGAGAATAAACCTAGTTGGCATTGAAGTAAAACCATATTGAAACTAGGTTCCTACCTTGAGTGAATCATACCAATCTTGTTAAAAATCATCTAATTCACATCAAGGTATCAACTAAAATCAAGCGTAAGCATCTCAACTTGTTTGATATCTTTGCAACATTGCTTTGATTGAATATTGTTTGTTTGCATGATGTCTCGCTTTGATAATAAAACCAACATGTCTAATTCAATTTGTAATAATGAGGATGATCAACCTAGCACATCATACAATCCTCAAGTTTATAATTCTCAACACAATTCTTTTAAGGGACCATGTCCTCACTCTTATGGTCTTGCCCGACCCATGGGTAATTTCCAATCTTATGGTCCCCTACATCCATTGCAAGCCACTACTTCCCCGGGACTATCTCCTCCACATGATGAGAAGGTCTCCCAAGTTTTGCATCCATTAGATCATCTCACCCCTCAACAAATCCAAGCCCTTAAGGCCATTGTTGAGAGTGCATCTTCTCCTTCTCATCCTCCCTCCAATCCCTCACGGGTGGCCCATCATCCACCTATTTCTATTCACACTCCCACTCGGGTGGCCCATAACCCGCCTCCCTCTCCTATTCACACTCCCGCTCAAGTGATCCATCACCCGCCTCCCTCTTTTCACCCACCTTCTTCTACACGTACTCCTTCTCGGGTGATCCATCACCCGTCTCCTTCTATTCCCCCTTCTCGACCCCAAGCCTTCATATTCCTTGCACCCCGATCAAACCGGGTTCTTTTTTGGGTCAACCCCAAGCCACTCCAAGTCCATCATGCCAACCCTCCGTTATTCATGTCACACCTCTCCAGCAAAATCTCCTTGATAAAATTGCGTCAATAGAGGAACAATTGAAGAGGGTCACAAGTCCGTGGCCCGCTCCTCCTCCTCCTCCTCAAGTCAATCCTCTTCATGCTTTTATGAACAACATCACTAAGATGGAAAAAGATTGGAAGGAGAGGAGAGATAGCGGTATCATAGATTCAAGTGAGCAAGATGATCTTATAAGTTTCAATGATAAAGTGGACGCCGTCCGCCCTCCACCGTCTATATATGCCACTCATCCATATGGCCCTTCGCCTTTGCCTCCGCTTTCACATAATCCTCCACAAAATCCTCCACCACAACATTATACTCCACCACCTATTATTACGCCTCCATTACGGCGTCAACTTGATGTTGATGATTATGAAGAGTTGGAGCTGGCACAAGACGTTGGAGTCCTTCAAGAGGCACCCATTCCGAGTTTCTTTCGTTTTCCTCTCCCTCCATTGCAACCCGATGAACCCCCTGCTCAGGACGATGCCACAATCCCTAACCCCGTCTATGAAACCTCTTGGTGTTACGATGATGGGTCGATACTCCAATCACCCGCACCGGCACACCATGACCCTTCTCCTTCACCTAATACCTCTCGCCCCATCCGGCGCTTCCTACGCACTAAATCTTCTCCTTTTACACCTTTGACTACCGCACCATTAGCCTCCACACCATCGGCCTCTGCAGACCCTCCCACTAAATCTCAAACCATCATACCTCCAACCTCCACACCGTCAACTTCTACTTACCCTTTCTCCAAGCCATCCAAGCTTACCTCTACACCCTTAGCCTCCACTCCACCGGCTTCCACCAAACCTTCCATTAAACCTTTCCCCAAACCAAATAACACCCCATTGCCACCACCTAAGGCCTCCACTATCCTTATAAAGTTGGTATTTACCAACCCTTCACCACTTAACCCTTCACCTTTACCCATGGCAGATCTTGAGCAGGGTCCATCCCTTTTTGCACTCGAGCCAACCCCGTCCGTTTCCGAGCAAAGGGAAAAGTTTGACGTGTTTGAACATCCGCTTACACTTCCTTTAACACTCTCCATTACAACTCCATTATACATTAAGCTTATCGCCTCCATCTCGCTTTCCATTACCCCTCGGAGTGGGTGTGTTTGTGCAAGCACAAGTGCCGAGGTTATTCAAGAACTGGGCAAGAAGGATTTGGCCACGACCGTGCTATTCAAGATGCAAGAATTTATCTGCCGGATGCCGATCCGTGTTGTCATGCCGAGCATGGTTGAAGAGGCCGAGTCCCCGCCACTGCTCGCCAGAAGAGAATGCCAAGCGTTGATGCCACCCAAGGGCCAGGCAGGGCACCCTTTGTTCCAACTTTCAAATCTTGAACCTTTTCTTCCATACAAGGGGCCAACGCCCATTTTGATCAATATTCTTCATACGCTACAGCCTTTGGGCATGACGATGCTTCCTATCCCAACTTTCCAACTCTCTCACACTATTGCTTTTCACTCTTTAAGGGAGTTGTCATTTACTAATGAAGCTTCGTCACGAGCTTTTACTTTATCCATTGGGCCAATTGGCTATACACTTTCACTGCCATGGAGGAGCGGTTATCTTGGTGCTAAGGGGCCTTCCGCTATTCTATCCACCTTCTATTCAACACCATCCATATTCCTGTCTATCACCGATTCTTCGTGGGCCACTCCAGGGGAAAGAAGGAGGATCTCATCTTCTCGCCCTTCATATTCTTTGCATCTCATGCATTCCATGTCTTCATCGCATCCATTCTATTGCATCCGCATGCATTTGTATTCCTTCTCCCCTGGGTTTCCGGACCCATATCTTCCCCGCCTTCCGGAACCTCCGGACCTTCCGCATTTCCCATCTTATTCATCTTTATCCTCGAGATCTTCGGGTCCCCTTACACTTCCCGGGCATTGTGCCCATCTTCTTTCAGGGCATCATGCCCTTTTCCAACTCTCGCATCTGGACTCTCCGGATTTCTCGCTTGTCTTCCTGGGGCATCGCGCCCCATGGTGTCTTACTCCTCTGGAACCTCCGGACTTTCTCCTCGGGCATCGCGTCCCTTCCCTTTCTACTCTTTCGGAACCTCCGAATTTCTTATCTCCACTCCTAGGGCATCGCGTCCTTTCTTTCGCTATCCCTCCGGAACCTCCGGATCCTCCATCTTACTCTCTCTATCTTCTTCTGGGGCATCCCGACCCTTCTAATTCCATTCCTTCGGAACCTCCGGATCCTCCATCTTACTCTCTCTATCTTCTTCCGAGACATCCCGGCCCTTCTGATTCCATTCCTCCGGGACCTCCGGACCCTCTATCTTTCCTCCGTTTCATCGTCCTGCTCCTCCAGGACATCGCGTCCTTTATTCTATTCTTCCTCTTCAATCATCTTTTTCCATACCTTTTCCCAGGACATCGCGTCTCTTGGGATTTTCCTCCTCCGAATCCTCCGGATTCCTCCTACCATGATCCTCCTCCGGACCCTCCTCTTTCCATCTATCAGTTTCTCCTCTTAATTCCTCCCGATCCCGGGTCCAACCTGACTTCTTCCACCTCAACTGCTCTGGGCATCTGCCCGTTCTCCCACTGCTTCCGAGGCTTTAGTCCTCACTCCACCTCTTAATTTTTCCTTCAATTCTATACACCTTTCCATGTGATCAGGGTCTCTCTACCTTAGTGAGGGAGTTCTAGCCCTTGCCTCTTTTCCTTTTATTTTTGTTCGTCTGAGTATGGTCTTGGCACCACTCCTTCTTGTTAAGCCACTTCAAACCTTGGCTTCCAATCCTTTTATCTGCCACTTAAGGACAAATCTCACGATGATCAAAATCACCTCCGGTAGCTACTTCAACAAAGGTCGCAAGGTAATATGATTGCGTAAGTATGCATTCTTATATATTTTTCATGCACGGTTTTCAAAATGAAGTGTTTCTTAACATGGTTAAGAGTGGTATTTTAGGCCTTTATCCTAGGTCTTTATCTTCATTGAATTCAAACAAAAAAAATAATAATAAAAAAATAATAATAATATTTAGGCTTGCTTTTACAGCACTTTAGATAATAAGAACCCCGCGTTGGGAGTTCGGCATTCTCTCCTTGCTTGTTAAGAGCAACCCTTAGCTGGGCACTCCACACACTTCATGGCGTCCTTAGCCGGCTCCTTTGGTAAAACACCGTTGCTGCTTTGGCCATGCCATGAGTATACCTGAAAGTCTTTTCTCTTCTTTACTCGGTCGAGTGCAGGGGCAAGAGGTTGACGGATGAGATAATCAACCTAGGTAATCCCCAATATGAGAGAAGTCTCAAATAGGGGTAGTCTTGACCCAAAATAAAGTGAAATTTCATGATACATCTAGCCAAAAAGGGCTATTATGAAATAAAACCCAAGGTTTCAATAAATTTAAAATTATGAATTATGGCATGACAAGAGTGGCAAAGTCCCCGCAGGAAAAACTCTGGTCGTATGCATGTCAAGGGTCTAAAAATCAAAGGCACAAAGTCCCGGCGCAACAGACTACCTCTTTAAGGGGTAATATGATGGGAATCGACGCCGAGCATGTACTTTTCTTTTACATTTATGTCCTTTTAGTTTGTGTTTATATCCTTGGGAAAGTATATGCGCAATTGTATGGCTTTATAAGCCAATGCGTCATTCCCACGGATTGTGTGGGTTTCTATGTAATTTGTCAGTAGGACCATCAAGGGGGCCCTCAGCCCTCTCCCATTGGTCCATGTCACCTTGTGGGGCTGGTCAACTATCCTAGGTGGACATCTAGAAGGTTGGACTAGTCATATGCCACATGGGTAGACAAGGGGGTAAGAATTTCCATGGTAGGCTACCTACCATGTCAAACTTGTCCCCCTTGCCATTCTTGGTCAATAGGCCGCCCCCCCTTGTATATTATATATATTTTTTTTGTGTTTGTGGCATGCAATCCAGGCCATCCATCTCACATCCCTAGATCTAAGGGTGGAGGTTAGATTTGGTTGGAAGCATATACAACCATGTATTTTCATGTGAAAATTAATGAAAAATCAGAAATTTATTGAATGTTCAAGGAGCCTCCTTGCGCCACCTTCCTCTCCCCCTGGTTTCCTCTTCTCTAACCTCCAGTTCTAGAGTGTATCAATCTTCTATCTCCCCCTCTCAACCTCTGATCTTCATCTGTGCTGCCGCCGCCGCCGTTTGTGCCGCCTTCGAGCCGCCGCGGAGCCGTCTTCAAGTTTATGTCCTGCTCGACAGAAGTGTAGTTCGTGAATTCTTGCTACCAGCCACGAGCTCAGATGGATTTTAAATTTTGAGGGTGTCTTCTTGCCTTGAATCCCCACCTCCACCTAAATTTTCACATCTAAACTCCTCCATTTAGTAATTTTCTATTTTCGTTCATTTTGCATTCCCAGATCTATTTTGTCTCTGTCTACAGTGACAATAGCTCCGAGTTTCCCATCTTCAACTACTTTTTTGAATTTTCCAAACCCTCCCAATTTTACTGGAAGTTTTTTCCATCATCCCCTACATCCACCATTTTTCCTGATTTTTGATCTGCCATCTATCCATTTTTCAAAATTCGTGTTCTATCTCTGCTACAGTGCCTTTAGTCAGATTCAAGATCCGACCCACTGTTAGTGAAAAAATCCTATCAATTCGTAGCCACATCCAAACTTTTCCAAACCAGTCTTTCCGTCTTCCTAGCTCAATTTCCTACACCTTTGATGAAGACCTCAAGAGTTGAATCAGACATCCACCCTGCGGTCAATGACAGTTCTCAGAGGACAACCCTGCAGATCTGAGAGTTAAGCCACTGTACAATAGCAACCTTCAAAATTCGCCAATTGGAAGTTCAGGTTTTGTTATTTTTTTGTAATCACAGATAGTTGAAGCCCTTCGAAGTAGCTTTCCAACGGCGCCAGTTTCGTCGCATTCCGACGTCGGGGCTGATCGCAACGTCCGTTCTCGCCGGAGCGCGCGCCGAAAAATAGAACCGGCAGATCTGTGGCCGGTCATTCCGACCGGTGCCGAACGGAGCCGCCTGGCCTCCGGCCGACAAACCAGCATGCCACCAGCCCAGGGAATACTTCCAAAAGTGTCCCCACCACAGTGGTGACACCGGGTCCCGCACGGTCCCTCCGGACAGCACGTGGGCCCCACCGCCACTAGTTTGGGTGTTCCCGAATCAAAGCGAGAAGCCGCCCGTCAACCCGAATTCGGTCCTCCCGGACCCCATTGTGTAGCCCTTTACCTCCCTGCGTGGAGTGGGCAGCGACGTGTATTGCTGTAATATTGTGTATTATTGTTCCGGGAGTACGAGTTTCGGCCGGGTCCGTCGTCCCCACGCCAAGCGCGTGGAGGTATCGTCCTCGCTCCTTACTTGGCATTTTGCTTAATTTCATATATGCTTGTTTATGCCGCTGCTAGAGAGCATGATAGGGTAATTAGCTCACTTTCTATTTATATCACCGCTGCTGCGAGAGAGAGTGTTACCGTCCCGTGACCTGATCCGGGCACGAAAGAGAGAGCCGACCACCCTAGCTCACTGCCGGTTTCTCAACCGCGCACTTCCGACGCTTCCCTCGTTAAGGGACGATCGCGAGCTTGTTGTGTCCGTGGTCCCGTCCCGCATCAATTTGGTATCAGAGCAAGTTTGAGTCTAGGGTGTCAAAAAAAAAACAAAGAGTGTCATTTAGTCATTAGTCATTGTCTAAGTCGTGTTTAGGGTCATCATTATTTTAAAACAAAAAAAAGTGTCTTTTTACATTGCATCCCAATAACCCGGTATATAAAAAGGTGTTGTCCGAACATTAGGCTACGCCTATCGGGTGTAGATCTATCTAAAATCCACTTAGAAAATAATATATGAATAAACAATAAAAATAAGCACACATAGCAATAAAATAGCACGAGGTGCTAATAGGAGGTTGTGATCGCCAGAGACGCGGGGGTCTCAAGTGGAGATGATAAGGGGAAAGTGATCGCAAATACCTCAAACGTGCGGTTGATTGTGAGTACTCCTTTTCTCTTCAAATCGGCCGGCCGACGAAGAGAGTTCTTCAACTTGGTTACCCTTGCAAAAAAAAAAAAAAAAAAACAAACAAACAACACAAAAGAATTGGATTAGAAATAATGTGTGTGTAGCATCAATTCTTAATAAAGATGAGCATGAAAATTGATTAAGAACACACCTTAAGGGTATTAGCCCTTAAACCCCTATGCAAAGAGGGTGTGGGAGATGTATGATGAATGCAAATAATAATAAAAAAAGGGGAGGTGTGCAAGAGATGCACTATGAGGAGACCTCAATGTGATTGAGAAAAATCAATAATAATGATGATAATGCATGCATGAATATGAACTAATAATAAAAATATAAAGATAAGGGGGAGGTAGAATAAAAATCTGATTGTGGGTTGCTCCCTGGCTTTGATTTTCAATGGGGAGAAGTTCCTAAAAGGATGAAGACTCGAATATGTGCAGGGGCCCCCCCTTAGCCAAGAAGCCAACAGCCTTCGGTTCCCTGTAAAAAGAAGAACAAACAAAAACGCAGAGAAGAAGAAAGAAGAAGAAAGAAGAAGAAGAAGACAGGAGGATACGGAGGAAGAAAACAGAAGAAGAAGCAGAACACAGGAGAAGAAAATAGAAAACTTCCGGAACCCCCGGAACCTCATCACAGAACCGACTGGGCTCTTTAAATAGGGTTCAAATCAAGAGATAGAGGGATAAGAACGGGTAAGAGCCCAAAGAGGGAAGGATTAGAATGAGGAAAGTGACCAAACGAAGCAGGGACTCCCTGGGGAAAGGCTGCGTTCGTTTAGAACACGGAAGTTGAAACACGACTTGAACAAGGGCGTCAATTAAATAATTGACGACCTACCCTAGGGGCGTTTCTTTAAAAACACGCCTTGGAGCAAGGCGTTTCTTAAAAAATCAATTTTTGGAATTAAAATATTATTTTATTTGAAAATTTTAAAACACGCCTTAGGACAAGGCTTTACTTAAAAAACGCCTTGGGTGAAGGCTTTACTTATTTGAAACACGCCCTGGATGAGGGCGTTAATTAAAAAATATTCAAAATAGGGCCATTTTTTATTTCTCAATATTATTTTCCCATTTTTTAGGTGAAGGTGCATCTCGTCGCCCTGATTCCAACGACTATTTTTGCGTATTTTTCTGACACCCGGAAGGCCTCCAAATCACCTATGGAAAGGGCTGAAAAATAATATTAAAATAATCAATTTGAAAGACACGCCCTTACATGAGGCGTGACTTGATTTTTCGATTTTTTTATTCTTTTTCAATTCAAAGTCACGTCTTCCACTAAGGCGTTAATTCCAAAATAATTCCGAAAAATTCTCAGAAAATTCCAAAAAAATGGAAATTTGATAGAAATGACGCCCTGCGATATAGTCGTTAATTTTTTTAAAAATGCCCCTTGTCAAGTCGTTATTTAAAAGACGCCCCACGCCAAGTCATTAATTCCGGAAAATTCATAAAAATAGAGAAAAATACCCAGAAAATCCAGAAAATTCCAGAAAATTCCAGAAAAATAGGAAAAATAGGAAAAGAGAAGAAAAAAGTGAGAAATCCAAGAAAAGTAGGAAAAACCACTCAAACACAGCTAATTTGAGGGTCAAATTGGGGTATTACAAGGTAATATGAGATGTACTCACAGTAACGTCAATTTTGGCGTGTCTACAGCTGCCCCGCCTTGGCGTCTGCTTTGCAAGGGAGCAGAGCAAACTGAAAAGTAGATGCCAAGGTGTGATGAGACACGCAATCAACATCCCTTGATGAGAATGAAATCAAAAGGTCGAGATGAAGCAAATCTCGGGAAATCCAACGAAGTCAACAATGTTTGGATAAAAGGGGGAGATGTGCACGAGGGCACGAAGGAGAATGATCAACTTCCAGCGCGGTGGAAGTACCTCAGGTCACAAACCTGTAGGTTTCACCATTGGGGAGCGGTTACCAGCTAATGTGGACGTGCTGCAGCCAAGGTGGATCAAAGGGAAAAGTTTGAAAATAAGATGATAAAAATCCAAACAAGGAGCTTTCGAGAAAATGACCCAAAACAGCGACAAAACGAACTGAGGACTCAATTCGGCATGGAATATCTCATATTGAAGATCAAGATCAATTTGACCCACAAAAACAGCTTATCAGAATGATTTTTCAACAATTGTTTCAAATTCCTACATGAATGCATGCTGGGTTTAAAGGGAAAAAATAAATCAAATGAAAATATAGAATAATCAAGGATAATATTGCTAAACTGCCCAGACTGGGTCAAGAAACCAATTCTGCGAGCTGATACTAAGCCGAAGCCCGTTTATCCACGCACCAACTCGTAAAAAGGGAACCATCGTCCCCAGTCTTGGACGGCTCAACGGCCTATCCGTGTGACTAAGACTTCTCTGGAATCATCATTGTTTTTGATGAAGGGGAACTCAAATTCCAGATTTACCAAAGCCAGAAGGTCCTTGATATAATCTAATAGCGTATGTAACATATAGTAAAATGCATACAGGGAGATGGTGGAGCAATAAGCAAGGGGGGACTGAGATGTGAGGTGCAAGCACCGTGGGTCTTGAATGATGATGCCCAGCCGGTGGGACCAAGAACTTCTTATCCTGCGCTCAAAGATTTCATCAGCCAAGATATAATGATAACAAACAATGAATAAGGCATTTAAAGCATAGCATAGCAATCAAAGTATGAATAGCATGAATGAAAATGGCAAAGCATCATTGCAAAACATCATTGTTTGTCGTTATGTTATGAGGATGACAATCTGGGCAATCAAAATTTGGAGTTGAAAGATTGAGGAATGCCCAGCAGTAAAATGATGAACTGAAATCAGCAGGATTTGATTGAAAGATTTGGAGATGAATAATCAGAATAATATAATCAAAATGCCCAGCGGCAAGAATGATCAGGTAAAATCAACAGGAGTTGATTGAATGATTTGGAGATGAATAATCAGGAGATATAATCGAAATGCCTAGCGGCAAATCATGAAAATCGGGAAGAATCAATGGATTGATAACAATAAGTGGAAAGGGGACTCATCCCGTGCTCCTGGTCCTTGCAAAATCGTTCCTGCAAAACACCATCAGAATACAATGCAAAATTTTTGGAGTTTTTTTTTTTTTTTTTGGAATATGCAAATTTTTATAAGTTTTGGGGAAAATATTAAAATTTTTATGTGGATTTTTGTAGTATGCAAATTTTTGTGGGTTTTGTAAAAGATATAAAAAAAATTTTTGTGGATTTTTTTTTGGAAGATATTTGAATTTTTATGATTTTTGAAAATATTCAATTTTTGTTGGATTTTTGCTTAGGAAAAATTTTTTTTGTTTGTTTTGATCAGAAAATATTCAATTTTTTTTGGATTTTGATTTAGACTTTGTTAATGCAGCATCAAAGGGCGTTTTTTTTTGAACCACAGGCTCGGGGTCCTTGTTCCTTCCCCTTTCGCTAAAATTGCTCAAGGCTAGGCGTGCATTGAAGGGTGGCACCCTACGACCGACTGCCCTTGATTAACGATGCCCCTACCAAGGCCATACCCGAGAAACATTCGGTCTCGGAGGGAGAAGAGAAGAATACTTGGAGATAAGCTTAAAGCAGGATGGGAGATATCAGGATTTGATTTCCTTCCAAGGTTTTAACCCTCAAAGAGGTAGTCTGTTGCGCTGGGGCTTTGTGCCTTTAATTTTTGGACCCTTAACATGCATACGACCAGGGTTTTCCCTGCGGGGACTTTGCCACTCTTGTCATGCCATAATCCATAATTCAATTATCGAAATTTCGACTTGATTCTTAATTGCCCTTTGTGGCGAGATGTATCATGAAACTCATATTGATTTTGGGTCAAGACTGCCCCTATTTGAGACTCCTCTCGTATTGGGATTTACCAAGGTTGGTTATCTTATCCGTCAACCTCTTGCCCCTGCATTCGGCCGAGTGAAGAAGAGAAAAGACTTTCGGTATACTCATGGCATGGCCAAGGTAGTAACGGTGTTCAATCAAAAGAGCCGGCTAAGGACGCCGTGAAGTGTGTGCGGTGCCCGACTTAGGGTTACTCTTAAACAAGCAGGGAGAGAATGTTGAATTCCCAGCGCGGGGTTCTTTATCAACCAAAGTGCTGCAAAAGCAAGCCTAACGACTCTTTTTTATGAAAAACAATTCAATTAAAAGGCCTAAGATAAAGGTTTGAAACACCATTCTTAATCCCGTTAAGAAGCACTTTGTTTTGAAAATCATGCGTGAAGCGATGAGGAGATATATCGTAGAAATGCTTACTTACGCCAATATTACCTTGTAACCTTCGTAGAAGCAGCTGCTGAAGGTGATCATCATGGGATTTGTCCTCTTTGGAAGCAAATGATCTTGAAAGTGGCCTAACAAGAAGGAGTGGTGCCCAGACCAGACGCAGATGAAATAAGGAGAAAAGAAAAGAGGCGAGGGCTAGAACTCCCTCACTAAGGCGCGGAGACCCTGATCACATGGAACAGTCTACAGAAGAAGCGGAAAATCAAGAAGAGGGGTGAGGACTAAAGCCTCGGAAGCAATGAGAGAAAGGGCAGATGCCCAAGGCAGTGGATGTGGAAGAAGTTGGGTCGGACCCATGATTAGGGGGAATCAGAGGAAGAAATTGATAGATGGAAAGAGGCGGATCTGGAGGGTCCGGAAGTAAAGGAGGAGAATCGTGAGGGGAGGAATCATTCGGAGGCTCCGGAGGGATAAGATATTGAGGGACGCGATGCCCTGGGAAGAAATATGGAAAAATATGATGGAAGAGGAGGAAGAAAATGAAGGATGTGATGCCCTCGAAGAGCAGAAGGATGAATCGGAAGAAAGATGGAGGGTCCGGAGGTTCCGGAGGAGGGAAATGCAAAGGGGTGTCGTGCCCGAAGGAAAGGTATGAAGGATCTGGAGGTTCCGGAGGAATGAGAAGGGAAGGGACGCGATGCCCAAAGAAGAGGGAAATAGAATCCGGAGGTTCCGGAGGAAGCAAATGGAAAGGGGCACGATGCCCGGGGAAAAGATAGAGACAATCAGGTGGAGGATCCGGAGGTTCCGGAGGAAGAATATAGAAAGGGGCGCGATACCCAAGAGAGAGGAATGAAGGAGGATCAGGAGGAAAATCCAGAGGTTCTGAAGGTAGCAAATGAGAAGGGGCGCGATGCCCAAGGGGAAAATCTGGAGGTTCCGGAGGAGGAAGGTGGAAAGGGGCGCGATGCCCGAGAGAAAGGTCCGGAGGTTCCGGAGGAGGAGAATGGAAAGGGGCGCGATGCCCGAGGGGAAAGTCCGGAGGTTCCGGAGGAATACAATCAAGGGGGAAAAGGTGGAAAAGGGTGTCGTGCCCGGGGGAGAAGTCCGGAGGTTCCGGAGAAAGAGGGTGGAAAGGGGCGGCATGCCCGAGGGGAGAGTCCGGAGGTTCCGGAAGAATAGAGTGGAGAGGGGCGCAATGCCCGAGAAAAAGTGAGAGAAATGAAGGAGAATTTGGAGGAAAATCTGGAGGTTCCGGAGGAGTAAAGGGGAAAGGGGCGCGATGCCCGAGGAATGTAGATGAAGGTGAATAAGATGGGAAAGGCGGGATGCCCAGCGGTGCCGGAAGACGGTGGAGATACGGGTTTGGAAACCCGGGAATCAGGAGATGCAAATGCATGTAAAAGGATGGATGCAATGTATGCAATGGATGGAATGAATGAATGAATGAAAAATGCATGAAATTCAAAGAAGATGAAGAATATGAAGGGTGAGAGGGCGAGATCCTTTTCTTATCCCTTGGAGTGGCCCATGAAGAAAAAGTGATAGAAATAGATGAATAGAAAGTGGAGCAAACATGGGAAGGCCCCTTAGCACCAAGATCACTGCCCCTCCATGGCAGTGAAAAAGTACGACCAATTGGCCCAATAAAAGAAGCTTCGATAAATGACAACCCCCTTGGAAAGCAATCAACAATGTGAGGGAGTTGGAGAGTTAGAAAATGAAGCATTGCCATGCCCATTGACATATACGGAATGTTGAATAAAATGGGCATTCGCCCCTTGTACGGAATAATCAATTCGGGATTTGAAGATTTGAACAAGGGGTGCCCTGCCTGGCCCTTAATCGGCATTAATTCTTGGCATCTGCTGAGCAATGGCGGCGTCTTGGCCTCTTCAACCGTGCATGGCACAATAACTCGGATTGGCATCCGGTAAACAAATTCTTGAACTTTGAATGGCACAGTCGTGGCCAAAGTCTTCTTGCCCGGCTCTTGATCGTCCTCGGCGCAAGTAGCTGTAGAAGCACGCCCCTTCCGAGTAGTAACGGGAGGTGAGGCGGAGGCGGAAGGCTCCGTGGATGGTGGAGGTATAACGGGAGGTGTTGGCAAATGAATAAGTGGAGGTGGAGGTTCAAACACGTCGAGCTTCTCCCTTTGTTCGGAAACAGTTGGGATGGGCTCGAGTGCAAAAAGTGGTGGATCCTGCTCAGGATTAGCCAGGGGTAAAGGCGAAAGGCCATATGGTGGAGGAATAGGCAAAATGGGTTTTGGGGTTAAAGGGATGATGGAGGTTTGAAGTGGTGGTAATGGTAGGTTAATTGGGGAAGGTTCGATGGTAAGCTCGGTGGAGGCTAATGGCATAATGGGGGGAGGTGCAATTGGTGGAGGTTTATTGCAGAGAAAGCGCCGAACGGGGCGAGCGGTGTTTGGAGTGGGGTGAGACTCAAGATGCGCCGGCGTGGGTGATTGAAGTATTGACCCATCGTCGTAACACCAAGAGGTCTCGAGAATAGGGGTTGGATTAGGGACGATGGCTTCGTCCTGAGCAGGGGGTTCGTCAAATGAAAGTGGAGGGAGCGGGAAACGAAGGAAACTCGGGAGGGGTGCCTGCACAGCTTCATCATCATCATAGACCGGCTCAGATTCTTCAATTGCCGGCTCATGCTCATTTGGAATATCAACACTGTAGTCGTCCATCCTATCCTTCCATTCTCTCTCCATTCTTGTAATATCATCCAAAGCCGCATGGAGAGGATTAATCGGAGTAGGAGGAACTGGCCGTGAACTTGTAACCCTCTTTAATTGTTCCTCCATGGAAGTAATCTTATCAAGGATATCCTGCTGGAGGGGAGTAACATGAACAATAGAGGGTTGGCAGGGCATTGAAGGAGGAGCCGCATAAGAAGGCCGTGGAGGGGAATTGACGGGATAACCCTTAGAAGAACCCGGATGGGCCGGATTGCAAGGAATAAAAGGGCCTCGGGGCCGTGTTGGAGGAGGAATAGAAGGAGGCGGGTGTTGGACCACCCGAGGAGGAGTATGAGTAGGAGGAGATGGGTAATGGGCTACCCGAACAGGATTATGAATAGAAGAGGGCGGTGGGTGATGGGCCACCCGTGTAGGAATAGAAGGAGGAGGAGATGCAGGAGATGCACCCTCAACGGCGGCCTTAAGGGCTTGGATCTGTTGAGGGGTAAGATGATCTAATGCATGCAAGATTTGAGAGACCCTCTCATCGTTGGGAGGAGACGGTCCCGGAGGAATAGTGGTTCGCAATTGAGGAGGGGGACCATAAGAATGGACACTGCCCATGGGTCGGGCATGACCATGAGAATAAGGACGTGGTCCCTTGAAAGAGTGGTGAGAATTGTGATGATTAACATGTTGAAATTGAGGATAAGAAGTGCTAGGTTGTGCATCCTCATGAATTGAATTGAACATGTTTTTCTTATCATGGTAAGCCATTATATAATCAAAATTTCACAATAATATGCAAAGAAGCACACAAGTTGGAATGGTTACCGTGATTTTGATTGTTTAAACCTTGGTGAATTAATGAATTTTATGCAAATTGATATGATTCACACAAGGGGAACCTAGTTTCAATATGATTTAACTCCAATGCCAACTAGGAACACTCTCTCACCACGTGTAGGCCAACTAAACTCGGGACTCCAAAAAGGGTACAACCTGCCCGGCGTCCGTGAGGGAATCCACGGGTGCGGGGACTTATGGAGGCTTGGTTTAGGAATTTCCAATCCAAAGAGACGGAATGCTCAATGGAGGGTCGTTCCTTCACCAAGGGGGTGTGTGGCTCCTAGTATGTGGAGAGAGGAAGTCTCCCAAACCAATGCAAAATGAATGAATGAATGAATGCAAGATATAAGCAAAAATATGATACAGTGATAAACAAAGGGGTTCGGTGAAAACACAGGAATAAGACGCCCTGGGGCAGGGCGCTCCCAATCAAAAGACGCCCTTTGGCAGGGCGTGAATCACTGTGGGAGGCCTACAGGCAAGGTAAAACACGCCTTGATGAGAGGCGCTACCAATAAAAGAGACGCCCTGGGGCAGGGCGTTAATTATCAACGATACTCAACCAAATAAAGAGACGCCCAGGGGTGGGGGCGTCAAATCATGAAAACGCGCCCTGATGAGAGGCGCTACTAAATAAAGAAACGCCCTGTGGGAGGGCGTGAATTCTTTCAAACTCCCACGGCCAGCAGAGTGGAAACACTCACAGTCACAGAGGCAATCATCACATATGATTATCAAGATAAAAACATGCTCATCAAAATTTTAACTAAGTGGAGATTTTAAAACAAATCTATTCAATTGACAAATCACTTAGGGGAAAGTGCAAAGCACAATGGAGGGTGCCCGAGGGGCACAAAGGAAAGGGTACCGAGGGTACCAATGGGAAAGGGCACACTTGGGTGCCAAAGGGAAAGGGGTAATCAAATGAAAAACAAAAAGTGTCCCACCGTGATCGCCAATTTGTAGATCTATCTAAAATCCACTTAGAAAATAATATATGAATAAACAATAAAAATAAGCACACATAGCAATAAAATAGCACGAGGTGCTAATAGGAGGTTGTGATCGCCAGAGACGCGGGGGTCTCAAGTGGAGATGATAAGGGGAAAGTGATCGCAAATACCTCAAACGTGCGGTTGATTGTGAGTACTCCTTTTCTCTTCAAATCGGCCGGCCGACGAAGAGAGTTCTTCAACTTGGTTACCCTTGCAAAAAAAAAAAAAAAAAAACACACAACACAAAAGAATTGGATTAGAAATAATGTGTGTGTAGCATCAATTCTTAATAAAGATGAGCATGAAAATTGATTAAGAACACACCTTAAGGGTATTAGCCCTTAAACCCCTATGCAAAGAGGGTGTGGGAGATGTATGATGAATGCAAATAATAATAAAAAAAGGGGAGGTGTGCAAGAGATGCACTATGAGGAGACCTCAATGTGATTGAGAAAAATCAATAATAATGATGATAATGCATGCATGAATATGAACTAATAATAAAAATATAAAGATAAGGGGGAGGTAGAATAAAAATCTGATTGTGGGTTGCTCCCTGGCTTTGATTTTCAATGGGGAGAAGTTCCTAAAAGGATGAAGACTCGAATATGTGCAGGGGCCCCCCCTTAGCCAAGAAGCCAACAGCCTTCGGTTCCCTGTAAAAAGAAGAACAAACAAAAACGCAGAGAAGAAGAAGAAGAAGAAGAAGAAGAAGACAGGAGGATACGGAGGAAGAAAACAGAAGAAGAAGCAGAACACAGGAGAAGAAAATAGAAAACTTCCGGAACCCCCGGAACCTCATCACAGAACCGACTGGGCTCTTTAAATAGGGTTCAAATCAAGAGATAGAGGGATAAGAACGGGTAAGAGCCCAAAGAGGGAAGGATTAGAATGAGGAAAGTGACCAAACGAAGCAGGGACTCCCTGGGGAAAGGCTGCGTTCGTTTAGAACACGGAAGTTGAAACACGACTTGAACAAGGGCGTCAATTAAATAATTGACGACCTACCCTAGGGGCGTTTCTTTAAAAACACGCCTTGGAGCAAGGCGTTTCTTAAAAAATCAATTTTTGGAATTAAAATATTATTTTATTTGAAAATTTTAAAACACGCCTTAGGACAAGGCTTTACTTAAAAAACGCCTTGGGTGAAGGCTTTACTTATTTGAAACACGCCCTGGATGAGGGCGTTAATTAAAAAATATTCAAAATAGGGCCATTTTTTATTTCTCAATATTATTTTCCCATTTTTTAGGTGAAGGTGCATCTCGTCGCCCTGATTCCAACGACTATTTTTGCGTATTTTTCTGACACCCGGAAGGCCTCCAAATCACCTATGGAAAGGGCTGAAAAATAATATTAAAATAATCAATTTGAAAGACACGCCCTTACATGAGGCGTGACTTGATTTTTCGATTTTTTTATTCTTTTTCAATTCAAAGTCACGTCTTCCCCTAAGGCGTTAATTCCAAAATAATTCCGAAAAATTCTCAGAAAATTCCAAAAAAATGGAAATTTGATAGAAATGACGCCCTGGGATATAGTCGTTAATTTTTTTAAAAATGCCCCTTGTCAAGTCGTTATTTAAAAGACGCCCCACGCCAAGTCATTAATTCCGGAAAATTCATAAAAATAGAGAAAAATACCCAGAAAATCCAGAAAATTCCAGAAAATTCCAGAAAAATAGGAAAAATAGGAAAAGAGAAGAAAAAAGTGAGAAATCCAAGAAAAGTAGGAAAAACCACTCAAACACAGCTAATTTGAGGGTCAAATTGGGGTATTACAAGGCAATATGAGATGTACTCACAGTAACGTCAATTTTGGCGTGTCTACATCGGGAAGGCCGCACACTTGCGCGAGTGATCTTCGAATCGATTAACTCCGCCCCGTACCGAGTATTAGTGTCTTGTCCACATGGTCTTGCATATCTATTCCTAGGGATCCAATCCCATCTTTTTGGAAACTATGGCCAACCCATGCCGACCCGTCCAAGGCGATAGGTCCGTGTTCGAGTACATTTGGGACTATGATAAGTACCGGATGGAATATGGAGTTGGAAAGGATAGCATCACGATTGCCTTTGAGTTCCGGAGAGGTTTGCGGTTTCACTTCCAACTTGAATGTCTTGTCCGCGATGCGTTCTCGCTGGCGCAATCTTATAAGGTCGCTCTAGAGGTCGAGCCCTTTGAGTCTCATTTTTCTCGCTCTAGAGGTCGAACCCTTTGGCAAACATCTACCTCCCAACCAAGTCCCGAGCCGATCGGACTACCTAACCCAATTCCTTCACCACCCGAGAGTGCTCCATTGTCACCCTCACCTTCCGATCTTAATTCGGAACCCTCTCATTTGGAGCCACCCAAGCCCCAGCCACCCGTGTTTCTAACGGGTATGCTTTTCATCGCCGAGCCGCTTCTTAGTTGGCTCAAGGATGGCTTGGTCCCACACCCCTTCCCATCCATGGACCCCACCTTATCTTTAGTGCCGGTCAACTCATTCCATACCACATTTCGATCTAGTCACCATGTTGACACGTTGGACGATCTTGTTATGGGACTAGACACGCAATGGAAGTTGACACATATGTTGGCCCGAGACTTCGACCAACCCACGAGTCGTAGCTTCACCCATCCGGCCTTCGGGTCCATTACCTCCGAGTGCACCGTGGGTTATATCACCACGGAGGTTCTTCTACTTCTCCCGCTACCGGATGAGCCCGACTTCATGACTTTGCTTCCGAGGGAGGAGTCATATTTCCTATACACGGTCCCATCTACCATGACGGAGGAAGGTGACCACCCGCACCTTCAAGAATTTCACGATTGGGACCCTGTCATGTTGGAACCCACCATAAGGGGTCATACCTTCTTTGATCCCTTTGACCCCTTCCCTAGTGGATCCCTAGACCCTTCATATTCACTTCACTTCTTCGAGGGAGTCCGCTACCACACCCCTTCCCCACGGGCCGGGTCGTCTATGCCCACCAAGCCCGTACCCTTACAAGATACACCATCATCTAGGGGAGATACTCTTGGCCCTCCCACATCCACATCCCATATGCATGCATGGCCCACCTTAGGAGGTCTAGGATTTCCGCATGATGTCGACCACAGGTTACGTCAGATGCATGCATGGCATATATTCGGGTGTCCTGGTCCGCCGTCACCCATGTACGGGTGTGGACGCGGATTTTTTCATCATCGTCATCTATGTATGTGGATGTGGATATGATGTCTTTGTTTATTTATTTAATTTGGTTTATTGGGTTGATTGGTTGTTTATTAATTTATTGGTTTATCTATTTATTGGTTCATTGGCGTGCCAGTCACCGAAGTGACAATTTTATTGTGCGCTCGATCTGACATGGTCAGTCGATTGTGAGTGATCGTGTCTGGACTAGAAGTCCGTCATACCCTGAACGCTATGACGTTAATTACGTCCTCCCTAAGGAAGACAACCCTTGATTAAACGCTAGAGGTAGGAGGAAGGCAGCGGTAAAGCCGCATGCTCAAAGGAGACAAAATTCATCTGTTTGCAAGACGTTAAATGTATTCGTACAAAGCAGGGGTTTGTTAATTACGGGACAAATCCGACGGCATATTCCCACCATCTTGGATGATGCCAAGTGGGGAATAGGAAACCACCCATGCAGTGGCAAAGTGGGAACCGTAAAGGATCGGGCATAATTGACCCGGAGTCCGAATAGGGACCGGCATGCCATGGCACGCCCCATATGGGTGCCGTAGCACGTTTATATCCCCCCTTCGAGGGGACCATCGGAGGGCATACAAAGGCATGACTCCGTGGGCCGACGGGGTTGAGAGATAATATCGCAGTGACCTGGCCAGGTGTGTGAATTTCAGCAGCATGTCCCCTTGACTTGGATTGTGCCAAGAGAAGATAGGTCATCACCTACGGAATGCCGGGATGACAACCGAATGAGGATGGGCACCGGGCCCCGGGACATCGCTTGCCTCTGTTTCATCGGTCAATATTCCCTTGAAACCCTTCAGAACGCATGTAACGACATGGCCCTTTAGGTTCATAAGGGTGGAATCCGGATCGGGAATGAGGACTGTAGGGGAGGGAGGTCCTCCCCATTACTGTATCTTCTCAGATCATTCATGACGGTCTCATGGCAGTGGGGAGAGAGTCCCCTGACTGGGCTTCATTGGGCCAAGAAGAGGGGTCTCGGCGTGGCTTACTGGTTGGCCAAGGGGGGTTCTCGGCGTGGCTTCTTGGTTGGCCAAGGGGAGCTCTCGGCATGACCTTTTGGTGGACAAAGGGGGGCTCTCGGCATGGCCATTTAGTGGATAGAGGAGGATCTCGGCGTGGGGCCTTTGGCTGGAAGAAGCTCTCGGCATGGGGCCTTTGGCTGAAAGGAGGTCTCGGCATGGCCTTTGGCTAGAAGGAGCTCTCGGCACGGGGCTTCCCGGCGCGCTCATGGCCGCACCGGGAGCCTAGCGCCAGGAGGCTGTGGGCTATAGGGTTTTGCACAAAATGAGGGCTTGTCGATTAGCTGAAAGGAGGGGAAGGCCTCTCGGCCTTACGGTTCTCGGCGGGGAAACTCGCACGCCGAGAAGGTGGAATGCAGACAAATTTCAGGGTTTCAGGGCTCAATAACGATGCTCTGTTTCTGGGATTTCTGGGTTTTATGGCTCAGATTGAGGCCGAATCAGAGATGTACGAGGAGATTTCAAGAAGGCCTCTGCTAGAAGGACGCCAAGGGAGCTGAGAGGCCGGATCATCAGGAAGAGGGGAGACCATCGTCGGGGCCTGAGTAGCTTTTATCTGTATACTGCCAGACGTCTGGGGGGTCAAGAGATGGCTGTCTCTGATTCCCCAGACTAGCATGATATCATCTGGGAAGCAAATCGGCGATGAAAGAACCCTTGATGCTGGGACCTCAGACCCTAGTCATTCAACGATTGGAATGAGGATCCGGGGTCGCATTCGTCTGCAGGCTCAAATGTATCTTTTATAGCCGGCAGTCCGGGGAACCAAGAGATTGATGTCTCTGGTTCCCGGACAGCACAAGAGGCTTGAGGAACAGACTCAAATACATACGGAGGGCATGCTCTTGAAGCAGGAAGAGAGAGGAGAATAGAACCCAGCAACCCATTGAACAAGGGTGGGGGTTCTACCTTCATCCCTGTTCGAAGAACAGACCCGACACCGGAGCCTGAGTCATTTCTCCCATGGGGCATTCATACAAACAGTATGCATACATATGGAGACAAAGGAAGATCATATCGCCTAAAATCCATCACGGCCATTGCATTTATTTCATCTCACCATCATTTACATCGAGAAACATAGAGGGGAGGAACAGGGAAAGAATCGTATGAATAATCTAAACATCAAGACTTCGACTATTACATACGGAGAATCAGTAAAAAGAAGAAAAAGAAACATCGAACATGGGGGGGGGGGGGAGGGTGGAGCATTGACTCCTCTCCCTCCCCCTATCAGCCCACCTGGAGCCCTTCTTCTTTCCTTTCTTCTGCTTCTTCTTTCGATAGAGACTCTCTCCCTCTCTTTTTCCTTTCTCTTTCTCTTTCTGGCTATCTGTTCGCTCTTTTCTTCTTCGTCTCTTTCTTCTTTTCTTTTCTGTCTATCCTCTTTCTTGCTATCTCGCTGCTTCTCTCTTCGAAGGGAGGGGGTTTTATAACCCTTTTCCCTTTTTCTTCTCGGCAGACACCCTCACGGCGCGCTTGAAATAAGCTTCCCGGCGCGCTCGAATCCGGCCTCTCGGCGCCAACTTTGGGCTTCGACACAGGCTTTCGGCGCCACCTTCATACAGGCCCACTTGGGGTTTTTTAAGTGTTTCATCACCCGAAAGGGCCTTTCATTGGTGACATGTCTTGTATTGAAATTGTGATTACAATTTTCATCAGCCCGCAGACAGGGTTTTATCAGTCCGTAGACAGGGATTTTATCAGTCCGTAGACAGGGATTTTATCAGTCTGTAGACAGGGGTTTTATCAGTCCGCAGACAGGGGTTTCATCAGTCCGTAGATAGGGGTTTCATCAGTCCGTAGATAGGGATTTTATCAGTCTGTAGACAGGGGTTTTATCAGTCCGCAGACAGGGGTTTCATCAGTCCGTAGATAGGGGTTTCATCAGGATTGTCATCTGAACGGTGACAAAGCCGGGTATCATCTTATCAATATCGTCACTCTAATGGTGACGAGCTCGGACATCAGCTTTAGTCTGGGAAGACCTCAGTCGGGTGTATAATCTGTGTAGACGATTCTTCTTCTGCTCTATCTTTTCAGGAGCCTTTACCATCTTCATCTGCCGGTGCCGGCTTCATCTTTATCTCATATTACTTCCGTCAGTAAGCCGACATATGACTTACCCTGACATATCATCTGTGACTTCTTGGACGAAGCAGTAGTACAGCTCTTCTTAAAGGGCTGGAAGATCTCATTAGTCGAGTGACTGCTGCTTTATCAGTGCTGCCGTCTGAGTGACATTGGCACCGGGCATCAGCTTTGGCCGACAAGGGCTTTAGCCGGGTGAAAGGTTGATAAGCTTCATCCTTAGTCTTTCGCTGTCGGTCAGATCTTCTTTTCAATTATGCTTCCACCCTTGTTCATTTTCCGGGTGTCAACAAATGCCCCCCACCTGCGGGCGGCGTAAGCGCAGAATAAGCGCCACGGGGGTTGCAGGTGTCTTTTACTATTGGAGGGTATCTTCCTCAATTTGTCTTCAATTCAGTTCTCAGACCTGATCATCTCGCTGTAACAGTATTCTGCACACCGATGTTTCTCCTCTTCATATTTTCTGTCATTATTTTCAGCATTTGAGGCTTTTCGGCCTGCAGGACCTCCCGGCGCGAAGCTTCTCGGCGCAGGGGTCTCTCGGCGCAGCATGATTGGCTAGGCTCTCGGCCTGGACCCTCTCGGTGCGCCCTGGCGCAGGGGGTCTCGGCCTGGGGTGTTCTCGGCCTGGGAGCCTTCTCGGCGCGCCCTGGCCGCAGAGGGGCCTCGGCCTGGGGGCTTCTCGGTCTGGGGGCTTCTCGGCCTGGGGGCTTCTCGGCCTGGGGGCTTCTCGGCGCGCCTTCTGGCCGCCGGGGGCTCTCGGCCTAGAGGTTCTCAGCGCGCGTTTCACCGCGCCGAGAACCTGGTCGCCTGGGCCCCTATTTAGGGCGCCGATGGCCTGTTTTTCTTCATTCTTCACCATTCTTTCTCTTTCTTCAGTTTTTCTCCATTTCCTCTCTTCGGCGCGAGCCGTCTTCATCCTCTCGGCGGTGGCCGCGAGTCCTTCCATCCTGGGTGACGTCTTTTGGGGATTCAATCCCTTCGCTTCCGGGATCACCCCCTCTTGGTTGGTGACTCCCTATTCTTTTGGGCAGATCCCGAATAAGGGGAGATGCTGCCGAAATTTTTTATAGAATCTCATGTTGCAATCCTTATAAGACTGACTTTTAATCCACATTTCTTCTTTTGTTTACAGATATAGCAATGGCTTCTGGCTCTGCTGCTGCATCTTCTGGAGCTGTTGGAGTTAGTTCATCGGCCCAGCCAGACATATCTCGGGCCACAGTAAATTGGTTGAACGTGCACAGCTTGGATGTTGGATATGATAGAATAGCTTCAGTTGAAGAATCATCTGATTCTGAAACTGACACAGTGTCGACGGCCTGGGTATACTCTACGGCGACCGAGACATGCTTCAGGCGGGATAATAACTACCGGCCAGACTTCCCGAAGGATCGCCACTTGATGCCGTTCATCCGGACCTTCATAGTGGGTGGCTTGCGAGATTATCGGATAGCTCGCGTAGTTGAAGCTGCCATCCTTGCCGAGCGAGATAGCCTGAAGGAATCAGTGTATCGCAGCAAGGCCATATATCTTCCTGGGGAGAAGCGGGACTGGGATGCAGTCCTTGGAATATCGGAACTAGAACTGGAGAAGAAGATGCTGACCCGGGCACCGGAATTTACACCTGCTCGGTGGGACAATGCTGGCGGCCGAGTTCATAGGGAGAAGCCCGGCTATGGTATGTTCTTGGCACCTATAAAGTGGGGATATCGCGAAGAGCCCTTCGTGCTAAATTATTCGGCCATTCAGTTCAAGTACCATTTGTCGGCTGGTTGGTTCGGAGACTGCAAGATCACTGACTCCCATCTATTCCGAGTAGGGGCAGTAGAATTTACCGAGTTTGTTCTGACGAAATATGCCCCTCTGCTGATCAGAGCGGAAGTATACCACAGTGTTTTTGCTTCCAGATTCCGATATCCCATCTCCAGGGGGTTATGCTGTGGGATGTTTGAAGTGTTCTGTCCTTTGTTCAACACTTTTTATACAGCAGAGGGTGAGACATCCCTAGACCACTGGAGTTTATCACGGCTCTCCGGTCTGCCTATTGACGGTGAACCGTATGAAGAAGCTTGCTTGGCAGACTCCAAGAAAGATAGCTCTGATGGGGAAGGCAAGTATTCCCTTGGCTTCTCTTACCGATATCTGATGAAGGTCTATCGCTCCATTTGTCTGGCATATAGTAGAGGATCCTCCAAAGGCTATCATCCCCGAGAGAAAGGTAGCAAACTGAGGGTCTGGATCGGGCAGTGGCTCCAGTACTTCTTCGACGGTCCCCTGAAATATGCAGATTTCCCCTCTATGGGTCCTGTTGCGAGCAAGCAGATAAGAGCTCCCCGCTATAAATCGGCACTGCCATCTTCATTGCGCCATGCAGGCAAAGGTGGTCCCAACCCGGCAGGGGTAGATCCCATCACACACTGTGCAGCTTATTTCACATTCTGGCTGTGTACTTTTGCTCTTCCACAAGGGGACGAGACAGTCATTCGGCCAGAGGCCATATATCCAGCTTGTCAGATGGCCTGGGGGATGAAGTTGTCGCTCTGCCCAGTGGCCCTGTGTTTGATTTATAAATCTTTGGGGGACCTGCACAAGCATCGGACTCCCCGTTCTTTGAGGACCGTGGGTCCTTTTCATTTCTTCAATGCCTGGGTCTGCAGTATATTCCCTGAATTAGCTCCGAGAACCTTGCAGGCGGATACAGTGTCACCCAGGATGATTGAATTTGCCAGCGCTGAGCCTGGTCCCTTTTATGATCAGCTATTTAAAATAAGGGGCCGACTGATAAAAGTACCAGTGGACGCCCCTGGCATCATACATTTCTGGAGCTTGGCAGCAGGTTCAGCTCCTTTGATTGATCCTCAAAGAGAGTGCAAGCTGGAGGAAATAGAGACATATATCCACCCTGTCTCAGGGGTCAACACTGCTCGGCCAATATTGGAACCGGAGCTGGTGAGATGGGCCATGGCAATTCGGCCCAGTGTTTTGGTTTACAGAAAGGGTGGCCTGCTTCTGTTAGAGCCATACTATCCGTTCCGATTTGGGCGGAACTTTGGTTATGACCAGCACATTCCTACATCAGTTGCTCAATTTCCCCTGGATAGCAGGGCCAAGCACGGGTCCACCATTGTCGGCGACGGCCGGTTGTGGTGGGATTTCTATCATCGTCAGGACGACGCAATCTTCAGGGTGCCCACCGTCTCCAACCGTGTCCCCCGGGTAACATCAGAATATATCAAATGGTGGAACATTCGGACTGGCTTTTTCAGGGATGGCAGGGGTGCTTTCTGGGATGTAGCAGAGCGTTCTTTCCTGAAACAGCAGCCTGGGCCGGTGTTTGAAATCCCCGAGGCCCATCTGAGGAAGCTTTATTCGCAGAACCCGAGGGAGGCAGAGAACTATCTGGCCCAGCGTCGAGCTCTGAAGGAAAAGAATTCTGAGCCGCCCGCTCCTGTCTTTGCTGCTATTAACGAAGACAGTTTCGTAAAGACCCTGAAACATCTGTGCCATATAGGAGATGATCGCTTGGAGGCACAACAGTATCCATTTCCTGTTGAAGAGCCGCTCCCGGCAGTAGCTCATTGGAGGGGTCCAGTTGATAAATTTCATCCGTATAGGACGTTTGTACGCCGGGAAGATAGAACTCAGACGTACTATAAGCAAACGTCCTGGCTGTTCATTCTGCTGAGTTTGCATGGATTATCTGCAGAAAGCCCGATAGCTGGCATTTTGAACAAGCCGTTGTTTATATCATTTCATTATGTCGATGGCTGGGCCATGGACCATCTTGACTTGTTTCGCTGCCTGGATTTTCATGGCCATAATGACCTGGCAGCTTTAGTGGAGAAATGCCAGATATTCGGCGATGTTTGTTGGCTTATCAAGGAGGCTGCTTCCCGCTCCAAAGAAGTGGCTTATCTGTACTGGCCGCTCTCTGTATTTTATGATGGACCAGCAGGTATAATCTTTTCCTTTCTGACTGCAGTGTTTTCTGTTTAGCATCTGAATTTTGCATCTATTGATCCCATCATCTTTCTGCCGTTCTTAACAGACCGGCCCGATATAAAGCGGCAGGGGCTCTACAGGAAGATTATTGCGCAGGCTGAGAAGCCCACTTATTTTGAAGTTCCTGCTGCAGCACCGACCACTACTCCCCTGCCTCCTGGCAAGAAGAGGAAGGCTTCTGCAGTCAAGGCTGCAGTTGGGAAGGCCAGGAAGGCCAAGAAAGCTCAGGCTCAACAATCGGCTTCGGTAGTGATGGACACCGGGACCCCTCTCCCTGACATTCCCTCATTTGATGAGTTCGAAACTCAGAGGGAGGCCGCTCAGGCATCAGTTCGGGGTAACATCAATATTCTGCCATTGCATTCTTCATTCTATCTTGCTGGGTTTCAGAGGAGTGTTTAAATCTGACCACTCCTTCTTGCACAGCCCAAGAGCCAGTCGCGGCGCCCTCCGAGGTGGGGACCAGGTTGCCCTCTCCCACGCCGACTAGTGAGGCGGAGGGTAAGCATGCCCTTTTCATCTTTTTTTGTTCATTTCAGCTACTTTTCATCGTCCCTCTCATAGGCTTTTCTTTATAGTGATGGCCGGGGAGGAGACTGAGATTACAGGAGCGGCTGGCAATATTACTCAGCCGCGGGAGGGTCACAAGACCCAGGCGAAATGGGGCCCCGCTCCCGGAAGGCGCATAGTTACCTGGTCTTCCTCTAAGCAGATGTTAGAATTGATGGCCCCGCCCATGGACAGAGTAGAAATCTCTTCCGGTAGCTCTGCGGCCGTTTCTGAGGCAGGTGGAGAAGAAACAGATCTCAGCGGGAGCGACACGGAGGGTGCCTCCAAACCTGAGGCCCCATCCGTATGTACCGCCATTGTTTTATCATTTACACCCCCCAAGCTGGTGGTGCCATTTTCTGGAGAAGAATTACCAGAAGAGTTCGCCGCTCTGGATACCGAGGCAGATATAACTCCTCCTTTTGTGGTCTCATCAGCGGAGCTTTCTTCTTCCCTGCAATCTTTTGAGGATATTGGCATCACTTTAGAAGTGAGTCTTTTCCCTTTATGGTTTCCTTTTTCCCATCTTTATCTGCTGCTTGACGCTGCATTGATTCGTTCACAGGAATCCCCTGTTGCCCTCCCGGCTACGAGTGCAGCCGTTGAAGCCACTTTATCTGGCACCCTAGCTATTGTTCCTGCTTCGGCAGCCGTTCTTGAGATAATTCACCCTGTGCCCGTGAGGGTGCAGTCCTCCACAGACTTAGCATCATTGGACCTGCGGAATGCAGGGGAAGGCCCGGCTCTCATCAAGGCTTTGGATTTCAGAGCTGAAATGGACCCAGCCAGGGGTTCTGCTTTTATACCAGCTGCAGTGATGACCATCGCTCCAGAATCAACAGTTCCCATAGTATCAGTCATGGAGAGCGAACCTTTGCCTCTTCAGACCGTGGCCCCCGCAGCCTTGACATTGCAGGGGCTAGGCACCGAAATGGAAGAAGGAGAGGTATCTGTTGCAGAACTGGGAGTATCGCCTATAACGGCCACGGAATCTGCTTCCGTATTTTCAGAATCTGAGGAGGAGATGCCTGAAGTTGCATCCGGGAGTGTTCCGACGGCTGCCTCCGAGGAGATGGAGGTGGAAGATCTCTCGGCCACGTCAGAGGTTACGGGCAGAGCTCAGTTGGTGGCTTCGGCAGACCTGCCGTCTTCTTCTTCGCAGCCGGATATCACCCTATGGGCGGATATAGACAGTGAAGTAACTTTTGAAGTAGCTCCTCTTCCTTCGCCTGGCTTCACTTCCCCTGAAAGTTTTGTCTGGCAACATCTGGGCATGCTGCGTCAACTGGTGGAGTCCCAACCTGGACTAACTTATTCACAATTGAAGGAGATAGCCGGGCGCTTCACCGCCGGCTTACAGGCGATGGGATGTCCCACAGAAATATGGGCCCAGCGGGTTCTTTTGTTGTTAAAATTTGTTCATCGCCGGGATTTCTTGACACACATCATGTCGGATAGATTGGCAGCCTTGAAGTTGCGAAGAATGGAGTGCAAGTCCGAGCTGGCAAAGATGAACTCTATCCTTCATGAGCGACAGCGTCAAATGCAGTCTTTGGCGGAGCGGGAGCATTTCGTGCGCGAACGGATAACTATCCTGGAAGCTGAACTGTCTGATCTCCGAGCTGAGCTGCCACAGCTAACAACTTCTCGACCGTAGCTCGAGGAAGAAGCAGCTTTATTAGAGGGGCAGGTGGCATCCTTTCGAGACCAGTCTGTTCGACTGCAGGAAGAGGAGGCTCGGCTTCATGAACTAGGAGCCGCCCCTTCTGTGGGTCTTCTGGCATTCGAGGATATCTTCCGGCAGCCATGAATCATTTTCTTTTTCTTTTCTTCTTCTCTCTTTTTTTTGGTGCTCTTTTGTGATACAATGTCCCCTTGGGGCCCTTCATGTACTCACTTCAAAGAAAAATTTTGCTTTATGTGTATCCGCCTTCTTTTCCATGTGGTTTTATCACTTCAGGGAAGTGGGGTAGTGGTTTTAGCAACCCCTCATGCGAATGGCTCGTATCTGGCAGGAGAGCGTCCACCCCTTCAGAGAAAGGATGGGGAACTCGCTCCACCGCGTGACGGCATTCGAAGAGGTGCTTAAACCGGATTCTGTTGGTAGCGGCAAACGTCCCTCTTGGCAATATGTGCTGTGAGGGAGACAATTTGCAGGAATGTGAAAGAAAGGGCCTTATCAGAATAGACGGAAAGTCTAGACTGGGTAGAGGTTATAGCAGGTGGGACGATTACAGGATATGTGGTTTTCATCAAGACAAACGTAGGGTCTGAACTGAATAGGGTTTTATCATTGATCGGGCGAAATGCCAGTCGATCAACAGCTGGTTTCATCATCGATATTGGGTTTATATCGATGCAAGAAGAGTTCATAAGTTTCCCCAGAATAGACGAAAGGTCTACACCGAGTAGGGTTTCATCATTGATCGGGCGAGGTGCCAATCGATCAACAGTTGATTTCATCATCGATATTGGATTTATATCGATGCAAAAAGGATTTATAAGTTTCCTCAGAATAGACGAAAGGTCTAAACTGAGTAGGGTTTCATCATTGATCGGGCGAGGTGCCAATCGATCAATAGTTGATTTCATCATCGATATTGGATTTATATCGATGCAAAAAGGATTTATAAGTTTCCTCAGAATAGACAAAAGGTCTAAACTGAGTAGGGTTTCATCATTGATCGGGCGAGGTGCCAATCGATCAACAGCTAATTTCATCATCGATATTGGATTTATATCGATGCGAAAAGGATTTATAAGTTTCCTCAGAATAGACGAAAGGTCTAAACTGAGTAGGGTTTCATCATTGATCGGGCGAGGTGCCAATCGATCAACAGCTGATTTCATCATCGATATTGGATTTATATCGATGCGAAAAGGATTTATAAGTTTCCTCGGGATAGATGAAAGGTCTAAGCTGAGTAGGGTTTCATCATTGATCGGGCGAGGTGCCAATCGATCAACAGTTGATTTCATCATCGATATTAGATTTATATCGATGCGAAAAGGATTTATAAGTTTCCTCAGAATAGACGAAAGGTCTAAACTGAGTAGGGTTTATCGCAGGTGGGACTTTGCCAAGAAATGCGTAGGTTTTATCAGGGCAGACGTAAGGTCTGAGCTGGATAGGCTTTAGCAAAACGGTGATGGGCTTCATTGTTGGTGGGATTTGTGAATGGGGGTATGTGGATTTTATCAGGGCAAACGTAAGGTCTGTCCCAGAAAGGCTTTATCATCGGTGGGGCATGGAGCCATATGACCGACGGAAGGTTTTACCGATGAAGGCAGATGAAGGTATCGTGCCGGTTGGCACGGAACTTTTTGAATTACCATATTACTGACCCAAGTGCCCTTTCGGGTTTTCACCAGAGCCAGCCCCCTCTTGCTTTTTCCCACGCGTCCTTTCGGATTTTCACGTGGCGGGGTACCCGATTTTGCCTGCAGTGCCCTTTCGGGTTTTCACCACAGCTGGGTTTTAGTCATTTTTGCCCTCGTTCAGAATGCCTGAACAAGACTGGCGGGGTATCTCTATTTTTAACCCCATTTTGTCTCTTCTTTTCTTCCCTTTTTTTTATTGAAACTTTGATTCTATAACTGATGGACGCAGCTTGTGCATATGTCATCATTGATGTGGGTGCTAACATCAATGCAAGGGTTTCATAGGTCTCATCAGGATAGACGTAAGGTCTAAACTGGACAGGTTTCATCGCTGATCGGGCAATGCGCCAATCAATCAGCAACGTGTTTCATCGTTGGTATTGGGTTTATACCAATGCAAGGATTTTTATAGGTTTGATCAGGATAGACGTAAGGTCTAAACTGGACAGGTTTCATCGCTGATCGGGCAATGCGCCAATCAATCAGCAACGGGTTTCATCATCGGTATTGGGTTTATACCAATGCAAGGATTTTTTATAGGTTTCGTCAGGATAGACGTAAGGTCTAAACTGGACAGGTTTCATCGCTGATCGGGCAGTGCGCCAATCAATCGGCAACGGGTTTCATCATCGGTATTGGGTTTATACCAATGCAAGGATTTTTATAGGTTTGATCAGGATAGACGTAAGGTCTAAACTGGACAGGTTTCATCACTGATCGGGCAATGCGCCAATCAATCAGCAACGGGTTTCATCATCGGTATTGGGTTTATACCAATGCAAGGATTTTTATAGGCTTCATCAGGATAGACGTACGGTCTAAACTGGACAGGTTTCATCGCTGATCGGGCAATGCGCCAATCAATCAGCAACGGGTTTCATCATCGGTATTGGGTTTATACCAATGCAAGGAAATTTTTTTTATAAATTTCACCAGGATAGACGTAAGGTCCAAACTGGATGGGTTTTATCACGGCGGGACGTAAAGAGATACGCGGGTTTCTTCGTGGTTACCACATTACCGACCCAAGTGCCCTTTCGGGTTTTCACCAGAGTCAGCCCCCTCTTGCTTTTGCCCACGCGTCCTTTCTGATTTTCACGTGGCGGGGTACCCGATTTTGCCTGCAGTGCCCTTTCGGGTTTTCACCACAGCTGGGTTTTAGCCATTTTTGCCCTTGTTCAGAATGTCCGAACAAGACTGGCGGGGTATCTCTATTTTTAACCCCATTTTTTTATATATATATTTTTTTATTTTCTTCTATCCCCCCCTTCCTGTTTAGAGGGTGTCAGATCGTGACGACACAAGATCACGATAAGTGGTAGCCTGGTTAGGATGGAGTGTCACTATACCAAGGAAAGGATATCTTGGCTAGGGCGGAGTGCCACTAGGCCAGGGAAAGGGTATCTCGGCTAGGGCGGAGTGCCACTAGACCAAGGAAGGGTAGCTCGGCTAGGGCGGAGTGCCACTAGACCAAGGAAGGGTAGCTCGGCTAGGGCGGAGTGCCGCTAGACCAAGAAAAAGGTATCCCGGCTAGGGCGGAGTGCCGCTAGGCCAAGGAAAAGGTATCTTGACTAGGGCGGAGTGCCGCTAGGCCAAAGAAAGGGTATCTCGGCTAGGGCGGAGTGCCGCTAGGCCAAGGAAAAGGTATCTTGACTAGGGCGGAGTGCCACTAGGCCAAGGAAAGGGTATCTCGGCTAGGGCGGAGTGCCGCTAAACCAAGAAAAAGGTATCCCGGCTAGGGCGGAGTGCCGCTAGGCCAAGGAAAAGGTATCTTGACTAGGGCGGAGTGCCGCTAGGTCAAGGAAAGGGTATCTCGGCTAGGGCGGAGTGCCGCTAGGCCAAGGAAAGGGTATCTTGACTAGGGCGGAGTGCCGCTAAGCCAAGGAAAGGGTATCTCGGCTAGGGCGGAGTGCCGCTAAACCAAGAAAAAGGTATCCCGGCTAGGGCGGAGTGCCGCTAGGCCAAGGAAAAGGTATCTTGACTAGGGCGGAGTGCCGCTAGGTCAAGGAAAGGGTATCTCAGCTAGGGCGGAGTGCCGCTAGGCCAAGAAAGGGTAGTTCGGCTAGGGCGGAGTGCCACTAGGCCAAGGAAGGGTAGCTCGGCTAGGGCGGAGTGCCACTAGACCAAGGAAGGGTAGCTCGGCTAGGGCGGAGTGCCGCTAAACCAAGAAAAAGGTATCCCGGCTAGGGCGGAGTGCCGCTAGGCCAAGGAAAGGGTATCTCGGCTAGGGCGTAGTGCCGCTAGACCAAGAAAAAGGTATCCCGGCTAGGGCGGAGTGCCGCTAGGCCAAGGAAAAGGTATCTTAACTAGGGCGGAGTGCCGCTAGGCCAAGGAAAGGGTATTTCGGCTAGGGCGGAGTGCCGCTAGGCCAAGGAAAGGATATCTTGGCTAGGGAGGAGTGCCGCTAAGCCAAGGAAAGGGTATCTCGGCTAGGGCGTAGTGCCGCTAGACCGAGAAAAAGGTATCTCTTGCCCGATTACTCGGGGAATATCAGCTGTGCAGCATGATACAACTTTAGGTGTTTACCGTTGAGTGGTGAGAATTGGATCTCCCCTCGATGATTAACAACTATGTAGGCCCCTCCTTCGTAGACTCTTTGTATCACATATGGACCTTCCCAATTGGGATTTAGCTTTCCCTTCGGGTTGGACGCCATGACTTCTTTTTTCTTGACCATGACGAGGTCACCTTTCTTAAATTCTCATCCTTTTACGAGTTTGTTAAATGCAGTGGCCATGCGGGCCTGATACATTTGGATATTCTTCTGAGCTTGGAGGCACTTCCCTTCCAATTCAGCCAATTCTTCTAATCTTCTTTCTGCATTGGTTTGTTCGCCATGGGCTAGGTCGTATTGGACTGCCACTCTGAGTGACGGGACTTCCAGCTCTAGTGGGACTACTGCCTCTGAGCCGTATACCAAGGAGTATGGCGAGCACCCTGTAGGTGTTTTGAAGACGGTGCGATACGCCCACAGAGCTTCATACATCTTTTCTTCCCAATCCTTCTTATTGGCACTGACGACTTTGGCCAGCAGGGTGCACAAAGTCTTATTGAAAGCTTCTGCCAATCCATTTGCCTGTGGATTGTAAGGAGTGGAAGTCCTCCATTCGATCTTATATTTCTCGGCAAGCCGATAGATTTTCTGATTTCTGAAATGACTCCCATTGTCAGATATTATTCGGCTGGGGATCCCCAACCGGAAGATGATGTTTTGCTTGATGAATCTGGCGACCAGCTCACCAGTGACTTCTCTTAGTGCTATAGCCTCTGCCCATCGGGAGAAGTAATCTGTTATGGCCAGTATATACTTATGCCCGGCCGAGGAAGTCGGTAGTGGACCGACTACATCAGTTCCCCATTGTGCAAACGGCCAGCTAGGGACTGTAGGGTGCAGAATCGTAGGTGGCCTTCTAGGCACAACAGCATGCTCCTGACACTTCTGGCATGACTTTGCAAATGTGCAGCAGTCTTCAAACATAGTGGGCCAATAGTAGCCCAGCTTCTTGATTTCTATCTTCATCTTGGGGCCAGCCTGGTGGGCACCTGCTGTCCCAGCATGTACTTCTTTCATCGCTTGCCAAGCTTCTTCAGTGGACAGACAGCGGAGCAGAATCTTCTTGCATGCATCTGCCATTATTCGGAATAGAGTCCCATTCCTGAATTCATAAGAATCTTTGATTCGCAAGAGTTTCATCTTTTCTTCTCTTTTCTGCGGCAGCTGTTGGTGTAAAAACCATTGTAGCAGGTGTTGTCTCCAATCAGATGCCTGTTCTGTGCTGATCGTGGCGACTTCATTTTCTTCGGGGCAGCCTTCTAGCATGCTGGGGACTTGCCGCCGATTTATGACAACAATGTTCAGTGTCTCATCTGGTGGGACTGCTATTGAGCTGGCTAGCTTTGCCAATGCATCAGCCTGGACATTATGTGCACGGCCCACATGCTTGAGCTCAATATGATAGAATTTCGCCATGAGGCGCACAGCTTTCTGGTGGTAGGGGTTCAACTCTGGCTTTCGCACTTTGAACTCACCTTGGATTTGCTTTATTATCAACATTGAATCCCCGAATACCTGAAGCATCTGGATACCCATGTTGAGGCTTATATGCAGTCCGATTATCAGAGCTTCATACTCGGCTTCATTATTAGTGCAGGGCTTGTTTATAGAATAGGAAGTATGCACAACCTCCCCTTCTGGCGATTTCAGCACAATACCGGCTCCGGCCCGTATTCTGGTCTTTCCATCGGAGTCCGTCTCTGTTCTAGATGCTCCATCAAAGAATAGCTGCCACATAGTTGACTGAGCCTGGCAGGCTTCTAGTGTCTCATCATCGGGTAACTCAGTCCTCAACATATCATTCTCTGGCACAGGATGTTCTGCGAAGAAATCGGCCACAGCCTATCCTTTTATTGCCCTCTGGGGTATATATGTGATATCGAATTCCATCAGAATTACTGCCCATTTGCCCAACCGGCCTTTCAGTACTGGTTGAGTCAGTATGTATTTGAGTGGATCTGCTGCAGATATCAATCTGACTTCATGTGACAGCATATAGTGCCGGAGCTTTTTAACGGCAAAGACTAGTGCCAAGCATGTCTTCTCTATATAGGTGTAACTTTCTTCAGTTCTGATCAGCCTCCTACTCAGGTAGTATAGAGCCTGCTCTTTGCCTTCTTCATTTATCTGTGCTAGCATTGCCCCCAGGGAACAGTGTATGGCTGCAATGTACAGTATCAGGGGTTTGCCCTTAATAGGTGCCCCCAGCACTGGAGGGGTTTTGAGATATTCTTTCAGCTTCTCAAAGGCCTCCTGACAGCCATCGTCCCAGAGGAACGGCACATCTTTCATCATGAGCTTGTGAAAAGGGTGGCATCTCCCCGACAGATTTGATATGAATCGTCGGATGTAGGCCAAACGCCCTTGTAGAGATCTCAGCTCGTGGAGATTCCTTGGTGGAGGGAGCTCCTGGATAGCTTTAATCTTGGATGGGTCAATCTCAATGCCCCTATGACGGACGATGAACCCAAGGAATTTTCCACTGGACACGCTGAAGGCACATTTCATAGGGTTCATTTTGAGCTCATATTTGCGCAGCCTCTGGAACACTACTCTCAGATCCTGCAAATGGTCTTCTTTTCTGCTGGTTTTCACCACCAGGTCATCAATGTAGCACTCTACCTTTTTGAAGAGCAAATCACCAAAGATCTTTGTCATAGCTCTTTGGTAAGTAGCGCCGGCATTCTTGAGGCCGAACGGCATCCTTTTATAGTGGAATATCCCCTTCGGAGTGCGGAATGCAGTGTGCACTCTGTCTTTTTCAGCGATCCAGATCTGGTTATATCCGGATGACCCATCCATGAATGACAGGGCTTCATGGCCAATGGTTGCATTGATCATTACTTCAGTAATTGGCACTGGGAAATCATCCTTCGGGCAAGACTTATTCAGGTCCTTGAAATCTACACATATTCTGATCTGCCCATTTTTCTTCTTCACGGGCACTATATTGGCCAGCCATGTAGTATATTGGTTCTCTTTAACAAAGCCCACATTGACCAGCTTGTCGACTTCTTTGTTGATCTGATTTATCAGTTCGGGACACATTCTCCTTGAAGGCTGCTTTACAGGGCTTGCCCCCGGGTTTATCGCCAATCGGTGCTGTGCCACATCAGAGCTCAGTCCCGGCATCTCGTCATATGTCCATGCAAAGCAGTCTCGGAACTCTTTCAAAAACTGTATGTACTGTTCTCTGGCAGCTGGTTCTAGCAGTGCACTGAGGAATGTCGGCTTTGGCTCATCCGCTGACCCCAGATTCACTTCTATCAGCTCATCGACGGTGGCCTGGCCTCCGTCCTCAACTTCGGGTGGGGCTTCTTGCAAATCAATAAAGCCTCCCGGGATATAATTCTCTTCAGTTTCATGTTCTTCTGTATCGTCATCCTGCTCATCAGCGGATGTCGGCTTATCATATAAGGCCGATACCATCGGATTCTGTTCAGTCTGCCCCGAGGACGAGACTGGTTCAGAAGAGAATTCAAAAGTGGAATCTTCCGTTCTTAGGGATCTTTCTGTTGCAGGCTCCCCTGAAAGGTCATCTTTCTGTAGAGCCCAGACTTCTTCCAGAATGCGCTCAAATTCCAGGCATTCTCTCAGTTCTTTGGCCATCTGGTCTTCATCCGGGGTTCCCGTATCAAATTGTGCTTCGGCCTGGAATAGATCCTCCTTGCAGGACGGGTCCTTCCAGCACCGACCCCTCTCAGTTTTATCAGACATCCCTGCTTCTGGCTGGTCATCTTGGGCTTCATTGTCTGTTATGGTTTGATACATAACCTCTTCATCCTCAAAGGGATATTGATCATATCCTATCCCAGGGGAGTCTCCATGCTGGTAGAAGGTAGAGATGACATCCACCTCGGCTTCATAATATTCTTGAAGGGTATAACCCAATCCCGGATGCTGTGTGATCTTCCTCAGTTCCTTATTATCTCGAGGCGGATCCCATAGCTCCCTGAATGCTTTCTTCTGGGCTGCAGATTGTAGTGATGGCATTTGCATCTTGGAGAACATCTGCGAAACCTGCTGGGTAGTATACTCCAGGCCTGTAATCGGCACCATCCGGTTTGCGGCTTCTTCAGGGACCATGCAGTCTTGATCATCTTCTTCGACTGCCTCCCCGGTGTAGAATATGGTAGGTGGCTCGCAGAAGCGAGGGATTTCCATAGTCTTCAGTGGCAGCACTGTTTGGTATTCTAGGCTGGCGACGGGTTTGATTAAACCTCATGGGACCTTCACCTGTATGCACCTTTCTTTCATTTCTTGATCAGTGCTATCTGGATGGATGCTAGGAGGGGTGATCCGAGCAAAATCATCAGCATAAGAGATGTGAGCTACTTCATGCTTTTCAACATAGCCCCTGGGTGGCGGTGGAGACCAAACTTTTGCCTTCATCGCCGGCTTCTTCTGGCTGATCACAGCCTTTTTCTTTTCATCCTTTTGTGACACCTCGGTGTAGTAGGAGGCATCGAGCATATGGCATTCAAACACTTCAAAGGGATGTAGGTCTGCAAACACCTTTCTTCCATTCCTTCATGGCAGTATTTTATGCATTGGTGTAGCGTGGATGGCACTATCTGATATTCATGCAGCCACGGTCTCCCCAACAGGGCCTAATACGTGGTGTTGGAGTCGATCACATAGAATCGTACCACGGTAGTGAGGTCGCCCAATGTGAGGTTGAAATCTGCCACCCCGAGAGGTGTTTCACATTTCTGGTTGAACCCAGCAATCTTCATGTCTCTGACCTTGGTAAGCTGCAGATCAAAGTAGTATTTCTGATAGATGCGATACGGGAGAATATTTACAGCAGCCCCGGGATCTATCAGTATCCTGCTCAGCGACTGACAGTTCAGGGAGCCCCTCATATACAACGGTCTGTTGTGACTGGCATTTGGGATCAACATATCATCTTCTGTGAACGTGACTGATGGTCCAGCATTCACTTCTGCCAAGAGTGCTTCATATTGTGCCGGCGACTGCAGGGCATCCACAATTGCTTGGCGGGCCTCTTCACTCAGAGAGAGTATCTCCCAGATGGAGAATCTGGTGGGGAGCTTCTTCAACATTTTCATGATTCGACTGCCAACCCGAACATTAGACAGCCTCATCTCCTCTGCCCACCGGGGTCTTGGAGGTTCACGTGGTGCCTGTGGCCTTTGCTGCCCAGTCCCAGTTTCATTTTCTTCATCGGTCTCCCGGAGGGCTTCTTCTGTAATGACTGCCCCTGGCTTTGCTAGAGGGCTATTTTCTTCATTTTCTTCATGCTGTTTCTGCTTTCCAGTTGCTGTCTGCTGGCATTTATCGCTTTTAGCTGGAGCAGTATGAGACAGCTGCTCGTTTTCTAAGCTGGACAGGAACTCCAGGAATGAAGGGGCTCCTTCTGCTTTATCTTTTCCTTGGTACAAGCTGGCAGGGGGAGGAACCTGGACACCGCGCACCTCTGGTTTCGGGATCTGATAGGGTTGCTCCCCTCTGAACATGATATTATGGTTAGCTGGTGGCGGACGCCCCCATTTTCTCCCAGAACGTGTTGCATGGGCTGAGGTAGAGGCCTCAGCATGATTGGCTTCTAGCGGGGCATCTGATGCTTCTTGTTCATCATCCTCCCCGGGCAGAGAAAAGAGTACCGATAGAGTATTGCATTGTACTGTCGTGACCTTCTTTCCCTTTTTGGCCTTAGGCCGTCTCTTCTTTTTCTGGGAAGTTGGCTTTGCTAGTTCCTGCCCCCAGAAGGACTCAGTCTCATCTTTTCTTTATTCTGCCTCCAGCTGCTCTTCAATTTTCAATTCTTCGAGCTGCTCCCAGAGTATACAGTCTTTCACCAACAGGTGTTTCGGCTTTTTCTGCTCATACTCATCAAGCTCATTAATATATTGCTGCAGACGCCTGGTTGCAGGACTTTCTTCTTTATGTGCAGGGAGGGGAGTTTGTCTCCTCCGGTTGCGAGTATGGATCCGGATGACTGGTCCGGTCTCAACTGTAGGCCATATTGGCTTTATTGGAGGCGACTCAGGCCTTGGGGTGACACCCCGGATAACTGCTCCGTTGGTTTTAGCTGCGGGAGTCTTCTTTCTGCTTTTTGTGGGTACCGTCTGCCATCCTTCCTGATCTCTCAATGGGGTGAGGAGGCAGGCTTCATAGGTGTGCCTGGTGCATTCTTCAATGACTTCCTTAGGTAGCTGTTGATAGATTGAGATCATATTAGCGGCCACCCTCCAGGGCGGAAGCTCATGTGGCCGAGGCGGCTTCACCTGGTAATCTCCCAACTGCAGTTCACCCTTCTTGACCATTCCTTCCATGATATCTTTGAAGACATAACAGTCCTCAATTGCGTGCCCCAACACCCGGTGAAATGGATAGAACATCGGATCATCTTTCTTTTCTGCGTCTTCGGGCTTCTTTGGTTCAGGCAATGTTACCTTATTGAACTTATATGCCCAGTTAAATAATGCTACAGTCTTATCCTTGGGAAAAGAGTAAGCCCTTCTCATCCTGTCCCTCAGAGAGACTTTGTCTCTTCTTTCTGCTGTATCTGCCATCGGGGGAGCTTCATCTGCCCCTTTCTTCCCTTTTTGTTGCTCAAAGGTTCTAAAATCGACGGTGTTGGCCTCAGAGTGTGACGGCCGCCGATCATTGGATTTACCTTTTGGCATGGCGGGAGCATTGACGGTCGGACGTTTGGACAAGAACGCCTCGACCTCCGCCACTATATTGTTCAGTCGGTCAAATGTTTTGACATCTGCACCGATCATTTTTTCTAGTACCTCCCTCCTGAGGTTCTGCTTGCATATCTGCACTGCATCCTCCTGATGAGGAGGTCTTCTGCATCTCATGGCTAGATTTCTCCATCTTTTGATGTACTCCAGTGCAGTTTCATCCTGTTTCTGCCTGGTAGCATACAGTTCTGCTATTGTGATTTCCCTCTCTATGACATGAAACCTGTCGCGGAATTTTCTCTGCATATCGGGCCAATCAACCACTGATCCTGCTGACAAGCTTGAATACCATTCAAAGGCCAACCCAGTGAGGGACGTGCCAAAGAACTTGAGCAGATAGGCTTCATCGACTGCTAGGTCGCCCATGATGGTAGTATAGTAGGCTATATGCTCTCTGGGGGAGCCCTGGCCATTGAATTTCTCAAACTTTGGCGGCTTGCTGACGCCTGGAGGCAGTTTCTTGGCAGCATACTGGGGAGGATACGGTACCTTGTACACATCATAAGTACCCGCATCACCACCAGTCTTTTCTGACAGCTTCATTTCCACAATTCTTTCAATCATCTGCTTGTGGGCTACAGCTGGATCTATGTCTTCTGGAAAGAAGTGAGCTTGTTGCTGGCTGTGAGGAGTTGTCATCACAGTGGCGCGCAAGATGGGCGCGGTAGGCTGTGTCTGAGACACAGAGGGCTGAGTTGCTGTTTGCTGTGGAATAGGTTGGCTTGGTGTCTTGCCCTTATCAGCTAGGAGAGGGTTAGCTGGGATAGCCGTCTCTGCTGAGCTGGATGTCTGCCCCGCAGGTTCAGCTTGCTTTGAGACTGATGTAGCTTCATGTCTCTTATTGAGCTGCCTTCGGAGAGCATTGATCTCCTGTTGGTATCTTCTGAACATCATCTGGATCATGGGATCCATGGTTGATGGGATTTGTATATCTTCAGAAGTCCCTTCAGCATCATCAACAAAGGGGTTATCTCCATCTTCCGCTGTTACCACATTAACTGTCATAGTGGTAACCCTGCGGGCTTCATCATCAATTTTCATCTTATCTTTTGCTGCCTGGCCTCTTCTTGTGACAGGACCAGGTCTAGTTGCCAGCCTGAGCAATTCATCTGGCTGAGTTGGTAGTATATCTTGCCCTCTGGCCAGTCCAGCCATATTGCAGGCGAAGATTTGCATCTTTCCTTTCCGCCTGTAGACCTTTCTTTTTATTTGGCTAGGATATCTGAGCCGGTCAAAGACTGATATTCTTTCTTTGGCTTCTTCCTCGTACAGGTCTTCTTCATTATATCCGGCCCTGGGGCCTTCTTCATAGTCATTCGAATCAGAGGAAGAGGCTTCGATCATCATTTCTTGGAAGGTTTCTTCTTCTTCATCATCCCTGGTGCCCAAGGCACAGGATAGTCTTTGCTGGCCTAGAGCAGAGCTCCCTAGGTAGTGGAAGTAGTCTTGGACTACCTGCTTAGTCTCCTCTGGGTCGCGCCTTTGCGGCTCAGGTCGGAGCATCAGTCTGTCCTGGCCCTTTTACTGCCAGGCCAGTCTTGTCACCCGAGCATTCAGATGTTCGGCCCTGGGATATTTGAAGATATCAGCCTGTCTGGCACAGGCTCCTGATCTTCTTGCAGTAAGCATAGTGACTGGTTCACTTCTTCTCATATCGCCAACTTGGCAGCGGTTGGCAGTAGCATTGTAGATCTTCTTTTCCCATCTCTTGCCCCTGGCCATGGGATGGGTGTTGGTGAAGTTTTCCATGGTCTCATATCTTCCGCCCCTCATCATGGGACGAACAGCAATCATATTTCTTTCTGGACCCTCAATCTCATCTCTCTTCCCCCGGGTCCTGGGGTAGGCAGCAGTAGCATTTCTTTCATCTTTCTTCATCTCCCTTCTGCCCCCTGCTCTGAGGCGGGCAACAGTGATATCAGTGAGGTTCTCTCTGTCTTCAGCTGGGGCCCAGCTTTGGATCCTCTTCGGTCGCCAGACCTGTTTGTATTTTACTGGCTTGGGCGCCAGCGGCTTCTTTTCAGCAGCTTCCCAGTTGGCCCTCCTAGCGGCCAAAACCTGGAACTTGTTGTCAGTTGGGATGGTCGGGACGATTCTGTCCGGCCGGACTCCCCTGGGGCGACCATCGAGGTTCGCCCTAATAGCACCCATCATTATCGTCTTTCCGGAATAGGAAAGGCGACGATCAACAGCAGTAGACCGGCTCCTCCGGTTGGTTTTCTTCCCCTTCTGGGCAGCAGTGGGGACCATGTCCCTTTTCTGGACATGATGGACGTAGCAGGCGACGGCCGTGGGGGCCGTTTTCTTCGGTAAGCCATCCTTGCGATCAGCGGCCTCCACTGGGGCGTTTGCAGCAGCGCCTTGCTCCTCGTTATCGACCTGTAGAAGGTCGGTGTAGACAACGCCCAAGCAGTTGGGCAGCCCGATAGCTGGGGGAAACGAACCGAACGCCAGTGGTACCGCCAGGTACCCCTCCTGGACGTGCATGTCCACCGGTTGCTTGTCGAAGCATACAGACGCGATTTGTGTTGTCATCGTAGTTTCCTGGAAACAAGGAAACACACGGAATCAGAAATTTGAGGGGGGCCCGTTGGGCCTCCTACCTTAGCGTAAAGATGAAGGGAGACTAAGTCCCACCGGGCGTGCCAGACTTGGGGACGCGGATTTTTTCATCATCGTCATCTATGTATGTGGATGTGGATATGATGTCTTTGTTTATTTATTTAATTTGGTTTATTGGGTTGATTGGTTGTTTATTGATTTATTGGTTTATCTATTTATTGGTTCATTGGCGTGCCAGTCACCGAAGTGACAATTTTATTGTGCGCTCGATCTGACATGGTCAGTCGATTGTGAGTGATCGTGTCTGGACTAGAAGTCCGTCATACCCTGAACGCTATGACGTTAATTACGTCCTCCCTAAGGAAGACAACCCTTGATTAAACGCTAGAGGTAGGAGGAAGGCAGCGGTAAAGCCGCATGCTCAAAGGAGACAAAATTCATCTGTTTGCAAGACGTTAAATGTATTCGTACAAAGCAGGGGTTTGTTAATTACGGGACAAATCCGACGGAATATTCCCACCATCTTGGATGATGCCAAGTGGGAATAGGAAACCACCCATGCAGTGGCAAAGTGGGAACCGTAAAGGATCGGGCATAATTGACCCGGAGTCCGAATAGGGACCGGCATGCCATGGCACCCCCCATATGGGTGCGGTAGCACGTTTATATCCCCCCTTCGAGGGGACCATCGGAGGGCATACAAAGGCATGACTCCGTGGGCCGACGGGGTTGAGAGATAATATTGCAGTGACCTGGCCAGGTGTGTGAATTTCGGCAGCATGTCCCCTTGACTTGGATTGTGCCAAGAGAAGATAGGTCATCACCCACGGAATGCCGGGATGACAACCGAATGAGGATGGGCACCGGGCCCCGGGACATCGCTTGCCTCTGTTTCATCGGTCAATATCCCCTTGAAACCCTTCAGAACGCATGTAACGACATGGCCCTTTAGGTTCATAAGGGTGGAATCCGGATCGGGAATGAGGACTGTAGGGGTGGGAGGTCCTCCCCATTACTGTATCTTCTCAGATCATTCATGACGGTCTCATGGCAGTGGGGAGAGAGTCCCCTGACTGGGCTTCATTGGGCCAAGAAGAGGGGTCTCGGCGTGGCTTACTGGTTGGCCAAGGGGGGTTCTCGGCGTGGCTTCTTGGTTGGCCAAGGGGAGCTCTCGGCATGACCTTTTGGTGGACAAAGGGGGGCTCTCGGCATGGCCATTTGGTGGATAGAGGAGGATCTCGGCGTGGGGCCTTTGGCTGGAAGAAGCTCTCGGCATGGGGCCTTTGGCTGAAAGGAGGTCTCGGCATGGCCTTTGGCTAGAAGGAGCTCTCGGCACGGGGCTTCCCAGCGCGCTCATGGCCGCGCCGGGAGCCTAGCGCCAGGAGGCTGTGGGCTATAGGGTTTTGCACAAAATGAGGGCTTATCGTTTAGCTGAAAGGAGGGGAAGGCCTCTTGGCCTTACGGTTCTCGGCGGGGAAACTCGCACGCCGAGAAGGTGGAATGCAGACGATTTCAGGGTTTCAGGGCTCAATAACGATGCTCTGTTTCTGGGATTTCTGGGTTTTATGGCTCAGATTGAGGCCGAATCAGAGATGTACGAGGAGATTTCAAGAAGGCCTCTGCTAGAAGGACGCCAAGGGAGCTGAGAGGCCGGATCATCAGGAAGAGGGGAGACCATCGTCGGGGCCTGAGTAGCTTTTATCTGTATACTGCCAGACGTCTGGGGGGTCAAGAGATGGCTGTCTCTGATTCCCCAGACTAGCATGATATCATCTGGGAAGCAAATCGGCGATGAAAGAACCCTTGATGCTGGGACCTCAGACCCTAGTCATTCAACGATTGGAATGAGGATCCGGGGTCGCATTCGTCTGCAGGCTCAAATGTATCTTTTATAGCCGGCAGTCCGGGGAACCAAGAGATTGATGTCTCTGGTTCCCGGACAGCACAAGAGGCTTGAGGAACAGACTCAAATACATACGGAGGGCATGCTCTTGAAGCGGGAAGAGAGAGGAGAATAGAACCCAGCAACCCATTGAACAAGGGTGGGGGTTCTACCTTCATCCCTGTTCGAAGAACAGACCCGACACCGGAGCCTGAGTCATTTCGCCCATGGGGCATTCATACAAACAGTATGCATACATATGGAGACAAAGGAAGATCGTATCGCCTAAAATCCATCACGGCCATTGCATTTATTTCATCTCACCATCATTTACATCGAGAAACATAAAGGGGAGGAACAGGGAAAGAATCGTATGAATAATCTAAACATCAAGACTTCGACTATTACATACGGAGAATCAGTAAAAAGAAGAAAAAGAAACATCGAACATGGGGGGGGGAGGGTGGAGCATTGACTCCTCTCCCTCCCCCTATCAGCCCACCTGGAGCCCTTCTTCTTTCCTTTCTTCTGCTTCTTCTTTCGACGGAGACTCTCTCCCTCTCTTTTCCTTTCTCTTTCTCTTTCTGGCTATCTGTTCGCTCTTTTCTTCTTCGTCTCTTTCTTCTTTTCTTTTCTGTCTATCCTCTTTCTTGCTATCTCGCTGCTTCTCTCTTCGAAGGGAGGGGGTTTTATAACCCTTTTCCCTTTTTCTTCTCGGCAGACACCCTCACGGCGCGCTTGAAATAAGCTTCCCGGCACGCTCGAATCCGGCCTCTCGGCGCCAACTTTGGGCTTCGACACAGGCTTTCGGCGCCACCTTCATACAGGCCCACTTGGGGTTTTTTAAGTGTTTCATCACCCGAAAGGGCCTTTCATTGGTGACATGTCTTGTATTGAAATTGTGATTACAATTTTCATCAGCCCGCAGACATGGTTTTATCAGTCCGTAGATAGGGATTTTATCAGTCCGTAGACAGGGATTTTATCAGTCTATAGACAGGGGTTTTATCAGTCCGCAGATAGGGGTTTCATCAGTCCGTAGATAGGGGTTTCATCAGTCCGTAGATAGGGATTTTATCAGTCTGTAGACAGGGGTTTTATCAGTCCGCAGACAGGGGTTTCATCAGTCCGTAGACAGGGGTTTCATCAGGATTATCATCTGAACGGTGACAAAGCCAGGTATCATCTTATCAATATCATCACTCTAATGGTGACGAGCTCGGACATCAGCTTTAGTCTGGGAAGACCTTAGCCGGGTGTATAATCTGTGTAGATGATTCTTCTTCTGCTCTATCTTTTTAGGAGCCTTTACCATCTTCATCTGCCGGTGCCGGCTTCATCTTTATCTCATATTACTTCCGTCAGTAAGCCGACATCTGACTTACCCTGACATATCATCTGTGACTTCTTGGACGAAGCAGTAGTACAACTCTTCTTAAAGGGCTGGAAGATCTCATTAGTCGAGTTACTGCTGCTTTATCAGTGCTGCCGTCTGAGTGACATTGGCACCGGGCATCAGCTTTGGCCGACAAGGGCTTTAGCCGGGTGAAAGGTTGATAAGCTTCATCCTTAGTCTTTCGCTGTCGGTCAGATCTTCTTTTCAATTATGCTTCCACCCTTGTTCATTTTCCAGGTGTCAACAACGGGTCGGACTAACATTAGGTGTGTCTAGGGTCATAGATGAGTCGGTGTGCTTTTTCTTTGTGTGGTATGTCTGTCTGCATGTGTCTTGTGCAAGGTCGTTGTCATTCTCTTATGAGTAAGAGGCGATTGGACTCACTCGATGAGTATGGGATCGGTTCTACATCTATACCCGGACCAGTTACCTATAGGGACTCAGCGGTGATTCCTAGTGAGTCTTCGAGCTGCTTCCTTCCCTTTTGAGAGTGCCCCACCCGGAGTGTCCACCTTTAGCCCATAGCAGTTCGCGCATATCGAGTATATATGGAATAAATAGGTGACGACGACTTGGAGTGGAGCGTTCCCGCGTTACTTGGCACGGTGATGGATCCGCCGGAGTAATCGAGCATCCATAACCCTACTCGACGGGGTCGAGTTCCTCCCACCTGGGGAGAGTTGATGGGAATCGATGCCGAGCATGTACTTTTCTTTTGCATTTATGTCCTTTTAATTTATGTTTATATCCTTGAGAAAGTATATGCGCAATTGTACGGCTTTATAAGCCAATGTGTCATTCCCACGGATTGTGTGGGTTTCTATGTAATTTGTCAGTAGGACCATCAAGGGGGCCCTCAGCCCTCTCCCATTAGTCCATGTCACCTTGTGGGGCTGGTCAACTATCCTAGGTGGACATCTAGAAGGTTGGACTAGTCATATGCCACATGGGTAGACAAGGGGGTAAGAGTTTCCATGGTAGGCTACCTACCATGTCAAACTTGTCCCCCTTGTCATTCTTGGTCAATAGGCCCCCCCCCTTGTATATTATATTTATTTTTTTTGTGTTTGTGGCATGCAATCCAGGCCATCCATCTCACATCCCTAGATCTAAGGGTGGAGGTTAGATTTGGTTGGAAGCATATAAAACCATGTATTTTCATGTGAAAATAAATGAAAAATCAGAAATTTGTTGAATGTTCAAGGAGCCTCCTTGCGCCCCCTTCCTCTCCCCCTAGTTTCCTCTCCTCTAACCTCCAGTTCTAGAGTGTATCAATCTTCTATCTCCCCCTCTCAACCTCTGATCTTCATCTGTGCCGCCGCCGTTCGTGCTGCCTTCGAGCCGCCGTGGAGCCGTCTTCAAGTTTCTGTTCTGCTGGATAGAGGTGTAGTTCGTGAATTCTTTCTGCCAGCCACGAGCTCAGATGGAGTTGTAATTTTGAGGGTGTGTTCTTGCCTTGAATCCCCACCTCCACCTAAATTTTCACATCCAAAAGCCTCCATTAGTAATTTTCCATTTTCGTTCATTTTGCATTCCTAGATCTGTTTTGTCTATGTCTACAGTGACAATAGCTCTGAGTTTCACATCTTCGACCACCTTTTGGAGTTTTCCAAACCCTCCCAATTTTACTGGGAGTTCTGTCCATCATCCCCTACATCCACCATTTTTCCTGATTTTTGATCTGCCCTCTATCCATTTTTCAAAATTCGTGTTCTATCTCTACTACAGTGCCTTTAGTCAGATTCCAGATCCGACCCACTGTTAGTGAAAAAATCCTATCAATTCGTAGCCACATCCAAACTTGTCCAAACTAGTTTTTCCGTCTTCCTAGCTCAATTTCCTACATCTTTTATGAAGACCTCAAGAGCTGAATCAGATATCCACCCTGCGATCAATGACAGTTCTCAGAGGACAGCCCTGCAGATTTAAGAGTTAAGCCACTGTACAACAGCAACTTTCAAAATTCGCCAATTAGAAGTGCAGGCTTTGTTATTTTTCTATAATCACATAGAGTTGAAGCCCTTCGAAGTAGCTTTCCAACGGCGCCAGTTTCGTCGCATTCCGACGTCGGGGCTGATCGCAGCGTCCGTTCTTGCCAGAGCGTGCGCCGGAAAACAGAATCGGCAAATCCGTGGCCGGTCATTCCGACCGGTGCCGAACGGAGCCGCCTGGCCTCCGGCCGGTGAACCAGCGTGCCACCAGCCCAGGGAACACTTCCACAAGTGTCCCCACCATAGTGGTGACACCGGGTCCCGCACGGTCCCTCCGGACAGCACGTGGGCCCCACCGCCACTAGTTCGGGTGTTGCCGAATCAACACGAGAAGCCGCCCGTTAACCCGAATTCGGTCCTCCTAGACCCCATTGTGTAGCCCTTTACCTCCCTGCGTGGAGTGGGCAGCGACGTGTATTGCTGTAATATTGTGTATTATTGTTCCGGGAGTACGAGTTTCGGCCGGGTCCGTCGTCCCCACGCCAAGCGCGTGGAGGTATCGTCCTCGCTCCTTACTTGGCATTTTGCTTAATTTCATATATGCTTGTTTATGCCACTGCTAGAGAGCATGATAGGGTAATTAGCTCACTTTCTATTTATATCACCGCTGCTGCGAGAGAGAGCGTTACCGTCCCGTGATCCGATCCGGACACGAAAGAGAGAGCCGACCACCCTAGCTCACTGCCGGTTTCTCAACCGCGCACGTCCGACGCTTCCCTCGTTAAGGGACGATCGCGAGCTTGTTGTGTCCGTGGTCCCGTCCCGCATCATAATACCTTGAAAGGATTTCAAGTCTCGATATCTCCCATCCTGTATAAAGCTTATCTCCAATTGTTCTTCTCTTCTCTCTCCAAGATCGAATGTTTCTCGGGTATGGCCTTGGTAGAAGCACCGTTAACCAAGGGTAGCCAGTCGTAGGGCGCCGCCTTTAAATGCACTCCCGTCTTTGGGCAGTTTTTAGCGAAAGGGGAAGGAATAAGGACCCTTAGCTAGTGGTTTAAACATCCTTTGATACTGCTTTAGCGATGTCTAAACTAAAATATAAAAAAAGTTGAATATTTCTTGCAAAAAATCCAAAAAAAAATTGAATATTATCAAAATCTATGAAAAATTCAAATATTTTTAAAATCCATAAAAAAAATTCAGATATCTTCCAAAAATCTACATAAAAATTTAAATATTTTCAAAACTCATAAAAATTTACATATTTCAAAATCAAAAAAAAAAATACATTGTATTTTGATTGATGGTGCTTTTGCAGCGACAACAGCTCTCACAGGACCAAGAGCACGGGATGAGTCCTCTCCATTCGTTGCCATCTATCTGTCGATTCTTCCTTATATTGTTTGATATCTTCAAGATATGCCACGTTGGGCATCAATTGATCACATCTTCATGATTTGGTAGGCATTACTCCGATTATTCATCTCCAAATCTTTTTAATCAACTCCTGCTGATTTCACTTGATCACTCTTGCCGCTGGACGTTACTTAATCCTGATCATTCAAGTGACTAGCCAAGTTGTCATCCTCATGACAAACAACAAACAATGATGCTATGCTATCTATGCTTTAATGATGTTATCTATGTTAAATACTATTCATGACTTTCACGTTATACACGCTTGAATGCTATTCATGATATGATACATACATGTTATTAATGCTTTGATACATGCTATATTTTCATGTTATTCAATACTTTCATGCTTGAATTCTATCCCTTCTATGGTTGCAATGCTTTAACGCCTTATTCATTGCTTGTTATCTTTTATATCTTGGCTAATGAATTTTTGAGCGCAGGAAAGAAGCTCTTGGTCCCACCATCTCAGACCCCACGATGTTTGCACTGCATGTCTTAGTTCCCACCATGCTTATTGCTTCACCATCTTCCCCATGTATGTATTTTACTATATGTTACCTACACTACTAGATCATATCAAGGACTTTGTGGCTTTGATAAATCTGGAATCTGAGTTCCCCTTCATAAAAAATGATGACGATTTTAGAGGCATCTTAGTCATACGGATAGGCCGTTGAGCCGTCCAAGACTGGGGACGATGGTTCCCTTTTGTGAGTTGGTGCGCGGATAAACGGGCTTCGGCTTAGTATCAACTCACGAATGGGTTTCTTGACCTAGTCTCGACAGTTTAACAATATTATCCTTGATTATCTTATATTCTCATTTACCTTACTTTTCCCTTTAAACCAAGCATGCATTCATATAAGAATTTTAATTAACTTTGGAAAACCCTTCTGATAAGCTGATTTTGAAGGTAAAGATAATCCTGATTGTCTATGATAAGAGATATTCGATGTCGAGTTGTGTCCTTAGTTCGCCTTATTACCATTTTGGGCTGCTTCCTAGAAAAACTCTTTGTTTCGATTTCTATCCTCTTATTTCAATCATTTTTCTTTGATCCACCTTGGCGGCAACACATCCACATTGGCTGGTAACTGCTCCCCAATGGTGAAATCTACAGGTTTGTGACCTGGGATACTTCCACCACGTTGGAAGTTGATCAATCTTTTTATCTCCTTCATGCTCTCGTGCACACTCCTTCTTTATCCAAACATTTTTACTTTCATTGAATCTCCTCAAGATTGCATCATTTTGAGCTTTTGATTCAATTCTAATCAAGTGATGTTGATTACGTGTCTCATCACACCTTGGCATCTACTTTTCAGTTCGCTCCCACTTCATTCCACTTCATTCCGCTACATTCCATTTCATTCCACTCCATTTTATTCCATTCCACTCCGTGTCACTCCCTTGCAAAGCAGATGCCAAGGCGGGGCAGCTGTAGACACGCCAAATTTGACATCATTTTGAGCATATCTTCTATCGTACTGTGATGCCCCATTTGACCCTCAAATTGACTTATTTGAGTGGTTTCCCTCTCTTTTCTTGAATATCCAACTTCCCCCAGTTTTCACACATCTTTTCCTATTTTTTTCAGATTTTTCTGAGCTTTTTCTCTATTTTTCTGGGCCTTAAATCAAATAGTGGCAGGGACCCGGGCGCCATTTAATTAGCGCCCAGGCAGGGGGCGTCCATTTCCAGCTGAGTCCAGTTGGCTGTTTTTGAAATATTTGAATTAGCGACACTCCAGAAAATCGCCATTTCTTTAAATAACGACCGTCCAGAAGGGCGCCAATTCTTTTATTCATATTTTGAGCCGAATTCGAATTATTTTTGATTTCACGACTTCCTGGAAGGTCGCTATTTCATGAAATAGCGCCTGTGTGCAAGGTCGTCAATTTCCTTGCCTTATTTTGAGCATTTAACTCAGTCCGAAATTCGTATTAATTCCTAATTGGTGACCGCTTCATAGGCGCCAATTCTTTTCTGATTTTGAAATGTCATAATCCATTTTGAAATGCCTCAGAATGGGAGGCGCTTCGAGCAGACGCTCTTTTAATTAGCGACCACTGGGTCTGACGATTTCTTACAGAATTTTGATTTCGAACAGAACTCCGAATTTCCTTTCTCGTCCTCACTTAAACTCCTTTTCCACTTGGGAAAGGGTTCCTATGGCTTCCTAATATTGTAAGGACACTTGGAGGAAGGATCCCCCTTTCCAAATCTCACCAAAACTTAATTTTCTAATTTTCTTGGAATTAAACTCCGAATTTCCTTTCCCTTCGTCACTTAAACTTTTTTTCCACTTGGGTAAGGGTTCCTATGGCTTCCTAATATTGTAAGAACACTTGGAGGAAGGATCCCCCTTTCCAAATCCCACCAAAACTCAGTTTTCTAATTTTTATGGCATTAAACTCCGAATTTCCCTTCCCTCCCTCACTTTAACCTCCTTTTACACTGGGGAAAGGGTTCCTATGACTTTCTAAGGTTGGGAGGACACTTGCCCAATAAATATCTCCCTCCAAATCCCATTAAAACTCAATTTTCTAATCTTCTTGTAATTAAACTCTGAATTTCACCTCTAAAATAGGACCCCTCTCTCCCTTGTGTAAAGGGCATCAATATCACTCTAAGAGGAGGTGTTGTTGGATTGATGGCTCAAGGAGGAGACCCCCATGTATCTACAAGGTTCATCCATGGAGTTCTTCTTCCTCTCTTGAAGATTTGGAGCCTCTTCATCCTTTAGAGCTTCTTCCTCTTTTGAAGATCTTGGAGCAAATTGGTAAAAACCACTAAGCTTTCCTTCCCCTTTCTCTTATTTTTTGCTTTAGTTAATTGCATGCATCATATCATATTCTTCTTTTATTTCTTTTTATCTCAATATTGAGATCTTCCCATGTGGTGCACTCTAGCACATCTCCCTTAGTGCAACACTTGCACATCTCCCTCTATTCTTCATCATACATCATCTTTTACCTACCCTTTTGCATAGGGGTTTAAAGGTCAAACACCAATAAGGTGTGTTCATATCCATGCTTTCTATATCTATATTTATATTTGAATTTGATGCTACACATCTTGGTTTCTAATCCATGTTTGTTTATTGGTGTTTGTTAATTTTGCAAGGGTAATCAAGCTAAAGGAAAACTATCTTCATCGGCCGGCCGATAGAAAGAGATGGTGTACTCACAATCTCTCCCGCTTCTTTTAAGGTATTCTTCACGATCCCTCCTATTCTTTATTGTTATATCTTTGAGGCCCTCGCGTCTCTGGTGATCACCCTCCATTAGCATCCTACGCATGCTCCCCTTTCTCTCTCTTCCCATACTTTTCTAGCCATATTATCCTTTTCTTTTCTTGAGTGGATTTTCTTAGAATCTACAAAGGCTAGAAGAGCTTGCCGATCTAGAAGGCAAATGGCTCAAAGCCTACAAACACCTGCAAGTGTACCAGGCTCTCATGGCCCGGGCCTATGATAAGCTCGTCAAGCAGCGAGCTTTCAAACAAGGCGACCTTGTCATGATCAAGGAAAAAGAAGTCATGGCAGGGTGCTCCAGTGGAAAACTACAGCCAAATTGGTGAGCTCCATACATCATCCAAAATGTCTATGAGGGTGGGGCCTACACGGTTGTTGATCACAAAGGTCATAGACCGTTCTCGCCTCTCAACGGTAAACACATGAGGCTATATTATGCACCAGAACACGAATTCGAGCGCCAGCCAAACTAAGGCGCATGCCCCAGCTACCACCAGTAAGGGCGGACCTTCCCCATAAAGGATCTAACCGGCAAGTCCTCCCGGTCTACAATTCCCAGTCAACCAGCCAGCTCAGCTCTTCGGAATCGCCGCCAGGCATCCGCGGGGACTGATCTCCTGCCCTCATTCCCGTCACCGCGGGAGCTCGAGCACTACTGCACCAGCACCCGTATAGCCGCCAGGCTCCCAGGTAATTAAAAAAAAATATATATAAAAGAAATGGGATTAAAAAATAAAGATACCCCGACGGACCCAATCATCCTCACCACAAGGAGGCGACTGGGGGTAAAAAGGCCAGCAACCTGGCTGAGGTGGAAACCCGAAAGGGCACCTCAGGCAAAATCGAGGAACCCCTCGACGCGAAAACCCGCAAGGGCCCGTCGGAAAAAGCTAAAGGGGGTCGGCTCTAGTGAAAACCCGAAAGGGCGGTAGAGCCGATAACAAGAAAATCTTCTTCTCCCTACCAGTCAGAACGGCCTTCTGCCTATTCCTTGGTGGGCCGTTAGCCTCATCTAGAGCCAGTCTCCAATCCATTCGCACTGCTACGGTGCAAACCCTCCAATCCCCAGTTGGCCTTGCATTACTCCCGCTCAGTTTGGCCAACCATAGGCCCTTACCTCAACACCGCAGAGCAACTAGTCCCTGCGATAGTCGAGCTCCCAGTCACCATCCCAGTAGACTTATATCCCGGTACATTCCCAGGCATTTATCGTTCTATGCCACTACCTCCTACATCCTCTGCAAATCCATAGCCCTCCAGTTTCACCATGATCCTAGTTCTCCCATACAATCTCTGATCCACTAGTCACAACTCCAGTCATATCTCGCCATGACAAAGTGGCTCTTCGCCACCGTGGCATGAGGATTTGTAAAAAACCCTTATTAATGGTCGAACAACATCCGACCACCCACACCTTCCAGTCTCAGGTTACGTCCACTCACAGCACCATGCTATGGACGGAAGCCTAAACAAAGGAAAATAAAAAAGAATGGGGTTAAAAATAGAGATACGCCAGCAGGCCTGGTCGAATCCATTACAGGGAGCCGACTAGGTGCAAAAATTGCCACTAACCTAGCTAAGGTGAAAACTCGAAAGGGCACCTTAGGCAAAATCGGGTAACCCCTCGGTGTGAAAACCCGCAAGGGCTCACCGAAAAAAGCTAAAGGGGGCCAGCTCTGGCGAAAACCCGCAAGGGCGGTAGGGCTGGTAAAGAGAGAAAAAAACCCTCTCTCCCTCTCTATTCTGCACTTACAAAGTCATCGGCTATGACACGCCCCGATGGCGAGCTCAACATCACTCCACAATGATGATGGTCACTACACCCCCGAGGGTCGGTCATCTCCAGTGCCAATTCCGGTCCCAGCTCCCAGTCCCAGTTACGGCTACAATGCCTTCACAGGCCAGCCGCCAGCTCCCAGTCCTAATTCCGACTACAACGCCTTCACAGGCCAGCCGCCAGCTCCTAGTTCCAGTTCTGACTGCAATGCCCTCACAGGCCAGCCGCCAGCTCCTAGTTCCAGTTCCGACTACAATGCCTTCACAGGCCAGCCGCCAGCTTCCAGTCCCAGTTACGGCTACAACGCCTTCATAGGCCAGCCGCCAGCTCCCAGTTCCAATTCCGACTGCAACGCCTTCAAAGGCCAGCCGCTCAGCTTCCAGTCCCAGCTTTGGCTACAACGCCTTTGCAAGCTAGCCGCCCAGCCTCCAACCCCAGTCTCGGCTACAACGCCTCTACAGGCCAGTCATCCGGCCCAACTCCAGCTCCCAGCTATCGCACCTTTCCAGGTCACCCAGCTGGCTTTGGCTCCAGTCCCCATTTCCAGTCACAGTCCCATCTTCAATTTCCAGTCCCTCTCCCAGTCCCGGTCTTGGTTGCCATGTCCTGCTAAGCCGCCCAGCCAGTTCAATCCCAGTTTCCCAGACGCATACGAATCCCATTCTTTGGCTAACGGTATAATGCTAGCCAATAGTCCACCACCCGGCTCAGGGTCAATATACCCTCCAGAGTCACCTCTACAACCCTAAACCACGTAAACTGTCCTGTTCTTATGGGCCTACGTTGGTTCTTTGGTATCCAGGCTTTCATCCTCCAAGGGGATTGGCCCCCACATATATCCCTTTCTTTCCCCTACTACCCAGTGCTCAGCCTCCAGCTTCTAACACCAAGTTCCTTAAACCCGGTCCCTGTTATCCCTTATCACTCATGCCGATGCATCGTAGAACAAGCAAGCATGACTAACAATAAGTGGTCGTCAGTTCAAGCGCATCACTCCATTCCATCAGAGAAGGGAGGGAACAACCCTAGTAAGCAAAGGATCTGGAGTTTGTCATTAATACTCTGTAAAAGGAGCCCAAGACATGCCTTTGGGGTAACAGAATCCATACACTCCAGACATCAAAAAAAAAGGGAAGAAAAACAAAGGGACAGATACAATCAAGTCTCAGGCTCAGCCCCCTCTAGCGCTGTAAGGTGAGAGTCCGCAGCTGCAAGCTCCGCCTCCAAGGCAGACAAGAGCTGGGCACTGGCTCCGGCCGTCATCTCAGCCACCTGCCACTTGGCTCGGACGCACTTGGCACCTACCTGCTGCTCCTCCCAGGCCTTCCTCAAGGCCTCAGCCTGGCTCTCCACCTCCCTCAGCTATGCGGCTCGCTCATGAGATGCCAACACGGTCGTTTCGGCGTGACTCCTCTGCTCAGCTATGGACGACACAAGCTAAGCCCACTGCTCCTACACCTCTCGGATCACTGCTAGCCTCTGAGCCCTCTGCTCTTGAACCTCACGGAGTCGCAGGTACTCCGCCCAGATCCCAGCTAACCCAGACATCCAGAGCTTACGCGGGAATTCGAGGGCATGGTAGCCCTGGGTGCACTCCCGCAGCCGCTGCCTCAAGTCCTCCGGGGAGGGAAGAGGCTCACTCTGTGAGTAGCCTCGCGCCCGCTGAAGCAGGGCGGCACCTGCACTCACCTCCAGCAATGGCTCTGGCGGGGAAGCGAATGTAGGCCACTCGACCCCTAAATCCAGGGAGAGGTCTCCGGACGCGACCGGCACTCCAGTGGAACCTGCATAGTTCTGACAAACACCAGAGGGAGTAAGTAATACATGAAAGACTTCCTTCAACAAACAAGGTGAAAAACCTGAGAAAAAGAAGGAGACAAGTCTTGGCTCCTTACCTGGAGCAAGTCCAGCTGTCCCTAAGGCATCATCTGTCGGGGTAGGGGAGGGCAACTGCACCTCCGCCTCAACGGCATCACCTACCGGGGTCGGAGATGGCAATGATTCCTCCACCGTTCGGTCATCTCCAGCAAGCACGGGTGGGACAGGGGGCTCCTCCTGCCCGCCCTCGTCAGGAGCCGACGTACGTTCCTCTCCAGACTCTGATGCTGCGAGTAACCCAAGAATGTCAGCACTCTGCCTTATAAAGCTAACAAGCACCAAATAAAGAGGGAAATGACCACCGCATACCTCCAGGAGTGGTCCTCGTCAAAACCTCCCTACTAGTAGTAGCCCCGGAGGATGAAGAGTTCGAGCTCGAACTCTCCTATGTCTCCATCTCTAAGCTACCGTCGTCTGAAGAGCTCCACGGCGTCCCCAACGAACTCTCGGAGCTAGCCGAACCGGAAGCTCCTGCAAGGCAACGAAGCAAACAAGGTCATCACAAGACCCAACTCTATACAAGGGTGCCTCTCCAGCTAAGAGTTGCAAACAGAAAACTCACCGACCGGAGCACTTCTCTCTGAAACCTTCTCGATGTCGACTATCTCCTCGTCGCCCTCAACAGGAGCCACTCCGTGGGCCCCTCTCCCACAACTTTAGCCCCGTCACGGGGTAGCTCACCTTCTTCGAGAGGCGAAGGAGCACCTGTAAACAATGCCAACATGACCTCATCACTAGAAGACAATCAACACAAAGGGATTAGCAGAAATGATTAAGTCCCCAACTACATACCTGAGGGTCCCATGCTTGAAGACCCGACCAGCCCCACAGTATAGGCCGACACCACGGCTGGTAGGGAAGCTTGCTCCACCCCCGCCAACAGCTGTGGCAACAAGCTAGACACTTCTTCAGTTGCGAGCGGCATTGAAGCACTCCTCCCCTCAGGCTCCCCCTCAAAGGAGGGAAGGGACACTGAAGAGCAAGTACAGACCAGCTCCTGAATCATCTCCAGAGTAGCGGCTGGATCCTCACCTAGAAAATGACATCATAAAGCCAGTCAGTATCGGCGTCCCCGCAACTATACAATGGAAGGGCAATGCCCTCCGCAGCGATTCAGTACTTACCCAAGCCATCCTGGGTCGCAGCGGGCTCATGCCAGTCAACAGATGGGGGCACCTCACCTCGCATCTCAGTGGGAGCTGCGGTCTCTGATGCCCCGGCCACCTCTGCATGATGCCAGAAACTATGTCAACTCTCAAAATCAAGTACAGCCATAAACACAACATGCTCGGTCCCAGAATTATTTACTTGGCTGGGCATCCTTTGAAGCCTTCCATGGCTCAAAATCGGGAAAGGTCTCATCATTGGGGGCGGTCTTGTCCATCAGACGAAGGAGCCCCTCCATATCTATCTCATAATCAACCCCGTCGTCAGGAAGTGGGTTGACCTCCTGAGGTGGCGAGAAGGCCGCGTCAGCCCCGGTCTCCAGTGGCGCTGTGAAAAGCAAATCCAATTGCACAAGGTTAGCCGATCGTCAAGGCTGAATCAATATAAAGCAAGCATGCAGATACATCACTTACTCAGAGCGGGTTCCGCCTCAATATGCTCCCTGGCAGCGGGTCCCCGAGAGGACTCACCGACCTCTCTGACCCCGATCTCCACCCGGAGGCATTTCCGCCGGGGCTGAAGGGCCCCGTCACTATCCCCAGAAGATGTCCCCGTGGAGGGGTGATCCTTGTCCGCCACAGAGCCTACCAATAAACACAGCCACAATAGATCTCTCAGCCATATACCCTAGAAAATGACAAAGTGGGAGCAACAGGCTAACGAAGAGGTCTTACCTGAAGCCACAAAGGGGGTCAGTGGCAGAGGAACCAACTGCTCCGGCTTCAAGCCCACGACCCGTGCGGCCTTCGCGACCGCTTCCTTCACGTTTCTCAGGGTGTAGGCGCACTCGATAAGGGACACGAGCTCCACGGATCCGGCTGACCCGATCGCATGGGCGATATGATGCCTCCAGTCGTCGATCACCGTGTCTGTAAAGCTACCCTCAGGGAGCACTCGGTTCAGTGAACCCCTTTGCTCGAACTTGCAGTCAGCTATAAACTGGGTCCACCAAGTCTTCAACGTCTCAGGTCGAGACGGCCTGGCTCCAGTACCTCCAGGCGCTGCCCACGCCTACCGGAGGGGCTTCAGTGCCTCGTTGCCGCTCCGTCCTGCAGACAGTGAGCCGCGGCTCCCCCAGGGCACCTGCTGCGCCAGCTGCTCCACCTCTCAGTGGATCTGAGAGAAGCAGGTCCATAGGTACCCGTCATCTAGCGCGATGAGGGGTAGATCCCCCCGCAAAATGCGGGTCTCCTCGACTTTCTGGATCGCCGAGGCCTTCTGCTGGTACTGGTGACTATGCTCGAACCACCACCTGGCATAGTGAACGTCGAACCATCCCCTGCGTCCAGGCACATGCATCAGCAGTCACTCCGGCTCTTGATGACAGTAAAATTCCCACCTCGCCACAGCTAGCAAATGGGTGTCCCGGCCTCTGTACTGACGACCCGCCAAAGGGAACTCCTGGTTCGGCGGAATCCCCAGGTCGTACCTGAAGTTCCAAGCAAACCTGTGTGGGTAGTATGGCTCTAAGAAGCTCATCACGGACCGGTGTAGAGGCAGCATCGCTGGCCGGGTGCTCATCACCCACTCTGTGTACAATGCCGCATTCGGCTCCCGTTGGTAAGGAAGGGCGCAGGCCACCCCGCCATTCGAAGGCACCAGAATCAGGTGGGAGTCCCTGGTGGCACCGTCAAAGGGAACACCCTCCTCGCCCCTGCCGGGCAAGTAACACAATACACTCCTGGCTTCCTCCAGCTGTACGACTGTGTCCCCGTCCGGCTGCCCGGTGAAGCTAAACAACAATGGTGCCACCTGGTTCGCCACAGACCCGCGAGACACCAACCTAGGAAACAGTAGGCCAACCCACGCACTGAGGTAGTGGGTCGGCAGAAGCAGGCTCCGCTCGCGTGGCGCCGGGTGCGCCGCCAGTACCCCCCAGTCCCTGGTAAACATTGGCCAAAGCCACCGGGGCTAAGGCCAGCCTCCGTCCCTCTGCCAGTTGGCACGCAGGCCGCAATAGCTCTACTCTCAGCTGGCGGTCCTCCCCGTGTGGGACCACGAACGTCGCCAACCAGTATGCCAAGTACACAGCCAGGTGGGTCACGTCTGGCAGCCTCTGGGGGTTCCACCCCTCCTGTGGTGCGTAGATATACCTCGTGTATGTCCGGAAGCGTAGCTCCACCTCTGTGTACTCCTCCCACAGAGTCTAGTCTCTAGCAAACTCCTGGTGAAAGTAGAAAGGTCTGTTGTAAAAGTGGCGGACCCACGCATTCAGCGGCACCATGGGAGTCTGTGCTGCTCTCTCTCTCCCGACCAGGGCTAAATCCCTCCAGGTCTTCAGTAAATACCGGTAGCTGTAAGAAATCCGGTTTCGTCCATGCCCGTCGGTGTGGCTACGATGGAGGTCATCCAGCACTACCTCCTCGTACCCCTCGCCGCTGATCGGCAACCCAGAGATCCTGTATAGGGACCATAAGTCTAACGAGGTCTCTCCCTCAGCCGTTGCCACGGTGTTCCACCTGGGGTTAAAGCGCTCTGCCAGCGCCTGTAGAAGCCTTGTGTAGCAAGGATATTCATAAAGAGCCACAGTCACAGCATATCGGATATCAGCTCGATCCAGCAACAGCCGGTAGTGGTGTACTATGCCCATCAACCACTCAGTAGCTCCCTGGTGGTATCTGTGTGACGAAATTATCGCCCAGCGGCCATACCATCTAAGGGAAATCTATCACAGAATCCCGGACAGAAGCCTGTGGTCGTCATAGCCCTCTCCGGCGTACTCCAACCCTGATGGCTCCCGTGCTAATCTTGGACTGCCCTCTGTCTCTGCTCGGTGGTGTCCGAGAAAATCCCAAGAAGCGGGACCCATCACTCCAGCGCGGACTCCGAACTGGTCTGCTCTGTTGAAAAAACCCAGGCACTCAGCACTGGGGAACTGACTCTGCCTCTAGTAGTCCACAGAGAAACTCGGAAAGCCGCAAAGGACGATTCCATGCAAACTATCTCGGCCCACCAAGATCACCCGCTCCAGTCGGGGACGGGCTCCAGCAATCCGAGAGTCACTCTCCTCTATGCCTGACGGGGCAAACCGCCTGATGAACTCAAACAAGTGACGATCCAGAGGAAACTCCACTGGGTAGCCATCGATGCGATCATAAGTGTAAAGCCCGCCTGCCTCCGATGCGCGGGCCAACTCCACAATCCCAACTCCACTGCCGCGCTCACCAACGGGGCCCTCCGCCATAGTCGTGTGCCCCCAGTCGAGCTGCTCCACATTAGCCATGGTAATGATTGGCGGACCCAAAGGGGACATGAGCCGCTCGGTCCTCCTCACCCAGTGGTCCTCCTCCAGGACCACACGCCTCGGGACCCTCTCGTCCCTACCAAATCGTGCCATAGCTACAAGACATAGCACCAAAAATGGTCAGCGTGCCAGAAATTCAACACAAACAATACAATAAACCACAAGTATACGAAGCGTCAAAATGCAGCTACAACAACTCAGAAGGAGAGGTTCACGGGCCGTACGCCCTCATCTCCGCCTCCGACGCATGCCCCGTGGGGGGCATTTGTTATACTCAGACTATTTCCCGACAAAATACTTAGAAATAAGGGTTTAGAAATTTCCTCAAACACCTTCAAGATATGGGCTACCCGGCCTCTCCGACAACCCAGTGGGACCGACCAACGGCCCCAACCTGCTAGCCGAGGTATACAGCGGCACTAGCAATCAATCGGGACCACTCCTGACTCATAAGTTGCGGAGTTTGCCAGCATTCTACACGACCACCCGGGCCATCCCGGGGACACTGTGACTACAAGCCACGCCACGTGGCACCCAGTGAAAAGGCCAGGGCCTGCCCCAGAACGCCTTCTTTCAACCCTCCAAGGTCAAAGGGAGACCCAAATAGGTCAACCACAGGCTCGGGAGGCCCGCAGTACGTGTGCACGGCTCACACACATGTGTTCGGCATTCTGTCGAACGCCTTGTGGGCATACATATTTCACCCATTCTACACCAACCCGTGGGCCACCCCGTGGTTCCAGTGCACTAATTGGGTCCTACAATGACCCCCCAGCAAGTCGGGGCCACCCCCGACCCTCAGACACGTGGCAATATGCCACCCAACTTTAGCTATCGGGCCAACCCGAGACTACCCTGCCAACCCTCCGTACAACATAGCACGCAACACGAGGCAAGGCCCATGGCCCCAAGGTGCCTCCTCCCAGCCCCTATGGACTTCTACCCTCGGCCCTAGGCCAAATCCAAGGCCCGTCGGTCACCTACGCGGCTCGTTCGGCAACCCGGGGTGTGTCCGGCATTCTCCTGAACACCTTGCAAGCGGCCACTACGACTCGAAGAACAACGGCTCCCATGGGCCATTCCAATATCCCGGGACTCCGTATCCTTCAAAGGATATCCCCAGACGACAAAGGAAGACCCCCGGGGGCCATCCCTCGGGGCTGCGGCTCTGCCCGGGGCCAGTTTGCCCCCGGGCGTGGCCGTGCCCCCTGGGAGGGTGAACCCCCCGGGGGGCCGCGCCCTCTCCTCGACCCGGAGGCTCGACGGCCCTCCCCAGTCCCAGTTCGTGCAAACTCTCAATCTCACGGTCCGAGGTTCGTGCAAGGTTCGTTCGTCGTACCCGTACGTGGAAGAACTCGCGAAGACGAAGCCCCGGGATTAAGTCAGTCACAATACCCGTGTCCCTCGCACGCACGTGGCCGGTCTACCAGTATCCTTCTAGTATCCTCCTGTCCTTTTCTTCTTAGCCAATTTAGGAAAAAAAATAACCAAAAATTCAATTTTATAGAGGTGGGACCACTCCCCCCTCTCTCTTCCAACCCGGTCCGCCCAAACCCCCCTGGGGAGGGATCTAGGCTGGTCCGCCTAAACCCCCCAAGGGGGGGGGGTTTAGGCGGACCAACTTGGACCCCCAGGCTGGTCTGCCTAAACCCCTTGGATAATTAAAAAAAGATTTTTAAAATAAAAAAAGGGACCATTTGGTCCGCCCAAACCCCCCCTGGGGAGGGGTTTAGGCGTCCAATAAAAAAAAGGAATTTTACCCTTCGAAGAGGGGTTTAGGCGGACCAGACCAGCCCCTTGGGCTGGTCCGCCTAAACCACATCCCCTTCACTCCGTTACACACACAAAAACACACACAAAAAAACAAATAAAATAAAATAAAAATACTATTTGGGGGGTTTACCCGGACCAAGTTGGATCCTCAACTTGGTCCGCTTAAACCCCACCCCCCACCCCCCACCCCTTCAACTTCCTATAAATTTCCCCCCTTTCAAGCTCATGGAGGCATGAAACAAGACAAGAACACACGGACGGACGAGCAAACTCCCCCGGCCTAACTGGCGCACCCTCGGACCGTCGAGGCCTTCGGCAAGGGTCGGGAACGTAACAAGACAAGTGCGCATGCAGTTGGCTTGCTAGTCGGCTCACACACGCCGAGGGTATGTCCCACGTACTCCCTTCTCGCAGTGTTTAGCCATCTCACACCAAGCCCACCTTCGCCGCATGTAAGATGACTACGCCAACGGCAAATACGCCCGCAACCCGGGTCCGCCCGTGTACGTCAACTTACGACGGTGACGAAGGGTGCGTTATAATACCGTGTTGGGCCTCGACATGGAACCGCGTGCCCACCGTCCACCTCCCAGTCGGCCGTCGACCCCTCGGATTAACAAATCAAGTCTAGTCGGACCTCTGGCCCGGGAATCATAGTCCCGGGGCCGACCTCGAGTCTCCAATATGACAACACTCGCCGCCCGAGACCCAGTCCCGACCGCTCACCTCGAGCCGCATCCGACCTCCACCCGGTGCCAGTCCGTGTCCGCTCATGCCACCAAGGCCGTCGGACCCACACCAACTCCTCTATAAAGAGTCCCTGTAAAACACGCGGATATCCGCTTTGTCACGCAATGACCCGGGGACCGACCCACGTGCCAGAATTGTCCCGCGGCTTGCGCCAGTTGTACTTTGGTCACTTAGGCCTGCTTGTAAAGCCCATGTGGCTCATCATAAAGTCTGTAAAAAACAAGTGCCCGCATTCGGGCCCCCAGCTTCCTACCTACGGCACTCCACATCCGTGCCTAACACCCTAACCCCAATAAACCCCCCTCGGTCTATCGCGCACCCATAGCTGCTGAATGCCCCCGGCCCTCTACCCACGGCTTCAGACATATATACAGACTTTTCTTCAGCTTAGAACGAAGGTATTCGGATTCAATCCGATGTAAATAAACATTGGTTGCTTGCGACCGGTGGGGAAAGACGTCTAGTACACGATTCCCACAATCGCCTACGTACTCGCACCCGTGCAACCCCTTTTCTCCACGTGTCGCCCGATCGCCCGAGCCCACGTGCCGCGCCCTGGTGGCGCTTCCCTGGTCAACCCTTGGTTCCATGAGTGATTGTCAAGAAATCGACTGGCATGCCCACACCCTGTCCGGTTAACCCTTATCCCGACATTTCCGTGCCATTCGACCCTTTTCGACTTTTCGTGAAAGGAGAGTGCCCGATACCGCCGTGAGAGGCATGCAACCGTAAGGACGATACCCGAGATACATCAAACTTCCGTATTTTCCTTCCCCGTTGTATCCCTTCCTTCACCCCAGTAATCGGCATGACACAAACCCGCGCGAACAACTCTCTCTATACTGTTCTTTAAGTCTTACTCGTTTTGTACAATTATTGATTTTTACTTGTGTACATGCATAGCATTACCTACGCTAAATGAGTCTGTAAACCACTTAAAGTATGTTAGAACTTGAGATGTAAATCCTACTGAGCGATTCGCTCACATGGTTGATTGCTAATATTTTCAAGAAATTTGGATAGCAACCAACACTCGGAGGGGAATGAGACTGAGTGATGAGTGCTAGAATGTCCACCTCATGAGCTATCAATTTGTTATGTCATTGGTGTCTAAATTGTAATTTTATATTATGCCAGTTGTATTAATCCACTTGATTGGAACTTGTTAAGGCTTGAGGCCTAGTAGTTGGGTCATGGAAATGTATGTATTCGTCAGTCGATTGGTTGTAATAATCATCGTCTCCTACTATTGGTATTATTTAAAAATCTGGATCTTAGTTATTTTGCGCACTCTGTTATTTGTCAAAAAAAAATCTCTTAATGTCTCGATTGAGTGGGTTCTATATAAAAGCTTGCCGCGCCACGGGTAATCTTCCGCGCTCGGGACGTGATACCTTTTTCGTGGTATCAAAGCCTTGGATTACAATTTCCTAGGTAAAACCTAAGTCTAAGGATAGATTTGTACCTTACCCGGTGAGATGGGTAGAGACACGGGTTAAGTTCTATAATGGCATTTAACCTCATAATATAACCCGATATTTATTACACTAAAACTCTTTTGTAGGATCATGGCTGCTGAACGAGCACAATGGCGCGAGATGCAGCACACCGTGCTAGGCCTTGTGCAGGCGCTACAACAAGTGGCGCAAGGCGGTGCTAACCGTAGAGCCGGTGATCTCCACAGAGGTTTCCATAACATGAACCCACCTAGGTTCACGGGTTCGTCTGACTCCGAGGATGCCGAAAATTGGCTAAGGGAGATGGAACAAATTTTTCGTGTGATGCAATGCACGGACGAGGAAAATGTTCTACTAGCTATTTTCCAACTGGAGCGAGATGCTCGATGTTGGTGGGAATCCATAGAAGTAACATTGCCAGAAGGCCATGTCACATGGGTTGAATTCACCGAGCATTTCAACAACAAATACTTCTCCGACCATATTCAAGAGAAAAAGGCCACGGAATTTACCGCTCTAAAGCAGCGGGGCCTGAAAGTGGTCGAGTATGAGGCCCAATTTTCGAGACTATCTCGGTATGCACTCCACCTGGTATGTATGGAAAAGATGAAGGCAAGAAGGTTCCTCAACGGGATTTGGCCCCATTATATTACACAACTCGCACCGATAGACATCCAAGTCTACTCGGAAATAGTTCGGCATGCGCAGTTGCTCGAGGACGCCACTGAATTATCGGAGAGGATCTGAGGAAATTTCAAGGTAGCACTCAACAAAAAGGAACCTGTCACCAACCCAGGAAAATTTAAAGCAACATTCAACAAGAAGCGGTCTTACACTGGAGGGGAGTCCTCCAAAGGGAAGAAATTTCAGAAGAATGTCAAGCCATTCTCCACCACCATATCTTCCAAGGAAGTTTGCAAGTACTGTGACAAAGCTGGTCATAAGACCGAGGAATGCTGGAGGAAGCTAGGAGCCTGTCTCCGATGTGGAAGCCGAGAACATCGGATCCCTAATTGTCCGCTGATGAACGAGCAAGCCGTTAAAGAGGAGAAGTTCCCGGTAAATAAGCAAGGCCGTCTGCAAGCTCTCCAAGAGACGGAACCAACAGAAGGAGGAATCGTGGAAGGTACACTAATTATTTGCTCTAAGAATGCCAAAGTTTTATTTGATACTGGAGCAACCCATTCATTTATTTCCAAGAAATTTGCTGCTACATTCTCTATGGAGCCTGAATGGTTTGACTTAGTCATATCTACACCTATCGGGAACAAGGCCGACCTCACACATCACTACCCAAACTGTGAGGTTATGGTTAAATGTAATAATTAGCCTACCGACCTAATTTGCCTAGATATGGAAATGTATGATGTCATACTAGGCGCTGATTGGTTATCCACGTACCAAGCAACTGTAGATTGCCGGAATGGCAAGATAACTTTTGTGGGTTACCCAAAATTGGTATACATTAGCCCTCGGGCTAGATTACCTTTTATATCAGCTCTCCGAGCTAGTAAACTGATAGACAGAGGGTGTTCGGCTTTTATTGCAATTGTAACTGCTACGGACATCGAGGAGCCTAAGCTTAAAGACATCAGTATAGTTTGGGATTTTTCTGACGTCTTTCTAGAAGAATTACCTGGCTTACCCCCGGAGCGGGAGGTGTCATTCACCATCGACCTTGTCCCTGGTGCTGGACCTGTTTCCAAGGCACCTTACCTAATGTCCCCTGCTGAGTTGAAGGAGCTGAAGGAACAACTGATGGAGCTATTGAACAAGGGTTTCATCCGGCCGAGTACTTCCCCATGAGGAGAACATGTGCTATTCGTCAAGAAGAAGGACGGATCGATGAGACTCTGCATCGACTATCGGCAGTTAAATCACCTTACAATCAAGAACAAGTACCCACTACCGAGGATTGATGAATTGTTCGATCAAATATCTGGAGCTAAATATTTCTCGAAGATCGATCTTCATTCTGGTTATCACCAACTGAAGATCAAAGAAGAATATATTCATAAAACTGCATTCCGAAGTAGGTATGGGCATTATGAATTTACTATTATGCCTTTCGGACTAACAAATGTCCCCGAAGCTTTCATGCAGTTAATGAACAGCATATTCAAGCCTCACTTAGATCAGTTCATTGTGGTCTTTATCGATGATATTCTTATTTATTCAAAGTCTGAAGAAGACCATGAAGAACATCTTAAGAAGGCATTGCATATACTGAGGGAAAACAAACTATATGCCAAATTCAGCAAATGCAAGTTCTGGCTCGAGGAAGTCTCCTTCTTGGGCCATATAATTTCAAAGGACGGAATTTCCGTTGACCCATCAAAGGTCGAAGCCGTGAAGAATTGGGAACGACCAACCAGCGCAACGGAGATTCGTAGTTTCTTGGGGCTAGCTGGTTATTACCGGCGTTTCATCAAGGACTTCCCAAGAGTTGCTGTTCCTCTCACCCGATTGACTCGCAAGAAAACACCTTATGAGTGGAAGGAAGACTGTGAGAAGAGTTTTCAAGCTTTGAAGGATCTCTTGACCACTGATCCAGTCCTATCATTGCCAGTCGAAGGAGAGAAGTACGAGGTATATACTAATGCTTCTGGTATTGGCCTCGGGTGTGTATTAATGCAGAATGGGAGAGTCATTGCATACTCTTCCTGGTAACTGAAGAAACATGAAGAGAACTACCAGGTGCATGAATTAGAGCTGGCCGCGGTAGTATTTGCCTTGAAGATCTGGAGACACTATCTCTACGGAGAACAATTCACGGTCTATTCCGATCGCAGAAGTCTCAAGTATTTATTCACCCAAAAGGAGCTGAACATGCGGCAAAGGCGTTGGCTCGAATATCTCAAGGATTTTGACTTCACTATACAGTATCATCCCGGTAAGGGTAATTCTATAGCTGATGCTCTCAGTCGGAAGCTGAGAGCAATATTGGCCAGTTGTATGATCCAAGAATGGAAGCTTTTAGATGAATTCTCTTCAACTTGATATTAGCACTGATGAACAAGATGGGTGTATTACTCTAGCCCACATGAGTCTACGTCCGAATTTGCTGTCAGAAATTCAGAAGTTACAAGAGGGAGATCCTGCACTAGTGGAGATAAGGGACAAGTTGGGCGAGAGACCGGATTTTAAGCTTGAACCCGATGGGAGATTGCTATTCCATGAACGGACATGTGTACCTGACTATCCCGAGCTGAAGAAAAAGGTCCTCGAAGAAGCTCATAGATCGAGGTACATGATCCACCGTGGAGCCACCAAGATGTACCAAGACTTGAAAAGGACTTGCTGGTGGCCTAATATGAAAAGGGAGGTAGCAGATTTCGTATCTCGCTACCTAACATGTCAACAAGTGAAGGCAGAACATTAGAAACCCGCCGAAAAGTTACATCCACTAGACATTCCCAAGTGGAAGTGGGAAGACATTGGCATGGATTTTATTATGGGTTTGCTTAAGTCTAGAGGCGGATATGATGGAATATGGGTAATCATCGATCGCCTTACTAAATCATCTCATTTCTTGCCTATCAAAAGCCGATGGTCGATTGATGTCTGTTGACACCCGTTTTTAGCCCACAAGTTGCGTTATTTCTCTTATTCATCATTTTGATGTCCCGAATTACCCATTATTTTGGAGCCTTCTTTGGATGGATTTAGAGCCCATTTCATTCCCTTTGAACCTTAGAGATCATGATTTCCTAGAGCCCTGGAGCTTATCTGATCAAATTCCAGCTTCCAAGTCAACTTACGGCCCATTTAGGTCGGCTTCCTTCAAGTAATCGGCTCTCTCTCACTGCGCAGTCCTGAAAGTGGTCTTTTTTCATCTCCTTTTGTTCCTCTTTTCAAAACATTGTCTTCATCAAAGTTGTTCATCTTTCAAATATCTACAATTTCTTATTCTACACCGTTGGCCAGTTCTGCCCCTATTGTGAGCTATTCACATTTTTCCAGCGTGCTGCGCTGTTCACCTATGTCCCAAAATTTTCCTCTCTGTTCTAGCCCTATTTTCTCCCTTTTATAATCATTTTCTCAACTTACTTTCTTCATAAAAGTTGTTCCTCTCTCAGTTATCTACAATTTCTTTTTCTACCACTTTCGCTAGTTCTGCCCTGTTTGAGAGATACGCTTCAATTTTCAAAGTCACGCGTAGTCTATCCAAAATCTTCCTCCATCAGTATGACGGCCCTACCCTAGACCGCCAGGGCAGTGTGACGGTCCTACGATAGACCGTCACACCGAAACTTGCCCGAAATTGCCCTGTTCGACCCCTAGAGCATGGCGGTCCTACCCTAGACCGACAGAGTCCATGTGACGGTCTAGTATGAGTGCGTTACACCGAAACTTGCCCGAAATCGTCCCGTTTGACCCCCAGAGTGTGACGGACCTACCCTAGTCCGTTACATAACTCTGACGGTCTTACGATAGACCGTTACAGAACACTGAGAGTCCAATTTGTGCTGGACTCTGCTCCATTTTTGTGCGCCGTGGCCCTCTTGTATAGCCCATAACTTCTTGAATTCTACTCCGAATTGAGCGACGTTTGTTCCTATGGTTTCTCCTTTATATTATCTTGAATTCAGTCCAAAGAACTCCAAATTTCATTAGCTATCTTGCTCAGAATTGTGGACGGAAGTTGGAGGTTTAGGTGTCCTAGTTCAACTAAAACTCTGCAGATTAAGCTCTGGGGCTCCCTTCTAGAAACCATATCTTCCAGACCCTTCCACCAAATTAAGTCCCACTTGTTCCTACCTCTTATCCTTTGTATTATATCGAGATTGATCCATAGAACACAAATTTTGGTGGACTCTATCCTCTAAAATCTTGAGAGAACTTTCTGGGTTTTTCTGCAACCTCTATATAAACTGCCCAGTTCACAGTCGCGACGGGGGGGCTCTTTCTTGGTTCGGGGCGAAGCCATGCTGTAATTCCAACTCACAACTTCGACCTTGACTTGAAGAGAGAATTATTAGCTTTCAATTCTATCCTTCAAGGCTTGATTTCATGATCTATATTCTTAGTTCTCTTCCTCTTAAAATCACAAATCATCACAGTTTTCTGCACTTTTCTTCTACACATGCACTTTTGCACATTTTGCATCACTGTTTTCTCTCTATTCTCTCAATCAAATCTCGTGATTTCAAATCTCATGCATGCATAATACACACACCTATTATTTCCACCCTTCCACAGGGGTTAAAAACCTCCCCTCGGTGAGTTTGCCCTCAATTTCTACCCCTATTTTATCACTGCGGGATTGATGCTACACATGCATGTTCTAATGGGTTTTTTGTCCTTATTTTGGCTTTGTTTTGCAGGAGAGCATGAATACAAAGTGAGGCCCTCTTTCTCTAGCCGGCTGGAAGGAGAGGAGGTTTGAATCCACAAGTTCTCTGCACCCCGTTTCAAGCGTGATCAAGTCTTTAAGTTCCAAGGTACACGGCGCCGTTCTTTACACTTCTTTATCCTTTGGCGTTGTTGGAACCTTGGTGGCGATCACGGTTAGTATTTCTCATCCTTTCATCCCCCTTGTCCTTGATTCACATGTTTATGCATGTATGTATTTAAAGGGGGCGGGATAGGAATCTAATTAAAATAAATCAACAGTTTTTTGGTGATCACGGTGGGACACCAATGCCCATCACATTTGTTTTAATGCTCTTTTGTAAGTTGGGTGTGTGCATGTGCATGTTTAGGTCATATTTTATCCATTCTTCCATTGTTTGGGGCGTTTTAAGGGCTCAGGTAGTGTGACGGTCCTATAGTAGACCGCCACATGAATGTAATGGTCATTTGGTAGACCGTTACAGATGTTGGCAGTCCTACGCGCATGCACACAGGGCCGTGTTCGTAGGGGCATAACTTTTGATCCCGATGTCCGATTACTCTGATTTTTCTTCCGTTGGATAGCCCTTTGTATTGTCTTTCCATCCATATATCATTTGCCTCATTTGGTTAATATTTTCATATTCTAATATTATCCAACGTTTTAAGTTTTCTGCATAAGTTCTACAGGCAGGCTCAGGGACAGGTTCACAGGTACATCTTTACTCAGTTATTTGACTGCTTTCCCGATGTCTGGTTGCACTGATTTTTGTTCCATTAGATAGTCATGTGTATTGTCTTTCCACCCATAGCTTATTTGCATCATTTGGGTCTCATTTGCTTAGTTAAAAATTGTCATCATTTTAGCATTTTGTCCATAAAATCTGCATGTGGTCTGCGCACAGGTTCACGGGGGTAACTTTGCTCAGTGATTTGATTGACCTCCTGGGGTCAGATTGATCTGTTCTTCGGCCCGTTGTGCAGACCTTTGTATTGTCTTTCCATCCATATACTATTTGTCTTAGTTGGATCATGTTTGCATAGTTTAATCTAGTCTTGATTTTCTAGTTTTAAGCTAGAATTTGCATGCACTCCGGTGCACATAGGGCCATACATTGCATATCATAGTTCCATTTTCTACCTTCGTAAGTGATCCTCTCGCCTCCATATTCCTTGGAGTCGACTAGGTGATCTTATCCGGGGCCTCCATAAGTCCCCGTGAGCCGTGGATTCCTACACGGACACCGGGCCGGTTGTACCTTTCCACCCCTTTAGGCTTGCATTTACATAAGTGTGAGAGAGTTAACCTTAATCAACCCAAAGTTTGGACCTTATCTTGAGGAAATTATTATTAATTCAAATCATTAAAAGGTCTATTAAAATCCCTAAAATATTTCCCATCATATCAACTTGTTTGACTTGGGTGAAAACTCTCACATTGCATTGTTTGTGCTGTTTGGGCTTGTCCAAGCCCATTAGTGGTGTTTTGTGTTGCATCCACATGTTTCGTCGTTGTTAAGCCCACTTAAGTCAGTCCATTTTGTGGGTTCATTGTCCAGTCCATCGTCCCTTGGTCCGTTGTCCATTCATCTTTGCATTAGTGGGTCAGCCCCCCTTGTTCTCAAGCCCATTAAGCCCTTGCTTCCCCACTTGTATTGTCCTTGATCTCCTTATATTAAGTCTCCATTTGCCCTCATGGAGCATCATTTCAACCCCTTGTATCATCCTTTTTCCCAATCTTCTTCCTATTCCCGCGTGGAATCCTCTTCCCACGTGGGCCCATCTTCCCATGGTCCCTCTGATCCCTCCGAGGAACAGGCTAATCTCATGGCCCATCTTTCAAGCCTTGTTCGCCAAATGGATCCGGCCCAGGCCCAACGTCTTATTGCATCTCATCTTCATGGGCCTCCTTCTCTTAATGGGCCTTCTTCTCTCTTTAATGGGCCTCATCATCTTAATGGGCCCCATTCTCCTAATGGGCCTTATTTTTCTAATGGGACTCATTCTTCTTCTCCTTATGCTGCCAGCCCAATGGGTCCTTATGTTCATGCTTCTTCCAGGCCCACATATCCTTCTACTCCCAGAATGGGCCCTTCTTCTTCTCAGCACGGATCCTCTTATCCGGCCCATTATCATCATACTGGTCCGAATTCACATCCTCTTGCTCAAGCTGACCCATATTCTTCTCAATCTCTCCCTACCCAAGAGATGATTGTTCAAACACAACACCAACTTGATGAGCTTCAACGTCAGATCGATCTTAAATCCTCTTTAAGTGTTCTGTTCGCTTTCCAAGGTCTTCGGCTCCCACCTCCATCATAAATTCCCACATATCGCCGTTATAGTGGAGTCGGTGACCCGTATGTGCACTTGAAGGAGTTTGTTTATGAGTTGGCCCAATTTCGGCATGACCAACGCTTGATGGCCTATCTATTTGGTCTGTCGTTGGAAGGCCCGGCTCGGGATTTGTTCTTCTCTCTTCCGCAAGAGCAAGTTGTGAATTTTCAAGCCGTTCAAGAAAAAATTATACAGCAGTTTCAAGACCAGGTTGGGCCCAAGTACTCTATTATGGATCTGGCCCATGAGATGATGAAGCCCGACGAGGAGTTCTGTACCTTTGTTGACCGTTGGCGTCACCTTGCCGCGCAGGTCCCAGGGCACATTCCGGAGGGAGAGCAAATCAAGATGCTTATTTCAAATGCAACGCCCGAGTACCGCTTTATCTTAACCCTCAACGACATTACCTCCTGGCAACAATTATATAGCCGAGCCCGCTTCATCCGCCAACAAATCCAAGATTCTCTTGACCTCGAGTCTCCACCATCCACCTCCACATATCAACCTTCACCCTCCACGTTCCAACCCTACGCTCCCATGAGTCAACCTTCCGCCACATATCCCTCCATGAGTCTACCCCTCGCCTCTACATACCTATACGCCTCCGCGTATCAACCTTCCATGAGTCAGCCTCCTGCATCCGCATACTCATCTCCGTCTCCACCCCCGGTCAAGGTCACACCACATCCCGAGCAGGTGGATGCCATCTACATACCTCCCCACTCCATTCCACATATGCCTTCACCAAATCCCACCTCTGCCAACCACACTCCATTACCTATGCAACCTCCGCTTCCCTCTCCACAACCTTCTCCACCACCTCATACCCCTCGGCATCCGCCTTGCCCGAAGTGGGCTCCTTGTCCTCCGTTGCCGGAGTGCTTTATCGACATTTTTAGGGCTTTGATGGCCGCTCACGCGTTGTCGCTCTCTCTGGCTGTGCCTTGCCAACCCGCGGTCGGGAATATGCTTCAGTATTGTGATTTTCACCACCAGCAGGGGCATTTGGTTGAGGATTGTCCCGAGTTCCGAGAGTATGTTTATGGCCTGGAAGGTAATAAAAGGATTGATTGGGCCGCCATACGTAAAGTTGTTTTAGATCTCCGTAGCAAGCAGTAGCAACAAGAAGCACCGCCCAAGCAGTCGTCTCAATCTCTACAAGACCGGGGACACCCCAGTGATTCTTCGTCTAGCGTTGAACCCGCTCCATCACCAACTACCTCACCTACTTTGTTACCTTCGCTATCTCTATCCAATCTCCACAACCTCCACAAACCCAAGCCTCTGCTCAGGCTAATGCCACCTCCCCTTCTTTTACTTCTTCCACCACTACTTCCACCCCCAATGTCGTTCGGCGCATTGTGTCGATACATCGACGGTGGGTGCCACAACCCCCTTCTTCACCTTTGCCATGTCCACTACCTCCATCGACCACATCACCATCTCCACCATCCTCTCAATCGCCTACACCATCTCCACCACCCTCACCATTGCCTAAACCTCCATCACCCCCGCCATCACCTTTGACCGAGCATGAGCAAATTTTACCTTTGCCGCCCTCGCCCGAGCAAGTCATACCTCCACCTTTACCTTTGCCTCCACCTAAACACACCATACCCGTTGAAACCCCCGCGTCTTCTGAACCTACTCCTATCCCCATTCTTCCACCTATTTCCACCCCACGGAGCGGGTGTGCGTTACCCATGGTGCCCCTTGGGTCTCATCCCCAGGGAGACAATAAGCCAAGTCAGGATGATTCGGTGCTGGCCGTGCATTTCAAGATCCAAGACTTCATTAGTCGGATGCCGATCCGCATCCTGGTCCCTGGTTATTTTGGGGATGTTGAGCCTACACTCCTAGTGAAGACGGTTGACAAGAAGAGTTCCCTTTAGTTGATACCAGTTTCTTCCCGAGCAAGGCCGGTGGCAATATCTTTGCTCACCGAAGCATTCACCATTGATGCTATTATTTCTCCTCGCTCTATTGCCATTCAGATGACAGGCCCTCTACATGTGTTGTGCTAACGCATACGGCCACCAAGCAGATTATGGGTTCTATGTTCAAGGGGCAATTGGCCGTATCTTCTACACTTTTCGGGGATATTATGCACTTGTTATGCAATCTTCCTCGGTTTATTAGCAAGTCGGCCATGTCAACCCCGTGTATTACTCTCCCTCAGCTTCACCCGTCTCTTCTAGCAAGGGAGTTACGCTTCAAATTTGATTGCCGAGTGGAGCTGCCAAATCTCATGCTACTTATGCCAAGTAACAAGACTCCATGGTTCCATGATATGCAACATTTTGAGGAATTATCTATCCAAGAATGTCCGTCTAATGTTGTTAGCGTCGGGTGTCTAGGGGCAACCGCCCCGATGAAGCTGCATGTCCATAGTCGGGCAAGGCCGTCTACTGGATGGGCTCGCTATTTGAGAAGATATTGCAAGGTAAGGTGCCCAAGGATTCGAGCCCTCACCAGGCGGGTCCATTTCAAGTCAATTTCAGCTAAGAAGAGGCGGCGGCACAGGTGCAAGAGCCGTCAATTGTGCATTCAGGGGTCCACCTCTTCCTCCCCTTCTTTTCATTCATCCTTCCTTCTACTCAGTTCCCACCCTTGGGTGGTGTATCCTCCCACTTCAGATCCTGCTACTATCATCTTCTCCTCTCTTCCCGGGTCCACAAACCCCCATTCCTCTTCTTCCCATCCAGAGTCTCTGGATTTTCCCTCCTCTCGCAATTCTGGGCCTCGGCCTATGCCCTCTTATCATCCCGATCTAGGGATTTCTTCTTCTGATCCTTCTCCTTCGGTATCCCCGGGTTCTCCTTCTTATTCCCCGACCTTGTCGGGTGTCTATGATTCTCCTTCCTCGACTCTGTCGGGTGGTCCTCATTCTTCTTCTCCGACCTTGTCGGATGTCTACCATTCTCTTTCTCCGATCATGTCAGATGATTCTCATTCTCATCTTTTTACTCATTCTTCTTCACCCTTTCAGGGTCATTGCCCTTTTTCTTGCTGTTTTTGAGGCTTTAGTCCGCCTTGATCTCAGCTAATCTAGTTTATTCTATATTTGGTTCCTTGTTATCAGGGCTTCGACGCCTTAACGAGGGAGTTCTAGCCCTCGTCCCTCTTCCTTTTTATCCTTATTTTGTCTAGTTTGGTGTCTGTCGCTCCTCCATGTCGAGGAATCCAATCCCTTTGCTATCCTCTCCCTTTCGTCCTGACAAGCAAGGAATACAAAGCTACTCGCGCTCCTCAAAGCTCGATGATCGAGATTGCTTCAGGATGCCGGTTTCCACGCCATGGATTTACAAAGGTATCTTTATTTTGAGCAAAGAAACATACTTTCATTTCCATTTTTTTATTGTTTCTGCACATGGTTATAATGCTATTCCTCAACATGGTTAAGTGGCTTTTAGAAATTTGCTTAGTTCATTTAGAATGAGTTCGCTTCTGTAGCATCCTTAGGCTGGTGATAACTCCGCGCTGGGAGTCTAGTTCTTTCCCCGATCGTTGAGGGTGACCTTTGAGTATGGGTTTTTCACACACTTCACGGCAAGCCATAGCCGATTCCTCTGAGGCACACCGTTGCTACTTTGGCCATACTTTGGGTATGCATAAAGGTCTTTTTCTTTTCTTTTCTCGGCCAAGTGCAGGGGCAAGAGATGGATGGATGAGATGACCAACCTAGGCGCTCCCTAATACGAGAGAGGTCTCAAATAGGGGCAGTCTTGACCCCTCAAAAATGTGAGCTTTCATGCTAAATCTAGCCAATAAGGGCTGTCAAATGAAAATCATATATGAAAATCAAAAGAAAATTATGAATAAAAGGCATGGCAAGAGTGGCAGTACAGTTCCCCGCGGGACGTCATGAGCCCGGTCGCATGCGTGCCTGATAAATATGGGTCTAAAAATCAAAGACACAAAATCCCGGCGCAACAGGCTATCTCTTTGAGGGGTGGTGCCCTGGAAGGAATTCAAGTCCTGATGTCTCCCATCCTGCATAAAGCTTGTCTCCAATTTTTCTTCTATTTCTCCCTCTTATGCTGGGTTGTATCCCGAGTATGGCCTTAGTAGGGGCACCGTTCTTTAGAGGCAGTTGGTTGTGGTAAGCCTCCCTCACATGCACGCCCTACTCAAGGGAAGTCTTTAATGAGAGAGGAGGGACGGCGATCCCTGGCCAATAGTTCGAGCCTGTCTTTGGGTGATGCGGATTACTATTCAAAAATCAAAAAAAAATGAGATATTGTTCAAAATAAAAAATGAAAGATTGTCAAAAATTCAAAAAAATGAGATATTGTCAAATATCCAAAAAAAAATGATAAAATATTTTCAAAATCCAAAATAAATCAAGAAAATTGAAAAATCTAATAATATTTATCTTTTTGTTCCTTTCTATCTATTTGTTTTGAGAACAGATACGTAATCTGTTTGCTAAGTGTGCAGGTTACAGGTACTCAAGCTTTCCTTACTCCATATTTTGTGCTCTGTCTCCTGTCCACATCTTTTGATCTGTTCTCTTCGTCAATCATGTCTCTCGATCTATTCGGAAGCTTGTGTCCTTCTCAGCTTTTGTTTGTAATGATCATATCTATATGAGAGGACTTTACCTCACGATTATGAACCTGGCGGTTCTACTTCATTTTGATCTTGGGTTTTGATTGAAGGGCGTATTTGTTTATATCCTTTGTCCCACCGTGTCCTTGTCTCGCCGTGTCTATGTCCCTCTGTGTTGTCCCACACATGTTATTTTGTTCTTCATCATGTGTTGTTAGTTGTCTTGCATATCTTGTTAGTCGTCCTTCTATATCTCGTGTGTTGTCCCAACCGTATGGTCATCCCTCATGTTCTTGTCCCAACCGTGTGTTATCTCACTGCATTGTTGTCCTATCCCCCACGTTCATCTTGTATACGTATGGTTTGTTCATGCCATTGCATATGTGCTTGTTCGTCTTGTTGTATTGTTTTCCATTCGTTTGATTGTTATGTGTCGTTCAGTTGAGCATTATCTTATCATCGTTATGTTCATGCTTGTTTATCATGTGCATTCATATTGTTGTTGTCTTATTTGAAAATCCATAAAAATCAAAAAAATCAGAAAATCTAAAAAAAGATGCCGTTTCGCTTGGCAGGTAAGTCAGGTATGGCTCTCGATCCCTTCTCATTGTTGCATTACTATATGGTATCTACGTTATTATAACCTCTCAAGGACCGGCTGGTTGCCCGTGTGTTCTAGGATCTGATGTTCCCCTTTAACAAAAATGATGATGATCTAGGAGCATACGGTTAATCGTTGGATAGGCCGCTCGGTTGAGTCAGGTGGGGAACGATAGACTCTGTCTCGCACGCCGTGGTTGCAAGAAGACTCTTGACCCCGTCTGGCTCAGTCTAGCAATATTATCCTTGAGTACTTTCTATTTTATCTTTCTTTACATTCGTTTTAATGATTTCTTTATTTTAACCCAACATGCATCATGTCATTTTGAGCACTCATGCCTCGTGATCCATTCAACGATTTCTCCTCAGCAATGGTTGATTGCACTTAAGCTCTCTTGGACAAGAGATTCTTCATTCCACTCTGAGTTTGAACGATTTCTCTGATCTTCCCGCTTGGTCTGGTTGGCCAGCGTGATTCCTGTCTGGATTTTATCTCAGGCTTATCTCTCCTTTTCCAGCTCTTATGCTGTGTTCCTGCCGACCCACTCATTATCCGTGGATTGTGTCCCCGATGAGGTTGGTCGTGTTCCCTTTCCTTTAGTTTAGTTCTCCAGACATGTCTCATCCTTGTCAATCATTTCAGGTGATTAGTTCGGCATTTTCGGAAGAATTCATGTCGCTTGTTGATTATGACGGGTGTCTTTTTACCTTGATGCCCGCTTATCAGTTCTCTCCGCTTCATCTCCGCTTCATCTCCATTTCACGTCGTTGTCGCTTTCGCTCCATCTCTTTTCCATTTCGTCTCCGCGTCGCATCCGCTTGTTCCCTCGCAAAGCGGACATCAAGGAGGGGCATCTATTGACACCCGTTTTTAGCCCACAAGTTGTGTCATTTCTCTTATTCATCATTTTAATGTCCCGAATTACCCATTAATTTGGAGCCTTCTTTGGATGAATTTCGAGCCCATTTCATTCCCTTTGAGCCTTAGAGATCATGATTTCCTAGAGCCCTGGAGCTTATCTTATCAAATTCCAGCTTCCAAGTCCACTTACGGCCCATTTAGGCCGGCTTCCTTCAAGTAATCGGCTCTCTCTCACTGCGCAGTCCTGAAAGTGGTCCTTTTCATCTCCTTTTGTTCCTCTTTTCAAAAAGTTATCTTCATCAAAGTTGTTCATCTTTCAAAGATCTACAATTTCTTCTTTTACGCAGTTGGCCAGTTCTGCCTCCATTATGAGCTATTCACATTTTTCCGGCGTGATGCGCTGTTCACCTATGTCCCAGAATTTTCCTCTCTGTTCTAGCCCTATTTTATCCATCTTATAATCATTGTCTCAACTTGATTTCTTCATAAAAGTTGTTCCTATCTCAGTTATCTACAATTTCTTCTTCTACCACTTTCGCTAGTTCTGCCCCGTTTGAGAGATACGCTTCAATTTCCAAAGTCACGCGTAATTTGCCCAAAATCTTCCTCCATCAGTGTGACGGCCCTACCCTAGACCGCCAGGGCAGTGTGACGGTCCTACGATAGACCGTCACACCGAAACTTGCCCGAAATCACCCTGTTCGACCCCTAGAGCGTGGCGATCCTACCCTAGACCGTCAGAGTCCATGTGACGGTCTAGTATGGGTGCGTTACACCGAAACTTGTCCGAAATCGTCTCGTTTGACCCCAGAGTGTGACGGACCTATCCTAGTCCATTACATAACTCTGACGATCTTACGATAGACCGTTACACAACACTGAGAGTCCAATTCGTGCTGGACTCTGCTTCATTTTTGTGCGCCGTGGCCCTCTTGCAGAGCCCATAACTTCTTGAATTCTACTCCGAATTGAGCGCCGTTTGTTCCTATGATTTCTCCTTTATATTATCTTGAATTCATTCCAAAGAACTCCAAATTTTATTGGCTATCATGCTCAGAATTGTGGACAGAAGTTGGAGGTTTAGGTGTCCTGGTTCAACTCAAACTCTGCAGATTAAGCTCCGGGGCTCCCTTCTAGAAGCCATATCTTCCAGATCCTTCCACCAAATTGAGTCCCACTTGTTCCTACCTCTTATCCTTTGTATTATCTTGAGATTGATCCATAGAACACGAATTTTGGTGGACTTTGTAGACAAGCTAAAATTGACGCTATGATGATCAAATCTCATGTCACTATGATAACGCCCCAAAGTGAACTTCAATATTTCTATAATGTAAAGTTTTTCTATTTTTGTGTGTTTTTATGATTTATTCTTGCATTTTTGGTGATTAATGACTTTGCCTAAGGCGTGTTTTAATTAACGGCCTTGCTTTAGGCGCGTTCTAAAGAAAGGACGACCAATGGTCTGGGCGTCAATTCCTGGTGTTATGCGAGTCCCACCCTGATTGAAATCAATGATTAACGTCCTTCCTCAGGGCGTGTTTTTAATCAACGCCTTTGCTTCAGGCGTCTTTTTGTAATTTTCAAATAAAGAAAGTTTTTATTACCAAAAATGAATCCAGAAGTGACGCCTTGATCCAGGTCGTGTTTTGAATTAACGCTCTTGCAGCAGGTCGTCAATTGTTGAATTGACGCCCTTGAGTAGGTCGTGTCTCACCCTTTCGTGTCCTTCTTAAACTCATCTTTCCTGAAGAGTTCCTTGCCTTTATTGGTCACCTTGCTCGATCTGGGAACTAGAGTCCTCGCCATTGATGATCACTGCCTATTCTTATCTTCCCAAATCTGTGTCTATCTGTGATCGAAACCTATAAAAGAGTTCCCTGGTCAATCTCGCGCGAGGTTACAGAGGGCACAGTGAGGTAAGGTAAGGTTAGAAAGAGAGAGAGCTGTTGTTATTGTTACAGAGGTTACGGTGTTGCTGGAGTCATTAGTCGTTAATCAGAGAAAGCGCAGAGAAGAGTTTCTCTTTTCATCTGCGTGATCTCTTTATCATCCTCCCTCTGCTTCCTGCTGCTCCGGTGGTTCTTCCCTTTACTGTTTACAGGAACAGCAGGGTTCTCTCTCCTTTGTTTGTGTTTGTCTTCATCGTATCATCAACGCCCATTGTTTTCTTCTTTTGCATTAGTATTGCATATCTTCCTCCTCTCCCTAATTCTCTAGGGGTTTTAAAACCAAACAAAAAGGTGCGCATGCTATATTCTTATTTCATCATCATACTATTTATTTGGATTGATACTACACTCACTCTCGGCTGATCCACTTTTCCTTTATTTGTTTGTTCTTTGTTTAAGGTAATCAAAAGGAAGAACCCCCTTCATCGGCCGGCCGATAGAAGGTGGAGGAAGGAATCCACATCCACCCCGCATCCTATTATCACCAGGTATTCGCGATCATCTTTCCTTCTTATTGAGGTAACCCCTCTGGCGATCACTCTCCTTAGTAGCACCACGTGCTCTTTACTCCCTTTTCATTATTCTTCTTATTATTCTTAATATTCTTATTATTATCCTTATTTTCCTTTAAGAGTGGATTTCCATGATTCACAAATTGGCAATCACGGTGGGACTTCCACTATTTTTCTTTTGATTACCATCTCCTTTTGGCACCCACGTGTGCCCTTTCCCCTTTGGCACCCACGCGTGCCCTTTCCCTTTGGTACCCACGGTACCCTTCCTTTGTGCCCCACGGGCACCCTCCACTGTGCACACTGCGCACTCCCCGAGATTAGCCAGCTTGTGATTAAGTCTACTGCTGTTGTTGAATTAACGCCTTTCACAAAGGCACCTTTCTATTTAACGCCTTCATCCAGGGCGTCTTTTCTATTTAACGTCTTCCACGAAGGCGTCTTTCATCATATCTGCTGCTTCTGTGAATTTGCGTCCTCCTCTCGGGCGTCTTCTTATTTGGCAGCGCCTCACACCAAGGCGCATTTTTCTTCGATCGTGCGCACCACTTATATTTGACGCCCTCTGTCAGAGGCGTCTTTATCATATTTAGCGCCCCACATCGAGGCGCATTTTTGCATTGCCTGTGAGCCCCTCACAGTGTTTCACGACAGCCACGTTGTCGTCTCTTTTGTTAGTAGCGACTGCCTCCAGGTCGCCTCTTTCCTGTGTGTTTACAGAGCCTTACTGTTTCTGTCTATTCATGCTGGATTCATACTTACATTGAGTATTTGATCATATTGCTGTGATTGGCTTATCTTATACTACATTTTGTGGCATTTGGTTGAGAGACCTCCTCTCTCTACACTAGGATTCCACACACCTCTCTTGGAATCGGGACAACCCTCCATTGAGCATTCCGTCTCTTTGGACCGGAAATCCCTTTTCCAAGACCTCCGTAAGTCCCCGCACCCGTGGATTCCCTCACGGACGCTGGGCTGGTTGTACCCTTGAAGTATCCGGAGTTTAGAGAACCTATCGTTGGTGAGAAAAGAGAAAGAACCTAGTTGACACGGAGGCTACACTTGGATCCAAACTAGGTTTCACTTTGCAAAGAGGAGTGAATTATTCTGCAATTTAACTCACTCTAATCTCAAACATAACACTAAAATCTTGCCTTCATCTCAACTTGTTTGCATAAATTTGGTTGGGTTGATTTGCTTAAGTTTGTTTCGATTGGGTGATTGATTGTGTGATAATTCCTTCATAAAGCTTTCTCTCTTTTTAAGCATGCAACTCCGTTTAGGTAAGATTATCAACATGGCAAGCTACGGATATTCCTATGATGATGTGGAAGAGAACGTTTTTGGTCAATCCTATGAGGTTCCCCAAGATTCTATCTATCATGAGGGGAATTACCCTCCTCCTCATTCTCATTATCCTCAAGTTCATGTGGTTGATACCACTACTCAAGAGGTTGTGCCCTCTTCTCAGGCTTTACCCTCCAACACTTCAGGGAACCCCTCCCCATCTTTCAATGTTACCGATTTGATTAATGCTCTATCTCAATTAGATGACTCCCAGCGGCAGGCAGTTCAGGCCGCTTTGAAAGGGAAGTCCATTCCCTCTTCATCCCCCAATCCCCCTCAGGCCGAGAGTGGCCATCACCTCACTAACGACCAAGCGGTCTTGCACAAACCCCCCTCTTGTCCACCGACCCCTGGTGCGGCCATGCCGGTCCAACAGGCGAGTTACTCAGCGGCTAGGCCCCAATTCTTTCAACCTCCCCAAATTCTAAGGACGCCTATGCCAAATACCTTCATTCCAAATTCGGCCCCGGTCGAGTCAGACACTAATGCTTTGCTCCTTCAGAAATTGGCTAGCATGGAAGAAAAACTCAACAAGGTTACTGCTACCAAGAATGCCCCAGAAATCTCTCTTCCTACATTGCCAGTTTTTCACTTACCACCTTCTGAGATGCCGAACTTTCGGCGATACAATGGAACTGGTAATCCCTTTATTCATCTGAAGGATTTTATGTATGAAACGTCCTTTTGGCTGGGCAAAAAAGCCTCATTGGCTTATTTGTTTAGAAGATCCTTAGAGGGGCCAGCCCTCGAGTGGTTTTATTCCATGGATCCGGCAGATGCTAGTGATTTCGATGTGGTTCAAAGGAAATTCTTGCAGAAATATAGGGACCGGGTTGGACCCTCCCTTTCAGTCACAAATTTGGTTGCAGAGAAAATGAAGCCCGAGGAGGACTTCATCATATTTGCAGATAGATGGCGGTCAATGGCCGAGAAGTTGAAAGATACCTTATCAGAACCGGAACAGGTTAAGATGATTATATCCAATGCGACCCCTCAGTTTCGGCATATACTGGCTATGAATAGATTGACCACCATGGAGGAGCTTTATGAAAGAGATCGTTATATTCAGACCCAAATGAAAGATTCGCCCATCATGGGCATGTTTGAGACAAAACCAAGGTTGGTTAAAAAGAATACAAATGTCAACAATAGCGGGCCCACGACTGAGGGCACTGTCATCAATGAGCAGGTTGGCGCGGTCGGCAACCCCACACCTTTTCGCCAATCTAACCCACGACCTCCGCCACCTCCATCACAAGGCACCCTCTTTAGTTCACCCCCACAACACCAATTCGCACCTCAACCTTCCTTTGCTCCGCCACAAAATCAAGCGCCCCGCGCTGACCCTCCAGCTCCCCAACAATACCACCAAGTACCGCCACCCACTAATTATGGACCGCAACAACAACAGCAAAGGAGACCACTTGGTCCCAAAAGGGCCCATTACCCTCCACTGCCAGAAAGTCTTCCGGATATTTTCAATGCCTTAATGGCCGCCAACTTGCTCATGCTACCAAAGGAAAGGGCAGTGTGGCCCGCTAATGTTGACACGTCTTGCTACTGTATCTTCCACCGCTCCCCTGGTCACAATATTGATCGTTGCTTCCACTTCAAGGACTACATTTACGATTTAAATGACCGGGGTGGCATCAATTGGGACGAGATGAGACAGTTTATCGCCACTATGAAAGAAAGAGGGCCTCCTCGGCAACAACAGGCTCAGTAGCCACAGCAACCGGCTCCACAGCCACAACAGCAAGCTCTGGCACCTCAGCAAGATATGGGGATTGTCCACAATCCATTACCGGAGCACCCGCCAAATCAGCACATGAACCCTGTCACGTCTCTCCGCGAGGTGGAGAGAGGACAAGGATGACATAAAGAAAACGCCTCTGTCGGGGCATTTAATCATAATTCAAATCAACCTCCGCGCCTTTTGCACACGCTTCCTTCTTCTTCTACTCCCCAATTAAGCCAGGCTCTGCTACGCCCCGTTAATCCACCTGCTCCCACCAATTCTCCATCCCTGCCAACCCGATCTCTCCTTACCCGCTTACCGTCTCCGCACCCTACCACGCAGCAAACTCCGCCATCCACCACCAACCCTTCACCTTCGCCGTCTAGACCACTCCTTATCCGCCCACCACCAATACCCGTTACATCCACCATCTCTACTCCTTCACCGGAAAGGATTCCCCCACCATCGGCTCACCCATCTTTTATACCCAGATCCCTCCTCATTCCGCCCACTAACTCTTCTCACACTCGGGCACCCCTTCCTACTCCTACGCCTCTTGCGGGGGCTTCTTCCGTAAAACCCTCACCAACACCTCTTACGGGAGCTCCTTCTTCAAACACCCCTCCACCACTTCTTAACGCCAATACACCCTCTTCTTCTTCCAACCCTCCTCCTTTACTTGCCCCGACAGAGGAACGACAAAATGTGGCACCGCTCCGCAGTGGACGGATGTTCCAGCGCATCTTTCCCCAAAGAGAGCAAGAGCCCGTGCAGGGGCCTAATGAACAAGAACATGAGCAAGAGTCCGTGCCAGGAACTCAGTATGATTTGTTAAAGCACTTGGACCAAACTCCAGCAAGAATTTCAATCCTAGAATTAATCAAAAGGTCCACCACACACCAGCTAGCTCTGAAAGAGTATCTGCAAAAAGTTATGGTCAACGAAGACATCCCTGTTGAGCAGATAACCACAGTATTAATGCCCGCTAGCAGTTAGCCGGCGATTACTTTTCATGAGCATGAACTGGCACCACTCTCAGCAAGGAAATATGCTCTATGTATCACGGTTGATATTAATAAGGTGGCGGTGAAACAATGTCTAGTGGACACTGGGGCATTTATCAATGTATTGCCACCGAGCACCTTGAAATTATGCGACATTCCTGAAAACCTGATTCGGCCATCTACTATAACAGTCACAGCATATGACAATACAAAGAAGCCTCCCCTAGGCATGATCACATTAAAAGTCAGTTTGGGTCTGGCCACAATCACGGTCGATTTTCATATTTTGGACATGGATCCAACATTTAATGGCATTCTGGGCCGCCCCTACATTCAACAGCTCGATGCAGTGCCCTCTACAAACCATCAGTGCCTTAAGTTTCCACACAAGGGCCGCATTATCAAAGTTACCAGTATGCCAATTCTGCCAGAGGAAGATATACACTTGGCTTCATCAGTTCCTTCTATTTGGCCTGCCAACAAGCCGTTGCTATCAATGCTAGACCTCCCTTACCCACGGCCAATGTCGCCCGAGACTGTCACGACAGTTGCTATGACACCCTTGCCTTCCGAGGGGAAGAAGAAGAAAAGCATGATAAACACCCCTGGCTGGAAAATTCTAATGAAAATGGGGTATCAAAACGGTAAAGGTCTGGGTGCCAGTTGTCAAGGCAGGACTAGGCCTATTAAGCCTCAGAAATTCATTACACGAGGCGGCCTAGGCTACAAAGGGCCAGACAAAAATGAAGATGAACCATGGGCAGTCATGACATCCACTCTGAAGACGGATCGCCAACCGCTTACATGGACATTACAGACACATTTTATTAAAGGTGGCGTCCAAAATAATAATAAACAGACTACAATAATCACCTCCATTCTAGACTGTCAAGATGTTCATGCGAGACAGTTTGCTCGCCATATTGCACCATTGGCCACTTATAAAGCCCTGGAATCTCTAAGGCCCGATAAGATAAGGAAAATGGATGATCCAGAGTGTGACTGATAAGAGGCAGTTGCTGAGTAATTATACGGACACTGGAGAGCCAGATGTTCCGTATGAAGAAGGTTTTACAATAGACAGGCTGTGGGCCGGCCTTTTCTCTCTCACTTCCATGCATCCGTCTCTTCTAGCTTCCCTACATTCTCAATTGTTCTCTCGCGTGCCGAGACCGCCACCAATTATGATCAACTTTTCTCTAGATTCACTATAGATTTCTTTCCCGATTCCTCCCTTGCTCCTCGAGCAATTCTCCAAACTCCCCATCACACCCCCACGCGGGTCATCTCTGATTCAATCTTTCTCCAAGCTTTCAATCTCCACTCCTCCTGCTATTCTCCCTTCACATTGCTTTCTTCTAGAAAAGGAAAATAAAAATGAAGATAAAGATAAAAACGAAAAAAAAACGTCAAAATTCCAACTCTTCAGTCCTCCATCTCCGTTGAGGAGACTTCTTATCTCTTTTCCGAGTGTGTCCCGACCCAGGGGCCACTCTTCCATGATTCATTGATAAATCTCTTCTTCCCCTTTGGTGAGGGGTCTCCTTCTATACCTCCTTCTGTATCCACTTCTTCACCTCTTTCCTCTTTTTCAGCTTATTCTAATCAAGCTAGTTGGTCTTCCTCCTCCAATAATAAAATTCACGGGGTAGATTTTCATAAGAAATCCAAGGGTAAGCAGATTCCCCGTAGGTTTCTGTTCGAGTTAGCCAGAAGATGCCAGGCTTGTTTAGCTCTTCCTGAATTTGTGGAGAATCCGATTATCCTGCCAGAGTTGGAATATGAGGATACTAATGTTTCTTATGAGGGTTTTGGTGTCTATGAAATCATGAATGATGAAGACCCTATTGAAGAGGGGGATGAAAGTTATGAAGAATATGAGGACGAGGCTGATGCCTTTGCCAGTGGTATGAGGAAATTTGATGAACCATCAGCCTCTGTAGAAGAGCCTACCAAAGAAATAAACTTGGGTACGGAAGAAGACCCTAGGATTGTCCTCATCAGCAAGAATTTGTCACCTTCCGAAGAGGGGGCGCTTATTTTGGTGCTTCAAGAATACAATGACACGTTTGCATGGAGTTATGAGGATATGCCTGGATTAGACCCTACGCTCGTTGAACATCGGCTTACACTTAAGTCAGGATCTGTCCCGATCAAGCAACGGTTGAGACGTTTTCACCCTAACATGGCTTTAAAGATAAAAGAAGAGGTCGACAAGCTTCATAAGGCTAGATTTGTTAGAGTTGTCCTCTATCCTAATTGGGTGGCTAACATCGTCCCAGTCATGAAGAAAGACGGAAAAGTTTGGATTTGTATAGACTTTCGGGACCTCAACCGTGCGTGTCCTAAAGATGACTTTCCCCTCCCTCATATTGATGTTCTGATTGATAATACGGCAGGATTTGAGACTCTCTCTTTCATGGATGGGTTTTTCGGTTACAATCAGATTCGCCTGGCTGAAGAAGATCAAGATAAGACATCATTCACTACGCCATGGGGCACTTACTGCTATGTGGTCATGCCTTTCAGACTCAAGAATGCTGGAGCCACCTATCAGAGGGCTATGATGACAATTTTTCATGACATGATTCATATTTATATTGAGGTGTATGTGGATGACCTGGTAGTAAAATCAAGGACAAGGATTGAGCATCCTGGGGTTCTAGCTAAGGTCTTGCAAAGATCACGAGAATATCAATTGAAAATGAACCCCAAAAAGTGTGTATTTGGCGTTTCATCAGGGAAGTTGCTTGGATTTATTGTTAGCAAAAGAGGAATTGAAGTTGATCCCAATAAGGCGAAGGCCATTAGAGACATGCCTCCTCCCAAGAATTTGAAGGAAGTTCGAGGATTAATCGGGAGGTTACAATTTATCCGCCGCTTTGTCTCCCAGCACTCACAACGATGCAGGCCGTTTTACGAGCTTACTAAGTCGGGAGTCAAGTTTAATTGGGATGACAAGTGTCAGGCAGCCTTTGATGGATTGAAGGATTATTTGGCCAATCCTCCTGTCCTGAGGCCGCCAATTCCAGGCAAACCACTTATCCTCTATGTTTCTGTCCTGGATGACGCTGTAGGTGCTGTCTTAGCTCAAGTGGATGAAGAAGGAAAGGAGAGGGCAGCATACTACTTGTCTAAACTTCTAAACCCTTGTGAGCAGAGGTACTCAGCCATGGAGTAGACTTGCGCTGCTTTAGTCTGGGTAGTTCAGAAGTTAAAACACTATTTCTTAGCTCACGAGGTTCACCTCATTGCTCGCATGAATCCGATTAAATTCCTTCTTGAGAAATCCATTCTTACTGATCGATTAGCACGTTGGCAAAGTTTCATTTCTCAATTTGACATCACTTACATTCAACAGAAAGCAATCAAAGGTTACGCCATTGCCGAACATCTTTCTCACCACCCTCTCCCCCGTTTTGATCCTGTCAATTCGGAGTTTCCAGATGAAGAACTGATGTCCATTAATCGACCCCACGATTCTATGTGGACATTACAATTTGATGGAGCTTTAAATTCCCAAGGAAGAGGGATCGGCATGGTTCTTTTAACACCAGAAGGGGTCACCATCCCATTTGCTGCTCAGCTCACTTTCCCTATCACGAACAATATAGCTGAGTATGAGGCCCTTTTGGCCGGTCTTCAAACCGCTCATAAATATGGTGTTACCCAATTACGAATTATTGGTGATAGTCAGCTCATTCTACGCCAGGTGCTTGTCAAGTGCTGCACTATCAATCCTAAGCTCAAGCCCTACCAGGAACTTGCTTCAGCTTATGCCAAACTCTTCACCAAGTTGATCTTCGTCCATGTCCCTCGAAGCCAGAACATCCTAGCCGACGCTCTTGCTTCTTTGGCCTCTGCCCTAGTCTTCCCTCCTGAGCGTGATTTCCATGTTCCTCTCATTCATCAGCGAGATACTCCAGCTATTAAGGATCGTGCATTCCTCGATATTAGGGATAAGGTGCTCGAGAAGGTCAGGCGGAGTGAAGCTCTTAAAGGCAAAGAGGTCATGCTATTAGATTGGGAAGAAGAATTAGCTGATGAAGAGAAACCTGGGTATTATGAGATTGCCAGATATTGCAATGATCAGTCCTATCCCGTGGAAGCCACTGTGGAAGAGAAGAAATCAATTAGAAGAGTGGCTCAGCGTTATGTTTTGGTTGGAGGTGTGCTCTATAGAAGAGGGCTCACAGGTGTTTTATTAAGATGCCTCGACGATGATGAATCTTGGAAGGTTGTGGAAGAGGCGCATTCTGGAGTGTGTGGTGGTCATGTGAACAGCCAGATGTTAGCTAAGAAGATCCTTAGGCTAGGCTTCTATTGGTCAACTCTAGAAGAGGACTGCTCCATCTATGTTCGAAGGTGTGTTAAGTGCCAACTGCACGCTGACAAAATTCATTCTCTTGCTTCTTCGCTCCATCCTATGTCCTCCCCATGGCCTTTCTCCATGTGGGCTTTTGATATCATTGGACCTCTTGGTGATTCGAACCTCTTGACCAAGTAAAAGTCGTTCATCCTGATGGCAACGGAATACTTCACCAAGTGGGCGGAAGCGGAAGCATTCGTGGAGATCAAAGCATCAACTGTCTGCAAGTTCATAATGAAGAACATCATCGCGAGGTTCGGCATCCCGAGTACCATCATCACCGACAACAGACCTCAATTCATCTCCCAAGAGCTCAAGGATCTCTACAACAGGTATAACATTGCATTGCATCATTCTTCTCCCTATTATTCACAAGGCAATGGCCAGGCAGAGGCCACTAATAAAACTTTGATCAAAATCGTTAAAAAGACGTGTGAGGCTAATAAATTTTCGGATTGGCCAGACAAGCTGGTTGAAGCTCTCTGGGCCTATCGCACTTCCATTCGTACCCCTACTGGGCAAACCCCTTTCGCCCTTACTTATGGAATGGAGGCGGTAGTCCCTTATGAGATTCTCATTCCATCTCTGCGAGTACAATTGGACAAGGAACTCTCTATTGATGAGCGTCGTGATTCGCTCCTTGCCCAGTTGGAACTCCTAGATGAGAAGCGTCTGGTCGCCGCTGAACATGCGCGCGTTTATCAAAACAGGCTGTCACGTTTTTATCAAAAAAAAGTAATTGCGAGAAAATTCAAAGTCGGTGAGATGGTAATCAAGAGAATTTTTGTAAAACCTGATGGACCCCGTTCAAAACTCCAACCAAACTGGGAAGGACCTTTTGTTATAAAAGTTGTTTATCCTGGCAACGCTTACAAATTAATTAATGCTGAAGGACAAGAGCTAACTCACCCTTGGAATGGTCTATACCTTAAGAAATACTACCCCTAATCCAAAAACCAAACAAAAATAGAATTTTCAAAAAAAAAATAAAAAAAGATATATAGAATTTTCCAAAATCAAAATATATATATATATTGAAAAGGGTTGCCGTGGCACACAAGGGCTCAAGGTCTGAAAGGTCAAAATTCAGAATTCATTCATCAGTTTTGTTAACTCAAAATGGGGCCGACACCCGCACACCTTACACACTTAAACCGTGAACTCAAGTGGTGCAAAATCCGATGGGAAGTCAAAAACCTGACTAAAGGTGAAGACGATGTCCATTCTTTTTCTCTTCGGCCCATAAGGGAGGAAAGGAAGTCTCGGGGTAGATCCACCAAGCCTATCCGCCGCCCTAGTAGGTGGAAGTCAGGGCCCAAAAGGGAACAAATGCCACAAAAGCCCAAGTATAATTAGGTTTATTTTTCAGCAATGCAAATCAGTTCCAAAGTGAAAGTCAAATCATGAAAAGAAAAGCATGTTAAGAGGGCAAAGTCCCCGCAAGGAAAACCTTGGGTGTATGCATGCAATATAAATGAGGCAAAAGGAAACAAAGTTTCCCTACGCCGAAGACCGAACCCCAACAGGCATAGGGTAAGGGGAAGTGGTTTTATCTAGAGCTTCTCAGAATCTCTTATGGGCTTCCTTATATCTTCATTTTCTTTGTGGTAAGTCATAAACCAGTAGAATGGTCAAGGCTGACCTAGGAGATTGCACCATGCGAAATCTCGGGTATAAGTTAACTATTATCACGTCGCCCCCCTTTTTGATTAATCAAGAAAGACCAACGAATTTTAAATGGTGACCGTGTAGGATTAAGAGCCCGGGTGGCTTTGTCAACCCAAAGAAAAAGAATTAACGCCTTTGATTAAGGCACCTTTTTATTGAATTCACGCCTTCCTGAAGGTCATCTTTTTTTAAATAACGCTCTTGTGTGGGCCATCTTTTCAACAAAATTCAAAAAACATTTTCAAATTAACGCCGTTACCTAGGACGTCTTTTATTTGAATAACGACCTAATCTAAGGCGCGTCTTTTGAAAAGTAAAAGAAAAAAAAATAAATATAAAGAAAAAGAAAAAGAAAAGAGGAAACGGGGTTTATTCTTCATGTGCGTGCTTGCATTATTGCACAGGGCATCTTGATTATTGTTTGCATACGTGTGCTTGCGTGTTGCATCTCCCTTTATTGGTTATTTCATTCGCCTTATTTGATTAAAGGCTTGGCCCCTTGACCCGCTATCCAGGTCAAAAGTAAAGGCACCCCTTGCTTATTGAGCAAGGGGCCAAGTCGGACAGATGAATTAACCTGTTTATTCAAGTGTGAATCACAGCTACAAGTACAGGGCAGAGTAAAGCAAACACAAAGAACGTGGAAAAGAAGAAAAGTACACAACCACAAAGTACACAACTACACAAGTGCTCAAGTAACAAAAAGTGTCAATCTCATATATCTATACATCATGAATATATGAGTACAGGTGTGAGGGTGGAGGAGTACAAGTAAGTCTCTCAGCTCTCACCTCCACCCTCCTCTCTCCTACTCTCTACCTCGTCCTCGCCGTCCCGAGGAGGCGCTGGTGGAGGGGGCATGGGCCCCCGTGAAGAAGCTGGAACTTGAGCCTGGCCCCCTGCCTCGCTCCTCTCTCGAAGAGAAGAGCCCGCCACAAAGGTGGAGCTGGTGAAGGAGTACCCCGCAGCACGAGCTCGCTCACGCCCTCGCTGGAGACGCTCCTCAGTAACTCGTAGCCGCTCCTGAGAAAGGATCAGCTGCGTCCTCAGGTCTGTCAGCTCACGATCACGCGCCGCCACCTGCTCCTGGTATCGGGCACGGTCTGTCTGCTGTAGCTCGTGGTGACGGGCACGGTCCGCCAGGTGCTCCTCGCGCTCTCGCGCAGGCTCTCGTCGCTCCAGCTCAAGGGCAACCCGCAACTCTGCTACGTCCTGAGGCAGCTCCTCCCGTCGCCTCAAGGACCGCTCCAGCTCTGTAATCCGCTGCTCGCGGATCGCCAACTCTGTCCCGGCCAGGGCAGCCTGGGTACGTGCTGCCTGTAACTGTCTGGTCTGTAAACAGGTAAACAAATCATCAGTTCCACAGTTCAATAATTCATGAAATAAGTAATGCATGACGGAAGGTAAATCACTCACCTGGGTAGTCATCGCCTGTTGTCCCTCACAGACGCAAGTGAGAGCGGCTCGAAGCTCCTCAGTCTGAAAAATGAATTTCATCAGTGCACATTAAAATATATAAGCAATAATTGAATGAGGTTTGAGTTCTGGAATTTACCCGTGAGGCGAGGTCGCGCTCTACAGCCTCGGCCCGTGTGACCGCTCCCGCTAGCTGCTCTGCTAGTGCGGTCACCTCTGCACTAGGTCCCCTCGAGCTAGAGGCCTCCCCTGCATCTCTCCCTACGGCTCCCTGCTGGGCACGCTGCATTCATTGAAATTGTCAGTGGCGAATCATCAATAATTCAACAAAAATTCATCTGCATATAGAAATAATTTAAACACTCACCAGGGTCTCGAGGTCGGCCCGTGTGGCGGCTAGCTGGTCCTCCAGGCTGTGTAGATGGGCCTGGGCATCCATCGCCGCTATGTCCCGTGCATCCTGCATCCATTTCATATTAGTCACATAATGGAAATACATAAGCATTTGCATTCAATTTAGAAGCGATTGCATTCATACATACCCCTAGGACCCTCATCTGGGGTCGACCGACGTATACCTCCCAGTAGCGCCGGAGGTACTCGGAGTTGTCAGTCGCTTGGGAGGTGACTCGGGTCCCGCCTCGCCGCCAGTCGGCGTACTGGTCCTCGAACCGCACCCTCCAATCGATCGCCTTCGTGCGACCGCGTGTCTTCTTCCCGATCCCTCGCGGCTCCCCGACCTCTATCCACTCCTGGTGTAGGCCCAGGGTCCTCATCACCAGTCTGAGCCGTAACGGCTCGATCTCACTCAGGCAATGAACCCAAAGCTCATGCCCAAAACGAGGTCGCCCTGCTACTACCCATGGCTGGCCCTCATCAGTCATATCCTCGTAAGGCCTCCATCGCACCTACATCCATGAACATGCATGTCATCTCATCATAATCATAATAAATTCAAATAAACATAAAAAAATGCATCATTCATGCCAGCGAGGGAGGGAAGTCTCGAAACTCTCTCTGTAGCACCCACAACTCGTAGCCGAGTGGGGCGCCGAAAACGATCGGCAGCCAGCACCGTGCTAGAGGGAAAGCACCCTCACCTCCTGGCCGTGGGTCGGCGCGCCCCATGGGCATGTACATATGGCTCCAAACCTGCATCCATGCATTGCATTAGTAAGACATTCACATGCATAAAAAAGAAAAAAAAGAGAGAGGAAAAATGCATACCTGAAGAAAAGGTGAGAAGCCACTGACAGTCGTCTCTCGTCCTGTCCCCGTGGACAGGTTGGCTAGTAGGTGCGCCAGCAGCGCCGCTCCCCAGGCGTATCTGCCAACTCCCTCTAAGTCCTCGAGGATCCCTAGGAATCGGCAGTTGATGACGTCGCCCTTCGTCCCGAGCAATAGCCTCCCGAGTAGCAGCAGTAGGAACCTCCTCAAGTCTCGGTCTGCTCTCTCCCTATCGGCTGGGTCCTGGCAATAGACTGCCCTAGCCCCCTCGATCAATCTCTGTGAGAATCACTCTAAGGACTCCCCTGACCTATGCCTAGCATCCCCTAAGCCCATCACTGTAGTCAGGTCGGTGCGGAAGATGGTCCTACACTCGCTAGGTGTCTCGTAGACCATCTCTAGCCCTAGCAGCCTCTGGGCAAGCTCGGTATAGTCTGGTAAGGTGATCCCGCTCACTGCCTCCTCGTCTACCCTAAGTCCCGTGATCCTAGCTACATCCTCTAGGGTAGGAACCATATGTCCCCAAGGCATCAGGAATGCCCGGCTAGTCCTATCCCATCTCTCCCTCAGAACCTGGATAAGTGGTAGGTCGGGTCTGACTGGCTCTATGCTAAGGAAGGCCCCAAACCCCATAGCATCTACCCTGGCTCTCTGGAACTCGGGGAGGCCGTAATATGCTGCTCGGACCATGACCCAGGAGATCCGTGTCCTCATCAATCCCTGCACGCATAAAAAAAGAAATTTTGGTTTAATTGTTCAATTATTCTTATTGAAATTCACTTAATTGCCTTGGTTGAGATTTTGATGTTTGATTTAATTAACGACCATCCCCAGGTCGTGATTTGTTTAATTGGCGCCCCTGAGGGGGGCGTGGTTTATAAGTGAGCTTTGAATTAACGACCTACCCTAGGTCGTTGTTTATCTAAGAGACGCCCCGGTGGGAGGCGTGGTTTTGAGGTTAATTTCTAAATTCCTAAAAGGATTTTCAATTGACGCCCGTTCCAGGGTCGTCATTTGATTAAGTAACGCCCCTATGTTGGGCGTTTTCTGTTAAAATGGATTTTGGGTTTTAATAATTTATTCTGGAATTAATGAAATGGACGACCATCCCTATGGTCGTTATCTATTGAATTGACGCCCCCCCGATGGGGGGCGTTATTTTCCAGGGTTTTGAAAATTAAATAAAAACAGCATGCGATATAAATAATGGAAAAATATATAATTGAACAAATGCACGGAATTAACAGCATGATTGATATGGAAAAAATGATAATTTAAATGGACGACATGCTCTAGGGCGTGTTTTCATGATGATAATTATTTTTCAGGAAATAAAATGAATTCACGACCCAAGGTCGGGCGTCTTCTTTTTAATCCGCGACACCCATGGGGGCGTCTTCTTTCTGGGTTGCAGGTTCTCTAGCCCGAGGTCTATGGAAATTGAGGTAAAAATAAAATAAATTTCAAAAAAAATGGAAATTGGGTTGGAGGCTTACCTTCTGGCGTTTGGGTCCTGTCAACTCTCCCCGGAGTTCGGGCCTTGGCTGACGTGGCCGTCGCAGTTGGCCACGGCGAGGAACGACCGCCGCCGGTTGTTCTTCCCCATGTTGTTCTTCCCCTTGTTCGTCTTCCTCTCCCTCTTCTTCGTTCTCTCCTTCTTCTTCATCTTCTCCATCTCCCACGGCCTCGTCATCGCCTTGTTCTCCCTCATCGCCGGTCACCGCCGTCGGTTCCTCGTCGGCCGCCGCGGGAGGAGCCTCCTCTTCGACGTGTGCGTGTTCGCCCTCCAAGTCCACCACCTCCGGGGCCGAGACCCTTTGTCTCTTTTGGCCACCGCCGGCCATTGCTTAGGGCTAGGGGGCGAGCGGGTTTGAGAGTATGAGAGAGAGGTAGAGAGATGGGGGAGGGTTTTTTTTTTCGGTTAGGGTTGCAGTAGGGTGTAGAAGAGAGAAAGAGGGAAAGAGAACGGAGGAAGAAGAAGGAAGGAGGGAAAGTTAAGTCGAACGGTCAAAAAGAATTAACGACTTAAGGAAGGCCGTGTCTTATGGAATTAACGACTGAAACCAGGGCGTTTCTTGATAATTGACGACATTTCTTAAGGCGTTATTTTTATTTGCATGGGGAATGATAACCGTTGTCAGACGTATTCAATGGGGATTGATTGATGTGATGGGAGTGATGATTACTGTTTCTGATTAACGACTAGTCCTGAGGTGTTATTTGTATGAAACGTGGCTTTGCTGAAGGCGTTACTTTTGGAATTTCAACAAATACTTTTTGGAATATAAATCGAATTAACGCCTTGTCTTAAGTCGTCATTCATTTAACGCCCATATATGAAGGCGTCAATTATGAGAGATCAATCATTGAAGACGACGCATTCTGAGGCGTCATTTATGGAACTCACGACATGGCTTGAGACGTTATTTGCAACAGAATCGCAGGCTATTGGAAGATTTGATCAGAAACGCTGTGTTATTGGCTCAATCAGAATATTATCATTGATTTATTGGAAGAAAAGATTACATTGCTTTAATGAGCCATTTTGGGCCTCAAGCTTCTTAAAGCAATTACATAAGACTTCCATTGATCTCTGTCTTCTTCAAAGCTTTCCACAGGTTGATGTGTCTTGTTGATTTTCCACAGAGCTTTGATAGTGGTGCATTATTCTCCATCCTCATTGCTGCCAAGGTCCCGTGTCTTGATCGGAGGGAGATGAGATGGATCTTCGAATACTTGCCGTGGAAGCCCGAGTTGAGGAAGGCACCGGTGTGAGTTATACAAGATAAATTCTGAAGCGCCTATGAGTCGAAGGTCCGTCCTGGGAGAAAATCGTGCACAAAGTTCTTGAGTCTTGAGTATTCCCGGCGCGCAAGTGAAGAAGTTCTTTGGCATTACTTTGAGGTGTTCTCTCCATTCCGCTCTCTTCTTAATCTGAGGAATCCGGTTCGTCACCCTATTGCTTATACCAAGTGAACCGGTCATGTAAGAGAGTGGGCTTTTTGAGAAGATTCTTGAGGATTGTTGGGCCTCATCACATGGATCGAACTTGAAGTGGAGATCTACCCAACTAGATAGAGCTAGCATGCATCCGTAGATGGGTCTTCCCATCGCCGCCGAGGTAAGCCCACTATAGAGATAGGCTAGGATAGCCGGTACAACTCTCTCTCCTTCCCATAAGCTCACTATTGCGCTTAATTGGGCCTCCTCTAGGAAATCCTCCATGGATGGGAATAAGAGTGCTCCTGCTAAGCATACCACGAAGGCCTTGGTCACCCGTTCGATCTCTTCTTCTTCTTTAGCTTGATCCGCTCTCTTGTACACCCATGAGGCAAGCTTTAGAAGATTAATTCCTTTAGTGACCTTGATTTGATTCACTAAGTTTGGGCTAGGTATCAATGTGGTTAATAGTTCATGTGAGGAGATTGGTTTTGGCATGATGGCCATCTTCTCTTCATCCCCTTGCTTCATCCTCTTCAAGCCCAAGATCAACTCTAATTCTGCCAATAGGATGGTGGCTTCAAAAGTTGAGAATAGGAAGGTGTGAGTAGAGGGATGCCATATTTCAGTTAGAGCTCCTAGGGTAGCCCAATCTAAGTGGATTTGGTCATAGTGTTTTGCATGGGTTATTAGACCAAGAAGGTGCCATCTTGCTAAGTACACCCTCATATCTGAAGAGAACTTGGAGAGAAGAAGAGGTATCCACTTGATCTTGATGAACCTCCGGGCTCCTGGGGCATTAGGATATTCCTGTGGAAAAGAAAGGAAACAGAAAGGACAAGCAGAGGAGTGGATGAGGAGAATAGCAGAATCGAAGAAAGGTAAAACAGAAGGGACATCAACCAGTTAAACTTACCTGATTTAATGCAATACGATTGCTGATGTGCCCGTTGATCTCAGATAATCTGGGAGTTGAAATCTTGGATCTCTTGATGGCTCTCTCCATCTTCGGTCTGCAGGAAGGGCTTGGACAGTTGCAGTGCCTGTAGAAGGAACGGAAGAAGCAGAAGAAGCAGGATTCGATGGATTTGTTTTTGATCTAGAGAGGTTCCTTCCTTTTTATGGAGGTCTGAGGGGTCTTAAGGCTGTTCGGAGTTGAAAGATTGATTGCCATTAGGATTGGGTTTTGCTTTCGATTTGGAATCGGAAGCGGGTGGTTAATTAACGTCTTCTGTTGGGGCGTTAATTGTTGAATTGACGACTAGACAGAGGTCATGTTTTTAGTTAGCGCCCCTTGATGGGTCGTCTTATTCTTGAAACTCTCGGTGCATTTAACGCCTCAGTGGAGGGCGTGTTTTATGTTTTGACGCCCTGATGTCAGGCGCCTTTCACGATTTTGACGCCATTCCCTCCAGTCGTGATTTTTTATTGGCTTACATATTTGGTTCCTTTATGTGCTTTCATGAACTTGAGTGCTATTCTTTTAATTGAGTTATTATGATTAAGCACTTATGATCATTAAAATTGAAGGTTATTGATGATCATTTTATTATGTTTAGAGAGGACTGATGAGTTTTCAAGTGCAGAAAGATTGTAGGTTTCAAGAAGCTTGGATCGCGCGTAAGAGCAACATCATTCTGTTTCTGTATTTTCTTTCCTGTAAGCATTGTTACTATATGATATTCCTACGCTATTATAGCATATCAAGGACCTTGTGGTTCTGGTGAACCTGGAATTTGAGTTCCCCTTCATCAAAAATAGTGATGCTTTCAGGAGAGTCGTGATCACACGGACAGGTCGTTGAGTCATTCAAGGTCTGGGACGATGGTTCCACTTTCCGAGTTGATGCGCGGACAAACGGGCTTCGGCTTAGTGTCAGCTCAGAGATCTGGATTCTTGACCAAATCTAGATGGCTTAACAATATTATCCTCGATTATTTTCTATCTTTAGTTTGTTTTAATTTTTCTTTTTAGCCCAGCATGCATCATGTAGGACTTTGAGCTTCATGATGAAAATCTTCATATTATGGCAATAATGAAGGTCACTCGCTCTTGATTGAGTTGACATAAGATATTCCACTCTAAATTGAGTACTTTATTCTCTCTGAAGCCGCTCAGGCTAGTTCCTTGAAAATGCCTCTTTGCTGGGTCTTCATCTCAATTCACTTTATTTTTCTGCAAATCCACCTTGGTTGTAGCACGTCCACATTGGCTGGTAACCGCTATCAATGGTGTCTCCCTGTCGTGCCCGCGTGCACATTTTATTTACTTAGTTTAGTCTCCTTTATCCAGCAAATCGATGCTTCCTTGGAATCACCCGGAGTTGTTTCACTCAGAATCTTGGAAAGATTTTCAATGCTTAGTATCTGAAGCGTGTCACATCACACCTTGGCATCTACTTATCAGTTCGTTCCACTTCATTCAAATTGTTGCACTTTTCTCTCCATTCCGTCTCACTCCCTTCCAAAGCAGACGCCAAGGCGGGGCAGCTGTAGACACGTCAAAATTGACGCTATGATGATCAAATCTCATGTCACTATGATAACACCCCAAAGTGAACTTCAATATTTCTATAATATAAAGTTTTTCTATTTTTGTGTATTTTTGTGATTTATTCTTGCATTTTTGGTGATTAACGACTTTGCCTAAGGCGTGTTTTAATTAACGGCCTTGCTTTAGGCGCGTTCTAAAGAAAGGACGACCAATGGTCTGGGCGTCAATTCCTGGTGTTATGCGAGTCCCACCCTGATTGAAATCAATGATTAACGTCCTTCCTCAGGGCGTGTTTTTAATCAACGCCTTTGCTTCAGGCGTCTTTTTGTAATTTTCAAATAAAGAAAGTTTTTATTACCAAAAATGAATCCAGGAAGTGACGCCTTGATCCAGGTCGTGTTTTGAATTAACGCTCTTGCAGCAGGTCGTCAATTGTTGAATTGACGCCCTTGAGTAGGTCGTGTCTCACCCTTTCGTGTCCTTCTTAAACTCATCTTTCCTGAAGAGTTCCTTGCCTTTATTGGTCACCTTGCTCGATCTGGGAACTAGAGTCCTCGCCATTGATGATCACTGCCTATTCTTATCTTCCCAAATCTATGTCTATCTGTGATCGAAACCCTATAAAAGAGTTCCCTGGTCAATCTCGCGCGAGGTTACAGAGGGCATAGCGAGGTAAGGTAAGGTTAGAAAGAGAGAGAGCTGTTGTTATTGTTACAGAGGTTACGGTGTTGCTGGAGTCATTAGTCATTAATCAGAGAAAGTGCAGAGAAGAGTTTCTCTTTTCATCCGCGTGATCTCTTTGTCATCCTCCCTCTGCTTCCTGCTGCTCCGGTAGTTCTTCCCTTTACTGTTTACAGGAACAGCAGGGTTCTCTCTCCTTTGTTTGTGTTTGTCTTCATCGTATCATCAACGCCCATTGTTTTCTTCTTTTGCATTAGTATTGCATATCTTCCTCCTCTCCCTAATTCTCTAGGGGTTTTAAAACCAAACAAAAAGGTGCGCATGATATATTCTTATTTCATCATCATACTATTTATTTGGATTGATACTACACTCACTCTCGGCTGATCCACTGTTCCTTTATTTGTTTGTTCTTTGTTTAAGGTAATCAAAAGGAAGAACCTCCTTCATCGGCCGACCGATAGAAGGTGGAGGAAGGAATCCACATCCACCCCGCATCCTATTATCACCAGGTATTCGCGATCATCTTTCCTTCTTATTGAGGTAACCCCTATGGCGATCACTCTCCTTAGTAGCACCACATGATCTTTACTACCTTTTTCATTATTCTTCTTATTATTCTTCATATTCTTATTATTATCCTTATTTTCCTTTAAGAGTGGATTTCCATGATTCACAGACTCTATCCTCTAAAATCTTGGGAGAACTTTCTGGGTTTTTCTGCAACCTCTATATAAACTACCCAGTTCACAGTCGCGACGGGGGGGCTCTTTCTTGGTTCGGGGCGAAGCCATGCTTTAATTCCAACTCACAACTTCGACCTTGACTTGAAGAGGGAAGTATTAGCTTTCAATTCCATCCTTCAGGGCTTGATTTCATGATCTATATTCTTAGTTCTCTTCCTCTTAAAATCACAAATCATCACAGTTTTCTGCACTTTTCTTCTACACATGCACTTTTGCACGTTTTGCATCACTGTTTTCTCTCTATTCTCTCAATCAAATCTCGTGATTTCAAATCTCATGCATGCACAATACACACACCTATTATTTCCACCCTTCCACAGGGGTTCAAAACCTCCCCCCGGTGAGTTTGCCCTCAATTTCTACCCCTATTTTATCACTGCGGGATTGATGCTACACATGCATGTTCTAATGGGGTTTTTGTCCTTGTTTTGGCTTTATTTTACAGGAGAGCATGAATACAACGTGAGGCCCTCTTCCTCTAGCCGGCTGGAAGGAGAGGAGGTTTGAATCCACAAGTTCCCCGCACCCCGTTTCAAGCGCGATCAAGTCTTTAAGTTCCAAGGTACACGACGCCGTTCTTTACACTTCTTCATACTTTGGTGTTGTTGGAACCTTGGTGGCGATCACGGTTAGTATTTCTCATCCTTTCATCCCCCTTGTCTTTGATTCACATGTTTATGCATGTATGTATTTAAAGGGGGCGGGATAGGAATCTAATTAAAACAAATCAACAATGTCCTTGCTGCCTTATATATCAAGGAGGTTACTAGATTGCATGGAATTCCTGTGTCTATCGTATCTGATCAAGACCCGCGCTTCACTTCTCATTTTTGGAAGGGTCTACAACACTCTTTGGGGACGAAACTTAACTTTAGCACTGCTTTCCATCCCCAGATAGATGGACAGACCGAAAGAATAAATCAGGTTGTTGAAGATATGTTAAGGGCATGTATTATAGATTTCGACGGAAGCTGGCACGACCACTTACCCCTAGCTGAATTTGCCTACAATAATAGCTATCAAGCCAGTATCCAGATGGCACCTTTCGAGGCGCTTTATGGCAGGAGTTGCTGATCTCCAATATGCTGGGATGAAGTCGGTGAAAGATAATTTCTAGGCCCAGATATGGTTAGAGATTCAACTGAGAAGATACAACTTATTAGAGAGAGACTCAAGATAGCACAATGCATGCAAAAATCTTATGCTGATAATAGAAGGAGAGATTTGGAGTTCCAAGTTGGTGACCATGTATTTCTCAAGGTATCTCCCGGCCGAGGTATTAGAAGATTCGTTGTTAAAGGCAAGCTTACACCAAAGTTTATTGGTCCATTTGAAGTACTAGAAAGAGTGGGCGAGGTGGCTTACCGTATTGCTTTACCTCCACAACTCTCGGAAGTGCACAATGTATTTCACATATCTGTGCTGAAGAAATATGTTCACGACCCTTCTCACGTCATCGACCATGCTGATTTGGTGATTCAAAGGGACCTTACTTATGAGCAAAGGCCGATGCGGATCCTCGACCGAGATGTCCCAGTTCTAAGGAACAAGACGATCCCTATGGTGAAAATCCAATGGAACCGATGCTCGGAGTAAGAAGCAACATGGGAGACTGAGGAGTCTATGAAAAGAAGATACCTAGAACTATTTTAGACTGTGAGTATCCTATACCTTCTACAATAACCTTATACAGTTGAATTTGGGGACCAAATTCTCTTAAGTAACACCCGAGAATTTTAAAAATAGAAATGAATACATTTAAAATTTGAAAAGAAGGCATTTAACTATTTAACTCATATTCTAATTCTATTTACTTAATAATTAAAACAAATAAACATCACTTTTAGAACATGCCAAATTATATTTTAATAATTTAGGAAATTTAATATTCCAATTTTTACATTACATATTTGTTTTGAAGAAATAAGGATATATAGATGTGGTATTAAAGGATAAACATAATTGAGGAAGTGAGATAGGATATATAGACAATTTTGGTTAGTATAGGGTGAATGGAAAAGCCTCCATTTAAAATCACGGCCATTTGTTGGGTCGCTGTTCATGAAATAACGACATGCAAGATGTTGTTATTCAATTAAAGTAGATATATAAGGTTTGAAAGGATATATCTATAATTTCGGTCCTTAGAAGGTGATAGGAAAAGGGGCCAAAAGAAGTAACGACCATGCAATGCAATGGTCGTTTTTCACCAAATAATGACTTATATCATGTCGTTATTTCCTAAAATGTGAATAGTGCCACTTTTTATTTAAAATGAATTTTGTGAAACAAATTATATGTAAAATAAGAGAAAATTGAAAGGATCTTAGCCATGAAATTTTGCAAAGTGACTCCATCAATTTATAAAGATAAAAATCTTTGAAGTTTATCTTGGAAATCTTTACTTATGAATACTGCGCCCCCATGCCAGAAGACACGACCCTCTCTTGGGCGCCATTTCTCATCCGATAATTTTTGTGGTTTAAGATACGAACAGCTTGTTTGAGTTGGCATCACACTATGGATGCTATCATTTAGGATATGGTTCCCCTCCTGTCTACCTAACATCCTTATAATATACCCCTCTATTGAAGCAGAGACCCCTTCTATCTCGGTTATTCTGAGGCTTGCTGCAGAGAACGTGGGGACATTCTTTGAAGCTTACAGAGGAGAGAAAAGAGCTGCCTGTACCAAGTCTATCATCTCAGGAGGTAGGTCTTCTCAAGCTTTAACCAAATTAGTAGCTAATCTAGGAAAAATTAGCATGCACAATTAGTATTAGTTCCATCCCCATGTGATATACCATGTTGACAACAAGTTTTATCATATTTTTACATAGATCAACGTAATCTGTTAGTTAATCTGTTAGCCTACCTAGTTAATCTGTTAGCCTACTAAAATCTAAATACATGTTAAGCTAAATCTCCTTGTTACCTGTTTTATCGACCTCTTTTATGCTGAATAGATGCATCAGATCTAATACAGATCATGTTTCAAAATCATGTAGTGTGCCATTTAAACAACGACAGGTTACTTCCTTTTCTGTAATATTTCAACCATTATGTTAAAGGTTTTATATCAGAGAAACTAAAACTTGAAACCAATGCATGACCATGAATCCGTGATCCTGACAATTTCCCTTACCTATCCATGCTAATACTTCTAGAATCTGAGAACCCTATAAATTTTGAACAGTAACATGAGTCTCTGAACGCAACCTGTTAGCTTACCAATTAGCTTACATGATCTAAATACATCCTGCTACACAGAATTAGTCATCACATATTTCACTAAAGCCTACCCTACATAAATATACATCATGTTTTCCCATGATTATACAACATGTTTTTCATAGAATTGTTGACACCTGGAAAATGAACAAGGGTGAAAACATAATTGAAAAGAGGGTCGGACCAACAGTGAAAGACCAATGATGAAGCTCATCAACTGTCTACCCGGCTAAAACCCTTGTCGGCAAAGCTGATGCCCGGTGCCAATGTCACTCAGACGGCAGCACTGATAAAGCAGCAGTCACTCGACTGATGAGACCTTCCAGCCCTTTAATGAGAGTTGTACTACCGTTTCGTCCAAGAATCCACGGATGATATGTCAGGGTAAGTCAGATGTCGGCTTACTGACAGATGTAATATGAGATGAAGATGAAGTCGGTACCGGCAGATGAAGATTGCAAAGGCTTTTGCAAAGTCAGAACAGAAGAAGAATGGTCTCCACAGATTATATACCCGGCTGAGGTCTTCCCAGACTAAAGCTGATGTCCGAGCTCGTCACCATTCAAGTGACGGTGTCGATAAGATAATACCCGGTTTTGTCACCATTCAGATGGCAATACTGATGAAACCCCTGTCTACGGACTGATGAGACCCTTGTCTACGGACTGATGAGACCCCTGTCTACGGACTGATGAAAACCTTAATAATGATACAAGCTATGTCACCAATGGAAGACCCCTTTTGGGTGATGATGCCCTTGAAAGACCCAAATGGGCCTGTGAAAGTGGCTAAAAAGCTTTAATTGGGCCTGCAAAAGATGGCGCCGAGAGCCACTTGCCGAAGCCCAAAAGAGGGGGCCGAGAGCCACTTGCAATCGCGCCGGGAAGCCCCATTTGGGGCGCGCCGAGATGAAGCCTGCCGAGAAGGGGGGAAACGGGTATAAAAACCCTCTCCCTTCGAACAGATGAGAGAGCGGACCAACTGAGGGGGGACGAACAGAAAAAGAGAGAGCCACCAAAAGAGAAGATAAGAAAAAAGGAGAAGATAGAAGAATAGAAAAAAAAAGTAGAGAGAGAGTCTCCCTCGGCTGAGAGAAGAGAAGAGGAAGCAAGCTTCAGGTGGGCTGTCCCGGGGAGGGAGAGGAGTCAATGCTCCGCCCTCCCCACGCGGTCTTTTCTTTCTATTGATGTAATCTAGCGAGTTTTCTTCTCGATTTATCAGACGTAGTTAGCGAGGTTTAGGTCTCGAGCTCCGTCTGTCTCTCCACTTTGCATTTCTCTTTTACAGTCAGTGTAAAGCTTCGAGCAATGTAATGAAATATCAATGAGACCCATTCGGGGATCTACTGATTAAGAGGTTTGCCCCCTTTGGCTGAAATATCTGCTCTCCGCTCCCCCTCGTATGATCATCGTTTATGAGAAATGGCTAATGGTTCATACGAACCTTCTCTGCAGAGGCGTAGGAACAGAACCCCTAACCTTATCTAATAGGTTACTGGGTTCTATCGCCTCCCCTCTTCCTGCCTCAATGGCAAGTCCCTCGTGTCCGTGCGAGCTTTCTTACAAGGCCCCTCAAGCCTCCTCCTTGTGCCGTTCAGGACCAGAGACATCAATCTCTTGGATTCCTGAACTGCTGGCTATACGAGAGGACATGTCAGACCACTGCTATCCCTCGGATTCTAACGAATGACGATTTCGATCTCCCGACCCTCCATTCTAACCCCTTGGATGACTAGGGTCTGGAGTTTCGGCGATAAAGGTTCCTCCGTCACCGGTTTTTAGATGCCATTAGGTTCGTCCGGGGATCAGAGACAGTCATCTCTTGATCCCCAGACGGCCGGCGGCAGAAATAAATGAAGTCTTCAAAGATCCAGATGATAGTCTGGATTCTCCGTCGATTCTACCTTCCAGATCCCCCTTGGCCCTTCCTAACAGAAGCATCCTTGAAATCCCCCTCCTGCACTTCAAATCCGGCTTCAATCACAGTCAGAAAGCCCAGGAATCCTAGAAACAGAGTACCGTTTGAGCTCTGAAAAACCTTGAATCCTTCCGCCAATCCACCTTCTCGGCGTGCAAAATTCCCCATCGAGAGCTGTCCCGCCGAGAGACCCTCTCCCCCCAGCTAAACGACAAACCCTGCCGTTCAAACCCTTTTCACGTGAGCCTCCATGCAAGCCTCTCGGCGCCAGGCTCCCGGCGCGGCCAGGAGCGCGCCGGGAAGCTCCACGTCGAGACCCCTCCCCTATAATCCTATTCAAACCCCCCAGCCTACATGCTCCCGGCGCCACCTTCTCGGTGCGGCCAGGAGCGCGCCGGGAAGCCACTGCCGAGAACCCCCCCTTTTTTTTAACCAATAAACCACTGCCGAGAGGCCCTTTGGCCAACCAATAAACCTTTGTCGAGACCCTCCTCTGGCCGATAGAAAGCCATGCCGAGACCCACCTTCTTGGCCAAATGAAGCCCAGTCAGGGGACCATCCCTGCACTACCATTTGTCAACCTTCTGATCTCTTCAGACATAGGCCCCGGGGATGTTCAGAGATCGTCATGGATGCCTTGAGAAGACACAGTAATGGGGAAGACCTCCCCTACAGTCCTCATTCCCGATCCAGATTTCACCCTTATGAACCCAAAGGGCCATGTCGTTACATGAGTTCTGAGGGGCTTAAAGGGGATATTAATCGATGGTATAAATGCAAGCGATGTCTCGGGGCCCGGTGCCCATCCTCGTTCGGTCGTCATCCCGGCATTCCGTGGATGATGACCTATTCGCTCTTGGCATAATCCAAGTTGAGCGGACATGCTGCCGAAATTTATGCATATCCTATTGGGTAACTGTGATGTTCTCCCTCTCAACCCCGTCGGCCCACGGAGTTATGCCTTTGCATGCCCTCCGATGGTCCCTCGAAGGGGGATATAGATGTGCCATCGCACCCACATGGAGCGTCCCGTGTCACGCCGGTCCCCATTCGGACTCCGGGTCAATTATGCCCGATCTTTTCTGGATCCTACTCTGCCACCGCATGGGTAGTTTCCTATTCCCCACTTGGCATAGTTCACGCTGGTGGGAATATGCCGTCGGAGCTATCCCCTAAGATAACGAACCCCTGCTTCGTCTAATCCATTTAGCGTCTTGCAAACGAATGAATTCCGTTTCTTTTGAGCATGTGGCGTTACCGATGTCCTCCTCCTATCTTAGCGTTTAATCAAGGGTTGTCCTCCTTAGGGAGGACGTAATTAACGTCATAGCGTTCAGGGTATGACGGATTTCTGGTCCCGACTCGGACTTCACAATCGACTGACCATGTCAGATCGAGCGCACAATAAAATTGTCACCCTGGTGACTGGCACGCCAATAAACCAACAAATGAATAAATCAATAAATAATAAACAGATAAGATTTAAATAAGAGGATAATTAAAAAATCCGCGTCCACAAGTCTGGCACGCCCGGTGGGACTGAGTCTCCCTTCATCTTTACGCTAAAGTAGGAGGCCCAACGGGCCCCCCCTCAAAATTCTGATTCTGTGTACTTTCCTTATTTTCAGGAATCTACAATGACAGTCGGAATCAGGTCCGTTTGCTTCAACCAACAGCCGATTGACATGCATGTGCGAGAAGGCTACCTGGCGGTACCTCTCGCATTCGGATCGATGCCGCCTGCCGTGGGGCTGCCCAACTGCTTGGGCTTCGTCTTCACTGACCTTCTGCAGGTCGATGACAATGAGCAAGGCACTGCTGCAAGTGCCCCGGTGAAGATCACTGACCAGAAGAATATCTTACCAGAGAAAATGGTCCCCACGGCCGTCGCCTGCTACGTCCATCATGTCCAAAAAAGGGGCCTGGTCCCTGCTGCTGCTCAGAAGGGGAGAAGAACCAACCGGAGGAGCCGGTATGATGCTGTTGACCGTCGTCTTTCCAACTCCGGAAAGACCATGATGATTGGAGGTGTCCGGGCAAACATGAATGGTTGCCCAAGGGAGGTCAAGCCGGATGTGATCATCCCGATGGTGCCCACTGCCAACAGATTCCAGACTCTGGCCGCCAGGCAGGCCAATTGGGAGGCTGCTGAGAGGAAGCCGCTGGCGCCCAAGCCAGCGAAATACAAACAGGTCTGGAGACCGAAGAGGATTCAGAGCTGGGTTCCAGCTCGAGATGAGGAGAAGGCTGCTGAAGATGCTGTTGCCCGCTTCAGGGCAGAAAGCCGAAGAAGAGAGGGAAAAGAGACAAGAAATGCTGTTGCTGTTCGCCCCAAAGCCTGGGACAGAAGAGATGAGAGAAATGATGAAGAAAGAAATTTGACTGCTGCTCGCCCCACGATGAGGGGCAGAAGGGATGAGAGGAAGGAAGACCTTACTGTCACCCGTCCCAGGGCTGGGAGCAGAAGATGGCAAAGAGAGAAACATGATGCTGCTGTCAACTGCTGCCGAAACGGCAATGTGGGAATGAGCGAACCAGTCGCGGTCGCCATCCCAAGAAGACCGAGGGCCTGTGCCAGACAGGCCGACTTGTTCAAATATTCCAAAGCCGAGCATTTGAATGCTCAGGTAACAAGACTGGCCTATCAGCAGAGAAGCCAGGAAAGACTAATGCTCCAGCCTGAGCCACAGAGGCACAATTCTGAAGAGATGAAGCAGATAGTCCAAGACTACTTCCACTACCTGGGGAGCTCTGCCCTCGGTCAACAAAGACTATCCCGTGCCTTGGGCACCAGAGGTGAAGAAAAAGAAGAAACACTTCGAGAAACGATGATCGGAGCCTCTTCCTCCGATTCAAATCACTATGAAGAAGGTCTCAGGGCCGGATATGACAAAGAAGACCTGTACCGGGAAGAAGCCAAAGAAAGAATATCGGTCTTTGACCGGCTCAAATATCCTGACCAGGTGAAAAGAAAGGTCTACAGGCGGAAAGAAAAAATGCAAATCTTCGCCTACAACATGGCTGGACTCGCCAGGGGGCAAGATATACTACCAACTCGGCCAGATGAACTGCTCAGGTTGGCTACTAGACCTGGTCCTGTCACAAGAAGAGGCCAGGCCGCAAAAGATAAGATGAAGAAATATGATGAAGCCCGCAACATCACCACCATGACAGTCAATGTGGTGACGACAGAGGATGAGGACAATCCCCTTATTGATGATGCTGAAGGGACTTCTGAAGATATGCAAATCCCATCAGCCTTGGATCCTATGGTCCAGATGATGTTCAGAAGATACCAGCAGGAGATCAGTGCTCTCCGAAGGCAGCTCAATAAGAGACATGAAGCTACATCAGTCTCAAAGCAAGCTGAACCTGCGGGGCAGACATCCAGCTCAGCAGAGACGGCTATCCCAGCTAACCCTCTCCTAGCTGATAAGGGCAAGACACCAAGCCAACCTATTCCACAGCAAACAGCAACTCAGCCCTCTGTGTCTCAGACACAGCCTACCGCGCCCATCTTGCGCGCCACTGTGATGACAACTCCTCACAGCCAGCAACAAGCTCACTTCTTTCCAGAAGACATAGATCTAGCTGTAGCCCACAAGCAGATGATTGAAAGAATTGTGGAAATGAAGCTGTCAGAAAAGGCTGGTGGTGATGCTGGTACCTATGATGTGTACAAGGTACCGTATCCTCCCCAGTATGCTGCCAAGAGACTACCCCCAGGCGTCAGTAAGCCGCCGAAGTTTGAGAAATTTAATGGCCAAGGCTCCCCTAGGGAGCATATAGCCTACTACACTACAATCATGGGTGACCTAGCAGTCGATGAAGCTTATCTGCTCAAGTTCTTTGGCTCATCCCTCACTGGGTTGGCCTTTGAATGGTACTCAAGCCTGCCAGCTGGGTCAGTGGTGGATTGGCCTGATATGCAGAGAAAATTCCGCGACAGATTTCATGTCACGGAAAGGGAAATCACGATAGCAGAGCTGTATGCAACTAGGCAGAAGCAAGATGAAACTGCACTGGACTACATCAAACGGTGGAGGAACTTAGCCATGAGATGCCGCAGACCTCCTCATCAAGAAGATGCGGTGCAGATATGCAAGCAGAGCCTCAGGAGGGAGGTGCTAGAAAAAATGATCGGTGCAGATGTCAGAACATTTGACCGACTGAACAATATAGTGGCAGAAGTCGAGACGTTCTTGTCCAAGCGTCTGACCGCCAATGTCCAATGAGCGACGGCCATCACACTCTGAGGCCAACACCGTCGATTTCAGAACCTTCGAGCAACAGAAAGGGAAGAAAGGGGCAGATGAAGCTCCCCCGCTGGCAGATACAGCAGAAAGAAAAGATAAAGTCTCTCTGAGAGACAAGATGAGAAAAGCATATTCCTTCCCAAAAGATAAGACGGCCGCACTGTTCAACTGGGCATACAAGTTCAATAAGGTAACATTGCCTGGACCCAAAAGACCAGCAGATGCAGCAAAGAAAGATGATCCGCTGTTCTGTCCATTTCACCGTGCGCTGGGGCACGCAATTGAAGATTGTTATGTCTTCAAAGATATCATGGAAGGAATGGTCAAGAAAGGTGAGCTGCAGCTGGGAGATTACCAGGTAAAGCCGCCCCATCCACATGAGCCTCCACCCTGGAGAATGGCTGCCAATATGATCTCAGTCTACCAACAGCTGCCCAAGGAAGCCGTTGAAGAATGCACCAAGCACACCTATGAAGCTTGCTTCCTCACCCCACAGAAAGATCAGGAAGGATGGCAGATGATACCCATAAAAAGCAAAAAGAAGACTCCTGCAGCCAGTACCAGCGGAGCAGTTATCCGGGGTGTTACCCCAAGGCCCGAGCCGCCTCCGATAAAGCCAATATGGCATACAACTGAGACTGGACCAGTCATCCGGATCCCTACTCACAACCGGAGGAGACAAACTCCCCTCCCTACACATAAAGAAGTAAGCCCTGTAGCCAGGCGTCTGCAGTAATATATTAATGAGCTTGATGAGTACGAGCAGAAGAAACCCAAGCATCTGCTGATGAAAGACTGCATACCCTGGGAACAGCTCGAAGAATTGAAAATCAAAGAGCAGCCAGAGGCAGAACAAGAAAAAGCTGAGAATGAACCCTTCTGGGGGCAGGAGCTAGCAAAGCCAAATTCCCAGAAGAAGAGGAGATGACCCAAGTCCAAGAAAGGAAAGAAGGTCACGACAGTACAATGTAATACTCTGTCGGTACTCTTTTCCTTGCCCGGGGAGGATGATGAGCCAGAAGCATCCGACGCCCCGCTAGAAGCTAACCATGCCGAAGTCTCCACCTCGGCCCATGCAACACGTTCTGGGAGAAGATGGGGGCGCCCACCACCAGCCAACCATAATATTATGTTCAGAGGGGAGCAACCCTATCAAATCCCGGAACCAGAGATACGAGGTGCCCAGGTTCCTCCCCCTGCCAGTCTGTACCAAGACAAGAAGAAGGCAGATGAAGCCCCTTCATTCTTGGAGTTCCTGTCCAGCTTAGAGAATGAGCAACCGGCTCATGCTGCTCCAGCTAAAAGTGATAAATGCCAATAGACAGCAACTAGAAAGCAGAAACAGCATGAAGAAAATGAAGAAAGTAACCCTCTAGCAAAACCATGGGCAGTCGCTACAGAAGAAGCCTTCCGGGAGACCGATGAAGAAGATGAAATTGGGACTGGGCAGCAAAGGCCACAGGCACCACATGAACCTCCAAGACCCCGATGGGCAGAGGAGATGAGACTATCTAATGTCCGGGTGGGCAGTCGAGTCATGAAAATGCTGAAGAAGCTCCCTACCAGATTCTCCATCTGGGAAATTCTCTCTCTGAGCGAAGAAGCTCGCCAAGCAATCGTGGATGCCCTGCAGTCTCCGGCACAATGTGAAGCACTCCTGGCAGAAGTGAATGCTGGGCCATCGGTCACCTTTACGGAAGATGATATGCTAATCCCAAATACTGGTCACAACAGACCGCTGTATATGAGGGGCTCCATGAACTGTCAGTCGCTGAGCAGGATACTGATAGATCCCGGGGCTGCTGTAAATATCCTTCCCTATCGCATCTATCAGAAATACTACTTTGACCTACAGCTTACCAAGGTCAGAGATATGAAGATTGCAGGGTTCAATCAGAAATGTGAAACACCTCTGGGGGTGGCTGATTTCAACCTCACACTGGGCGACCTCACTACCGTGGTACGATTCTATGTAATCGACTCCAACACCACGTATAAGGCCCTGCTGGGAAGACCGTGGCTGCACGAATATCAGATAGTGCCATCCACACTACACCAATGCATAAAATACTGCCATGAAGGAAAAGAAGAAAGGGTGTTTGCAGACCTACATCCCTTCGAAGTGTTCGAGTGCCATATGCTCGATGCATCCTACTACACTGAGGTGTCACAAAAGGATAAAGGAAAAGAAGCTGTGGTCAGCCAGAAAAAGCCGGCGACGAAGTCAAGAAACTGGTCTCCGCCGCCGCCAAAAGGCTACATTAAAAAGCATGGAGTACCTCACATCTCTTATGCTGGTGATTTTGCTCTGATCACTCCTCCTGGCATACACCCAGATGATATTGAAGAAAAAATGAAAGAAAAATACACACAGGTGGAAGTTCCTCAGGGTCTAGTCAAGCCCATAGCCAGCATAGAATACCAGACGGTGCTGCCACTAAAGACTATGGAAATCCCTCGCTTCTGCGAACCCCCTATTATATTCTACACCGGGGAGCCAGTCGAAGAAGATGATCAAGACTGTATGGCCCCTGAAGAAGCTGCAAACCTGATGGTACCGATTACAGGCCTGGATTATACTACCCAACGGGTTTCACAAATGTTCTCCAAGATGCAAATGCCATCGATGCAGCCTGCTGCTCAGAAGAAAGCATTCAAGGAGCTATGGGATCCGCCTCGAGATAGCAAGGAACTGAGGAAGATCACACAGCACCCGGGACTGGGTTATACCCTGCAAGAATACTATGAAGCCGAGGTGGATGTCATCTCTGCCTTCTACCAGAATGAAGATCCCCCTGAAGTGGGATATGATCAATACCCCTTTGAAGATGAAGAAATTATGTATCAATCCATAACAGACAATGAAGCCCAAGACAACCAGCCGGAGGCAAGGATGTCTGATGAGACTAAGAAGGGTTGGTGCTGGGAGAATCCATCTTGCAAAGAGGATATGTTCCAGGCCGAGGCACAATTTGATATGGGAACCCCGGATGAAGATCAAGTAGCCAGAGAGCTGCAAGAGTGCCTGGAGTTTGGGCGCATTCTAGAAGAATTCCGAGCTCTACATAATGATGACCTCTCAGGGGAGCCCACATCAGAAGAGCCTCTAAGCACGAAAGACTCCACTTCGAAGTTTTCCGCTGAGCCAGTCACGTCTTTGGGGCAGACTGAACAGAATCCGGCCATATTGGCCTTATACGATGCACCAGCATCCGCTGATGACCAATATGATGAAACAGAAAATCTTGAGAATGAAGAAGATTATATCCCGGGAGGCTTTATTGATTTGCAAGAAGCCCCACCCGAAGTTGAAGACGGAGGCCAAGGCACCGTCGATGAGCTGATAGAAGTAAATCTGGGGTCAGCAGATGAGCCAAGGCCGACATTCCTCAGTGCACTGCTGGAGCCAACTGTCAAAGAACAGTATATTCAGTTTTTGAAAGAATTCCGAGACTGCTTCGCATGGACATATGATGAAATGCCAGGACTGAGTTCCGATGTGGCACAGCACCGATTGGCGATAAACCCATAGGCAAGCCCTGTGAAGCAGCCTTCCAGGAGAATGCGTCCCGAACTGATAAATCAGATCAACAAAGAGGTTGATAAGCTGATTGATGTGGGCTTTGTTGAAGAGAACCAGTATACTACATGGTTGGCCAATATAGTTCTCGTGAAGAAGAAAAATGGGCAGATCAGAATATGTGTAGATTTCAGGGACCTGAATAAGGCTTGCCCGAAAGATGATTTCCCAGTGCCGATCACTGAAGTCATGATCGATGCAACCACTGGCCATGAAGCCCTGTCATTCATGGATGGGTCATCCGGATACAACCAGATCTGGATTGCTGAAGAAGACAGAGTGCACACTGCATTCCGCACCCCGAAGGGGATATTTCATTATAAAAGAATGCCGTTCGGCCTTAAGAATGCCGGCGCTACCTATCAAAGAGCTATGACAAAGATCTTTGATGATTTGCTCTTCAAGAAAGTAGAGTGCTACATTGATGACCTGGTGGTGAAAACCAGCAGAAGAGAAGATCATCTGCAAGACCTGAGGATAGTGTTCCAGAGGCTGCGCAAATATGAACTCAAGATGAATCCTATGAAATGTGCCTTCGGCGTGTCCAGTGGAAAATTCCTTGGGTTCATTATCCGTCATAGGGGCATTGAGATCGACCCATCCAAGATTAAAGCTATCCAGGAGCTCCCTCCACCAAGGAATCTCCACGAGCTGAGATCTCTACAAGGGCGTTTGGCCTATATCCGACGATTCATATCAAATCTGTCGGGGAGATGCCACCCTTTTCACAAGCTCATGATGAAAGATGTACCGTTCCTCTGGGACGATGGCTGTCAGGAAGCCTTGGAGAAGCTGAAAGAATATCTCAAGACCCCTCCAGTGCTGGGGGCACCTATTAAGGGCAGACCCCTGATACTGTACATTGCAGCCACACACTGTTCCCTGGGGGCAATGCTAGCACAGATAAATGAAGAAGGCAAAGAGCAGGCTCTATACTACCTGAGTCGGAGGCTGATTAGAACTGAAGAAAGCTACACCTATATAGAAAAGACATGCTTGGCACTAGTCTTTGCCGTTAAAAAGCTCCGGCACTATATGCTGTCACATGAAATCAGATTGATATCTGCAGCAGATCCACTCAAATACATACTGACTCAGCCAGTACTGAAAGGCCGGTTGGGCAAATGGGCAGTAATTCTGATGGAATTCGATATCACATATATACCCCAGAGGGCAATAAAAGGACAGGCCGTGGCCGATTTCTTTGCAGAGCATCCTGTGCCAGAGAATGATATGTTGGGGACTGAGTTACCCGATGATGAGACACTAGAAGCCTGCTAAGCTCAGTCAACTATGTGGCAGCTATTCTTTGATGGAGCATCTAGAACAGAGACCGACTCCGATGGGAAGACCAAAATACGGGCCGGAGCCGGTATTGTGCTAAGATCACCAGAAGGGGAGGTTGTGCATACTTCCTGTTCTATAAACAAGCCCTGCACCAATAATGAAGCCGAATATGAAGCTCTGATAATCGGGCTATGTATAAGCCTCAACATGGGTATCAGATGCTTCAGGTATTCGGGGATTCAATGTTGATAATAAAGCAAATCCAAGGGGAGTTCGAAGTGCGAAAGCCGGAGTTGAACCCCTACCACCAAAAAGCTGTGCGCCTCATGGCGAAATTCTATCATATTGAGCTCAAGCATGTGGGCCGTGGACATAATGCCCAAGCTGATGCACTGGCAAAACTAGCCAGCTCAATAGCAGTCCCACCAAATGAAACACTGAACATTGTTGTTATAAACCGGCGGCAGGTCCCCAGCATGCTAGAAGAGTGCCCCGAAGAAGAAGAAGTTGCTACTATCAGTACAGAACAGGCATCTGATTGGAGACAACACCTGCTACAATGGTTTTTACACCAACAGCTGCCGCAGAAAAGAGAAGAAAAGATGAAACTTCTAAGGATCAAAGATTCTTATGAATTCAGAAATGGAACTCTGTTCCGAATAATGGCAGATGCACGCAAGAAGATTTTGCTCCGCTGCCTGTCTACTGAGGAAGCTTGGCAAGCAATGAAAGAAACACATGCTGGGACAGCAGGTGCCCACCAGGCCGGTCCCAAGATGAAGATAGAGATTAAGAAGCTGGGCTACTATTGGCCCACTATGTTTGAAGACTGTTGCAAGTTTGCAAAGTCATGCCAGAAATGTCAGGAGCATGCTGTTGTGCCTAGAAGGCCACCTGCCGTTCTGCACCCTACAGTCCCTAGCTGGCCGTTTGCACAATGGGGAACTGATGTAGTCGGGCCATTGCCAACTTCCTCGGCCGGACATAAGTACATACTGGCCATAACAGATTACTTCTCCCGATGGGCGGAAGCTATAGCATTAAGAGAAGTGACTGGTGAGCTGGTCTCCAGATTCATCAAGCAAAACATTATCTTCCGGTTCGGGATCCCCAACCGAATAATATCTGATAATGGAAGTCATTTCAGAAATCAGAAAATCTATCGGCTTGCCGAGAAGTACAAGATTGAATGGAGGACTTCCACTCCTTACAATCCACAGGCAAATGGATTGGCAGAAGCCTTCAATAAAACTTTATGCACCTTGCTGGCTAAAGTCGTCAGTTCTAATAAGAAGGACTGGGAAGAAAAGATGTATGAAGCTCTGTGGGCGTACCGCACTGTCTTCAAGACACCTACAGGGTGCTCGCCATACTCACTGGTATACGGCTCAGAGGCAGTAGTTCCACTAGAGCTGGAAGTCCCGTCACTCAGAGTGGCTGTCCAATATGACCTGGCCCATGGCGAACAAACCAATGCAGAAAGAAGATTACAAGAATTGGCTGAATTGGAAGGGAAGCGCCTCCAAGCTCAGAAGAATATCCAGATATATCAGGCCTGCATGGCCACTGCATTCAACAAACTCGTAAAAGGACGAGAATTTAAGAAAGGTGACCTCGTCATGGTCAAGAAAAGAGAAGTCATGGCGTCCAACCCAAAAGGAAAGCTAAATCCTAATTGGGAAGGTCCTTATGTGATACATAGGGTCTACGAAGGTGGGGCCTATATGGTTGTCAACCATCGAGGGGAGATCCAATTCTCGCCACTCAACGGTAGGCACCTAAAGCTGTATCATGCTGCACAACCGACATTCTCCGAATAATCGGGCCAAAAGCTACCCTTCTTTCTTGGTCTAGTGGCACTCCGCCCTAGCCAAGCTACCCTCTTCTTGGTCTAGCGGCACCCCGCCCTAGCCGAGCCACCCTTTTTTGGTTTGGTGGCACTCCGCCCTAGCCAAGCTACCCTCTTCCTTGGTCTAGCGGCACTCCGCCCTAACCAAGCTACTTCTTTCTTAGTCTAGGGGCACTCCGCCCTAACCAAGCTACCCTTCTTTCTTGGTCTAGTGGCACTCCGCCCTAGCCAAGCTACCCTCTTCCTTGGTCTAGCGGCACTCCGCCCTAACTAAGCTACTTCTTTCTTGGTCTAGTGGCACTCCACCCTAGCCAGGCTACCCTCTTCCTTGGTCTAGCGGCACTCCGCCCTAACCAAGCTACTTCTTTCTTAGTCTAGCGGCACTCCGCCCTAGCCAAGCTACCCTCTTTCTTGGTTTAGCGGCACTCCGCCCTAGCCGAGCTACCTCATTCTTGGTCTAGCGGCATTCCGCCCCAGCCGAGCTACCCTTTCTTGGTTTGGTGGCACTCCGCCCTAACCAAGCCACTCCTCATCACGGATTAATGGCATTCCAATCTGTCACCCTCTAAGAAAAAAATATATAAAAAAAAATGGGGTTAAAAATAGAGATACCCCGCCAGGCTTGTTCGATATCCCGGACAAGGGCAAAAATGGCCAAAACCCAGCTGTGGTGAAAACCCGAAAGGGCGCTGCAGGCAAAATCGGGTACCCCACCACGTGAAAACCCGAAAGGGCACTTGGGTCAGTAATGTGGTAATCCCAAAGAAAAGCCTCACCTCCCGCCATAAAACTCCTCGTCAATCGACCGGCGCCTTGCCCGATCGACGATTAGACCCACTCAGTATAGGCCCTACGTCTATCCTGATAAAAGCCCTCATACCTTGTCCCAGGTCCCACCGTGATGAAACATGTTGCTGATCAATGGGCACACTCACCCGATCAGCAATGAAACCTGTCCGGTTTAGACCTTACGTCTATGCCGATAAAACCTATGAAATCCTTTGCACCGATATAAACCCAATATCGATGATGAAACCAACTGTTGATCGATTGGCACACTGCCTAATCAACGATGAAACCTATCCAGGCCAGACCTTTCGTCTATGCCGATAAAACCTATGAAATCCTTGCATTGGTATAAACCCAATACCGATGATGAAACCTGCTGTTGATCGATTGGTACACTGCCCGGTCAATGATGAAACCCATCCAGTCTAGACCTTACGTCTACCCTGATGAAGCCTATGAAATCCTTGCATCGGTATAAACCCAATACCGATGATAAGAGCAGTCACTAATGGAGCAGCACATCGCCCGATCCGTGCTGAAGTCCCAATTCAAGAAATATATATACGTATATATAAAAAAAATGGGGTTAAAAATAGAGATACCCCGCTAGGCTTGTTCGGATATCCCGGACAAGGGCAAAAATGGCCAAAACCCAGCTGTGGTGAAAACCCGAAAGGGCACTGCAGGCAAAATCAGGTACCCCGTCACGTGAAAACCCGAAAGGGCACGTGGGCAAAAGTAAGAGGGGGCTAGCTCCGGTGAAAACCCGAAAGGGCACTTGGGTCAGTAATGTGGTAATTCAAAAGTTCCATGCCAACCGGCACGCTACCTTTACCTCCCTTCATTGATGAAACCTCCGTCGGTCAGTCGGCTCAGCGCCCCACCGATGATAAAACCTTTCGGGATGGACCTTACGTCTACCCTGATGAAACCTACATACCCTCTTTCAAACGTCCCACCGACAATGAAACCCATCACCATTCTGATGAAGCCTGTCCAGCTCAGACCTCACGTCTGTCCTGATGAAGCCTACGCATTTCTTGGCAAGCCTCACCTGCGATAAAACCTGCTGGAATAGACCTTACGTCTATCCTGACAAGACCTACGCCTCTACCGACGTCCCATTGTTGATCGATTGGCACCATGCCCGATCAATGATGAAACCCTAGCCAGTTTCGACCTTTCGTCTATGCTGATGAAACTCTTCTTTGCGTCGATATAAACCCAATATCGATGATGAAACCAGTTGTTGATCGACCGGCACCTTGCCCGATCAATGATGAAATCCTGCAGTTTAGACCTTTCGTCTATTCTGATGAAACCTATGAAATCCCTGCATTGGTATAAACCCAATACCGATGATGAAACCAACTGTTGATCGATTGGTACCCTGCCCGATCAATGATGAAACCAACTGTTGATCGATTGGTACCCTGCCCGATCAATGATGAAACCCTAGCCGGTTTAGACCTTTCGTCTATGCTGATGAAACTCTTCTTTGCATCGATATAAACCTAATATCGATGATGAAACCAACTGTTGATCGATTGACACCCTGCCCGATCAATGATGAAACCCTAGCCAGTTTAGACCTTTCGTTTATGCTGATGAAACTCTTCTTTGCGTCGATATAAACCCAATATCGATGATGAAATCAACTGTTGATCGATTGGCACTTTGCCCGATCAATGATGAAACCCTATCCAGTTTAAACCTTACGTCTATTCTGATAAAACATATGAAATCCCCCTTGCATCGATATAAGCTCAATATCGATGATGGAGTCAACCGTTGGCTGATCGGTACATCGCCCAGCCAATGATACAATCTGTCCAGTTCGTACTTTATGTCCGTTCTGATGAAAACCCCATACCCTTTTTCAATGTCCCACCTGCTATAACCTCTACCCAGTCTAGACCTTTCGTCTAGTCCGATGAAACCTCTTCTTTCACATTTCTGCAAATTGTCTCCCTCGCAGCACATATTGCCAAGAGGGACGATTGCTGCTACCAACAGAACCCGGTTTAAGCACCTCCCCGGATGCCGTCACGCGGTGGAGCGAGTTCCCCATCCTTTCTCTGAGGGGGTGGACGCTCTCCTGCCAAGTACGGGCCATTCGCATGAGGAATTGCTAAAACCGCTACCCCACTTCTCAAAGTGATAAAACCACATGCAGAAGAAAATGGATACGCGTGAAGCCAAAGATTTCTTTTCATTAATAAGTGAGTACATAAAGGGCCCCGAGGGGACGTTGTATCGCAAAAGAGTACAAAAGAAAAAGAAAGAGAAGATGGTTCATGGCTGCCTGAAGATATCCTCGAAAGCCAGAAGACCCACATAAGGGGCGGCTCCCAGTTCATGAAGACGAGCCTCCTCCTCCTGCAGTCGAACGGACTCGTCTTGAAAGGACGCCACCTGCCCCTCTAATAGAGCTGCTTCTTCCTCGAGCTGCGGTCGAGAAGTTGTTAGCTGCGGCAGCTCAGCTCGGAGATCGGACAGTTCAGCTTCCAGGGTAGTTATCCGGTCGCGCACAAACTGCTCCCGCTCCGCCAAAGACTGCATTTGGCACTGCCGCTCCTGAAGAATAGAGTTCGTCTTCGCCAGCTCGGATTTGCATTCCATTCTTTGCAACTTCAAAGCCGCCAGTTTGTCAGACATGATATGTGTCAAGAAATTCCAGCGATGAACAAATTTTAACAATAAAAGAACCCGCTGGGCCCATATTTCTATGGGACATCCCATCGCCTGCAAGCGGGCGGTGAAGCGCTCAGCTATCTCCTTCAACTGTGGATAGGTTAGTCCGGGCTGGGACTCCACTAGCTGGCGCAGCATGCCCAGATGTTGCCAGACAAAACTCTCAGGTGAAGTAAAGCCAGGCAAAGGAAGAGGAGCTACTTCAAAGGTTACTTCACTATCAATGTCCGCCCATAGGGTAATATCCGGCTGCGAAGAAGAAGATGGGAGGTCTACCGAAGGTACGAACTGAGCTCTCCCTGCAACCTCTGGCGTGGCCAAGAGATCTTCCACTTCCATCTCCTCGGAAGCGGCCATCTGAATACTCCCGGATGCAACTTCAGGCACCTCCTCCTCAGATTCTGAAAGTATGGAGATAGGATCCGGGGCGGTTACAGGCAATACTCCCAGTTCCGCAGTAGCTACCTCTCCTTCTTCCATCTCTGCTTCGGTGGCCAATTCCTTCAACGTCGAGGCCGCGGAGGCCACAGTCTGAAGAGGCAAAGGTTCACCCTCCATGATTGATGTTGTGGGAATTGTTGACTCAGGAGCGATGGTCATCACTGCGGCCGGTATGAAAGCAGAACTCCTGACTAGATCAGCTTCGGATCTGAAATCTGAAGCCCTGATAGGAGTGCATCTGTCTCCTGAGGCCCCCAGGTCCAACGATGCTAAATCTGTTGAATACTGTATTCGCATTGGAACAGGGCGAATGACCTCAGGAGCCCCCATGCAGGATAAAGGTAGAAAAGGGACAATAGCCCAGTTTGCAGAAGAAGCCTCCATAAAAGTTGCAGTTGTGTCTGAGCTGACGGTGATAGGGCCCTGAGACCAAAGCAAAACAACCTTCAGCACTAAATGAAGATGCAGATGAAGCAGCAAGCCTGAAAGGGGACCCACCTTTGAAGCAGGGTTCGCATCCTTGAAGTGGGGCGAAAGAGGAGGAAACTCCGAAGTTGAAGCGACAAAGAGTGAAGATATGTCGATCTCGGTGTCGAGCCTGGCAAACTCCTCTTGCAACTCCTCCTCGGAAGATGGCTCCAGCAGCTTAGCAGGCTGAAAAGACAGAGCACCTTTTGCAGGTACAGGCGGGGCTTCTGATTCAGGAGCATCCCCCTCACTGCCGCTGAAAGCCACTTCCTCCTCATCAGAGACGATTGTAGAGCTACCCGATGATATTTCTACCCTGGCTACATGCTGTGGGGACGCCTCTAAAGCATGTCGGGATGTGGACCGGGTAATTATGCGCCTGTCCGGAACAGTACCCCGCTTCGACTGAGTCTCGTGACCCTCCAGAGGTTGAATCGGCTCTTCTGTCATCCTTTCAACCTCAGCCTGCTCCTCGGCTGCCATTTCAACAGAAAAGCGATCTCTGAGGGTTAAAGTAGAAAAAGCAATAGAAGTGTGAAACAGATGAGAAAGCACACTTACCCCCCGCCTCACTAGCCGGCGTGGGGGAAGGCAGCCGGGTCTCTGCGTCGGAGGGTGCCACAATTGGCTCTTGAGCTGCGCAAAAAAGGGAAGGGGTCAGAGTCAAAGACTTCTTTGGAAATCTGCAAAAGATGATGAAGAATGCAAATGCAAGCTAATGATGTTACCCTGAACCGGTGTCTGAGCAGCCTCCCTTTGCAACTCAAACTCATCGAATGAGGGAATGTCGGGGAGAGGGGTCCTAGTGTCCATCGCCACCGAAGTCGACTGCTGAGCATGGGCCTTTTTGGCCTTCCTAGCCTTCCCAACTGCAGCCTTGACTGTGGAAGCCTTCCTCTTCTTGCCAGGAGGCAGGGGAGTAGTGGTCGGTGCTGCAGCCGGGACTTCAAAATAAGTAGGCTTCTCGGCCTGCGCAATAATCTTTCTATAGAGCCCCTGCCGCTTTATATCAGGCCGGTCTGTTGAAAATGGCAGAAGGGCGATGGGATCAGTGGGTGCGAAATTCAAATGCTAAGCAGAAAACACTGCAATCAGAAAAGAAGAAATCTTACCTGCCGGGCCGTCGTAGAATACAGAAAGTGGCCAGTACAGATAAGCTACCTCCTTGGAGCGGGAAGCAGCCTCCTTGATGAGCCAGCACACATCACCAAATATCTGGCACTTCTCTACTAAAGCTGCCAGATCATTATGGCCGTGAGAGTCAAGGCATCGAAATAAGTCAAGATGGTCCATGCCCCAACCATCGACATAATGAAATGATATAAACAGTGGCTTGTTCAATATGCCAGCTATCGGGCTTTCTACAGATAATCCATGCAAATTCAACAGAATGAACAGCCAGGACGTTTGCCTATAGTACGTCTGAGTTCTATCTTCTCGGCGTACAAACGTCCTATATGGATGAAATTTATCAATTGGACCCTTCCAAGGAGCTGCTGTCGGGAGCGGCTCTTCAACAGGGAATGGGTACTGCTGCTCCTCCAAGCGAGCGCCTCCCACACGGCATAAATGCTTCAAGGTCTTCAGGAAAGTGTCCTCATTGATAGCAGCAAAGACAGGGACAAGCGGCTCAGAACTCTTTTCCTTCAATGCCCGACGTTGAGTCAGATAATTCTCCGCCTCCCTCGGGTGCTGTGAGTAAAGTTTCTTCAAGTGGGCCTCAGGAATATCAAACATCGGCCCAGGTTGCTGTTTCAGGAAGGAGCGCTCTGCCACATCCCAGAAGGCACCCCTACCGTCCCTGTAAAAACCGGTCCGGATATTCCACCATTTGATATATTCTGGTGTTACCCGGGGAACACGGTTAGAAACAGTGGGCACCCTGAAAACTACATCATCCTGGAGATGATAGAAATCCCACCACAACCGGCCCTCGCCAACAATGATGGACCCGTGCTTGGCCCGGCTATCCAGGGGAAACTGGGCAACTGAGGTAGGAATATACTGGTCGTAGCCGAAGTTTCGCCCAAATCGGAACGGATAGTATGGCTCCAACAGAAGCAGGCCACCCTTCCTGTAGACCAAAATACTGGGCCGAATTGCCATGGCCCATCTCACCAGCTCCGGTTCCAAGATTGGCCGGGCAGTGTTGACTCCTGAGACAGGATGGATATATGTCTCTGTCTCTTCCAGCTTGCACTCTCTCTGAGGATCAATCAAAGGAGCTGAACCTGCCGCCAAGCTCCAGAAATGTATGCTGCCAGGGGCATCCACTGGTACCCTTATCAGTCGGCCCCTTATTTTAAACAGCTGATCATAAAAGGGACCAGGCTCAGTGCTGGCAAATTCAACCATCCTGGGTAACACTGTATCCGCCTGCAAGGTTCTCGGAGCTAATTCAGGGAATATACTGCAGACCCAGGCGTTGAAGAAATGAAAAGGACCCACGGTCCTCAAAGAACGGGGAGTCCGATGCCTGTACAGGTCCCCCAAAGATTTATATATCAAACACAGGGCCACTGGGCAGAGCGACAGCTTCATCCCCCATGCCATCTGACAAGCTGGATATATGGCCTCTGGCCGAATAACTGTCTCGTCCCCTTGTGGGAGAGCGAAAGTGCACAGCCAAAATGTGAAATAAGCCGCACAGTGTGTGATGGGGTCTACGCCTGCTGGGTTGGGACCACCGCTGCCTGCACGGCGCAATGAGGATGGCAGCGCCGACTTATAGCGAGGGGCCCTTATCTGCTTGCTAGCAGCCGGACCCATGGAAGGAAAGTCTACATACTTCAGGGGACCGTCAAAGGAATACTGGATCCACTGCCCCATCCGGACCCTCAGTTTGCTGCCCTTCTCTCGGGGTTGATAGCCTTTAGAGGACCCTCTGCTATACGCCAGACAGATAGAGCGGTATACCTTCATCAGATATCGATATGAGAAGCCAATGGAATACTTGCCCTCGCCATCAGAGCTATCCTTCTCGGAATCTGACAAGCAAACTTCCTCATACGGCTCGCCATCAATGGGCAGGCCGGAGAGCTGTGATAAACTCCAGAGGTCCAGGGATGTCTCCCCCTCTGCTGTATAGAAAGTGTTGAATAAGGGGCAGAACACTTCAAACATTCCACAGCACAACCCTCGGGATATGGGATACCGAAATCTAGAAGCGAAGACGCTGTGATACACCCCGGCTCTGATCAGCAGAGGGGCATATTCCTTCAGAACAAATTCGGTAAACTCCACTGATCCTACTCGGAATAAGTGCGCGTCAGTGATTTTGGTATCCCCGAACCAACCAGCGGCCAGATGGTACTTGAACTGAACGGCCGAACAATTCAGCACGAAGGGCTCTTCGCGATATCCCCACTTCAATGGTGCCAAGAACATGCCATAGCCGAGCTTCTCCCTATGAACTCGGCCGCTAGCATTATCCCACCGGGCAGGTGTGAATTCTGGGGCCCGGGCCAGCATCTTCTTCTCTGGTTCCAGCTCCGATATGTCGAGGACTGCATCCCAGTCGCGCTTTTCCCCAGGAAGATAGATGGCCTTGCTGCGATACACTGATTCCTTCATACTATCTCGCTCAGCAAGGATGGCAGCTTCAACTACGCGAGCTATCCGGTAGTCTCGCATGCCGCCTACTGTGAAAGTCCGGATGAACGGCATCAAATGCCGGTCCTTCGGATGGTCTGGCCGATAGCCACCATCCCGCCTGAAGCATGTCTCGGTCGCCGTGGAGTATACCCGGGCCGTCGACACTGTGTCAGTCTCAGAGTCAGACGACTCATCGACTGAAGCAATCCTGTCGTATCCGAAATCCAGGCTGTGCACATTCAGCCAATTTACTGTGGCCCGAGATATGTCTGGCTGGGCCGATGAGCTAGCACCGACAGCTCCGGAAGACGCAGCATCAGAGCTGGAAGCCATTACAGTGCCTGCAGTCGGAGAAAAAGTGTGAATTAAAAGCCAGTCTTATAAAGATTGTAACATGAGACTCTATGAAAATTTCAGCAGCATCTCCCCTTATTCAGGGTCTGCCCAAGGAGAATAGGGAGTCACCAACCAAGAGGGGGTGATCCCGAAATAAAAAGGGATTAAATCCCAAAATAGCGTCCTACCCGGGTGAAATCCAACCAAACGGGAAGAAGAACGAGAGCGGCCGAGAGGAGAAGAAGCTCCCGCCGATGAAAGAAAAATGAGGAAAGAGAAAGAAGAAGCAAGAATGAAGAAAAAAGGCTTTCGGCGCCTTAATATAGGGCCCGAGGCAGATGGGTTCTCGGCGCGGCCAAATGCGCGCCGAGAACCACCCAGGCCGAGAGCCCCCGTCGGCCAGAAGGCGCGCCGAGAACCCCAGGCCGAGAAGCCCTGGCCGAGGCCCCCTTCCGCCAGGGCGCACCGAGAAGCCCCAGGCCGAGAGCCCCCTTCGTCCGCGCCGAGAAGCTCCGCGCCGAGAGGTCCCTCGCGCCGAGAAGCTTCGCGCCGAGAGGCTCATGCCGAGAAGCCTATGGCCCTGTGCCGAGAAGCTCCGAATTGCTGAAAATAAAGAAAATATGAAGAATGAAAATATGAAAAGGGAAGATAAGTGTGCAAAATATTGTTGCATCAAGATGATTGGGTCTGAGAACCCGATTAAAAACAAATTGAGGAAGATACCCTCGAATGATGAAAGACACCTGCAAGCCCCGTGCCGCTTATTCTGCGCTTACGCCGCCTGCAGGTGGGGGGCATTTGTTGACACCTGGAAAATGAACAAGGGTGAAAACATAATTGAAAAGAGGGTCGGACCAACAGTGAAAGACCAATGATGAAGCTCATCAACTGTCTACCCGGCTAAAACCCTTGTCGGCAAAGCTGATGCCCGGTGCCAATGTCACTCAGACGGCAGCACTGATAAAGCAGCAGTCACTCGACTGATGAGACCTTCCAGCCCTTTAATGAGAGATGTACTACCGTTTCGTCCAAGAATCCACGGATGATATGTCAGGGTAAGTCAGATGTCAGCTTACTGACAGATGTAATATGAGATGAAGATGAAGCCGGTACCGGCAGATGAAGATTGCAAAAGCTTTTGCAAAGTCAGAACAGAAGAAGAATGGTCTCCACAGATTATATACCCGGCTGAGGTCTTCCCAGACTAAAGCTGATGTCCGAGCTCGTCACCATTCAAGTGACGGTGTCGATAAGATAATACCCGGTTTTGTCACCATTCAGATGGCAATACTGATGAAACCCCTGTCTACGGACTGATGAGACCCTTGTCTACGGACTGATGAGACCCCTGTCTACGGACTGATGAAAACCTTAATAATGATACAAGCTATGTCACCAATGGAAGACCCCTTTTGGGTGATGATGCCCTTGAAAGACCCAAATGGGCCTGTGAAAGTGGCTAAAAAGCTTTAATTGGGCCTGCAAAAGATGGCGCCGAGAGCCACTTGCCGAAGCCCAAAAGAGGGCGCCGAGAGCCACTTGCAATCGCGCCGGGAAGCCCCATTTGGGGCGCGCCGAGATGAAGCCTGTCGAGAAGGGGGGAAACGGGTATAAAAACCCTCTCCCTTCGAACAGATGAGAGAGCGGACCAACTGAGGGGGGACGAACAGAAAAAGAGAGAGCCACCAAAAGAGAAGATAAGAAAAAAGGAGAAGATAGAAGAATAGAAAAAAAAAGTAGAGAGAGAGTCTCCCTCGGCTGAGAGAAGAGAAGAAGCAGAAGAGAAGAGGAAGCAAGCTTCAGGTGGGCTGTCCCGGGGAGGGAGAGGAGTCAATGCTCCGCCCTCCCCACGTGGTCTTTTCTTTCTATTGATGTAATCTAGCGAGTTTTCTTCTTGATTTATCAGACGTAGTTAGCGAGGTTTAGGTCTCGAGCTCCGTCTGTCTCTCCACTTTGCATTTCTCTTTTACAGTCAGTGTAAAGCTTCGGGCAATGTAATGAAATATCAATGAGACCCATTCGGGGATCTACTGATTAAGAGATTTGCCCCCTTTGGCTGAAATATCTGCTCTCCGCTCCCCCTCGTATGATCATCGTTTATGAGAAATGGCTAATGGTTCATACGAACCTTCTCTGCAGAGGCGTAGGAATAGAACCCCTAACCTTATCTAATAGGTTACTGGGTTCTGTCGCCTCCCCTCTTCCTGCCTCAATGGCAAGTCCCTCGTGTCCGTGCGAGCTTTCTTACAAGGCCCCTCAAGCCTCCTCCTTGTGCCGTTCAGGACCAGAGACATCAATCTCTTGGATTCCTGAACTGTTGGCTATACGAGAGGACATGTCAGACCACTGCTATCCCTCGGATTCTAACGAATGACGATTTCGATCTCCCGACCCTCCATTCTAACCCCTTGGATGACTAGGGTCTGGAGTTTCGGCGATAAAGGTTCCTCCGTCACCAGTTTTTAGATGCCATTAGGTTCGTCCGGGGATCAGAGATAGTCATCTCTTGATCCCCAGACGTCCGGTGGCAGAAATAAATGAAGTCTTCAAAGATCCAGATGATAGTCTCGATTCTCCGTCGATTCTACCTTCTAGATCCCCCTTGGCCCTTCCTAACAGAAGCATCCTTGAAATCCCCCTCCTGCACTTCAAATCCGGCTTCAATCACAGTCAAAAAGCCCAGGAATCCCAGAAACAGAGTACCATTTGAGCTCTAAAAAACCCTGAAATCCTTCCGCCAATCCACCTTCTCGGTGTGCAAAATTCCCCGCCGAGAGCTGTCCCGCTGAGAGACCCTCTCCCCCCAGCTAAACGACAAACCCTGCCGTTCAAACCCTTTTCACGTGAGCCTCCATGCAAGCCTCTCGGCGCCAGGCTCCCGGCGCGGCCAGGAGCGCGCCGGGAAGCTCCACGCGGAGACCCCTCCCCTATAATCCTATTCAACCCCCCCAGCCTACATGCTCCCGGTGCCACCTTCTCGGCGCGGCCAGGAGCGTGCCGGGAAGCCACTGCCGAGAACCCCCCCTTTTTTTTAACCAATAAACCACTGCCGAGAGGCCCTTTGGCCAACCAATAAACCTTCGCCGAGACCCTCCTCTGGCCGATAGAAAGCCATGCCGAGACCCACCTTCTTGGCCAAATGAAGCCCAGTCAGGGGACCATCCCTGCACTACCATTTGTCAACCTTCTGATCTCTTCAGACATAGGCCCCGGGGATGTTCAGAGATCGTCATGGATGCCTTGAGAAGACACAGTAATGGGGAAGACCTCCCCTACAGTCCTCATTCCCGATCCGGATTTCACCCTTATGAACCCAAAGGGCCATGTCGTTACATGAGTTCTGAGGGGCTTAAAGGGGATATTAATCGATGGTATAAATGCAAGCGATGTCCCGGGGCCCGGTGCCCATCCTCGTTCGGTCGTCATCCCGGCATTCCGTGGATGATGACCTATTCGCTCTTGGCATAATCCAAGTTGAGCGGACATGCTGCCGAAATTTATGCATATCCTATTGGGTAACTGTGATGTTCTCCCTCTCAACCCCGTCGGCCCACGGAGTTATGCCTTTGCATGCCCTCCGATGGTCCCTCGAAGGGGGATATAGATGTGCCATCGCACCCACATGGAGCGTGCCGTGTCACGCCGGTCCCCATTCGGACTCCGGCTCAATTATGCCCGATCTTTTCCAGATCCTACTCTGCCACCGCATGGGTAGTTTCCTATTCCCCACTTGGCATAGTTCAAGCTGGTGGGAATATGCCGTCGGAGCTATCCCCTAAGATAACGAACCCCTGCTTCATCTAATCCATTTAGCGTCTTGCAAACGAATGAATTCCATTTCTTTTGAGCATGTGGCGTTACCGATGTCCTCCTCCTATCTTAGCGTTTAATCAAGGGTTGTCCTCCTTAGGGAGGATGTAATTAACGTCATAGCGTTCAGGGTATGACGGATTTCTGGTCCCGACTCGGACTTCACAATCGACTGACCATGTCAGATCGAGCGCACAATAAAATTGTCACCCCAGTGACTGGCACGCCAATAAACCAACAAACGAATAAATCCATAAATAATAAACAGATAAGATTTAAATAAGAGGATAATTAAAAAATCCGCGTCTACAAGAATATATAGATCAAATACCACCTGATTTTACCATGTTTTACGTAAACCTGTTAGCTTCCAGAATTTTACATAACAGCATATTTTCATAGAATATATATATCATCGTAGATCAAATACCACCTGATAGTTTCCCCTGATCTAAACACATATCCTGTTATACACAGTATGTTTTCATAGAATATATATAGCATGTTATAGCATGATTACAACATGTTTCACATAGATCAGTTACGCCACCTGATAGTTTCCATGATCTAAATACCTATCCCATTAAAAAGAATTAGCCATCACCTATTTTTACAAAAGCCTACCTTACATAATTATACAGCATGTTTCTCATAAAATATATAGCATGTTTAGCAAATAGATATAACGTATATACAGCATGTTTCTCAGAAAATATATAGCATGTTTAGCAAATATATCATAAAATATATAGCATGTTTAGCAAATAGATATAACGTATATACAGCATGTTTCTCATAAAATATATAACATGTTTAGCAAATAGATATAATGTATTTTACAGAAATTAAACAATTCAGCCTTCAGGAATAGGGCGACCCCCACCTGGGCGCCATTTCATGATGGGGCGCCCCAGGCAGGGGAGCCATTTAAATGAAGACTGCATACGCAGTCGTTATTTCATTTTCTGTAAAATATAACCACAATGTTATAAAATTTAATATCTGAGAAACTAAAACATAAAACTAATGCATGAGCACAATTTCACGATCTTGATAATTTTCTCTACCTGTCCATGTTATTCCTTCTAGATTTTGAGAAACCTTGAAATTTTTAACAGTAACTTGAGTCTATGAACGCACCTACCCGGTGCATATATAACCCTGAATGAAGGGCGCCCCTGACTAGGGCGCCATTCACTTGAAACATGACCCCAGAAACGGGCGCTATTTCCCTCAACAAACAGCTACATACATGAAAAAAAAGAAAGAAAGAAATAGAAACCACTGGTTAGTCGCTATTCAAAGAAATAGCGACCAATTAAATGGCCGCTATACATGAAAAAGAAATAGCGACCACTGTTTGGTCGCTATTCCAAGAAACATCGACCACTATTTGGTCACTATTCATAAGAAACAGCGACCAATCAAATGGTCGCTATACGTGAAAAAGGAAATAGCGACCACTGTTTGGTCGCTATTCAAAGAAATAGCGACCACTGCTTGGTCGCTATTCACAAAAGTGATGATTTCTAATTTTCCCGAAACCTTAATACCCATAAATGGTGCGCCATGTATCCAGGCGTCATTCACTGAAACATGGGAGCCAGGGAGGCGCCATTCACACCCTGACTGGCCTCCCCAACCCCTATAACGTCCACAGAAAGGGGCACCCCTTTGTGAGGGTGCCATTTTTGAACATGTCTGGCAGCCATCAAGGCACCGATCTCACCTAGTTTTCCCGTGTATCAAACGTTGCTGGTCTTACTCTTAGTTAGTCCTCTACACAACAATACGTCCTTGAATTCCATTCTACAAAATCCACCTTATATATCCTACATGGTCAAACCTTAAAAATTCGATATTGGCTATAAATGAGAGTGGGTGTCGACAAACATGACCAATGTTGTGCGTATAGGGTCCGGTCTAGTCCTGGGAGGAGCACCCGAAGGTACTTGTGCCCATGGGAGTTTATTAACCACGGTGTTTGGCATTGCACCGGAGTACTTGCTTGCTAGACTTCAGACATTCCACTCACTCTCGCGTGATATTACTTGATTGACTTGACTTAAGGCCCGCAAAAGGGCAAAAGTACTTTCTTAAGGAAAATTGATAAAATAGCCAATTCTAGTTACATATACTTGCTAATACATGTGCTCGTTATTGCTTGCTTGACTTGAGTTCTTACCTTCTTGGAAAATATTGTCTATAACTTGCTAAATGCTTTATTGACATTGAAATCTTGCTATACTCTCTCTATACTATCTTGACATTGAAATCTTGCTATACTCTCTCTATACTGTTCTTGAAGTCTTACTCGTTTTATACAGTTATTGATTTTTACTTCTGTACATGCATAGCATTACCTATGCTAAATGAACATGTAAACCACTTAAAGTATGTTAGAACTTGAGATGTAAATCCTACTAAGTGATTCGCTCACATGGTTGATTGCTAATATTTTCAAGAAATTTGGATAGCAACCAACACTCGGAGGGGAATGAGACTGAGTGATGAGTGATAGAATTTCCACCTCATGAGCTATCAATTTGTTATGTCATTGGTGTCTAAATTGTAATTTTCTATTATGCCAGTTGTATTAATCCACTTGATTAGAACTTGTTAAGGCTTGAGGCCTAGTAGTTGGGTCATGGAAATGTATGTATTCGTCAGTCGATTGGTTGTAATAATCGTCGTCTCGTACTATTGGTATTATTTAAAAATCTGGATCTTAGTTTTTTTGCGCACTCTGTTATTTATCAAAAAAAAAAATCTCTTAAAGTCTCGATTGAGTGGGTTCTATATAAAAGCTCGTCGTGCCACGGGTAATCTCCCGCGCTCAGGGCGTGACATGTGAGGGGACTCTTCCACACTAAGGGTCTTAAGATTATAGACTCTATAGGCTCTAGACTTATCTAAATACCAAAGGAATATCCCTTCTTCACTCTTGGGCTCAAACTTGTCAAAACCTCTTTTATCATTGTTATGAACAAAGCACTTTGACCCAAAAACTTTCATGTGAAAGAGAGATGTCTTTTTACCTTTCAGCAGCTCATAAGGAGTCAATTTGGTGAGTGGCCTTACCATTGAGCGGTTGATTATATAACATGATGTGTTTACCGCTTCTGCCCAAAATCTCCTTGGTAGTTGCTTTTCAGCAAGCATTGTGTGTGCCATCTCTATGAGAGCTCTATTCTTCCTCTTAACTACCCCATTTTGTTCAGGAGTCCTTGGTGATGAAAACCTATGATTTATTCCTTCAGTCCTACACAGATTATCAAAGTCAACATTGTCAAATTCACCACCATGATCTAAAATTATGTTGAAAATTTTGAACTTACCGTCTTGCTTCACTTGCATATAGAGTGCCTGAAACTCATCAAAAATATTATTTTTATGTGCAAGATAAAACATCCAAGTGAATCTAGTAAAGTCATCTACTAAAACATAATCATATCTTTTACCACTTAAGCTAGCTGTTTTGGTTGGACCAAACAAATCCATGTGAATTAGTTCAAGTGGTTTAGATGATAGGTGTTCAATTCTGCTTTTAAATGACTTTCTAGTTTGTTTTCCTTGAGCACATGCATCACCAATTCTAGAGTTCAGTTTGAATTTAATTTTAGGCAATCCTTTGACAATAGAATGCTTCACCAATTTATGAAGGGTATTGTAGCTAGTATGACCTAGTCTGCGATGCCACAAGCATGCTAATTCAAATTTGGGTGCATCAAGATAAAGATTTATGTGAGTAGGGTCATCTAAGTCAATCATGTACACGTTGTTGACTCTTTTACCAGAAACTTGGTTTCTTTTGAATTAGGGTGCAAGATCCTACATTCATTAGAGTCAAAGACTACAGTATGACCTTTATCACACAGTTGACGTATACTCAGCAAATTATACTCCAGACCATCAACAAGCAATACATTATCAATTGAGTTGGAGGGGTTCTTACCAACTTTACCTGTACCGATGATCTTTCCTTTGTTGTTTCCTCCGAACGTGACATGTCCAGCTTTCTTTTCTACCAGGAGACAGAATTTGGTTCTATCTCCAGTCATGTGTCTTGAGCAGCCACTGTCAAGATACCAATGATTGTGTACGGATGCAAGACACTCCTGCACAAAGACTTAAGTGACAATGTTTGGAACCCAAGGATAATTAGGTCCCAATAATTTCTTCATTTCTGTCAAGCAAGATAACACAGATTTTGAGATCCAGACTTTCTTAGTATTTTTGTTTTTCTTACTTTGCTGGGGGTTCTGGTTTTTCTTTTCTTCATAACCATTTCTTTTCTTTCCTTTAGCTTCTTGAGTTTTATGGGTTTTGGGAATGGTGGAAAAGGATTGTTTGTTAGACCATTTGTTCCAGTTGGTTGGTCTAGAGGAATAGGAGGTGTCATAGTACCTAGGCTGTTGAGATTGAGTGAACCTATGACCATAGGAAACATAACTACCCCTAACCCATGAAGGTGTCAACCTATCTCTCGTTCAATCCATCTGTAGCAGTCTCTAGATGAAGGATGTGTCGACCTCCTGTTATGAAAGTGTCGACCTGTCTCTCGTTCTACCCATTTACAATGGTCTATGTTTGGGAGACGTGTCGAGTCCTTGTTACTCGGGTGTAGCACCCCTGATAATTTAAGGAACAAAATTCCTAAATAAATTAAAATCGGCATAGAAATATTTAGTTATACGCTTAATGAGCTTTAATACTTATAACATTTTAACAGCCCAAAAGTAAATACACCGCAATAAAGATAGCCCATTTAGTTAAATATATAATTACAAAACCTTAATCAAAAGATTTCGACTCATATATGACAAATGGGTTGAAAGTCACGAATACAATTCTCAATGACAACCACATATATAAATATATGTGGAAACAATTAACTAAAATCCAACAACAAGAGCCCATTTACATGCTACCCAAATAAAACCCAAAACCCTCTAGGCCAGTGTAACAATCAACCCAATACCCTTTTAAAATGCCACCCTCGTAAGCCAACCCAAAAACCCACAAATATGTATGCATGATATAAAGCCCAACATGCAACCCATAACCAACCCATGTTCTCAAGCCCATGTGCCACAAACCATTAAACCACATGATCACCGTAGCTCAAATAAACTCAAAGCCAGCAGACCAAACCACAAAACCCACGTGAGCCTTTTTACAAACTAACCATGTAACCCACGTATGCAACCCGAAAACCCAACCCAAAATGCATGCTCGAACATGCATGGCACTGACTGTTAGGGTTTCAATGGCCAAACTTGGTTAGCGGCTGTACAAACGGCAAGGGGGTTATCATCACATGGAAAGGATTCAAACCTTGCTAACACTGGTTCGATCACCCCGTTTAGGATCCCCATCCCTATAAAAATCACGCTAAACCCCCGAGGCACTTCTTTTCTCTGCTTGCAAACTCCTCCACGTTGGCATTTCGTTGTCCATCTTCTTCCTAGAGCTGCTCACTGTCGTTCGTTGCCACCAGGAGAAGCCTCTCCTACTCTTCCTCCTGCGGCTGAGACTTGAAGGAGCGTCATCTCCTTCTTCTTCTTCCTATTGCCGTTCCCTCCTGTTACTGCTGTTGCAGCACCAGCATCCTTTGCAACCGAGAAGTAGACATGAAGGGCGCCCATCCCCCTTCCTTTTTCCTCCTGCTGACAACCAAGCACCAGTTCCTCTGCTACCCACGTTGCTGTTGCTATTATTTTGAAGCATCCTCAATCTTCTTCTTCCTCCTGTTGCTGTGGAAGCGGCAGAAGTTCTTCATCTTCCATCGCCTGCTCAAAGCAGAGTCTCGTTCTACTCGTCCTTCACTGTTCATCGTCTCAATCATCACAAAAGGTAGGTGTTCTCTCTGATAGCTAAACTCAATTAACAAGGATAATACATACTCCTATGATCATAACAACATGCTTATATCTCATGTTCGAGTTCATAGTCTCAAGTTTCTCGTAGGTCTTCTCGATATCAAGTTAAAGCAGTTAATATTAAACCTTAATATAACCTCTGCATGTGTATACCATATTCTTTTGATGCATCCGTAGGTGTTCTGGCATCAAGCTAAACCTGTTAAGAACAATTAAACCTTAATATGGTCTCTGCATATATGTTTATACCTTAATCTTTAATGCATCTGTAGGTGATCTCTCATCTAAGCCAAACTATTAAATAGATCTAGACATTTTACTACATGATTTTTACGTGTTTTGGTTAAATACTATAGAAGTTAGTTATGGAGTTTTCGCCTTAATAGCTTGTTCGTGGGTACCGGAGTCTCCTTTAGCCATGAAAATTTATGGGCATACTAGTGGGATGGAGATCGAGGCAGTGGGAGTGATTGCACCATTTTCCGTGTCTCCTATCTCAAGATCCCCCATCTCTCAACGAAAAATTATGTTGAACACCCGGTTAGGGAGAGTTTTTTGAGCCCGTCATTTCGGTATATCATAGGCTCGATTCCGACGCGGTTACCTCGAGAAAGGAGAGGACTAAAGAGCTGACACAATTTGTTAATGAAATGACGACAAGTCTATTGTCGTCAAATCCTTTTGACGACGTAACACAAAGTCGTCAAATTATATATATATATATCTTGTAATTATATCTTTAAAACTGCATATCTATTAAAATATGTAACAGAAAATTATAAAAATTATATATATGGAATTCTCATATTTTTCTCCTAATTATCATATATTTTATTTTAAATAAATAAATGTGTCTTTGATGATATATTTTTAAAATTATTCAATTAAATAGATATTGACGTGAATTTTTATTAAATAAATTAAGTTGAAAATCATAGAATTAACGTCCCTCCAAGTGGACGCTAATTAATAAATGACACTACACACGGACGTCAATTAAAATAAGTTTATTTAATTATAATTAATTATAGAATTAGATGGACGTGAATTCTATAATTAACGCATTCATGTTCTCACTGTTTTCTTCCAATTTTGACCCATACCTCAGGACTTTTGGCACTCTCATCTCACGTCCCTAGATGGAGCCCTTTTTCATGATTGGTTCACGTTATACACCTCAACTCTCGGTGACATACGAGTCCTCCGTCGGACATTCCGTTCCTTCGGACTGGTAAGTTAGTCATTGGGACCTCCGTAAGTCTCCGCTAGCCTTGGATTCCCTCAAGGCAGCCGAGCTGGTTGTACCCTAAAAACCTCAGGATCCGATCCTTGTCACTTTGGTTTTCCGTTAGCATTGACACTCTACTCCTTTTGGAATCTTCTTATCATCAATTCGAGAACATAACCCTTTGACTCTGTATTTGGCCAAATCTGATTCTGAAACATTAAGGGCCATGGGTCCGCGACTTTTCAGTGCCAGGTAGGACGGAAGTCCAATTCTGTAAACCATGATAATTCTGGGTGTGGCATTGCACCAAACTCTATACATCTGTTATATTCTGTTATTCTGTTATATCTGTTATTCTGCAAACTCTGTTAATTATGTTAAATCTGTTATTCTGATAATTTATAGCTTGGTTATTTTGATAATTTAGATTTTCTGTTAGATTGCTTATATTTATTGGAACTCTGTTATATTCTGGCCAATTCTGAAGTTATATTCATCTAAGTATCTGTCCTTGTTATATTCTGATAGCTTGTCCTTGACTCTGCATGGGAATTCATCCCTATTTCTCTTGAGCTCGTAACTGCCTTTGACTTTAATATTCATCTTTCCCGTTAGATTGATCATCATGACTTTCTAGTTCCATGCCTTGCATCGTCATGAACATGTTAATTGGCCAATCACTTATATTCTACTTGATGAGAGATGTAATTCCTACCGAGCTTTTTGCTCACCAGCCTATTTTCAACATTTTTCAGGTAATGACATTGAAGATAGTCCATCAGATGGGGAAGGGCAAGAGTGTTGAGTGTTTTGGAAAAAGCAAGCCGATGTCTTTTAGTTTTCTTGAGTCTTATCTTGTCCTTGAGTCTTCTTCCCTTGTTAAAGCATTTGAGTCTTTTCTTTTTCTCATGTAAGTGGAGTCAAGTTATGTAATTGACATTTGATTATCAATAGAGATTTATATTTTGTCAACATGGTCTAGCCTTGGAATATTATGACTTATGTTTGCTCTGATTATTCACGACTGTATCACTGCCGCGTTCCGAACAACATGTTCCGATGCTATCGGTTCGGGGCGTGATAGTTTGTGGTATCAGAGCCTAGGCTTATTAAACCCTAGGTCTTGACTATAGGTTGCCATAAGTTCTAGATTCAACTCCATTATCGCCCGGTGAGATTGGGTAGAACCTTGGGTTAAGAGCTAAAAAGGAATTATAATACTAATAATATCAGCTTATGAAAATAGCTTAGTAAAATTTCACGAGAATTACTTGATAATCTTACACGAGATTGTTTGTGTCTTGTAGAACTAGATAGATAACAATGGCCGCTGAGCGTGCCCAATGGCCTGAGATGCAAACGACGGTTCAAGGATTGACTCAGGCTCTTCAGCGGGTAGCCGAGGGTGGAGCCAATCGTGGAGCTGGAGAGTTACATCGTGAGTTCCGGAGCCTCAATCCCCCTAGGTTTAGTGGAACCCCTGATCCTGATATAGCGGAATACTGGACAAAAGAGATGGAAAGAATCTTCAGAGTAATGCAATGCTCAGACCAAGATAAGGTCCTCTTAGCAACATTCCAACTAGAGAAAGATGCAAGGGCTTGGTGGGAGTCCATGGAAGCAACCTTGTCAAATGATAAAGGGGCATGGGTAGAATTCTTAGAACACTTCAATGAGAAGTATTTCTCGGAGAGAGTTCGGGAAAGAAAGGCGGGAGAATTTGCCTCCCTTAAACAAAGGAGTATGTTTGTGGCGGAATATGAAGCCCAGTTCTCGAGGTTGTCACGATATGCGCCTCATTTGATTATGACGGAAGATGAAAGCTAGAAGGTTTTTAAATGGATTAAGACTGTAGTACATACCCCAGTTGGCACCGATGGATATTCAATCATGTGCCGAGATGGTTAAGAGAGCTCAATTATTTGAAGACGCTATGGAATTATCCGACAAAGTTAAGGCGAGAATGGAGAAGAAGAAATTAGGTAATGGCAACAAGAGGCTTAATGAGGGAAACGACGTTCCAAACGGCAAGAAGCCTAAGGGAGCAAAGTGCAAGCATTGTGGGAATGATGGTCACAAATCTGAGAAGTGTCGCTGGAAGAATGGAGCTTGCTTTCGCTGTGGAAGCCAGGAGCATAAGGTAGCGGATTGCCCCCTTCCTAAAGATCAACCTCAGTAGGCAAAGGATCATAAGGAAGCACAGCATTGAGGACAATTACAAGCAATAAGACAAATCGAACCTACTGACGATAAAGTAACTAGAGGTACCCCTTAACTTGGCCTCGTTCCTTGGGTTGTTCATTAGCATGCCTAGATGATTTAGTCTCATGAATGGAAAACTAGAACTAGATACACCACTGATATAGATTGGAAAAGAATTTCATTGAATTTGGGGACCAAATTCTTCTAAGTGGGGGAGGGTGTAGCACCCCTGATAATTTAAGGAACAAAATTCATAAATAAATTAAAATCGGCATAGAAATATTTAGTTATATGCTTAATGAGCTTTAATACTTATAACATTTTAACAGCCCAAAAATAAATACACCGCAATAAAGATAGCCCATTTAGTTAAATATATAATTACAAAACCTTAATCAAAAGATTTCGACTCATATATGACAAATGGGTTGAAAGTCACGAATACAATTCTCAATGACAACCACATATATAAATATATGTGGAAATAATTAACTAAAATCCAACAACAAGAGCCCATTTACATGCTACCCAAATAAAACCCAAAACCCACTAGGCCAGCGTAACAATCAACCCAATACCCTTTTAAAATGCCACCCTCGTAAGCCAACCCAAAAACCCACAAATATGTATGCATGTTATAAAGCCCAACATGCAACCCATAACCAACCCATGTTCTCAAGCCCATGTGCCCCAAACCATTAAAGCACATGATCACCGTAGCTCAAATAAACTCAAAGCCAGCAGACCAAACCACAAAACCCACGTGAGCCTTTTTACAAACTAACCATGTAACCCACGTATGCAACCCGAAAACCCAACCCAAAATGCATGCTCGAGCATGCATGGCACTAACTGTTAGGGTTTCAATGGCCAAACTTGGTTAGCGGCTGTACAAACGGCAAGGGGGTTATCATCACATGGAAAGGATTCAAACCTTGCTAACACTGGTTCGATCACCCCGTTTAGGATCCCCATCCCTATAAAAATCACGCTAAACCCCCGAGGCACTTCTTTTCTCTGCTTGCAAACTCCTCCGCGTTGGCATTTCGTTGTCCATCTTCTTCCTGGAGCTGCTCGCTGTCGTTCGTTGCCACCAGGAGAAGCCTCTCCTACTCTTCCTCCTGCGGCTGAGACTTGAAGGAGCGTCATCTCCTTCTTCTTCTTCCTGCTGTCGTTCCCTCCTATTGATGCCATTGCAGCACCAGCATCCTTTACAACCTAGAAGTAGACGTGAAGGGCGCCCATCCCCCTTCCTTCTTCCTCCTGCAGACAACCAAGCACCAGTTCCTCTGCTACCCACGTTGTTGTTGCTGTTGTTTTGAAGCATCCTCAATCTTCTTCTTCCTCCTATTGCTGTGGAAGTGGCAGAAGTTCTTCATCTTCCATCCCCTGCTCGAAGCAGAGTCTCGTTCTACTCGTCCTTCACTGTTCATCGTCTCAATCATCACAAAAGGTAGGTGTTCTCTCTGACAGCTAAACTCAATTAACAAGGATAATACATACTCCTATGATCATAACAACATGCTTATATCTCATGTTCGAGTTCATAGTCTCAAGTTTCTCGTAGGTCTTCTCGATATCAAGTTAAAGCAGTTAATATTAAACCTTAATATAACCTCTGCATGTGTATACCATATTCTTTTGATGCTTCCGTAGGTGTTCTCGGCATCAAGCTAAACCTGTTAAGAACAATTAAACCTTAATATGGTCTCTGCATATATGTTTATACCTTAATCTTTAATGCATCTGTAGGTGATCTCTCATCTAAGCCAAACTATTAAATAGATCTAGACATTTTACTACATGATTTTTACGTGTTTTGGTTAAATACTATAGAAGTTAGTTATGGAGTTTTCGCCTTAATAGCTTGTTCATGGGTACCGGGGTCTCCTTTAGCCATGAAAATTTATGGGCGTACTAGTGGGATGGAGATCGAGACAGTGGGAGTGATTGCACCATTTTCCATGTCTCCTATCTCAAGATCCCCCATCTCTCAACGAAAAATTATTTTGAACACCCGGTTAGGGAGAGTTTTTTGAGCCCGTCATTTCGGTATATCGTAGGCTCGATTCCGATGCGGTTACCTCGAGAAACGAGAGAACTAAAGAGTTGACACAATTTGTTAATGAAATGACGACAAGTCTATTATCGTCAAATCCTTTTGACGACGTAACACAAAGTCGTAAAATTATATATATATATCTCTCTCTATATATATATATCTTGTAATTATATCTTTAAAACTTCATATCTATTAAAATATGTAACAGAAAATTATAAAAATTATATATCTAGAATTCTCATATTTTTCTCCTAATTATCATATATTTTATTTTAAATAAATAAATGTGTCTTTGAATATATATTTTTTAAAATTATTCAATTAAATAGATATTGACGTGAATTTTTGTTAAATAAATTAAGTTGAAAATCATAGAATTAACGTCCCTCCAAGTGGACGCTAATTAATAAATGACACTACACACAGACGTCAATTAAAATAAGTTTATTTAATTATAGTTAATTATAGAATTAGATGGACGTGAATTCTATAATTAACGCATTCATGTTCTCACTGTTTTCTTCCAGTTTTGACCCATACCTCGGGTCTTTTGGCACTCTCATCTCACGTCCGTAGATGGAGCCCTTTTTCATGATTGGTTCACGTTATACACCTCAACTCTCGGTGACATACGAGTCCTCCGTCAGACATTCCGTTCCTTCGGACTGGCAAGTTAGTCATTGGGACCTCCGTAAGTCTCCGCTAGCCTTGGATTCCCTCAAGGCAGCCGAGCTGGTTGTACCCTAAAAATCTCAGGATCCGATCCTTGTCACTTTGGTTTTCCGTTAGCCTTGACACTCTACTCCTTTTGGAATCTTCTTATCATCAATTCGAGAACATAACCCTTTGACTCTGTATTTGGCCAAATCTGATTCTGAAACATTAAGGGCTGTGGGTCGGCGACTTTTCAGTGCCAAGTAAGACGGAAGTCTAATTCTGTAAACCATGGTAATTCTGGGTGTGGCATTGCACCAAACTCTGTACATCTGTTATATTCTGTTATTCTGTTATATCTGCTATTCTGCAAACTCTGTTAATTATGTTAAATCTGTTATTTTGATAATTTGTAGCTTGGTTATTTTGATAATTTAGATTTTCTGCTAGATTGCTTATATTTATTGGAACTCTATTATATTCTGGCCAATTCTGAAGTTATGTTCATCTAAGTATCTGTCCTTGTTATATTCTGATAGCTTGTCCTTGACTCTGCATGGGAATTCATCCCTATTTCTCTTGAGCTCGTAACTGCCTTTGACTTTAATATTCGTCTTTCCCGTTAGATTGATCATCATGATTTTCTAGTTCCATGCCTTGCATCGTCATGAACATGTTAATCGGCCAATCACTTATATTCTGCTTGATGAGAGATATAATTCCTACTGAGCTTTTTGCTCACCAGCCTATTTTCAACATTTTTCAAGTAATGACATTGAAGATAGTCCATCAGATGGGGAAGGGCAAGAGTGTTGAGTGTTGTGGGAAAAGCAAGCCGATGTCTTTTAGTTTTCTTGAGTCTTATCTTGTCCTTGAGTCTTCTTCCCTTGTTAAAGCATTTGAGTCTTTTCTTTTTCTCATGTAAGTGGAGTCAAGTTATGTAATTGACATTTGATTATCAATAGAGATTTATATTTTGTCAACATGGTCTAGCCTTGGAATATTATGACTTATGTTTGCTCTGATTATTCACGACCGTATCGCTGTCGCGTTCCGAACTACACGTTCCGATGTTATCAGTTCGGGGCGTGACATCGGGTGTCGACCTGTTGGTGCAAACCTAGGGTATTGTTAGGTGTTTGACCATGTGGGTGTCGACCTGTCCTGAAGGTAGAGCCGACCTGTTCCAACATTAGAACGGTTCCTTCTTTTGGGATGTGCAGACTTAGGCTTGGATTGGTGTCGGCCTATTTGGGATTTTTGGTGAACCTTTTTGGGTTGATGAGAAGTTCTGTTGATTGATTCTCCTACCTTTTCTTTTCCTTTTTTTTCAACATTTTCTTGGTGTGTTGTTTTGGAGGTTGATGCTTGGGAAGATGAGACAAAGGTGGTAGTTTTTAGCCCAAAATGTTTTCTTCTTGGTTGGCTCATACCCTAGCCCTTCCCTGTTGAAGTTTAATTTAGTTCCTAGTAGGGTGTTCAAGTTCTCACTTCCATCAACAAATTTTTCAAGAGCAGTTTGTTCATCTGCTAGGTCCTTTTGAAGTTTTTCATTTTCTTTCAACAGTTGAGAGTTGACTTGTTTAAAGGCATCAGACTTTTTATTACACAGATTGTTGTCTTTCACATAGCCTTGTATTTTTAGTTTCAACTCATCAATTTCATCTCTCAGGCTTTCATTTTCATCCTCCAAATCTTTCATCTCTTTTCTTCCTTCTACAAGATTTTCATTCATTTTTCTTAGATCCTCAATCTCAGTTTCTAGGGAGATTATCTTTTCATTAAGAGTTTTATCATGCACAAAGGAATCAACCTTCTTCTTTAAGGTTTTATTTTCTTTTCTGTACACTTCATACTTATTCATCAATTCGAATTAAGCCTCTTCCTAATCATCAGTAGAGAAGTGTTCAAAGGGAGAGCTCACCTCGCTACCATTTTTTCCTTTGGCCATCAGGTAGAGATCATCTTTCTCCTCTTCAGAGGAGTTGTCTTCAGTCTCTCCCTCTTCTTCATCACTCCAGTTGTACACCATGGCCTGTTTCTTCTTGCCCTTCCACCTGGGCATTGCTTTCTTAGCTCCTTCTGGACACTCAGACTTGATGTGTCCTGGTTTCCTACAAGAATAGCAGGCAAGCTTTTCAGACTTCTTAACATTTTCAGGTCTTGGCCTGAAACCTCTTTATAGCTGAGGCTTCCTCTTTGTGAAGCATGTACCTTCCTTTCTTAAAAATCTTCTAAACTTCCTTGTCAACAGAGCAACTTTATCCTCTTCTGTGTTGCTACTTGAAGGCTCTTCATCTTCAGATAAGTCCTTGGTGCTTGGTCCAGCTTTGAGAGCCAGAGGCTTCTTTTTACTTACCTCAGTCTCTTTGTTCTTCAGATTCATCTCATAGGTCATCAGGGACCCTATGAGTTCTTCTACCTTGATGGTAGTCAAGTCTTTAGATTCTTCAACCACTATGGCCTTTGTATACCAAACAGGGGTTAGTGATCTCAGAATCTTCCTTACTATCTCCTACTCGGAATAGGTCTTACCTAGCTCAGTCGAGCCATTAGTGAGCATGGTTAGCCTAGCATACATGTCCGAAATGGACTCATCAGATTTCATTCTAAAATTTTCATATTCAGACACTAGCATGTTTGTTTTGGTTGCACGTACCTACTGTGTCCCTTCATATATTACCTCAAGACGGTCCTACATTTCTTTTGCAGTTGCGCAAGTTGACACCCTTAAGAACTCTGTTGGATGAAGGGAGCACTGCATAATGTGCTTGGCACCCCAATTCAGCGTCGATGTTCTGATCTATTCCTTAGTCCATGTGTCATCATCTGGAGGCAGCTCAAATGGTCCCCTGCTGATCACTCGCCAGACTTCATGATCCTGGGCTTTAATGAAAACCTGCATGCGATTTTTCTAGTAAAGATAATTTGTCCCAGTGAAAAAGGGAGGTCTATTTATGGAATGCCCTTCAGCCATAGGACTCTTAGTCGCCATATCACCAGTTCTCTCAAGGTCATTAGACCACATACAAAGAGACTAGCTCTGATACCACGTGTAGAGTGGTGATAGGCAGATCTAGAGGGGAGGGGTGAATAGATCAGCCCCTTTTTGCCCTTCTTAGCGGAAATAAAGGCTAGATCCAAAACTAAGACTAGTAAAGCAAGAGTTAGTTGATAGCTAACATGCTAGATGCACAAATGATAATCATGAGCGTTCCTACCAAGCATCTAGTGTTAGTGCTCAATGGAAAAGAAACCACAAGACACAAGATTTAAGGTGGTTCGGTCTCTATCCAGAGACATACGTCCACCCCTCACACAACTCGGTGAGGCTTCACTAGTGCAAAGGCACTACCACTGATTCACAGCTTTTAATCAGAGAGATAAACTCTCACAACTCCGCTGCCAAACAGCTTGAGGGTACACAACCCTGAAACCCATAGACCAGTGAGCACACCGTCTGTCTTCTTACTCACAGGTAGGGAACAAGGTAAGTGTATATGTTTTCAAAGAAAAATAAAGTTGTAAAAAGAACAACCAGACAGAGTATGACAAAGAAGTTCTATGGGAAGGAAAACTCCTGTCTGGGAAGGAATTGGAGGAATCCTTGGTTCTCTTCTTGTTCTTCCTGGTTCGTCACCACAACCTCAAGAGGGAAGGACGATCTTGCTTCCAGCTCTCAAGGGAACCGGATGGAGTTTCACAGATCCTTTCTGCCTTGCTATGAGATCTCCTTGAGTGAGAAAGAAGAGTGTCTGCTACGTTGCACTCACTCCAGTAGCACCAAGAAGGAGATGGCTTCGTGAGCAAGCTTCTACGTTGCTACCCTTTTTTTCTTTCTCCTTGCCTAACTCTTTGAACTGGAGCTCATGCTCCTGATATATTGGTACGGCAACTCTAACGTTATCCACTGTAGAAGCTAAACCCAGAATGTCACATCCACATTATTTGATGAGCTTCCTTTGCATCGTTGACCCTTGTCTGTCATGCCTACTGGTATGTGGGTAGGTAGGGGACCATATCATGAATGGTACCGTCCTTTCAGAGGATGTCTGTAATACCCTGGATTCTTATTGGGTCTTTCGGATCCTTCTCGGAGAGTTTCGGATCACTTTTGTGGGTCCTGAGTTGAGTTTTACGATCTACGTGGGTTTTTCTCTCGTACTAGTTACGGAACCCTGTGGTGAGTTTATTAGTCAGTTCATCGACTCGTGGACGTTACAGTTGCGATGTACTCTTCCCGAGGATCGTTTCGACTATTTTTTCGTATTTTTCTAAATTAGTGGATTTTCAGGCAAAAAATCGGAATTTTTAAAAATTAGGAAAATTTCTTAATTTCTTTCTTTTTCTTTCTTCTTCCTCTCTCCTCCCTTCTCATTCGCGCGCGACCCACTCTCTCTCTCCCATTTTCTCTCTTCTCTTGCCCTCCCGGCTCCGGCTGCAAACGGAGGAGGTATGGGCAGGCTGAGGAGATACCGTGGGGGTGGTCCGGAGCGCGATGAGGCGAGGACTGGACTGTTTCTGGCGCGATCCCGAACGGTGGATTCAAAGCCGACGGTCGAGCTTGCGATGCGATTTTCGGCGCGATTTAGTCACTTCGGTGCATGAAATCTTCGGTGGAGGTAGGGAGACAGATCATCTACTTCTCTGCTACATTCTCTCGTAGTTTCACGTCGAACGGTGAGCATACGAGTGGGTTTCTTTCGAGTTTGGGAAAACCATGCTTTTGGGGTGTTCGTTAGGTTCGCTAGAAAACGGCGACGGTTTTCAGATTAGTTAGTTCCATTGGAACCCCCAGCATGTTAGCATTCCATTCCCGCAAGTTTCATCGCGATCGGTGGCCATTCGGGGCCAATACGAGCCCGGAAACCCCGGTGACTCAATTTGGGATGATTCGGTAGAATCGCCCGTTTCTTGCGTTTTTGGTGTCGATTGGACCCCTTCCAGTTTGTGGAAGGTTTGTGGGGTCATTAGGGTGTATCCCCCTTCGTTTAGACGCGAATGGGGCATGGAGAGGCCGTGATCGGCCGATCCCATCGTTTTCCCGCCGTGACGCCCTAAACGGTTTAACAGTAACCGTTTTCAAGCTTGGGCGGTCCAGTAGTGACCGTTTCATGTTTTGGCGCGGTCCATGAGTGGACCGTTTTATCCTTTGAACGGCGCGAGGGAAACCGTTCGGTTTCCCTTAGTCGCGTTGGTCCATTGGGCGGTCGCGCGATAGACCGTTCAGCTCCCTTAAGCAGTCCTTTGCTAGACCGTTTCGTGTTGTTGACCTTGGTCAACAGTTTTAAGTCGGTTGATGGAGCGGCCCTCCTCTCGACCGTTCTGTGTCTTGGGCGGTCCTTTGCTAGACCGCTATTAACCGTTTGACCGAGTTACTGTTTTAAGTAGTTGGATTGAGCGGCCTTATTCTAGACCGCCTAGTCCCTTTGAGCGGCCCATTTGTTGACCACGTAAGTCCGTGGGGCGGCTCAGTGGTAGACCACCCAGTGGTTTGACTGGGGGTGTTGGTTGTCGACTGGCCTTAACGGCCCATCGAACGACCGTCCCATTCATTTGGCGGTGCTATGATGGATCGTTTATATCATTGCACGGCCCATCATACGATCGTTTTGTGTCCGTGCCTCTATCGTTAGTAAGTGGCCCTGTACTTGACCGCCTATGTTGCTGAGCGGTCAAGCATTAGACCGCCTACTACCAGAGAGTTGTATTTCCATTGTTTTGACTTCTAATCATCTTGGCTTGACCTTATGGTTTGCCCGTTGTCCTGTGGATGTCTTTTGACATCCTATGAGGGCTGAGACCATTTGATCAGGTAGCCAACAATGCCCTTAGCTCAAGTAGTGTCTCGTACTACTCCTACAGCTTCTGAGTCAGTGTTTTGGTTCTGGTCAACCCGGTGAGATCCAGTGGTTGACATGTGATCTCGCGAGTGTCTCGTCTATTCTGAGTAGATCGAGACATGGTTCTGGACACTTTCGAGGTATTGTCTTACCTCGGGTTGCATGTCCAGGTGTTTTGGGGACCTTTTGGTGATCCCTCCGGTCTCCGTGAATCGTGTTAAAGTGGAGGCGTGGATCGGGTGATCCCTTGTCGTTTCTTACCAATGTTTTACCATGCTCTGTCTTAGGATTAGATCGATTGGCGGCTTGTACTACTTCGTGCGATGATCTCGACCCTGAGTCTTCTGAATCAAGGATCGTTGTATTGAAGGTCTAGCTGTCTTGTCCTGAGTCTGTTGGTTGTTTGGTATGCTGCCTTGGTGCTTCGTAGTACATGGGATAGTGCCTTCTTGGCTTGTCTGTACTCCAGCACTCGTGTTTTTGAGTCTCTGTGTCTAGTGAGCCTCCACTAGTCGTAGCCTCACGACCTCGAGTGTCGGCCCACCTGTGAGTGGTGGTGGGGCAGTTCCCGAGATACGGTTTGTAAGCTAGTTTCTGTGGGCCCCTGCTTTATGGTAACGTCCTGCTGGGGGGGGGGGGGAACTAGCTAGAGGCCTGGCTCTAGGCATGAGCTGGTGTGTGCACACGTGGTCAGGGGCGTTTGGACAAACGTAGATGCGCGTGACCCTGACTAGTCAATCATTATTGTTGTTCCTTGTTCCTGAATCGGTTCCGTGGTTCATAGAGTATCTCAGTCTCCGTCGTTCTCGGCGTCCGTAGCGAGATTCTTGCGGCGCATGTTGTGCCCATGTGGTTTTGATGATGGTTTTGATGATTGGTTTTGATGTGAGTTATTCACTGTGAGTCATCTGGCTGTGTGTGTCATCATGCTATTATTCAGTCATTCTCTGATAATAATGCTTTCCTTTTTCTGCTCGATTAATTCATGTTTTATCATGTAAGTGAATGGAGTTCATACGACTGTCAGATAACATGCTCTATTTAATTCTATCTAAACTCTGTCTGCACAGTCTCCACAGCAGTGCGTCAACGCATTGTGCTGATGCGTCGACTCTCCAGTCATATTTGTCTCTGTCCACACAGTAGTGCGTCAACGCATTGAGCTGATGCGTCGACTCTTCAGTTCAGTTTCTTCAAGTCTATACATCGTTCCTCAAAGGCTAAGTGTGTACATCCTTCCAAGCTTCAAGTCTACACATTGGGTTGTCAGGCTTCAACTCTATACATTCAATTGTTAGGCCCAAGTCTGTACACTCGTTGTTAGAGGCCTGAACTTAACTGAAGTCTATACACTGGACTCTGTTTCATAAAGTCTGTACATCGTGTTCATTCAAGTTCACATCAAGTCTGTACAGCCGTTCACTGGTGAAATCTATACACTAGTCAGTGGAAAGTCTATACACTAGTTTCTGTCTTCAAAGTCTATACAGCGGCTGTCTTCGAATTTGAAGTCTGTACACTAGCCTCAGCTATTCAAGTCTATACACTGGACTGTTAGGTCATGTCTATACACTGGTTCTCAATGTACACACTTATTCATTGTGCTGCTTCACGCATAAAGTCTATACATCCACCGTGGATCTTCAAGTCTGTACATCCACAGTGGAACTTCGAAGTCTGTACACCGCTTGTGCCTCAACAAGTCTGTACACTGGTTCAAAGTCTACACAACGCCTCTTTGATTCTAAGTCTTTAAGTTCATTGAGTCTATACAATGCTTTGCATTCTTTAGAGACTGTACAGAGTTTAGACTTAAACTGATGACTTCGTTTCATCTGCCTGACAGGGACTAAAAGGGCCAGGCTGTTTGGTCACTGGAACACACAAATGCATCAACGCCTTGATCAAGTGGCGTGGACGCAGTAGTTCAAACAATCAAGAAAGAAGCTTACTGGATTACTCTGGTGCGTCAACGCATTCATCAAGTGGCGTCGACGCAGCAGGTTGATGGATCGACAAGGTGACCAGAGAGTGTGAGAGGGCTGAAGCCATCTAAGTTCAGATGATGGAACACTAATGCGTCAACGTAGCATGATGAGAGCGTCGAAGCAGCACGCCCATCTGCTGAAGACTTGATCACTGGATCATCAATGCGTCAACGCCACTGGTTGTAAGCGTTGACGCAGCAGTTAAAAAGGCTAGGCTGTTTGTTCACTGGAACGTATCCATGCGTCAACGCCATTGCTAGACAGCGTCGAGCAGCCATTGAGCCTGATAGGCATCTAGCTCGGAGACAGTTTAGAAGGTTAACGCTGGAGTTCTTAGCGTCCACGCAGCATGCAAACAAGCCGAACTATTAGTTGCAGAAACACACCACTGCGTCAACACTTTAGCCTAGCAGCGTCAACGTAGCATGTCTATCCGCCAAATACATTGATCACTGGACTGCCGATGCCGATGCGTCAACGCAGCAAGCTGATGGAGTCAACGCAGCAGACTTGTGTCCTGCTGGTCGAATGTCGTTGATTTGACGGGCACGTGATCCGAGGTGCCTGGCTCGTGAACCAGGATACTGCCACGTGGTCCGAATTTCTAGGGCAGGAAACGTGGAAGCCACACTCGCCCAGTGTGCTGCTGCTGCTATATATACGAGTCTTCATCCTCGGTAGAAGACTGATCGAAGAAGAAGCCTGGAGAGCAGAAAGCCCTTCGATCCAGAAAAAGAAAAGAAGAAGAAAAAGAGAAGAAGAAGAAAGAGAGCAATGATCAAAAGAGCAGAAGAAGAAGAGAAAAGAAGAGATAGGGAGAGCCTGCGAAAGAGAAGAAAATAGAGAGTGAGAGCAGTAGAAGAAAGAGAGAAAGATTGCGTGAGCTGAGAAGAAGAAAGAAGAGGATGAAAAGAAGAGAGGAGAGTTCTATTGAAGACCTGTTCAGTCTGTTCGTGGATCAAATCCAGAACGACTATTGTGTTTCATTTCCAGCCTTTGTCGCTGTTCCTTTTATGTTTTCTTATTTTTCATTTTGCTTCTCTGGTTAGCTTTGTTCTTCCGATTGCCCTGTTGGGGATCGGGTTCCTCCTGGTGAGTCAGGACAAGGGAGATCTGATCTCCGGTTGCAAGTAGCTGGGTGCCACTTGTGGGTTCCTCCTGTGGATTCAGGAGAAGGGAGACTTGTCTCCGGTTCTGGGCTTGTGGCTTGCAAGTCCAGGGGTCCCTCCGGTTGGAGGAAGAGAGGTCTTTGACCTCTGGTTTGCTGGTGACTGGAAGTCACTGGTTGGGTCCCTCCTGGTCTGGAGGAAGAGAGGTCTTCGACCTCTGGTTTCCAAGTGACTGGGAGTCACTTGGGGTGTCCCTCCGGTTAGGAGGAAGAGGGGAGTGTGTTCCCCTAGTCAAGCTGTGTGTCAGCACCTGTTGCAGACTGAGTCTGCTTGGTTCTAGCATTGGCTAGTGAAGCCTCACTCCGGTTGGGAGTGAGGGGTGGATGTAGGTCTGGAGGACCGAACCACCTTAAAATTATTTGTGCAGTGGTTTGCCTTGCGTTAGTTCCATATCTTCTACCTCCCATTCACAGGTTGTGCATGCTTGGCTAACTGTATTATCTAGAGAGTTATTTTTGAGCATTGTATTCTGCTAAGTGTGTTTGGGTTGTTTAGCTCTGCCTTCGTTTCTGGTTGTTCAGGTGGCTGCATTGGTGCAGTCCAACTGTTTGTTCATTTGTGGCCTTATCATTTCATCTTGGAAAGCTCATTAGTCTTTATTTCGCATATCTGAGCTTTAGAGTTTTAATTTGGGCTATAATTTTTAGAGGGATACATTCACCCCCCCTCTGTATCCGGGCCTAGCACCCTAACAATTGGTATCAGAGCGGGTTTCTGCTTAGAAGGTCCAGCGACCTGCAGATCCGATCTTGTAGTCTTGGGTGATTATTTGCTTTTAGTGCATCAATATTCCTGTTGCCTTGAATCTGCTTGCCATTTGTTCTAATGGCTCATCCTCCACTATTCGGTAGTTCAAATATTAAATTCTGGCTATATCGTATGCACAAGCATGTTAACTCTATTAATCCACAATTGTGGAAGGTTATCTCTCACAGTCCACATGAACTTCCTAAGGATAAGTCCAAGTGGACTCATGTTCACAAGTTGAAAAATGATGATAATATGAGAGCTCTTAACCTAATGAAGGCTGCAATTGATTCTGACGATTTTCCTCTTATCTCAGATTGTAGCACTACAAAGGAAATGTTTGATAGAGTGACTACAACACATACGGAACAGGAAGAAGAATGTCTCATGGCAAGAAGGAGTGATCAATCAGATGAGTCCTCATCCCAGGTAAACTCTGAGACCGAGGATATTAGTCATGATGATTTAGTTGCCATGCATGAGCATCTACTGGAAAAATATGAAAGAGTTAAATCATAAAAGAGAAAATTAAGAAAAGAGAAAAATTCTGAAGTCAGAAGACTGAAAGCTGAAAATGAAAACTTGAAATCTGACATGATTAAAGAAAAAGATGAGTTAAACAGGTTGAAATCTGAAAATGAGAATATTAGAAACAAACTCATCGGTGAAAATAATTCTTGCAAAACATGTGCCATTCTCGAAGACATGATTAATGATTTTGATTCTGATGACAGTTTTCAAAAAGAACAAATCAAATCTTTAAAAGAAGAAAATGTCTACTTGAAAGATCAAAATAAAAAGTTAATGGTTCTTAATACTGTCTTCTCTGAAAGATGGTTGTCAATTGAAAAAGGAAAAACTGTTGTGAAGGAAAATGAGAACAATATTGAAATAATGGTTCAACAAGAAAATGAAACTCTGAAGAACCTGAATGATGCTTTGCAACAACAGCTGATTGGTTGTGAATCTGAGCTATCCAAGTATGAAGTGAGTATTGCTTCATTGAATTCTGAGATTGAAGATCTGAAAAATTCCTTGTCAAAATTCGTTAAAGGAAAAGACAATTTGAATAAGCTGCTTGGTTCTAAAGTGAATTTTCAGAAAGAAGGACTTGGATATGTGCATGTTAATAAGAAAGTGAATGAAAAGAAGAAGTCAACTGTATTCGTGAAAAGCTCTGAACAAGCTAATCAATCTAGTTCTTCTATCTTTCAATTCACTGCTAAGACGGCTGGAAATTCAGATAAGAAACAGAAAAAGATTCAAAAATAAAAGAAAAATGCTAATTTGGATAAGTCCAAATATGTCTCTGATTTACATGTGCATGCTGCTCACTGCTCACACACACATTCACACTCTCATGAGAATATCAATCTTGTCAAACAAGTGAATGTGAATAAAAAGGCTATAACATGTCACTATTGTGGGAAAGTTGGCCATATTATGCATAACTGTGTAGCATTGATAAATGATGAAAGAAATGATGTTAGAAAGTATCCTAGAAATCATCTTAGGAAACATTCTACTGATCAGGAAAAGAAAATTCAATGCTATTGCTGTGGGAAGTTTGGTCACATTGCTACCTTCTGCTGGCATGCTCAGGGAAAGAAAACTAACTCTGAATTTGTTAATTTCCCTGTTAATAAAAACATTGTTGATAGAAAGAAGTTTGGTTCTAGAAGCAAACACACTGTATGTTTTGAATGTGGAAAGCCAGGCCACAGGGCTGTTAACTGTTGGCTGGCCGGTTATGAAAAGAAAAATATTCATGTCAATAACAGAATTAATCATGTTCACTCACACCATGTTCACGCCAATGCTGATGTATACAAGGAGAACATGAAATCTGTTATTTCTTGTTATCATTGTGGGCAGGGAGGGCATTCCATGTATAATTGTCATATCATGTGTTGTGATGATAAACATGCGAAAAATCTGTTGAGAAAACCTGCTAGGAGTGTCACTGCTAAACCAGGACCCAAGGTTTCTTGGGTACCTGTTACATCAAAATGATGTATCTGCTACAGGTGTGCCTTGGAAGCTGAGGAATAAAAAGGGGGAAATAAACCAAGGCACTCAAAGAAAAACCCCTTCTGAAATTTTCAGGTAATTTATCTGCATCTCCTAGTTTGAAATTCTTACATATCTGCCATTTGTAGTTGTTTGATAATTGTTGAAATGCATAACCTCTGAAAACAAATTGCATTCCGAATTTTCTGGAAAAATATGAACTGCTTATGAATGTGACTTGAAATTTGTCTATTGCATAGTTCATTGAAAATCTGTCCATTGCATTCTGAAAAATCTGTTTAGCTGAAATTTGATCCATGCATGCTGCCCATGTTGAATTATCATGGTTGACCTCAATGGTATATAAATGGTAAGGTACCAAAAGGCAGGGAAATCTGTCTGGAGGTTCCTACTATGTGTGAAGTGGTCTTTTAGACCAAGTGCTCCGCCTAGTACTATGGGTCACTTTGCTGAATAGGACAGTCTAAATGTGCACAAGTCACTATAACATTTGGAATCACATGTTCAGTTTCTTATGGCAAACATTGTATGTTTTCAGGAGGAGTTAATTGCATATCCTTGCATAGCATTCAGTGTTGAGTTTTTGCATACATATAGTGCATTGCATTTCCTTAAACTGAAAATGCCAAAAAGATTGTCTGAATGCATGTTGTGAGGGGGAGTCAATGCATTGCATATAGGTTGTCAAATGCATATTCTTGTGAAAATTCATTGCATACCTTTCATCATTGATCTTAGTTGACAAACCTTGATAATATCAGAAATCATTGAGCCTCGAAATCTCTCCTATCAATTGGTATCATTTGGCTTCAGAATTCCATCAGTCTTCCATGAAGATTTCAATGGGACTATCTCGATCATAAATCTGAAAACTCTTGAACTAGAAATCTTCTATCATACATTCTTATGAATGACTGAAATAACTCATGTGGTTTAAGTTTAATATATTCAATGAGTTTTGCTTTAAAATCTCTTAAAAATATCTGAAGCATGTTTAATAAACCTTAACCATCTGTTTCATGCTGTGTCTTGTAAAATCTTCTAAAATCTGCATTATTGAATTCATGGCTTTATTTGGTTAAGTACATGAAATTGTTATTGTTTTGAAGCAAATGAATTTGTCTGAATTGTCTAAAGGGTAATTGTTGTCAGAGCAATGACTTTGGTCACTAAGAAACCATGTCCAAAGGACTGTGTCATGAGGTGCCTTAGTTAACTCTGCATAAAATTCATTGAAAATCAGGCAGAGCAATGGCATGCACACTGAGAAATACAGCTCACTCATCAAGAAATGATTTGCAGTGTGTCATGATGTGTAAATGCTATCTCTGTTCATATAAAGCATGACAGTTAGTCACACTAAGTGCTTAGGGATATTGGCCTCTGATCAAGGTATATCCTCTAGTTACAAGGTGTACACTGAATTAGAGTGCTCGTAAAATTTGTAGCATGAAAAATTGTTGAACAAATCTCAATATTTGAATATTGATGTTAAAATCAAATTGCTACAACCCTAGACAAAATCATATGACTTCAAAATTGCTTGATTTCAATAGTGATGCATGTAATTCTGAAAGAAGTCAATAAATTTGATTGTGTAAGACAAAGGGAGGATAATCAAGATAAATATGAGGGCTTGGTTCATTTTTATTAAAACATGGTTTTAGATATCAATACAGAGTTTTATTGATAAACTCTGCATACATCATGTTTAAACCATGCTGTTCAATAAAGCTCATTCATAAGCCCTTATAATGGAAGACTTTGAAAACTTATGATTTGGATTTATGAGATTGATATCTCTTTGAAAATCTGGGTGAACTTCTTGTGTTGGGAGCATCCTTGAAAAAATATGTTAATTGAAACTCTTCTGCTCATGTCCTTGGTTCATTGACCTGAACTTCTCCTTGTCTGCCCCTGTGGTCTCCTTCTCATCCATCTCATAAGATTCCATTTATTGAGGGGGAGCCTCCTTGTCATATGCATCATGCTGCATAGAAGGAGAAGAATTGAGATCTTGCATTCTGATATCTGTTTATGTTGATTGTTTGCCAAAGGGAAAATTTCATTCAATCTTTACATGCAAGCTCCTTTTGATCATCTTTAACTCATGCTTTTGCTGAACCTCTTAAAGGGGGAGAATCATGTTCTTGCAAGGGGGAGAAATTGACTGATTTTTTATACATGCTTTAATTTCTCAAACTATTTTCTTTTTGATGAAGTCAAAGGGGGAGAATACTTTGAGTCATCAGATTGACTCACTGTGTAGTGTTGCCATCATCAAAAAGGGGGAGATTGTTGTGCCCATGTGATTTTGATGATGGTTTTGATGATTGGTTTTGATGTGAGTTATTCACTGTGAGTCATCTGGCTGTGTGTGTCATCATGCTATTATTCAGTCATTCTCTGATAATAATGCTTTCCTTTTTCTGCTCGATTAATTCATGTTTTATCATGTAAGTGAATGGAGTTCATATGGCTGTCAGATAACATGCTCTATTTAATTCTGTCTAAACTCTGTCTGCATAGTCTCCACAGCACTGCGTCAACGCATTGTGCTGATGCGTCGACTCTCCAGTCATATTTGTCTCTGTCCACACAGTAGTGCGTCAACGCATTGAGCTGATGCGTCGACTCTTCAGTTCAGTTTCTTCAAGTCTATACATCGTTCCTCAAAGGCTAAGTGTGTACATCCTTCCAAGCTTCAAGTCTACACATTGAGTTGTCAGGCTTCAACTCTATACATTCAATTGTTAGGCCCAAGTTTGTACACTCGTTGTTAGAGGCCTGAACTTAACTGAAGTCTATACACTGGACTCTGTTTCATAAAGTCTGTACATCGTGTTCATTCAAGTTCACATCAAGTCTGTACAGTCGTTCACTGGTGAAATCTATACACTAGTCAGTGGAAAGTCTATACACTGGTTTCTGTCTTCAAAGTCTATACAGCGGCTGTCTTCGAATTTGAAGTCTGTACACTGGCCTCAGCTATTCAAGTCTATACACTAGACTGTTAGGTCATGTCTATACACTGGTTCTCAATGTACACACTTATTCATTGTGCTGCTTCACGCATAAAGTCTATACATCCACAGTGGATCTTCAAATCTGTACATCCACAGTGGAACTTCGAAGTCTGTACACCGCTTGTGCCTCAACAAGTCTGTACACTGGTTCAAAGTCTACACAACGCCTCTTTGATTCTAAGTCTTTAAGTTCACTGAGTCTATACAATTCTTTGCATTCTTTAGAGACTGTACAGGGTTTAGACTTAAACTGATGACTTCGTTTCATCTGCCTGACAGGGACTAAAAGGGCCAGGCTATTTGGTCACTGGAACACACAAATGCGTCAACGCCTTGATCAAGTGACGTGGACGCAGTAGTTCAAACAATCAAGAAAGAAGCTTACTGGATTACTCTGGTGCGTCAACGCATTCATCAAGTGGCATCGACGCAGCAGGTTGATGGATTGACAAGGTGACCAAAGAGTGTGAGAGGGCTGAAGCCATCTAAGTTCAGATGATGGAACACTAATGCGTCAACGCAGCATGATGAGAGCGTCGACGTAGCACGCCCATCTGCTGAAGACTTGATCACTGGATCATCAATGCGTCAACGCCACTGGTTGGAAGCGTCGACGTAGCAGTTAAAAAGGCTAGGCTGTTTGTTCACTGGAACGTATCCATGTGTCAACGCCATTGCTAGACAGCGTCGACGCAGCCATTGAGCCTGATAGGCATCTAGCTCGGAGATAGTTTAGAAGGTTAACGCAGGAGTTCTTAGCATCCACGCAGCATGCAAACAAGCCGAACTATTAGTTGCAGAAACACACCACTGCGTCAACGCTTTAGCCTAGCAGCGTCAACGCAGCATGTCTATCCGCCAAATACATTGATCACTGGACTGCCGATGCCGATGCGTCAACGCAGCAAGCTGATGGAGTCAACGCAGCATACTTGTGTCCTGCTGGTCGAATGTCGTTGATTTGACGGGCACGTGATTCGAGGTGCCTGGCTCGTGAACCAGGATGCTGCCACGTGGTCTGAATTTCTAGGGCAGGAAACGTGGAAGCCACACTCGCCCAGTGTGCTGCTGCTACTGCTATATATACGAGTCTTCATCCTCGGTAGAAGACTGATCGAAGAAGAAGCCTGGAGAGCAGAAAGGCCTTCGATCCAGAAAAAGAAAAGAAGAAAAAAAAGAGAAGAAGAAGAAAGAGAGCAATGATCAAAAGAGCAGAAGAAGAAGAGAAAAGAAGAGATAGGGAGAGTCTGCGAAAGAGAAGAAAATAGAGAGTGAGAGCAGTAGAAGAAAGAGAGAAAGATTGCGTGAGCTGAGAAGAAGAAAGAAGAGGAAGAAAAGAAGAGAGGAGAGTTCTATTGAAGACCTGTTTAGTCTGTTCGTGGATCAAATCCAGAACGACTGTTGTGTTTCATTTTCAGCCTTTGTCACTGTTCCTTTTATGTTTTCTTATTTTTCATTTTGCTTCTCTGGTTAGCTTTGTTCTTCTGATTGCCCTGTTGGGGATCGGGTTCCTCCTGGTGAGTCAGGAGAAGGGAGATCTGATCTCCGGTTGCAAGTAGCTGGGTGCCACTTGTGGGTTCCTCCTGTGGATTCAGGAGAAGGGAGACTTGTCTCCGGTTCTGGGCTTGTGGCTTGCAAGTCCAGGGGTCCCTCCGGTTGGAGGAAGAGAGGTCTTCGACCTCTGGTTCGCTGGTGACTGGAAGTCACTGGTTGGGTCCCTCCTGGTCTGGAGGAAGAGAGGTCTTCGACCTCTGGTTTCCAAGTGACTGGGAGTCACTTGGGGTGTCCATCCGGTTGGGAGGAAGAGGGGAGTGTGTTCCCCTAGTCAAGCTGTGTGTCAGCACCTGTTGCAGACTGAGTCTGCTTGGTTCTAGCATTGGCTAGTGAAGCCTCACTCCGGTTGGGAGTGAGGGGTGGATGTAGGTCTGGAGGACCGAACCACCTTAAAATTATTTGTGCAGTGGTTTGCCTTGCGTTAGTTCCATATCTTCTACCTCCCATTCACAAGTTGTGCATGCTTGGCTAGCTGCATTATCTAGAGAGTTATTTTTGAGCATTGTATTCTGCTAAGTGTGTTTGGGTTGTTTAGCTCTGCCTTCGTTTCTGGTTGTTCAGGTGGCTGCATTGGTGCAGTCCAACTGTTTGTTCATTTGTGGCCTTATCATTTCATCTTGGAAAGCTCATTAGTCTTTATTTTGCATATCTGAGCTTTAGAGTTTTAATTTGGGCTATAATTTTTAGAGGGATACATTCACCCCCACTCTGTATCCGGGCCTAGCACCCTAACAGCGCAGTGTAAGACATCAGTGGACGCATCTGGCTGTGCTTCTAGTGAGGAGGTGCTTCCGTCAGTTGACATGTGACTCTCGTGTTTCTCGCACGTCGTGACCTTTCCAGGTTAGCCTTCTCTTAGCCTTACCCGAGGTCAGTGTTGTGCCTGGTGCACGACGTTCTAGTCGTGTGTGTGGTTATGCCTAGGAAAGTGTACACGACGATCTAGTCGTGTGTATTGTAGTGTCTGTGTCTGTCTAGGTCTTTTTCTAGGCTTCTTGCCTGTCTTCGAAGGCCTTCGCCTTAGGCCTCGTGCTTGTCGACAGATCAGTGACTCCTGACCTTACGAGATCAGGGTCCACCTTTCTGTTGTTGCTCGGTGACTCCGGTCCCCTCGGAGAGGAGAAAACCCTTGATTAATCACCAAAAAAGGGGGCCCGATGGCCTGAAATTCATAGTAATGGAAGCGAGAGTGAAATCTCAGATTGCGTTTAAACAAACCCCACATTGGGGTTTAAACATTCACAAATGTGCATATGTCGGTCACTGGCGGACCATTTCATGTTCGGACGGAAGTCCGTGTTTGTAGCGTAAGAGACGGTGACAAACTAGACAAATGTCTGCCGTGAGTATGGCAAGTTTAATGCAAGTGCGGGATTAGATCTTGGTATATATGTCGGTCACTAACGGACCATTCATTGTTCGGACAAGAGTCCGCACTTGAAGCATCGAAGGCGAAGACAAAGCCATACGGATGTCTGCCATAGGTACGACAATTTTAATATGAGTGCGGGACTGGATCCCGATAAAGACGGGTCAAATTGATGAACTATTGGCCCAAGATGTGTTCAGATCATGAACATATCGGGGGTTCCGAGGTCCACATCCGATACCACGGGGCATCACTACTTTTCTCTTCACGTACAGTCCGGGGAAGCGAATTGTTAAGTGTGAAGCCCGAACTCGCCAACGTGCGCCCTCGCATGCGGATCGACCTTGCGGGGGTTTCCGGGGGCGGAGCCCCCAGAACAAAATTTCAATTATAGCAGGATGAAGAAGGGGCGTGCCGGAAAAGGGCAGCACAAAGGGGGCGCGCCGGATAAAGGGGGGTCCAAAAGAGGCCAGGGGCGTGCCAGAATAGGGTAATCAAGAGGGGGCGCGCCTGATTAGGGCAGCAAAAGGGGGCGCACCGGATTAAGGGCAATGAATAGTGCGGCGCGCCGGAATAGAGGGCTAAGAGGGGTGCATCGGAATAGGCTAAATGATGAATGGCGCGCCGTATTTAAGCACTATTCATTCCAAGAATTCGAAAGTGGTTTTGAGTGTGAAGCTATTCCGGCGCGGGGGGGTACCGCGCCGGATTAACCCGCGCCAGATTAGGGGGCGCACCGAGTTAGGCCATGTGGGTTTTATTTCATTCTGTTTCTTCTTTCTTTCACACGCAGGTTATCTTGATGATTGATTTGTTCGTCCGAGGGATGGATTGGGTTTGTAGAGAGGAAGTTTAAGTGTTTTGATCGTTTGTTAAGGTGAATTAGCGTGAGAGTTTGGATATTTTAATAGAAGGGTTTGTTGTGCGAGAACTCAGAGGTTCTGTTTGATTCAGGGGCTTCAAACATATGCTGTTCTTATCTCCAGAGAGCTTAGTCTGTTCGTTTGTTCATATGTGTTCTTGTTTCTGGCGAAAATTGGGCAGCATCTCCCCCGGACTGAGATTTGCCAGAGAAAATAGAGGAACACCAAACGGATTGCTCCGGGGTGAACGTCAGAATGCGGACCTCATGGCGGTCCGATAACCCAGATGTGAGTGCGGAAAAAGAAGCTCGAGGACTAGCCTTCAAGAGCTCTCACAACTCACGAGTGGCGATCAACGAGACGGGACGAGTATTTGCAAGAAGATAACACTCTTATTCATCCACAAACATGGGGAAGATTGAAATACACCAGGGGATCTACCCCGAAAGCAAGAGGAAACAAAGGGGGAGGAAGAAGGAAAAGCACCCACGGAGAGGGGGATAGAGCACAAGCTCTTCCCCCTTCCCAAACTCTCTTCTCACCCTCACCTCTCTTCTTCTCTTCTTCTCTTCTGTTCTCTGCAACCCTTGAATCCGTGGAGCCATGGAAGTAGAATGCCCAGCCGAACCATTTCCTTCTCTTCCTTGGCCCTTTTTATACTTCTGTTCTCCCGTAGTGGATGTAGGGGAGGTATCTTCTGGGGAAGAAAGCTCCCAGAAGCTTCTTTCTATCTTTCCCCCCGACAGAGGAGTTGGTAGCCAGCTCTTTATGACTTCCCAGGGCTTGGCCGATGGATTGTTGGGTGATGTCGAGAGACTTCTCTGCTTCATGCGACTCTCGGTTCGTCTGTCTGCGGGAAACATGGGGTCGAAAGCAAGATGGGATGGCACAGGTTGACACGGCGCCACACTTTGCGCGCCGGATTAAGGCACGCCGGGTTCACAAACGAAAAGCATCGCGTCGTTTTAACAATGCAACAGTAGGGTGAAGATGGGCGCGCCGTATTAAGCATTTGGCAAGTGTAAAGATAGCGCGCCGGTTTAAGGATGAAATGGCAATGAGCGTGCCATTTTCATGCCAAGGAAGGAGGGGGGCAAAGGCCATGGGGCGCGCCGGTTTTGGCGGCGTCGGAGTAGCACATTGCAAGGGGAAATGGCATGGGCGCGCCGATTTAAACGGCGCCGGATTAACCACTCGTGAATAGTGCGTGAATAGTGCTATGAATAGTGATGAATAGTGCATGAACAGTGCCATGAATAGTGATGCGCGCCGGTTTAAGACCCCCAGGGAGAAGGGAGCGCGCCGGTTTAAGGAAGCCAAGGGGGGGCACCGATTTAAGGGGTGCGCCGGTTTAGGTGTTGGTCGCGCCAGTTTAGGCTTTATCTCAAGGTTTCGGCTGTTCAGACGATCGTTTATATTCCCGGAATGCTCCAGTTTCAATGCATTGCCTCCGCGGTGTTTGGTTGGAAACCTCTGGGCCCCAGTTCGGGACTTCGAGTGATTTCCAGCACACGCCGAACCCGTGTCCGAACTCCTGGGTTTTCTCTCAATTTGGGCTTCGACATAGCCGGTTGGAGAGTCGTGGCCATATCTTCTACTTGAGGGGCTTCCTTATCGGGTAGCGGACCACCAAGTGCGTTCTCGTCCTTATTGGGTGAGGTATGGGGTTTATTCGGCATCTCCGTCTTCAACTTGCTCTCGGACGCGGAGACGTAAGTGCCGTGTCATCTTCATCATCATTTTTTGACGTCAACAACCGTGCTTTGCTCGATAGCCGTAGTTCGTTCTGTGCGGCTTTCCCTTTTCTTTTAGCTGTTCTACTCCTGCCTTTTCGATTTTCTTTTACAGCTTTCTAGTTGTAGTTTAGCTTTTCCTACTTTAATACTACTGTTGTTTTAGCTGTTGTCCCATGTTACTGCGTTATTTTTCAGTGGGGATCCGCGTGACCCCTACTGGGCCAATGACATGAGGCTCACCCCAACTTTTCAGGTGTGGCGCTCTTCTTCCTCGCGGTTCCTGGTGTGGCGAGTTCGTTGTTGCCAGCAGTACCCGGGTCAGGCTTCCCCTGACCTTAGTGTACGTCTTTCTTTCTTGTCGACTGTATTTATCTTTCTTTTGGACTGGACTCTGGTATAATTGTTAAATTTAAACTATTAATTAAGAAGTAATTTTATTTCTGCTACTTTAGCAAACATGATTAATGAAATTTAATTACTCACTGTTATATCTGCGACTTCAATGAACTACACGACAATCCTTTTATCCTTTCGGAGCTTTACAGCTCTTGGGAGGCTTCACAGGTTTCAAGTGGTATCGGGTCTACTCGGAAGTCCTATCGGGTATATCCGGTATCCGGAGTCCGAGTCGTCACAATGCCTCTGCCAGAACATGATCCTATGACGTAGTAATCTTCTTGACGGCTTTTTCTGGAGCGAATGGATCCTCCAGGACAAGTTTCGGATCTTGAAGAGCGGATTCTATCGATTTCAGATCCGTTCTGGACGATCATGAACGTGTCGACACTTTACACACAGGGTGTCGACACATCCCATTAAGATCTTGCAGACCCATGGCTTCCAAGCAGAACAGGTCGACACCTTGATGAGCAAGTGTCAACTCTTGCGCCATACTCGCATGTAGATCGTGCTATCGTGCCGAGACGTCACAAGGCAGTGTCAGGACATATGTGCTAGAGGGAGGTAAGGCATGCTTCTTGGAACTTAGGTGTCGACACTTTGCGCTCAGGGTGTCAACACTTTGGTCAATCCAGAGGCCAGACAGAAATGACCTCAAAATGGATTTCTTCTTGGGGTGTCGACACTTTGGTCAGATGTGTCGACACTTGCTTCATGCCAGAGCTCGACCGGAGATGGTTCATCATGATCTCTTCTAGATGTGTCGACACGTTGTGGGAGGTGTCGACACTCTTAGAGTGTTTCTCCTGTGCTTGTTCAGTCTATACATTAAACCAAACTTGCTAGATATTCCTCAATTATCTAATGATGATTTATGGTTTGTTATCATCAAAACTAGGGGACACAACATTCTCCCCTTTTTTGATGATGACAACCCTGAATCATTATCTCCAAACATTCATATAGCAATACATCATTTTGGTTGAGGAAACATCAGCCAGACGAGTTTTTGCCATTCAACAGATAGCCATTTTTATATATTTCAACAAAAAAACTTGTGCCATTGATGAACCATAGTTTCATACAACTTAAGCAAGGATTTGCATTCAAGCATTTACATGAAGCTGTCTAGATGCAAAAACAAAAATCTAGATTAAAAAAAAACTAACTAGATGATTATGTTGGATGATGCTTGTATCACCCTCAAAAGTCTTCAGAACTTCTCCCCCTTTGTCATCAGCAAGGAGGGGGTGAAGGAGGAGGCTACTGTGGTGGAGGCATGGTGCTAGGGCTTGGGCTGCTTGGGAACTGGAGTTTCTGTGCCTCATGGAATTGTTGTTGTAGTTGTGTGATTGTGACTGCTAGAGAGTCAAACTTCTCAGTCAGCTGCTCATCCCTTTGTTTCACAAATCGGTGAAGAGACTTGATGTTTTCATTTATATCCTTGAGCCAGGTGTGTATCATTTCACAAATGTACTCTATCTCTGCCCTCTGTTGGGATCCTTGCCGTGGGAGACGAGAAGATGTTGCTTCTGTCTGAGGAGGAGGGCACCATTCATTACCTGTGTCGACCAAGGCTGGTTGGAGTTGGGGTCTATGCAGACGAATGAGTTCCAGAATTTCAGTACCAACCATATCAAGTTTGTTGTACACAACATTCATTTTGGCCTCAGCTTTGGTGGTGTTGTTCACTATTAGTATTGTGTCAGTGTGGACTTTTTCTGCAAGCTTGGAGGAGACATCAAGGAGCTTGTTGCAGTTAGCATACACCTTTCCTTTCATCCGGTGGGAGGCATCAAGTAGCCGTGTAGTAGTGGCATTAACTGTTCTTTCTAGATTAGATGTGGCATTGATAGTTCTAGTGATCTCTATGGTCACTTGTTCTCTGATGGATAGTGTTGCAGCAGCCACCTGTTCTGCAATCTGATTGGAGGTGTCCATCAGCCGGGCACACTTGATGTTGAGATGACCTTGATCTTCTCAGATGTCATAGGCATGCATGACCATTTTAGCAATTTTCTCCTGGGTTTCAGTGTGAATTTGCCTTAGCCTCTTCATAATCGGCCCGACCCTTTCACACACATTTATGATAGAGTTCATGAAGCTTCTCAACCTTTCATCTGACTTATTTTTGTCGTTCACAAATTTCTCCCATCTGCTGGTTTAGACTTGCTCATAGTGAAGTTATCTGGCTTCCAATCTGTCCACTTGCAGACTGACCTGACGAAATGAGAGTTCATGCTCCCAAACTGTGCGGTGAGGAATTGGATAAGAGCAGGGTGAATGTCCATGAGGCCACCAGTTGCACCAAAAGCTGGGCCTCTTGAGGTGGAGGCCTCGGCATGGAATTCTGGAGGTGCATCCCATTCACTAAACACTCTAGGCTCATTATTTGGAGACAGTGGAGGTTGGATGCCAAATGCTATCATCATCCCAGGCTGGTCCATGTGGTCTTCAGACTGCTGCTGTTGTTGGTCCTGCTCAAAGGGAGTGTCTACATGGAACAGTTCTTCATGCTGGTCTAACTGCTCATCTAAAGCTGGCTGGTCTGGCTGTTCCTGTTAAACTGGCTGTACTGGTGGGTCAGGTAAATGGCCAGACAAATTTCTTATAATTATGTCACCTTCTTTCTTAAAGTGCATGTAATTCTCAATGAACCTCATGCAATAGACATTGCTCCTGCGGATTTGTGTTGACTTTTCATTGTCCATAGGAATTCCAACCTTTTGAAATATTGCTGTAAGCTGTGCTGCATAGGGCAGACTTCTCCTGTTGCGTATACAACTGTCCATAATCTGTAGAATAATCTCAGGAAGGAAGATCTGCTGATTGTAAAACATACAGAAGAAAATGAACTACTGGGTTTCTGTTAGCCGACTCCTACCACCCCCTTGTGGGGTAAGCATGGTTGTACACATGTGGTGCAGGAGACGATGTAAGGGAGGAAACCGATTGGTGTCAAAGGATTTGACAAGAGTTTGGGTTTCATCCTAAGTGTTCCTGGGCTTCCCTGTCAAGATAGTGTAGGCGGAAGACAAATCAATGTCACATTCAGACTCTATAAGCCCATCGCAAGGAATATGTAAAGCTTTGTGAAGAAGCTTGGTTGAAAGTTTGATTGTGACCCCCTTTACCTCAGTCCTTAGAACTTTCATATTCTGGTCATAAACTAAGTTCTTATAGAACTCCTGTACCAGAAATGGGTAGTACACCTTGTGGTCAAACATAAATCTTCTCCATCCTTGGAGTTCAAAGAGCGGTAGTAGTTCAGGAAAATTCTCAAGCAGCTTACGGTCACTGAAATCCACATACCTAGGGAAGAGGATCCTGGTGGGGTCACCTTCTTCTTCCCTGACTGAGGGAGCAGCACGGGGCTGCGGAGGTGCTGACGGCGCCTTGGCCTTCCCTTTTTCAGCTGTGGACAGACGTTTCCTCTTAGCCAAAGGGTCGTGCGGCGTGCTCTTATCACTGTTAGAACCTTGGGCTTTTGCGGCTCTCCTCTTAGCTAGTTTTGCAACTATTCTGTCCTCATAGCTCTTGGATCGCACTTCCTATGCGTTTTCTTTGCTGTAGGGGCTTGAGCAGCGGCCTTTTTGAATGTGGCCGCGTTCTTCCTCTTGCCGCAGGTGACCGGAGGAGCCATGGAGAGGGCAGAAAGGAGGAAGGGAGGGTGACGGAAGGCAGCTATAGCTAGGCTAGGGAGATGGTTGCACAAGCGGAGGGAGACGGAGAGAGGTGTCGACCTCCACGGCGAGGATGTGCAGATGCGCCGGAGAGCGGGCTCGCGAGTGAAATAGGGTTTGAAATGAGGAAAGGTAGAAGATGCAATTTTCACCGCCGAGTAAATAGGAAAAGTTGAGATTTTTCTTTTTGAAAAAATAACCCTGAGATAAGAAATAGCGAAAATACCCCTGTTAATATATATTTGAACGGTTTAATACATATAAGCTCAATTTAGAAGAATAAAAGATTAAGAAAACCATTTTTGCAACAATTAATAAGATTAAAAGATTGAAAAAAGTCAAATGAGTTAACCAAGCCTATTAATCTTACTCATTAAGTTCATTTGGCAAGATTGGGGGAATGAAATTAATCAAGTATTGAAGATAAAGAAAGAGCCCCAAACCATTTTTGAAGTAAGCCCTAGAGTTAGCCCCAAACCATTTTTTTTAATTTAACAGTCTAATATAGCATTCACTTTTTGACACAGGGAAACATGTTGTTTAGACGCCAGAGTCCCTGGTTACTCAGTGTAGCTTATTGTCCTATTCGCTTTTGATTAGAGGTAGTAGCCTTCATCATGACTAGATTTCACTGCACTTCATTGATGCAAGATCTAATTTCTCTAAAGATCATGCCATTGCTCTGAAAATTGCAATATGATTTTTGGAGGCGTATTCTCTGATGACTTTAATTATAGGGGAGATGTTTAAAGACAATATAGGCTAATGATTCTTGAACCAAAAAAAAAATGCCTTTTTATAATTAACTTTCAGAAGGGTAGGCCATGGTTAGGATTAATGACTTGATGAATGGTTTCACCTTATTAAGAGTGCAAGGTTGGTGCAACTTACCATAATTATCAGCCAAATTGAGGGTTATAAACATTAAATAACTTCCTTAATAGGAGTAGAATAGAATGACTTACCCAGGGTTGTATGAACGAACTAAAACATTCTCAACTCCCCCTAAATAAATTCTCGGTGATTTTAGGCAAAGGTTCATAGGCAAAAGATTTGATGTGGAAATGAAGAGAGCAGTGATTAGAAGGGTGAGAGGACAGAATGACTCTCCATTCAATCACACGAGTGGCAGGATGAAAGTGTCGACACTTCCTATAAGGGTGTCGACCTGCCTAGAGTAGGCTCAGAAAATGCATAGACCCTGATTGCACCGACCTTGCTTTTCATACAAGAAGGCTGCACCGACCTTGTTATGGAACATGCACCGACCTTACTCAAGATATGCACCGACCTTCATTAAGCCATTGTCCTGCATGTTTCGGCACATGACTGGAAGGTGTCGACCTGCCGAGAGTAGGCTCAGACAATGCACAGACCTTGTATCCTGCATGTGTCGGCACATGTCTAGAAGGTGTCAACCTGTTCAAAAGTCTGTTCTCAGCTAGTGTCTCTAATTCTTATCTGTCTTTATTTCCTTTATTTCTGAAATACTCCTGCCATCTTCTACAGCCAGTGCCTCTGACTTTCTTATTACAGTCAATCATTCAAGAATGGTTTTACCTCTTTGCTACCACTGAGAAGTGCTTTATTGGATGCTAAAGCTTTAAACATGCTTATGCACTAGAAATTAACTATACATATGTCAATATGCATTTCTGACCCATGGTACTTGGCGGAGGCTAGTCCTCACGCATGGGGAGAGTTTCCTGACAGGCGTGACATGTCTTTCCACTTCTCGACATTTGATATACCATTTAGTCAAAAGATGATATTCAACTCAAAAGACCTAGAAATGCACACAAGCTCCCCCTGAATGTGACCATCATTCATGAAATCGTTTATACAACCAATAGACCAGTTCTAGACAAAAATAGACATGCTTGTACCTATCATAGCAAAGACAAGTAACTTATGCATCGAAAAGGAATAGATAGCTCAAACCTGAGTGGATTGAGGTCTGCATAGACCTAGCTCTCTCCTTAATGTTGAAAACCAATCATTGCTTAAAGGTTTTATGAAAATGTCTGCAATCTGATTTTTTGGGTCAACAAAATGGAGCTCAAAGTGATTTTTGAGGACTTCATCCCTTATGAAATGATGCCTAATTTCAATGTGCTTAGTCCTAGAGTGCATGACTGAATTTTTTGTAAGATTTATAGCACTTGTGTTATCACACATAATGGGAACATATACAAGATCTATTAAATAGTCTTGGAGTTGGTGTTTGATCCACAGCACTTGGGTGCCACAACTCCCTGTAGCAACATATTCTACCTCTACAGTTGAGAGGGCAACCGAGTGCTGTTTCTTGGAGGCACAAGAAATCAAAGACCCACTAAGAAATTGGCAATAGCCACTAGTGCTCTTGCGGTCCAGTTTGCATCCTGCATAGTCTGCATCTGAATATGAAATAAGTGAAAGTTCACAAGATGCAAGATACCATAATCCCAAGTCTTGAGTGCCAGCAAGATATCTAAAGATACGCTTGACAGCAGTCAAGTGGGACTCTCTACGACTAGACTGAAATCTTGCACAAAGGTAAACACTAAACTGAATGTCTGGTCTAGATGCAGTTAGATAGAGTAATGACCCGATCATACCTCTATACCTCTTTTCATCCACAAGTGTACCTTGTTCATCTGCATCCAGTGAAGTCGCAGTCCCCATTAGAGTTCCTAATGGTTTGCAGTTGGTCAGATCAAACTTTTTCAGCAACTCCTTCACATATTTGGCTTGATTGATAAAATAGCCTTCATTACTTTGATTAATCTGCAAGCCAAGAAAGAATTAAATCTCACCCATTAGACTCATTTCAAATTCATTGGTCATGAGTTTAGCAAACTCCTCACACATTTGAGGTTTGGTGGACCCAAACACTATGTCATCCATAAAAATCTGAACTAGCAAGATATCCTTTCCTTGTCTCTTGGTGAATTGTGTCTGGTCTATATTACCTCTTGAATACCCTTGTTCGATGAGGTAAGAGCTTAGTCTGTCATACCAAGCTCTAAGTGCCTGCTTCAAGCCATATAAAGCCATATTCAACTTATAAACATGATCTTTGAAATATGTGCATTCAAAACCGGGGGGTTGCTCTACATAAACTTCTTCTTTAATTAGACCATTCAGAAAAGTAATGTTAACATCCATTTGCTGCAGTTTGATTTTATGAGAACATGCAAATGCAAGCAAAATTCTAATGGCCTCTAATCTGACTATAGGGGCTAAAGACTCTTCAAAATCAATGCCAAATTCTTGATTATACCCCTGAGCCACCAATCTGGACTTGTTTCTTATTATCTTTCCATCTTCACTTAGTTTATTTCTGAAGACCTATTTAGTTCTTATGATAGATTTCTCTTGAGGCCTGGGAACTAGATGCCAGACTTTGTTTCTTTCAAACTGGTTTAATTCATCATGTATGGAGTTTATCCAGTTTTCATCTTTTAAGGCCTCTAGAATATTTTTGGGTTCAGTTTGAGACATAAGAGCAAGTTGTTCAATTTCATCCATAATTCTGAAATGAGACCTAGTTTTGGTTCGGTCATGCAGATTACCTAAGATGTTTTCTAAAGGATGGTCTTTTAACACTCTTAGATCAGGTTGAGTATTACCTCCATCTACTTCAGTGACCGAAGCATTGCTTGACCCTCCTTGGTCTTCATTTGCTTGTGTCTCCTCGTGTGGAAGTTCTTCCCTTCCTTTTATGTTCAAGAATTCCCCATCATCATCTTCCCTGCAAGTGTTGTCATGATCACTCTCATCAAAGGTGACGTGAGGGGACTCTTCCACACAAAGGGTCTTAAGATTATAGACTCTATAGGCTCTAGACTTATCTGAATATCCAAGGAATATCCCTTCTTCACTCTTGGGCTCAAAGTTGTCTTAAACTCTTTTATCATTATTTTGAACAAAGCACTTTGACCCAAAAACTTTCATGTGAAAGAGAGATGACTTTTTACCTTTCAGTATCTCATAAGGAGTCAATTTGGTGAGTGGCCTTACCATTGAGTGGTTGATGATATAACATGTAGTGTTTACCGCTTCTTCCCAAAATCTCCTTGGTAGTTGCTTTTCAGCAAGTATTGTGCGTGCCATCTCTATGAGAGTTCTGTTCTTCCTCTCAACTACCTCATTTTGTTCAAGAGTCCTTGGTGATGAAAACCTATGATTTATTCCTTCAGTCCTACGCAGATTATCAAAGTCAGCATTGTCAAATTCACCACCATGATCTGAAATTATGTTAGAAATTTTGAACTTACCGTCTTGCTTCACTTGCATATAGAGTGCCTGAAACTCATCAAAAGTATTATTTTTTGTGCAAGATAAAACACCCAAGTGAATCTAGTAAAGTCATCTACTAAAACATAATCATATCTTTTACCACTTAAGCTAGCTGTTTTGGTTGGACCAAACAAGTCCATGTGAATTAGTTCAAGTGATTTAGATGATAGGTTTTCAGTTCTGCTTTTAAATGACTTTCTAGTTTGTTTTCCTTGAGCACATGCATCACAAATTCTAGAGTTCAGTTTGAATTTAATTTCAGGCAATCCTTTGACAATAGAATGCTTCACCAATTTATGAAGGGTATTGTAGCTAGCATGACCTAGTCTGCGATGTCACAAGCATGCTAATTCAAATTTGGGTGCAGCAAGATAAAGATTTATGTGAGCAGGGTCATCTAAGTCAATCATGTACGCGTTGTTGACTCTTTTACCAGAAAACTTGGTTTCTTTTGAATTAGGGTGCAAGATCCTACATTCATTAGAGTCAAAGACTACAGTATGACCTTTATCACACAGTTGATTTATGCTCAGCAAATTATACTCCAGACCATCAACAAGCAATACATTATCAATTGAGTTGGAGGGGTTCTTACCAACTTTACATGTACCGATGATCTTTCCTTTATTGTTTCCTTCAAACGTGACATGTCATGCTTCCTTTTCTACCAGGAGACAGAATTTGGTTCTATCTCCAGTCATGTGTCTTGAGTAGCCATTGTCAAGATACCAGCGATTGTGTACGGATATAAGATACTCCTGCACAAGGAATTAAGTGACAATGTTTGGAACCCAAGGACTATTGTGTACGGCCATCACCAACGACAATTTCCACCAGCCACTTGATCACATCATAGAAATCCCGAACGTCGCACCACAGACTCACACCTGCCGACAAACTCTACCCAGCACAGCACAATCGAGACCAACATCACGACGAAAGAAGGACTTTCCATCAAATCCTAACGAGAGCAAAACCACATCGCAGTGCCAACACAGCGAACACAAGCTCTCACGCGAGAAGCAAAGCGGTAAACAAACACAAAACCTATGCCAGCTGCCGACTGTACTGGACCTTATGGACTCTGATCACTGTAATATCTTGAATTCCCATGTGCTTTCACACAACTCGCTCTGATACCAACTGTGACTACCTAGCATCCGGATACCGGGTAAACTCGATACCACTTGGATCCTTAGGGGCCTCCCAAGAGCTGTAAGGCTCCGAAGGGATAGAAAGGTGTGTGTGGAGTACATTGAACTTCCAGATAAAGCAGTAAACAATTAACTACTATGACCAAGATCGCTAAATTAGTAGAAATAAAATTATATTTTTAATTAAATAAATTAACTATAGAGCTAGTAGAGTCCAGTCAAACTAAATTATAGTCCACAGGAAAGAGAAACGTACTCTCAAGTCAAGGGAAGCCCGACGCTTGCAAAGCTAGCAACTAAGAACCATCGCACTGTACCTTCGAAGCACGAGGAAGCACAGTTACACCTGAAATGTCAGGGGTGAGGCTCGTCTCACTGGCTCAGTAGGGGTCCCGCGGATCCCCACCACGAAACAAAATCGATAACAGCAATGCGAAACAACAAAAGCAAAACAGGAGCAACAGAAAGAGTAAAGAGGAGGCTAGCCGTACTGCACAGAAACACGGTAGCCGATAGAACCTCGACCCTCTAAATTACACCTATTGGTAAAACACCAATTCTCGTACTCACAGTCAGGAATCACCGAACCGATACAAAGAAACTCTGGCTACACTACCAAGACACATCGCGGCATCCCAGTCGTGCAGGCTCGTCCACAGAGACAAACCCCAACTCAAGACCACACGGTCTAAAAGCACCAATACATACATGATCTCACTGTCGTGTACTCTACAATGGCTACTCAAGGAGCCACATCAGCAATGATGGAAACTAGTCACGAAAGCCACAAGAGTCAGGTGTCCTATGACAGAAGTACCTCCTCACTAGTAGAAAAGCAAGATGTGTCCATTGACGTCTTACACTGCACCTTGGGTATCTCCCACTTGCCTCGAACGCGGTAACTGAGATACCGAACAAGAACCAAAGAACAACAGTAACGAGTGACTAGTCAGGGTCACGCCCGTCGGCGCTGGTCCAACACCCCTAACCATGTGTGCACATACAAGCTCAATGTCTTGAGCCAGGTCTCTAGCTAGTTTTCTCCTCCCGTCGGACTCTAACGGCTAGATAAAGGGGCCCACAGCAACCAGCCTAAAAACTGTCTCTACCAGGAACTGCCCCACCACCACTCCCAGGTGGGCCGACACAATGTGTTGTCAGGCTACAACTAGTGGAGGCTCACTAGACACAAAGACTCAAAACACTGAAGTACGGATAGGTCAGGGACGTACCCATCGCACGTACCACTGAACACAAGGTAGCACACAAAACTGCCAAACTCAAGATAGTCAACTAGACCTGCTAACACAACTATCCTTGAGTCACAAGACTTGGGTCAAGATCGTTGCACAAAGCGGAAACAAGCCGCCAATCAGCCTAGTCCCTTGGTCAAAAACCATGGGAAAACATATTATGGAAATGGCACATAATAGCCGGATCCACATCAATTGAAAGTTCTCGGCCCCTAGGCCGCTCAACGGACTCACAACTCCGCATAACAGGAAAACACGGAACACGAGGGATCACCAAAACCCTCAGACCACACTAGCACACAAATCAAGATAAGATGATACCTTCGAGCCTCCAAAATTTAGTCTCGATCCTCATGGGATAACCGAGACACTTACAAGGTCACGTGTCAACCGCTGGGTCACAACCGGGTTGACCGGAGACCAAAATAGATGAAATAGGTAGCCGTAGTTGCGAGCTAACAGCTTCTTACAGACAGAACGAAACCGCGGTTGAGAGCTAACCGCGGTCATCCGATTATGGTTCTCAACAAATCGTTTCCTCATGGACGCAGTTCAAGACAACCCCCCTTTGCCCATGAATAGAAAACACGTAAAAAGAGAAGAGGAAGACGGCGTTGACGCTTCACGAAGCACAGTCGACACAAGGATAGACGCGGTTGCAAAGTGACCGCGGACATCCAAATGCGGTTGAGAGTTAACCGCAGTCATCCAACCGCGGCTCTCTACAAACTGTCTCTTCAAAGGGAGAACAAGGCACATAGAAATGTGGCTAATCACGAACCGCCGTCAACCAGACGCGGTTTCAACCCAACGGCTTCCAGATAATCGTGGTTGATCGCCGACCGCATTCTGAACCACCTCATCTACAAAACTGACAAAACCTGAAAAGTGGACGCGGTTCAAGCCAAACTGCTTCCAAGGCCGAGAGCATAACGCGGTTCCTGGATCGACCGCGTTCATCCTCCGGTCTGAAATTCGTAAAACCTCACAAAACCCGATGATTCCATGCCCCAATCATTCCCAAATGATCGGGAAACAACCATAAACCCATTACAAGCCTTCCACAAGTCGGAAGGGATCCAGAAAACCTCAAAATCGTAATCAAACGGGCGATTTCCTCAAATCAACCCAACACGACTCACATGGGCATCCGGTCTCATACCGGCCCCGAATCGCGCACAAATGGAACCAAATTGGTGGGAATCGAATCCCAACATTCCAGGGGTTCAAATTAATCTATTTAAACAAGAAACCATTGTCAGGAACGGCGATTTCGGATCACACCCCCGAAACATGGATTTCACCCAAAAGTTGGAAAACCCACTCAAACTCGCGCCTATTTGCTTGAAATCACGAGGGAAAGCAAGAAATGGGTAGAGTATCCATCCCCCTACGTCCACCGAAGATCTCGTGCCCCGAAACGGCCAAATCCACGCCGAAAACAATCACACGAACCACGTCAAGGCTTCAAATCCACGGAATGGGATCGCGCCAACGCCACGCTCCATTCCTCGCGCCATCACGCTCCTGGTTGTCTCCACAGCGTCACCACCTCGTCCACCTCTGCCACGGTCGTGTGCCCGGGGGAGAGGAGAAGAGAGGAGAGATAACGGAGGGAGAGAGTGAGAGAACGGTGAGAGGAGAGAGGTGAGGGTTTTAAAAAGGAAAAGAAAATAAGAAATTATGAATATTTCTGAAATCTGATTTTTAGCCCGAAATTCTGTAAAATGAAAAAAATATGAAAAAATAGCCTCCGTGATCCTCGAAAAGAGCACAACGCACCTGCAGTGTCTCGGAGTCTCAAAACTCAATGGTTCACTCTCCACGGGGTTCCACAAGCTATCCAGGGGGAAAACCCGAGTGAATCGTAAAACACGATCTGGGACCCCCAAAAGCGCTCCGAAAGTTCTCTGATTCCGATCCGAAGGATCCAGGGTATTACAGGCTCCCTTATAGAGGTAAGATTTCTAAACATGAGCCATGCATGTCATCTTCAGGCCTATCTTTGACCGATCTATATTCTATGATTCCCGATCTAGTAAAAAGACTTTACGCAGAAACCATGATTTTAAGGCCATGTTTCTGATCTTCTTGAAAGCCCTTCTAGTCATGTTTTACGGAGGTTTCTGTTTGAAGGCAAGTTATACATGTAAATGAACAAGACAAGTTATGCATGTAAATGAGCAAGGCAAGCTATGCATGTATGTATTTTCTGAAGTAAATGAACAAAGCATGTAGGTCATGATGATTACGTGATAGATTTAATTTCAATTTCATGAGATTCAATCTATCTAGATAGAATGTCCATTGCCATGTCATGTTAAACAATGAATCTGAATCAGAACACCTAACTTAAGCCATGTTCCTTCCATAGAACGTAAACTCTTGGGACTATGCTTGAACTGGTAGGACAGACAGTGTAGCACCCACGTCGGCTCAAGAGCTCAAGATAGTAGGGCAGGAAAACACTATACCCTACCCGAGCGTATATATGGTGTATGCCTTGACGGCGGGCTGAGAAAATTATCACCTAAGTTCAAGGTGTGGCAAAGGCCTCCGGTTTGTATACACAGCCAGAACTCACTCAAGGTGTGCTGATTTGAGTGAGGGTATGTATGTGTAAGAGCCGACTTCTTGCAGTAATGTTAGTCCTTCAACTTACGCTTGGATTTTTATGCAATATTAATCATGTTCATATGCTGACGACATGGGTACGAGCTTTATATTTATAAAAAGTTACCATAAGGATGCAAGTATGTGCCCACTAAGTCTATATGTTGACTGTTTCCTTCTATAAGTTGTTCCAAGTATTATGCTTCACCCATGCATGTGAAATACAAGAATATTGCAAGATGCTAACAGTAGTATCATGTTTTCCCTTACTGTCCAGCTCTCTATTTATTACAAGTTCATGTTATGCCATATTATTCTTAGATGATATGTTTAGTCTTGTAGTTTTCTTCCTTGACCTCAACAACCCTGGACAGTGGTGTGGGGCGCCTCCATTGTTGTTCCACTTAAGCTTTATTTGTCTATCAGCTTATGAGATCATTTCACCTTTATGCTTCCTAAATCACATGCTAGTTGAACTTACGTATACTTGTACGACTTGAATAAGCTAGTTTTATGCAAGTTGGTTAAAATTAATAAACTGTGGTATGTATATGTTATTGGCGAGATAAAGTGCAGAGTCTATGTTAGGACTCCTCTGAGTCAACGTACTCAGATGGTTCTCCCATTCCCTTTTAGGTGCAAATCAGTGAGAGCTTCCAAGACCGTTAGAGTGGGCGTTATCAACTGGACTTTTGGAGACCACAAGCAGAATCAGTCGGAACTGGAAGCGATTGGTCTAATGGTTGGAAGTTGTTTTTGGTTGTCTTTTGATCCTTCAGATGTTGCTTACCCTACTGTGTTTTAAAGATGTTCTGTTCAGGTTACCGTGTGGGGCCTTTGTATACGTGACATTATTGTATATATGTACATCTTATAAATGGAAAATGTTTTTGCTGGTTTTCTCTTCATAATGTGTAGGTATGCATGGTTGGTTTAATGTGCTAGTATGTATGGCATCATGTGCTTCCACTTTAGCGGGGCATCACACAGATTTGGTATCAGAGCCATCAAGAGCTTTGGCACTTGACATTCCATTGCATTTAACACATCACTAGTACTTAGAGTTGATGGTTGGAGAGGGGCTCATTGGATTTTTTCCATTACATTGTAGTGAGGAGATGGCGAGGTCTGGTCAGAATGGCAGCCCGTTAGATCAGTTTGAGAGTTTTCTTGTTACTTTTGAGGGCTAGGCGTAGAATGTGCAGTAGCGGATAGTTGATCAGGGCAATGATAGGTTGGCTGGAGTGTCCCTTATGAATAATTTTATTAGGATGGGGCCTCCTTCCTTTAAGGGGAAGAGCAGGTTGGATGTAGTTGACCGTTGGATTCGGGAGATGAAGAAGATCTTTATAGCCATTTGTTGTCGAGAGGAGGATCAGACTCATCTGGCGATCTTCATGCTTCGGGATGCAACAGATGAGTGGTGGAGTTCCATATTGAGAACAAGATTTGATGGTCACTAGGATGTGGTATACTGGGAAGGGTTCCTCATGGTCTTTAAGAAAAACCATTTTCCAATGCATATTTAGGATCAGATGGAGCGAGAGTTCTTTACTTTGAGGCAGGGCAGTATGACGGTGTTATAGTATGAGACCAGGTTTGCTGAGTTAGAGAGATATGCACCGCATATTTGTCAGGATGAGCACAGGAGAGCTCGCAGGTTTATTGATGGACTCAAGAACTATCTTAGAGAGAGCGTGGCTATCTTAGCACCGTAGACGTTAGTAGCAGCAGTTACCATAACTTGTGTTGCAGAAGAGAATGCTAATAGGACTCAGTATAGAAGAGAGGCTTGGAGGAAGGGGAAGGCACTAGTTCAGAGTATGTCGGGACCCCCTAAGAAGAAGTCAAAGGTCGAGGACAAGCAGGTTCAGGGTGTTCAGAAATAGCAACAATAGAGTCAGTTTTCCTCTTTTCCTACTTGTTCCAGTTATTATAAGAAGCATACAGGGGTGTGCCTGAAGGCATCAGACAAGTGTCATCGATGTGGCAGTGATGGGCACATCGCCAGGTATTGTCCTGTGATTGTGGGAGTGAAGGCAAGGGGAGTGGAGCTATATGTAGCAGCACTAGCGAGAGTGTACCATCTTTCTGGAGAGGATGCAGATGCTTCAAAGCAATTGGCTAGTTGTATGATTTCTATTGTTGGATATCTTGCTCATGTTCTTTTTGATCTCGGTGCTACATATTCATTTGTTTCTACTAGTGATTGGTAGTGTTGTTCCCATAGTAGATACTACTGCTTTGCTTATTTTTACACATGTTGGGGAGGTTATTTCCACTCATATGATTTAAGGATAAAAGGTATCTGTTGATGATAGAGTTATGCCTGGAGATTTCCATTTGCTTGATATGAGTGACTTTGATGTTATTTTGGGCATAGATTAGCTTGGGAAGTATGATGCTTTGCTCGATTGTCATTATAAGAAGGTTATCTTTTGTATCCCTGGAGAGGAAGAGTTTGTTTTTCGTTGTCCCAAGGCGAAGTCTTCCAAGATCATTGCTTAAGCTTTGAGGACTAGCAAGATGATTAGGCAGGGTTGTTCTTCCTTTTTGGTGAATGTAGTTGCTCGTGGCAAGGTGGAGGCTTCCAAGTATGTTGACAGTACTGATGTGGTGAGAGACTTCGTAGTTGTGTTCCCAGAGGATTTGTCAGGGTTGCCCCCAAAACGAGAAGTTCAGTTCATCATTGAGTTGTATCCTTGTACAAAACTTATTTCTAAGGCTCCTTATAAGTTGGCGTCGGTGGAGTTACTTAGTAAGGGGTTTATTTATCTTGTGCCTTTGGTTGATTTTGATAATGACGAAACTTTATTGTTACATGAATTTAGGATGGAGTTTGAATAAGAATGGATATGGTTCTTGCTTTATTTTGTTCATATAACACCATGTTCAAATTCCATGTTTTCTATCCTTCTAAATGTGAGAAAAACATTAGCTATTTAATCAACTTTTCAATGTTAAGCAGGTCAAATAACACTTAGAAGTCTTCAAATGATGATCTAAGGTAATGTAGTTTAATTGATTCCAAAATCATTGCTAACTTCATTGATTTTTCTATTTTGCAGGTGATTCTGTTGACCAACAGTCCAATCCCAGTCGACCAACAAGACCACTTTCATCGACTGATGACCTCCAGAGCGACTTGTTTTGCCACAGTTAGGACCCAGTCAAATTTAGATCGACCGAAAGGACCTGCTGGTCAACCGATGCGTACTTTCCAAACTTAAAAAACGTTTGAGTTTCAGGCAATGGTCGACCGACCCACCTCATTAGTCGACTGAATTCAGCTATGATATTTTTTGATCTGATCGTGCCCACACATGTGGGTGATTTATGCTCACGAAAACCCTTTTTCACACGTGGGAAGAGGGTTCTGGAAAGCCAAGGGCCAATAGGATTCGAGTTTGAGTCTCTCTTCGGTATATAACATCTCATTTTCGTTCAAACTCCAAGAGACAAGAGAACACAAACGAGAGAACTCCAGAACAGAGAGAATAAGTAGAGTAGAGGGTGACTATAAGACCCTCAAATATAGTTAAGTTGTACTCTATATGACTGAGGCACCTTTTGAAGTATCGACTCAGTTCTTGAAAAGAACTCCGAAGTTAAGCGTGCTTAATGGGGAGTAGTAGTGGGATGGGTGACCTCCCGGGAAGTCCCTCATTCTGGAGCCGATCACTATTAGAAAGGGACAAAACCATGAGGCCGGTAGGCCAAAGCAGACAATACCTCGATGGTATAGAGTACGGGACGTGACAGAATGGTATCAGAGCTATACCCCAGCCGGAAGTGTGGGAACTAAATGCCATGCAGGGCAAAGTGCTACGCTATGGGAGACACCTCTTGAACCCATAATGAGATAAAGTGCTACATAGTGGGAGCCACCTCTTGAGCCTGTAGGGGCCACCTCTAAAGTCCTACCTGGCTAGGGGTTTGATTGCGTGCTATATGTGCCCAGCGATGAGGACGTCGCCTATATAAGAGGGGTAGATTGTAAGACCCTCAAATATAGCTAAGTTGTACTCTATATCACCGAGACACCTTTTGAAGTATCGGCTCAGTTCTGGAAAATAACTCTGAAGTTAAGCATGCTTAATGGGGAGTAGTACTGGGATGGGTGACCTCCTGGGTAGTCCCCCATTCTGGAGCCGATCACTGTTAGAAAGGGACAAAACCGTGAGGCATGTAGGCCAAAGCGGACAATACCTTGACGGTATAGAGTACGGGGCGTGACAGCGGCTAACCATGAAGGACATCTTCCTGGAGATTTCATGGTGGTCTGATCATCCCAAGGGCTTCATCCATCTACATTCTACCTCCAAGCATCGATGGCTCATAGAAGAGATGCAGATTTGAAGAGTTCTACATGAGCTTCCAAAGGATTTTAGAAGAACAACAGAGGGGGATTTTGAAACCTATAGGATCTTATTGTTCTAGTCTTTTGTGATTGTTTGTGCATACATTGTTCATCTAAACTCTGAGATACTTATGTGTGGGCAGAGATCATATCTTCACGTGCGTGGTGACACTTGAGTGTCTTGATTGTAGACTCGGTCTGCGTGTGTGGTTGTGTGTTGGTTGATGCTTGGCATCGTGGTGGAGATTTAATCTCCGTGTGTGTGTGGCTATCTTGTAGAGGTTTACAAGATTAGTTGAATCCTCACGAGTTTTGAGGGGTGGATGTAGGATTGCACACGGGTGCATCCGAACCACCAAAAATTCTGTGTGGAATGTGGTTTGATTGTGGTTTGCTTCATATGTGATATGTGTTAGTGATTTATTGGAATCACCTTTCCACACACACTTTACAACATTCTATCTTAATAGAATGAGAGCGTCGTTTATGCAAGAATTTCAAGTTAAATTCAATCTTTGCAATTAATCAATTCAAATCACTCAATCTGAATTCGGCTGAACTTTGGCTAGAACGGAGTGAGTGTTTTTAGTCTGCAAAGTTGTTAAGTTTAATTGGGTCAATCAATTCACCCCCCCCTTGATTACCGTTACACCAGGCCAACAATTGGTATCAGAGCCACGACTGTATATTTTCTGGATCTAATAGTCCAACAATGATCTAGTGTAATGTCAAACAAGGGCATGATGCCAGAAGGCCACTCTATTCATCACCCTCTATTTTTTGATGGCTCAAATTGTACTTATTGAAAGAATAGAATGACTGTATTTCTTCATGCTCAAAACTATGAAATCTGGAAGGTTGTTAATAAGGGTCCTTATAACTTGTCTGACAATGAGGAAGAGTGGACTGATGAAGATATCAAAAATTTTACTACTAATTTCAATGCTTTAAATATTATACAATGTGTAATTCATCCTGACGAATATCCTCACGTTTCAACGTGCTCTTCAGCGAAGGAGATGTGAGATATATAAGCTCAAGTTAATCTATGAAGGAATCTTAGAGGTTAAGGAAACAAAGGCTAATCTGCTTGTACGAGATTATGAGCTGTTCAAGATGAAACCAGAGGAAAACATATCGGAAATGTTTGCAAGACTCATGGAAATTACAAATAGTCTGAAAGCTCTTGGAAAGGAATATGCAAATTCTGAGTTAGTCAGAAAGGTGCTGAGATCCTTGTCACTAGCGTGGCACACTAAAGCCACAGTAATAGAAGACTCCAAGGATCTATATGTGTTATCTCTAGATGAGCTTATTGGTTCCCTAAGGACTTATGAGATTAACATAAAGAGAAATGAGGAAGATGTGAAGAAAAAGAAGACTATCGCCCTCAAAGCCAATCCTCATGGGTCTGAGTCTAGTAATGAAGAATCTTAAGATGCTAGTGATGATGAAGAAAACATTGCAATGCTGACCATAAGAGTTAAGAGATTTCTGAGACACAGAAAGAAATTTCCAGGAAAGTTCAAGAAGAACCCAAGAAAACAAGCTATGGTCAAGGGAGAAGTAAGTAAACTCAATGATGTAATTTGCTATGAATGCAAAAAACCCGGTCACATGACAGGAGAGTGTCCAGATTTGAAGAAAAAGTTCAAGAAAGAAAAGCCCAAGAAGTAGAAGGCCATGGTTGCTACATGGAGCGACGACGACAAAGATGAAGATGAAGATATGGAGGATCTAGAAGAACTGATGCAGAGTATGTGCTTGATTGTGCATGAAGGCAAGCCCAGTAAGGTACTATATAACCCAAATTTTACTTCTAATGAACAATGGGAGTCAGAGTATGTTGCGTTGTATGCTAAATTTAAAAAGATAAAAATATGAGAACAAGCATCTTAAAAAGAAGATTGAAAATCTGGTTAATACTGATTCATCTCTTGAGAAACGTCTTGAGCTATAAAAAGAATGCCAAGAGTTGAAATCCAAGAATAAAAAGTTGATGGAAAATGATGTTGACTCTTGTGAGAAATTGCATACTTTGGAAATTGAAAATGGAAAAGTCAAGGAAGAAAATTGCTCTTTGAATGATAAAATTTCTGCATGCGATGAAAAATTGTTTAGTTCTAAAATGAAGATTTCTGCTTTGAATAATGAACTCAAAAACTTACAAGATGCATTGGCTAAGTTTGTGAAAAGGAAGCAAAACTTAGATAAAGTTTTTGGAATGAAAGTTAACTTTCAAAAAGAGGGTTTAGGATATGCTCCAACTAAGAAAATTGTTAACCTCATTTGTTCATGCACAAAATGAAAAATCCCCTGTTCATCAAAGCTTGAATGCTAAATCTTCCTTGAATGGTCAAAAATCTACTGCATTTAGTAAGAACATTTTTGGATGAGCTTCCAATTTTATGTATTTTTATTGTCAACAACTTTATCACACCATTTCAAATTGTTGGATAAAGAAAAATGCACGTTACTTGAATTTAGTTTGGATAAGAAAAGATGTTTTGAATAGGGTTACAAAGTTGCTTGGACCCAAGTTGGTTTGAGTACCAAAAATCATTCCATGAGAATTTGTGTTGTTATAGGTATGTCTTGAAGTAGAAAAGTCAAAGTGATACTTAGACAGCGGATGTTCGAGACATATGATGGAAAACAAGAAAATGTTTATGAAATTGAAAGAAAGAGATGGAGATTTGGTAGCCTTTGGTGGAAGTGACAAAGGTAAGATTGTAAGAGTTGGTAAGGTCAGTAAGAATACTTCTAACTCAATTGATTATGTTTTGTTAGTTAAAAGCTTGAATCCTAATTTGTTGAGTATTAGCCAACTCTATGACAAAGGTCACAAGGTCATTTTTTAATCTTCATAGTACTCAATTGTAAATAAAATATAAATGAAATAAAATTCTTAGGACATAGGAACAATTATGTCTATACAATTAATCTAGATGAAATTTCATGTAATAACTTGTGTTTGGTTGCAAATGATGCTGATAATGCTTGGCTTTAGAATAGGAGATTAGGTCATGCTATTTTTAGTGTGATTTCAAATTTGTCTAAAAATAATCTTGTGATAGGTTTACCAAAAACAAAATTTGAAGGCAATAAAATTTGCGAGACATGTGCAAAAGAAAAACAAACTATGAGTTCATTTAAGTCTAAAAACATAGTCTCTACAACTTGCCTTTTAGAACTTTTACATTTGGATTTATTTGGTCTTAGTCGAACGCATAGCCTAGGAGGGAAATCATATGGTTTTGTGATAGTTGACGACTTTTCTAGATTTACATGGATTCTATTTTTATCTCACAAAAATGAGACATTGCATAAATTTCAAGCTTTTTGCAGGCATGTGTAGAATGATAAAGGATACCTAATAAACAGTATTCAAAGTGATCATGGAAGAGAATTTGATAATGCTGATTTTAGTGAATTTTGTAGGAACTAGAGGTACTCCCACAACTTTTTTGCTCCAAGAACCCCTGAACAAAATGGCATTGTGGAGAGGAAGAATAGGACACTGATTGACATGGCTAGGACAATGCTCAGTGAAAATGATCTCCCAATATATTTTTGGGTAGAGGCGATAAACACGACTTGTTACATCATAAACAGGGCAATGGTAAGACCTATTGTGAAAAAGACTCATTATGAACTTTTCAAAGGTAAGACACCCAACATCTCATATCTTAAATCATTTGGGAGTCCATGTTTCATTTTGAATAATGGTAAGTTTGATTTAGGTAATTTTGATGCCAAAAGTGATCTAGGGTTTTTTTGGATATTCAACCAATTCTAGAGCATATCGTGTTTTTAATAAGAGAACATTAGTGGTAGAAGAAACGCCTCATATTTTGATTGATGAATCTAGTTCAAAATTTTCAAATGACTACGCTGATTTTCTAAATGCAGATAATCCAGAAGCAACCAAGAAAGGACAAAGAGGAGAACCCTCAACCTCAATTGAACCTCCAAAGGATGGTAATGACAAAGAGGAATCAAATCTGGGGGATATATTAGAAGTGCCTTCACCACATCAAGAGCTACCCAGGCCTTGGAAATTTCTAAAAGATCATCCAGTCCAGAACATAATTGGTAATCTTCAAGATGGTATGAAAACTCGATCATCTACAAAACAAGTCTTAGAACATGATTGCATTGCATTAATCTCTTAAATTGAGCTTAAGCCTATAGAAGAAGTCTTAAATGACGACTCTTGGGTCATGGCTATGCATGAGGAGCTACACTAGTTCCAAAGGAACGAGGTGTGGACCCTTGTGCCTCGTCCTAATAACCACCATGTTCTCGTAACCAAATTGGTTTTCTGGAATAAATTGAATAAACAAGGTTTGGTTATTAGGAATAAAGCCTAGCTAGTTGCCCAAGGGTATAGCTAGAAACTAGGAGTTGATTTTGAGGAATCGTTTGCTTCGGTTGCTCGTTTAGAAGCCATTAGAATAATGTTATCTTTTGCATGTTCCATGAATTTCAAGTTATATCAGATAGATGTTAAAAGTGTATTTCTGAATGAATTTTTTAAAGAAGATGTTTATGTTGAGCAGCCACTCGTAAAAAATCTTAATCATGTTTACAAGTTGGATAAAGCTTTGTATGGTCTGAAACAAATCGCTAGGGCTTGTATGATAGACTTGGCTCTTTTTTGATTAAACATAATTTCAAAAGATGAGTGGTTGATCAAACCCTTTTCACTAAAATTTTTGAAAATAACATCTTAGTTGTACAAGTGTATGTAGATGACATAATTTTTGGTGTAACTAATGAGCTACTGTGTCAAGAATTTTCTAAGATCATGCAAGCTGAGTTCGAGATGAGTTTAATGGGTGAGCTGAATTTCTTCTTGGGTTTGCAAATAAGACAACTGGTGGATGGCATCTTCATCAACCATAAAAAATACACTTTGGAGCTGATTAAGAAATACAGGTTCGAAAATGGAAAAGCATGCACAAGTCCAATGCCCACTACCCTGAAATTAGATTGTGATGAAACAGGTAAACTTGTGGATCTAAAACTATTTAAGGGGATGATTGGATCCGTACTTTATTTGACTGTGAGTAGACCCGACATTCAATTTTATGTATACATGTGTGCTAGATTTCAATCCAGTCCTAGAGAATCTCATTTAAGTGTTGTGAAGAGAATTTTTAGATATCTTATTAGCACTGCCGATTTGGGTTTATGGTATCCAAGAGTTCATATTTCAATTTGATTGCTTATACTGATGCCGACTATGCTGGATGCAAAATTGATCGTAAAAGCACCAGCGGTGCCTGTCAGTTTCTAGGAGGGTGCATAGTTTCATGGGCCTCCAAGAAACAGAACTAGGTGACATTATCAACTCCCGAGGCTGAATATGTAGCTGTCGGTAGTTATGGTGCACAGGTGCTATGGACCAAATACCAGCTAGTTAATTTTAATGTCTTTTTGAATTGTGTTCCCATTCTATGTGACAACACGAGTGTAGTAAATTTATCAAAAAATCCTATGCAACATTCTAGAACAAAACATATAAAAATAAGACATCATTTTCTAAGGGATCATGTTGCAAAGGGTGATTTTGAGTTTAGGTTCATTGAAACTAATAAACAATTCGTTGACATATTTACAAAATCTCTTAATGAAGAAAAAATCACCACAATCAGAAGTGATTAGGCATTTATAGGTTGGAAGGTCATGAAAGCATTGGCATTGAGCAAGGACATTCATTGTGAATGAATTACAGTATTTCTGTTTGAAATTAATCTATTGCATGCCTTGTTTGTATATAGTTGATACACACAACTTCTTGATTTTTGTTATGGTCATAAATAATTTTTGATATACACAAAGCAAGTCTAGACTAAATAGGGCCTTAACTACTTCATTTAGGGGGAGAAATAAATGATAAATAGAGATAACCCATTCAATTCTTATACATTGTTCTTAAAAAACCCCTTAAGCCAAATCTGTTGAGCTTCTGTTGTCTTTCATAAAAACTTCACTACCTTGTTTCGGTCGACCGATGACCACAGAGCAGTCGACCAACCGACTGTTGCGTTCGGTTCGAATAGACCGCGAACTCACTCTCGTCGACCAGTACGGGCCCTATATACATCAAACTCCATCCAAATCGATTCCTCCTCACCCCTAACATCTTCCCAGTTGTTTTTCCTCTAACCCTAGCCCTCTTCTACACCCATTCCAAGAGGAGGAAGCTATTGTTCCCTGAAATGAGGTCTCCATCGGTCCTTGCTTGCATGTTCATCCTTCGTGCTGGTTCTTCCTCGGTGATTCAAGCAAGAGTCAGAGGTTAGTGAGTTTTTAGTGGAAATCTAAGAAGAGAAGAAGTCTATTCAGTGCGTTCTTGTTGTGCTCTCTCATTCCGGATGGCCTCCAATGGGAAATCTGTGGCATTGCACCCCCGCAAGTCCACTAAAGGAGCATCTTCTAGCACCCAAAGGGGTAAGCAACCCATTGTAACACAAGGAAAGACTTCTAACCTATACCTGCACCAAGGAAAATTTTGAAGCCAACGACAGTTGATTTTAATGATTTGGATGAAATGTTTTCGACATTGCAAATGCTATTTTCTATGCAAGGATGGTTGAATTTCATGAGTGTTCTTACAAGATACTATCCTTCCCTTGTCCAAGAATTCTATGCTAACTTGCATGAGGAAAATAAGAAGATTTCCACATGTGTGCAAGGAATACATATTCCTTTTGTTGAAATAAGTTTGATTTATTGCAGTTTGACTATAAGGATGTCTATGTCATTATGACTTAGGAGGAATATGATGAAAATTCTTGTGGAAAAGTGAAGCTCAATGCAAATCTTTTTTCTCCACTACGAAGGGTGACCCATCAATTGATCACCACCATAATATATCTTAAAGGAGGCAGTAGGGATGAAGTCACTGAAATTTATAAGTTTATTTTCTACTATCTCTTCAATGGGAAACAGGTTGATCTTCCTACACTTATGATGAGTTTGATTACTTCTTGCATGAAGCAAAAGAGAAGATCATTACCTTATGCAGCGGCCCTCACTTCTATGTTTAAGTATTGTGGTGTGGATTTGTCAATTGAGGCATATGAAGAAATACAACCCAAGGACATCTATAACAAGTACAAGATTATAATGACCATGGGTTATTCTCAAAGAGATTTGGTCAATGACTCTAATGAAGAATCTTTTGCTTCGGATGAAAATGGGCAAGAAAATGAGGATGCTCAAGACCATGCTCAGCCTATGTATGAGGAAAGGCCGATGGATATTGATTGGCCTCTTGAACAACATCATGGGTAGTCTTCTTATCAGCCAGATCAGCATGGTTGCCCAGATTATCTTGATGAGAGGTTCAGAAGGATGGATACTCAACTAGATGCTCTCAGTGGACAAGTCACTCAAATTAGAACAACTGTGGATTCACTATCACAAGATGTGGCTCAATTGAAATTGCATCAGTAGGACTACCTCACTTCCTTCAATACAATCCAACAACATATGGACGCCCAGACCAACTTGTATAAGGATATTTGGGCATATCTCAAAGTCCAGGTTGACTCCTCTGAATGACCTAGTTAAGGTTTCTAGGAAGTTTAGACTAGCCACTACTTATCCATTCTAAGTTAGTAGATTATGTGTGCTTGAACTTGCTTGTGTGCTTGCTTGCAAGCATCACATTTTCATTTAGATAAGAGTCTAAGTCTAGGTAGGTCTCAGGAGGTTCTTTGTTTCTTGGAGTCAAATCTATAACGTTGTAATAATCTGAACAATTTCTGATTTTTAGCTAGTTTGTTTATGGTCCATGGTTTGAACTTTGAAATGTCTCCTATGTCTGATTAAAGAATGGTAGTTTGTGTTTGAATAATTTTTTTTTGATCCCGATGTTGTCTTTTGAATTTGAATCCTCTCTCCAAAATGGATGAATGTGTTTCATTGAATGCTTGAATTCATGATTCATTTGGATGGATGACTTATTGGTTTCCATGTGGTATCTCAATTTTTTGATGATGTCAATGGGGGAGAGAGAGGTATTATTGTGAAATTGCTGCAGACTTCAATAGGTGGTTGTCGGGGGTGCCGGCTAGCCGAGGAGGAGGAGAGGGAGGCCTCTCCTGAGGGTTATTATTGTTCTCTTCCCTCGCGGCAGCAATACACATCTGCCTTTTATGGAAGGTTGAGAAAGGGTCAACTTGGCACACGGGGATTCCAGGGATATTAGCCAGGGGACACAAAGAATGATGTGACGGCCCTGATAAGATGGGGTAACATGTGTTTAATCATTCTGAGTGGCGGGGGCTGGAATAGTTAAGTGGAATGCGGGCGTGCCAGTCGATTTCTCGACGATTACCTATGGAACCAAGGTTTAACTGAAGAAGTGCCGCCAGGGGACGACACGTGGGCTCAGAATGTCGAGCTACATCTGGAGAGAAGGAGGTTCCGCTGGTACGAGTGTAGGTGATTGTGGGGATTTGTGTACAGGACGTCTTCCCCATCGACCGCAAGCAGTCGGTGTTTGTTTTACATCAGATTGAATCCGATCACCTTTATTTTTTTGCTGGGACCCTGGAAGCCAAAGTGTAGAGGAATGACATAGTATGCACTACAGCTTGAATTTAACCGTCGGATTCTGGAAATCGGGCAAAAGGCAACGGGACTGGGAAAAAACATAGGTCGGGGTGGGGCTACGGACTCTGGCTGGACAAGGAGTAGGCAGGTACTGGCCCGGGAGGCAAACATCGCTGGGAGACGGAGGGCGGAGACACCAAAGTGTACTGAGGAGCAACGGAGGATTGGGTTTTCCGAGTGGTGCACTTCACTATAGTGAGCCGTAACCAGTATTACAGAGAGGCACTAAAAGGCCATGACACAATAAAGCAAGCCACGGGATGATTCCGTCTCAAAGATCGGTCCTCGGGTCATTGCTCGATAACGCGGGTTTTTCGCTATTTTATAGAGGGTCCCCGAAGGAACTATAGACACTATAAAGCGGTATAAGCTGGTCCAGATATTGGGACGTTGACACTGACTGAGAAAGGTATGCGTGTCAGGTGTCAGTGTGTCTAGGAGTTAGGACTGGGCCTCGAGGATAATACTTCCGGGCTAAGGTCCGATCAACTCGGGGCAGCTGGCGGGACAGTCAGTCACCGGCTCGGGGTGAGCAGTCGGATACTGGAGGTCCCGGTGTGAGGGTGTCAACGCCGTTACCATGGCACGCCATACGTAAGCGAACCCAACGGACGGGTGTTCTAGCAGTTGCTATAGCGCTCCATACGCAAAGGAGAATGTTCGTGTGTTTCGGTAAAACGTCATATGAGGGGTGTGATAAGCCGAACACGAACAAGCAATGATCCGGTTACACACCAAGTGCTCCAAATGCCTTTGGTCCTTCTTGCGTGTGTATCTATGTGTATATGTGACCCTTGGACTTCCAAGGGGATTTATAGGCAAAGAGGTGGCTGGGTGGTTGTCACGCCCCGAACCGATAGCAACGGAACGTGTTACTCGGAACGTGACAGTGAAACAGTCGTGCCAATCAAAGTAAACCATAAGGCATAATATAATTGGACAAAATATAATTTCATTTCAAATATAAGTTTATTACAATTTGACTCAAATAAAAGACTCAATCAAAGAAAACTACAATGGACTCATGACTAACTAAACTTGAAATAAGACTCTAGGCCTTGTCTACGTGCAGAAGCTCTCTCACTCTTGCCCTTGCCCATCATGGTTGCATTCGTCTTCATTAATATCGTTACCTAAAAAATATGGGAAAACACTAGGTGAGCGAAAACTCAGTAGGTCTTATATCTCTTGCTTCAAGCTAGCTTTAAGTAATTAACAATTTATCATTAATATGCAGATCATGCAAGGTACAATAATCAAGAGCTATAATGGCATGAGATAGATCAATAATCTGGAGATAATTTCAAGAACTATAAAGAAAATAAATAGGACAATACTTAGGGAGCAATTTCAAGAACAATCATGATGAGATAATAGCAAGTGTTTCAATAAGGTGCTCGCTTTCACAAGAGCATAACATGAGACTATCATTTGTAGGATTCGCCATATGTATAATATGAATTCAAACATTCGAGTCATGAACATGTCAATCTTTTGTGGAAACGTCATAGATTAATCTTGATTTTCATTGGTGTAATATCACACTCGATCAATCATGATACCGGCACATGTTTGGATTTTTTCTCGTCCATGGGATCAGATCTGGACCCCGTCACTTTTCGTTTCTAACATTGAATATCATGTTTGTTAGACCCATAGCCCCTTTTAAGTTCTAGACCAATTCCATGTCATTTAATGGCCAAAGAGTTCCAAGGATCAAGTCATGTAGGAACATTAAGGTAGATTTACGGAATAGATATTCCAAGGACAAAAATTTGCATAAGGATATCATGGCAATAAATCATGTAAAAACTAAGACAACTCACGAAATCTTGGTAATTGGCGTCCACTCAGGCCGCCACCAATTACAGAATCTGTGTCCACTATGGCGGTCACTAATTCTGTGAACAGTACAGGCACGAAGAAATAGCGTCCACTGGGATAGCCGCTAATTCAGTGTTGGCATCCACTGGCCTGGCCGCCAATTTCCAGGCATGGATAGACTCCCACAGAACACCACAAACAGCGCTCCGTGACGGCTAGGGCGTCATGTTTCTTCAGAGTGACATGACAATCAGAGGTTCTAGGATTTTGAGGGTACAACCTGCTTGGCTGCCTTGAGGGAATCCAAGGCTAGCGGAGACTTACGGAGGCCTTTGAGAAAGAAATTCCAAGCCGGCGGAAGGAATATCCAATGGAGGGTCTTTCAATCTCCAAGAAATAGTGTGTAACGAGAAACAGTGTGAAACAGGGACTCCATCTCGGACTTGAGATAGAAGTGCCATCAGACCTGCGGTATGGGTCAAAACTCAAAAAAACTATGAGGGAAAGAAATCACGTCCATTCAGATAGGCGCTATATCATAAATTAGCATCTGCTTATAAAGTCATCAAATCAATATTTCACTGAGTTTTATTAATATTACAATAAATTTATGACCTTTCGAGAAGGCGCCATATCTTTAAATAGCGTCCAAGTGATGGACGTCAATTCATAATTTCTAGCATTTTTCATATATATTTAATAAATAACAGGATTGGGCATCCTTTCAAGGAGGCGCCATATCTTTAAGTCGCGTCCATGTTAACGACGGCAATTCATAAATTTCCATTTTTTATCTATATTCAATATTACTCAGGATTTGGCGTCTGTTTACACAGGTGCTATTTCATATATTGTGTCCGTGTGAATAGTCGCTAATTCTTTTCTGATTACACTTCAACGTGCATCAGCCAGGTACGTTTGTAGACAGAAAGCTATTGTTCATTTCTTTTTAGAAACATGAACAGTAGCACCTTGATGTTTATGAAGAATTTAGGAGAACTGAAGACATGATAATAAGGAGAAAATATCAGGATTCAGGAAATATGCACATCATTATTTTATCTATCATGGTTTCATGGTTATAGATTTTTAAAGATAAGTGTAATTATTAATTATCTGGGAATTAGCGTCAGTTTCTTTGAAGCTGATTAATTTGCGTCCGTCTAAATGGGCGCTGATTCTTGGAAATAGCGGCCACTGCTGTGGTCGCCAATTCATTATCATGCAGAAAACGTTCTAAAACATGCAAATCGGTAATCTAGCATGGAATCCTACTATCATGACCTATCTAACATGAAGAGTGCATGGTTTGTATGAATTTTAAAGGGGTTTCACTTGGGAGATTGCCTACCTTTCACGCTTTAACGGACGAAGACGGAAGAAGCAGATAGAGGAGGAAGAACAGGAAGTAAACGATGCAGCAGGAGGAAGAAGCCACGCTTCTTCATAGGTTCTCTGCAGCAACAACAATAATAAGTGCTATATTTCATATCATAATTTACATCACATTTATCATCTTTGAGCATTTAATGAGCATAGTTGTGCATTAATATCACCCAAATCTCATTCTCACCATTAATTTGTGTTTGCATGATTTTATCATCATTTTGAGTCAAACTGGCAATATGAGAAATATTTAAGAAATTACACAATTGTCACAATTCATTTTATTTGAATTTTTTGGAATTACAGGAATGAGCAACCAAGCTCCAGTCACCAATTAATGAACGTCCTTCTGAAAGGGCGCACATTCAACAAACTGCGACACCTTACAGGTGCCAATTCATTTGATAAGAAAAGAAAAGAAAAATAGTTGGAAAAGAAAGGAGAATGAACGACCGTTCACGCAGTTGTTAATTCTTTGGAAAAGAATGAATGACCATATGAGAAGGCGCTCATTCACTGTACGGAAAAGATAAAATACTGAAGAAGAAAATGAAGAAAAATATGGGAAAAAAAGGAATCAACGCCCTTGCGCTCGGGCGTCCATTCCGTGGGAAAGAAGTTGTGACCGTTCATAAAGTCGCCCATTCCTTTTGTCGAGAAACGAGGGAAATATCAAAATAAGGAAATGAAGAATGTGCGCCCGAATGGAGAGTCGTTCATTAAGGAATAAACGACACTGCGGCGGTCACCATTTCAGTGAAGCAGAAACGAAAACGCAACGCCCCGATCGTAGTTATCTTCCAATTTTTGGGCTTATCTCCTCTTGTTTGAGAAAAGGAGAACTCTAATCATGGCAAGATACCTCCTTTGATCAATCTTTGATGCTGAAAAGTCAGATTTAAGCTAAATCCTAAAGGCCACGATCGTGCAAATATTTGTACACTATAAAAGGCCACAAAGAGCCACCGTGGGAGAATGTTAGTCTATTTTCTTAGCCTTTTTTCAAGCTCTTATGTTCGTCTTTTTAAGTTGCTTTCTTCTTCAAAGTTCTTCATTTTTAAGTGTTCTACAATTTCTTCTTCTTTCTCTTACTCTACGTCTCTCCCGTTTTCAAGTTATTCTCAATTTTTCAAGGTTCTATCCTGGGTTTTTTTACTGTTCATCCGTGCGAACACAGTCTATTTTTTCTCATTTTTCACCCTTTTCCTCATGTTTTCTCCCTCTGCACTCTTCATCAAACTTCTTCCTCTCATCTAGATCTCCAACTTTCTTTTCTATCACATCTTCTAATTCTCTCTGATTTCCAAGCTATTTTACTTTCAATCTTGCTCTATTTTTATTTCTATTTTCAAGTTTTTAACTCCCTTCCTCATCTTCTATCTATCTCCCCATCCTTCATATTCTTCACACATCTCAAGGCAGAGATTCTCTTCTTTTGGTGCTCAAAAGGCGACGTCTACTTCTAAGGGGGGACGATCTTCCTCAAAGGCTCGACAAGGAGACGACGGCGCTATTCTTCACTATCTTGGCTCTATTTCTTCCTTTTTTCCCCTTAGTTTACTCAAGTTGTAATTTTTATTTTTCTTAGACATTGTAATCTTTTCTTAGCATAAAAAGTTGATTTTTGTGCAATTGTTCTTTTATTTTCTCTTTCCACTCCTGCTAATTTCTCTTCTTTAACCCTCTCATATTCTTTAGATAGGTTTATTTCCACGCAAATTTTTTTCCTTTAGCATAAACTCACTCAAATTCGATTTTCAAAACATAAAGATTGTCCAACTTGTTTAAATATGAACTTTTCTTCTCCGTGAGATCGACCCGTTCTTGCCACTTTACTTATATTTAATATCTTTTTAGTGAGTGAGTTCGGCTATTTTTGAAATTGTGGCATGACTTTTAAAATGACGAGTTAGTGGCTATCAATTTTTGGCGTCGTTGTCGGGGGTGAAAATGATTTTTTATAGTTAGATATTCTTATGTTTGGTGTGTATATTTGTATATTGATTTTTCTATTTTTATTTTGTAGAAAAAAATTAGAAAATCAAAGAAAAGAGAAATTCGGACCTAAAATTCATAGAAAAGTAACTGGTGCAGAAAGTCAGAAAGCGTCGTTGAAAGCCTTTATCTGTCACTACAGGAAGCATGAATTTTGAAAATCTGAAAAATCCCGAAAAATCAAGCGTCACTAAAGGTCACTAAATGTAGGCACATGTTCTGTTTTTTCAATTTTTTAAAAAATCTTAAAAAATAATAAAAATCAAAAAAAATACAAAAAGCATGACTTTTGGCTTTATTCTTCAGTAGGCAGCATGTTGATTAGTGTTTTTAGTTGATATTTATCTTTTATCCATCTCTTCTTTAAAAAAAGAAAAAAATAAAAAAATTCATCATGATATCATACTTTCATCTTAGTTTCATCTCTTGCATGCATTGTGCATTGTAGTTGATTTCTTATTTACTTGCATCATCATTTGAAAAAAAATAAAATAATAAAAATCTTTCTCTTCTCTTCTATTTCCCCTCTCAAGGGCAAGTTAAGTTCTTACACCCTTCTTGGAATTGGAAAGACCCTCCATTAAGCATTCCGTCTCTTTGGATTATAATTTTCTTTTTTCCAAGACCTCTATAAGTCTCCGCACCTGTGGATTCCCTCACGGACGCTGGGCAGGTTATACCACGACGTATCCCAGAGTTAAATTGCCCTTGGAAGGTCACACAAAACAAAGAGAGGGGTTTTAGAATTTATTACTATTTTGAAAAATCGGTGTCTAGGCTAGAGGTTAAGTGGCAAACGTCCAAGCAGGTTTGTGGTTATTTAATTAGGTCCTTTCGAAAGTAGGGGGAGCCTCCCACAACCCCACCTCTTACCTGGCCGGTGACCAATTTGGTAGTAGGTGCCAATTCTTCTTTTCGAAAAAAAGTCGATCATCATTTTACATACATATAGTGATTAATTCACTGCATTTGTATTTAGTGGTAGATTGATTCATTATTTTTTTAAAAAAATAAACAAACAAACAAACAAATACCAAAACACTCTTTTTGGGCCCCTTTGCATTGCATGTAAGGTAGGAGATCCCTACACCCACCTTTGCTAGGACCCATAGGAGAGATTGAGAGGGTAGTGCATTCTAGAAATCATTCACAACCTAACCTCATGGAGAACTAAAATCAACAACAAGTGCAACAAGTCGCTCCCAAGCAAATGAAGGAATATTTCTTGCCAAATCAATACCAACCTTCATTCTATGTCCAAGCACCTCAAAATCAAGTAGCTCAATATGAAATCAAATCAAGCACTATTCAAATATTGTCATCCTTCTATGGCAATATCAATGAAGACCCCTACAAACATCTTGATGAGTTCCTCCAGATTTACTCAACTGTTAAAATTTAAAACTTTTTTGATGATGCTCTCACGTTGACTCTTTTCCCATTCTCTCTCAAAGACAAAGCCAAATATTGGTTAGGAGCCTTGGGTAGATCTATAGACACATGGGTGGAAATGCAAAAGGAATTTTTGAAGAAATTCTATCCCATAGGGCGAACCAATACCATGAGGAGAGCGATTACTGGATTCACATAAAACCCTGGGGAATAAATCCATGAGACGTGGGATAGATTGAAAGATTTGCTAAGGAAATTCTCCCATCATGGATTATCAAGATGACAAATTGTCCAAACTTTCTATGAGAAATTAATTGAAAATTATCGCCAAATGGTGGATGCTTCATGTGGAGGAGCATTTATGAGTAAGAGCGAGGATGAGGCGTATGATTTATTTGAGATGCTTAGTGAAAATTCTATTAGTCATGCCTCACTTTCATCTTATGAGAGAATGATTGGGCCATCTAAGAGGGGTAGACTTTATGAAGTTAAGAGCCAAGGAGAGTGTGAGAACATGATGGATATAAATTCCTTAACTCAGAAATTGAACAAAATAGATATGTTGGCTCAGAAGATAGAGAAGGTTGATCTCATCGCTCAAAAGCTAGATCAGTTGTTATCTAGGCAGGAACCTTCTTTTTCTGCTCCTCAACCTCAACCGTTCTCAGCTCCCAGTCATGAAGAGATTTGTGCCCTTTGTTCTAGCCCTAATCATGTTGTTACTGATTGCCCCACTGCGGCCCAACTTCTCCCATTTATCCAAGAACAAATCTTTGCTGCTCAGGGTGTCTCTAAACCTCATTATGATCCTTATTCTAATACCTACAATCCAGGCTGGAGAAATCACCCGAATTTTGCTTGTAAAACTCAACAAGGACCACGAATGCAATCAAATTCCTCGAACCATGACGTTGAAAAATAATCCTTTCAAGTGCCAAGTCAATCTCACCAAAATTTTCCATCTCCTTTTCAACAAGCTCAAAATCAACATCCCCAACCTCCTTATCAGCAGTGCCAGGCCCTGTATCATCAAGCTCAATCGTTTCAGGGCCACTATCATCAATATCCTCCAAACCGTTTTCAACCTCAAGCTCATTATCAACCTCCTCCTCCTCAACCCCCTCAGCCCAATTTCAATGATAAATTTGGCCAACTTTAGCAACTCATTCTTTCTCAACAACAATCTATTGCTAAGTTAGAGGGCTAAATAGGGCAATTGGCTGCTAGTAATATGAAGAGAGATGTCGGTCAACTCCCTATCCAACCTGTGGCTATTCCTAAGAACCAACCTCCGTACTTTCACCAAAGAGCCCCTCTTCTACCTCAACCAACCCAACCTCAGCCTCCTCCTCCTATGGGCCCTTAATTTGAGAACGCCAAGGCTATATCTACCCTTAGGAGCGGGAAGATTTTAGATGACCCATATTAGGATAGGGGAGTTGGTAGCAGTTCAGGCCACAAAGCCCATGTGGAAAGTGATAGTGAGGACGAGGAGCCGGTGATTGTGCAAGAAAAGAAGAAGCCGAAGGATGGGGAGAAGAAGCTGGGTAAAGGAAAGGCAAAGGTTGATGAAGGACCCCAAGAATATGTGTCAAAGGCCCCTTTTCCCGATGCCCTAAAGTCGAAGGCTCACAAGAAGACGCCGGTTCAACAAGAAGAATTAGTGGAATTGTTTAAACAGGTGAATATCAATATTTCTCTCTTGGACGCAATCAAGCATGTGCCGGCATATGTGAAATTTTTTAAAGAGCTTTGTACTCCAAAGAGGGAACCGAAGGCGGTAACTCAAAAGATTCGCTTATCTAAGGATGTTAGTGTTGTTGTAATGAATCATTTGTCGAAGAAATTAAAGGACCCTAGAGCTCCGTTAATCTCATGTGATATAGGTGGAGTCACGTTTGACAGAGCATTACTAGACTTAGGAGCTAGCGTGAATCTTTTGCCCACCTTTATATACGAGCAATTTGATCCGGGGGAGTTAAAGCTCACTTCAATAATCATTCAACTAGCGGATCGGTCAATGAAAACTCCAAGGGGTCTATTGGAGGATGTGATTGTAAAAGTACATGAGTGTTATTTCTCGGTGAATTTTCTCATTCCAGATATGGCATCGTCCCAAGATCTAAAGCACATACCAATTATTTTGGGACGTCCATTTTTAGCTACGGCAAAGGCCAACATAAACTGTGCCACGGGAATGATGGATATATCTTTTATAGGTGAGAAGGTTTCCTTAAATGTGTTTAAGGCATCTCAATATCTGGACAAAGAGGAAGAATGCAATGTTATTGATGTATTTGAGGAGTTGATTGAAGAAAGTCCGGATGAAATTAAGGATATGCTAGAAGAGGGTAGCATGCTGTAGGATTCTATATTTTCTTCTGCACCCTACTCTAGGATAGAGCCACTCCCTCCATTGCAAGATGAACATGTTCTTCCATCTCTAGATCATCCGCCTGCTCTTGAATTGAAACCTCTGCCGGATTCTCTTAAGTACGCTTAACTGGGCTCTGACCACACTCTGCCTGTGATTATTGCTTCTAATCTCACTTCTGCTCAAGAGTCTCAACTTTTAGATGTCCTTAAAGAGCACAGGGGGGCGATAGGTTGGTCTGTGGCAGATTTAAAAGGCATAAGTCCAGATGTTTGCATGCATTATATCTATTTAGATGACAATGCCAAGCCGAGCAGAGAGATGCAGCGCCGGCTGAATCCCAACATGAAGGAGGTGGTCAAGAAGGAAGTGGTTAAGTGGTTGGATGCCGGGATTATATATCCTATTTCAGATAGTAAGTGGGTCAGCCCGACGTAAGTTGTGCCGAAGAAATCAGGGCTGACTGTTGTGACAAATGAAAAAGGAGAAGAAGTGCCCATGCGATTATAGACGGGGTGGAGAGTTTACATAGATTACAGAAAATTGAATTCGGTAACAAAGAAAGATCATTTCCCACTCTCGTTTGTCGATCAAATTTTGGAGAAACTGGCTGGGCAAAAGTATTTTTATTTTTTGGATGGCTATTCTGGGTATAATCATGTTGCTATTTACCCGGAAGATCAAGAGAAGACGACGTTCATGTGCCCCTATGGCACGTTTACTTTTAGACTAATGTTGTTTGGGCTGTGCAATGCCCCAACCACCTTTCAGCGGTGCATGATATCTATCTTTTTTGAAATGGTGGGTGAATTTTTGGAAGTCTTTATAGATGGCTTCTCAGTGTTTGGGGCTTCTTTTGAAAGTTGCTTGGAAAATCTGACTCAAGTGATGAAGAGGTGCATTGAATCAAACTTGTTTTAAGCTAGGAGAAGAGCCATTTTATGGTAAGGGAAGGCATAGTTTTAGGCCATGTTGTTTCAGAAAGGGGAATAGAGGTCGACAAAGCTAAGGTCGATTTGATTTCTAATCTTCCTCCTCCCACATCTGTCAAGCTAATCCATTCTTTCCTTGGCCATGCAGGATTCTATAGAGGGTTCATTCAAAACTTCTCTACCATTGCTCGTCCGCTCACTCAGTTGTTTGCTAAGGACACTCCTTTCAATCTTGATGATTCACGTTTAGAGGCATTCAATTCCTTGAAAGTGGCCCTCACTCAAGCTCCGATTCTTCAATCTCCAAACTGGTCGCTACCCTTTGAAATTATGTGTGATGCCTCAGACTATGCTATTGGAGCTGTCTTGGGTCAGAGAATCGATAAGAAACCCGTGGTAATCTACTATGCGAGCCGCACCCTCGCTGATGCTCAATTGAATTACACCACCACGGAGAAGAAATTGCTTGCTGTTGTTTTCGCCCTTGAGAAATTTCAATCATATCTGTTAGGGGCAAAAGTCATTATTTATTTCGATCACTCGACTTTAAAATTTCTGCTATCTAAGAAGGAAGTCAAACCCCGTCTCATTTGGTGGATTCTGTTGCTACAAGAGTTTGATTTGAAAATCAGAGACAAGAAGGGGTTGGAGAATATTGTTGCTGATCACTTGTCTAGGATTATGATTCCTGAAAGTGCTCTTATGTCTGATTCCTTCCCCGATGAGCAAATCCTTTCCATCCTTCACATCTCAACCCCCTGGTACGCTCACATAGTCAATTACCTGGCGGTAGGATAGATTTCGGGAGGGTGGTCTAGGCAGGAGAAGGATCGATTCTTTTCAAATGTTAAGTACTAGTTTTGAGAGGACACAGAGCTGTTTCACATGGGTCCAGATCAAATAATAAGAGGATGTGTCCCCGAGGAGGAGCAACAATCTATTTGAACTTCTGTCATAATCTCGCTTGTAGGGCACACTTTTCAAGAAAGAAAACAGTGGCGAAAGTTTTACATAGTGGATTCTATTGGCCCACATTATTTAAGGATGCTTACGAATTTTAAAAAATATGTCTAAGGTGTCAAGCTGTGGGTAACAATTCAAAGAAAGATATGATGCCGCCCAATCCCATTCTGGTAGTAGAAATCTTTGATGTTTGGGATATTGATTTTATGGGACCGTTTCCACCTTCTTTTGGGAATGAATACATTTTGGTGATAGTCGATTATATTTCGAAGTGGATTGAAGTTGTAGCCACTAGGACCAATGATCACAAGGTGGTGATGGAATTTGTGAAGAGGAACATCTTTTCTAGATTTGGGTGTCCTAGAGATATCATAAGTGATGGGGGTTCTCACTTCACGAACTTTAAATTCTGAACTTTGCTTCACAAATATGGCATCACTCATAAGCTTGCTACCCCCTATCATCTCCAAACTAGTGGCCAGGTTGAAGTTTCCAATAGGGAGATAAAGAACATCTTGCATAAGACAGTTAGGCCTGATAGGAAAGATTGGTCTGAGAGACTAGATGATGCATTATGGGCCTATAGAATTGCATTTAAGACTCCCATTGGCATGTCACCTTACAGACTCATCTTTAGAAAAGCCTGCCACTTACCTGTAGAGCTGGAACATAGAGCATATTGGGCTATTAAACAAGTCAATTTTGATCTCACTCAAGCTGGGTCCAAAAGAGCTCTGCAACTCAATGAACTGGAGGAACTGCGTAATGAAGCCTACAAAAATTCAAAGATTTATAAAGCTAAAACCAAGGCATTTCATGATAAGCATATTCACGGAAAAACTTTTTATGTAAATCAAAAGGTTTGGCTTTTTAATTCTAGGCTGCGCTTGTTCTCTGGTAAGCTCAAATCTAGATGGGATGGACCGTTTGTGGTTGGTAAGGCTTTTGACCATGGTGTCGTCAAAATTTTAAATCCGAAAAATGGTCACATTTTCACTGTTAACGGTCAACGATTGAAGCCTTACTTGGAAAATGAAACATTGTCAAAAGAATCTGGAGAGGGGGATTTCTGTAGCCCATCTAAGAGCGGCCGAACCAGGTCCAGCAAGACCAAACAAGGCCCATCTAAGTGACAGCCCCGCAGGGCCCACTTAGCATAAAAGCCCAATAAGATCACTCGGGGTCAAGCCCTTCCTCGGCAGCCGTTAGGCTCGGAAGGCCCGAGCGTCGGTCCGATCAGAGGAAGATCCAAGCCCGACCTATCCCCCTCACCGGGATAAAGGCTAGCGCCCTGCACCCACTCCGACCGAGCTTCATCCGAGCTATGCTTATCGCCCAGATAGGGCTGGCACTCTTCATGCTTGGGTCGACCGACGATTGCTTATCCACGCTGCCGCTGAGAGCCCTTTATGAGCAGGAGTTCACAAAGATAAGGGACCCACAAGTCCTCAAGGTTATAAAGAGCCCACGATGAGGACGTAAAGAGCCCACGTCGAGGACGTAACCCCCGCCTGGAACTCCTCAGCTTACGGGACTCATGAGACTAGCGCACTATTTAAACCGGGGACTCCCTCCAGTAAAAGGTAAGGCCTACATACGCCTAAAACTTCCTGAGCAGGAACCACTTCACCACCTTGGTGGAGAGGGATCTCGTGCATCTCCCCACTCCTCTTTTCATAGCTTTCACCACTGCTCTACTGACTTAGGCATCGGAGGGTTTATCCCAGGGAACCACCCCTGGGCCCCCTGATCCGTTTCCCTTTCTTGCAGTTCACTGATCGGTGATCATCTCCCCAGCTCAGGACCAGCGCGAGATCGCCCCTCTTCAGAATCTATTACTTTGGGTGATTTGGAATAAAATCTTCGTGAGCTTTCATGCGTCTGGCTGAAGATGAAAAACTTAGCGCTTCTGGGAAGCAACCCAATATTTTGTTATTTGATGTTTTTATTTTTTAGTATGTTTTTCAGTCGTCAGATCGAGTGGAGAAGGAGTCATCGCATATCAATGATGGAGTAATTCGCCCAACACACCAGGTTGTATTCTTCCATCTCAACTATATTATCTGATTACATTGTTCTATTACTTTCTATTGCATATGCCATTGAGGACAATGTCATTCAAGTTGGGGGGGGGAGGAGAGAAAATTTTCATTTCATGATATATATAGTACAACCTGACATGAGTTCTTACATAATGCTCTGCATATACCACTATCCTGCATATCATATTAAATGAAAAGATGAAAACCCCATTTTGAGTTTCATGATTCATGCTTAAATTGAAAGTAATTCTGAAATATATAAGACTAGAGAGAAGGATGATGAAAATTTTATTTCAATCTAGCTATGGAAAACTGATATAAGAATCTCTTTAAAGTCCATGTGCACTTTAGAAAAATGAAAATCACTTTGCACGCTAATGAAACAAGCAGGACAAGTGTAATATCTCGGACCTTTCGGATCCTTTTTCGTGGGTCCCGGATCTGGTTTCTCAGAGTGTCTGACTCTGTTGTGTTCAAAATTTCGTTTCAGACATCATCCGTGTTCGGATCGGCACGATCCGGAGTTGTTTTGGAGGCCCGGGAGCATTCCGCGGCTTTTCTGCGTGTGTTTTTCGATTCCCGGTATGTGTTTCGGTAATTCCTTCGGAACCTCGTTGCGAGTGAACCGGGTCGTTCACCTAGGCGAGAGTGGTACCGTTGCGATCGGTGCGTTCCAAGGATCGCGGGAATGTAATTTTCTATGTTTTGATATTTTTCAGAAATTCTAGATTTTCTATAAATACCCCCATTTTCTTTTCTTTTTCTTCTTCTTCTTCTTCCTTTCTTCTCCTTCCTCCCTCACGACCGTGGCCGCCCTCTCTCTCTCTCTCCCGTTCGAGCGCGGTGACCTCCGTTCCGGCTACAGGCGGCAGCGGTGCGACGGTGCGAGGACGTGGGTGACGACGAGGCGATCGTGCGGGCGTGCAGCAAGCGTGGGAAGCATGGGAAGGCGAGGTTCTAACGGTATTCTTCATGGATTTGGGCTTGGATCGGCGCGTCTCATCGCGGACCGGAGGTAGGGTGACGTTCCTTGGCCTCTTGTCTTCCTTCCCCGTGAGTTTTAGCTCGAGACGAGGTCGAGAGGGGTCAATTTCATGCCGGGAAGGGCCGTTCATGTCGCGGGGAGAGTCCGTCCGATCCGCCATTTTGAGCTCTGATTCTGTGGTTCACGGGTGTAGGAGCATGCTAGGGGGCTTGGGGGTTCTTCTCTCACCGTTTCCCCCTTCATGGGGCTTGTTTGGGGTTGGAATGGGCGATTCCGGTGAGGTTCTCCGTTTTCGCGCCGGTGGGTGATGTGCGGTCGAACCAGGGGCCGCACAACCCTTGTGCGGCTCCGTTCTGGCCGTCCGTCGGCTCGGCGCGCTGTGGCTGGGCTCGGCGTGTAGTAGGCTTGCGCGGTATATCGTGGGACCTCATATCCAAAGGTGCGGCCCCACAACAACCGCACAACCCTGGGTATTTGACCGTTGAATTTTACCGTTGTACAATGCACCGGGATGTGTGGCCAAGAGCTAGCCGCATAACCCCTCGTGCAGCCAGGTGCTGGCCGTACGTCGTCTGGTGCCATTGCCTAGGTGTGCGGCCAGATCTGGACCGCACAACCCTTGAACGGTGAAACCATAGCCACTCTTCCCTAGTGCGGCTAAGGCCTAACCGTTCATGTTTATTACAGTTGGGAGACGAGCGGCCAGGAGCTGACCGTTCTTCACCCACGTGCGGCCAGGATCTGGCCGTACATCTGTTGAACGGGCCCATGTTGGCTATTCTTCAGTCTGTTTGGACCTGGGTAGAACGGTCCTGTGCTGGCCGTTTAACCCTAGGTGCGGTCCTTATGCGATCGCACATCCCTGAGTGGCCCAGTGTGGACCGTTCAAGGGGACAGATCGTGTCGGCGGGTCTCCCATCATACCGAGTGGTACCGGGAGATGTCGTTGTCGGCTTCTGTCACCATGCGACGGTATTGGTACGAGGGGCGTTCCTTGTACCGTCCTGTTGTGGCGTGATTATCCGTTGACTTGAGAGTCTACTCCATAGTGACCCTCCATTAGTCGTAGCCTGCTTACACGCGTGTGGTCCCACCAGGGAGTGGTGGAGAGGCTACCCTTAGAGACGGTTTGTGGACCGGTTTCCGTCGGGCCGTACGTCTTGCAGCCAGAGTCCGGCTGAGGTGAAAACCGGTCAGAGGGCCAGACCAGGGTGCGCGGTCTGTGTGTGCACACGTGGTTGGGGACGGTTAGACCCACGCTGACGAGCGTGACCCCGGCTAGTCACTCGTTTGTAGTTCTTATGTGGTGTCTGTACCTTTGGTAGGAGCTACCATGTTAGGCAGTTCACCTGCGGTGTGGTGTAAGACGTCAGGGGACGCTACCGGCTGTGCTTCTAGTGGCTGGTACTCCTGTCGAGTCGGGAGTGTCAGATTGTCAGTCTTTGCGACTTCGACCTTCAGGTTTTGTCACGTTGACCATGGTGTTCCGGTCGTTTCACCGTGGCACGTGTGTCGGCTTTCGTGCCGTCAGAGCGGTGTTTTGTAGATTGCATGACTTTCCTTTTCGAGGTACTCGCTTACTGCTAGCGTGGCGGTTTCTCCGTTTGCGAGGTAGGGTTCGAGTGATCCCTACTAAGTCTTGTTCCGAGACTCATTCCCTGTGTGTTTTCACCATGTTTCAGGTGAGTCACGGCCTCAGGGGAGCGCGTCTGAGGCTCAGCATGGTTCGGGTGCCCAACGTTAGTGCCAGAGGTCAGAGCCGGGGTATGCCCTGTATAGCTGTACTTTTCTTTCTTGTCTCTGTACTAGTTGTGGACTACTGCTGTTGTTATTTTATTTTATCTTGTGGACCATGTATCATGTAAACTGTTAAATTTATTTCCTGCTTAATGTGATAACTATTTAATTTCTGCAATTATTTGTGATACTTGTGTAGTCTCTACACCTTTCTTTAACCCTTCCGAGTCTTCGGACTCGTGGGTGGCGGTGCGAGTCTCAGGTTATCGGGCCTTCCCGATAATCGGATTCTCGGGTCGTTACAGAATGGTAACAGAGCAGCGGTTGTGGGATTATACGAGAATCATAAGTAATTGTAGTGGTCCACTAGTCCACAGCAATGTTGTACGGTTGACACTGGCATCGGGCATCGTGCGTTTTTCTTGACCTTGCTGTTTCCGTGTTTTCTGCCTTTTGCTTCAAGAGCGAGTATGGCGCCAAGGAGGAGCACTCGCTCTCAGCAGGGACAGTCGGCTGGAGGTCAGGAGATCCAGCAGGTGGTTCAGCGAGATCAGGAGGAGCATAGTAGAGCGCCACCGGGGGCCACCGAGGCAGTGGATACTATGAGGCTTTCGGGGGCCGAGGATTTATTTCGCGGCATGTACTAGCTTATGTCGCAGCAGTTTGGCAGAGAGGCTGGTGAGGGCTCGTCGACCAGGGGTGGGCCAGGCCAAGCAATGAGGGATTTCATGCAGTTTCATCCACCTTACTACGGCGGTCAGCCAGACCCTGATATGGCTCAGAGTTGGCTCGACGAGATGGAGCGGGTGTTCAGTTCTGCGCGAAGTATTGCGGAGGACAGAGTGATGTTGGCCTCCAACCAGTTGCAGGGTACGGCCCGGGAGTGGTGGTCTTCTGAGTGGAAGACGTCTTTCTAGCTTCGTCCACTTGAGCAGATTGCGTGGGGTGACTTTGTCAGTACTTTCGAGCGTACCTACTGTCCAGAGTTTATTGCTACGCAGCGGATGCATGAGTTTCTGGAGCTGGTTCAGGGCGATATGTCCATGTTGCAGTACAGGGCCCTATTTGTTGAGCTGGGTCGGTATGCACCCCATATCATGGAGCATGAGAGGGTGAAGACCGCACAGTTCGTGCAGGGCTTGAGGCAGGAGCTGAGGCACCATTTGATCGCGAATGCGGCCACTGATCTGGAGACAGCGTCTCGTGTTGCGGCTTCTTTAGAGATGGATATGCAGAGGACTCGAGGACCGATCAGCCAGGGGCAGTCTTTGTCGGGTTGCAGCCAGCTGTCGGCTACCCAGCAGCAGGGTTCCTTTTAGCGTGTGTCGGGTGGTTCAGGAGCGTCGGCGCCGGCAGCGTCGGTGACAGGATCTGCGTCTTATGGCTCGAAGGTCAAGAAGTTCTTCAAGAAGGGGTTCAGTAAGAAGAAGTCCAAGGGTCAGGGGCAGGCATCATCGGGCAGTGTACAGTAGCCGGTCCCGTTTCAGCGTCAGGGGTCAGTGGGTCGATCGCGAGGACCGTGTCCACGGTGTAGCGAGTACCACCCAAGCAGGCAGTGCACAGCACCGATAGTTTGTTTCCGGTGTGACCAGCCAGAGTAAATGGCGCGTGACTGTCCTCAGAGGCCACATCTGTAGTAGCCGTTTCCTCAGCAGCAGGAGGTTCCCTTGCAGCAGAGGCAGCAGCAGCAGGGACAGTATCCGCCGCTACCCAGGTCAGCTAGCATGGGAGGCAGGCAGAGAGCTCGAGGCCATATCACACACATGACCAGGGCAGAGGCAGTGGCGTCGCAGCTCGTGGAAGGTACCGTTCGGATTTTGGGTTGTGCGGCTCAGGTTTTGTTCGATTCTGGCGCATCTCATTCGTTTATTTCAGAGGATTTCGCGCTAAGTATTGAGGAGCCAGTGACCCAGTTGTCCTGTGATTTGGTAGTTGAGTTGCCTTCGGGTGATTTTATGTTCACTCAGTATTGCTTCGATGAGGTTCCTATGTGGATGGAAGGGCGGAGTTTGCCGGCTAGGCTCTATGCATTGCCGCTTCAGGACTTTGATGTGATTTTGGGCATGGATTGGCTCGAGGCACATCATGCGTTGGTGGATTGCGGCTCGAAGAGGGTTTATTTCTGGTGACTTCACGCACCCACCTTCTATTTTCAAGGTATCAGGTCTTCCTCTTCTCGCTTTCTTGTTTTTGTGATTCGAGCTCGTCGTTTGCTTGATGCAGGTTGTCAGGGTTTTCTCGCCTCCGTGGTTGTGGCTGACCACATGGAGCCGGATGTCGAGGGCATTCCGGTGGTGTGCAAGTTTCCCGATATTTTTTCGGAGGACTTACCTGGATTGCCTCCCCAGCGGGAGATTGATTTCGTTATCGAGGTTGTGCCGGGTATGGGACCTTTGGCGAAGGTTCCCTACCGTATGGCCTCCGCTGAGTTGAGGGAGTTGAGGGCGCAGTTGCAGGAGCTGCTGGCCAAGGGGTACATTCATCCTAGCTTTTCCCCTTGGGGTGCGCCCGTGTTGTTCGTGAAGAAGAAGGACGGTAGCTTGCGGTTGTGCATTGACTACCGGCAGCTGAATGAAGTGACCATTAAGAATAAGTATCCGTTGCCATGGATTGATGATTTGTTCGACCAGCTTCAATCTGTGCGAGTGTTCTCGCAGATTGATTTACGGTCCGGTTACTATCAGCTGAGGATTCGCGAGTCCGATGTAGAGAGGACTGCGTTCAGAACGATGTACGGGCATTATGAGTTTCTGGTGATGCCGTTCGGGCTCACCAATGCCCCCGCAGCCTTCATGGACTTGATGTAGAGGGTGTTTCGTTCGTATTTGGACCAGTTCATGGTCATATTTATGGACGACATCTTTGTTTATTCGCGGTCTACCGAGGAGCACGCGTACCATTTAGGTGTGGTGCTGCAGACGTTGCGAGATCACTAGTTGTATGCGAAGCTCAGTAAGTGCGAGTTCTGGCTTCGTGAGGTGCACTTTTTGGGGCACGTGATTTCTGGTGATGGTATTTTTGTGGACTCCGCCAAGGTCGAGGCAGTAATGCAGTGGCCGAGGTCTGTGACGGAGATCCGGAGTTTCTTAGGGCTTGTGGGCTATTATCGTCAGTTTATCCAGGATTTTTCTCACGTTGTGGCCCCGAGACTAGACTTACGCGGAAGGATGTGCTTTTCTTCTGGTCTGAGGAGTGTAAGCAGAGTTTCAGGGAACTGAAGAGATTGCTCACCTCAGCTCCGGTATTGGTTTTACCTTCTGGATCGGGAGGTTTTGTGGTGTGTACAGATGCTTCTGGGGTCGGATTGGGTGTTGTGTTGATGCAGCATGGTAGAGTGGTGGCTTATGCATCTCGACAGCTGAAGCGCCACGAGGAGAACTACCCTACCCATGACCTGGAGTTGGCGGCTGTGATCTTCGCGCTGAAGATCTGGAGGCATTATCTGTACGGCGAGAGGTTCGAGGTATTCACTGACCATCAGAGTATGCGATATGTGTTCACGCAGAGGGACCTTAACCTCAGGCAGAGGCGTTGGTTGGAGTTTATGAAGGATTATGACTTCACCCTGTCTTATTAGCCGGGCAGGATGAATATCGTCGCCGATGCCTTGAGTCGGAAGGTCACGATCAGTGCCTTGATGTTGAGGAAGTGGAGGCTCTGGGAACAAGTGCCTGAAGTTTCATTCAGGCTCAAGATTCCCCAGGAGCCAGGGTTGGCAGTGCTTGCTAGTCTAACTGTCACGCCTGCTATCCGCCGTCAGCTGACAGAGGCTCAGCATGCGGACTTTGAGTTGCCCCGGATTTTGATTTTGGCTGATGTGGAGCTCGGCGAGGACGGTGCCGTGAGGTTCCGTGGCAGGCTGTACGTCCCAGTTGAGGAGCGGGTTCATCATGCGGTATTGCGCGAGGCTCATGGGAGCAGGTACACCGTACACCCGAGTGCGACGAAGATGTATCGGAACTTGCGGAGGCAGTTCTGGTGGCCTAGCATGAAGAGAGATGTCGCCGAATTTGTGGCCAGGTGCCTGACCTGTCAGCAGGTGAAGGCGGAGCATCAGCGACCGGGAGGTACTCTCCAGCCCTTGGATGTTCCTGCGTGGAAGTGGGGCCACGTGACCACGGATTTTGTGGTGGGATTGCCGAGGACTCCAAGCGGTCAGGACAGTATTTGGTTGCTGGTGGATAGGCTGACGAAGGTGACTCGGTTGTTGCCAGTCAAAGTCAACTGGAGCGTGTCCAGGTTGGCTCGTCTTTATGTGGAGTGGATCGTTCCGTTTCATGGGATTCCCATCTCCATCGTGTCGGATCGGGATCCACGTTTCACTTCTGGATTCTGGGGGAGTTTCCAGCGAGCTCTTGGCACGGATTTGGCTTTTAGCTCGGCGTATCATCCTCAGTCAGATGGTCAGTCAGAGAGGACCATTCAGACTTTGGAGGACATGCTGAGGTCCTGCTGCCTAGAGTGGCAGGGGAGTTGGGTTCACCACCTACCGTTGGTGGAGTTTGCCAACAACAACAGCTATCATTCGAGCATCGGCATGGCTCCGTATGAGGCGTTGTATGGGCGTCCGTGTCGGACTCCACTGGATTGGTTTGAGGTTGGCGAGCGTGTTTTGACGGGACCAGAGTTGGTGCAGTAGTGTGTGGAGGTTATGCACCTGGTTCGTCAGAACATGTTGGCGGCCCAGAGTCGGCAGAAGAGTTATGCTGACCGTAGGCGGCGGCCTCTCGCGATCGCTGTGGGCGATCGCGTGTTCTTGAGAGTTTCTCCGATGAAGGGGGTGATGCATTTTGGATGGTGTGGGAAGCTGAGTCCCCGCTATATTGGTCATTTCCACATCGTGGAGCGCATCGGTGAGGTAGCTTATAGGTTGCAGTTACCCCCTGAGTTGGCATCGGTGCATGACGTGTTCCACGTCTCGATGCTGCGGAAGTATATGCCCGATGACTCTCATGTGCTCAATGTTGAACTATGGTTTTGATGATAACTAAACTTCTTGTGTGATGCCTTGTTTTTGATGGTTATTGAAGTCATGGTTTTGATGTTCATGTGCGATTAAGTGAATGATGATAACTAAACTAAATGGTTGATTGTTCCTGTCGATTGGTTGAATATGATTGACTTGAATATGTGCTTTGAATGCTTCCCATGCATACTCTTCATGGAGCTTGGCTACATACATGTATTTGTGAAAGCAACAATTGTTCCAATTTTATATGTAAAATTGGGTCTCAATGTAAATCACTTTTTAAACTCTAATACATATTTTACATATCATTTTGAGCTTGCATTATGTTGAAACAACTCATGAGAAACTTGCTTGAAAATTGGAATCATGGTACTTATATCTTGCTCAAACGGTTTACAATAAGCTCTTGTTGATTGATTGAAATTGCCAAATGGCCAAAGGGGTTTCATACATGTACTTCATGCAATTACCACATGAATTATTGATCAAAGTCCTAATCCTTTTTTCTATGGTTTTGTAGGTCAAAACACTCAACATATATTCCCCAAGATCAAAGGAGTTTGAAGCCTCAGACTTAAATGGGTTGCAATGGAGTTCGGGGGTGAAACCTAAAAAGTCTCATCCTGCAGAACTATAGGTCGACCGCCACAGGTCGACCGACAGCAGCGGTCGACCGCCCCAGGTCGACCTAAAATTCCAAGGATCAAATTTCTACAGGTTTCTCAGTAGCGGCCGACCGCCATCTTCCACAGGTCGACCGCCAGTCCCGAGCCAACATATGTTGACTTTGTTTTCCACTTCGAGAAGAGCCATTCTCCATGGATTTCTTTAATCCTAAAGTCACCCAATCACCCACAAAATGTGGATCTGGTCTGGGGGTTGTCCATGGACCATTCAAGGGCTATAAAACATCTCATTGGAGCCATAAACCCTATCTATCCAAGAGATCCAAAGGGGAGGCTGTCCAAGGAGGAAGAAGAGGTATTGTAGATCCGTGAACAGTACCTCGTGCAGCAAGCTCTTCATCTATCTCCAACCCATTCAAGGTATTTATGAAGCCATCTACCTCCAAGAAGGTGTAGAAGCAATCAAGGTTCAAAGCTACATCCATACACCTCTTCATCAACTCAAGGTGATCCAAGGGAAGAAGAAGAAGGATGCTACAAGGAAGAAGGAGCCATTCAAGCATCATCTGAAGGTACTCTAGCTCCATTTGAAGTCAGCAGTCTCAAAGGAAGAGAACAAGCTCACAAGCATCAAGAAGATACATGGATTTGTCCAAGGAAGAAGGAAGGGTACTATAGCCGTGAACAGTACTCCGTGTAAGAAGATCTACATCAAATACAAGGCCATTCAAGCTGAGTCTCAAGCTATTCAAGTGAAGAAGGAATCAACGCGAACATCCAGAGCACACACTCAGGGGGAGCCTAAATCAGGAGCTTTCTAAAATGTGGTTTATTCATGTTTGTGTTTTGTGCTTTATAGTTTCAGATTTGTGTTTCTTATAAACTACAAACTCGTGTGTGTGTGGATCGTTGTTGGATCCGTGGTCGTGTGTGTGTGTGCCATACTTGATTCGTGTGTGCGTAGGTCTTCTTAGATCTGCGTGTGTGTGTGGATTTATCCAAATCTTAGTGTTTGTGTGTGTGGAGTGCTGCACTTGTCGCAGTGTGTGTGTGTCTTGTTGATCCGCTTGTTGGATCATGTTGGAGACTTCGTCTCCGTGTGTGTTTTGGGGCGCGTCCCCGTGTGTGTGGGCAAGCGTCATCCTGCGTGTGTGGTTGGAGCGTCACCTCCGTTTGGGGATTTATCCCCGAGTGAAGCCTCACCGGGTTTGGTGAGGGGTGGACGTAGGATTGCCGTCGTTGCATCCGAATCACCTTAAAAATCGCTGTGCACTATGATTTGATTTGTGTGGTTTGGTCTTTTTCTTCTACCTCTATTCTAAGTGAGTGTATTTGTTAATTGTTGTTACGGATTTATCTACGTATATCTTGCATATTCTATATCTCATCATACAAAGTTTGATAAATCCAATTTGTGTTCAAATAGTTTTGAATCTCTTAACTAGCATTCTATCACATATTTTTAAAAGGCCAAAAGTTTCCTTAAAATTTGTAAACACCCAATTCACCCCCCTCTTGGGTGTCATTGATCGCGGGACTTCAATTGGTATCAGATCTAAGGCTCGATTGTTTATAGATCTAACGATCTAGAGTGATCCAGATCAATGACTACCATTATGTATACTTTGAATTCTCCACCGATGTTTGATGGTTGCAATTTCGATTTGTGGTTAGGTAGAATGTGCAGTCTTGTCAACTCATATGACCCTAAACTATGGAAGCTTGTTTCATACGGTCCTTGTGAGTTGCCTAAGGATAAAAATGTCTGGACTGAAAATCAAAAGCTTAAACATGATCAAAATTGTTTGGTGTTAAAGTTGCTAACTACTGCAGTTGATTCTAATTATTTATCCTTTGTCTCCCATTGTAGATCTGCGAAGGACATCTTGGATGGATTAACCAAAATCTGAGAAGAGCATGGAGACCAATGTCTTGTGGCAGGCACGATTGAACAAGGGAGTGATCAGCCAAGTAGATCAAGCTCAAAGGTAAATTCTGATTCTGATAATGAAGATGAATTTAGCTATGAAGATTTGTTGATTGTATATGATGATCTTACTGATAAATACAACGTAAAATCCAAAAATGAAAAATTAAAAAAGAATGCCGAATAAAATAATTGTAATTCCTCTTGTAAAAAATGTTCACATTTAGAGGAAATGATTGAGTCTTCTGTTTTCGATCTTGAATTCCATAAAGATCAAATCTCTTCCTTGAGAAATGAAAATAAAGAGCTGAGAGAGAGAATAAGTTCAATGGACAATGGTTAGACTGAATTTGTTCATGATAAGAAACTTGAAAAAGAAAATGAGAAACTGAAGGAATTGAATAGGACCATTTCTGAAAGATTGCTTGTTTTTGAAAAAGGAAAATCTGTGAATATTGATGAATGTGAAAAAGTGCATGCTTTGTTGCAAGAAATGGAAAGTCATAAAACCATCAATGCTACTTTACATGAACAAGTCAATTCATGTGAAAATAAGATTGTTTCCTATGAATTGCACATTTCATCACTTGAAAAAGAAATCTCGGACTTGAATGCTTCATTCTCTACATTTGTGGATGGTCAAGAAAATTTGGACAAATTGTTGGAGATGAAAGTGAACTTTCAAAGAGAATGACTGGGGTTTAATCCTGTGAACACGAAAAAATTTGAAAGCAAGTTATACACTTCATTTGTTCATAGCACATGTACACCTAGCACCTCTAAATCTAACTCCCAGCAACCCATTGTGCCAAGAACTCAAGCCAATCTGAAAAATAGTGTGAATGTTCAAAATGTGCATGCTAAAAACTTTCATGCGAAGTCCCATGCATCCAACAAAAGAAACATGTCTTATCTTTACTGTGGAAAACTTGGACACCTGATGCATGATTGTTTCACTATGAAGAATGATGACTTGAGAGTATGTAGAAACCAAGCTGTTTTGAAAAATGTAAAGAGAGCTTTCACCATAAAATCTTCCATGCATTGCAATCACTGTGGTAAAAGGGGTCATACAACTTCACATTGCTGGTTATTGTTGAAGAGAAAGAACTCCTACTCAACACATCATGCTCACACACATAAATCAGTAGAACCCATGAGAAGAAAGAATATGATGCCACGTGCCTTCTACCATCACTTTGGCAAATCTGGGAATGTTAAGCATGATTATTTTCTAAAGAAAAATGATGATTTGAATGTTGTCAAAAATTGGAAACCACATGCCCATGTTGCTGCTAACCCACAAGGACTCAAGATGGTTTAGGTATCTAAGAATGCCAAATGAGAAATATATTTTGCAGGTGTGCCATGTGAATGTAAAATATGAAATCTGTCTTCGTCAAGAAGGTAAGGCACACGAGTCAAGTGACATAAGTCAGGTTCGAAGAAAAATCAAAAACTTAATTTGAAGATCAGGTGATATCCCTCTTACTTTCTATAGTAATTGTGTCATGTTTCAACTTACTTTGTGTCATATAGTCATATAATCTTGCATATGTCTGTACATGCATTTCATTCATAGTTGTTTGCATATTTGTGCGCATATCAATTGTCATATAGCATCTTCATGTAAAGAAGAGCTTGAAGATTCATCAAAACATGATTTTACCACATACACTGAGTATGCATATACCTTCACGTGATGTCTTGCAAATATTGAACATTGTGTATTCATGTCATAATGCATTACAATCCTCCTGCCTTCATCATCCATGATTACATAGTATATCAAATGGTGACATGTGGAAGGGCATGTTAAGTCTGTCTGAAAATTATCACTACGCGTGAGGTGATATTCGGATCTAAGTTCTCCGCCTAGTACTATGAGTAAAGTAGTTGCAGGCTGCACATAGTATTAGGCAGTTAATGAACATCTTGCATTCATGCACACACTAAGGGGGAGCAACCACATTCGTCATATGAACTTAATGTTTAGGTTCACACATGAGTCATACATTACATCTAGAGCTGTCTAGGGGATGTTGGTTGTTAAAATAATTTATCATACCATTGTCAATAAATTTGAATCGAAATTGACAACTCAAGTCCTCTTGTCCTTGGATGCAGATTATACTCCCAAATCTAAATGATGATGGGCTAGTCATGGCCAAGCTTGAGTAAATGAAAGGAATACCTTGCAAGGATGAAAATGATGAGAACCCTCTCAAGTTGCTACAAGAAGATGAGATACTTTATGTAGAACAACCTCCAGGATCGACTCAAGTATAAGGTGGTGAAAGTCCTTGTACGTGATAAAGCAAGTACCCAAGACACAGTATGAAAAGCCCGCATCTTTTGATTGAGAACAGGTTCAATAGGTAAGGTTGATCAAACACCTCTCACAAGGTAAATCAGGTAAAAGACATTTTAGTGGTTCAAGCATACGTGGATGATATCATTTCTGAGCTACTAATAATGCCTTTTGTGAACATTTTACAGGGACTGTGCAAGAAGATTTTAAAATACACTCAATGAGTAAATTGAATTTTATTTTTCTTTTGGATTGCAGGTGGAAGACTTGGAAGAAAATAGATTCTCAAGGCAAAGGTAAGAAAGTAAAAGCTGAAATATCAACCTTCGTGAGGTTGGTGATTTTAGTGATTGAAGGCTTCCAATCGTGCTTCCTGAACTAAGGTAATTCAACATTGTCAATTCATGCAATGGCCATCTTTGTCACTTGGTGACACTCTCAAGTGACAGGTATTGATTCTAAAAACTTGAATTGTCATTTACTAGCATGTTGTGATGAATGTGCCTAATTGACTGAATCACATTGAAAATCTTGAAAGATGTGTATGAAGTTGTTGCATACTGTATATTCTCAATATGAATTGCATGATCACACTTGAATTAAATTACATATATGGTATATCAAATGGCGTTTATGGAAGAGTGGATCGTGTCCACTTGGAAGCATTCCCTATGCGTGAGCTGGGTCTTCGAACTAAAATCTCCGCCTCCTATCAGATCTTGACGATTGTGACTGGCTTGTGAATGGTTGATGTGTGAATGAATTCTTGAGCTGAACTATATAAATTGAAAACATGTCTATGATTAAATGATTCATACATTTGACTCTTGGATAAATTCTCATTTCAATACTTGTGAATGACCTTTGAAAATCTATTTTTGAAAAATTCTGAAAATTGGGTTGCATTGCTTAATTTTGATCTTTTAAGCACCCTTATCTCATAAAGGTCATGTCATGCAAAAGCTTGTTGACACATTGATAAAATGTAAATGCTCTAATGTGGAACTTGTCTCATGGTGTATAAATCAAAGCCCTCCCTTACTGCAATTGCATATTTCATCACACTCTCTTCCAGGCATAAGTTGCATGCATTAGAGTTCATGCATTAACTGCAGTTAGCTCATTCATTTGATATCAGAAGCTTTGCACCACATTGCATGTTGTCTTGGCATATTGCATTTACATTCCACTACTATATGATCAAAGGTTACATTGTATCAGTACTCATGCATTTGCTGCACTCATTCAAATGAAAATCAAAAGTATGAATCATTTTGCACATTGCATCGCATCCTTATATGCTCATACGTTGTATTGTATTGGAACTCAAGCATTAGTCGCACTTAGTTCATTCAGTTGGCATCCATTCAATTGGTATCAAATTGTCCATTCCATTGGTATCAAATTGACATCACATTGCTCGCATGCATGTCATAGTGCATGTTGCATACATTCCCTTTGTATGCTTGCTTGATACTATATGCTATTCACCCCCATGCTTGCATACATTTCTATGGCCGTATATCTCCTTGCTAAATAATGCTGTATTTGAGTCATTATTGAGTGTTTCATGTCGTACACTCTAGGAGAGTTCTTATTTCATAAGTGCATCTATTTAGGGGGAGTTGCACTATTATGTATTCATGATATTTTCGTATACATGCTGAATCAAATTTACACACTTCATGCACAATATGTGAATATGAGTGTCAATGATAAGGATATATGAATTTTTTTTCAACACTCTCGAGCTGTTAAACTTGCTGCATGTATGTTGAAGAGACAGTTGAGGAAAAAGCTGTCTACCCATCCTTGTTGAAAAATCTGAAATGAAAATGAAAGATAGAGCAATGCTCGGTCTCATTGAGTAAACTGGGCATATGTCACCTGAGACGTGATGTGGTTCATATCTGAAAAGTGTTGACTAGTATCTCTGTTCAAAATGAGGTGAAATGGTTTAGTATTCTGAGTAACCGGGAATTCTGGCATGAGCTCCATGCGTCTACTCGCGTAAAAAGGACTTATTTGAACCTGATCACTCTTGAAATATTCTGACTATCATATGATATTGGTTGAGTTGAAAAATATTGGTGAAAATACATTGTGGTAGAGCGTAGCCTCCAATACACTGTTCTCAAAATTGAAGTGCAGTCTGTACAAGGTCTCCTTATATTAATCTGAAAATCTGAATATCCATATTGCAACTATCATCTTTCATGTTTCTCACTTACACATCTGGAAATTTGATTTAATATGTATTCAGAAAGTTGATTGACTGCTTTAGCAATTGCATGAATCTCCTATACGATTGCATAACCCCCCATGTGCTACACATGTGCATTCCAATTGTCATGACCCTCATGCACCCTTCCTATACCTATCCTCTCTTATATAAGTACGGGGGAACTATGTTGCATGTACATATACGTATTTGTTTGATTATACATCTCATATGGCATCACTTGCATGTGCTGCATCTCATGCATTTTAAACTACAAATCAAAAATTAAAAATTTGAAAATCCATCACACTCCAAAAATGGGTTTTGAGTTCAAAAAAAAATTGGCCTAGTTGTTTTTCATTTCATTGTATGCTTACATTAAGTTTCATGTGATTGCATTCATATTGTCATCATGTCTATTCAGTTGCATTGCATGCATTCATAGTGTCACATGTTTGCATTGGGCTGTTATGCATTTCCACAAAATAAATATAAAAATCAAAAAGTTTGAAAATCAAAATAAACTCTCTTATTTTGTCCTCCTGCTCTTGCATGTTGTAAGTCTGACATAGGATCTAGCTTTTGAATGCTATCCTACTGAACACCTCATCTTGTGAATGTCTCCACTGGCTCATATCCTTGAGGCCAATCATTACCTTCATTTGGTATCAATACTTACTTGACTGCACATGCTTTGGATGGTATCAAATTGATTTGTGAGCATAATCACCAATTGGTTTCCTCTTATTGGAATCACATTTCTTTGTTCGTCCATGATTTGCCCTTGCTTCGTTTGATTTGATAAGATGGGCTATTACTGTTTCAAAGGGAGATAAGCTTGTTGATATTGTTGATCATGTCCCAGGGGGAGAAAGATTTGTATTATCTCGCTTTTTGATTATGTCAAAGGGGGAGAAAAATTGATGATTGTGTTAGGGGGAGAAGAACATGTTGTATCATCATTTAGTTTGTCATCATCACTTTGTTTGCCATCATCAAAAAGGGGGAGATTGTTGAACTATGGTTTTGATGATAACTAAACTTCTTGTGTGATGCCTTGTTTTTGATAGTTATTGAAGTCATGGTTATGATGTTCATGTGCGATTAAGTGAATGATGATAACTAAACTAAATGGTTGATTGTTCCTGTCGATTGGTTGAATATGATTGACTTGAACATGTGCTTTGAATGCTTCCCATGCATACTCTTTATGGAGCTTGGCTACATACATGTATTTGTGAAAGCAACAATTGTTCCAATCTTATATGTGAAATTGGGTCTCAATGTAAATCACTTTTTAAACTCTAATACATATTTTACATATCATTTTGAGCTTGCATTATGTTAAAATAACTCATGAGAAACTTGCTTGAAAATTAGAATCATGGTACTTATATCTTGCTCAAACGGTTTACAATAAGCTCTTGTTGATTGATTGAAATTACCAAATGGCCAAAGGAGTTTCATACATGTACTTCATGCAATTACCACATGAATTATTGATCAAAGTCCTAATCCTTTTTTCTATGGTTTTGGAGGTCAAAACACTCAACATATATTCCCCAAGATCAAAGGAGTTTGAAGCCTCAGACTTAAATGGGTTGCAATGGAGTTCGGGGGTGAAACCTAAAAAGTCTCATCCTGCAGAACTATAGGTCGACCGCCCCAGGTCGACCGACAGCAGCGGTCGACCACCCCAGGTCGACCTGAAATTCCAGGGATCAAATTTCTACAGGTTTCTCAGTAGCGGTCGACCGCCAGCTTCCACAGGTCGACCGCCAGTCCCGAGCCAACATATGTTGACTTTATTTTCCACTTCGAGAAGAGCCATTCTCCATGGATTTCTTTAATCCTAAAGTCACCCAATCACCCACAAAATGTGGATCTAGTCTGGGGGTTGTCCATGGACCATTCAAGGGATATAAAATATCTCATTGGAGCCATAAACCCTATCTATCCAAGAGATCCAAAGGGGAGGCTATCCAAGGAGGAAGAAGAGGTACTATAGCTCCGTGAACAGTACCTCGTGCAGCAAGCTCTTCATCTATCTCCAACCCATTCAAGGTATTTCTGAAGCTATCTACCTCCAAGAAGGTGTAGAAGCAATCAAGGTTCAAAGCTACATCCATACACCTCTTCATCAACTCAAGGTGATCCAAGGGAAGAAGAAGAAGGATGCTACAAGGAAGAAGGAGCCATTCAAGCATCATCTGAAGGTACTCTAGCTCCATTTGAAGTCAGCAGTCTCAAAGGAAGAGAACAAGCTCACAAGCATCAAGAAGATACATGGATTTGTCCAAGGAAGAAGTAAGGGTATTGTAGCTGTGAACAGTACTCCGTGTAAGAAGATCTACATTAAATACAAGGCCATTCAAGATGAGTCTCAAGCTATTCAAGTGAAGAAGGAATCAACGCGAACATCCAGAGCCCACACTCAGGGGGAGCCTAAATCAGGAACTTTCTAAAATGTGGTTTATTCATGTTTGTGTTTTGTGCTTTATAGTTTCAGATTTGTGTTTCTTATAAACAGCAAACTCGTGTGTGTGTGGATCGTTGTTGGATCCGTGGTCGTGTGTCTGTGTGTCGTACTTGATTCGTGTGTGCGTAAGTCTTCTTAGATCTGCGTGTGTGTGTGTGTGGATTTATCCATATCTTAGTGTTTGTGTGTGTGGAGTGCTGCACTTGTTGCAGCATGTGTGTGTCTTGTTGATCCGCTTGTTAGATCGTGTTGGAGACTTCGTCTCCGTGTGTGTGTGTGTTTTGGGGTGTGTCCCCGTGTGTGTGGGCAGGCGTCGTCCTGCGTGTGTGGTTGGAGCGTCGTCTCCATTTGGGGATTTATCCCCGAGTGAAGCCTCACCGGGTTTGGTGAGGGGTGGACGTAGGATTACCGTCGTTGCATCCGAACCACCTTAAAAACCGTTGTGCACTATGGTTTGATTTGTGTGGTTTGGTCCTTTTCTTCTACCTCTATTCTAAGTGAGTGCATTTGTTAATTGTTGTTACGGATTTATCTACGTATATCTTGCATATTCTATATCTCATCATACAAAGTTTGATAAATCCAATTTGTGTTCAAATAGTTTTGAATCTCTTAACTAGCATTCTATCACATATTTTAAAAAGGCCAAAAGTTTCCTTAAAATGTGTAAACACCCAATTCACCCCCCCTCTTGGGTGTCATTGATCGTGGGACTTCACTCGAGGATTCTGTTTGGCCCGAGGTGACTCCAGACCTTTCTCTTCCAGAGTTTTCGATCCGAGTGGAGGATAGGCGAGAGCAGCGCCTGCGGAACAAGGTCATCCCCTTGGTTAAGGTGGTGTGGCAGCGGCACTCTGGTGGTAAGGCTTCTTGGTAGCGTGAGTACGAGATGCGTAAGCAGTTCCCTTACTTGTTTGAGTGAGCCTTCTTCTTCTTTCCCTTGGGTTGTTCTCAATTTCGAAGATGAAATTCCTTAAGGGGGGAGGGCTGTAATATCCCGGACCTTTCGGATCCTTCTTCGTGGGTCCCGGATCTGGTTTCTCGGAGTGTCCGACTCCGTTATGTCTGAAATTTCGTTTCGGACATCTTCCGTGTTCGGATCGGCGCGATCCGGAGTTGTTTCAGATGCCCGGGAGCGTTCCGCGGCTTTTTCGATTCCCGATGTTTGTTTCGGTAATTCCTTCAGAACCTCGTTGCGGGTGAACCGGGTCGTTCATTTAGGCGATAGTGGTACCGTTGCGATCAGTGCGTGCCGAGGATCGTGTGAATGTAATTTTCTATTTTTTGGTATTTTCCAGAAATTCAGAATTTTCTATTAATGCCCCCATTTTCTTTTCTTTTTTTTCTTCTTCTTCTTCCTTTCTTCTCCTTCCTCCCTCACGACCGTGGCCGCCCTCTCTCTCTCTCTCTCCCGTTCGAGTGTGGCGACCTCCGTTCCGGCTGCAGACGGCGGCGGTGCGACGGCGCGAGGACGTGGGTGATGACGAGGTGATCGTGCGGGCATGCGGCAAGCATGGGAAGCGTGGGAAGGCGAGGTTCTAACAGCATTCTTCGTGGATTTGGGCTTGGATCGGCCCGTCTCGTCGCGGACCGGAGGTAGGGTGACGTTCCTTGGCCTCTTGTCTTCCTTCCCCGCGAGTTTTAGCTCGAGACGAGGTCCAGAGGGGTCAATTTCACACCGGGAAGGGCCGTTCATGCCGCGGGGTGAGTCCGTCCGATGCGCCGTTTTGAGCCCCGATTCCGTGGTTCACGGACGTAGGAGCATGCTAGGGGGCTTGGGGGTTCTTCTCTCACCATTTCTCCCTTCATGGGGCTTGTTTGGGGTTGGAATGGGCGATTCCGACGAGGTTCGCCGTTTTCATGCCGGCGGGCGATGTGCAGTCGAACTAGGGGCCGCATAACCCTTGTGCGGCTCTATTCTGGCCGTCCGTCGGCTCGGCGCGCTGTGGCTGGGCTCAGCACGCAATAGGCTTGCGCGGTCTATCGTGGGACCGCATATCCTAAGGTGCGGCCCCACAACAACCACACAACCCTGGGTATTCGACCGTTGAATTTTACCGTTGTACAGTGCACCAGGATGTGCGGCCAGGAGCTAGCCGCATAACCCCTCGTGCGGCCAGGTGCTAGCCGTACGTCGTATGGTGCCGTTGCCTGGGTGTGCGGCCAGATCTGGACCGCACAACCCTTGAACGGTGAAACCATAGCCGCTCTTTTCTAGTGCGGCTAAGGCCTAACCGTTCAGGTTTATTACCATTGGGAGACGAGCGGCCAGGAGTTGACCGTTCTTCACCCACGTGCGGCCAGGATCTGGCCACATATCTGTTGAACGGGCCCATGTTGGCCGTTCTTCAATCTGTTTGGACCTGGGTAGAACGGTCCTGTGCTGGCCGTTTAACCCTAGGTGTGGTCCTTATGCGACCGCACATCCCTGAGCGGCCCAGTGTGGACAGTTCAAGGGGACAGATCGTGTCGATGGGTCTCCCATCATACCGAGTGGTATCGGGAGATGTCGTTGTCGGCTTCTGTCACCATGCGACGGTATTGGTACGAGGGGCGTTCCTTGTACCGTCCGATTGTGGCGTAATTATCCGTTGACTTGAGAGTCTACTCCATAGTGACCCTCCACTAGTCATAGCATGATTACACGCGTGTTGTCCCACCAGGGAGTGGTGGAGAGGCTACCCGTAGAGACGGTTTGTGGACTGGTTTCCGTCGGGCCCCACGTCTTGCAGCTAGAGTCCGACTGAGGGGAAAACCAGTCAGAGGGCTAGACCAGGGACGCGCGGTCTATGTGTGCACACGTGGTTGGGGACGGTTGGACCCACGCTGACGAGTGTGACCCCAGCTACTCACTCGTTTATAGTTCTTGTGTGGTGTCCGTGCCATTGGTAGGAGCTACCATGTCAGGCTGTTCACCTGCGGTGCGGTGTAAGACGTCAGGGGACGCTACCTACTGTGCTTCTAGTGGGTGGTACTCTTGTCGAGTCGGGAGTGTCAGACTGTCAGTCTTTGCGACTTCGACCTTCGGGTTTTGTCGCGTTGACCGTGGTGTTTCGGTCGTTTCACCGTGGCACGTGTGTTGGCTTTCGTGCCGTGAGAGCGGTGTTTTGTAGATTGCAGGACTTCCCTTTTCGAGGTAATCGATTACTGCTAGCGTGGCGGTTTCTCCATTTGCGAGGTAGGGTTCGAGTGATCCCTATTGAGTCTTGTTCCGAGACTCATTCCCTGCGTGTTTTCACCATGTTTTAGGTGAGTCGCGGCCTCAGGGGAGGGCGTCTGAGGCTCAGCGTGGTTCGGGTGCCCAGTGTTAGTGCCAGAGGTCAGACCCGGGGTATGCCCCGTGTAGCTGTACTTTTTTTTCTTGTCTCTGTACTAGTTGTGGACTACTACTGTTGTTATTTTATTTTATCTTGTGGACCATGTATCATGTAAACTGTTAAATTTATTTCCTGCTTAATGTGATAACTGTTTAATTTTTGCAATTATTTGTGATACTTGTGTAGTCTCCACACCTTCCTTTAACCCTTCCGAGTCTTCAGACTCGTGGGTGGCGGTGCGAGTCTCGGGTTATCGGGCCTTCCTGGTAATCGGATTCTCGGGTCGTTACAACAAGCCTTCTGTTATTTTAGATATTGAGTCTGATGCTTTGCACTTCTTGAGGATGATATCTTTTTAATAAAGTTTTCTGCCAAGTTATCTATTAAATTAGGGCAAATAGCACATTGTTGAAAAGAAAAAAAAGAAACACCATGAAAAATATCTATAATCTTAGTAATCGGGCCTACTTCACTTAAGACGTGTTGAGGTTCGCATCAAATAGAAAATGGTTCCTTGATCTCCGAAACCGGGCCTGCTTCTCCTAAGGCAAGAGTCGAGGTTCGTGTTAAACAGTGAAGGGTAGTGCAGTATCATGTATGTAAGAAAAAGATCCCAAAGGGACAAAGTAATGAGGCAGACAAAAAGCTAGTGTGCTTAATGCTCTGAATTAGGAGGTGCAGGTTGAAAGATGCTTGCTTGGAATAGCAAATGAGGGATGCACTTGTCTACGTTGTGGATTTGGTAGTTACACATGCACAAGTGCTACTAAACTTTGATTTGTATTCTTGATCATGTACCTTAATTTCCAAAATAAGGTTAGTATGCATTAATGATTTCGAATACCTAATCTCTGGTTGATTCTATAAAGGAAGAGCTAGATATGAAAGTATGGACTTTGTAAACTATTGTTAGTCCTAAATCTTAATTTATTTGTATTACCAAGGGACTAGCAATGAGTAAGTTGGGGGGTGATAAGTGTTATATTTTATATCATAATTTACATCACATTTATCATCTTTGAGCATTTAATGAGCATAGTTGTGCATTAATATCACCCAAATCTCATTCTCACCATTAATTTGAGTTTGCATGACTTTATCATCATTTTGAGTCAAAATGGCAATATGAGAAATATTTAAGAAATTACACAATTGTCACAATTCATTTTATTTGAATTTTTTAGAATTACAGGAATGAGCGACCAAGCTCCAGTCGCCAATTAATGAATGCCCTTCTGAAAGGGCACACATTCAACAAACTGCGACACCTTGACAGGCGCCAATTCATTTGATAAGATAAGAAAAGAAAAATAGCAGAAAAAGATAGGAGAATGAACGACCGTTCACGCAATCGTTAATTATTTAGAAAAGAATGAACGACCATATGAGAAGGTGCTCATTCACTGTACGGAAAAGACAAAATACTGAAGAAGAAAATGAAGAAAAATATGGAAAAAAGAATCAGTGCCTTTGCGCTCGGGCGTCCATTCTGTGGGAAAGAAGCTACGACCGTTCATAAAGTCGCCCATTCCTTTTGTTGAGAAATGAGGGAAATATAAAAATAAGGAAATGAAGAATGTGCGCCCGAATGGAGAATCGCTCATTAAGGAATAAACGACACTGTGGCGGTCGCCATTTCAGTGAAGCAGAAACGGAAATGCAACGCCCCGATCGTAGTTATCTTCCAATTTTTGGGCATATCTCCTCTTGTTTGAGGAAAGGAGAACTTTAATCATGGCAAGATACCTCCTTTGATCAATCCTTGATGCTGAAAAGTCAAATTTAAGCTATATCCTAAAGGCCACGATCGTGAAAATCTCTGTACACTATAAAAGGCCACCAAGAGCCACCATGGGAGGATGTTAGTCTATTTTCTTAGCCTTTTTTCATGCTCTTATGTTCATCTTTTTAAGTTACTTTCTTCTTCAAAGTTCTTCGTTCTTAAGTGTTCTACAATTTTTTCTTCCTCCTCTTACTCTACTTCTCTCCTATTTTCAAGTTATTCTCAGTTTTTCAAGGTTCTATCCTGAGTTTTTTTACTGTTCATCCTCGCGAACACACTCTATTTCCCTCATTTTTCACCCTCTTCCTCACGTTTTCTCCCTCTACACTCTTCATCAAACTTCTTCCTCTCATCTAGATCTCCAACTTTCTATTCTACTACATCTTCTAATTCACTCTAGTGTCAAAGCTATTTTACTTTCAATCTTGCTCTGTTTTTATTTCTATTTTTAAGTTTTTAACTCCCTTCCTCATCTTCTATCTATCTCCCCATCCTTCATATTCTTCACACATCCCAAGGCGAGATTCTCTTCTTTTGGTACTCAAAAGGTGGCGTCTACTTTCAAGGCGGGGCGATCTTCCTCAAAGGCTCGACAAGGAGACGGCAGCGCTATTCTTCACTATCTTGGCTCTATTTCTTCCTTTTTTTTTCTTAGTTTACTCAAGTTGTAATTTTTAATTTTCTTAGACATTGTAATCTTCCTTTAGCAATAAAAGTTGATTTTTGTGTAATTGTTCCTTTATTTTCTCTTTCCACTCCTTCCAATTTCTCTTCTTTAACCCTCTCATATTCTTTAGATAGGTTTATTTCCACGCAAATTTTTTTCCTTTAGCATAAACTCACTCAAATTCGATTTTCAAAACATAAAGATTGTCCAACTTGTTTAAATATGAACTTTTCTTCTCCGTGAGATCGACCCGTTCTTGCCACTTTACTTATATTTAATATCTTTTTAGTGAGTGAGTTCGGCTATTTTTGAAATTGTGGCATGACTTTTAAAACGACGAGTTAGTGGCTATCAGCAGCCACCGTTCGCACAAATAGGACGGAGAAGGAAGAAGAGGATGCCGACGTAGTAGCAGAAGAAGCCTCCCGTCGATCACCTAGGCAGCAGTAGCCCTTGCTTGATCGAACGAGGTTGGTATTTATCGGAGAAGAACTCCTTTGTGTGCATGAATCCTAGTGAGAAATAAATTTCCCCACATATAATCCTAATGAGTTTCAACTTTCCCGTGCTACTCTCTTCCCTGCCATATCTGCAGTCGATTTCCTTGTTTGATCAAAACCCTAATGCCCATGCACTTCGAACGTAATAAGAATTTCTACTGTTGATATATATATATATATGTGTGTGTGTGTGTGTGTGTGTGTGTGTGTGTGTGTGTGTGTGTGTGTGTGTGTGTGTGTGTGTGTGTGTGTGTGTGTGTGTGTGTGTGTGTTAGACGTAACCCTCTTGAGGCCCAAAAGCCTTTAGGTTTCTTTAAAGCCCATTAATTCTTTTAATAGGGAATGGCCTTTTAAGGTTTATGAGTTGGGCTTTTATCTTTTGAAGATTTATTTGTAGTGGGTTTCAAAGCCCACTAGTTAATATTAATGCCCATTATCTATTTAGCCATTTCTCTTTTACTTATCTCAAAATTTTATCTTCCATAATTGTCATATGACTAATATTACATTATTATTTATTCTTTTAAATTTTTCGGGTTCCTACACCCTCCCCCACTTAAAAAATTTTGGTCCCCAAATTCACATGCTTTTCTTTCCATTACCGTGGGGTAAAATCACCATATTCAAAACATGTATTATAACTAGATCCATTCTCATAGCATGCCAAAGTACTAAGTTCACCGCATCTAAGAACGCAATTATGAATAAGGCAAGTTTAGAGTTACCTTCCAATGCTTGTAGCCTGCTGTTGCACCCGAAAATTATCTTGAATTAAATCAAAGAATTGTTGCTATGCAACGTTCGACGAGAAGCACGACGTATCGTCGACACCGTCGGATTACGGAGTATCTCCGTAATTCAAGGTCTCTCGACCAGACAATATTATGGTCGACGTCACAGCAAGAAGATTGGCGAGGAAGATTCATGCGTATACCGGTCAGGATAGCCGAGCAAGTGTATCACACGGCACAGACGGGCGCAAAGGTTCCTCCCTATGCGGCGATGAACGACCAGACAAATAAACAATGCTCCCTCTACGGACGTGATGCTGCCACGCGGCGAAGGAGCGATCTCCCCGAGATATATAGCTCCACCACGGCTCTTCTCCAACCCGGGACGACGAAAACGGAGCGAAACGGCGCGAAGAGGAGCCAAGAAGCACGCCCGGGGGTCAAACGACCCCTCCCGGGTCAAAAGGGAGGCCGCGGCCCCGCTGGGACCCATCGGGGTCGCGCGACCCCGCCGGGTGGCCCACCCGTGGGGTCGCGGGACCCCACCGGGTCGCGCCCGTCCCGGGGCCGCGCGACCCCGCCTGGGTCCACCCCCCTCCGGGGTCCGGGTTTCAAAAAAAGCAAACAAAAAAGCGGTTTTTTAACCCCCTCAGAGGGGTCATTTGGCCTTTTTTGGTGGCCAGAGGGGTCAAAATGGCTTTTTGCCACCCCACCTTGACAGAATCGGGGCAAATTCGTTCATTTGACCCCTCTGGGCCCTCCCGCCTTCTATAAATAGACCCTAAGGGTCCAAGTGGAGAACAGATACAGGGGATCAACCTACGTTGTAAGGCCCGTGCCTTAATGGATCCTTAATGGGTTTTGTTCTATCATTTGTTCTGGAATTTTCGACTATTTTTCTGGATTTTTAGGAATTTGTCTGGTATTTTTCCGGATTTATTCGGGGTTAATTGAGAGTTATTAGAATTAATGAGATTTATATATATATAATAATTATATTATATATATATATATATATTATTTTCTTTTCTTTTAACCCTCACCCTCTCTCCCCATCGATCTCTTTCTCACCTCACACTCTCTCTCTCCTCTCGTCGATCGTCTCTCTCCCCTCCCCTGGGAAGCAGGCTTTTTGGCGTCGGATTGAAGCGTGGGAGGTACCGATGGATTCCTCGCGTCGAGTGGAACGCGTAGGTGCCCACTTCGGCGTGGTTTGGTGATCGTGGGAGCGTGGTGGAGCTTGAAGGCTCGGTGAGCCTACCTCCTTGCATGCGGTGTTCTTGGCCGTTTCGACTCGCAAGAGGTAGGGGGATGGAATCCTGATCTCGCTAGGATCAATTCCTATGGCTCGTTCTGTTGATTAGAACCCCATGGCATGCTTAATGTTCATATTTCCTAATTTTGGGGTTTTAGCTTAATCCTTGATTTTAATGCTTATTAGGCGTTGCATGTGATGTTTTTAGGTGTTATCATGTTGTATGGATTGCATGGTTTGACAGGTTACAGGTTTCTACGACGTTACCCGACGATTTCTATCGTCCGGGGGGGCTTCGATTTTCAAACCAAACCCGCCCGTATCCCAGGTGGTGTGACGGTCCTGCCAGGAACCGTCACACTTCTGGCGGTCCATATTGGACGCGTTACTTCAAAGTAACGGCCCGTCGGGGGTGCGTTACATTGAAAGTAACGGCGGGGCTCCCGACCGTTGTTTTCTCCTTGAATTACATTGACCAGGTCAGGCGGTTAGCCCGACGGCTAGTCGGCCGGCCGTCGCTTTGATCCGACGCACCTAGGCTAGTGCGTCGCTTTGCCTGCTTGCGATTTTGAGCGCGGCACGTTGATTTTTGGCCTCGGGTGGAAGTAACGGCGGGGATCCAACGCGTCACGTTGAAGCGACGCGTTGAGCCCCTACCGTCACTTTCCCTTTTAGGTCTCTTGAGCTGGAACTCGGGTGGGAGTAACGGATGGGGACTAGTGTGTCGTTCTTGAAGTAACGCGCTGGCCTCCGACCGTTATTTGCAAATAGCGCATGGGCAGTCGACCGCCGCATGCCTGTTGGTTCCCTAAAATTGCTAGCCCTTTCGTTATGCGTGCCACTCTGTTTATGCGCCAGATCTACATTATTGTATTATATAATGGCATGTTTTTAATACCAATTGAGTAGCTTTTCTGTCCATGCAATGGAGCCACTGTTGTTGCCCTAGGTATGTTGAGTACCGACCCGCTTGAGGATAGCGGAGGGGTGTTTCCCATACACGGTTTGTAAGCTAGTTCCGTGGGCTCCCAGCCAATGGTAGCGTCCTACCAAGGGAGAAAACTAGCTAGAGGGCCTGGCTCAGGCTAGAGTCAGTGTGTGCACACGTGGTCGGAGACTGTGGACTGACACCGACGGGTGCCACTCCAACTGGTCACTTGGTTTGGTACTGGTTACGCGCTCAGCTTGTCGCTTTGTCGACTGCGAGTGCTTGAGACGCAGTGTAAGTCGTCAGTGGACGCTTCTGGTTTCTACTCCAGTGGTTGTCCTTCCTTATTGTTTGGATCAGTTAAGGCTCATTCTATTTTGGTAGATTTAGTTTCAGTCGCTTGCATTTATTTAGCTTTGGCATGTGTTTGCTGTTATACCTGCTTAGTTAGAGTTTACAGCTTTACTTGAGTAGTTTATTCATGCCAATGCCTGTTAGTTTAATTAAATGCATGCTCTAATTGCCTTTATTTATGCATGAATGCATGATTAGTGCGAGGTAGGGATCCGCGTGACCCCTACTGAGTCTGGCTGTGACTCACCCTTTCTCCTTTCAGGTGAGCCGTGCCCGTCGTCTCCCGGTGCTTCCTGAGCTGTTTTGGAGACCGCGTCTAGCTGCCAGCTATAGTCGGGTCGCCTTTTTGAGGCTTTTCTTGTACTTTTGCCGGGGTATGCCCCGTGTAGTTGTACCTTGTGGGCTAGTACTTTGGTTTATCTGGACTAGTATATATATATCACTCTGGTTATTTTGAATTGCTTCCGCACTTGTGTTAATTTTGTCACTTAATTGTAATTGCGCGTTCCAAATTGCAATTCGTTATACGTACCCCTCAGCACTTTCCTTCTAACCCTTCAGGGGCCTCATTAGCCTCTTGGGTGGCTTCCCCAGTTCTTGGTATCGATATATCGATGTTATCGATGTCTCGGTATCCTGAACTCTGGGTCGTCACATACGTACGTATCAGAGTGAGGTTGAGGATTGTATAAGGAATTGGAATTTGCGCTTGTCCAGAGCTAGTCCTTGGTTTCGTCTATTGCTGGCATAGGATGCTTTCCGTATAATTAATGGGTTTTATTGTTGATTTATGTTTTGGCAGTGTAATAATGCCTCCTCGTCGAGGAAGACCTCCTCGAGTTCCTCGAGCTCCTCGAGATGCGCCCCGGGAAGATAGTGGTTCTGCACCTCCTCCTGCAGTTCCAGCTGTTCCAATCGCTCCTCCAGCGCCGATCATTGCTCCTCCTGTTGAAGTGCCTGGCAGTCGAGGCAAGGCTTTGAAAGAATTCCTGATGTTCAATCCGCCTCCTTTCGATGGTCAAGCTGACCCAGAGGTTGCGAGGCAATGGCTGGATGCTATCGAGCGTGTTTTTGTTTCGATGGAATGTGCTGAAGATGAGAAAGTTATGCTTGCCGCTTTTCAACTCCAGGGTACAGCCATTACATGGTGGAAAGCCGAGTGGCAGATCGCTTTTCATTCAAGACCTCTTCGGCAGATCACTTGGGCAGAGTTCGTTGCTGCTTTCGAGCGTGCTTACACTCCTGCCTGTTTGCAAATGGCGAAAATGTATCAATTTATGGAGCTGACGCAGGGCAGTATGACGGTGCTTCAGTATCGAAATAAGTTTATGGAATTGGGTCAGTATGCGCCCCATGTGCTGGCTAGTGAAGCTTTGAAGACACAGTAATTTTTACGAGGTTTGAGGCCAGAATTGAAGATGCCCCTCATTGATAGTCGCGTTGCAGACCTTGATAGTGCGTGCCAGACAGCTGTGGCACTTGAGCTGGATATGATGAGACCGGGTGGATATCCTCAGGCAGGGTCAGTTCAGCCCGCAGTATGATCTCAACAAGTGTACCGACCGCCAGTGCCAGGTGTTCCCTCAGTCCAGTCGGAGGTTAGCAGTGCTTCCTCTCCTTCCAAGACCAAGTTCAAAAGGTTCAAGAAGAAGAAGAAGTTTTTCCAGTAGCCATCCGGTATAGATTCTGTTCAGCAGCCGACAGCACCTTCTACTCAGACTCGTCAGAGTTCAGCTGTCAGTCAGCCATGGACGTGTCGGAGATGCGGTGGTCATCACAAGGGCCAGCCGTGTTCTCTTCCCGTTGTTTACTTTCGGTGTGACCAGCCGGGTCATGTGGTTCGGGATTACCCACTGAGGCCGAAGCAATTGCAAGCTCCTCAGTTTCCTCAACCTCAGCAGCCGCAATTCAGACCTCCTCCTACACCGCAAGCTCAACAGTTCTTCTCTCAAGCGTCAGCGTCTTCTCAGCAATCTTTAGCTGGTTCTAAGAAGCAGAAAGGAAATGTTACTCATTTGACTAGAGCTGATGCTGTTGCGTCCCATCTGGTTGAAGGTACGATTATGCTTTATGGTCATTCAGCTCGTGTCTTATTTGATTCGGGTGCTTCTCACTCTTTTATTTCTGAGGATTTCATGGCCTGTATTGAGGAACCGACTTCAGAGATAGCTTGTGAGATGTATGTTGAGATGCCTTCAGGAGATTTCATGATTACACCTCTGTGCTTGAAAGAGTCTCCTGTTATGATCGATAATCACCAGCTGCCGGCGAGATTGTATGCATTGCAGCTGGTAGATTATGATGTTATTCTGGGAATGGATTGGTTGGAGCATTATGGAGCTGTGGTTGACTGCAGATCAAAGAAAGTCTATTTTCAGCCACAGGGGAAATCAGCCTTTTATTTTCAAGGTATTCGATCTTGTTCTTCTCGTATGATTATTTCTGCTATTCGAGCCTTTAGGTTGCTTAGTGCAGGTTGCCAGGGATTCTTAGCTTCAGTGGTTGCTGCTGAAAAACCACAACGGGATGTTTGTGATATTCCGGTTGTTTATGAGTTCCCTGATGTGTTTCCTGACGAGTTGCCAGGCTTGCCTCCGGAGCGAGAGATAGAGATGGTGATTGAACTGATTCCAGGTACAGGCCCATTAGCGAAGGCACCGTACCGTATGGCTCCAGCTGAATTGAAAGTACTGCGTGCACAGCTACTAGAATTACTGGAAAAAGGTTATATTCGCTCCAGTTTTTCTCCGTGGAGTGCTCCAGTATTGTTTGTGAAAAAGAAAGATGGAAGCCTGAGACTTTGTATTGATTACAGGCAGCTGAATCAGGTGACTATCAAGAATAAGTATCCGCTTCCCAGGATTGATGATTTGTTTGACCAGCTTCAGTCTGCTACTGTCTTTTCACGGATAGATCTTCGGTCTGGCTATTTTCAATTGCAGATCCAGGAATCCGATGTGGAGAAGACTGCTTTCAGCACTCGTTATGGTCATTTTGAATTTCTGGTTATGCCGTTTGGTTTGACTAATGCCCCAGCAGCTTTTATGGACCTAATGCAGCGTATCTTTCGTCCATTTCTTGATCAGTTTGTGGTGATTTTTGTTGATGATATTTTGATCTATTCTGCCTCTGATAAAGATCATGTGCAGCATTTGAGGATCGTTTTGCAGACGATCACGAGCTTTATGCGAAGTTCAGTAAATGTGAATTCTGGCTTCGGGAAATTCATTTTCTTGGTCACGTGATTTCTGGTGATGGAGTGGCAGTGGACCCTGCAAAAATTGATGCTGTTTTGAGCTGGCAGAGACCGAGAACTGTGACAGAAATACGAAGCTTTTTAGGCTTGGCTGGGTACTACCGCAGATTCATCCAAGATTTTACGAAGATTGCAGCCCCGATGACTAGACTGACTCGTAAAGATGTACCATTTGTCTGGTCGGATCAGTGTGAGGCTAGCTTTGTTGAATTGAAAAGGTTGTTGACTTCTTCTCCTGTGTTGACTTTGCCTTCCGACTCGGGTGGTTTTCTGGTCTGTACGGATGCTTCTCGAGTAGGTCTGGGTGCAGTGCTGATGCAACATGGTAAAGTTATCGCATATGCATCTCAACAATTGAAACGACATGAAGAAAATTACCCCACTCATGATCTAGAGCTAGCTGCAGTTATTTTTGCCTTAAAGATCTGGAGACATTATCTGTATGGTGAGAAATTTCAGATTCTTACTGATCACCAGAGTTTACAGTATATATACTCCTAGAAAGATTTGAATCTCAGGCAGCGCCGATGGATGGAATTCATGAAAGACTTTGACTTTAGACTCTCCTATCAGCCGAGTAAAATGAATGTTGTGGCTGATGCTCTGAGCAGGAAAGTGCAGGTCAGCCATTTGTTGCTTCATGAATGGAAATTGTGGAAATGGCTTCTGAGCGAGGCATTCAGTGCAGAGTTTCCTGCTGATCCGAAGATGGCGGTTTGTGCTAGTTTGATTTTGGGTTCAGCTCTATATCAGCATATTAAAGAAGCTCAGCAAGCGGATTCTGATTTAGCTCGTGTTATATCAAGATATGATGTGGGATTTGATGACGAGTTGGTTATCAGTTTCCAGGACAGATGGTATGTTCCCGCTGATGATGGTTTGAGGCATGAGATTCTGAGTGAAGCCCATGGTTCCCGTTTTGCTATTCATCCAGGTGTCACCAAGATGTATCAGAATTTGAAAAAGCAGTTCTGGTGGCCGGGTTTGAAGAAAGACGTGGCTATATTTGTTTCTAAGTGCTTGACTTGTCAGCAGGTTAAAGCCGAACATCAAAAGCCAGGTGGTTTGCTTCAGCCATTAGAGATTCCGATGTGGAAATGGGACCATGTTACTACAGATTTTATGGTGGGTTTGCCTCGGACTTCTCAAGGTTTTGATGGTATCTGGTTGCTTGTCGACAGATTGACTAAAACTGCCAGATTGTTGCCGATTAAAGTTACTTGGAATGTGCAGAGGTTGGCCGAGCTGTATGTGCAGAAGATCGTGCCACTGCATGGAGTTCCTGTTTCACTTGTGTCAGATCGTGACCCACGTTTTACCTCCGGCTTCTGGCGTAGTTTCCAGAAATCTTTGGGCACTGAGTTAGATTTCAGTTCAGCGTATCACCCTCAGTCAGATGGACAGTCAGAGAGGACTATTCAGACTCTGGAAGACATACTGAGATTGTGTTGCCTTGATTGGCAGGGGTCGTGGAGTCAGCATTTGCCACTTGTTGAATTTGCTTATAATAACAGTTTTCACTCCAGTATTGGTATGGCTCCTTATGAAGCACTGTATGGTCGTCCTTGTCGTACTCCTCTGAATTGGTTTGATGTTGGGGACAGATTGTTGACCGGACCTGATATGGTGCAGCAGTGTTCTGATGTGGTTCGTCTGATCAGGCAGAGATTGTTGACGGCTCAGAGTCGACAGAAAAGTTATGCAGATCAGCGCAGACGTTCACTACAATTTGAGCCAGGAGATATGGTGTTTGTTAAAATATCTCCGATGAAGGGTGTTTCCAGGTTTGGGAAGCGTGGAAAGCTTAGTCCGCGGTATGTTGGCCCTTTTCCAATTGTTGAAGCTATTGGTCAGGTGGCTTATCGTCTGCAACTGCCTGCGGCCATGCAAGCTATTCATGATGTATTCCACACGTCTCAGTTAAGGAAATATGTGCCAGATGCTTCTCATGTTCTCGATGATTCAATATGGCCTGAGGTGACTGCTGATTTGTCCACGCCAGAATTTCCTATCAGAATTGAAGACCGTCGTGAGCAGCGGTTGAGAAGTAAGGTTATCCCTCTGGTAAAGGTTGCTTGGCAGCGTCACTCTGTTAATGAGTCCACTTGGGAGCATGAAGATGAGATGCGTCAGCTTTTTCCTTTCTTATTCCAGTAAGGTATATGTTCCTTTCTCAATTTCCTCCTTTTTCTGTTGTTGGAAATTTCGAGGGTGAAATTTTTATTAGGAGGGAGGGACTGTAAGGCCCGTGCCTTAATGGATCCTTAATGGGTTTTGTTCTATCATTTGTTCTGGAATTTCCGGCTATTTTTCTGGATTTTTAGGAATTTGTCTGGTATTTTTTCGGATTTATTCGGGGTTAATTGAGAGTTATTAGAATTAATGAGATTTTTATATATATAATAATTATATTATATATATATATAATAATTTTATTTTATTTTATTTTAACCCTCACCCTCACCCTCTCTCCCCGTCGATCTCTTTCTCACCTCACACTCTCTCTCTCCTCTCGCCGATCGTCTCTCTCCCCTCCCCTGGGAAGCAGGCTTTTTGGCGTCGGATTGAAGCGTGGGAGGTACCGATGGATTCCTCGCGTCGAGAGGAACGCGTAGGTGCCCACTTCGGCGTGGTTTGGTGATCGTGGGAGCGTGGTGGAGCTTGAAGGCTCGGTGAGCCTACCTCCTTGCATGCGGTGTTCTTGGCCGTTTCGACTCGCAAGAGGTAGGGGGATGGAATCCTGATCTCGCTAGGATCAATTCCTATGGCTCGTTCTGTTGATTAGAACCCCGTGGCATGCTTAATGTTCATATTTCCTAATTTTGGGGTTTTAGCTTAATCCTTGATTTTAATGCTTATTAGGCGTTGCATGTGATGTTTTTAGGTGTTATCATGTTGTATGGATTGCATGGTTTGACAGGTTACAGGTTTCTACGGCGTTACCCGACGATTTCTATCGTCCGGGGGGGCTTCGGTTTTCAAACCGAACCCGCCCGTATCCCAGGTGGTGTGACGGTCCTGCCAGGAACCGTCACACTTTTGGCGGTCCATATTGGACGCGTTACTTCAAAGTAACGGCCCGTCGGGGGTGCGTTACATTGAAAGTAACGGCGGGGCTCCCGACCGTTGTTTTCTCCTTGAATTACGTTGACCAGGTCAGGCGGTTAGCCCGACGGCTAGTCGGTCGGCCGTCGCTTTGATCCGACGCGCCTAGGCTAGTGCGTCGCTTCGCCTGCTTGCGATTTTGAGCGCGGCACGTTGATTTTTGGCCTCGGGTGGAAGTAACGGCGGGGATCCAACGCGTCACGTTGAAGCGACGCGCTGAGCCCCTACCGTCACTTTCCCTTTTAGGTCTCTTGAGCTGGAACTCGGGTGGGAGTAACGGATGGGGACTAGTGCGTCGTTCTTGAAGTAACGCGCTGGCCTCCGACCGTTATTTGCAAATAGCGCATGGGCAGTCGACCGCCGCATGCCTGTTGGTTCCCTAAAATTGCCAGCCCTTTCGTTATACGTGCCACTCTGTTTATGCCCCAGATCTACATTATTGTATTATATAATGGCATGTTTTTAATACCAATTGAGTAGCTTTTCTGTCCATGCAATGGAGCCACTGTTGTTGCCCTAGGTCTGTTGAGTACCGACCCGCTTGAGGATAGCGGAGGGGTGTTTCCCATACACGGTATGTAAGCTAGTTCCGTGGGCTCCCAGCCAATGGTAGCGTCCTACCAAGGGAGAAAACTAGCTAGAGGGCCTGGCTCAGGCTAGAGTCAGTGTGTGCACACGTGGTCGGAGACTGTGGACTGACACCGACGGGTGCCACTCCGACTGGTCACTTGGTTTGGTACTGGTTACGCGCTCAGCTTGTCGCTTTGTCGACTGCGAGTGCTTGAGACGCAGTGTAAGTCATCAGTGGACGCTTCTGGTTTCTGCTCCAGTGGTTGTCCTTCCTTATTGTTTGGATCAGTTAAGGCTCATTCTATTTTGGTAGATTTAGTTTCAGTCGCTTGCATTTATTTAGCTTTGGCATGTGTTAGCTGTTATACCTGCTTAGTTAGAGTTTACAGCTTTACTTGAGTAGTTTATTCATGCCAATGCCTGTTAGTTTAATTAAATGCATGCTCTAATTACCTTTATTTATGCATGAATGCATGATTAGTGCGAGGTAGGGATCCGCGTGACCCCTACTGAGTCTGGCTGTGACTCACCCTTTCTCCTTTCAGGTGAGCCGCGCCCGTCGTCTCCCGGTGCTTCCTGAGCTGTTTTGGAGACCGCGTCTAGCTGCCAGCTGTAGTCGGGCCGCCTTTTTGAGGCTTTTCTTGTACTTTTGCCGGGGTATGCCCCGTGTAGTTGTACCTTGTAGGCTAGTACTTTGGTTTATCTGGACTAGTATATATATCACTCTGGTTATTTTGAATTGCTTCCGCACTTGTGTTAATTTTGTCACTTAATTGTAATTGCACGTTCCAAATTGCAATTCGTTATACGTACCCCTCAGCACTTTCCTCCTAACCCTTCAGGGGCCTCATCAGCCTCTTGGGTGGCTTCCCCAGTTCTTGGTATCGGTATATCGATGTTATCGATGTCTCGGTATCCTGAACTCTGGGTCGTCACATACGTACGTACGAAGCACTTCTCGCACTCGGAGCATCCCACGTTTGGAGTTTGTTCGTTTGTTTCGACCCGTGTGGGGTAAGTCCCTGGGTCTTGTATTTATACCCCTACGGGGTATATTTACATTTACGCCCCTCAGTGGACCATGTTTGTAATTATGCCCCTCAACTGGCCATATTTTGTAAGTCTCTACGTCCCGAGACGACTAAGTCAGGTGGTTCTGTCCTTACGATGGTCCCCGGGACCGTAAAAGACCAAGGTCATGTAATTTGTAGTTATACCCTGCAACTTTTGTAATTAGGGCTACGCCCCTATCTCCTGCTCCAATGCGGACGTTTGTACAGTCGACAATTCGTCGACAACTCTTGTACTCACTGGAATTATAAAAGCACCCAGCATACACCGGGCATCTCTTTGGGGGGGAATTATAAGAAAACCCCTGGCTTTCCAAAAATTGTATTTATACCCCCTCCTTCGGCTAAGTTGACAAATGCGCGCCTTCTATGAGGCCCCATGTCATTCTTTCGGTCCAAGAGTGTTGTCAGCTCAATCCGACACTTGGGTGCCACCTCAGCTTGGATCGACCTAGGGTTCGATAAAATTACCAAAATACCCATGTGACCTAGAAATGGCCTAGTAGCCCCTAAAACCCTCCAGAAAGAGCCTCAACGTCTTGGGGAGTCAGGAACCTGGTCCTACCTCCGTTCCAGCCCAAAAAATTACCAGAGTGCCCCTGACCTGGGAAAATTAACAAAATACCCTTGGGTTGGTAAAATTACCAAAATACCCTCGAGGTTCAGAAAACCTCCCGTGACTTCAATTATGCCTATGGCTTCCCCCAAATCATCTTCATATTCCCAAATCCTAGGGTTTTGCCCAAATATGGCCTCAGTTAAAACCCTAACTTAGTCGTTGTTTCTGTTGGTTGGTGGTGAGTGAGTGGACATTGTGAGCCCTCCAAGAGAGTTTACCCCCAATATCAGAACCCCCATAGAAGACTTTTGAGATTTCTTTGACAGTTAAACAAAGGTGTTCGAACGTTAGGCCGATGTAAATCAACATTGACTCCGGTCAGTGGGGAAAGGTCCAGCACTCGAACCCAAATCGTCTGATACGACGCGCACACACGGAATCACCCTCTACTCAGATGGGGGGGATGTTTCTTTTCAAAAAGAATGAAAATCTACCTTTTATCTACGATAAAAGTTGATTTAGATTTTTTCCGTGTCTCACACCTGCCTTGCCGCTTCAGTCCACCTTGTTGTTTATCTCACGGCGCTTGCTCCTTTATAAGAGGACAACGGGCGATTCTATGGTCTTCACTCCCGCATCGTATGCATTTCCCAAGTTTATACCAATACTCTTCTGGTTGGTGCCCTCCTTTGTTGTAGTGCTCACTTTTTTCCTTGTCCTGATGTTTGCGATGGGTTTTATCCGACCATCTTATTGTTTTATTTCATGTATATATGTATATATGTACATATATATATATATCTTATTTCACGTGTTGATCAACCAATTAACTAACTGGTAATTAACTGACTGATTGACAACGCGGGCGTGCCAGTCACGTAGGTGACAAGTTTATTATGCGCTCATTCTGACCCATGTCGAGCGAAAGTGAGGTTCGGTCGGGACCAGCAGTCCGCCATACCATAAAGGTTATGACGTTAATTACATCCCCCACGAGGAGGGAACACCTTTGATTAATTGTCGAGATAATGGGCTGTCGAGGCCGGAATAAAGGATGCGACGTTATGAACATGACGGAATCATGCGTGATGCATCTATCTATCATGCAAGAGAGGCATGGTTCATTGAACTGGAGACCCTTGGTACACGGCAGAGGACGCAGGTCCGGAGACCACCATCGCGCATAGCGGAGACTTCCGATCGGGCGTAACCCGACCTTCTGTCAACGCCATTTGATATACCCGGGGGTCTATGCAAGTATGCAAGCATGATGATGATAACTATATTAAACATGGCAACAGAATTGTGAAAGCGAGGAGTGCTCACTCACGTTTGTCGATCTCCGCCAAGTGAGGCAAGAATAATAGCACAAACCGGATAGCAAAGCAATTTGGATCCAAACATGACTTCTCTTATTCAGTTTATTAGGATTCGTTAATTCCGGTCACGGGAGACGAAGGTCACACCGAGGGTAGGTGGATGATTAGAACAACATCAGGGCTTAACACCGATGCAGCCACGCGTAGGGGTAGAGTTCCCCGGCGCGGCCAATCGTGGGCAAACAGAACAAATCCGGCGTGGCCAAAACGTAGGAAAAGTTTAAAACGGCGCGGCCATAGGCACTTGTTAGCCCGGCGCGCAGGGAACGGGGCGCGCCGGTTTAGGGCGCGCCGGGAATTGGCCAGCCAAGAAAATAGAATTTATGAGTATATTGCTAATCCGGTGCGGGGGGGACTGCGCCGTATTAGGGCGCGCCGGACTAAGGCCGCGCCGTCTTGATTTGTTTTTGATGCCTTTTGAAACCATTAAGTTTGTTAAGCTTATTTTGAGAGTTTTAGAGTTATTTAGGCCAGCTGTTTGTTTGATTGAAGTCCAAAATCCTTCGGAAGTGATGCAGTGAGTCAGTGCGAGGTTCATACTCGAGCACTGAGTTGATTGAGTCCAGAACGAGTGTCCGATTATGGCTTTACTACTCTGAGTCTGTCCAAAATTGGGCAGCATCTCCCCCTGAACACGAAGAGTTGCAGGGGAGGAACGGGGTCATACTCACTCATGGAGTAAGCCCCTAAACCGTCGATCTGCATAGTGGCAGCCAGCAAATTCCCATCGGATAGGATACCCCGAGGACTAGTCTGTGAGGGGCACCAATACTCCGTGGGTGAAGATAGAAGGATGAGGCCATTGATGATGGGAGCAGCACCCCGAGGGCAAGCCTACGAAGGGTGGACAACCTACAGCTATGGCACGTCCATTGAAGGGACCGGCCGTTAGGAGAGTGGAGCTCCGAGGGCTAGCCTACCAGGAGCATACATCCCTTGGCCTTGATCGGGTCTCCGATTGTCGGGGCTAAGCTTGTTGGGCTAAGACCCCTGTCACTGTCTGCTATGGCCTCGAGAAAGCATCTACCATCGAGAGGTAGAGCCCCCGATTGCCCAGCAATTCCATGAAGCAATAGGGGAATGTCCCCCTCCCCGGGTGATTAAGACGGAATGAGAGAATCTCGGAACGGTTCAAATGACCATGATGCAGAGGGGTAGTAGATGCACAGATGAGACGGGTCCATCGTAGAAGCATATGCTCGAACAGCTAGGACGCAGACTTCAGGGGGATGGATCCGGCCGTCCCCAAAGCCAACTCCCACCTTGCGAACAATCAGAGTAGTACGAAGGGAGGAGTTAATGGAAACTAGACCCTCGATACCACGGCGGGAAGAAGCATGCGCATAAGCATAGCTCTGTCCACGGGGGGATACAGAGATCCTTAAATCAGAAATGAAAGCAGTTGATCGGAAAGACCCGGGGAGGGGTCATTTCTGTAGCCCATGATGCTTCGAGGCATGATCGGGACTTCGGGGAAACCGGAATCAGAGACCACACGCGGAAGAACTCAAACATACACATTGATATAGATAGAGAAGGGGACAGAAGCTTCGAGCATTCATTCGACCTGCTGGTCTAAGCATTTATATACATATTACCATCCCAGAAACGGGAATGGGCTAACATTTACATGTTAAGAATCCGGCGCCGGCATCATTGCTCGGTCGTCGTTCATCAATGGCAGAGGCAGAGGGACGTGCAAAGGCACAACAATAAAGCAAAGGGAAAGAGAGAATCGCAGAGAAGGGGGAGGGGGGCCGGCTCGTATCATCGCCATCCCTCCCCCTCTCGCTTACATCTGATAGATGGAAACCTCAAAAGAAAAGAATCCACGAAAGCAGAGGAAGATAGGCACCGGCACCCACCTATTCTTGAAACAGAGTATCATATCTTCAGCGAGCGAAGGAAGAGGAAGATGGCCGGCGGAGGACGCTCAGAAGAAACCCTATTTTTCCCAGGAAGCTTTCTCCTAATCCCTCCTTTTCTCTCTCTGTCTCCTCTTCGAAAGCCTCTCTCGAAAACCTCTCTTCTATCTTCTTCTATCTGCCCCTCTTTCTCCTTTTTTTCGAACAGCCACATGCATATATATATCATTGAACCCCAAGCCTCATCCGGCGTGAAGAACTGCGTGCCGGGAAAAGCTTCATGGGCTCCTGCGCGCCGGAATAAGGGGCATCAGGTGGGGTTCTTTACGCGCCGGGATAAGGGGGCATCAAGTGGGGGACGCGCCGGTTTAAGGCGCGCCGTGCTAATGCTCCTCGCGCGTTTCGAGCCAGTCGATGAGTCCGGGGATGATTCCGGGGGTCACCGTGAACATTTATCTTGCCAATGCTCATCGAAACCTTGACGAGATGTCTTGTCAAAGCTCCTAGGTTGACGTACGGCCATTCTCAAGACTCCAGATAGCTTTGATTTGATCATACGGGCCTTCCGCTGACACGGCCTTTGGCTCTATGATCCGTGCTGCTGGCTCGGCCTGGCTCGTGCCCAAAGCTCCTTAGGGGGTGGGGTAACACCAGGGATAGTTCCGCCTAAGCTGGGTGATCATTCGGCCACTAACGGGCCCATCTTGGCGGGAAGCCGTACCCGTGCCGGGTGATCGGGATCTTCTGCCATCAGAGCTTTCGGTCCTCCTTCTCGGAGAGCCAGGGGGACTCTTTCATCTTCAGGAGAGCCCTTCATGAGGTGGGAAGCCACTGGGTAGACCGTTGTCCTTGATCGGATAACGGGTGTAGTGTATGCGGCACGACAGAGTCGATGCCGGTTCATTGGGCAGGCTTGATCGCACTGCCGGTTGGTTGTGAGTTTGTCTCGGCTCTCCTGAGGTGAAGTCCCCGTGTCCATATAGGGTGACTCGAGGCTCCGACAGCTTGAGAAATCTTCAATATGTTGATCTTTATCGGCTTCCGTGCTTCAGCGGGCCGGGTCCTTCGTCTTTGTGGCTTGGTCGCTGACGATCATATTTTGGGTGCCGAGACGTGGGTGTTGCGCGCAAGGCACGAGTGCAGTAAGGCCGACGGATGAATTTCACCCGGACTGATCTCCTCTTCGGTTGATAGGAGCTTGGGATGGCCCTTAATCCGGCACGGATGTTAACCCGACGCCGTTTAGATGTTAATACGGCGCGGGTAACTTGGCGCGCCCCCTTGGCCTTAGATGTTAATCCGGCGTGGCCCTGCGTGTCTGCCTGTTAATCCGGCGCGGCCGATTTCGGCGCGCCTTTTGTTGTTGGGGGGATGTTAATTCGGCGCGCAAAATGGCGCGCCGGATTAACCACAGGGGTTCCCCCCTATATATTTTCCTTCGGTTCTTTTTCTTCTTCATCACCTTTCATTTGCACAACTTCTTTCTCTCTCCTCCCTTTCTTCTCTCTCTGCGGTGCCGAGTGAGTTGAGGGCGAGAGCGGCGGTGGTTTTTTCTTCGGGGTGAGCGAGATGCTGCCCTTTTGGGTTTCAAAACCCTTTCTTTGGGCCCCGGGATGCTTCTAGCAGGGCTTGCCCTCGAAGCTATTTCCCCGGGTGTTCCTTTTGGCCTCGGGGTGATGCCGATGGCTGCTTTTAGGGGCCGTTCCCTTAGTGGACGCGTTCCCTCTTTCCTTTGGCAATCTCCCGTGCTGGGGAGACTCTGCCAAAATTTTGTCAGAAATCTACCTTTGATCAGCTATTTTTAGACTTTTGCTTATCGTTTGATGTGCTTCTTTGTAGCTATTATGGCATCCGGCTCTTCTTCTCGTGCCGTGGTGAGGTGGGCGAACGTCAATTCCCTTGATCGAGGGCACGGTCAAGTGGCCGTGGTTGCGGAATCCTCAGATTCGGAGACAGATACTGTGGATACCAGCCATCTCCTCATTCTTGGGGGTGACTCCTTTCATTATGACAGGGAAGGTGTCGCCCGGAGGGACTACCCCAAAGACAAACACCTGATGTCCCTTCTCCAACGCTTCAACCTTCAAGGGAAGAGGGATGTGTTCGTTGTCCGAAAAGTTGAGCAGGCCCTGCTGGTGGAGAGAGACAATCTGACGGACTGCGTGGTGCGGGGAAGACCCATTTACCTCCCCGGAGAGGTCAGGAAATGGAGCGTCGTGCTGGGACTGCAAGATCTGGCTCCAGAAGACGGGCTGCTGACCAGGGCCCCCGAATTTGTACCCGCTCGGTGGAATGATTCTGCGGGCAGAGTGGATCGGGAGAAGCCGATCTTTGGCTTGTTCCTTGCCCCGCTGAAGTGGGGGTACAGAGAAGAATCATTCTTTCTGGATTGCTTGGCGGTCCGCTTCAAGCACCAGATATCTGTGGGGTGGTTTGCCGAGCTGAGGGCCACCGACGCCCACGCATTCAGGCCCGGAGCAGTGGAGTTCACAGACTATGTGCTGCATCATTCTGCTCCAATTCTGACCAGGGCTGGTGTATATCACAGCGTGTATGCCACAAGGTACCGCTACCCCATCTCCCGAGGCTTGTGCTGCGGTATGATTGAGGTGTTCTGCCCCGAATATAACACTTTCTATACTTCGGAAGGAGAGACCTCTCTAGACTTGTGGAGCCTCTCGCAGCTTAGCAGCCTACCCATTGATGGGGAACTGTATGAAGAGGTTTGTTGGCCTGACTGGCTGAAAGATCAGACCGACGGTGACGGTCGGTATCTGGCGGGTTACGCCTATCGATATCTGATGAAGGCGTATCACACCCTCTTTCATTCGTCGCACGACACGAGGGAAGCTCGGAAGCCGGACGAGAAGCGAAGGGTGCGGATGGGCACCTGGCTTCAATATTTCTTCAATGGGAAGAATAAGTATGAAGACTTTCCCCCGATAGCGCCAGTGGCTCAGAAGCGGAAGAAGAGGGTGCGACGCCAGGCCGCTTCATCATCTTCTTCGAGAGGAGGTCAGGGGGAGAACCCAAACCCTACCGGTGTTGACACAGTCACCCACTGTGCTGTGTATCTGGTTTATTGGCTTTGTTCTTTCGCTCTTCCGCAAGGTGACGAGAGCGTGATTAGGGCAGAGGCCATTTATCTGGCCTGTCTCATGGCTTGGGGTACCAAGCTATCTCTTTGTCCGGTGGCTTTATGCTTTATTTACAAGATGTTGGGAGACCTGCACAAGACGCGTCTCCCCAGAAGTCTTCGGACTGTCGGTCCGTTACATTTTTTCAATGCTTGGGTTTGTACCCTGTTCCCGGAGGTGGCTCCTTGGGCATTACAGGCGGTTCCTCTTGTTTCGCGGATGATAGAGTTTGCAAGCGCCGAGCCATCTTTACTAGTGGAGCAACTCTACGCCATTCGGGGCAAATTGACCCGTATTCCCATAGATTCACTCGGGGTTCTTCATTTTTGGAGCTTAGCTGCCCATTCCAGCCCGCTAGTGTACAGGACGAGACAGTGCAAGCTTTTTGAGACTGAGAAGTATATTCATCCGCTTTCCGAGGCCAAATGTACAAGGCCTATTCTCGAACCGGAGCTGGTTGACTGGGCGCTGGCTATCAGGCCGAGTGTCCTTTGTTGTGTCCTTGTGATTTTGATGATAGCAAACACTATAAGTCACTTGAATGCATACAATTCTGTTTGTAGTGCATATGAATGTTTCATTGAAAATCTTATCTAAATTACTACTGCATTTAAATATGGCTGTGTGGTGTGTGCTTTGGTGCATTTCATAATTGCATTTATCTGGATTGTTTGATGTCATGTGTTTACTTCATTCAGAACTGCTCATTCAGAACTTGGTACATTGCTTAACTGTGAGCATGGCATAGACTGTACACTCGTCTGTCTGCATGAGTCACCAAGTCCACACATTGCATCGTGTGCTTCTCATGCAAGTATATACATTGGCATATGCATTGCCAAGACAAGAGTCGACACTTCTTCATGCAGGTCAGCCTGCTCCAAGTGACATCAAAAATGCCTTGAGCCCATAATGCATGCTCCCCTGACGCTGAGAATGCTCCCCTGGAGCAGCGATTGCTCCCCTGTGCATGAGTGTGTGCATGAGTGTTCTATCATATTCGCATGTCTATACATTGCATCTGTCTGTGCTGCACTCATAAGTCCATACATTGTGTGTTTGTGCATCAAAGTCTATACATTGGTTAGGCTTGTTCATGCAACGTTCACTCAAGTCTGTACATCTGACTGTTTCAGACAAAGTCTGAACATCGAACTATTTCAAGTGAAGTCTGTACATCCGATTGGTCATGCATCACTCTTCATAAGTCCATACATTTGTCTTCTCTTCAAAGTCAGTACATTGGCGTTGGGCATCCAAGTATATACATCGCCTTCAAGGCATCAAGTCTATACACTAGACTGTGCTCATAAAGTTTGTACAACGTGAGTTTCGGTTCTTAAAGTCTAGACATTCTCCCGTTCAAATCCTTCAAAGTCTATACATTAGTTTGATTGAGTAAGTCCGTACAGCATGCCTTGTTGTTCACAGCCTTTAAAGTCTGTACATCGGCTTCGCATCTGCAAGTCTGTACATTGGCTTCATATCATAAAGTCTGTACATTGGTTTCGCATCTGCAAGTCTGTACATCGGTTTGATATCAACAAGTCTGTACATTGGCTTCAACTCTCCAAGCCTGTACAGCCACGTTTATTAGGTAAAGTCTATACATTCTTCAGCTGGAACTGTGCAAGTCTGTACATCGTTGCTTGCCAAAGTTTGTACATTGGCATCTGTTCCTACGTTGCACTTCCAAGTCTGCACATTGGGTTCTTTACCTACGTTCAGCTTTGAAAGTCTGCACATTGGTAGTTTTACCAACGTTGCCTTGCCAATGTCTATACACTCCTCACCTTTCCCTACATTTTCTGGCCAAGTCTACACATCGTTTGCCTAGCGTTTGCTTCTGAGTCTATACACTCAGGTTGTTGAAGGGTTTTCAAGTATGTACACTGCATGCTCACTCAACTAAGTCTATACACTCGATTGTTAACCTTCAACTCTATACACTCGGTTTCAAAGCTTCAAGTCTATACACTTGATATCAGGCCTCAAGTCTATACACTCGTTTGTTAACTCTCAAGTCTATACACTCGTCTGTTAACCTTCAAGTATATACACTCAAGCTGCATCATGGCTGTACACACTTTGTTAAACAGCCTGAACCAAGTCTATACATTATCTGATACCTTCTTATGTCTGTGTGACAGGTACTGTTCGAGAAGCAGATAAGTGGCACGTGGTCCGAGGTTGGCACTTGGCACGTGATCCGATGATAACGTCCTAAATGCTACAGCTATAATAACCAGGCCGCCTCCATCTGGAGAAAGAAGTGAGAGTGAGTGTGAGTGTGAGTGAAGAAAAGAGAAAAAGAGATCGAGATCAGAAAGAAAGAAAGTGATCGATATAGAAGAAGAGAGTTGCAGAGAAGCAGTGAGCAGAAGAAGAAGAAGAAGAAAGAAGAAGAGTGAGAGAGCAGAAGAGAGATCGTGAGATCCAGCAGAAGAAGAAACAGAAAAAGAGAAAGAGAGAGATGGAGAGCTCGTGAAGAAGAATAGAAGCATCGTTCACTGGACCTTGGATCAGATCCAATCCAGTTCGCTCCTGCGAGAGCTTTTGTGCATTTCATCTTTCCAGCTTTCTGTTGCTGCATCTTTTGTTTTTGTTTTTCTTTTTTAACTATACTCAGTTGTTCTTCCGATCCTCTAGTGTGAGGTCGGGTTCCTCCTGTGGACTCAGGAGAAGGGAGACCTTGTGTCTTCGATTTGCAAGTAGCTGGGTGCTACTTGTGGTTGTTTCCCTCCGGTTGGGAGGAAGGGAGGTCCGAGACCTCTAGGTTGCAAGTGGCTGGGAGTCACTTGTGGGTTCCCTCCTGGTTTGGAGGAAGGGAGATTCATCTCCGGTTCTGGTCTTGTGGTTTGCAAGACTAGGTGTTCCCTCCTGGTCTGGAGGAAGAGAGACTTGCGTCTCTGGTTCCAAGTGGCTGGGAGTCACTTGGGGTGTCCCTCCGGCTGGGAGGAAGAGGGGAGGTTGTTCCCCTGGTCAAGCTGTTTGGCAGCAATTGTTGTAGACTGAGTTTGCTGTTCTAGCCTAGCTAGTGGAAGCCTCACTCCGGTTTGGAGTGAGGGGTGGACGTAGGTCTGTGGACCGAACCACCTAAAAAATCCTGGTGTTCCCTTGTGGTGTGCTTTTGTTCCTTATATGTTCTTCTTATTGCTGCGGATTAGATGTTTGCTTAGGATCGTTTGAGGGCTTATTGAGTTGTTGTCTTGCTTTGATCCTTCTAAGTATCCTCAGGTTATTTCTGCAACAGTTTTAATTCCGCTAACTGAGCTTTAGAGTGTTAATTAGGCTATATTTGAAGAGGGATACATTCACCCCCCCTCTGTATCCGGGCCTTGCATCATAACAATTGGTATCAGAGAGGTTCTCTGATTGATCAGATCCAACGATCTACAGAGGATCCTGTTATCCCTTGGTGCATTTCTGATTTTACTCTTTGCTGCATTAAATTGCTTACCGATTTATTCAATGGGTTCTCCACCGGTTTTTAATGGCTCTAACTTTAACTCATGGGTTAGCAGTCTACATAACTATGTGAATTTGATGAATCCAGATCTGTGGAAGTTAATCTCACATGGTCCTCACAGACTGCCAAAGGAAAAGTCCAAATGGACTAAAAGTCATAGATCGAGAAATGAAGAGAATCAGAAAGTTTTGAATCTAATGAAAGAAGCTATTGACAAGGCTCTACATTCTTGTTTTTATGACTGCAGGTCCGCTATGGACATTCTGGAAAAGCTGAAGTTAACTCAGAGAAGAGATGAGGACAGTTGCCTGATGGCTGACAAGAGCAACCATGGCAATGATCAAGATGAATCCGAAGAACATGATAATGAGGAGGTAAACCCTTTCGAGAATTTTTCTTTAGATGACTGGGAAGATGCCTATGTCAATCTGACAAGATCCTATAAAAAACTAGGGAAGAAGTATAAAGGTCTGAAAAAGGAGCTAAAGAATCATGAGAATGCTAAATCTCGAGGTGAAAGCCCTGAAATTCTGAAAACTGAAAATGAAATCTTTAGAAGACAACTACAAGATTTTGATTCTATTACTACAGATCTAGATCATTTGAAATCTGAAAAACAAACTCTTATGAAATAAATTGGTTTACACAAAAAGGAGAATCAGGACCTTGTTTGTGAAATTTCTAAACTTAAGGAGAGGCTTAGTTTAATTGATGATCAGGTTCATCACTATGATGCAGTTCAGAATGAAAAATTGGTGAGAGAATTAGAGTGTGTCAACTCTGAACTTGAAAAAATGAAATCTGAAAATGCTTGCAATGCTTGTGCAGCTTTAAGAGACTTGATAAATGAATTTGACTCTGATGATAAACTTCAAAAGGATTTAATCAAATCTTTGAAAGAAGAAAACAAATCATTGCTAGAAAAGAAAATTGAAGCTGAAGATATGAAATCTGCAAATGAAAGACTCAAAAACCAGTCCAAGGAATTTGAACACAAATTGATGAGTCTTGAAAAGGAAAACAGATTGATTTCTGAAAAAATGGAGGCTGATAGAATAATGAATCTAGAGTTTCAGAAAAATCTCAACAAACCTCAATCTGAGAAACAACAGGAAAACTTTTATGAATGTCAGTCTTCCTTAGATGATTGGATGTTTGATGGTGATCTCCTAGAGAAAAATAAAAAATTGAAAGAGGAAATTAACAAGCTGAATCATCTAAACACCCAACTGTCAGATAGGCTATTGACAATTGAAAAAGGCAAGGGTGTGAGCATGAATAATTCTGATAGGTTGGTGGATGCAGAACAAGAAATTGAGAGTCTAAAAACCATCAAATTAATGTTAAATGGAAATGTCAGTTGTAGTGAACAGAAAATAGCTGGATATGAGCTTACTATCACATCCCTTCAACAAGAAGTTGATGATCTTTACAAGTCCCTATCTGAAGCTGACAAGGAAATAGAATTAAAACAGGAAGTAGAAAAACTCAAAAGTCTGAATGATGCCTTGCATCAACAAGTAATTTCCTGTGAAACAGATTTGTCCAAACATGAAGCTAAAATTGCTGATTTGAATTCTGAGATTAAAGATTTGAAAAATTCTCTATCAAAATTTGTCAAGGGAAAGGACAATCTGAATAAGCTTCTGGGAAAGAGTGATAACTCTCAGAGAGAGGGGCTGGGTTACAGTTCAACAAACAAAAGGATCAATAGCAATAAAACTTCAACTGTGTTTGTAAAAGCTTCTGATCAAAACACAACTGCTGGTCCTTCTGTTTTTCAATTCACTACACAAAAGTCCACTATGAAACCCAAAACAGTGGAACAAACTCGAAAACTGAAAAAGGGTAAAAATTCACAGAAAAAGGAAAAACCCAAAACTGTGGAACAAACTCAAAAACTGAAAAAGGGTGAAAATTCACAGAAAAAGGAAAAAGACACTCCTGTTGTTATAAAGAAGACTACACACAATTCACATGATCTCTCACACACTCACATTAAAAAGGGTTCATGTTATTATTGTGGGAAAAGAGGTCACATAATGGAGGATTGTGGATTGATGTTAAAGGATGAGCATGCTAGTGGAACTTTACATTCTAGAAACTCTTTTGATAGAAACCATGTTGCTAGGAAGCCTGATGCCTCATGTTATTATTGTGGGAAGCATGGTCATCTTATTAGTGAATGTTTTATCATGAAAGAAGATAATAAACATCATGCCAAGTCCCCCATTCATGTTCATTGTCCATATAGATCTAAACACAATTCTAGTCAGCACATTGTGTGTTTCAACTGCAATAAGCCTGGGCACAAGGCTGCTGAGTGCTGGTTTAGATCCACTTGGGGTAAAAATGATTTTCATAGAAGAAATTCTTTTGCATGCTCCCACTGTGAAAAAAATGGGCATACAGTCAAGAACTGTTGGCATGTTCAGAAGAACCCTGTTAAGCCCTATGGTGTCAAATTTCCTGCAAAATCATTTGTGAAACTTTCATGCTATAACTCTGGTAAGCAAGGCCACAAATCTGCTGAATGTTGGCTGGTTAGGAATAAGAATCAAACTGTTCATGCATATAATAGAAAATCTTATGATCATGTTTATAAACCTCATGTTGTTGTTACTACGCATCATAAGAACCAGAAACCAGTCACATCATATAGATATTGTGGAAAGTATGGTCACTCTATGGATAATTGCTACCTGATGGATCATGATGACCATGTTGCTTTGAATTTGCTTAGAACATCTGTCAGGGCTAACGCAGGACCCAAAGCTGCTTGGGTCCCTGCAGGATCAAGATGATCAAATACTTTGCAGGTGTACCTTGGACTGAGGAGTAAAGAGGGGTAAATTAAACCAAGGCACCCAAGTTAATAAAGCCCCTTTCAGGTAAATTCTCTGCACTTCTTGTTCTTAAAATAACTGAATAGCATGTTAAATCCGTCGGTGCATATTCATTCATCATCTGCATTGTCAGATTCAAATTTTATGAACTCTCCTCATACATGATATGTTCTTTTTATGACAGTCTGAATCAGAATAAATTTTAAAATTATATTTCAGTGCCCTAATTGCATATCATGCACTTTGTAAGGGGGAGTCTGATTGATGTTTGCATAATTCTGATAATCTCATTTGCTGAATGCATACATGTAGTTAGTTGCATTACATTTCCTTACATTGAAAAATAAAAAAAAATTAATTTCTTGCATCTAGATAGGGGGAGCATTCCTGCTTCATCTCTTCACCTCTTGAACTCCTTCTGTCTAGCAATCTGATCCATTCTTGGCAAATGTGTGGTTCACTTGAATTCTCTGTTGTCTACACTGATGTAGCTCCATTGATTCTGTCTACTATGAATTCAATTGATAACTTGTTACTATCATACACATTTCTTCATATCTTGTCAAGACTGGCCCATGCTAATCTGACTGAATTCTAGTCTTTAAGGCTTGCTTCTGAATTGCTCAATTCTCTCAACTATTGGTATCTGAATTGCTCTCTGCTAATTTCTCTTGACAATGTCATTGATTCAGCCGAATGAGGAAAGATTTAATCAGTGCACCCTAGGCATAAATCAGACATTCTGAAAAGAAGAATCTTCTATTATACTGGCTTAAGAATGTTTTGATAAATCAAATTGATTTAAGCCTAATGTATTTTCTAAGTTTTGATGTAAAAGACTTGAAAATATCTGAATCATCATGCTTAATAAATCTTAACCAATTGCCTCATGAATTTCATACAAAACTTTCTGAAATCTGAAATTTTAAAAGACATGGCTTTCTTTGGTTAAGATACATATAGAAAGTATTGTTCTTAATCATTTCAAGTGTACTGAGCTTTGTTTAAAGAATCTGAAAACAGTTAAAATTTAAAGCTAGAGCAATGACTGTGGTCACAGAGAAACTGGGTTTTCTATCAATGAAATAGAGTAAGCCCATGTCATGAAGTGCCATAGTTACCTCTTTTCAATATGGTTGAAAATATGGCAGAGCAATGGCATAGATGTGTTGAGTAACTGAGGATTCTGGCATCTGATCAAGGTGTCTCCTCATGTAAAAAGATACTCCATTGCTAACTCTGTTCCTTTTGAGAGGCAATTTGGTTGTCACACTGAGTAACTGGGTCACTTCACCTAAGACGTGTTGTGCCTCACGTAAAAAGGTGTTGACTGAACCAAACTTGCTCAAGGAAAAATAAGTGCTGCTCAATTGGTGTCAGAAAATTCTAAAAATCTAAAGACAAGCTCAGTCTCATTTATTTCTGTTTAATCTCAATATGATCTTGTGTATTTTCCAAAGGAGTCATTGAATTTAAATGAGTTAGATGGAAGGAGGTTAAACATGAATATCAAATGAGTTGTTGGTTCACCTTTATTAAAAGGTGTTTCAGATATGAGTATTGAATTTTCTTGATAAATTTTGAATACATCTCTCTTAAATCATGATGGTCAGTTTAAACTCATTCATAATCTATTATAATTGAAGAATCTGAAATTCGTTTACAAAGATTTATGAATTTGGTGTGCTAATGAAAATCTATCTTCCTCATTTATTCACTGTGATTACAGTCTGTGTTTTGCTGATAGATGCTCATCACTTCACTATATCAATTGGCTTCACTCCATCATCTAATCAGGGGGAGATTTCCTGTCTTGCTGAGTGTCTTTCTTAAAGGGGGAAATCTAGTCAGCATTCTAGAGTGTCCCTGTGTTTTTGTTGATATTCTCCCTTCATCTCAATTGGTTTCAACCTTTAAAACGTTTCTGATCATATTGCCCTCTATCAATGTATTTTGATTGACATTGGTTCTCTTTTATGTGACGTACAACTCTCAGAATTTTTTTTGGATAACCAGAGTTCATCCTTGTAGATTTCTCTTGCATCATGGATCATAAGGGCAGAACACTCTGGTCTGTTTGAGACACTATATGCATAAGGGGACAATGTGCTAGATTATCTGATCAATTTGTTTGTCTGCAATAGCTCTATATCTTCTGCCATGTCAAAGGGGGAGTATTTATTGCATATGCATGACTGCATAAGTTGTTTGACTAAGAGGGAGAATTGATTTAAATGATTCTGATATTGTTTATCAAAGTATTTTTTTTTGATGAAGTCAAAGGGGGAGAAATAATTGATCAAGTCAGTATGACTCATAGAGTATGACTCATAGTGTTGACATCATCAAAAAGGGGGAGATTGTTGGGTCCCTGTGATTTTGATGATAGCAAACACTATAAGTCACTTGAATGCATACAATTCTGTTTGTAGTGCATATGAATGTTTCATTGAAAATCTTATCTGAATTACTACTGCATTTAAATATGGCTGTGTGGTGTGTGCTTTGGTGCATTTCATAATTGCATTTATCTGGATTGTTTGATGTCATATGTGTTTACTTCATTCAGAACTTGGTACATTGCTTAACTGTGAGCATGGCATAGACTGTACACTCGTCTGTCTGCATGAGTCACCAAGTCCACACATTGCATCGTGTGCTTCTCATGCAAGTATATACATTGGCATATGCATTGCCAAGACAAGAGTCGACACTTCTTCATGCAGGTCAGCCAGCTCCAAGTGACATCAAAAATGCCTTGAGCCTGTAATGCATGCTCCCCTGACGCTGAGAATGCTCCCCTGGAGCAGCGATTGCTCCCCTGTGCATGAGTGTGTGCATGAGTGTTCTATCATATTCGCATGTCTGTACATTGCATCTGTCTGTGCTGCACTCATAAGTCCATACATTGTGTGTTTGTGCATCAAAGTCTATACATTGGTTAGGCTTGTTCATGCAACGTTCACTCAAGTATGTACATCCGACTGTTTCAGACAAAGTCTGAACATCGGAGTATTTCAAGTGAAGTCTGTACATCTGATTGGTCATGCATCACTCGTCATAAGTCCATACATTTGTCTTCTCTTCAAAGTCAGTACATTGGCGTTGGGCATCCAAGTATATACATCGCCTTCAAGGCATCAAGTCTATACACTGGACTGTGCTCATAAAGTTTGTACAACGTGAGTTTCGGTTCTTAAAGTCTAGACATTCTCCCGTTCAAATCCTTCAAAGTCTATACATCAGTTTGATTGAGTAAGCCTGTACAGCATGCCTTGTTGTTCACAGCCTTTAAAGTCTGTACATCGGCTTCGCATCTGCAAGTCTGTACATTGGCTTCATATCATAAAGTCTGTACATTGGCTTCGCATCTGCAAGTCTGTACATCGGTTTGATATCAACAAGTCTGTACATTGGCTTCAACTCTCCAAGTCTGTACAGCCACATTTATTAGGTAAAGTCTATACATTCTTCAGCTAGAACTGTGCAAGTCTGTACATCATTGCTTGCCAAAGTTTGTACATTGGCATCTGTTCCTACGTTGCACTTCCAAGTCTGCACATTGGGTTCTTTACCTACGTTCAGCTTTGAAAGTCTGCACATTGGTAGTTTTACCAATGTTGCCTTGCCAATGTCTATACACTCCTCACCTTTCCCTACGTTTGGCCAAGTCCATACACTCATACCTTTCCCTACCTTTTCTGGCCAAGTCTACACATCGTTTGCCTAGCGTTTGCTTCTGAGTCTATACACTCAGGTTGTTGAAGGGTTTTCAAGTATGTACACTGCATGCTCACTCAACTAAGTCTATACACTCGATTGTTAACCTTCAACTCTATACACTCGGTTTCAAAGCTTCAAGTCTATACACTTGATATCAGGCCTCAAGTCTATACACTCGTTTGTTAACTCTCAAGTCTATACACTCGTCTGTTAACCTTCAAGTCTATACACTCAAGCTGCATCATGGCTGTACACACTTTGTTAAACAGCCTGAACCAAGTCTATACATTATCTGATACCTTCTTATGTCTGTGTGACAGGTACTGTTCGAGAAGTAGATAAGTGGCACGTGGTCCGAGGTTGGCACCTGGCACATGATCCGATGATAACGCCCTAAATGCTGCAGCTATAAATACCAGGCCGCCTCCATCTGGAGAAAGAAGTGAGAGTGAGTGTGAGTGAAGAAAAGAGAAAAAGAGATCGAGATCAGAAAGAAAGAAAGTGATCGATATAGAAGAAGAGAGTTGCAGAGAAGCAGTGAGCAGAAGAAGAAGAAAGAAGAAAGAAGAAGAGTGAGAGAGCAGAAGAGAGATCGTGAGATCCAGCAGAAGAAGAAACAGAAAAAGAGAAAGAGAGAGATGGAGAGCTCGTGAAGAAGAATAGAAGCATCGTTCACTGGACCTTGGATCAGATCCAATCCAGTTCGCTCCTGCGAGAGCTTTTGTGCATTTCATCTTTCCAGCTTTCTGTTGCTGCGTCTTTTGTTTTTGTTTTTCTTTTTTAACTATACTCAGTTGTTCTTCCGATCCTCTAGTGTGAGGTCGGGTTCCTCCTGTGGACTCAGGAGAAGGGAGACCTTGTGTCTTCGGTTTGCAAGTAGCTGGGTGCTACTTGTGGTTGTTTCCCTCCGGTTGGGAGGAAGGGAGGTCCGAGACCTCTAGGTTGCAAGTGGCTGGGAGTCACTTGTGGGTTCCCTCCTGGTTTGGAGGAAGGGAGATTCATCTCCGGTTCTGGTCTTGTGGTTTGCAAGACTAGGTGTTCCCTCCTGGTCTGGAGGAAGAGAGACTTGCGTCTCTGGTTCCAAGTGGCTGGGAGTCACTTGGGGTGTCCCTCCGGTTGGGAGGAAGAGGGGAGGTTGTTCCCCTGGTCAAGCTATTTGGCAGCAATTGTTGTAGACTGAGTCTGATGTTCTAGCCTAGCTAGTGGAAGCCTCACTCCGGTTTGGAGTGAGGGGTGGATGTAGGTCTGTGGACCGAACCACCTAAAAAATCCTGGTGTTCCCTTGTGGTGTGCTTTTGTTCCTTATATGTTCTTCTTATTGTTGCGCATTTGATGCTTGCTTAGGATTGTTTGAGGGATTATTGAGTTGTTGTCTTGCTTTGATCCTTCTAAGTATCTTCAGTTTATTTCTGCAACAGTTTTAATTCCGCTAACTGAGCTTTAGAGTGTTAATTAGGCTATATTTGAAGAGGGATACATTCACCCCCCCCTCTGTATCCGGGCCTTGCATCCTAACAATCCTTGTATTCCGCAAGTGCGGCATTTTGTGGTTGGAGCTGTACTATCCATTCCGCTTCAGCCGGAACTTCGGCTACGACCAGCACATTCCACACTCTTCTTCACAGTTTGCCTTGCCCAACAGGCACAGGGCCGGGCAAGTTTCAAATGACGATACCCGCATATGGTGGGACTTCTTCCATCGCCGGGAGGACGTTTCTTTCAGGGTTCCAACCCCTGCCCATTTTCCCCACGTCACGCCTGAGTATATCAAGTGGTGGAACGCGCGGACTGGGTTTTACAGGAGCTCCCGGCGAGAGTGATGGGCCGTGGAAGAGCACAGGTTCCTGGATTCCCAGCCAGAGCCAATTCTTGACATTGAATCTTCTTATTTGAAGAAGTTGAAGTCCTGGACCAATACAGAAGCAAAGGCCTATCTGGAGGCCCACAAGGTTGTAAAAAGTCACAGGATGAAGGTTGAACCGAAGCTGCCCCCGATCAACAAGGATGACTATGTGAAAACCCTTTGGGGTTTATGCCGGGTAAGCAGCGAGAGGGTGATTCTTCAGCAACTCCCTCTGCCGGTTGAGGAGCCTATCTCGGCTGTGGCCGACTGGCGTCCTGAGGTGGATAGGTTGTATCCCTATCGGACCTTCATTCGCAAGGAAGACAGGCGGGCCGCCTTATATGACAACACCTCGTGGCTATTCGCGCTTCTTCGCTCACACGGTCTTTCAGTGGGTGGTCCCAGCGAAGCCATCTTGGACCGACCTCTTCATATCTCTTTCAAATATGCTGACAGATGGGGGCTGGACCACTTGAGCCTATATTATCTCCTATCTTCTCGTGGTCATGAGGACCTGGCACTGCTGGCCGAGCCAAGTGAAAAGACCGGAGATTTATGCTGGCTTATTCGCGAGGCAGCTTCGAGAGACAAAACGCCATCGCTATATTATTGGCCTCTCTTCCCCTTCTATACGGGGCCGGCAAGTATGTTCCATTTATTCATTCAGGCCCTTCGGCCAGCTTCTCTCTTTCATTATGGTGCATCATTCTCACCTGTGTGCATGTGCAGTCCGACCGACTTCGAGGAGACCCGGCACTTTAGGGAGTTGATAATAAAGGCCCAGAAGCCAGCATATTTTGAGGTTCTCGAGCCGGCCCCGACCACGACGCCACTGCCTCTTGGGGATTCGAGAAAGCGGACTCGATCCCAGTTGAGAGAAGCCGTCGGAAAGGCGAAGGCGGCGGTGACCCGGGTGACACGGGCGCGCCGAAAGAAGGTTGCAGAGAGGGAATCAGCAACCGTCCTTCCTTCGGTTGTATCCTTCGAAGAGTTTGAAGCTTCTCGCACGCAGAGGCCAGAGGCTGAAGGTAGGCTCTTCTTCTCTTTAAAGTTCATTAGCTTGCTTTGACTGTCTCGGCTAGCCCATGCTGACGGTTGTCGACGCAGTTGCCGCGGTCGTCGGGCTGGAGGCGACGGTAGATGTTACGGCTAAAGAAGAGGCAAAAGAAATCGGCTAAAGAAGGGGCAAAAGAAATCCTTACTGCTCCCGTAGAAAGATATCTACCTTCCCCAACACCCAGGCAGGAGATGGAAGGTAATTCATAGTTTACTTGCGATACCACTGCAAATCTTCATGTCTTCATCCAGCTTGACCCTTTCTTGCCGTAATTTCAGTTGATATACAACCGTCACTGCTTCCGGGCTTGGAGAGTGCCGAAGAAGCGATTATCCCGGGGCAGGGTGAACCTGTCTTCGAGATCCCACCCACCGTTGCTTCTAGTGTGGAGAGCACGGGGGAAGTTCCTGATGAGGGTGATGCTTCTGCTGGCGAGGCTCCTGCTCTGATGGTGGAGCGTCCCGAAAGAGCAGAGGGATCCTCCTCCTCTGAACAGGTTGATTATGGTGCCGGCTCCAGTGATGAGGAGTTCCCACCTGTTGACACAGAGACGGAGGATGCCGAGGCGTCCTCGACCTATGAAAGCGATCATCCGACTTTCAGCCCACCCCGGTTGTCGTGGAGTGGTCTTGGGCTGTCAGGCTCGCTCGTGAGCGGAGAGGCTGGAGCCGGAGAAGTGGCCCTTAGAGATTTGAGCCTAGTACCGGCCGAGGTAAGGATCCATCCGTGGTCGGTGCCTGCTGCCCTTTCTTCCTCTTCCTTTCAGGTTTTAATATATATATATTTCTGGCACAGACTAAGGTGGTGCTGCCAACCATGACGGTGCAGATACCTCTCCCGGCTCTAGGCACGGGCCATGCAACTCTCCCGTCCGTCCTGCGGCCTATCGCGCTGCGATACCCCAAGGACTATGCAGCGGCAACGGCTCCAACTGGACCCAGAGCACTTGTGAGGGTTGATAGTTCGGCAGCAGTTGTGGACTTTCAGCCATTAGAAGTCACACAACGGTCAGCTCCGGAGAAGGGTGGTCCCTCCGAAATAGAAGCCGGAGAGATCGTCGAAGAACAGACGTCCTTGGCTCTTGATATTCCTGTCGCACCTCCATCCCAGGGGGCAGGCAAGGAAATTGTTATCATTGAGGCTCCAGCCACCATATTGGCCAGCGCGGTTGTTCCCCATAGCAGTGGACTGCAGCTCATGCCATCGTCATCTTCTGGGACGGGCGACGATATCTGGGCCACTGTGGATAGCAGAGTGGAATTTGAACTACCCGTGACATCGCCCCTTGGTCTCCAGTCTTCAAGTGACCTCGTGTGGTAGTTCCTAGGGACCCTTCAACAGACCATAACGGCCAGCAGAGATTTAACTTATATTCAGCTGAGGGGCTTGATAGAGCATTTATCCCGCTCGCTGTTGGCCTTTGGTTGCCCCATGGATGACTGGACTCCACGGGTGATCTTGCTCTTGAAGTATGTAAACAGAAGGGAATTTCTAGGCCGGGAGGCAGCTGACCAGCTGGCGGCCGTAACACTGGGGCGGGCCGAATGCCGAACCGCTCTCATTTCTCTGAAAGGGACTGCGGCGAGGATGAGGGATGATGCCAATGCCTCTTTGCAGCGCCGAAGTTTTCTCACGGCTCGCATAGCGGAATTACATGCCGAACTCTCGAGGGAAGAGGCTGAACTTCAAGAGGTAGAACGCCTGGACGTCCAGAAGGTGGAGGAGGCAGAAATGGCCGAAGGGCAAGTTGCTTCCCTCGGGGAGAGATTATCCGAGCTGGAGGCCACTGAGTTCAGACTGCAGGAGCTGGCCCGCCATCCTTCCCTGGGCATTCCGGATTTGGAGGACATCTTCCGACGCCCCCTGCCATAGTTCTTTTCTATTTGCCTCTTTTTGATGGACTTCATGTATCCCGGGGAATGCCCCGCATAACATGTACTCTTTATTCCGTAGAATGAAAAATCTTCATTTTGCCGTCAAATGACGACTCCATCCTGTCATCATTCTTCTTCTTTTTTTTTCCTTTTTTTTTCGCCAGTTGATTCTAGTCCGAGTGTGTGGGTCGCGAGGGTAGGAGAGCGCTCACGCCTTCAGCAAAGGGGTGAGGTGTTCGCTCCACCGCATCGCGACTATTCTCAAGCCTAAACAACGTCCTGTACGAGCCGAGAGCCCGGAGGACTCAAAAGGATATATGAGAGACGAACACCAAAACAGATAGCGAGCGACCCTGCCGATGGTGGCAAGGGTCGATAAGGGTGGACGATCTTGCCGATGCTGACAAGAACCGAGAAGGGGTAGCGACCGATCTTGCCGATAATGACAAGGGTCGAAAAGGGTGGACGGTCTTGCCGATGATGACAAGGGCCGAAAAGGGAGCGACCGATCTTGCCGATGGTGACAAGGGTCGAAAAGGGTAGACGGTATTACCGATGATGACAAAAATCGGAAAGGGTAGCGACCGATCTTGCCGATGGTGACAAGGGTCGAAAAGGGTAGACGGTATTTCTGATGATGACAAAAACTGGAAAGGGTAGCGACCGATCTTATCGATGGTGACAAGGGTCGAAAAGGTAGGCGGTATTGCCGATGATGACAAAAAACCGGAAAGGGTAGCGACCGATCTTACCGATGGTGACAAGGGTCGAAAAGGGTAGACGATATTGCCGATAATGACAAAAATCGGAAAGGGTAGCGACCGATCTTGCCGATGGTGACAAGGGTCGAAAAGGTAGGCGGTATTGCCGATGATGACAAAAATCGGAAAGGGTAGCGACCGATCTTGCCGATGGTGACAAGGGTCGAAAAGGGTAGACGGTATTACCGATGATGACAAAAATCGGAAAGGGTAGCGACCGATCTTGCCGATGGTGACAAGGGTCGAAAAGGGTAGACGGTATTACCGATGATGACAAAAACCGGAAAGGGTAGCGACCGATCTTGCCGATGGTGACAAGGGTCGAAAAGGGTTTACGGTATTGCCGATGATGACAAAAACCGGAAAGGGTAGCGACCGATCTTGCCGATGGTGACAAGGGTCGAAAAGGGTAGACGGTATTGCCGATGATGACAAAAACCGGAAAGGGTAGCGACCGATCTTGCCGATGGTGACAAGGGTTGAAAAGGGTTTGTTTAAAGGAAATATATATGTAGATATATAAGGGGGGACATCGGATGCCGACTCCGCTTCGACCCTATAAAGGCCTTCCGAATGGAGGACGGATCATCACTATTCGTCATTGATTTATAATTTTTTTCTTTCTTCCCATTTTTTGTTCACATTACTGACTTAAGTGCCCTTTCGAGTTTTCGCCGAAGCCAGCCCCCTCTTGCTTTTGCCCACGCGCCCTCTCGGGTTTTCACGTGGCGGGGTACCCAATTTTACCTGCGACACCCTTTCGGGTTTTCGCCACAGCTGGGTTATAGCCATTTTTTGCACTTGTCCTTATATAGGAGCAATTCTGGCGGGGTATCTCTATTTTTAACCCCATTTTTTCTTTCTTTTTCTCTCTGCTTCTTTTTTTGAATTCGGAATACCGAAGAACTAGACTGTGAGAATGCTGACTAGCCTTGCCGATGATGACAAGGATTGGTCTCTGGTTTAGTTCGTCGACACTGGTTAAATGTCGAAGCAAAGATCATGGTTTGTTAACAAGGACGTAAGATCTGAGTTAGGGGTAGAGGTTGACCGATCTCGTCGATGATGGCGAGGGTCGAACGTGGGTTTGTTCATCAGCATGGGTCATATGCCGAAGCAAAGGTAGGATTACTAACAGGGACGGAGGGTCCAAGTTAGGGGTAGAGATTGACCGATCTCACCGATGATGACGAGGGTCGAACATGGGTTTGTGTTGAGTTAGATGGACGCAGTCTATCTCCACAAAATGTGGATATAGAGGGGGGTGAATAGATCTAATACCTATTTAAAAACCAATGTAAGGTTCAAATGCGGAATATAGGCAAATCTGCTAAATCACTAACCCTGATACTAGATTTCAACAGAAACGAATCAAGCTCTTAAAGTAAACAAGACAACCAGTCGCACACAATTCATAGACAATCACACAAACACAAGACACCCACGATTTTTAGGTGCTTCGGTCAAGGACCTACGTCCACCCCACACTCAACCGAGTATGGCTTACTGCTGCGCAGTACAGCTTGCGTCTGCTGGGCACTACAGCTTGGCCAACAACCGCTGATACACAGCTTCACTGGGCACTACAGCTTGCCAACCAGAGGAGCAGATCCTCTGCAACTGCTGGGGAAATACAGCTTAACCCGTCCAGTGGAGACTTCCATTGCAAATCCGCTGACTCACAGCTTGAAGAAACAGGAATTCGGAAATGAAAGACAGAAGCAAAACGAAAATGAAAACCCAAATGGGAATGTAGCTCAAATGAGCAATGCTCAGCTCTGGTTTCTGAGCCAAGAGACTGAGATACAACCTCTCAAACAAATACTCTCACAATCTCACTCTCTCGATCAAGCTCTCTCAACTCAGCTCTCTTGATCTTCTCTTCTCTCTTTTTCTTCTTCTCTATTTCTCTTCTCACAGTGGATCGATGGCGCTCTGCTGCTTTCAGACTTGCTGTATAGACTTTGCTCTCTTCAATTTTTGATCAGCCTCCATCTGAACACCAAGGCTTCAATATATACTGGCAGCAGGTGGATAAGGGCGCGTGGTTTCCATGTTTTCCCGCCCAAGGAATTCACCAGATCCGAGGCAACTTTATCCACATGTCATCATCTGATCACCTCGTCCTCCTGGGATCACAAGCCATGTCAGCAATCCCTGTAGAGAATCCCTGTCAGATAGAGTATCGGATCATCAACTGTAAGTATATTCATTGCAGTGTATAGACTTCGGTTTATACCCGACGTACATACATCAATGTATGGACTTTACAAGACAAACACAATGTGTATACTTGCTCAGTGTATGGACTTGTTTGAACGAAAAAGCAATGTATATACTTGAGGCATGAAGGCCAATGTACAGACTTGGCCACAAGCTGAACAATCGGATGTATAGACTTTGAGATCATTCAATCAGCCAATGTGTAAGACATCACGATGTATAGACTTCAGTTTATATGAGGGGCTGTACATACTTGCTGAATTGTAAAACAATGTGCAGACTATGAAGAACCTCACCCAATGTATGGACTTTAGATTAAGGCCGATGTATAGGCTTTGAAGCCCAAAGGCAATGTATAGGCTTCGCCTTAGAAGCGTAGGGAAAGACTCCAATGTATAGACTTGAGTGAAGTGAACAGATGTTCAGACTTTGAATATGAAGACCAATGTATGGACTTCAAATCTGAGGACCAATGTACAGACTATGAGAGCTAAGGCCAATGTATACACTTTAAGAACCTGACCCAGTGTATGGACTTAACATGATGCACGAAGACACAGTCCAATGTACAGACTTCATGAACAATGCATGAACGAGACGCTGTACAGACTTTGAATGAAGGTCCAATGTGCAGACTTACCTTAGACTCTAAATGAGACGTACCTGGCTGTACAGACTTTGACTGATGCATGAAGACATACACTGTATAGACTTGGATAGCGTGAGACGCTGGAAGAGACGGTGGAGTCTGTATAGACTTTGCCCAAAGCCTTAGATGCAACAAAGACAGACTGATGTACACACTTAGCCAATGCAATGCAATGTATGGACCTGTACAGTGAAACGATGTATAGACTTCACCAAGACACTGCATGAATAATATGATGCGATGTACATACTTTGAATAACAGCATACAATGTATAGACTTGATGAAACACTCACGAGTGTATAGACTTAGAGTGAAGCATGCAATGTATAGACTTTACGAAATGCATGCTACAGTGCCGATGTGTAGACTTGAATATCATTCAACAGCCAATGTGAAGACTTCCCGATGTATAGACTTTCAAAATGAAAGGCTGTATAGGCTTGAACAAAGAAGCAGCGAATGTATGGACTTCCAATGGAAACGACGGTAAAGTGATCAGTGTATAGACTTCAAGGGAGACGACGGTAAAATTACCGATGTATAGACTTGAAGGAAAACGTAGGTGAAACTTCCAATGTACAGACTTCGAAGATGAACAGTTGGATGTACATACTTGGAAGATCACTGATGGCTGTACATACTTTGCTTCAATGTATGGACTCTCCACCGACCAATGTGTAGACTTTGCAACCCTAAGATGCTGAATGAGACGGTGCAGCTACAGTGGTGTACAGACTTCATGAGACGCTCACTGTATATACTTACCACCGACAAATGTATAGACTTTGTGAAGCACAGTCCAATGTACAGACTTTCAAGCCTGAAGGCCAATGTGTGGACTTGCACAGTAGCTCAATGTATAGACTTGATATGTGTGCTTCGGCTGTACAGACTTCACTCTAGCAGGTAATGCAGCAATGTATATACTTTGAACTTGAACGTGCAGTGTATAGACTATGCAATGCACTGTGGATGTATGGACTTTGCAACGACGGGCAATGTATAGACTATGCACAGTCCAATGAATGGACTTTAACTAAGGTGGACAATGTACACACTTAACCGATGTGCAGACTTTAATGATGTGATGCAATGTACACACATGTAAAGATGATGCAATACGTTGACGCTGTAATGTATGCCAATGTATAGAGTTTCATGCTGCAAAGCACTGTGAAGACTTGTGAGTGTGTGCAGAACACAGTATAGACTCTGACTGCATTATGTACACAGACAACCTGATAAAAGCAATTTCATCAAAATAGGAACTGTTGCCAATCAATCAAAACAAACAATCAATCAAGATAAGGTGTTGCCAAAGAAATGAAGCAAATGTCAACATCATCAACATAGAGGAGTCACAACAATCTCCCCCTTTTTGATGATGACAACCCCTTATTAAATAGAATAGCAACATCCTGTCAAACAGATGTATTTTTATGTATTTTGATGAAAAACATGATTTGTTATTCAGATTGACATGCAGATGCTATGAATGCATGCTACACAATGCAAGCAACTTACTGCCCCAGACTCCCCCTGTAAATGAATTCAGAATTCAGACAACATATTCTCCCCCTAGACAATATTCTCCCCCTTTGCCATCAACAAAGAGGAGGGAAAGGAAATGCAAGGGAGAGATCAAGAAGTTATCTGACTGGCATTCTGAACAAGTAGTTCATAAATAAGCATTCTAAAGCACAGAGTCTTCAGGTATATGAATTTAGAAACTACTTTCAGATAGAGTGCTGGTTGAAAGACTATAAAATTTTGAGTTCATGCACTACAATCAATAGATAAGCTCGCTGTGCATGATAAAATAATAAACCAGAATCACATTTACATGAGAGAGTCAGTTTCAAAATATCTTACTTTCATAGTCTCAAAAAAATGATTGAGAGATACCAAGTCATGTATTGAAACTAAACAAATTGACATTCATGAAATTTCTTTCGATGGAGCAGCATTTTCAATACAAGTTCATTAAGGGCATTCAGGTGCCATTGTCTTTTTGCATAAGGGTATACATTTATCAGACGCCAATACCCCTAGATACTCAACATGATGGACCATTCTGCCATGATCAAACTCAATAAAAGTGATTTACACCTTTTTGTGTGAGGGTACACGTTTATCAGACGCCAGTTACCCCCAGGTACTCAATGAAACCACCCTACTGTTTTGATCATTTTATACAGAGATAGCTGATACACCTCATGACATAAGTGTTGTCCACTTCTTTGATGGATCACTCAGTTTCTCAGTGATTTACCAGTCATTGCTCTGCCAATTTTATTTTGCAATGATTTTCAATGTTTTTCAATATCTTTCTTAGCTGTCCTTTATTCCTTTATATGTTTCAGAATGACTTGTTTAAGAACAATACACATACTTAGCTTCTCTAACATGATTTCAGATATGATTAGCTTTGTCTGACATGAAATAAGATAAGGGTTGAGAGTTTTATCAATTTTCAGCTTACTCCTATACTGATTGTAATTTTTAAACTCCAAAAAGTTATAAAATTTAAACCATTAGGTCAGTCCTTAAGCAATTCAAATTCTTACAACTGAAGAAGTCCATTTTCTATTGCTTAAAAATCAGAACTGACTAACATATTGCCATAATGTCAGAATCGATATTCAGACTTAAAGGATGAATGAATTCAAGAAAGTTGAAGACACTCTGAATTTCTAGCAGAAACTCCCCATGTCTATATGCATGCAATTTTGCAAATGAATGGCAAGAATTGAATGAGAGAGAGCTTAGACACAATCATGACTAAATGATATGTAATGATGATCATGAGTGTGATGCCACATTCAACATCCACATGTTTATTCAAGCTATCAGACGCAAGTTTAAATCAGAAATTTTATTCAACGCAGCTGAACATATCATTCATCATGCTGAAATTTACATAAGCCAAGTTCTCTTCTAAGAAATTTAAATCTTTCATTCCCAAGAGGCTTAGTAAAAATATCAGCAATTTGGTTTTCAATTTCTATGAAATTCATTTCAATCTCCTTTTTATTTATAACATCTCTAAAAAAATGATGTTTTATCTCTATGTGCTTAGTCCTAGAATGATGAACAGAATTTTTAGCAAGGTATATAGCACTAGTATTATCACATAAAAGTGGAATACATCCCAAATTTATCTGATAATCAGCCAGTTGGTGCTTAATCCAAAGTACTTGGGTAGCACAATTACATGCTGCAACATACTCAGCTTCAGCTGTAGATAATGCTACAGTGTGTTGCTTCTTAGATGCCCAAGACACTAGACAGCCACCAAGGAATTGACAATAGCCACTAGTACTTTTTCTATCTACTCGACACCCAGCATAGTCTGCATCAGTGTAGGCTAGAAACTCTAACTCACACTTAGCAGGATACCAAAGACCTAGCTCTTGGGTGCCTAGTAAATACCTAAAAATCCTTTTCACAGCTTTAAAATGGGTTTCTTTAGGACTAGCCTGAAATCTAGAGCATAAACACACTATAAATTGAATATCAGGCCTAGATGCTGTAAGATAAAGAAGGGATCCGATCATACCTCTATATAGCTTTTGGTCCACTGGTTTACCTTTAGGATCTTCATCTAAATTTGTTGAGGTACCCATTGGAGCAGCTATTTCCTTGAGGTTGCCCATTTTGTACTTCTTCAATAGATTCTTTATGTACTTGGACTGAGAGATAAAGGTACCATCCTTTGATTGTGTAACCTGCAGTCCAAGAAACAATTTGAGCTCACCCATTGAGCTCATTTCAAACTCATCCGTCATAATTTGAGAGAATTCCTCACACAATTTGGGGTTAGTTGACCCAAACACAATGTCATCCATATAAATCTGAATAATAAGAATATCTGGATGACTCACCTTGGTAAACAATGTTTGATCAACTATACCTCTTGTGAAATTCTTATCGGTGAGAAATTTGCTCAACCTGTCATACCAAGCTCTAGGAGCTTGCTTTAAACTGTAGAGAGTTTTATTGAGTTTGTAAACATGATTAGGGAAATCTAAACATTCAAACCCAGGAGGCTGTCACACATAGACATCCTCATTAATTTTCCCATTCAGAAAAGTAGATTTCACATCCATCTGCTGAAGATTTATTCCTAGGGAACATGCATAAGCTAATATGATTCTGATTGCTTCTAACCTAGCTACAGGGGTAAAATACTCTTCAAAGTCTATTCCAAATTCCTGATTGTACCCCTGAGCTACAAGTCTGGCTTTATTTTTAATAACATTCTCTGATTCATCAGTTTTATTTATAAACACCCATTCAGTCCCTATGATTGTTTCATGATCAGGAGGTGGAACCAAATGCCACACCTTATTCCTGTCAAATTGATTGAGCTCCTCATGCATGGCATTTATCCAATGCACATCTTGGAGAGCACAGTCAATGGACTTAGGTTCTGTGTTTGATACAAAAGCATAAGCATTCAGTTCATGTTGAATTCTCAGGTGGCCTCTAGTCCTAGGGGGGTCATGCAGATTTCCAATTACATTATCTACAGGATGATCTTTAAGATATCTAATGTTAACAATTGAATTGTCATGTGTTTGATTTACCTCCCCCTGAACTGTAGGCTCCTCTTCATTAAGCTCTGTATGTCCTTCTTCATCCTGGGATTTGTCTGCAGGATCTCCTTCCTTCAAAATTTCACCATTGTCTCCATTCCTGCATTGACCAACATTAGAATTTACCAAGGATTCATCAAAAACTATGTGTGGAGATTCTTCAACAGTTTTAGAGTTCAGATTGTACACTCTATATGCTCGGGTGTTTTCAGAATAACCAAGAAAGATTCCTGGTTCACCTTTAGGTTCAAATTTATCAAGGTCTCTTTTATCATTTATATGAATAAAACATTTACATCCAAAAACTTTGAAATTAGCAATAGAAGGTTTCTTACCCTTTAAGATCTCATATGGTGTTTGCTGGGTAGAAGGTCTTACCATGGCTCTGTTAATTACATAACAGGCAGTGTTCACTGCTCCAGCCCAAAATTTCCTTGGTAGACCACCTTCAACAAGAAGTGTACGACCCATCTCTACTAAGGTTCTGTTCCTTCTCTCCACAACTCCATTCTGCTCAGGTGTCCTTGGTGAGGAGTACCTATGGTTGATTCCATTTGACCTGCAGAATTCATCAAACTGTGAGTTTTCAAACTCACCTCCATGATCAGTCAAAATGTTTTCAATTTTCTGATTTATTTTAACATAGAACTCCTGAAATTCTGAGAAGGCATCACTCTTATTAAATAAGAAATAAACCCAAGTATACCTAGAAAAGTCATCTACCCTGACAAACCCATACCTCCTCCCTGATAAGCTGACAGATCTGGTTGGCCCAAAAAGGTCCATGTGTATCAGCTCATAGGGTTTGGAAGACAGATTTTCAGTTCTAGACTTAAATGACTTACTAGTTATCTTTGATTGAGTGCATGCATCACAGATTTTATTTTCTTTCTTGAAGGAAACTTCAGGAAGTCCTCTAACCATGCCATGATTATTTAGTTTGTGCAAAACAGTGTAACTAGCATGACCTAACCTACGATGCCATAAAAATGCTAAGTCTTCTCTACTGGCAGTAAGGCAAAGGTTAGTATGTTGAATGTCATCTAAATCTATCATGTATGTATTATTTATTCTTTTTCCAGAAAATTTGACACTTTCAGAATCAGGTTCAAAAACCTTGCAGCATTGAGAATCAAATAAAACATTGTATCCTTTATCACACAAATGGCTGATGCTAAGTAGATTATAAGCTAACCCTTCAACCAGCATAACATCATCAATGCAGCAGGTAGAGCACTTACCTATTTTACCTGATCCAATAATCCTACCCTTTGTGTTGCTTCCAAAGGTGACAAGGCCTCCTAGTTTCTCAGTCAGCATGCAGAACTTGGCCTTATCTCCTGTCATATGCCTGGAGCAGCCGCTATCCAAGTACCACAAGTTGTTCTTGGCTGCCAGGCATACCTGCATACACAATTAGGTAAAGAGGTTTGGAACCCAAGACTGATTGGGCTCCATAACAGATGAAATAGAAGCAAAGCAAGAAAGCAGGCTTTTCGGAATCCACATTTGTTTAAATGAATTTTGTTCAGTGGATCCTATAGATTTTCTTCTGTTGTTGTTCCTCTTCTTATTGGCAGCAGCATGATTATTGACAGTGTTGTTACTTCTGTGCCAGTGCCTTGGCCAGGGTGTGTTCACAAAGTTTTGGCCATAGTAATTCCTGGGTTGGCTAAAGAATTGTTGGTTCCTAGGTGTCCAGTTGTCATACCCATTAACCCAATTGCTAGTGTAAGGTCTTTGATATTGTGCAGCCTGATATGCAAGACCTGTATGCCTCCCCGGAGTTCTAGCCCAATCTGACCTGTTGAAGTAGGTTGACTGTGCATTGTGATAGGTCTGAACTCTGGGTTGGTAAAAATGTTTGGGTTGACTCCTAGAAGCATTCTATCTCCCCTACACCGTGGACCCTGCTATCCTATTCATAGGTTTGTTTGGGGTATTCTTCAGAGGTGGTGATGATGGTGGAGACTTAGTGACTTTAACCTGGGGTTTATGAGATTGTGTAGGTTGACCCCTAACCTGAGTCTGAGCCCTAGGATTTTGCTTGGATGTGCTAGCTCTACTAGGCTCACTGACTTTTTGTTTACCCTTCTCCTCAACACTGATCTTTTTCAGATTAGCAGCTTTATTCACAAAAATGTTTGAATTCATGCTAATTAGAGGTCCTTTTTCTTTTTGTGCAACAAATGAAATAGTTTTCATTCCAAAGGTTTTAGTTGCACTTGAATTAAATCCTAGGCCCTCTTTTCTGAAATTAACTTTTGACCCTAACAAAGCATTTAGATTATCTGTTCCTTGGGTCATTTTCTCAATGGTTTTCAGCTTATCCTCTTTGTCTTTCTGAATTTCATCAATAGACTTTTTCAGTTCATTATTTACATTGAGGACAGCTTCATATTTTTCAGAAATAATTTTTACTTCACTCTCACATTTCTGAATTTTCAGCTTCCATTCATCAATTTCTTTTTTAAGCCTCACATTCTCTTCCCTAGTAGCTTTTAACTCATTTTTGATTCTGTCTAATTCAGAACATACGAGTTTCAATTCTTTATTCTCAGTATCTAAGCATGCAATCTTATCAGTCAGAGTTGTATCATTTTGCATGGAGTTAATTTTTCTTCTAAGATGCCTATTCTCTTTTCTGATATCATCTGCCTTATCAGCTATGTCATGATAAGCATCTATCCAATCATTGATAGTAAAATCATCGAATCTAGTGATTACCTCATCTGATTCCTCTTCTCTATCTTCTGAGCTTGTTGCTGTTGCCATGAGACAAATGGGCTTCTCAGATTCGGCTTCACTGACTGAACTGCTACTGAAGGAGCCTTTATCTTCATCACTCCAGGTGCTAATCATAGCTCTCCTTTTCTTATTTTTCTTCTTGACTTGTCCTTGTATTTCTGATTGTCTGGACAGTCAGCTTTCAGATGGCCCGATTTCCTGCATTGGTAACAGACATTAGGTTCAGTTTTCTTAGCAGGTTTAGATTTATACCTTTTATCCTTTCGGCCGCCACTCTATTTCTTTTGGCCGAATCGTCCTGCTCCTTTTCTGAGAAATCGCCTGAACTCTCTGGTCATCATGGCCATCTCAGAACGAGTCATATCTTCTTCATTTGGGCTCTCCTCTGATGATGAAGAACTGCTGGAGTTGGATTTGTTGGAATTGCTTGAACCAGCCTTCAGTGCTATCGGCTTCTTCTTCCTCTCAGCTTCTTCTGTTCTTGGCATATTAATCTCATATGCCATTAGTGAGCCAATCAGCTCATCAGCTCTTGTATTACGCAAATCCCTTGACTCCTCCATCACTGTAGCTTTTGTGTGCCAAGCATGAGTCAAGGACCGCAGAATCTTCCTCACCACATCATATTCTGTCTGAGGTTTCCCTAGACCTCTAAGACCATTGGTAATGACAGTCAACCGAGCATACATTTCGCTGATGGTCTCGTTCTGCTTCATCTTGAAGGCTTCGTATTCGGATACAAGAAGATTGGCCTTCTGCTCTCTTACTTGAGATGTACCCTCATGAATGACTTCCAATGCATCCCACATCTCCTTGGCTGATTTGCAGGCTGACACGCGGGAGAATTCGGTAGGGTGCAGAGAGCACTGGATGGCGTTTACGGCACTCCAATTCAGCGTGGACCTTCTGATCTCCTCCTTGGTCCAGACATCTTCATTCGGGGACAGCTCATAAGGTCCCTTGCTGACAACTTTCCAGATCTCGTAATCCTTAGCCCTCAGAAACACTTGCATACGATTCTTCCAGTATGTGTAGTTAGATCCATCGAAGAATGGGGGCTTCGTTGTTGAGTGACCTTCAGCTATCATCCCTCGAGCATCCATCTCTGCCTATCCTCTTCGGGAAATGAGTCCCTGTAGAAGAGTGTGGCTCTGATACCAAGTGTTGAGTTAGATGGACGCAGTCTATCTCCATGAAATGTGGATCTAGAGGGGGGTGAATAGACCTAATACATATTTAAAAACCAATGTAAGGTTCAAATGCGGAATATAGGCAAATCTACTAAATCACTAACCCTGATACTAGATTTCAACAGAAGCGAATCAAGCTCTTAAAGTAAACAAGACAACCAGTCGCACACAATTCATAGACAATCACACAAACACAAGACACCCACGATTTTTAGGTGGTTCGGTCAAGGACCTACGTCCACCCCACACACAATCGAGTATGGCTTACTGCTGTGCAGTACAGCTTGCGTCTGCTGGGCACTACAGCTTGGCCAACAACCGCTGATTCACAGCTTCGTTGGGCACTACAGCTTGCCGACCAGAGGAACAGATCCTCTGCAACTGCTGGGGAAATACAGCTTAACCCGTCTAGTGGAGACTTCCACTGCAAATCCGCTGACTCAGAGCTTGAAGAAACAGGAATTCGGAAATGAAAGACAGAAGTAAAACGAAAATGAAAACCCAAATGGGAATGTATCTCAAATGAGCAATGCTCAGCTCTGGTTTCTGAACCAAGAGACTGAGATACAACCTCTCAAACAAATACTCCCACAATCTCACTCTCTCGATCAAGCTCTCTCAACTCATCTCTCTTGATCTTCTCTTCTCTCTTTTTCTTCTTCTCTGTTTCTCTTCTCACAGTGGATCGATGGCGCTCTGCTGCTTTCAGACTTGCTGTATAGACTTTGCTCTCTTTAGTTTTCAATCAGCCTCCATATGAACACCAAGGCTTCAATATATACTGGCAGCAGGTGGATAAGGGCGTGTGGTTTCCATGTTTTCCCGCCCAAAGAATTCGCCAGATCCGAGGCAACTTTATCCACGTGTCATCATCTGATCACCTCGTCCTCCTGGGATCACGAGCCATGTCAGCAATCCCTGTAGAGAATCCCTATCAGACAGAGTATCGGATCATCAGCTGTAAGTATATTCATTGCAGTGCATAGACTTCGGTTTATAGCCGACGTACATACATCAATGTATGGACTTTACAAGACAAACACAATATGTATACTTGCTCAGTGTATGGACTTGTTTGAACGAAAAAGCAATGTATATACTTGAGACATGAAGGCCAATGTACAGACTTGGCCACAAGCTGAACAATCGGATGTATAGACTTTGAGATCATTCAATCAGCCAATGTGTAAGACATCACGATGTATAGACTTCAGTTTATATGAGGGGCTGTACATACTTGCTGAATTGTAAAGCAATGTGCAGACTATGAAGAACCTCACCCAATGTATGGACTTTAGATTAAGGCCGATGTATAGGCTTTGAAGCCCAAAGGCAATGTATAGGCTTCGCCTTAGAAGCGTAGGGAAAGACTCCAATGTATAGACTTGAGTGAAGTGAACGGATGTTCAGACTTTGAATATGAAGACCAATGTATGGACTTCAAATCTGAGGACCAATGTACAGACTATGAGAGCTAAGGCCAATGTATACACTTTAAGAACCTGACCCAGTGTATGGACTTAACATGATGCACGAAGACACAGTCCAATGTACAGACTTCATGAACAATGCATGAACGAGACGCTGTACAGACTTTGAATGAAGGTCCAATGTGCAGACTTGCCTTAGACTCTAAATGAGACGTACCTGGCTGTACAGACTTTGACTGATGCATGAAGGCATACACTGTATAGACTTGGATAGCGTGAGACGCTGGAAGAGACGGTGGAGTCTGTATAGACTTTGCCCAAAGCCTTAGACGCAACAGAGACAGACTGATGTACACACTTAGCCAATGCAATGCAATGTATGGACCTGTACAGTGAAACGATGTATAGACTTCACCAAGACACTGCATGAACAATATGATGCGATGTACATACTTTGAAGAACAGCATCCAATGTATAGACTTGATGAAACACTCACGAGTGTATAGACTTAGAGTGAAGCATGCAATGTATAGACTTTACGAAATACATGCTACAGTGCCGATGTGTAGACTTGAATATCATTCAACAGCCAATGTGAAGACTTCCCGATGTATAGACTTTCAAAATGAAAGGCTGTATAGGCTTGAACAAAGAAGCAGCGAATGTATGGACTTCCAATGGAAACGACGGTAAAGTGATCAGTGTATAGACTTCAAGGGAGACGACGGTAAAATTACCGATGTATAGACTTGAAGGAAAACGTAGGTGAAACTTCCAATGTACAGACTTCGAAGATGAACAGTTGGATGTACATACTTGGAAGATCACTGATGGCTGTACATACTTTGCTTCAATGTATGGACTCTCCACCGACCAATGTGTAGACTTTGTAACCCTAAGATGCTGAATGAGACGGTGCAGCTACAGTGGTGTACAGACTTCATGAGACGCTCACTGTATATACTTACCACCGACAAATGTATAGACTTTGCGAAGCACAGTCCATTGTACAGACTTTCAAGCCTGAAGGCCAATGTGTGGACTTGCACAGTAGCTCAATGTATAGACTTGATATGTGTGCTTCGGCTGTACAGACTTCACTCTAGTAGGTAATGCAGCAATGTATATACTTTGAACTTGAACGTGCAGTGTATAGACTATGCAATGCACTGTGGATGTATGGACTTTGCAACGACGGGCAATGTATAGACTATGCACAGTTCAATGAATGGACTTTAACTAAGGTGGACAATGTACACACTTAACCGATGTGCAGACTTTAACGATGTGATGCAATGTACACACATGTAAAGATGATGCAATGCGTTGACGCTGCAATGTATGCCAATGTATAGAGTTTCATGCTGCAAAGCACTGTGAAGACTTGTGAGTGTGTGCAGAACACAGTATAGACTCTGACTGCATTATGTACACAGACAACCTGATAAAAGCAATTTCATCAAAATAGGAACTGTTGCTAATCAATCAAAACAAACAATCAATCAAGATAAGGTGTTGCCAAAGAAATGAAACAAATGTCAACATCATCAACACAGAGGAGTCACAACAGTTTTTTCATCAGCATGGGCCATATGCCGAAGCAAAGGTAGGATTACTAGCAGGGACGGAGGGTCCAAGTTAGGGGTAGAGATCGACCGATCTTACCGATGATGACGAGGGTCGAACACGGGTTTGTTCATCAGCATGGGTCACATGCCGAAGCAAAGGTAGGATTACTAACAGGGACGGAGGGTCCAAGTTAGGGGTAGAGATCGATCGATCTCGCCGATGATGACGAGGGTCGAACACGGGTTTGGTTAAAAGATTTTCGGTGGGACTTTTGATGATTGTCGCTTTTGGAGTTTCATCGGGTGGAGAACAAAAGAGGGACTTTTAAATTACCACTTTACCAACCCAAGCGCCCTTTCGGGTTTTCGCCTGAGCCAGCCCCCTCTTGCTTTTGCCCACGCGCCCTCTCGGGTTTTCACGTGGCAGGGTACCCGATTTTGCCTGCAGCGCCCTTTCGGGTTTTCGCCGCAGCTAGGTTATAGCCATTTTTTGCACTTGTCCTGATATAGGTGCAAGTCTGGCGGGGTATCTCTATTTTTAACCCCATTTTTCTTTTATTTTCTTTTTTTTTTTGATATAAAGGATGGTAGGTCGAAGTGTGATGTCCGACCCTTGGTTGGTAGTAGACGGCTATTGACCGGATCACCGGGCCTTGTGCCGAGCAGAGCAGTATATTCATTAGCAGGGGCTGAATGCTAACGCAAAGGAATGATCTTTCTCTGATTCGGACGTAAGGCTCACAACGGCAATATGGTGTATTCTTTTGAGAGCTCGGCCATGGCGGACTGCCACTAGACCAAGGAAAGGTAGCTCGATCAGGGCGGAATGCCATTAGACCAAGATAAGGGTAGCTCGATCAGGGCGGAGTGCCACTAGACCAAGATGGGGGTAGCTCGACTGGGGCGGAGTGCCACTAGGCCAAGATATGGGTAGCTCGGCTAGGGCGGAATGCCATAAGACCAAGATAAGGGTAGCTCGGCTAGGGCGGAGTGCCACTAGACCAAGATAAGGGTAGCTCGGCTAGGGCGGAATGCCACAAAACCAAGATCAAGGTAGCTTGGCCAGGGCAGGATGCCACTAGACGAAGATAAGGGTAGCTCGGCTAGGGCGGAGTGCCACTAGACCAAGATAAGGGTAGCTCGGCTAGGGCGGAATGCCACAGAACCAAGATAAGGGTAGCTCGGCTAGGGTGGAGTGCCACTAGGCCAAGGTAAGGGTAGCTCGGCTAGGGCGGAGTACCACTAGACCGAGGAAAGGTAGCTCGGCTAGGGCAAAGTGCCACTGGACCAAGATAGGGGTATTCCGACCGATCACTCAGGGAATGTCGGTTACGCTGCATGATACAGCTTCATATGCTTTCCGTTGAGGGGAGAGAACTGGATGACTCCTTTGTGGTCTACCAGGATGTAGGCACCTCCTTCATATACTCGGCGGACGATATATGGTCCGATCCAGTTTTCGACCAACTTCCCTTTGGGGTTGGAGGTCATTACTTCTCTTCTTTTGACCATTACCAAGTCTCCTTTCTTGAATTCTCGACCTTTGACCAGCTTGTCAAAAGCACGGGCCATGCAAGCTTGGTAGAGTTGGATATTTTGTTGCACCCGGAGGCGTTTTCCTTCGAGCTCAGCGAGCTCTTCTAATCTTCTTTCTGCATTGGTTTGATCACCGCTGACTAGTCCATGCTGGATGGCGACTCGCAGTGAAGGAACTTCCAGTTCAATCGGCACCATAGCCTCTGACCCATACACGAGGGAGAAAGGTGAACAGCCGGTTGGGGTTTTGTAGACAGTACGATAGGCCCAGAGCGCTTCGTACATCCTTTCTTCCCAATCTTTCTTATTAGACTTGACAGTCTTTTCCAGTAACGTGCATAGTGTCTTGTTAAAGGCTTCTGCAAGTCCATTGGCTTGAGGGTTGTAGGGGGACGATGTCCTCCAGTCAATCTTGTATTTGTCGGCTAGCCGATAAACCTTCTGGTTCCTAAAATGGCTGCCATTATCAGAGATGATTCGGCTGGGGATCCCGAACCGGAATATTATATTCTACCGAAAGAATCTTGTAACTAGCTCTCCCGTCACATCTCTTAGTGCTACCGCCTCTGCCCATCTGGAGAAGTAGTCTGTAGCTGCTAAGATATACTTGCACCCTGATGAAGATGCTGGTAGCGGCCCTACCACGTCCGTGCCCCACTGAGCAAACGGCCAGCTTGGCAGGGTCGGGTGTAATGGCACTGGAGGTCTCCTTGCCACATCGGTGTGTTCTTGACACTTCTGACAAGCTTTGACGAACTTGCAGCAATCATCGAATATAGTGGGCCAATAGTAGCCCAATTTCTTTATCTCAATTTTCATCTTTGGGCCAGCCTGGTGTGCTCCAGCTGATCCCGCGTGGACTTCTTGCATCACCTGTCCCGCCTCTATTGATGACAAGCAACTAAGTAGGACTTTCCTTCGGGCATCTGCCATTATTCGGAACAGGGTTCCGCTTCTCCTCTTGTAAGAGTCCTTGACCCTTAGGAGCTTCATTCTCTGTTCTTTTTCCCTCGGGAGCTGTTGGTGTTGGAACCACCACAGGAGATGTTCTCGCCAATCGGGCTACTGAATCTCCTCGACGACTACCACCTCAATCTCTTGTTCGTCAGCCAAGACCTCCGTTACACTGGGGACCTGCCGGCAGTTGATCACTGTTACATTCAGGCTTGCATCTGGCGGGACCGCCAATGAACTGGCCAGCTTAGCGAGGGTGTCTGCTTGAGCATTCCAACCCCGGTTGATGTGCTTGATGCTGATGAAGTAGAATCTTGACATCAGGTGAGTTGCCAGCTGGTGATAGGGGAGAAGCTCTTGCTTTCGCACATCAAACTCTCCTTCTAGCTGTTTTATAACTAGCAGGGAGTCTCCGAATGCTTCCAGCATCTGAATTCCCATGGACAGGGTGATCTGTAACCCGATTATCAGGGCTTCATATTCCGCTTCATTATTTGTGCAATGCTTGTTTATGGAGCAGGATGTGTGCACCACTTCTCCTTCTGGGGATTTCAGGACTATGCCTACTCCTGCCCTGACTCTGGCCGGTCCAGTGGCAGAGGTGTCAATTCTGGAAGCGCCATCAAAATATAGCTGCCACAAGGAGGGCTGCACCTGAACGGCTTCCAGGGTTTCATCTTCAGGGAGCTCTAGCTCCAACGGGCAATCCCCAGGTACCGGGTGTTCAGCGAAGAAGTCTGCAATAGCTTGGCCCTTGACGGCCTTGCGCGGTACATAAGAGATGTCAAACTCCATAAGGCTTACCGCCCATTTGCCCAGGCGACCTTTGAGTGCCGGCTGGGACATAATATATTTCAGGGGATCCTCTTTGGATACCAAGCTAATTTCCTGCGACAACATGTAGTGTCGGAGCTTCTTAACTGCGAAGACCAGTGCCAGGCAGACCTTCTCAATATAAGTATATTTCTCCTCAGTCCTGACCAGTCTCCGACTGAGGTAATAGAGGGCTTACTCTTTCCCTTCTTCATTATTCTGGGCCAGCATTGCCCCCAGAGAGTTATGTGTAGCTGCTATATACAGTATTAATGGCCTTCCTTTCACTAGTGCGCCCAGCACTGGCGGAGTCTTCAGATAGTCTTTCAGCTTGTCAAAGGCTGTCTGGCAATCTTCATCCCAATAAAAGGGAACATCTTTCATCATCAACTTGTGGAAAGGCTGGCATCGCCCTGACAAATTGGAGATGAACCGCCGGATATAAGCCAGGCGGCCCTGTAGTGATCTCAGCTCGGAGATATTCCTTAGTGGAGGTAGCTCCTGAATTGCTTTGATTTTTGCGGGGTCTATCTCGATCCCCCGATATCGGACGATGAAGCCCAAGAATTTTCCGCTCGACACTCCGAACGCACATTTCATGGGGTTCATCTTCAACTCATGCTGCCTCAGCCTCTGAAAAAAAATCCGGAGGTCTTGCAGATGATCTTCTTTCTTCTGATTTTGACCACCAGATCATCTATGTAGCACTCAACCTTGTGGTAGAGCAACTCATCAAAGATTTTGGTCATTGCGCGCTGATAGGTTACGCCAGCATTCTTTAGTCCGAACGGCATCTTCTTATAGTGATAAATGCCTTTAGGGGTTCGGAAAGTAGTATGGACCCGGTCATGCTCCGCGATCCAAATCTGGTTGTAACCAGATGACCCGTCCATGAATGACATGGCCTCATGGCCGGTTGTAGCATCTATCATGACTTCTATTATCGGCACTGGGAAGTCATCTTTGGGGCAGGCTTTATTTAGATCTCGGAAGTCGACACATATCCGGATCTATCCATTCTTCTTTTTCACGGGGACGATATTCGCCAGCCATGTGGTGTACTAGTTTTCTTCAACAAATCCCACGTCAATGAGCTTGTTGACTTCAGCACAAATTTGAGTAATGAGTTCTGGCCTCATGCGCCTCGGTGATTGCTTCACCGGCTCGGCCTCAGGGCTGATTGCCAGCTCATGTTGTGAGACAGTGGGGCTCAGACCCGGCATTTCTTTGTAAGTCCAGGCGAAGCAATCCCGGTACTCTAGCAGCAGCTGGACGTACAGCTCCCGTTCTTCTGGGGACAGCTGGGCACTGAGGAAGGTGGGCCTAGGGTCCTCCTCATTTCTCAAGTTGACTTCTATCAGTTCATCGACTGTGGCTTGGCCTCCATCTTCTATCTCCGGAGGTGTCAACTGGAGGTCAACGAAATCTGGAATACCATCTTGAGGGTCGAGTACTTCGACTTCCTAGTCAGACACCACCAGAGCTTCTTGAGGATTCTCTGTTTCTCGTGCTAGCGGCTGCGCGGATTGTTCTATTAGCAAATCTGCCGCCGCTGCAGCTCCCCAGGGTGAGAGAGCAGCTTCAGTGTTTGTAGATAAGGCTACAGCCGCGACGGGCTGATAGTTGTTTACTGTCGGGCTCGGACAGGATCCTGGTTTTGTAGCAGAAGTTGAGGAGGTCTCGCCTTCTGGGGCACTTGTATCTTCCGTAGAAGTGGCTTTTTCTTTCCTGGTAGCTTGTTCCCCCTAATCGGAGTCGACCGAGGCTTCCCTGATTGGTAGAAGGGGTGTTGAAGTTATCAACAGTAGGACTCCACTGGAGGGAGAAACTCCTGCTTCCTCAGTATCTTTGGCTTCACTGCTGCTAGCCGTGTCAAATTTGGCTTGAAGGGCCGCCTCTTCAGGGTAGACCTGCTCCCAGCATCGGCAGGAGGCCATGGTCTCTGCTTCTTGATTTTCGGGTCGAGCCAGTTCAACATGCTCAGCTTCCACCGGGTATTCATCAAAAGATGCTCCCAGCGGGCTATCTTCAGCAGGGTAGAAGGCGGAGATGGTGTCCACCTCGTATCGCCCACTGTAATAATATTCTTCCAGGGTGAAGCCCAACCCTGAATGTTGAGAGACATGTCTCATTTCCTTATCCAGATTTGCGGGATACCACATTTTCTGGAAAGCTTCCTTGCGCTTTTGAGACTGATCGGGGGAAATGTGTTGCTTCTGAAACATCATGGCCATCCGATCAGTTGTAAATGCCAGACCTTGGACGGGAACCGTTGGGTTGCTTATATCTTCGGGGAGGCTGCAGTCTGTGTCTTCCCGAGTAGGATGCTCCTCGGCTGTATAGAACAAGCTGTTGGGTCCATCTTCCTGTGTCACCTCCCAAGTCTTGAGAGGCTCGACAGTAGGGTTGTCAAGGCCGGGAGTTGGCTTGGTAAGGCCATCCGGGATTTCAATATGATTGTGCCGCTGAGCGACCCGCACTTCATTAGCTTCAGGGTATAATGTTGGAGGTGTTGTTCTGCCTACATCCCCGGATGCTGTGATATGGGAGACCACCTTAGGCTTGACGTATCCGCGCGGCGGTGGTGGGTACCAACTGCTGCCGGATGTGCTTCTGGATGCCCCCGCAGGGGCCTTAGCTTCAGAGGTCTTCTGAGAAGGCCCTGTATATAGGTTGGCATCTGCCAAATGACATTCAAACACCTCGAATGGGTGGGGGTCTGCAAATATCCTCTCCTCCTTCCCTTGGAGACTGTATTTGATGCATTGGTGGAGCGTGGAGGGCACCACCATGTTTTCATGCAGCCATGGGCGGCCGAGCAGTGCCTTGTACGAGGTGCGGCAGTCAATGACATGGAACTGCACCATCGTAGTGAAATCTACTAAGGTGAGGGTGAACTCTGCCACTCCCATGGACACCTCACATTTTTTATTGAAGCCGGTGATACGCATATCCCTGACATTTTCGAGATGCACATTAAAGTGGTGCCTCTCATATATTCTATATGGCAAGATGTTGACCGCTGCACCGGGATCAACCAGAATCTTGTTCAGCTCCCTTCCATTCAGGTGCCCCTTCATATACAGCGGCCTCTTGTGGCTGATGGTAGGCAGTAGCATGTCTTCTGGAGTGAATGTCATACTGGCTTCCGGTACAGCTTCAGCTATGCAAGTCTCGAAATGAGCAGGCGTTTGCAGAGCCGTGATGATCGCCTGTCAGGTCTCTTCACTCAAAGAGAGGATCTCCCAGATTGTAAATCGAGCAGGGAGCTTCTTGAGTTGCTTCATTATTCGGCTCCCAACTCGGACATTGGAGAGCTTCATCTCTTCGGCCCATCTGGACTTGGGGAGGTTTTGATTTGCGGGCCCTGACGGACCTGCTTCATCTTCCTCAGATTCGGCGCCTTTCTGGCTGGTACCGACTTCTGGGTCTTCTTTGTTAGTTGCTGCGGAGCAAGCTCCATCTGTATTTGGCTCTTCAGCAGATTGTGCAAGCTACGGGTGAACGGTCCCGGGTGTAGGGTTAGCCTCCTAGCAAGGCTGTTTCCCCTTGGACATCTTCATGAATTCAAGAAATGAAGGGACCCCCTTGCCCCCACTCTTGTTATATAGGCCTGACGGAGGAGGGATTTGGACTCCCTTGACCTCCGGCGGAGGTGTCTTGTAGGGTTGCTCCATTCTGAACATGATTTTATGGTTGGGTGGCGGCTGGCGCCCCCATCTTCGACCTGACTGGGTGGCATGTGCAGCAGTTGCAGCCTCGGCCTTGCCTCCCCCAGCATGGGGTGTGAAACAAATTTCCTCTTCTTCCTCTTCTCCGGGCAGGTTGAAGAGTGCTGACAAGGTATTACAGGAGACAACCTGCACTTTATTGGCCCTAGCGGCCTTTCTTTTCTTCTTCTTTTGCTTCTTCTTCTTTTTTGCTTCTGCAGGCGGATGCCCCCAGAATAGATTGCCCTCTCTGTCGGGTGCCTCTTCAGCTTCCTCCTTTTGTTCAAGTGAGAGCTGCTCTAATTCTTGCCACGGGATGTGGTCCCGCACCAGTAGAGGTTTCAACTCGGGCTGCACATACTCGTCTAGCCCTTCAATGAGGTTTTGCAGTCGAAGGACTCCAGGATTGGTTTCCTTAATCACTGGCAGCGGAGTTTGTCTCCTCCGATTATGTGTGGGTATTCTGATAGCTGTAGGTGGAGTGACCCATACGGGTGCTACCACTGACGGAGCAGGCCGGGGTGTAATACCACGGATATGTGCCCCCTCTTTTGGGCGGGGTGCCCTCTTCTTCTTGTGCTTCATAGGGATCTGTTGCCATCCCTGCTGTGCTTTCGCGGGCTCCAAGAAATGAGTTTCGTAGGTGCTCTGCGTGCTTGCTTCAGAGATCTCCTCGGGCAATGCCTGGTAGAGGGAGATCATGTTGACTGCTGCCCTTCTCCGAGGGGCTTCATGTGGTTGAGGAGGGTCCACTTTGTACTCTCCCAGCTCAATTTCATTCTTCTTCACCATCCCTTCGATGATGTCTTTAAAAACATAGCAGTATTCGATTGGATACCCCAACATCTGGTGGTAGAGGCAGAATCTTAGACTATCTTTTCTTTTCAGGTCCTCCGGTCTTCTTGGCTCTGGCAGGGTGACCATGCTATATTCTGTTACCCAGTCGAATAGAACCCGGGTCTTGTCCTTTGGAAAGGAATAGGCCTTCTTCATTTTGTCCCTCAACGAAGGACCTTCTTTGCCGTCTGGGGCTTCTGCAGGCTATGGGGTGACTCCCTTCTTGCCTTCACCTTTCTGTTGTTCGAACGCCTTTATGTCAAGAGCGTTTGCTTCTTTGGGCGAGGAGCGCCGGTCTACTGCCTTGCCCTTCTGGGTTGTGCCGGCAGCGATGTAGGGGTAGGTCTGGCCAGGAAAGCTTCCACTTCGACCACGACATTATTCAGTCGGTCGAACGACCGTATTTCCATTCCGATCATCTTTTCCAGAACCTCCCTTCTGAGATTCTGTTTGCATATTTGCACAGCGTCCTCCTGATGCGGGGGTCGCTTGCACCTCATTCCGAGGTTTCTCCACCTCTTGATATAATCGAGGGCTGTCTCATCGTCCCTCTGCCTTGTTGAATAGAGTTCGACCACTGTGACCTCCCTCTCTATAACATGAAACCTTTCTCTAAACTTTCTCTGCATATCCGACCAGTCATTGATCGACCCGGCCGGGAGGCTAGAGTACCATTCAAATGCGAGTCCTGTCAGCGAGGACCCGAAGAACTTCAGAAAATATGACTCGTCGATGGCCAGATCACCCATGACGGTCATGTAATATGCAACGTGCTCCTTCGGGGACCCCTTCCCGTTGAATTTATCAAACTTGAGTGGCTTGTTGACCCCCGGGGGAAGTCGCTTAGTAGCATGGTGTTGTGGGTAGGGCACCCGATAGGCATCAAATGCGACAGAGTCGCCTTCACTTTTCTCTGCAAGCTTTAGCTCGATCATTCTCTCCACCATCATCCGGTTCATGACTGCAGGGTCAACCGGCTCTGGATAGAAATGTGCCGGCTGCAGGTACGGGGTGACCAGGGTGGTCGCCTGTGGAGGACGCGGCAACGGGGGTGTCTGGTGCGCCGGTGCGCCTGAGGGAGCACCGGAGGTAGCAGCGGCTGGAGCTGTGGTGGCCGGTGTTGCATTGTCGCCATGCTTGGCTCTGATGACTGAGGCAGTGTGTAGAGTGGTGGAGGGCCGTCACGAAGGACTGCACCCCGAGATGATTCACCATGGACTTCGGGTGGCTTGGAAGTTGAGGATTGTTCAGTTTTCTCCATCAGCTGCTTCTTTAGCAAGTCTATCTCTTGCCGATATTGTTGAAGTAATATCAAGACCGATGGGTCTATAGTAGCTGTAGTGGGGATAACTTCTGCTGTCTCTCCGGATGTACCCTCGGGCAGGATGTCGAGGGGGACGTCGTCTTCTTCCTCTGCCGTCACCACATTAGCGGTCACGACGGGGGCCTTGTCATCCCAGTGGTGGTAAATCTGGGGTTGCTTTCCTTTAGTCATCATCAGGAGCTCTCTTGCTGCTTCCGTTCTGCGAGTGCTCGGCCTTGGCTGTGCGGCCAACTGAGCCAATTCTCGGGGATCTGCGGGAAGCCCCCCATATTGGTTGGATATACCAGCCATGTTGCAGGTGAAGACCTGCATCCTTTTCCTTTGTCGATGGACCCTCCTTTTAGCTTGCTGCGGGAAGGTCAGCCTCTCGAACACAGGAACTCTTCTTCTTTCTTCCCACTCGGGGATGGCTTCATCGGCTTCGATCTCGAAGCCGTTATCATATCCATTGTCGTCGACTGACGACACCATCATTCTTTCTCCCATATCTTATTCATCTGCCACTGACGGGCAATAGTCTTCATCGGCGGCTTCTTGCATCAGTCATTGTTGACCAAGCGAGGGGTTGCCTAACCCTCGAAAATAGTTTATGACCAAACATGTCATCTCTTCTCAACCCCGCTCTTGATGTAACACGGGGGATGATTGTCGACCTCCCGCAGGAGGGATATAAGCCAGCCGACCTCTGTCGGCAGGTTGTTGGAATCTTCGTCCCGCAGCTGGGACATTGGCTTGACTCTTTTGCGGCGCGGAGGGTCCGCAGCCACTTCTTCTTCCTTCTTCGGGGGCAAGCCCCTTTCTCTTCTCTCTTTCGCCCCATCATTCACAGGACGGCGGCGAATGGGTGTCAGCTGATGGACAGGTTGGGCCCGCTTGGGAACCCACACCTGTTTGAACTTCCTCGGCCTGGGGGCCGACCTTCCTTGGCCATAGTGGCCGGTTTCTTCTCTTTCTACCCTCCTTCCAGCAAGAGCCTGGTATGTATTATGGACAGGGATGGTGGGGATGACTCGGTCTGGGGCCACCCGTGCATTGCGTCCGTTGAGGAAGACGCGCATGCCGCCAACCATCATAGAATTCTCGGACTGGGATAGAGTCCCGGTAATCACAGCAGCACTCCTCTGGGTCTGGCGACGTTGACGTCCTCCAGGGTGCTTGTTGACGATATTGGGGCGGGTCCCACGTATGACGTGGTGCACTTGACTGCTAGCGGCTGGGGCCGGACTCTTGGATGAGTCATTGCAGCAGGGAGTCTTCAGAGACTCCATTTTCCCCGCGGCTTCCTTGATAGGTTCCGGGGACTCGACTTCCAGCATATCAACAAAGGCTAAGCCCAAGAAGTTGGGGAAGCCAATAGCGGCAAGGAAGTTGCCGAACTCCATGGGCACCGCTAGGTACCCTTGTGCGTGCCCAGCAACGATCGAAGGACCGAAGCCGATGCCAGTTAATCCCGCTGTTGTCATCGTTCGCCTGCAAAGACAAACAAGCCAACGATCAGTAGCCTTTGAGAGGGCCTCGAAGCCCAAGTATCTCGGCAAAGAGATGAAAGGTTACACTGGTCCCACCAGGCATGCCAGACTGTTTGCGATGGGTTTTATCTGACCATCTTATTGTTTTATTTAATGTATATATGTATATATGTACATATATATATATCTTATTTCACGTGTCGATCAACCAATTAACTAACTGGTAATTAACTGACTGATTGATGACGCGGGCGTGCCAGTCACGTAGGTGACAAGTTTATTATGCGCTCATTCTGACCCATGTCGGGCGAAAGTGAGGTTCGGTCGGGACTAGCAGTCCGCCATACCATAAAGGTTATGACGTTAATTACATCCCCCACGAGGAGGGAACACCTTTGATTAATTGCCGAGATAATGGGCTGTCGAGGCTGGAATAAAGGATGCGACGTTATGAACATGACGGAATCATGCGCGATGCATCTATCTATCATGCAGGAGAGGCATGGTTCATTGAACTGGAGACCCTTGGTACACGGCAGAGGACACAGGTCCGGAGACCACCATCGCGCATAGCGGAGACTTCCGATCGGGCGTAACCCGACCTTCTGTCAACGCCATTTGATATACCCGGGGGTCTATGCAAGCATGATGATGATAACTATATTAAGCATGGCAACAGAATTGTGAAAGCGAGGAGTGCTCACTCACGTTTGTCGATCTCCGCCAAGTGAGGCAAGAATAATAGCACAAACCAGATAGCAAAGCGATTCGGATCCAAACATGACTTCTCTTATTCAGTTTATTAGGATTCGTTAATTCCGGTCACGGGAGACGAAGGTCACACTGAGGGTAGGTGGATGATTAGAACAACATCAGGGCTTAAGACCGATGCAGCCACGCGTAGGGGTAGAGTTCCCCGGCGCGGCCAATCGTGGGCAAACAGAACAAATCCGGCGCGGCCAAAACGTAGGTAAAAGTCTAAACCGGCGCGGCCAAAACGTAGGAAAAGTTTAAAACGACGCGGCCATAGGCACTTGTTAGCCCGGCGCGCAGGGAACGGGGCGCCCCGGTTTAGCGCGCGCCGGGAATTGGCCAGCCAAGAAAATAGAATTTATGAGTCTATTGCTAATCCGACGCGGCATGGGGACCGCGCCGTATTAGGGTGCGCCAGACTAAGGCCGCGCCGTCTTGATTTGTTTTTGATGCCTTTTGAAACCATTAAGTTTGTTAAGCTTATTTTGAGAGTTTTAGAGTTCTTTAGGCCAGCTGTTTGTTTGATTGAAGTCCAAAATCCTTCGGAAGTGATGCAGTGAGTCAGTGCGAGGTTCATACTCGAGCACTGAGTTGATTGAGTCCAGAACGAGCGTCCGATTATGGCTTTACTACTCTGAGTCTGTCCAAAATTGGGCAGCATCTCCCTCTGAACACGAAGAGTTGCAGGGGAGGAACGGGGTCATACTCACTCATGGAGTAAGCCCCTAAACCGCCGGTCTACACAGTGGCAGCCAGCAAATTCCCATCGGATAGGATACCCCGAGGACTAGCCTGCGAGGGGCACCGATACTCCGTGGGTGAAGATAGAAGGATGAGGCCATTGATGATGGGAGCAGCACCCCGAGGGCTAGCCTACGAAGGGTGGACAACCCACAGCTTATGGCACATCCATTGAAGGGACCGGCCGTTAGGAGAGTGTAGCTCCGAGGGCTAGCCTACCAGGAGCATACATCCCTTGGCCTTGATCGGGTCTCTGATTGTCGGGGCTAAGCTTGTTGGGCTAAGACCCCTATCACTGTCTGCTATGGCCTCGAGAAAGCATCTACCATCGAGAGGTAGAGCCCCCGATCGCCCAGCAATTCCATGAAGCAATAGGGGAATGTCCCCCTCCCCGGGTGATTAAGACGGGATGAGAGAATCTCGGAACGGTTCAAATGACCATGATGCAGAGGGGTAGTAGATGCACAGATGAGACGGGCCCATCGTAGAAGCATATGCTCGAACAGCTAGGACGCAGCCTTCAGGGGGATGGATCCGGCCGTCCCCAAAGGCAACTCCCACCTTGCGAACAATCAGAGCAGTACGAAGGGAGGAGTTAATGGAAACTAGACCCTCGATACCATGGTGGGAAGAAGCATGCGCATAAGCACAGCTCTGTCCACGGGGGGATACAGAGATCCTTAAATTAGAAATGAAAGCAGTCGATCGGAAAGACCCGGGGAGGGGTCGTTTCTGTAGCCCACGATGCTTCGGGGCATGATCGGGACTTCGGGGAAATCGGAATCAGAGACCACGCGCGGAAGAACTCAAACATACACATTGATATAGATAGAGAAGGGGACAGAAGCTTCGAGCATTCATTCGACCTGCTGGTCTAAGCATTTATATACATATTACCATCCCAGAAATGAGAATGGGCTAACATTTACATGTTAAGAATCCGGCGCCGGCATCATTGCTCGGTCGCCGTTCATCAATGGCAGAGGCAGAGGGACGTGCAGAGGCACAACAATAAAGCAAAGGGAAAGAGAGAATCGCAGAGAAGGGGGAGGGGGGTCGGCTCGTATCATCGCCATCCCTCCCCCTCTCGCTTACATCTGATAGATGGAAACCTCAAAAGAAAAGAATCCATGAAAGCAGAGGAAGATAGACACCGGCGCCCACCTGTTCTTGAAACAGAGTATCGTATCTTCAGCGAGCGAAGGAAGAAGAAGATGGCCGGCGGAGGACGCTCAGAAGAAACCCTATTTTTCCCAGGAAGCTTTCTCCCGATCCCTCCTTTTCTCTCTCTGTCTCCTCTTCGAAAGCCTCTCTCGAAAACCTCTCTTCTATCTTCTTCTATCTGCCCCTCTTTCTCTTTTTTTTCGAACAGCCACATGCATATATATATCGTTGAACCCCAAGCCTCATCCGGCGTGAAGAACTGCGCGCCGGGAAAAGCTTCATGGGCTCCTGCGCATCGAATAAGGGGCATCATGTGGGGTTCTTTGCGCGCGGGGATAAGGGGGCATCAAGTGGGGGGCGCGCCGGTTTAAGGCGCGCCGTGCTAATGCTCCTCACGCATTTCGAGCCAGTCGATGAGTCCGAGGATGATTCCGGGGGTCACCGTGAACATTTATCTTGCCAATGCTCATCGAAACCTTGACGAGATGTCTTGTCGAAGCTCCTAGGTTGACGTACGGCCATTCTCGAGACTCCAGATAGCTTTGATTTGATCATACGGGCCTTCCGCTGACACGGCCTTCGGCTCTATGATCCGTGCTGCTGGCTCGGCCTGGCTCGTGCCCAAAGCTCCTTAGGGGGTGGGGTAACACCAGGGATAGTTCTGCTTAAGCTGGGCGATCATTCGGCCACTAACGGGCCCATCTTGGAGGGAAGCCGTACCCGTGCCGGGTGATCGGGATCTTCTGCCATCAAAGCTTTCGGTCCTCCTTCTCGGAGAGCCAGGGGGACTCTTTCATCTTCAGGAGAGCCCTTCATGAGGTGGGAAGCCACTGGGTAGACCGTTGTCCTTGATCGGACATCGGGTGTAGTGTATGCAGCACGACAGAGTCGATGCCAGTTCATTGGGCAGGCTTGATTGCACTGCCGGTTGGTTGTGAGTTTGTCTCGGCTCTCCTGAGGTGAAGTCCCCGTGTCCATACGGGGTGACTCGAGGCTCCGGCAGCTTGAGAAATCTTCAATATGTTGATCTTTATCGGCTTCCGTGCTTCAGCGGGCCGGGTCCTTCGTCTTTGTGGCTTGGTCACCGATGATCATATTTTGGGTGCCAACACCTGAACATCATGTTGGTCCTCATTCCTGGGTTTCTTGTCCTTTCGGGAACCATTACCCCCATTGGACCTCTTCTTTCCATTTACAGGTTCCCCACTCTTGGATCCATTTGCTAACCCTTTCTTGGCAATACTTCCTTTAATCCCTTCCGCGATATCCATCGCATCTTCTAATAGTTGTGCCTTTTTGACCATCTCCGCATAAGTCTGAATTTCTAACAGAGCCAATTGAGGAATAAACTCCACCTTTAAACCGTTCATGAATCTTTTTGCTCTCATCCTTTCCGTGCCAACTAAGTGGGGTGCATAACGGGCTAATCTAGAAAATTATGCTTCATAGTCCGCTACCGATAAACTACATTACTTTAGTGATGCGAACTCTATAGCCTTCTTTTCTCGGATTCTCTCCGAAAAATACTTCTCATTGAAATGTTCTAAGAACTCATTCCATGTTACTTGATCGTTAGGCAAAATTACTTCTACCGATTCCCACCATGCTCGGGCATCACTTTCTAATTGATAAGTTCCCAATAGCACCTTCTATTGATCAGTACATTGCGTACCCCTGAAGGTCCTTTCTATCTCTCTCACCCAATTCTCGGCCTCATCCGGGTCAGTAGACCCACTAAACTTCAGGGGATTCATCGCTTGGAAGCTCCGATACAAATCTCCCATTCCATGATGAGCTCCGCCTTGAGCCACTTGTTGCAAGGCCTGTGTCAAACCTTAGATAGTACGCTGCATCTCTCTCCATTGGGCTCGCTCGGCAGTCATCTTAGCCTACAAAATAAGTTTTTAAATAATGATTATACATATCTTGACGTTAATTCAACATGCATGAAACATATTTTATTGGTTAGCCCATGGCTCTACCCAAATATCATGGGATTCCTATAGGATAACTGACAAGGACAACACAACCTATCACTTAAACTTAATGACCTAGGGGTTTGAAAGCCTAGGCTCTGATACCACTTCTGTCACATCCCAAATCGATAGCAGTAAAATGTGTTGCTCGGAACGTGGCAGCGAAACAGTCGTGTCAATCAAAGCAAATCATAAGGCACAATATAATTGGACAAAATATAATTTCATTTCAAATATAAGTTTATTATAATTTGACTCAAATAAAAGACTCAATAAAAGAAAATTACAATAGACTCATGACTAACTAAACTTGACATAAGACTCTAGAGTTTGTCTAAGTGCAGAAGCTCTCTTCACTCTCGCCCTTACCCATCATGGTTGCATTCGTCTTCATTAATATCGTTATCTGAAAAATATGGGAAAACACTAGGTGAGCAAACGCTCAGTAGGTCTTATATCTCTTGCTCCAAGCTAGCTTTAAGTAATTAACTATTTGTCATGAATATGCAGATCATGCAAGGTACAATAATCAAGAGCTATATATGGCATGAGCCATATCAATAATCTGGAGATAATTTCAAGAACTATAAAGGAAATAAATAGGACAATACTTGGGGAGCAATTTTAAGAACAATCATGATGAGACAATAGCAAGTGTTTCAATAAGGTGCTCGCTTTCATGAGAGCATAACATGAGACTATTATTTGTAGGATTGGCCATATGTATAATATGAATTCAAACATTTGAGTCATGAACATGTCAATCTTTCGTGGAAATGTCATAGATCAATCTTACTTTTCATTGGTGCAATGCCACACCCGATCAATCATGATACCGGCACATGTTTGGACTTTGCCTCATCCATGGGATCAGATCCGGACCCCGTCACTTTTCATTTCTAGCATTGAATGTCATGTTTGTTGGACCCATAGCACCTTTTAAGTTCTAGACCAATTCCATGTCATTTAATGGCCAAAGAGTTCCAAGGATCAAGTCATGTAGGAACATTAACGTAGATTTACGGAATAGAGATTCCAAGGACAGAAATTTGTATAAGGATATCATGGCGGTAAATCATGTAAAAACCAAGACAAATCATGAAATCTGGGTAATTGGCGTCCACTCAAGCTGCCACCAATTACAGAATCTGCATCCACGGTGGTGGTCGCTAATTCTGTGAACAGTATAGGCATGAAGAAATAGCATCCACTGGGACAGCCGCTAATTCAGTTTTGGCATCAACTGGCCTGGCTGCCAATTTCCAGGTAGGGACAGACTCTCACAGAACACCACAAACAGCGCTCTGTGATGGCTAGGGCGTCATGTTTCTTCAGAGTGACATGACAATCAGAGGTTCTCAGGTTTTGAGGGAACAATCTACTCGGTTACCTTGAAAGAATCCAAGGCTAGCGGAGGCTTACGGGGCCCTTAGAGAAAGAAATTCTAATTAGGTCGAAGGAATATCTGATGGAGAGTCTTTCAATCTCTATGAAATAGTGTGTAACGTGAAATAGCGTGAAACAGGGACTCCATCTCAGACTTGTGATAGAAGTGCTATCAGACCCGCGGTATGGGTCAAAACCTGAGAAAACTGTGAGAGAAAGAAATCGCGTCCATTCAGACAGGCGCTATATCATTAATTAGTGTCTACTTAGAAAGTCATCAAATCAATATTTCACTGAGTTTTAATAATATTACAATAAATTGGCGACCTTTCGAGAAGGCGCCATATCTTTAAATAGCGTCCAAGTAATGGACGTCAATTCATAATTTCCAGCCTTTTTCATATATATTCAATAAATAACAGGATTGGGCGTCCTTTCAAGGAGGCGCCATATCTTTAAGTCACGTCCATGTTACCGATGCCAATTCATAAATTTCCATTTTTTATCTATATTCACTGTTACTCAGGATTTGGTGTCTATTTACATAGGCGATATTTCATATACTGCGTCCGTGTGAACGGTCGCCAATTCTTTTCTAATTACACTTCAACGTGCATAGGCCAGGTACATTTGTAGACAAAAAACTACTGTTCATTTCTTTTTAGAAACGTGAACAGTAGCATCTTGATGTTTACGAAGAATTTAGGAAAACTAAAGACATGATAATAAGGAGAAAAATTCCAGGATTCGAGAAATATGCACATCATTATTTTATCTATCATGGTTTCATAGTTGTAGATTTTTAAAGATAAGTGCAATTATTAATTATCTGGGAATTAGTTAGTCTCTTTGACATTGATTAATTTGCGTCCGTCTAAACGGGCGCTGATTCTTGGAAATAGCGGCCACTGCTGTGGTCGCCAATTCATTATCATGCAGAAAACGTTCTAAAATATGCAAATCGATAATCTAGCAGGGAATCCTAATATCATGACCTATCTAACATGAAGAGTGCATGGTTTGTATGAATTTTAAAGGGGTTTTGCTTGGGAGAATGCCTACCTTTCATGCTTTAACGGACGAAGATGGAAGAAATAGACAGAGGAGGAAGAACAGGAAGCAGACGATGCAGCAGGAGGAAGAATCCACGCTTCTTCACAGGTTCTCTACAGCAACGACAGCAGCCACCATTCTCACGAACAGGACAAAGAAGAAAGAAGAGGATGCCGATGCAGCAACAAAAGAAGCCTTCCGTCGATCACCCAGGCAGCAGTAGCCCTGGCTTGATCGAACGGGGTTGGTATTTATAAGAGAAGAACTCCTTTGTGTGCATGAATCCTAGTGGGAAATAAGTTTCCCCACGTATAATCCTAATGGGTTTCAACTTTCCCGTGCTAATCTCTTCCCTGCCATATCCGTAGCCGATTTCTTTGTTTGATCAAAACCCTAATGCCCATGCACTTCGAACGTAATAAGAGTTTCTACTGTTAATATATATATATATATATATATATATATATATATATCTCATTATATGTGTTAGATGTAACCCTCTTGAGGCCCAAAAGCCTTTAGGTTTCTATAAAGCCCATTAGTTCTTTTAATAGGGAATGGCCTTTTAAGGTTTGTGAGTTGGGCTTTTATCTTTTGAAGATTTATTTGTAGTGGGTTTCAAAACCCACTTATTAATATTAATAACCATTATCTATTTAGCCATTTCTCTTTTACTTATCTTAAAATTTTATCTTTCATAATTGTTATATGACTAATATTATATTATTATTTATTCTTTTAAAATTTCTGAGTTGCTACAGTGGTGAGGTTCTCACGTAAAGGTTGAGGGGTTGAGGGGCTGGCCCGCCTAAAGGGGTAGGTTTAGGTGGGGAAGGTAGAGAGAGAATGGGGTTTGTATGTGAGGGATAGGGTGCACAAGCCCGCCTAAAGGGGGGATTTAGGGGGGCGCATGTAGGAGAGAGAGAGAGGGCTGGGTGTGGGGTTTTGGTTCGAGTAAAGGGGGAGGGTTTAGGAGGGGAAGGTGGAGAGAGAGTGTGAGCTGGGTCTCACATGCACAAGCCCACCTAAAGGGGGGTTTTAGGGGGGCGCGTGTTGGAGAGAGAGTGGGCTGGTTGGGTGGCTTGGCCTGCCTAAATTGGGAGGGTTTAGGATGGGAATGTGGAGAGAAAGTGTGGGCTGGGTCCCACATGCACAAGCCCACCTAAAGGGGGGGTTTAGGGGGCCGCATGTAGGAGAGAGAGAGTGGGTTTAGGTGGGAGGTGAGAGTGGGCCCCACATGCATTCATCCCTCCTAAAGGGGGGTTTAGGAGGGGAAGGTGGAGAGAGAAGAGAGGGTTAATGCGGGAGGTTTCTTCTCTTTTCTTTTCCTTTATTTTTTTTTTTTATTGTGAGATGGGGGGTGGCCTACCTAAAGCCTCCCCAAACGGGGTTTACGCGGGCAAGGCGCCCAGCACGCCTACCCATGTAAACCCTCCCTTTAAGGGGGCTAGACGTCGGGTGAAGAGAGAGAGAGGGAGATAAAATATTTAAACTGGGCCCCCTCCCTCTCTAAACCCCACGTGGCTGGATTTTGGCTGATTTCGGACGCGTTTGGACTAGGTTTTTGGACGGGTTTGAACCCCTGGAAGATCGGGTGGACGAAGTGCACGAACTCGCTCCTTGGACCGCGTGCTTCATCTCGGACGCTCCTCGGATGCTTTTCATACTCTCCATGGGATAAGTTGACTTTCCACGGGCTAGGATTGAGCAAGAGTGGTGGCTGAACGGGACTGGGAAGGGGTGCCCTGGGGACCGGGGCATCCTTGGCACGGGGTTCGCCACTGGCCGCAGGGTCAGGGGGCGACCCCCCGGGGTGGTCTCCCCTCACCTTTTTCTTTCTTTTGATGATTGGGAGGGGGATGGCTTGCTCGTTTCATGGCCTGTGTGCTGGCACGAGCTTTGAAATGGAGTTGATGCAGGAGTCACCTTCAAGGTGTTCGGCATAACTCTCCTTGCCTCGTCAGCTTGTTGTATAAGCTGGGTAGAGGCTTGGATGGCCCACTAGGACTTTGAATTCTCGTTCGGCATACTGGGACAGTGAGAAGAAGGTGTTGTGGGTATGAAAACTAGGCCTTAGCATGATCATGCCATGCTCAACGATGAGCTGATACGTGGCCTTGGGTTGGCCCGATGGCTATAGAGAAAGTGGCCAAACGTCGCATGCCTGGGAGTTGGGGGCGGTCCCCCTCTCTTGTTGTGTTACCGCGTGGTGCGGCAAGTATTCTTGAGTCGTGGGTAGGCCCCGACTTGTAGTGAAATGGCTGGAACTATGAACGCCCGCAAGGTGCTCGGGATAATGCCCGACTACCATCTACGGGCCGTATGGGCTGGCTAGTGACTCTCGAGGCCCAATTTTGAGTGGGTGGCCGAGTCCACTAGTGTTAGCTAGCTGAAAGGTGGCTCTTTAAGGGGATCCTCAGCCCCGTGGCTGGTACCACACATCGTGACATATTGCTACGAGCTCCCGGGTTGGCCCGGGGAGCTAAATTTTTGGTGGGTGAATGCCACTTGCCGGGGCGTCGGGGGTGGTCCCAGCTTGATGTAGAGTCACAACATAGCACGAAAAGTGGTCCAAGGCCTCTGGTTGGCCCTGGGTTGATGTGAAATGACTGGAAATAGACCGCCTTTAAGGTGTTCGATGTAATTCCCTCACCCCTTGTTAGGAGCCGTATAAGCTGGGTGACGATCTCTGGGGCTTCAGTTCATCCCTCAATCGAAGATTATCAACATTGAGTGACTAGGGAAATGCATATTGGGCTGTTCCCAAGCCTTATTACCAGGTGCCGTTTTGTACGGCGTTTTGCTGGGGCACCCCCGGGTTGGCCCGGGTGGCTAAGTTGTAATCGAGCGAAGCCACCCGCCCGGTGGTCGAGGATGGTCCCCACTTGCTGTCGGAGTCGCCGTGGGTCACGGCAAGCTGGTTTGAATCTCTGATTGGGTCCGGCGTGTTGTAGAGATGCTAAATAATTAGCGCTCATGAGATGTTCAGGAATGGTCCCACACCAAGGGCTTTCAATGGGTCGGGCCCGGGCCGGGCTTAGGTCGGCCCGGCCCGGGCCCGACTCATCAAAATTAAGGCCCGAGCCCGGGCCGGGCCTGACATTATGTAAAAAATATAAAGTCCGACTAAGGCCCGACCTGGCCCGATAACTTAAATAAAATAATAAAAATAATAAAAATTAATAGATTTAATACTATAAAACTTATAATCTCATTAAATTAATTAAAATTTTGATATTAATTACATAATTTATGTGAAAAGAGAGTTTTAAATTTTTAATTAAGTAAAGTAATATGATTTTAACTAAATAATTTTTAAAATTTGAAGTGAGAATAAAAAAAGAGAACGGGTCGGACCGGCCCGCGAGCCGAACTCAAAGCCCGAGCCCGGCCCGCGGCTCTAGTCGGGCCGGGCTTTTAGGCCCTACTAAAAGCCCGCGGGTCGGAAATGACCTTGCCGCCCGGTCCGAAATCGGGCCAGGCCCGCGGGCCTGGCAGGCCGGCCCGGCCCATTGACAGCCCTACCCACACCCTTAAATCTGGGTTATTTTTCTGAGATAAAATCGAGTTCAACAAATGCCCCCCACGGGGTGTACACCGGAGTCAGAGATGAGGTCGTGCGGCCCGTGAGCCTTGCCCTTTGCTGGTTGTTGTGGCTTAGATATTTATTTGCTGTCATTTTTCTTTTGCAATCATATTTGTATGTATCGCTGACCACTGCCTTTGTTGGTTTTTTTTTTTTTTGTAGCGAATTCGCAATCATGCCGAAATTCGGGAGAGATGGCAGGGAGCGCAGGCATGCTGGGACAAGCAGTGATCACTGGGGTCGGTGGACAGATTGACTGATGCCACCATTGGGCCTGCCCTCTATCACTTGGGTGAACTTTGACAGGACTGACTTTGGTTGCTGAGAGCCCTCTGGGCGAAGAGCGGTAGGGATCGTGGAGGTGTCCTGGATTTCTCGTGCGAACGGGGTTTACCTGTACGATCGATCAAGAGGCTACCCAGAGGAGTATCCACTGGACCACTTTTTTTTCACCTTCCTCTAGAGCTTTGTACCAGAGGGGATGGATGAAGATGATTCTTCACTTGCTGAAGAGCGCCGCTATCTGGAGACGGCCATTCTTCTGGGTAGGGACAGCCTGCAAGGTTCTTGTACTTTTAGCTACCCTAGCTTCCCGAGAGACTTCTGGCGACAATAGCAGTTTCCTAATGTCGAGTGCCTAGGATTCTTTGGCCGAGTGACAGAGTTCAGGGTCAGGGAGGAAGCTTTGAGTCCAGCTACCTGGACCAACACGGTCATCACCGGGCTGATTCGAGTGCAGTAACAGGATTGTTTCTGGAGCCATCAGGGCTGGCATATGCAGAGCATAATGTAGAGCAACGATGTATTCTGGATGGCATCCTGAAGCAGACATTTCCGAGCTAGTATGGGAGTTGGGCTTTGGAGACATCCCATTATTATCGCCAGGGAGTGACAAAGTGGTTGATGGGGGTGATCCATCATTACCGAGTACCACTGGAGAAGGTCGGGATATGACATGCAGTTACAACAGCATTGTACGGGTATCCTTGTTACGCTGGTCTGTTGCAGGCATTAGCAGAGAGGTTCTGCTGTAGGTTGAATACCTTTGGCACAGCTCAGGGAGAGACTTCTCTGAACTTGTGGTCTCTTCACAAGATTTCAGGGCTGCCATTAGTTAGCGAGGGCTAGGAGGAGGTGATACTGGTGTTAGTAGTCAATACGGGATCTAGAAGGGGGGATGAATAGATCCTCGAAAACTTTTGCTCAATTAAAGAATCACACAAAATTCAAAGCACAATGGAAGCTAACGCAATAGAATAACACAGCAGACTCAACCAGATACTTGCTAATCATGAAGTAGCACAAGAATGAACATAGGTACCTTTAGATATACTAGGATAGCAATATGCTACCGATTCAGACAATCTTAACTAAGCGAGCAGTGCTGAAAGGATTACTCACTCAGATACAATGCAGTAAAGCAAATATCAGTTTATACTAAAATGTAGCAATCCACACAAGACAAAACTCGAACGCTTAGCCCACGATGAGAATGCAACTGGTTGCACATCAACCTATGAAGGGGGTAGATGAGAAGGAGTAATCATACGAATTAAACCACGGTGCTCACATGACTTTTAGGTGGTTCAATCTGCCATAGCAGATCTACGTCCACCCCTCACTCGAACCTGAGTGAGGCTTCCCTTGCACAATGCAAGAACGCAGACTCAGTCTGTAGACAACGGTTTAAACCACAGCTTTACACCAAGGGAAACAAATCCCTTGAACCGATCCTGCTCCCAGCAGAGATCACACCCACTGCACAATGTAGTGACCAGAGGAACGATCCTCCCTTCTTCTAAATCCTTAGAAGGAACCCCGGAGACAATCTCCCTTCCTCTGAATACGCAGAGGGAACAACCCGGAGAACAATCTCCCTTCCTCTGAATATGCAGAGCGAACAACCCAGAGAACAATCTCCCTTCTTCTGATCGCTCAGAAGGAACCCGATCCCTCAACAAGGTATCGGAAGAGCAATAAGAAAATGGGAAACAACCAAACGAGAAACAAAAAAAAATGGAGACAATTGGAAACAATGTAGCTCTGAATGAGCAAATTTGCTTGGATCTAATCTAGAAGCCAATGGACGAGCAGATTCTCAATCTCTCCAACTCTGGCTGCACTAAATCTCACGGAATGGACTTCAGATCTGGAATCCCTCGAGCTTTCTCTTCCTCTTTCTCTTTCTCTTCTTCTCTCACAGATTTTCTATTTGGTTCTTCTCACAGGCTAGCTCTCTTAGCCTCTCTCTTGATTTCACAGGAAATGCAGCAGCCTCAGCACCCTTCCCTTCAACGGAGCGGCTGATATATATAGAGAGCAGAGCATCGTCTTCCATCCGATCACCAGCCAAGATGATCCATTGGTCCACGTGGAAAAGGAATATTCAGATGATATGAGTCTTCCAAAAACCTGCCACGTGGGTTATAATTTGCGCGCCAAAAGTTCAATGAGCGTTGTCACGTGATTCGCCTGGGTTCATCATGAGCTCAAACATCTTCATACTTTTAGATCTATTTGTCAGGCAAGGTAATCTGAGTTTTCATCCTTAATCATCCATTATGCCTTAATCCACTCAAGTCCGTCTCCCGTACTTCTGAATTGAAGATTAGAAAGGGTTGCATCAACGTGCCTTCTTGATGCGTTGATGCAGTGTAGCTAAGGAGCACTTCAGACAGTTGGCTTCGAATGAATAGCCTTTGGTGCGTCGATGCATCGCTTGGATGCTTTGACGTGTTGACTTTCAATAGCTGGTTCTGAGCTGAGTGTGTTGAAGCACTCCTCAGATACGTCGGTGCAGTGTGAACATAGAACCCTTGACCAGAAGACTTCAAATGCTAGCTTGTGTCTTGGTGCATCGATGCAGCTACTTGGTGCTTCGACGTTGTGTGACTTAATGGCTGATTTTGTTCTTGATGTGTCGGTGCAGCTCTTTGTTGCCTTGATGCAGTTCTCTAAAAATCACTTCTGTGGTTGTTGATGATGTGGAAAATGTGGAGCGTGGAGTCGCTAGTCACATAGACAAGCATATGTGCATAAGTGATAACATAATGTGCATATCAAGTGAACATCATGAACATGTGACTATGTAAACATGGTAGCATGATCATACAGTAAGACAAAGGTGATAAAAAATGTAGAAGAATACCGTGATCGCCACCAAGGAATGACAACGCCAATAGAATATAAAAGAGGAAACTAAGTGCGTTGTGTACCTTGGAAAAAGAAGATGATCGCGCTTAATATTAAGGATGCGGAGACTATGTGGATTACCTCTCCTCACCTTCCAGTCAGCTAGAAGGTAAGGGCCTCACTTTCCATGCTTTCCTGCGAAACAAACACAAAACAAGAGGCAAAACCCATTAGAAATTGCTAAGTGTAGAAATCTACCCAAGTGCATAAAGTAGCATGAAAGATTGAGGGCAAACTTACCGAGAGAGGGTTTTTAACCCCTATGGAAGGGTGCAAACATTAGGTGTGTATATTGTTATGAGATTAACATGAAGAAATTGATTTAATATGCCATGATGAACATAGATAAATAAGGTGCAAAAGTGCATGTCATAAGAAAAACTATGCAAACAGTGTAAAGTGGGTGCAAAGACTGATGCAAACAGTAGGGCAAACGATGTCCAAATGGGGAGAACTTTTAGATGACGGAAGACTTGAGTGTTGTGAAGAAGTAGGAACAAGAATCACTCCAAAAGGAGGTCGGGACAGAAAGTTATGACACCGGAGATTTGGCAAAAAATGCGGACTGTGCAGAAAATGCAGAATAATGCACAAAGTGGACTCAAAGAATGATGAATATCTCACAAGATAGAACACCAAAAGAGGAAAGAGTAGATGCTATGGAAAGGTGAGAATGTTTTGGTGAAACTAGAGCAAAAAGTAGAGTTTAAAACGGGGAAGAGACTAGTGGAAAACGGGGTGGAAAACTCAAGAAAACAGAAGGGTGCAGAACATGGGAGAAGAATGACTAAGTGTAAAAATAGAATGAAAATGCAAAACTCATGGACAAAAATATGCATGAAGATGACAAGATAATGAGCCCAAAACTAAGGAACACAAAGATTATACTTCCCTCTAGAGCCTGGAGTTGAAAGGATGGATCAAGAGTGCCCCACGGCCTCGCACCGGTGACACAAACATGCCCCCGTCGCAAGAAATCTGAGTTTCAGCAAAGTGCAGAACAGTGTGGCGAAACCTCAAAAGTTGGGACTTGGAAGAGGGGGAAAGGATAGGAGAAATAAGGCAAACATATAATTAAAACGAAGCTAATACTCCCCTCTTAAAGATGGAGTTGAGGGAGGATGAAACGGATGAAGCATGACTCCGCCCCGGCTTGATGAACAGGCCCCCGTCGCGAACTTTGTAGCAGAAAATAGCAAACTGTGATGATTTGTCAAAAGTAGGGGCGAAGTTAGGAGGGAAAACGATGATGAAATCGAGCAAATAATGAATCAATGGAAAGACAATACTTCCCTCTTCAGGCTAGGGTCGAAGGATTGAGTACAAAATCTGGCATGGCTTCGCCGTCGCCTTGAAAACACGCCCCCATCGCATAGGAAATCTGGGCAGGTTTATATAGAAAAGTGATGAAACCCCCAACTTTCTCCCATGATTCCAGATGATAGAGTCCACCAAATCTCAAGATCTCTGGATCAATCTCGAGATAATAGTCAAGATAAGGAGTAGGAACAAACGGGACTCTTTTTGGTTGAAGGATGTGGAAGTTATGACTCTTAGAAGAAGCCTCTGGAACCTTATCTGCAGAGTTTTTGGTTGCACGAAATTCATAAAACCTTAACTTGTGGCAGAGATTCCAGGAGATATGGGCAACTAAAAATCGTGCTCCATATACCACATTCAAGATAATACAAAGGGGAAGACACAGCAACAAACGGGACTCAATTTAGTAGAGTATTCTAGAAGATAGAGCCCTAACAAGGAGGCCCCGTTGCACATGTTTCGGCCTTAGAATCCGACGGCGAAGAAGATGGAGTTCAGGACTTTTTGGACGGTCAACAGTTGGACGGTCACACGATAGACAGTTTATTGAATTGGGCAGTCTAGAAGTAAACCGCCCAGACCTAGGGGCGACCGGAGGACTTTTCGCACAAAAAAATAGATAAACGGTCATCCACGGACCGTTTTTCGAGTGAGGCGGTCTTAAGAAAACCGTTTTATGACATTTTAAAAATAATAAAAATTAAAAAAATTAAAAAAGTTATTGTTCATGGGTGGTCAACTGTTGACCATTTTACTGTTGGACGGTCACCTTGTGACCGTTCAACTCAAGGAACGGTCAACTGTTGACCGTTTAGCTGCCAAGCTCGCGCGACTTTAGAAATTGAAGCATATCGTCAAAACGGTGCCGAATTAGCAAAAGTGGTAGAAGAAGAAATTGTAGATAACTTAAAAATGAACAACATTTATGAAGAAAGTAAGATGAGAAAATGACCATAAGAGAGAGAAAATAGGGCTAGAACGGAGAGAGAGAATACCGGGACATATATGAACAGTGCAGTCTGTTGGAAAAGTGTAAATAACTTGAAATCGATGCAGAACTGGCCAATGACGTAGAAGAAAAATTGTAGGGATTTGAAAGATAAATAACTTTTGTGAAGGACACATTTTGAAAAGAGGAAAGAAACGGGGTGAAAAAGGACCATTTTCAAGACTGCGCAGCGAAAGGGGGCTGAATGCTTGAGGGAAGCTGGCCTAAATGGGCCGTAAGTTGACTTGGAAGGCCGACAGGAGATAAGATAAGCTCCAGGGCTCCATGAAATAATGATCTCTAAGGCTCAAATAGAATGGAATAAGGCTCGAAATTCATCCAAGGAAGGCTCCAAAACAATTGGTAATTCGGGGCATCAAAATGATGAATAAGAGAAATGACTCAACTTGCAGGCTAAAAATGGGTGTCAACAGTTGTGACTACATCGAGGTAGTATTCTATTGCGTCAGGGTATAGCTCTTGGAAATAGCTTCTTTGATCATTGCTACGTCGAGGTCGTTCTTTGTTCCGTCGATGCAATGTGAAGATAAGGCCTTTTTGAACAAAAGACCTTGAAGGCTAGCTTTTGACTTGGAGCGTCGAGACAGCTTCTTGATGCTTCGACGTGGTGTGATTTGAGAGTCAGTTTTGGACTTGTTGTGTCGGTGCAACTTTCTATTGCGTCGGTGTAGAACTTTGGAAGTCGCTTCAGTAGGTAAGGCTGCGTCGATGCACTACACTGATGCATCGGTGCACCATTGCAGACAAGCTTCTGGAGAGCTTCTGTGTGCATGACTGCATCGATGCACTTCACTGTTGCTTCGACCTCCTTATGACAAACAGAAGACATGTTCTCTTGACTTCTCTTCTGAAATTCTCATGGCGTTGATGCGATAGACTGATATGTGCATGACTTCATGATTACTGCTTAGCATCCTTGAACTTATGGCTTTAAGCCAGACACCAGCTGCCAACTTCCTTCCATCTTTCTCTCATTTATCATCTCGACTGTGTCAACTCTGCATCTTGGGATTTGCCTTGGTTTTATCAACTTTTGGCTTGCTGAACTAAAGTGCTCGTAGATATGTGGCTGCAACATTTGAATGAGCTCTTACTTGGTTAATCATTTCTACAGACTTGCCTTCAACTATTCTTCCACATAATTTACAGATACTTCTGAATTGTAGATGTGCAATTTATGAACTTCTAATTTTCACAAAAACAAAAACTTGACAGAACATAAACAAAAATTGAACTTTCACAGAGTCATAGTTCAACATCATCAAAATCACAGGGACACAATATTCTCCCCCTTTTTGATGATGACAACTATGAGTCATTATGAACAATGTAATCCTATGAACAATATAATCCATGATTAAATCCGAGTTCAAGACTTTAAATGAATGCACACTCAACGCACACTCATGCATATCACACTCATCTTAAAATGAATGAGTCATCAAACTCTTCTCCCCCTTTGTCTACAGCAAAAAATGTGAGTTTGAAGCTCAGTTGAAATCAAGACTGGACAAAGTATTTCAATCACATCAAAAACCACAGAATAGAATCACATCAAAACCAGCAGGAGTACATATAAATTAGAGATGCTCAGAGTGAAGGGTATAGCAGTGGAAAGTAATCTATTTTTCTCAAAAATGTGAAGGTGAGCAAGTGTAAGACTGGACAATGTATTTCAATCTGCAGGTAAGGAACCATGAGTTCAGCAGAACAATAGTCAGCTTTAGAGAGTATCTACAGTCACTGTCCAAATTGTATTAGAAATGTGCCATGAAAAGTGCATGAAGTGGAATAATTGTTTCATGGAGTTCAAGAGGACATTGGATCATAAGAATCACAATCTAAATCATTATTCATTAGGCAAGCATTCATTTTTCAGATTCTTCTATTATAAGGTTCTCTATGACATAGCCCTAACTTTCTGCCAGGTTTAAGAGAAATAAATTTAGAGTTTATCAATTGAACTCTTGAAGCATTTTGCACTCAGATTTAATAGAAATAAATCAAGACTACATATTTAAATCCTATTATACCTTCCTTAACCCCTAGTCATTCAAAATCAAGGATTTCCTTAGGCGAAACTCAAGTCAAGTATTGGAATTAAACATATTTAACAAATCTGGTTTTTGCATCAGGGTTACAGCACATTCGTTGACCTTTTGGTCACATTTTTAGATTTTTCTTTGAGCTCATAATTTTTAAGAGCATTCAAGTATAGGCCACACCTTTTTACATAAGGATGCACGTTGATCAGACGCCAGCACCCCTTGTTACTCAGTGAGACTAACTATCATGCTTTAATTTGAACAGAGATAGGAAAGGCACTTCATGACTTAGTCCACTTCATTTCTTTGATGAAGGACTTAGTTTCTCAGTGAATCCTTACCCATTACTCAGCCTTGAGCATTGATACCACTATTTATCATGTACTGCACTTTGGAATTTTTCTGATTGTTCTATGTTTAAGAGCAATACTTTAATCTAAACTTCTCAACCAAGGTTGCCAAAACCTTAAATTTTCAGATTCAAGGAGATTGCACGGGACACAACATGTGAGAGTTGGTTGAGATCTATTAAGCTTAGAATACAACCTTTTTCAGTGAATTCAGTTTTATAAACTCTTGAATTCATTAGGCTTTAACCAACAGATTCATTAATGGGCAATCATAGACCCTTATAAAAGAAGATTCTTATATGTAATTTGCTCAGATTAGTGAATTTGATGAACAAATTGAAACTCTTCTAAACTCAATGTCTTTTCAAGTGATTTCAACAAACAGAACAGTTTTTAGAGATGAAGTTTTTCAGCAAATGCAAGGAATTTGAAGTCAGAATTTTTCAGGTGTTTTTCAAAGAAGCTCTCTTAAACAATTGCAGAGATTGCAAGATAGAATTTTTGTGAATGAGAGGAGTAGATTTTCAGAATCCGATTCTCTTGAATGGAACTCCTCCAGCAAGTCCATAATGTTTCAAAAATATTCAGAAATGTAGAGAAACAACAGGTATACAAAACTCTCAAGGTGACTAGCTGAAGGGTAAGCCAAGTTTAGCCAATTTGACCATGAAGTAGAAGGTTTTAGGGATTGTACATGACCTTGAGCAGACAACAGCTTTAAGAAGAATTCAAGGTGTGGCAGTTAAAATCAACCCTCATGAAAGAAGGAACATGAAGACCAAAGCACTCTCCCCCTAAGACAATGTAGTTCAAAGCTTTTTCAAATAGGACAAAATACCCTTATTCCCACTTAATGATTTTTAAGGCATTACGTGCAAGAGTAGATATCATGTGAGCAAGCAAATGTGTGCACTAACTCCTCCAAATTGAATGCATTGAAACATTAGCTTAGTCATGATGAAAGCACTATGAATTCAAAATCAGTTCTTCAAGCAGTTGCATGAGTATGCAAGGAGACACAGATTCAATCAACATGTATTAACTATGTCAACCTATTATGAATGGAGGTCGAAGCACAGCAATTGCCCAGAACATTTGTTTGAATAGAATGCACTGATAGGTCGATGCAGCATGGACAGAGTGTTGACGTAGTGCGTTTCACATAACAAAGATTTCTGATGAAATGAATTATGAGGTCGATGCAGCTAAGAGGAGTACCGACTCACTTTCTCTAGCAAATGAGATTTACAAGAATTGTGTTTCTTTTTTAGCACAAAATAGGGTGTGCATCCATTTCAAATGAACTTTTGGAATTTGACACAATTGATGTGTAACTGGTTCATGCATGTGCAAACGGATGCATACATTGACTCCCTTTGTCTCAAGTAAGTCATATGTAAGTGTTGACTCCCCGTAAATGTATGCATGCTTATCAAACAATCTTTTGAGTCTTTGAAACAAGCACGTGCAATCAAAAGGATGTATGCATGATCATTGACTCCCCCTGTCTAAATGCACTGATCATCAAATATGACATGAAGACTGTGCAGGAGTTATTGAACTAAGCTCATGAGTGTTCAGACTGTTATGTGCAAATTAGACCCATGGTACTAGGTGGAGAACATAGATCTCAAAACCACCTCTCGCATAGTGTGGGTTTCCAGACAAACCGCATCTGTCCTTCTCCCAACACCATTTAATATATCATAGGTCATGCAAGAAAATGCATGACAAACGCAGTGCAGTCCTGTATGCAATGCAGATTTTAACTTGTGCATGAGAAATGCATGAAAGCAATGCAACTGACATATGCAAATGTAAAGATAAATGCAGCAAATTTTCATGATATCTAATTTATTCAGAGGGAAGTTCTTCAAAGCACTGACTTAGAATGATAAAAATAGAAATGGGATAAAAACATGATTGGGTTTTTACCAACTACGGGTGCCTGGATTTTATTGAACCCCTTTATTTTTTTTCCTCCTTTTCTTCAAGGTACACCTGCAAAATAGATTCTCATTTTGCATTTAAAAGTACCCAAGACTTCTTGGGTCCTTGTGAGTTAGCACCACTACTTATAGATGATCTCCATGATTTCAGGGCATTAAAGTCATCAAGTTGCAATAAATGACAGTCATGCATTGTATGCCCAAACTTGTCACAATAGTGACAGTAAACAGAAGGCTTGGTCTTTTTCTTGTGCAAGATAGAATTTAGCTTCTGTTTATTAGCATTAAAAAATTTATTTCCTTTGACATGCCAACATTCTTTCATGACATGTCCAGCCTTGCCACAGTGATGGCAATTCACAGCTAACTTCACATTTTTGTTATAGAAATGAGCATTGAATTTCTTATTTTTAGCTTTAGAATTTTTTCTACCAAAGGCCAGCCAACATTCAGGAGCCTTATGGCCTAGCTCCCTACAGTTGAAGCACGCAATTGGTTTTCTTTTTGAAACAAATTTGTTTTATCAATGACATGCTGGTTTACAGTAATTTTAGCATGATTGGCATGAGAGTGAACTTTTCTTCCTTCCTTAGCAAACCAACATTGAGCAGTAACAAGTCCTACTTTACCACAATGAAAGCATTGAGTTTTCCTTTTCTGAACTGTAGGAAATTTCCTAACATGCTTCCTACCAGTATTCAAATCATCATTTTTCATCACAAAATAGTCATGCATCAAATGACCAATTTTACCACAATAATGACATGAAATTTTCTTAGCATGTGCATGTAATTGTGCATTGGACTTGTGTGCAACATTCATAGTGACAGCAAGAATGTTTTTGGACTTTTTCTCTAAATTATCACTTTTTGTCAATTTTTTAGTTTGCTTTGCAGATTTGTGACCTACAGTTTGTTTTGGGTCTTTCTGGGTAGTAAACTGAAAAATGGGTGAGTTTGAGGTGCTAGTTTGCCTAGAGCTACACACAAATGATGTGTAGAGCTTGCTATCAAACCCTTTTTATTCGCTGGGTTGAAACTCAGTCTCTCTCTTTAGAAGTTCACCTTACTTCCAAGAAGCTTATCTAAGCTGTCCTTTCCACTCACAAATTTTGCTAAAGAGTCATTCAAATCAGAAATTTTAGATTCAAGGTTTGAAATATGAAGCTCATAACTTGCTATTTTTTCTTCAAAAAACGTAGCCTTCTCATTTATCGTTTGATTGAAAGTTTTAAGGCTTTCAATTTCTTGATCAAGACTAGCCAACTTATTAGAATTATCCAAACTCACACACTTGCCCTTTTCAAGTGTAATCAATCTTTCAGATAGGGTAGTGTTTAAGTGTTTTAATTTTTCAACCTCCTCTTTTAGTTTGTCATTTTGCTCCTAGAGTTCATCATCGATAATCAATTCACTTAATGAGATCTGATCTTCATTAAGTGTTTCTTGTTTGTCCTCTGTTTCAAATTTTTCAAAACTTTTCTGAAGCTCCAAGTTCGTTATTCTAACAGCCTCAAGTTTTTCAGAAATCAAACTATTTTCATTCTCAAGATTTGTGGATTTTTGTTCAGATTCCTAAATTTATTTTCTGAGTCTCTCATTTTCAGATTTCATATAATCTAGTTCTGAATTGACAATATCAAGATTTTTTAGTTGTTTTCTAAAAATATCATTTTCAGTTTTCAGTACTTCAACATCTTCATTTTCAGAACTAGTATTCATAACATTATTTAACTTCTTTTTCAAAGTTTTGTTTTTTTTTCTCAATTTCTCATGAGACTCAATCAGATTAGCATAAGCATCTTCCCAATCTTCTATAGAAAAGTTTTCAAATGGATTTCTTACCTCTTCTTCATTCTCATTTTGATCACTTCCTTCAGCCATCATGCATTTTTGATTCTCCTTTTGATGAATGGCATTCAGACTGTCCCAGATTTCTCTGGCAGTCCTGCAAGTAGAAGTAAAGGAAAATACATTAGCATCGACTGCATTCTTCATCATATTCAGAGCTCTGATGTTATCATGGTTTTTCACTTTTTGATCCTCAGTCCAATTGGACTTCCTCTTTGGCAATTCATGTGGCCCTTGAGTAATGATTGTCCGTAGGTTTGGATCAATCGAATTTACAAACCGCCTCATCCTATTTATCCAGATATAGAGTCTAGATCCATCAAACATCGGTATAGAATCCATGAAGGAAAAATTCAGAGTTATAAAAGCAGGCAGTAATGAGGCACATAGATCTTTTCTCTGCAGACGGTTAAATCTGTTAAAAAGATCAGAGACCTGCTCTGATACCAATTGTTAGTAGTCAAGATGGGATCTAGAAGGGGGGATGAATTGATCCTCAAAAACTTTTGCTCAATTAAAGAATCACATAAAATTCAAAGCACAACGGAAGCTAACGCTATAGAATAACACATCAGACTCAACCAGATACTTGCTAATCATGAAGTAGCACAAGAATGAACATAGGTACCTTCAGATATACTAGGATAGCAGTATGCTACCGATTCAGACAATCTTAACTAAGCGAGCAGTGCTGAAAGGATTACTCACTCAGATACAATGCAGTAAAGAAAATATCAGTTTATACTAAAAAGTTGCAATTCACACAAGACAAAACTCGAACGCTTAGCCCACGATGAGAATGCACGCTAGAACTGGTTGCACATCAACCTGTGAAGGGGGTAGATGAGAAGGAGTAATCATACGAATCAAACCACGGTGCTCACATGACTTTTAGGTGGTTCAATCTGCCACAGCAGATCTATGTCCACCCCTCACTCAAACCTGAGTGAGGCTTCCCTTGCACAATGCAAGAACGCAGACTCAGTCTGTAGACAACGGTTTAAACCACAGCTTTACACCAAGGGAAACAAATCCCTTGAACCGATCCTGCTCCCAGCAGAGATCACACCCACTGCACAATGTAGTGACCGGAGGAACGATCCTCCCTTCTTCTAAATCCTTAGAAGGAACCCCCGGAGACAATCTCCCTTCTTCTGAATACGCAGAGGAAACAACCTGGAGAACAATCTCACTTCCTCTGAATACGCAAAGGGAACAACCCGGAGAATGATCTCCCTTCTTCTGATCGCTCAGAAGGAACCCGATCCCTGAACAGGGTATCAGAAGAGCAATAAGAAAATGGGAAACAACCAAACAAGAAACAAAAAAAAAGACGGAGACAATTGGAAACAATGTAGCTCTGAATGAGCAAATTGGCTTGGATCTGATCCAGAAGCCAATGGACGAGCAGATCCTCAATCTCTCCAGCTCTGGCTGCACTAAATCTTACAGAATGGACTTCAGATCTGGAATCTCTCGAGCTTTCTCTTCCTCTTTCTCTTTCTCTTCTTCTCTCACAGATTTTCTATCTGGTTCTTCTCACATGCTAGCTCTCTTGGCCTCTCTCTTGATTTCACAGCAAATGCAGTAGCCTCAGCACCCTTCCCTTCAACGGAGCGGCTGATATAGAGCATCGTCTTCCATTCGATCACCAGCTAGGATGATCCATTGGTCCACATGGAAAAGGAATATTCAGATGATATGAGTCTTCCAGAAACCCGCCACGTGGGTTATAATTTGTGAGCCAAAAGTTCCATGAACGTTGTCACACGATTTGTCTGGGTTCATCATGAGCTCAGACATCTTCATACTTTCATATCTATTTGTCAGGCAAGGTAATCTGAGTTTTCATCCTTAATCATCCATTATGCCTTAATCCACTCAAGTCTGTCTCCCGTACTTCTGAATTGAAGATTAGAAAGGGTTGCATCAACGTGCCTTCTTGCTGCGTTGATGCAGTGTAGCTAAGGAGCACTTCAGATAGTTGTGGGAATGGATTTATTTTTTATTTATTTTATTATTTATTTATTTATTGATTTGTTGGTTGGTTTATTAGGCGTGCCAGTCACCGGAGTGACAATTTTATTATGCGCTCGATCTGACTCAGTCAGTCGATTGTGAAGTCCGAGTCGAGACCGAAAGTCCGTCATACCATAAAGGCTATGACGTTAATTACGCCCTTCCAAAGAAGGACAACCCTTGATTAATCGCCAAAGTAGAAGAGCCCAGGGGCAAAACCAATATGATAGGTATGCTCATTCATTTGTAGGATAGGAGATGCATGTGATTATGCAAAATAAGATATGATACTAATATACGGAATAAATCCGGCAGCATATCCCCTTATCTTGGTCTATGCCAAGGGGAAATATAGGTCATTCACCCACGAAATGTCGGGATGGAAGCCAAAAGAGAGGCGGGCGTAGCCCTGGATCCAAAAGGATTTGAATGTGACGGGACAGTGTCCGCTACCATGTCGTTTGTTGATATTCCCCTTAAGGGACCATTGGAGGACATGCAGTGGCAGAACTCCGAGGGTCAGCGGGGTGACAAAAGAAACCTCGTATTCTGTATAATGTAGGGGTAAAACCCTGATTAATGTATCTCCCGTGGATCTGGATGAAGAACCATGATTCCCTCGTAAAGCGATGAAGGCTGGCATGAAGGTTGACAGGAATGGGACATTGAGTTTAAACTGGATTTGGGTTTAGTGGAGTTGTTGAGACATCAGATTTGGATGGCACCTGTTAATAAGATGAAACGGCGCGGATAGGAGTCGACGCGAGGGGATCCCGGCGCGACGGGAGGCCAAAGGGCAGACGGCACGGCATGGCAGACGGCGCAGCATGGTTCCCGGCGCGCCCTTCACCCGGCGCGAGTTTGGCGCCGGTAAGAGGTGGCGCCGGGAGGAAATGGCGCCGGGAGGAGGTGGCGTCGGTGGCCGTTTTGTTGGTTTTCTTCAGGTGTTATGAGGGGTTTTCATGAGTTCAAGGGGATCCTCTGTATTCAACGGGGATTTCATGGCAATAATTGGGTGAGATAGAAGATGGGGGTGGATTCATTCACCAATGGTCCGAGGAGACAGTGTAAATGTAACGTATATCCCCTGTGGCGACCAAGGTGTCATGAGGTGATATAGCTCAGCCCTTTGCCACACAGTTGGGGGCTAAATGCATAATTTCGGTGAGAACATCGCACTATGTGACCGAATAACCCTCTGAACGAATTTTGACAGCACCTCCCCTTATTTTGGGAGTATGCCAAAAGGGTATTATAGGTCATCCACTCACGAACTATCGGAGTGGAAACCAAAATAAGAGCCGGGCGTAGCCCGAGATCCAAGGGATCCAAATCATATGGGGCTTTATCCCCTGTTGTGATATCCCCTGTGCAGTCAATGGAGGACATGCAGCGGCAGAACTCCACGACTTAATAGGGTTATAAAATGTGGGGGAATGGCCCCTTTAATATGACACCCAGGAGGATAGAGGGAAAGGTAGTGCATCTCCATAGGACAGGGTATGATGAGTAAGGTTGGCATGGCCTGACGGCATCGGCACGAACGCATGGATGGCCAGAAGGTGTAAAGGTATCGGCGCGAAGAAGGAGTTGGGCCTCGGCGCGAAATAGGAAACCCAACTAGCGCGGAAAGCCCTCCGCGCGAGACTTGCGCCGAGAGGTGCTCGCGCCGAGAGGCTTCCCGAAGTGAGGTTTTAGAGGGGTTTGAAGGCAGGGGCTTTGGGCATTTTAAGGAAAAGTGTTTGTTCAACAATTTGAAGACCAATTCGGATGATCGTAGAGAGGATGGTCCGGGGTGGAGACGACCTTCCTTCTGGGGCCTCACTGGGAGCAGAACCATGCACGGAAACCTCATGATTCGGATTCGTCCCTTCTCGTTTCACAGGCGAGAAGCCATGAGATAGACTGTCTCAGGCTCTCGTTATAAGCGTAAAGTTGAAAGAACCATACGATGGAACAACATTCAACAGACTTAAAAAAAAACAAAACGGTAAAGCATGCGTAGACGTGCAGCCATCAATATCCATAGCACGTAGTGCAGAGGCAGAAACAAAAGAGTAATGACGGGGGAGAACTCAACCCATCTTTCATTAACTATTTCATCGGAAAAAGGCGTACACAAATTCAACTCGGGAGAAAAAGAAGCATACACTAACTCTATCCCTGAGGATAGGGTTACATTGGCATTCAGTGCTACGGGAGCAGAGATGCTCGAAAGCAGAGATACAAAAGAGAAGGGGGGGACGATATTCAGACAGAGGAGTAAGGGAGGAAGAGGAGTTGCAGCCGCTCAGGACGTCGAACGGCACACCCCACCTGGCTTCTTCCTTGGAGCCTCTATCTCTCTCTTTTCTTCAGCTTCTATGGAGGGCTCTCTTCTCTTTTCGAGCTCTCGCTCCACTTCTTTTCTTCTGTATGTCTCTTCTTCTATTTTTTTATCCGTCACTGGCCTCTTCTCCTTTTCCCATCGAGCTAGAGTTTATATAGTGGGCGTGAACCCTCTTCTCATCGGTGCGCTCCTCTTGTCTGGTGCTCTCGGCGTGCCCCCTCTTCAGTATGGGCTTCGACGTCCTTTTAAGCTTTGATATGGTCTGGGTGCCTTTGTGGGCTTAATGGGCCCTTGTAGCCTCTCCGCTGCTTCCTCTATCCCTAGAAGATAAGGAATATAAGATGATTTAGTAAGAGAAATATGTTGACATTATTTATATATATACGTATATATTGTTATTATTTTATCATTTTTCATGTGTCAACAAATGCCCCCCACCCGTAGGTGGCGCGAATGAGGGACGAGCTAGCGGGGCCTACGAGTGCAGCCCGTTTGAAAGCATGTCTTTTTGTTCATGCGAGCATACAGGCATTCAACAGCAAGCATAAGCTAGATATATGGAATAGCTCCTCTGTATCGGGGATAGGATAAGGACAGCGCCTGTGACTCATAGATAGAGTGTGGCTCACGAGACACAACTAAGGGAGATGTGCATGCGCAGAGAGGACATCGCATAGAATATGTGCACAGCGTAAGCCATGATCTACACCCGATGCCACTTCTCCATAGTGTGATAGTGCAAGTATGCGAGCAGCGAATCTCTGACATAGGGATACGCAGACGTTCTAGATAACATTAGAGCATTGCTCTAGCGTCTACACATACATCTAGTAGCTTCGCACAACCCCCTTAGCTTATTCCCAGCTCCAGACTTCACCGTTCGGCGTGAGTCTCCTCATATGTCTCAATGGGGATTCCCGGCTACTAGGATTCATCCTTTATAGCAATTTTATTACGGACTTCACTTTTCGGCACGAGTCTCCTCATGTGTCTCAATGGGGATTCCCGGCTACTAAGATTCATCCTTTATAGTGGTTTTATTGTGGACTTCACCGTTCGGCACGAGTCTCCTCATATGTCTCAATGGGGATTCCTGGCTACTAGGATTCATCCTTTATAGTGATTTTATTACGGACTTCACCGTTCGGCGCGAGTCTCCTCATGTGTCTCAATGGGGATTCCCGGCTACTAAGATTCATCCTTTATAGTGGTTTTATTACGGACTTCACCGTTCGACGCGAGTCTCCTCATATGTCTCAATGGGGATTCCCGGCTACTAGGATTCATCCTTCCTATCATTCTTATTCTTCCTTTTTTTTTATTTTAACTTGGGGGAAGGCAACTTTTCCCTCACGATTACCCCTCATGTGGGTGCAGAAGTTTGAGCATCCAAAAGGTATTAGGAAGAACCTTCTAGCATCCCTATGATAAGAGACCGCTGAACACATAGTGGTGCAAAGTGTGGGAGTTTCGCTTTGGGTGTATCTCACGAGTTGCGTTAGCGACACAGCTATGACTTTTCCACTAGACGCATGCACTCAGCCAATACTGAATTTTCATCCCTTAGTGTATGCCGTGGCGCATACATGCTTAAAATCAGGCAGCTTTATTTAGCAAGGAAATGTGGTCCTAGGAAATTGAAGGAGGTGTATTATCTTATAGTATAAGCAAGCATGCAAGGAGGGCCAACAAACACCCAAAATTTGAAAGCAATCAAATTTTCTTTCTTTTTTTTCTTTTTTTATTTTATTTTATATGCATGCATATGTGTATATGTCACTACATATCCATTTATTTGTTCAAGCGCCCGTTGCGAATACCTGCATGTTAGTTATTCAAAAGCAAGCAGAATTGATAACAAAATAATGGAAAAGGGCTTTATGTAGCAAGTCCTAGCGGGACGAAGAGGGTTGGTACTCGCCAACGAGAGCCGTTTTATTCAGATGATGAACCTGGATTAAAATGGGGTGGTAGGCCTCAACAGGGTGTCTTGGCCAAAAACGGACAGCGGGTTTGACAAGGATTCTAACCCGAATATAGAAAATGGACTACAGAAGCCAACAGTTGGCAAAGGGAAGCGGGCTATGACAGCCGAAAGGTAACATGGCAAGTAGGTTGTAAAAGCCAAGAGATAATAGGAGGATAGGATATGCAGACCTAGCGGTAGCAGGAAAGCAGGCTTCAGGGTGAGCCCAAGTCATTGAGTTGTAGCAATCATCACGGTGGGACATGATGGTCATTGTTGAAGTAGGCTTAAGCCAAAAGGGTAGCGAGACAGCAGGCTTTTGACGGTATGTCAAGGCCGAGAGATGCACAGATATTGAAAAATGCTAGGCTAGTAGGTCACATGGACCCGGAGATAGTGAGATAGTAGGCTGTACAAGCCAAAATAGCAGGATAGCAGGTCATGAAAGCCAGGCTAGCGGGCCTTGAGGGCCAAGGATGGCAGGCTATAAGAGCCAGGATAGCAGACTATAGAAGCCAGGAATAGCAGGCTACGAGATCCAGAGATAGCCGGCTATAAGAGCCAGGACAACAGGCTATAGAAGCTGGGAATAGCAGGCTACGAGAGCCAGAGTGACGGAATCGTCACGGGATCGACAAGCGGCAACGGTCGATCGTCAAAGCGGCACCGGAAACTATCAAACTATATTTGCTATTTTAAGAGTTTTGTGTTATTGGGCCATGTTAGTGGGCCTAGATGTGTGTTTTCTTTTGTAGTAGAAATAAAATATCTACATCATGTGATAGTCTTTATTAAGTGTCTTTTAGTCTTCCCACTAGAGATATAATGAGTCTTAGGTGTTAGTTGAAGTTTAATGAGTGTCTTTTGATTTTCTTTGTGGAGTCTATAAATGTGTTATGTAACCTCTTTTAATAAGTAATGAAGTGCTTTAGAATTATTGGAAACCAACCACATAAGGTGTGAAGCCTTGCGTGTGTTCTCCGAGAAGGAGATGGGGTGAGAAACCCCTGTCCATGGGTGAGAAGCCCAAGCTTTGGTCGTGAGAAGCGGCCCCAACCACCTCCTTTCCCCACCCCCTCCTTCCCTCTCACTCCTCTGCAACACTAACACCATCGGCCGCCCTTCTCATCCTCACCACCCCACCCTGCACATCCTCCAATACAAGGGTCGTTCTCCACATCCAGTCTGCCCCTCCGCTGAACTCTGCTCACCCCTACGGTCCTTGTCCACCAGGAAGCCAACCACCGAGTTCCCAGGTCCCCATAGATGTAACCCTGCCACCCAACTGCTACCTGCTCTACCGCCTCGCCGCTGCCACCGTCGAAGCCACCGCCCTCATCGCAGCCATGCATGCAACCTCGTCGTGGCCACACCCACGCCCATTGCGACCGCCATGCAGAGCCATTCTCTGCCCCCCCTCTCGTCGCAAGCCCGCCGCGGCCTCCTTCCACGTCAACCACAGCCGCCATGCGGAGCACGTTGTCGGTCACGATGGCGTGCACGTGAGGACACCGGCTGGCCCGCCAGTCACCCACCCGGCTGCCGTGCCCCTGCACGCCTCCTCCACTTCCCACAGCTCAGCCACCAGCTCGACCCCCCCACACGTATCCACTCTTCTCTCTCTCTAATACCGCCGCGGCATGCCTCTCGCCTTTTCTCTCTCCCTAACAGTCGCGAGCCAGCCCCCTCTCCTTTGCTTCTCCTCACGAGCCCACACACCGGCACCAGCCATTCTCCTGCTCCCCCTCTCTTGCAGCAGACGACCCCCCCTCAATGCTTCCCTCTTTCCCTCTCTTTTTGAACACACTCCCGCCAGCCTCTCTTCTCTCTTCTGTGCACACTCACATTCACATAACACCGGCCCCAAGCCTCCTTCCTCCCTCTCCCTCACTCTCTCAAACCGCAAGACCCGCCCCTGTTTGGAACAGGGGCACCGTCGGTGCCCCCCTCCCCCTCCCCTCTCCCTCCTTTGTAGTCTCCAACCCCTCCTCTTCTCACTCCCCCACACCCTCTCTAACCACCCGCTTTGCCCATCTGCTACTCAGCCATGCTACATGCAACCATCGCCGCACCCATCACCCTCTCTCACTTCCTCCGTCCTGACCAAACCCGCATCCGCTCCCTCCACTTCCCCACCTCTGCACACACACTCCATGCCTTCCTCCACATACACCACTGCACCGCCCCCACCCTTTCTCTTCTATCTCCACACACCTCCACCAGAAGTCCCCTTCTCTTTTCCCTCTCATATTCACTCTCGCGAGACCCCCCCTCTCTCCCTTCTACTGCCATTACTTCAACTCTCTCTCTAACTTCCCCTCCCTCATCCGGCATTCTCCTTCTCTCTCCCTCTCTATCTGGCTTCTACAGGCAACGCAACCCCCCCCAAGCACGACGGCACCAGGCTTCTCCTAACCTACCCCCTGCTGCTGTTACTCTTTCTCTCTCCCACATCCCATCTCTCTCTCTCTCTAAACTCTCTGTTACGATCCCAGCATGCACCACCACGGCCATGCACCTTGCGCCATGCACCCTGCCGCTTCGGAGGAACTCGTCCCTCACCACCCTTCTTCCGCGAGCCCGCCACTAACACCGCCATGCCAACCACGGTGTCGCCCTGCCCATCTCCATTGCATGCGACCACAGCCACCAAAACCAGCAGTCCCGCCGCGGCTCAGCCGGCCTCCCTCCCGTCCAGCACCGCCATGTCGTCTTCACCGGCACGGAAGCAGGCCGGCGATGTTCTCATCAGCTCGAGCCCATCGCATCGGATGTCAAGGCAGTAGCAACAATGCCACTGCGGTGCCCCCCTACTAGCCACAACGTGCCGCTCTGCTGGCTGTTACAAATCCCCATGTCAGTCACTAATCCGGGAACACAAGATCGGCATCAGTCCCTCTGAGCAGGCCGCACATGGTTTCCCCCCTCCGAGTACATTGGCGGCCCTGTCCGAGCACGCCGGGAAGCCCTCCATGTCGCCCGGCTGGTTCCCACGCCCCTCCCTGCCATGACTATCATTCCCGCATCCCATTCTCCCGCTTCTCCCTCATTCTCTCTGCTCTCTCGCCCTCATTCTCACTGCTCCCTCTCTCTACGGGTGAATCTCTGTATTAAAAAAAAGAAAGGCAGAAGAACCCCCCATTCACCTCTCTCTCTTACCTCTCTCTCTCTCTCTCTTCAAACTATTCACGTAATCCTCCCTTCCTCTATTCTCTCACTTTATTACCCCTCTAGTCTCTCTCACGTTGTATGCATGCTACTGTAGCAAAAAGAAACTTTGTGTTCTCTCCGATGTGTTGTTTGAAAAAAAAATGACAAGAAAAAAATGATGAGAAAAAAAAATAATATTTCAGGAAATGAAAAAGAGAATAAGAGAATTTCAAAAAAGAGAGAGAGAGAAGAAGAAATAAAAAATTTGAAATAAGAGAAAATTTCAGACTCGGATGTTTGTTTCACATCAAGTGGTATCAGAGCAAGTCGTCTGGTTTGTCCGAACAAGCCGGGGTCCTACAGTTTGAGATTCAAGAATCAAGGTTCGAGGTTGAACCTTCTCCAAGTGGAAGGGTTTGACGGAATCGTCACGGGATCGACAAGCGGCAACGGTCGATCGTCAAAGCGGCACCGGCAACTATCAAGCTATATTTGCTATTTTAAGAGTTTTGTGTTATTGGGCCATGTTAATGGGCCTAGATGTGTGTTTTCTTTTGTAGTAGAAATAAAATATCTACATCATGTGATAGTCTTTATTAAGTGTCTTTTAGTCTTCCCACTAGAGATATAATGAGTCTTAGGTGTTAGTTGAAGTTTAATGAGTGTCTTTTGATTTTCTTTGTGGAGTCTATAAATGTGTTATGTAACCTCTTTTAATAAGTAATGAAGTGTTTTAGAATTATTGGAAACCAACCACATAAGGTGTGAAGCCTTGCGTGTGTTCTCCGAGAAGGAGATGGGGTGAGAAACCCCTGTCCATGGGTGAGAAGCCCAAGCTTTGGTCGTGAGAAGCATCCCCAACCACCTCTTTCCCCACCCCCTCCTTCCCTCTCACTCCTCTGCAACACTAACACCATCGGCCGCCCTTCTCATCCTCACCACCCCACCCTGCACCATCCTCCAATACAAGGGTCGTTCTCCACATCCAGTCTACCCCTCCGCTGAACTCTCCTCACCCCTGCTGTCCTTGTCCACCAGGAAGCCAACCACCGAGTTCCCAGGTCCCCATAGATGTAACCCTACCACCCAACTGCTACCTGCTCTGCCGCCTCGCCGCTGCCACCGTCGAAGCCACCACCCTCACCGCGGCCATGCATGCAACCTCGCCGTGGCCACACCCACGCCCATTGCGACCGCCATGCAGAGCCATTCTCTGCCCCCCCCTCTCATCGCAAGCCCGCCGCGGCCTCCTTCCACGTCAACCACAGCCGCCATGCGGAGCACGTTGTCGGTCACGACGGCGTGCACGTGAGGACACCGGCCGGCCCGCCAGTCACCCACCCGGCTGCCGTGCCCCTGCACGCCTCCTCCACTTCCCATAGCTCAGCCACCAGCTCGACCCCCCCCTCACGTATCCACTCTTCTCTCTCTCTAATACCGCCGCAGTATGCCTCTCGCCTTTTCTCTCTCCCTAACAGTCGCGAGCCAGTCCCCTCTCCTTTGCTTCTCCTCACGAGCCCACACACCGGCACCAGCCATTCTCCTGCTCCCCCTCTCTTGCAGCAGACGACCCCCCCTCAATGCTTCCCTCTCTCCCTCTCTTTTTGAACACACTCCCGCCAGCCTCTCTTCTCTCTTCTGTGCACACTCACATTCACATAACACCGGCCCCAAGCCTCCTTCCTCCCTCTCCCTCACTCTCTCAAACCGCAAGACCCGCCCCTGTTTGGAACAGGGGCACCGTCGGTGCCCCCCTCCCCCTCCCCTCTCCCTCCTTTGTAGTCTCCAACCCCTCCTCTTCTCACTCCCCCACACCCTCTCTAACCACCTGCTTTGCCCATCTGCTACTCAGCCATGCTACATGCAACCATCGCCGCACCCATCACCCTCTCTCACTTCCTCCGTCCTGACCAAACCCGCATCCGCTCCCTCCACTTCCCCACCTCTGCACACACACTCCATGCCTTCCTCCACATACACCACTGCACCGCCCCCACCCTTTCTCTTCTATCTCCACACACCTCCACCGGAAGTCCCCTTCTCTTTTCCCTCTCATATTCACTCTCGCGAGACCCCCCCTCTCTCCCTTCTACTGCCATTACTTCAACTCTCTCTCTAACTTCCCCTCCCTCATCTGGCATTCTCCTTCTCTCTCCCTCCCTATCTGGCTTCTCCAGGCAACGCAACCCCCCCCCAAGCACGACGGCACCAGGCTTCTCCTAACAAGCCCCCTGCTGCTGTTACTCTTTCTCCCTCCCACATCCCATCTCTCTCTCTCTCTAAACTCTCTATTACGATCCCAGCATGCACCACCACGGCCATGCACCTTGTGCCATGCACCCTGCCGCTTCGGAGGAACTCGTCCCTCACCACCCTTCTTCCGCGAGCCCGCCACTAACACCGCCATGCCAACCACGGTGTCGCCCTGCCCATCTCCATTGCATGCGACCACAGCCACCAAAACCAGCAGTCCCGCCGCGGCTCAGCCGGCCTCCCTCCCGTCCAGCACCGCCATGTCGTCTTCACCGGCACGGAAGCAGGCCGGCGATGTTCTCATCAGCTCGAGCCCATCGCATCGGATGTCAAGGCAGTAGCAACAATGCCACTGCGGTGCCCCCCTACTAGCCACAACGTGCCGCTCTGCTGGCTGTTACAAAGCCCCATGTCAGTCACTAATCCGGGAACACAAGATCGGCATCAGTCCCTCTGAGCAGGCCGCACATGGTTTCCCCCCTCCGAGTACATTGGCGGCCCTGTCCGAGCACGCCGGGAAGCCCTCCATGTCGCCCAGCTGGTTCCCACGCCCCTCCCTGCCATGACTATCATTCCCGCATCCCATTCTCCCGCTTCTCCCTCATTCTCTCTGCTCTCTCGCCCTCATTCTCACTGCTCCCTCTCTCTACGGGTGAATCTCTGTATTAAAAAAAAGAAAGGCAGAAGAACCCCCCATTCACCTCTCTCTCTTACCTCTCTCTCTCTCTCTCTTCAAACTATTCACGTAATCCTCCCTTCCTCTATTCTCTCACTTTATTACCCCTCTAGTCTCTCTCACGTTGTATGCATGCTACTGTAGCAAAAAGAAACTTTGTGTTCTCTCCGATGTGTTGTTTGAAAAAAAAATGACAAGAAAAAAATGATGAGAAAAAAAAAATAATATTTCTGGAAATGAAAAAGAGAAGAAGAGAATTTCAAAAAAAAGAGAGAGAAAAGAAGAAATAAAAAATTTGAAATAAGAGAAAATTTCAGACTCGGATGTTTGTTTCACATCAAGTGGTATCAGAGCAAGTCGTCTGGTTTGTCCCAACAAGCCGGGGTCCTACAGTTTGAGATTCAAGAATCAAGGTTCGAGGTCGAACCTTCTCCAAGTGGAAGGGTTTGACGGAATCGTCACGGGATCGACAAGCGGCAACGGTCGATAGTCAAAGCGGCACCGGCAACTATCAAACTATATTTGCTATTTTAAGAGTTTTGTGTTATTGGGCCATGTTAGTAGGCCTAGATGTGTGTTTCTTTTGTAGTAGAAATAAAATATCTACATCATGTGATAGTCTTTATTAAGTGTCTTTTAGTCTTCCCACTAGAGATATAATGAGTCTTAGGTGTTAGTTGAAGTTTAATGAGTGTCTTTTGATTTTCTTTGTGGAGTCTATAAATGTGTTATGTAACCTCTTTTAATAAGTAATGAAGTGTTTTAGAATTATTGGAAACCAACCACATAAGGTGTGAAGCCTTGCGTGTGTTCTCCGAGAAGGAGATGGGGTGAGAAACCCCTGTCCATGGGTGAGAAGCCCAAGCTTTGGTCGTGAGAAGTGGCCCCAACCACCTCCTTTCCCCACCCCCTCCTTCCCTCTCACTCCTCTGCAACACTAACACCATCGGCCGCCCTTCTCATCCTCACCACCCCACCCTGCACCATCCTCCAATACAAGGGTCGTTCTTCACATCCAGTCTGCCCCTCCGCTGAACTCTGCTCACCCCTGCTGTCCTTGTCCACCAGGAAGCCAACCACCGAGTTCCCAGGTCCCCATAGATGTAACCCTGCCACCCAACTGCTACCTGCTCTGCCGCCTCGCCGCTGCCACCATCGAAGCCACCGCCCTCACCGCGGCCATGCATGCAACCTCGCCGTGGCCACACCCACGCCCATTGCGACCGCCATGCAGAGCCATTCTCTGCCCCCCCTCTCGTCGCAAGCCCGCCACGGCCTCCTTCCACGTCAACCACAGCCGCCATGCGGAGCACGTTGTCGGTCACGACGGCGTGCACGTGAGGACACCGGCCGGCCCGCCAGTCACCCACCCGGCTGCCGTGCCCCTGCACGCCTCCTCCACTTCCCACAGCTCAGCCACCAGCTCGACCCCCTCTCACGTATCCACTCTTCTCTCTCTCTAATACCGCCGCGGCATGCCTCTCGCCTCCTCTCTCTCTCTAACAGTGGCGAGCCAGCCCCCTCTCCTTTGCTTCTCCTCACGAGCCCACACACCGGCACCAGCCATTCTCCTGCTCCCCCTCTCTTGCAGCAGACGACCCCCCCTCAATGCTTCCCTCTCTCCCTCTCTTTCTGAACACACTCCCGCCAGCCTCTCTTCTCTCTTCTGTGCACACTCACATTCACATAACACCGGCCCCAAGCCTCCTTCCTCCCTCTCCCTCACTCTCTCAAACCGCAAGACCCGCCCCTGTTTGGAACAGGGGCACCGTCGGTGCCCCCCTCCCCCTCCCCTCTCCCTCCTTTGTAGTCTCCAACCCCTCCTCTTCTCACTCCCCCACACCCTCTCTAACCACCTGCTTTGCCCATCTGCTACTCAGCCATGCTACATGCAACCATCGCCGCACCCATCACCCTCTCTCACTTCCTCCGTCCTGACCAAACCCGCATCCGCTCCCTCCACTTCCCCACCTCTGCACACATACTCCATGCCTTCCTCCACATACACCACTGCACCGCCCCCACCCTTTCTCTTCTATCTCCACACACCTCCACCGGAAGTCCCCTTCTCTTTTCCCTCTCATATTCACTCTCGTGAGACCCCCCCTCTCTCCCTTCTACTGCCATTACTTCAACTCTCTCTCTAACTTCCCCTCCCTCATCTGGCATTCTCCTTCTCTCTCCCTCTCTATCTAGCTTCTACAAGCAACGCAACCCCCCCCAAGCACGACGGCACCAGGCTTCTCCTAACCTGCCCCCTGCTGCTGTTACTCTTTCTCTCTCCCACACCCTATCTCTCTCTCTCTAAACTCTCTGTTACTATCCCAGCATGCACCACCACGGCCATGCACCTTGCGCCATGCACCCTGCCGCTTCGGAGGAACTCGTCCCTCACCACCCTTCTTCCGCGAGCCCGCCACTAACACCGCCATGCCAACCACGGTGTCGCCCTGCCCATCTCCATTGCATGCGACCACAGCCACCAAAACCAGCAGTCCCGCCGCGGCTCAGCCGGCCTCCCTCCCGTCCAGCACCGCCATGTCGTCTTCACCGGCACGGAAGCAGGCCGGCGATGTTCTCATCATCTCGAGCCCATCGCATCGGATGTCAAGGCCATAGCAACAATGCCACTGCGGTGCCCCCTACTAGCCACAACGTGCCGCTCTGCTGGCTGTTACAAAGCCCCATGTCAGTCACTAATCCGGGAACACAAGATCGGCATCAGTCCCTCTGAGCAGGCCGCACATGGTTTCCCCCCTCCGAGTACATTGGCGGCCCTGTCCGAGCACGCCGGGAAGCCCTCCATGTCGCCCGGCTGGTTCCCACGCCCCTCCCTGCCATGACTATCATTCCCGCATCCCATTCTCCCGCTTCTCCCTCATTCTCTCTGCTCTCTCGCCCTCATTCTCACTGCTCCCTCTCTCTACGGGTGAATCTCTGTATTAAAAAAAAAGAAAGGCAGAAGAACCCCCCATTCACCTCTCTCTCTTACCTCTCTCTCTCTCTCTCTTCAAACTATTCACGTAATCCTCCCTTCCTCTATTCTCTCACTTTATTACCCCTCTAGTCTCTCTCACGTTGTATGCATGCTACTGTAGCAAAAAGAAACTTTGTGTTCTCTCCGATGTGTTGTTTGAAAAAAAAATGACAAGAAAAAAATGATGAGAAAAAAAATAATATTTCTGGAAATGAAAAAGAGAAGAAGAGAATTTCAAAAAAAAGAGAGAGAAAAGAAGAAATAAAAAATTTGAAATAAGAGAAAATTTCAGACTCGGATGTTTGTTTCACATCACAGAGACAGCAGGCTATAAGAGCCAGGACAGCAGGCTGTAGAAGCCAGGAATAGCAGGCTACGAGAGCCAGAGACAGCATACTACAAGAGCCAGGATAGCAGGCTGTAGAAGCCAGGAATAGCAGGCTACGAGAGCCAGAGACAGCATGCTACAAGAGCCAGGATAGCAGGCTGTGGAAGCTAGGAATAGCAGGCTACGAGAGCCAGAGACAGCAGGCTACGAGAGCTAGAGACAGCAGGCTATAAGAGCCAGGATAGCAGGCTGTAGAAGCCAGGAATAGCAGGTTACAAGAGCCAGAGACAGCAGGCTACAAGAGCCAGGATAGCAGGCTGTAGAAGCCGAGAATAGCAGGCTACGAGAGCCAGAGACAGTAGGCTATAAAAGCCAGGATAGCAGGCTGTAGAAGTCAGAAATAGCAGGCTACGAGAGCTAGAGATAGCATGCTATAAGAGCCAGGATAGCAGGCTGTAGAAGCCAGGAATAGCAGGCTACGAGAGCCAGAGATAGCAGGCTACAGGAGCCAGGATAGCAGGCTCTAGAAGCCAAGAATAGCAGGCTACGAGGGCCAGAGGCAGCAGGCTACAAGAGCCAGGACAGCAGGCTGTAGAAGCCAAGAATAGCAGGCTACGAGAACCAGAGACAGCAGGCTGTAGAAGCCAAGAATATCATGCTGTAGAAGCCAAGAATAGCAGGCTACGAGAGCCAGAGACAGCAGGCTATAAGAGCCAGGATAGTAGGCTGTAGAAGCCAGGAATAGCAGGCTACGAGAGCTAGAGACAGCAGGCTATAAAAGCCAGGATAGCAGGCTGTAGAAGCCAAGAATAGCAGGCTACGAGAGCCAGAGATAGCATGCTACAAGAGCCAGAATAGTAGGCTGTAGAAGCCAAGAGTAGCAGGCTAAGAGAGCCAGAGACAGTAGGCTACAAAAGCCAAGATAGCAGGCTGTAGAAGCCAGGAATAGCAGGCTACGAGAGCCAAAGACAGCATGCTACAAGAGCCAGAATAGCAGGATGTAGAAGCCAAGAATAGCAGGCTATGAGAGCCAGAGACAGCAGGCTACAAGATCCAGGACAGTAGGCTGTAGAAGCCAGACAGCAGGCTGTAGAAGCCAGGAATAGTAGGCTACGAGAGCCAGAGACAGCAGGCTACAAGGGCCAGGATAGCAGGCTGTAGAAGCCAGGAATAGCAGGCTACGAGAGCCAGAGACAGCATGCTACATGAGCCAGGACAGCAGGCTGTAGAAGCCAGGAATAGCAGGCTACGAGAGCCAGAGACAATAGGCTGTAGAAGCCAAGAATAGCAGGCTGTAGAAGCCAAGAATAGCAGGCTACGAGAGCCAGAGACAACAGGCTATAAGAGCCAGGATAGCAGCCTGTAGAAGCCAAGAATAGCAGGCTAGCTACGAGAGCCAGAGACAGCAGGCCACAAGAGCCAGGATAGCAGGCTGTAGAAGCTAGGAATAGCAGGCTACGGGAGCCAGAGATAGCAAGCTACAAGAGCCAAGATAGCAGGCTGTAGAAGCCAAGAATAGCAGGCTACGAGAGCCAGAGACAGCAGGCTACAAGAGCCAGGACAGCAGGCTGTAGAAGCCAGGAATAGCAGGCTACGAGAGCCAGAGACAGCAGGCTGTAGAAGCCAAGAATAGCAGGCTGTAGAAGTCAAGAATAGCAGGCTACGAGAGCCAGAGACAGCAGGCTACAAGAGCCAGGACAGCAGGCTGTAGAAGCCAGGAATAGCAGGCTACGAGAGCCAGAGACAGCAGGCTACAAGAGCCAGGATAGCAGGCCATAGAAGCCAAGAATAGCAGGCTACGAGAGCCAGAGACAGCAGAGATAGCAGGCTGCGAAAGCCAGAGAGCAGTAGGGAATCAGGCTTGTGAAAGCAGAAAGGTAGTTTAGCCAAATTATATAGTAGCAGGCCTTAGCCGAAGTGGCTAAGCCAGAAATGTAAGATAGTTGAAACGTGGGATAGCGAGCTTTAGCCAAGATAGCTGAAAGTCATGATAGCGAGCTTTGGCTAAGCCGAGAGATAAGATAGTTGAGGTGTAAGGTAGCAGGTTTGGCCGGAATGGCTAAGCCGAAAGATAGGATAGTGGTCACATGTTGTAGGGAAGCTGGCTTCCAAGCCGACATCTAGGAGGATGGAATGTGAGTTAAAGTTGAGGAGAGGGACTGAATAGTCATAATCAAGAGAAGCGGGCTTCGACGACAGGTCTAGGTCATTGCATTGCATTGATTATCGCAATGGGACAGGTAGATGAGCTCTGATAGCAAGCTTTGGCCTGAAATGGCTAAGCCGATGGATGAAGTAGTTGGAAATTGTAATAGCAGCTTTGGCCGGAATGGCTAAGCCGAAAGATAGAATGGTCAAAAATTATGATAGTAGCTTCGGCCGGAATGGCTAAGCCGATAGATAGAGTAGTTTGAAAATCATGATAGCAACTTTGGCCGGAATGGCTAAGCCGAAAGCTAGAATAGCTGAAAATTATGATAGCAGCTTTGGCCGGAATGGCTAAGCCGAAAGATAGAATGGCAAAAAATTATGATAGCAGCTTTGGTCGGAATGGCTAAGCCGACATATAGAGTAGTTGAAAATCATGATAGCAACTTTGGCTTGAATGGCTAATCCGAAAGCTAGAATAGCTGAAAATTATGATAGCAGCTTTGGCCGGAATGGCTAAGCCAAAAGATAGAATGGCCGAAAATTATGATAGCAGCTTTGGTCAGAATAGCTAAGCCGAAAGCTAGAATAGCTGAAAATTATGATAGTAGCTTTGGCTGGAATGGCTAAGCCAAAAGATAGAATAACTGACGAATTGTGATAACGGCTTTGGCCAGAATGGCTAAACCGAAAGACGAGATAGCCGAAGAATTGCAATAGTGGCTTTGGCCGGGATGGCTGAGCTGGAGGACGAGACAATTAACAAATTGTGATAGCGGCTTTAGCCAAGATGGCTAAACCGAAAGAGGAGATAGCTGAAGAATTGTAATAGCGGTTTGGCCGGGATGGCTGAGCCGGAGGACGAGACAATTAACAAATTGTGATAGCGGCTTTAGCCGGATGATGGAATGGCTGAAAATGTATAATAGCGACTTCGACTGTCATGGCTGAGTTGGGGAATAAGATAGCTGGAAGTTGTGAGATATATGGTAGTGGGCTTCAGCCGAGGTGGACGAGCCAAAAAATGAAATACTTGAAATACATGATAGGGTGTTGGGCTCGCCAACAAGGATAGCTGGCTTCGACTAGATGTCAAAGGCCAGAAGATAGGATAGCAGATTCTGGTAGGATGTCAGACTTAGAAGCAATCTAGAATTGATGTTGCCTTGACGGATTGTCGAAGACAACCCATGCATCTGACCCAGACGGGAGATCTGTGTCAAAGGTAGAATCTAGATGCCAACTTGACAATATGTCGGAGCTGACAAACCTTGCTCAGACGGTAGGTCCAGGACAAGGGTAGAATACAGACGTCGACCCGACGATATGTCAGAATTAAAACCTTGCTCAGACGGCGTGTCTGGGGCAAGGGCAGAATATAGACGTCAACCCGACGAGATATCAGAGTCAATAAACCTTGTTCAGACGGGAGGTCTGAAACAAGGGCAGAATATATAAGTGGCCATTGACTCGACAGAACGTCGAAATCAAGCAACTCAGCGAAGACGTGGGGTCTAGGCCAAGGGTAAAACCTAGCCGACTGACAAGGGCTAAGAATGGTACCCTCCAAAAGTACTCCTGGTACATACCAGCCCATAGTGCAGGCTGTGTTGTCCGGTGGGACTATTGATGGATTTGACTATGTTGTTATAGTGCCGGTGGGGCTAGGGATTAACATCTGAGAGCTCGGCCAAGGCGGGGTGCCTTGAGCCAGAGGGAAAAGGTTTATGGGCCTAGCTCGGTGGTAATATTTAAGAGCTCGAAGCAGATGGAGTGCCTTACGCCGAGGAAAAAGCTTATGGACTCAGCTCGGTGGGACTTGATGGGCAGAGTCTAAGAGCTCGACGAGGGCGGAGTGCCTCAGGCCAAGGTAAGGGGTAGCTCGATCAGGGCGGAGTGCCACTAGACCAAGGTGGAGGTAGCTTGATCAGGGCAGAGTGCACCTAGACCAGGGCGGAGGTAGCTCGATCTGGGCGGAGTGCCACTAGACCAAGGTAAAGGTAGCTCGGTCAGGACAGAGTGCCACTAGACCAAGGTGGATAGAGTTTAGCCAGGGCGGAGCGCCACTAGACTAAGGGTAGGTATAGAGCCCGGTCAGGGTGGAATGCCGCTGGACCAAGGGTAGGTAGAACTTAGCTAGGGCGAAGTGCCACTAGACTAAGGCAGATGGAACTTAGCTAGGACGGAGTGCCACTAGACTAAGGTAAATAGAACTTAGCTAGGGCGGAGTGCCACTAGACTAAGACAGGTAAAACTTAGCTAGGGCAGAGTGCCACTAGACTAAGGCAAGGTAGAGCTCGGCCAGAGTGGAATGCCACTAGACCAAGGTATGTAGAACTTAGCTAGGGCGGAGTGCCACTAGACTAAGGGTATGTATAGCTCGGCCAGAGCGGAATGCCACTAGACCAAGGTATGTAGAACTTAGCTAGGGCGGAGTGCCACTAGACTAAGGGTATGTATAGCTCGGCCAGGGCGGAATGCCACTAGGCCAAGGTGGGTAAAACTTAGCTAGGGCGGAGTGCCACCAGGCTAAGGCAGGTAGAGCTCGGTCAGGGTGGAATGCCACCAGACCAAAGCAGGTAGAGCTCGGCTAGGGCGGAATGCCACCAGACCAAGGTAGGTAGAGCTCGGCCAGGGCGGAATGCCACTAGACCAAGGCAGGCAGAGCTTGGCCAGGGCGGAATGCCACTAGACCAAGGGTAGGTATAACTTAGCTAGGGCGGAGTGCCACTAAACTAAGGTGGGTGAAACCTAGCTAGGGCAGAGCGCCACTAGACTAAGGCAGATAAAGCTCGGTTAGGGCGGAATGCCACTAGACCAAGGTGGGTAGAGCTCGGCCAGGGCGGAATGCCACTAGACCAAGGTAGGTAAAACTTAGCTAGGGCAGAGTGCCACTAGACAAAGGCATATAGAGCTCGGTCAGGGCGGAATGCCACTAGACCAAGGTGGGTAGAGCTAGGCTAGGGCGGAATGCCACTAGACCAAGGTAGGTAAAGCTTGGTCAGGATGGAATACCACAAGCCAAGGGAGAGGTTTTATGGGCCCGGTCCAATGGAACTGATGGGCAACATCTAAAGCTTGGCGAGGGCAGAGTGCCACAGGCCAATGGACAGGTTTTATGAGCCCATTGGGACAAGCTTGGTATCTCTTAGCATGTTTGTGTAGCTGTTTGCGGTGGAATGCCGAAGGATGGCAAGGATGTATTAGTTATGAATGTGGGTTCCACACTGGGGGTAGAGAGTCAATCCCGGTGGGACTAATGGGAAGCATTTTGCAGGATAAGGAGGAATACCGTTCTAACATTGAATGAAATGCAGTAGATGGGTCCTCTAAGCAAGGAGCTCGAAATCTTTAGCAGTCGAGCTTGTCGAACAGTTAGCATCTGCAGCGGGTTGTCCAGTTCACGGTGGGATGTTGGTGTGCCCTAAATAATCCCGTTCTTTCTTCTTTTAGCTTTGGATGCCCCCATGCTGGGGTGGATAGTCGGAGAGTTCACTCTCCTTTTAATGCCCCCAAGCTAGGGTGGATAGCTAAAGACGAGTTGTTCAAAGCACGTCTTTCCATTGGGTAGCTTGTTCGCTTCACGAGCAGTTGTGTAGGCAGACAATAGCAGGGAAATTCAGCCGTTGGACTGCACCCTCTTCTCTTTTGTTGGCAGCCCCCGAGCGGGGAATAGAGTCTTGCTGTGCCCAGCGGCACCTCAGAGCTTGATTATGACTGAGCATATTTTCATTCTTGCCCCCCCTTGCTCGGAGAGAGTTGAGCCTCCATTATTGTATGCTGGAGCATGTAGACCAGTGGCTACGTTTTGCCGGGTCATTTCATTTGGAAGGAGATTCTTCCTTGCATCTTTATCATTTTACAGTTGGCCCTGATATGAGTGGACTCCACTCTTGAGCTGATGGCTTGAATAAAGAGGGCAACACATCGAGCAGTAAAGCATCATCTTTTCTTTTATTCTTGGGTTTATTTCTGTTTTAGTCTATAGTAGTTGCCCCGGAGACGGTGCAATAATTGCATTTGTTCGGCCTCCTGCCACAACGGAGGGACCTCGGGATGCATCTTAGAAGGTGTACCGTCCCGATTGATGTACGGAAACTGTGTTAGCCGTCATCTTGAAAATGGGCATCAGGTGAGGGCGAGGTGGATCCACCCTATATTCTTCAAGTTGTAATTCACCACTTTGGACTAAGTCTTCCATGATGTCTTTGAACATATAGCAGTCCTCGATGAGATGTCCCCTCTTCCGATGGTAGGGGAAAAACCGAGGGTCGTCTTTTCTTTCGATGTCATTTGGTCTCTTGAGCTCCGGGAGGATGACCTTTTTGTACTCAAGGGCCCACTCGAACAGCCGCTGGGTCTTGTCTTGCGGAAAGGAGTATGGTCTTTTCATTCTTGCCCTTAGTGAAGGGAGTTTTTGTTCAGCAACCTTGGTAGAGGAGGAGCTAGTTGCCTCCTGTGCTTTCCTCCACCGACGCTCGAAGACTACAAAGTCAACTGCTTCTATTCCTTCTAGTGCCGGCTGTTCTTCAATTGGCCTGTGCACTTGAATTGGAGGTGTAAAAGTCGGGCAGTATTTGGCTAGAAAGGCTTCAATTTCAATTGCCACATCTTCTAGTTGGTCGAAGGTTTTGACTTCGAGGCCAATTACCCTTTGTAGGATCTCTTTCCTCAGATTGCGCTTGCATAGCTGGACAGCGTCCTTGGAGCTTGGCGGATGTTTGCATCTCACACTGAGATTCTTCCAACATTGAATGTAGTCCGAAGTAGACTCATCATCTTTTTGTTGGATCACATATAACTCTGCTTTGGTGACTTCTTCCTCAGCGGATTTTATCTCAGTTGCTTGTTCTATTACTAGCTTGTTTGTCATGGCTGTCGCCGCTAGATTCCGGCATAAGCCAGCTGATTATAGAGGCGGCATTGCATGAGGCGTGGAAGCTGCCCCCTGACGTGCCTGGAGAGCTGAGGGGTACGCAGGGGCCGCGTGGTATAGCTACCATGGGCGGGTGTTTCCGTCGTGGCCTTGTGTTGACTGTGGCATAGCTGGTTGCAGTGAGGCTTCAAATGATTTAGTGCCACCCGGTAGGGCTTCAGATGAGGGTCCTGCCTGCCCAAGTGTGACAGGGAGTAAGCCCATCTCAGTCAATCTTTTTCTTAGTGTTTCCACTTCTTGTATTTTCTGATAGAGCTCCATCATCAGAGCGGAGTTAGCTTGGTAGGAGTTGGGGGTGCTGTTTCCCGTGCTAATTCCAGGTGGGACTAGCAGCATTTCATTGTCGGCATGGGACACATATGGTCCTGTATGAGTGGATGTTCTTGCCCCCATGCTCTCATGTTAAGGAGGGGTATAATAGCATGCTTCTTCAGCAGGCAGTGGAGGATGCCCCCACCCTTCCTGAGGTTGACGGTGAGAGATAGGTGCTGCAACTTGACCTGCCCTTACCGGTGTGTAGCATATTTCTTCGTCATCTTCTTTAGCAGCTCGGCTCGCACTAGGCAAGGCCGATAGAGTATTGCAGGAGAGGACAACGTCGCTCCCTCTATCTCTTGACTTATTCTTCTCTTGCCTTTTCGTAGTTGGCACCTGGTGTGTGATGCGAACTATGGCTGTCTCTTGAGACGACAGCTGGCATAGAGACACTATATTGATTGCTCTTTCCATAGCAGGTAGCTCATGCGGACGAGGAGGATCAACCTTATAGTCGCCCAGTTGTAGCTCCCCCCTTCTGATTAGCTTTTCAATAGCATCTTTAAAGACGTAACAATCTTCAATATGGTGCCCAACCATCTGGTGATATGGGCAGAAGCGAGGATGATCTTTCTTTCTAGCATCTTCCGGTCTCTTCGGCTCTGGTAGAGTAACCTTGTTATTTGCAACAGCCCATTCGAAGAGGACTCGAGTCCTCTCCTTGGGAAAAGAGTAGAATTTTTTCATCTTGGCCCGCAAGGACGGGACTTCTTGCTGCTCAGCTAGCTTAGCGGGAGGAGGGTTAACCACTCCTTTTTCTTTTTCTTCTTGTTGGTTGAATGCTTTGAAGTCAATTGTGTGAACTTCCTTGGGCGATGGCCACTCGTCAATAAACTTTCCCTTTTGGCTTGTAACAGTTGGAGTAGAGGGAGAGTTGGAGATGAAGGCTTCAATCTCCGCGACCACATTATTTAGCCGGTCGAAAGACCGTATTTCAATTCTGATCATCCTGCTGAGGATTTCCCAGCTCAGATTCTGCTTGCATATTTGCACCGCGTCTTCTGGATGTGGCGGCCGCTTGCATCTCATACTGAGATTCCGCCATCTTTTGATGTACTCCAGAGCTGACTCATCATGTCTTTGCCTGGATGCATACAGCTTGGCCAGTGTGACCTCTCTTTCAGCAACATAGAACCGCTCCCGGAACTTCCGTTGCATAGCTGCCCAGTCGCTTATAGAGCCGGCCGGTAGATTGGAATACCATTCAAAAGTTAGGCCTATCAGTGAGGACCCGAAGAACTTTAGCAGGTAGGCTTCATCTGTTGCCAGATCGCCCATTACTATCATATAGTAAGCAATATGCTCTTTAGGAGAGCCATGCCCGTTGAACTTTTCAAACTTGGGCGACTTGTTGATGCCAGGCGGGAGCCTCTTTGCGGCATACTGCGGCGGATATGGCAACTTGTAAACATCAATAGTGCTGATATCACCATCTGTCCTCTCGGCCAGCTTCATTTCAATTAGTTGTTCCACCATTGATTTATTTACCACGGTTGGGTTCACCGGTGCCGGGTGGCGATGTGCAGGATGCTTTATAGAGGGAGTGAGTAGAGCTTCGACATGAGGTGCCGACGGCTCTGTTGGTGGCAACTGCTGCACTGGTGGAAGAGGTGGTTGCACCAAGGGTGGTTGTAGGGAATGTGGCTGAAGAGCGGCCTTGCCATAGCCTGTTGCTTGAGAAATAGTTTGGGGTGTAGCATTGACCGGGTTAGGAACTTCCCGGGATGATTCAGTATGCACGTCCTGTTGCCAGGGAAAAGGGGCTTGTTCATTTCTTTCATTCAGTTGCCTCTTCAAGGCTTCGATCTCTTGCTGGTAATTTTGTAACATCATTAAGATGGTTGGGTCTTGCACTGCCATAGCGGAAGTACCCTTGAATGCTTCGCCCGAAACATCTTCAAACGAGGCTGGCAGAGTAATCTCTTCTTCTTCAGAAGTCACCATGTTGGCAATTGAAGTAGTGATAATTTACTTCTCTTTGGCTACTTCGAGCATTTCTCTTGCAGCTTTGCCTCTTCTTGTCATTAGCCCGGGCCTTTCAGCTAACTTGGCCAACTCTCCTGGTTCTTCGGGTAGGGCCCCATATCTGCTAGCCACCCCTGCCATGTTGCAAGTGAAGACTTGGATTCTTTTTCTTTGCCCCCAGACTGTCTTCTGGACTTGGCTAGCAAGTGGTCGCTACCCATGCGGAGCTCTACCATTGAGATCACTGCAAATCAGAATGAGCAAACGATCAGTATTTCGAGGAAGGCCTCCAGGCCTTCTACTTTGGCGAAGAGATGAAGGGAGACTCGGTCCCACCGGGCATTCCAGCTTGTGAGAATGGATTTATTTTTTATTTATTTTATTTATTGATTTGTTGGTTGGTTTATTAGGCATGCCAGTCACCGGAGTGACAATTTTATTGAGTGCTCGATCTGACTCAGTCTGTCGATTGTGAAGTCCGAGTCGGGACCGAAAGTCCGTCATACCATAAAGGCTATGACGTTAATTACGCCCTTCCAAAGAAGGACAACCCTTGATTAATCGCCAAAGTAGAAGAGCCCAGGGGCAAACCCAATATGATAGGTATGCTCATTCATTTGCAGGATAGGAGATGCATGTGATTATGCAAAATAAGATATGATACTAATATACGGAATAAATCCGACAGCATATCCCCTTATCTTGGTCTATGCCAAGGGGAAATATAGGTCATTCACCCACAAAATGTCGGGATGGAAGCCAAAAGAGAGGCGGGCGTAGCCCTGGATCCAAAAGGATTTGAATGTGACGGGACAGTGTCCGCTACCATGTCGTTTGTTGATATTCCCCTTAAGGGACCATTGGAGGACATGCAGTGGCAGAACTCCGAGAGTCAGCGGGGTGACAAAGGAAACCTCGTATTCGGTATAATGTAGGGGTAAAACCCCGATTAATGTATCTCCCGTGGATCTGGATGAAGAACCATGATTCCCTCGTAAAGCGATGAAGGCTGGCATGAAGGTTGACAGGAATGGGACATTGAGTTTAGACTGGATTTGGGTTTAATGGAGTTGTTGAGACATCAGATTTGGATGGCACCTGTTAATAAGATGAAACGGCGCGGATAGGAGTCGGCGCGAGGGGATCCCGGCGCGACGGGAGGCCAAAGGGCAGGCGACACGGCATGGCAGACGGCGCAGCATGGTTCCCGGCGCGCCCTTCACCTGGCGCGAGTTTGGCACCGGGAAGAGGTGGCGCCGGGAGGAAATGGCGCCGGGAGGAGGTGGCGCCGGTGGCCATTTTGTTGGTTTTCTTCAGGTGTTATGAGGGGTTTTGATGAGTTCAAGGGGATCCTCTGTATTCAACATGGATTTCATTGCAATAATTGGGTGAGATAGAAGATGGGGGTGGATTCATTCACCAAGGGTCCGAGGAGACAGTGTAACTGTAACGTATATCTCCTGTGGTGACCAAGGTGTCATGAGGTGATATAGCTCAGCCCTTTGCCACACAGTTGGGGCCTAAATGCATAATTTTGGTGAAAACATCGCACTATGTGACCGAATAACCCTCTGAACGAATTTTGACAGCACCTCCCCTTATTTTGGGAGTATGCCAAAAGGGTATTATAGGTCATCCACTCACGAACTGTCGGAGTGGAAACCAAAATAAGAGCCGGGCGTAGCCCGAGATCCAAGGGATCCAAATCATATGGAGCTTTATCCCCTGTTGTGATATCCCATGTGCAGTCAATGGAGGACATGCAGCGGCAGAACTCCACGACTTAATAGGGTTATAAAATGTGGGGGAATGACCCCTTTAATATGACTCCCAGGAGGATAGAGGGAAAGGTAGTGCATCTCCATAGGACAGGGTATGATGAGTAAGGTTGGCATGGCCTGACGGTATCAGCACGAACGCATGGACGTGGCCAGAAGGTGTAAAGGTATCGGCGCGAAGAAGGAGTTGGGCCTCGGCGCGAAATAGGAAACCCAACCGGCGCTGCAAGCCCTCGGCGCGAGACTTGCGTCGAGAGGTGCTCGCGCCGGGAGGCTTCCCGAAGTGAGGTTTTAGAGGGGTTTGAAGGTAGGGGCTTTGGGCATTTTAAGGAAAAGGGTTCGTTCAACAATTTGAAGACCAATTCGGACGATCGTAGAGAGGATGGTCCGGGGTGGAGACGACCTTCCTTCTGGGGCCTCACTGGGAGTAGAACCATGCACGAAAAGCTCACGATTCGGATTCGTCCCTTCTCGTTTCACAGGCGAGAAGCCATGAGATAGACTGTCTCAGGCTCTCGTTATAAGCGTAAAGTTGAAAGAACCATACGATGGAATAACATTCAACAGACTAAAAAAAAACAAAATGGTAAAGCATGCGTAGACGTGCAGCCATCAATATCCATAGCACGTAGTGCAGAGGCAGAAACAAAAGAGTAATGACGGGGGAGAACTCAACCCATCTTTCATTAACTATTTCATCGGAAAAAGGCGTACACAAATTAAACTTGAGAGAAAAAGAAGCATACACCGACTCTATCCCTGAGGATAGGGTTACATTGGCATTCAGTGCTACGGGAGCAAAGATGTTCGAAAGCAGAGATACAAAAGAGAAGGGGGGACGATATTCAGACAGAGGAGAAAGGGAGGAAGAGGAGCTGCAGCCGCTCAGGACGTCGAACGGCACACCCCACCTGGCTTCTTCCTTGGAGCCTCTGTCTCTCTCTTTTCTTCAGCTTCTATGGAGGGCTCTCTTCTCTTTTCAAGCTCTCGCTCCACTTCTTTTCTTCTGTATGTCTCTTCTTCTATTTTTTTATCCGTCGCTGGCCTCTTCTCCTTTTCCCATCGAGCTAGAGTTTATATAGTGGGCGTGAACCCTCTTCTCATCGGCGCGCTCCTCTTTTCTGGTGCTTTCGGCGCTCCCCCTCTTCAGTATGGGCTTCCACGTCCTTTTAAGCTTTGATATGGTCTGGGTGCCTTTGTGGGCTTAATGGGCCCTTGTAGCCTCTCCGCCGCTTCCTCTATCCCTAGAAGATAAGGAATATAAGATGATTTAGTAGGAGAAATATGTTGACATTATTTATATATATACGTATATATTGTTATTATTTTATCATTTTTCCTGTGTCAACAACAGTTGGCTTCGAATGAATAGCCTTTGGTGCGTCGATGCATCGCTTGGATGCTTCGATGTGTTGACTTTCAATAGCTGGTTCTGAGCTGAGTGTGTTGAAGCACTCCTCAGATATGTCGGTGCAGTGTAGACATAGAACCCTTGACCAGAAGACTTCAAATGCTAGCTTTTGTCTTGGTGCATCGATGCAGCTACTTGGTCCTTCGATGTTGTGTGACTTGATGGCTGATTTTGTTCTTGATGTGTCGGTGCAGCTCTTTGTTGCCTCAATGTAGTTCTCTAAAAATCACTTCTGTGGTTGTGACTGCATCGAGGCAGTATTCTGTTGTGTCAGGGTATAGCTCTTGGAAATAGCTTCTTTCAGCATTGCTGCGTCGAGGCCATTCTCTGTTACGTCGATGCAATGTGTAGATAAGGCCTTTTTGAACAGAAGACCTTGAAGGCTGGATTTTGACTTGGAGCGTCAAGGCAGCTTCTTGATGCTTTGACGTGGTGTGATTTGAGAGTCAGTTTTGGACTTGTTACGTCGGTGCAGCTTTCTATTGCGTCAGTGCAGCACTTTGGAAGTCGCTTCAGTAGGTAAGGCTACGTCGATCCACTACACTGATGCGTCAGTGCACCAATGCATACAAGCTTCTGGAGAGATTCTGTGTGCATGACTGCATCGATGCACTACACTGTTGCTTTGACCTCCTTATGACAAACAGAAGACATGTTCTCTTGACTTCTCTTCTGAAATTCTCAGGGTGTTGATGCTATAGACTGATATGTGCAAGACTTCATGATTGCTGCTTAGCATCCTTGAACTTATGGCTTTAAGCCAGACACCAGCTGCCAACTTCCTTCCATCTTTCTCTCATTTATCATCTCGACTGTGTCAACTCTGCATCTTGGGATTTGCCTTGGTTTTATCAACTTTTTGGCCTGCTGAACTAAAGTGCTCGCAGATATGTGGCTGCAACCATTGAATGAGCTCTTACTTGGTTAATCATTTCTGCAGACTTGGCTTCAACTGTTCTTCCACAGAATTTGCTGATACTTCTGAATTCTAGGTGTGCAATTTTTGAACTTCTGGTTTTCACAAAAATAAAAACTTGACAGAACCTAACAGAACATAAAAAAAAACTAAACTTTCACATAGTCATAGTTCGACATCCTCGAAATCACAGAGACACAACAAATGGATGACCTCCACCGAAGCCAGACTTATGGTCGGGGTCAGTATCAGATAACACACAGCTACAGATACCTATTGAAGACCTAGAGGGACTTAGCCCATGCTGGGAGAGCAGGCCGGCTCATAATGAGAGGGTGACATTACATGCCTGGGTTCATCATTTCTATAATAGACCGTCCTATTTTTATAATGAGTTTGCCAGAGATCAGACACCATGGAAGGAGTATCGGCAGATTGAGCTTCACTTCCGGACATATTCCAGATACGTATATGCACCGAGAGAGGGGTGGAATCCCCATGACCTCCCTAATACGACATATCTGGCCGCATACTTAGCGTACTGGCTGGTGACCTTTATTGTTCCCTACGGGGAAGATGATCTTTTGAGGGCAGAGTTGTTGTGGCTTGCGTGCTTGTTGGCAAAGGGCAGGAGGTTAGCGCTAGCCCCGGTGGCACTAGCTAACATTTATTTGGGATTCAGAGCACTAGCAGGACACCCGACGTCAAGGAAGAAGAGCATTCTGATGCCGACACATTACTTGAGTGCTTGGGACGGCCTTCTTTTTCCTGGGTTTGTGACACGGGTGGCCGACGGCTCCGTTGTTGTTCGGGTTCACGAGTCAGCGGGACGGCGACGTACATAGTCAGCTGGAGGATGCTCGACGAGTCCTTTCTTTCCTCCCGTGTAGAGGTAACAAAGGTTTACCCTTTGACTGCTGCTCAAAGGGTTGCAAGCCGATGGTTGTTCAGACTGAGGAGGGACCAGCCCACACTTTTCCAGGGATCCAAGAGCTACCTAACTTTGTCTTTACTGAGTGGGTGTTTAGCACCTGGCTAACCATGTTAGCTGTGCATCGAGCGAGCACTACAGTTCTGGAGTTGTATTATCCCCATCGTTTCGCGAGAAACTTTGGGTAAGACTAGGCTATTCTGCTGAGCCTGGAGTTTCCTTTGTCTGCCAGGGTATACAGGAGCAAGGATGCACATTTAGTAGCCGCAACGTGGTGGGATTTCAGCAACAGGGGAGTACCAGCCACCTTGTCGGTTCCAGAGCCAGCCCGCCAGGGGCACTTTGATGTTCCTTATGCTCGTTGGTGGTTCAAGCACAGTAGTCCATTTCACCAGAAGGCGCAGGCCTTGCAAAAGGCAGAGGAGGAGTGGCTACTATGAGAGGATCTACCACTCGTTCACCTGGACACTGGGTTTCTAAGAGGACGATTCTCCCAGATCAGCCAGGAGATTGAGCGGATCGCTAGTCAGTGGCGAGGCAGGAGTCCGGTGTCTCCCGGAGACGTTTCAGCACCGGCTGGGCCCCGGCGAGCGTTACGAGCAGCCTCGGCTTCAGGGTCGCTAGAGCAGGTTCTGGTCAGGTTCAGACAAGGCAAACCCAATTGTTGCAAGACTGTGGGCTAGACTTGGGGAGCCCATGTGATACAGTGCTTCCGGCAGGGAACTTTATCGATACGGAAGTTGTGAGTTGGAGACGGCACATCATCCATACTGTAGGAGCGGCAGGGCTAGTGGAGTTTAGTCCTTATGTGGAACAAGCTCGTACTTTGGGCAAACTGGAGGAGGTTGTTAGACAGGCTGTCCAAGTCGTTGGACTGAGGTCGGAGCAGCTTGTACTCCTTCCTACTACATCTTACGAACCAGATGGTAAGATGTATCTTCTTGCACCTTAATTTGATATTTGCATTGTGCTGGTTACATAATGTTTATCACTGATCTGGAAAGATCTCCGATGGTGGAAGATGGCTCCTCGGTAGGGGCATCGTCGGGTGGTGGGAGTAGGGATCTTCAACCGCGCCCCAAGCATGCCCGCATGGGTGGAGAGGCAGGGACTGGCGAGCCTTCGCATGGCTTAGAGAGGGAGATAGATGCTAGAGAGGAACCACCATTGAGTGAGTATTCCTGGCCTACGATTCTTCTACCTTTGTTAGCTATCATTGCTTCTTATGGGTTTGGTTCACTTATGCGTATGAATACATGTTATATCCCCTTTAGAAGTTGTAACTGGACTGAGCTTTTCTCCTACTCCTGAGGTGTTCCCACCGTCTAGAGAAGAGAGTGATCAGAGCATCGACTTTACAGAGCTGATGGACCTGATAAGGGAGCCTCTGGCTACTGTTGGCATACCCTTGTATCAGGAGATGGGAGAGGGCTCTGGAGTTTAGGTAAAGCTATTTTTCCGACCCTAGTATGGCTCGGTTTAACATTTTCTTTTCCTGTGAAAATAACTGGTGGTATGTCTTCCGTGATGTCGCAGGTGCAGAGGTGGATGACATCGCTGATCCCCCTTCAAATGAATGTGGTGTATCTCCCACTGGCGATTCACTGGAGAGCGGGGAGTTGAGGGAGAGCCCTGGTGAGTGCCACTTTGCTCGTGAATGAGCTACGAGTCTTCCTTTCTCACCCTATATCATGTATTCGCAACTGCTAATTGACTGATAGTGTGGCTTCCTTATGCATCTGGAGATAGGGCGACGTCCCTCCTTTCTCACCCTAGATCAAATGAACACTTCTTTCATTAACATAAAGAAACGAGTACATGAAATGCAAGACAAGCTTACAATAAAGATGTGACGAGATTACAATGAAGTAAACTGAAACTAAAGCAATAACAACAAGAGGAGCATGAGGTGTGAAGATGGTAGTATAAATGGTGATGATGGCTCCGTCCCTCCTTGGCCTTGGATCACGCACAACCTCGTGGAAGATGTCACCTACGTTGTGTGGACGTCGCCTTCATCGTTGGAGCCGCCTTTGGAGAGTGAATAACTTTAAAAACCACAAAGAATTAGAAGATGAGGAAGAAGAAGGTAGAAGAGAATGAAGAGAGTAAGAACTTTTGTAAAAGGGGAAGAGGGAGAAGAGCAACGTAAGGAGGAGAAATTGAGGAAGAACATAGACATACAAGTGCGGGTGAACAGTAAAATCTAAGGATAGAATGCTGAAAAGTGAAGGATAACTCAAAAACCAGGGAGAATTAGCGAATGGTGAAGAAGAATAAATTGTAGAACACTTTAAAATAAAGAACGTTTGTGAAAAACGCAAGAGGATAAGAGGAACAGAAGATGGCGAAATAAGGGGAAGAACAGAGGGAAACACTAATTCGCAGATGAACAGGACAGCTCACCAGAAAATCATGAATAGCTCTAAAACGGTGCAGAACTGGCTAATAAGGAAGAAGAAGAAGTTGAAGAACACTCAAAAGAAAAGAACTTTTGTGAAGAAATCAAGAGGAGAATAGGAACAAAAGGGGGTCGAATAAGGGGAAGAACATGGAATAATGCTGTCTACGAATGCTCAAGACAGAATAGTGAAAAATAAGAAATAACTTGAAAACCAGATGGAATTAGAAGATGACAAATAAGAAGAAATTGTAGAGCATTTAAAAACAAAGAACTTTCATGAATAAAGTAAGAGGAGAAGGGGAAAATACCGAGGTGAAATCGGCGACCTAAGGTGAAGATGTGAGAGGGAAAGAAGAATGCCCAAAAGAAAAACTCTCTTTATCCTCCTTGACATGGACTATTTATAGGGAAAATTGGGTCAATGGAAGGTGAAGATTGCATCAAAAGGAGGTGGATGGCTAAGATTTAGGTAGAAGATGATGCATTAGGGAAAGGAAAAGGAGGTGGGCACCCTCTCCTTTATTTCAAACTTTGAATTTTCTTTTCCCTCCAATTATTTCCCTCCTTTGATCTCCTTTATTTCAAACTTCGAATTTTCTTTTCTCTCCAATTAATTCCCTCCTTGATTTCCTCCCTTTCAAATTTTGAATTCAAACTTTGAATTTTCTTTTCCCTCCTATTAAAATAGGTGGTGGCAGCAATTTTTGACTTGGTCAATTAAGAATGGGGCCCCCTAGGGCTTCTTCTTTTGGTCTTCGGACGCTCTTGCCCCTGCTTTGTCATGCAATTTCCTTCAGTGTCCTGTACACATAAATCTCCAATTTAATCCATAAAAATTACCATAATGTGCACATGAATCACAATTGCTCATAATTATGCGATGGAGAATTAATGTTTATGACCCTCAACTCTATTTTGTTAAATAAAATCACCAAATTAATTAATTTGCGTGAAAGGCCTAATCTACATGCGAAGTTGAGATTAACGATGGAACATGCATAATTGCCTAATTATATGCACATAAAATGGTGTATATGTAATGAATTACCATAGAAAATAGACACTTATCAGTGTCATATAGGACTGCATTGCATTTTTCTGATTCACTATGCATAACTTCCATGGATCTTTCTTACTAACATACTTATATGTCACATATTGAGGGAGTATTATTGGCTGAATGACCTACAATTGTGACTCAAAGTTTTTTTTAAGTACATCCCATGCAAAATGCTCAAGCTAAAGTCTACTGAAAATTCCTGCAACTGATTATTGAAAATGTCAAAAAAAATTATAATGGCTGTGTAACCACAACATTCTGATTATTATGCCATTCTGCCTTGAAGGTGTCGACCCCAAGGGTCGACCCTCTTTTGTGTGGGTTCTGTTCTGCAGGCCTCTGAAAATTTCAGGAACATATCTTGAGTGAGTCAACTCCAAGAGTCGACTCACATGAATCATGGCCTTGTTCTGAGCTAGTTTGAAAATTTTTCTGTGTTCTCACTATTTCGGGTCATGTGTTACAATAAATGGGTTTAGATCAACTAGGACATTCCAGCACATTGAGCTTCAAGTGAAAATTAAGCACTTGCATCTTGCATTCAAGTTGCATATGCACTACATATTGCATTTTCTAATCATGTGCTTAATGAGATGAATCATTCTGACTTGATGAGAAATTGCTCGATCTCTTTAATGATTGAAAGTGGATGGAATGAGGAGTAAATTTCTCATGCATAATTTTCTGCATAATGAATGTCATTTGATGCACCTAGTGAGGGAGAGTAGCAAGCAAAGTGGTGTGAACCTGAGATTTAAGCTCATTCCTAGATATGTACCTTTTGTGCAAAATGATTAGGCCGTGTATTGCTTAATATTCTCTGCAATTGATCATTGAACATGTCAAATTTCTACAATAGAATTGTCAAATTATGTCACTATCTGCACTGAAGGTGTCGACCCCAAGGGTCGACCCTCCCTCACGATGATTCTATTTGTAGGCTCTCAATCTGTCACAGGTAGATGACCTTGGTTCTATTTTTGGTTTTAAACTTGATTGCTCAACCTGTGTGTTCTCACTGTCTCATGTCTGATCTGAAATCTAATCCAAGCTCTACCTCATTTCAGTTTGAGTTTTTCTTGATCAATATTGTGCAATCTTTCATAACACCCAGGTCAGACACATTTGTAAAATGTATCTCAGTTAAGCATTTCAGGATAGCATTTAAAATCAATGAGTCAGATGCATTCAAGTCATACAAGTTTATTGTGCTCAAAGCGAAAGTGAACCCTTGCATTCTGCAATGCATACTACACTGCATACTGCACACTGAAATACTACATTTTGCACTGCATATTGCATGTTTTCATTGTGTGCTTGCATGTTAGTATATGGTATTCAACGCCTGTCCTTGGAATTTCTATGACCTTATACTTCTTGGTAAATAATGTTGCATCTGAGTCACAACTAGTGTGTCTCATGTCAAATACTCAGGGGGAGTAATTTTTGATAAGTGCACCTATATAGGGGGAGCTGCACAATCATGCTTTTAAGTTAGGTTTTTGATATACATGCTAAATCAAATTCACACGCCATCATGCACTTAAATATGAGAATGAGTGTTAAACATACGGATATGGGAATTTCTTTTCAACACTCTAGAGAAATTAAACATGTTGCATGAATTTTGAAGAGGCAATTGAGGAAAAAGCTGCCTGCCTCAATTGAAATGATATGATAAAATTAAAGGCAGAGCAATGTTCAGTCTCACTAAGTAAATTTGATGCATATCACCTGAGACGTGATATGCTTCATTTTGAAAAGTGTTGTACTGAAATACCTCTGCTCAAAATGAGGTGAAATGGTCAATATTCTAAGTAACCGGGGAGTCTGGCATGTGATCCATGTGTCTCCTCGCGTAAAAAGAGATAATTTGAACATGATCACTCTTAGAAAAATTCATATTGTCTTTGTGAAATTGGTGAAAAATTTTTAGATGAAAAATTCTAGAGTGAAAGTTTAATGAGGCAGAGCGTAGCCTCCAATACGCTATTCTCCTAAATTGAAGTGCAGCCTGTGTAATCTCTCATGTGTTGGACTAAAAATCTATATATCTATATGGCTAAAATTTATTTTCATGTTATTCACTTGCACAATTGGTAATTTAATTTAATATGTATTCAGAAAATTTGAATGACTGCATGGGCTACTGCATGTTTTCATCTATATAACTGCACAACCTCCTAGGTGTTACACATGAGCATCATGGTTGCACTGACTCACATGCACCCTTCTCACACCTATTCCCTCCTTTCATAAGAAAGGGGGAGATTTGTTGCATTTTCATGCACATATCTGATTTGGGCATCCTATTGCAGAATTGTCACATTTGCACATGATCTTTCCATATGCATCTGCATGTCCGTATTGTCAATCATCTATATGCCTGTATGGCACACACTGCCCACATTCATAAACATGTCACATTTCAATTAGTCACATCTAGTTCATGCATTCTTAACAGAAAACTAAAAACCTGGAAATCAAGCAAATTCAAATGCATGGTTTAACAATTATCTTCTTTGACTATTCACATGTGCTAAATGGGTATTAGGCAGTGTAGTTCACCTAGTCTAAAAGTCTTTCAACTGCACACCTTCGCATCCGTCTTATCAGAATGTTTTGATTTCACCACCTTCAAATTGCTTTGACTACTGAACCTATCTTGATTCAATTTCTTCGCTGGATATTCATTGTCATCCTGCAATATAAGATTGCTTGCATGCTCCCAAGTTTGCATCCCATGCTCATGGATATTCATTTGATCCTCATTATTTTTCTCCCACTTTCTGATGATGCTAAAGGGGGAGAAATTTGTATTGCATGGGCTGTGCTTGGGGGAGCAGTTGAAAAATTGCAACATTGCAACAAAGTTTTGTCATCATCAAAAAGGGGGAGATTGTTGAAGAATATTTTGATTATGACAAAACTTTGTATATGTTATGTGTGTTTGCATATGGGTTGTTCATGCCTTGGGATTGAGTTGAAAATCTGCTTTATTCATGTGTAAATGAATATTTATCTTTTGGAGCATTTTGTTGCCAGAATGTTCTACTATAGGTCTATCTCCCAAAGGTGCTTGTGAATTCAAGGCAAAGCATGCTTAGAAGAATTGCAATACAGGCAGGAAAGTAATTTGCAGGTCAACAGATTTTTCAAATTTCGATCGACCGAAGTGCCTTCGGTCGACAGACTTTTCAAAAGTCCATCAACCTTGAACTAGTAGGTCGACATATATTTCCTTAAGTGGACTGTTGTTTTCAATTCAACTGAAGACATATGAAAAACCCTCTTCCACTCATCTGAAGGTTCATAATTGGTCAGCACATACTCTGAAGCATCTCAGCTGAGCCTTTTAAATCATTTGAAGATGGCAAATTTAATATCTTAGCAAATGCACATCAAGTGTTTGATAGAATGCAGCAATGATCAGAAGTGCTGCATAAGGGTCCATAGCATGACTGATATGTCAGCAAAGGTCATTGGAACCATTCTGAAACATCTCAGTTTAAGCAGTAGCATCAGAAATCAACAAGGCAATGAAATCAGCAATATGAAGATGTAGACGGTAGTCAAAGGCCTGGTCAGTCATTTAATTGCCATCTACAGCTATAGTAGTATCTTTCCTGCAGCAATTCAAGGCTTGAGATCTACATTTGGAAGAAGCATTAGTGGGCTAGCTGCATCAAGCAATGCTAGCAGCCAATTAGTCAAGCTATCACCTCAACAGCAGCATCAATAGTACTAATAGGTTGCAGCAACAAAGGGTGCGTCCACTCAATGCACTCAAGGAGTCGACGCATCTAAAGAGAAATCAAGAATTCTGTAAAAGGTGAGTCGATGCAATGAACCCCCTGCGTCGACTCAACAAGTGCAGATAACAACAGTTCAAGAAAAGCAGTCTTGAATCTTGTGAATATGCTGAAGCATCAAGCCAGCAACAAATGACAGTAGTAGATGAAGCATCAACTGCATTGTTCTAATAGCCAAAAGTGAGTCAGCAACAAGGTCTGCAAATTCTACAAGAGCAGCAGTCAGCAGCCTCTATAGAAGCACCTCTAGAAAAGGTTTCGACACCCCCCCATAAAGGTGTCGACCCCTGATATTTTCCAGTGCTAGACAGAAACGTTCCAAGAAAAGGGTCGACCCCCTCAAGAAAAAAGTCGACCCCTGATTTGTTTCAAGTGCCAGACAGAACCTAGTTGAAAAAGGGGACGTCCCCCCCTGAAGCAAGGTGTCGACCCCTTCCGATAAACTCCTTTGGAGCGGGATTCGCGGACCTAGCACATGAGGTTTCTTGGGTACAAGAGTCCAAGGTTCTAGAAGACTTTTGGCAGAGGATATTCTATCCTCACAGGTGGACCTATCACAAAAAAGAGTTGGAAAAGGTTTTATCTGCAAAATCACTCTGCCTTGGGGAACAGGCTACCAGCGGGCGTGTCTTGCATGAACGCCATTGGCGGACCAATGAGCAACTGTCGTACTCCAACCTTGAAGGGCCAATCAGTGGTTGTTATTCATTGGATCTGGAGCCATCTAATGATCAGACGGCTCAAACTATCATCTCACAAGATCAAAGGCCCAGATTAAATAAATAGCATATAAAAATAACACTTTCTCCACCTAAGAAGGTGGCGGGCTGGTTTTCGAAGAAGGAAGAGGTTCGAAGAATAGCCTTGTAATACCCCGGTTTTAAAAATCTGAAATTTAATTGAAATAAATGAATTTTTAATTGAAATGAATGAATATCAGAATTTAATATTTAATTCCTTAGTAAATAGAACTAGTGAAATTTTGACTACCTTATAAAAAGCTAGAAAAATAGTAAAATAATAAAGGATGATTTATTTAACAACTTTGTCTTCTGTGGTCGACCCAGCAAAAATCCGTAACTAGGTTTAATTAGTGGATTAAGCCCAAAAGTGCACACTTACCTAACACTTACCTAACCTTAACTTAAAACGCGAAATTAGAGCTTAATACTCCACCAAATGAGCCTAAATCGATGGCAAATGAAAGGCCACGATCTAAAGATCATTTTCCCTCTGCCAATTCATCGAAACCCTAACCCTAAAACGTGGTGTCGGCCGAGCTTTGGTGAGGTCAACCATTGCGGCGCCGTTTTCAAACACTCATCTTGCTTCGTCGAATTCTCCTAGCACCGAAGGCTCCAGAAGGTGTATGAGCTATAAAAATGAAGCTCTGCAACCCTAGAATCCTTTGGTAGCAGTGGCGGTCGCAGTGGAGATCGATCAAGGGAGATCTCTGGTGTTTAGTGGTGACGTGTCGACGTCCGTTCTTCTTCCTTTCTTCTTCTTTTCTTCCCTGATTGAGGTAGGTTCTCTCGGTCTCAAACCGCAAGTAATATATCAAAATGTTCAGTATCTAGTCCTCTTTCTTTTGGTATATGAAGCACTAAATTCTATCAGGTATTCTGTTCGAATTTAATGGTTTAGTAGAGGCATGTCAGAATTAGGGCAGAACATGTTCCCCTTTGATTTCAGTAGTGATTTCAGGCTGTAAATCTTAAATTGATCCATGCATCTTGTAGAGTTTTCCGTGCTCTTTCCATTGATTATAAAAGCCCTAAATTTTATGGATCATGTTTAGAGAATTTTTGATATGAGTAGGAATATGTCTAGACTTGGTTTTTGATGTATTCTTTTGAGTTAAATCATGATTTTGAGTTGTTAATCGTGATCCCCATATAGCATATCATATATGGTTGGAATCAGCGTCGAGTAAGCTTTCTTTTAATATATAAAGCCCCAATTTTTATTGTGTATATTGTGATAATTTTGTGATTTAGTAACAGCATGTCCAAATTAGGATTTTTAATGTTCCTGCCATTATAAATCGTGATTTCAGAAAGTAATTGTGGAATTGACCCTGCTGTTAGGTAGTATTTTTCATAACCTTTCCAACGGTACCGAAAGCCCCTTGTTTCAACTCCGTTTCCATGAGTTATTAGTGTTTGGATCAAACCCTATAAACCCTTAACCTTCCGGCGTTCATCGGACGTGGAAGGGGTGACCGGAATACACCCAGAGTTGGACGGTCTTACGATAGACCACACATCCTAGATGGACGGTTCCTGAAGGACCACACATCATGGGATGAACGGTCCCAAAGTGACCACATATCTAGATGAACGGTCCCAAAGTGACCACATATCCCCTGGCAGGATGAACGGCCACCCAGATGACCACACATCTGGGGATGGGCGGTTCTTACATGACCGCCCAACACTTGGGCCGCTCCAGACAGACCGCCCAACCCCATGGGCAGTCCAGACCGGGCCGCCCAACCCCCTGCAGTCCAGAACACCCTTTTTCAGCCTCTGTTAGCCCAGTAGATTTAAGGTTCTTCCAGAACCATTTATCCCTGCAGTTAATGACTTAATACTAGTTCTAAATGATTCATCTTAGTACCATAAAAGATAATTAGTAAATTAGAAACCCACATGATAAGTGGTTAATTATGTAACTAAATTTCTCTAAATTGCATGATGTTCATTCCTACGCGATCTTGTTCATTCTCTTTATCATCATGAATCATCTTTTTGGCAATTTGACTTAATGTAAATGATAATCCTTGATAAATTAACATGGAAATTAGGTTATAATGAACTTTTTGGTTGCTGGACAGCCACTCTACTCCAGTAGGATGGGTTAACCAATTACTAAATTTTAATAAGTCATTAGCTCTATAAATTGTATTAACCTTGAACTTACCACCGGACACTCCATCCGGCGAACTTACCATCATCTTGGGATCTCTGTATATCCCTGCCAAGAACCTAATGAACCACCAGCACATCGATTTACGTGACTGAATCGCTGATTTATTAGTCTTGGATCGAATTGGGCTAAAAGAGGCATGTGCGGCCCGTAGTGGACCGTATATCCTCATAGGCGGCCCAATAGCGACTGCATATCCGTAATACGGCCCAGTATGGACCGTATATCTTATTCCTGGGTCTTAATATCTTCTGGACATGCGCGGCCCAGTATTAACCGTATATATATTGAGCGGCCCTTGTATGACCGTGTATATGACAGTTTTCCGGAAAGTGATTATTTCATGAATTTCGAATTGTGTGAGCTAACCAAGCCTATGTAGGCTATGGTTTTTCATGATTTGACCTATTGTTAGATCTATTGATCATCAATTATAGTCCTTTGGGATAATTATTCCTCTCGGTTAAGGAGCTTATTATTTGGACTCTTAAATAATCATTATTCTTATGTCCTTTACCTTGTCTACATGAACTTGACCTTGGAACTCTTGGCCATTAAATATTATGGATGTCTAGTCTCGTGGGATCTACGATCCAAAAAGAAATCAATGCCAAGGCAAACAAATGAAGGGCCCAGTCTGGTCCTGGGAGGAGCACCCGAAAAGTACTTGATCCCCGGGGAGGTGAATGACTAGGTGTGGCATTTGGCACCGGCACTATCTAGCGTGTTGGGTCTACGACATTCCACATTCTCGTGAAACTTTCTATTCATGCTTATGTATGAAGTACTTGCTTGCTTGCTTGACATAACTCGAATTGACTTGCAAATGGCCATTTACTAGAAAATTTTGTTAATCTTGCTTGATATCTCGACATGCAACTATTTCTTCCATTTAATTATCGTTGCTCTATCTATCTTAGTGATTATTTAGTTCTACTTATTTTTTCGCGTTAATCATGCATATTCATTAATTGGTTAATCACTTAAACTATGCCTGACGATAGAGTATAATTCCTACTGAGCTTCTTGCTCACCCCTACTTCCAATCCTTTTCAGGTAATGCGGTAAATGGTACGTTGCAAATGGGAATCGGATCAGTGTGATCGAGTGAACCTGGAACCTAGAGATCAGAGTCTGCCTTTTTACCTTCTTGAGTCTGGCTAGTGTCGTGAGTCTGGTTATTTCTTTTGTTATTTTCTCCTTTAATTTGAATCTAATATTGTAAGAGTGTGTCAAAATTATACTTTTCAATATTAATAAGAGCTCGTATTTTCAATATGTGTGTATGGCCTCCATGTGTTTAATTGTGGTTATTTATTTTCGCTCTTGTTATCATGACTGTTAACTGCCACGTTCCGAGCATCGCTTCCCGCTGCTATCGGTTCGGGGCGTGGCAAGCCTAGCTCGTCCAGAGAAGAAAAGAGGAAAAGGATGAAGAAGAAGAAGAAAGTAATAGTAGAGGCTGCGGAGTTAGAGAAGCTGCAAAGAAGAGAAAGAAAGAGTTGCAAAGTAAAGATGCTGCAGAGTGTAGACACGCCAAAATTGACGTTTTGTTGTTTAAATCTCATGTCACTATGTTAACGCCCCCAAGTGAGCTTCAATATTTCTATAATATAAAGTTTTTCTATTTTTGTGTATTTTTGGTGATTCACGACTCGAATAGGGGCGTGTTTTAAATAGCGACCTAATCTGGGGCGTGTTCTTAAGAAAGGACGACCACAGATAAGGGCGTCAATTCCTGGTGTTTTACGAGTCCCACCCTAATTGAAATCAATGATTAACGTCCTTCCCTAGGGCGTGTTTTTGTTTAACGCCTTTGCTTCAGGCGTCTCTTTTCATTTTTTAAATAAAGAAGGTTTTTATTACCAAAATTTAATCCAGGAAGTGACGCCTTAATGCCGGTCGTGTTTTGAATTAACGCCCTTGAGCAGGTCGTCAATTCTGAATTGATGCCCTTTGGTAGGTCGTGTCTCACCCTTTCGTGTCCTGCTTAAACTCGCCTTTCCTGAGGAGTTCCCTGCCTTTCTTGATCACTTTGCTCGATCTGGGAACTAGAGTCCTTGCCGTTAACGACCACTGCCTATTCTTATCTTCCCAAATCTGTGTCTATCTGTGATCGAAACCCTATAAAAGAGTCCCCTGGTTGATCTCGCGCGAGGTTAGAGAGAGAGCTGTTGTTGTTGTCACAGAGGTTATTGTGCGAGGTTAGAAGCAGGGCTGTTGTCACAGAGGTTTACGGGTGCTAGTGATCGATTTCTCTTCTGCTTCCTCCTGCTGCCGCATCCGAAACAAAGTTTTTCCCTCTACTGTTTACAGGAACAGCGGGGATCTTTGCCTCTCTCCATTATTGTCTGTTCATCTCATCATCGTATAGCCTTTTCTTGCATTAGTTTCATTGCATCTCTTCTCCTTTCCCTAATTCTCTAGGGGTTTTAAAAATAAACAAAAAGGTTCACACTTTATGCTCTCCTTTCATCATCATCTTTCATCTTTGGATTGATACTACACTCACGTTTGGCTGATCTCCTTGTCTTTTATTTGTTTGTTCTTTGTTCAAAGGTAATCAAAGAGGAAAACCCCCTTCATCGGCCGGCCGATAGAAGGAGGAGGAAGGAACTCACATCCATCTCGCGTCCTATCATCACCAGGTATTCGCGATCATCTTTTCTTCTTATTGAGGTAACCCCTCTGGCGATCACCCTCCCTAGTAGCACCACGTGCTCTTTTACTCTCTTTTTTTCATCATTATTCTTATGCTTATTCTTCTTATTGCTTTTTATTCTTATTGCTTGTCTTAAAAGTGGATTATTTTTCATGATTCACAAATTGGCGATCACGGTGGGACTTCCACTGTTTTTCTTTTGATTACCATCTCCTTTTGGCACCCACGTGTGCCCTTTCCTATTGGCACCCACGTGTGCCCTTTCCCCTTTGGCACCCACGCGTGCCCTTTCCCTTTGGTACCCACGGTACCCCTCCTTTGTGCCCCACGGGCACCCTCCACTGTGCACACTGCACACTCCCCGGGATCAGCCAGCTTGTGATTAATCTATTGCTATTTTTAAATTAACGCCTTTCACAAAGACGCCTTTTTATTTAACGCCTTCATCCAGGGCGTCTGTTTTCTGTTTAACGTCTTCCACGAAGGCGTCTTTCATCATATCTGCTGCTTCTGTGAATTTGTGCCCTCCTCTCGGGCATCTTTTTATTTGGCAGCGCCTCACACCAAGGTGCATTTTTTTCCGATCGTGCGTACTACTTATATTTGACGCCCTCTGTCAGAGGCGTCTTTAGCATATTTAGCGCCCCGCATCAGGGCGCGTTTTTGCATTGCCTGTGAGCCCCTCACAGCGTTTCACGATGGCCACGCTGTCGTCTCTTTTGTTGGTAGCGACTACCTCCAGGTCGCCTCTTTCCTGTGTGTTTACAGAGCTTTGCTGTTCCTGTCTATTCATGCTGGATTCATACTTACATTGATTATTTGATTATATTGTTGTGATTGGCTTGTCTTATACTGCATTTTGTGACATTTGGTTGAGAGACCTCCTCTCTCTACACTAGGATTCCACACACCTTTCTTGGAATCGGGACAACCCTCCATTGAGCATTCCGTCTCTTTGGACCGGAAATCCCTTTTCCAAGACCTCCGTAAGTCCCCGCACCCGTGGATTCCCTCACGGACGCTGGGCTGGTTGTACCCTTGAAGTATCCGGAGTTTAGAAGAACCTATCGTTGGTGAGAAAAGAGAAAGAACCTAGTTGACACGGAGGCTATACTTGGACCCAAACTAGGTTTCGCTTTGCAAAGAAGAGTGAATTATTCTGCAATTTAATCCACTTTAATCTTAAACATAACACTAAAATCTTGTGTTCATCTCAACTTGTTTGCATAAACTTGGTTGGGTTGATTTGCTCAAGCTTGTTTCGATTGGGTGATTGATTGTGTGATAATTCCTTCATAAAGCTTTCTCTCTTTTTAAGCATGCAACTCCGTTCAGGTAAGATTATCAACATGGCAAGCTACGGATATTCCTATGATGATGTGGAGGAGAACGTTTTTGGTCAATCCTATGAGGTTCCCCAAGATTCTATATATCATGAGGGGAATTACCCTCCTCCTCACTCTCATTATCCTCAAGTTCGTGTGGTTGATACCACTACTCAAGAGGTTGTCCCCTCTTCTCAGGCTTTACCCTCCAACACTTTGGGGAACCCCTCCCCATCTTTCAATGTTACTGATTTAATTAATGCTCTATCTCAATTAGATGACTCCCAGCGGCAGGCAGTTCAGGCCGCTTTGAAAGGGAAGTATGTTCCCTCTTCATCCTCCAATCCCCCTCCGGCCGAGAGTGGCCATCACCTCACTAATGACCAAGCGGTCTTGCACAAACCCCCCTCTTGTCCACCGACACCTGGTGCGGCCATGCCGGCCCAACAAGCGAGCTACTCAGTGGCTAGGCCCCAATTCTTTCAACCTCCCCAAATTCTAAGGACGCCTAGGCCAAATACCTTCATTCCAAATTCGGGCCCGGTCGAGTCAGACACTAATGCTTTGCTCCTTCAGAAATTGGCTAGCATGGAAGAAAAACTCAACAAGGTTACTGCTGTCAAGAATGCCCCAGAAATCTCTCTGCCTACATTGCCAGTTTTTCACTTACCACCTTCTGAGATGCCGAACTTTCGGCGATACAATGGAACTGGTAATCCTTTTATCCATCTGAAGGATTTTATGTATGAAACGTCCTTTTGGCAGGGCAACAAAGCCTCATTGGCTTATTTGTTTAGAAGATCTTTAGAGGGGTCAGCCCTCGAGTGGTTCTATTCCTTGGATCCGGCAGATGCTAGTGATTTCGATGTGGTTCAAAGGAAATTCTTGCAGAAATATAGGGACCGGGTTGGACCCTCCCTTTCAGTTACAGATTTGGTTGCAGAGAAAATGAAGCCCGAGGAGGACTTCATCATATTTGCTGATAGATGGCGGTCAATGGCCGAGAAGTTGAAAGATACCTTATCAGAACCGGAACAGGTTAAGATGATTATATCCAATGCAACCCCTCAGTTCCGGCATATACTGGCTATGAACAGATTGACCACCATGGAGCAGCTCTATGAAAGAGCTCGTTATATTCAGACCCAAATGAAAGATTCGCCCATCATGGGCATGTTTGAGCCAAAACCAAGGTTGGTTAAAAAGAATACGAATGTCAACAGCAGCGGGCCCACGACTGAGGGCACCGTCATAAATGAGCAAGTTGGCGCGGTCGGCAACCCCATACCTTTTCACCAATCTAACCCACGATCTCCTCCACCTCCATCACAAGGCACCCTCTTTAATCCCCCCCCACAACACCAATTTACTCCTCAACCTTCCTTTGCTCCACCACAAAACCAAGCGCCCCGCGCTGACCCTCCAGCTCCGCAACAATACCACCAAGTACCGCCACCCACTAATTATGGACCGCAACAACAACAGCAAAGGAGACCACTTGGCCCCAAAAGGGCCCATTATCCTCCACTGCCAGAAAGTCTCCCGGACATATTCAATGCCTTAATGGCTGCCAACTTGCTCATGCTACCAAAGGAAAGGGCAGCGTGGCCCGCTAATGTTGACACATCTCGCTATTGTGTCTTCCACCGCTCCCCTGGTCATAACATTGATCGTTGCTTCCACTTCAAGGATTACATTTATGATTTAAATGACCAGGGTGGCATTAATTGGGACGAGATGAGGCAGTTTATCGCCACTATGAAAGAAAGAAGGCCTCCTCGACAACAGCAGGCTCAACAGCCACAGCAACCGGCTCCACAAGTACAACAGCAAGCTCCGGCACCTCAGCAACATATGGGGATTGTCCACAACCCACTGCCGGAGCACCCACCAAATCAGCACGTGAACCCAGTCACATCTCTCCGTGAGGTGGAGAGAGGATAGGGATGGCATGAAGAAAACGCCTCTGTCGGGGCATTTAATCATAATCCAAATCAACCTCTTCGCCTCTTGCGCACGCTTCCTTCTTCTTCTACTCCCCAATTGAGCCGAGCTCTTCTACGCCCCGTTAATCCACCTACTCCCACCAATTCTCCATCCTTGTCAACCTGATCTCTCCTTACCCGCTTACCGCCTCCGCGGCCTACCACGCAGCAAACCCCGCCATCCACTACTAACCCTTCACCTTCGCCGTCTAGACCACTCCTTATCCGCCCGTCGCCAACGCACGCTACACCCACCACCACTACTCCTTCACCGGCAAGGATCCCCTCACCATCAGCTCACCCATCTTTTATACCCAGATCCCTCCTCATTCCGCCCACTAACTCTTCTCACACTCGGGCACCCCTTCCTACTCCTACGCCTCCTGCAGGGGCTTCTTCCTTGAACTCCTCACCAACACCTCTTACGGGAGCTCCTTCTTCAAACTCCCCCCCACCACTTCTTAACGCCAATACACCCTCTTCTTCTTCCAACCCTCCTCCTTTACTTGCCCCGATAGAGGCACGGCAGAACGTGGCACCGCTCCGCAGTGGACGGATGTTCCAGCGCATCTTTCCCCAAAGAGAGCAAGAGCCCGTGCAGGGGCCTAATGAACAAGAACAGGAGCAAGAGTCCGTACCCGGCACTCAGTATGATTTGTTAAAGCATCTTGACCGAACTCCAACAAGAATTTCCATTTTAGAACTGATCAAAAGGTCAACCACTCATCAGATGGCCCTGAAAGATTATCTGCAGAAAGTCATGGTCAATGAAGACATTCCGGTCGAGCAGATAACCACAGTATTAACGCCCGCTAGCAGTCAGCCGGCGATTACTTTTCATGAGCATGAACTGGCACCACTCTCAGCAAGGAAATATGCTCTGTGCATCATGGTTGATATTAATAAGGTGGCAGTGAAACAATGTCTAGTGGACACTGGGGCATCTATCAATGTATTGCCGCCAAGCACTTTGAAGATGTGCGGCATTCCTGAAAACCTGATTCGGCCATCTACCATAACAGTCACAGCATATGACAATACCAAGAAGCCTCCTCTAGGCATGATCACATTAAAAGTCAGTTTGGGTCCGGCCACAATCACGGTCGATTTTTATATTTTGGACATGGATCCAACATTCAATGGCATTCTGGGCCGCCCCTACATTCAACAGCTCGATGCAGTGCCCTCTACAAACCATCAGTGCCTTAAGTTTCCACACAAGGGCCGCATTATCAAAGTTACCAGTATGCCAATTCTGCCAGAGGAAGATATACACTTGGCTTCATCAGTTCCTTCTATTTGGCCTGCCAACAAGCCGTTGCTATCAATGCTAGACCTCCCTCACCCACGACCAATGTCGCCCGAGACAGTCACGACAGTTGCTATGACACCCTTGCCTTCCAAGGGGAGAAAGAAGAAAAGCATGATAAACACCCCTGGCTGGAAAATCCTAATGAAAATGGGGTATCAAAATGGCAAAGGTCTGGGTGCCAGTTGTCAAGGCAGGACTTGGCCTATTAAGCCTCAGAAATTGATTACGCGAGGCGGCCTGGGCTACAAAGGGCCAGGCAAAAATGAAGATGAACCATGGGCAGTTATGACATCCACCTTGAAGATAGATCGCCAGCCACTTACTTGGACATTGAAGACACATTTTGTCACGGGTGGCGTTCAGAATCATGAGCAGACTACAATAATCACCTCCATTCTAGACTGTCAAGATGTTCATGCGAGACAGTTTGCTCGCCATATTGCACCATTGGCCACTTATAAAGCCCTGGAATCTCTAAGGCCTGATAAAAGAAGAAAGATGGATGATCCAGAGTTTGATTCGTACAGATGGTTCGATATGTATGATATTACTATTGCCTTGAGCCGTCTTTTTATGCCGACTGATCCGGAATGGCCGCCACTAATACATGAATTGATTGAAAAGCCAGCTGTGATTACAGATAAGAGGCAGTTGCTGAGTGATTATACGGACACTGGAGAGCCAGATGTTCCGTATGAAGAAGGATTTACAATAGACAGGCTGTGGGCCGGCCTTTTCTCTCTCACTTCCATGCATCTGTCTCTTCTAGCTTCTCTACATTCTCAATTGTTCTCTCGCGTGCCGAGACCGCCGCCAATTATGATCAGCTTTTCTCCAGATTCACTGCAGATTTCTCTCCCGATTCCTCCCTTGCTCCTCGAGCAATTCTCCAAACTCTCCATCACACCTCCACGCAGGTCATCTCTGATTCAATCTTTCTCCAAGCTTTCAATCTCCACTCCTCCTGTTGTTCTCCCTTCACATTATTTTCTTCTAGAAAAGGAAAATAAAAATAAAGATAAAGATAAAAATGAAAAAAATGTCAAAATTCCAACTCTTCAGTCCTCCATCTCCGTTGAGGAGACTTCTTATCTCTTTTCCGAGTGTGTCCCGACCCAGGGGCCACTCTTCCATGATTCATTGATAAATATTTTCTCCCCCTCTGGTGAGAGGTCTCCTTCTGTATCACCTCCTGTATCCACTTTTTCACCGCCTTCCTTCAATCAAGCTAGTTGTTCTTCTTCTTCTAATAAAATTCATGGGGTAGATTTTCATAAGAAATCCAAGGGTAGGCAGATTCCGCGTAGATTTGTGTTGGAATTAGCCAGAAGATGCCAGGCTTGTTTAGCTCTTCCCGAATTTTTGGAAAATCCGGTCATCCTGCCAGAGTTGGAATATGAGGGTACTAATGTTTCTTATGAGGGTTTTGGTGTCTATGAGGTTTTGAATGATGAAGACCCTATTGAAGAGGGGGATGAAAGTTATGAAGAATATGAGGATGAGGCTGATGCTTTTGCCAGTGGCATGAGAAGATTTGATGAACCATCAGCCTCAGTAGAAGAGCCTACCAAAGAAATAAATTTGGGTACCAAGGAAGATCCTAGGATTATCCTCATCAGCAAAAATTTGCCGCCCTCCGAAGAGGAGGCGCTTATTTTGGTGCTTCAAGAATACAAGGACACGTTTACGTGGAGTTATGAGGATATGCCTGGATTAGACCCTGCGCTCGTTGAACATCGGCTTACACTTAAGCCAGGGTCTGTCCCGATCAAGCAACGGTTGAGACGTTTCCACCCTAACATGGCTTTAAAGATGAAAGAAGAGGTCGACAAGCTTCATAAGGCTAGGTTTGTTAGAGTTGTCCTTTATCCGAACTGGGTGGCTAACATCGTCCCGGTCATGAAGAAAGATGGAAAGGTTCAGATTTGTATAGACTTTCGGGACCTCAACCGTGCGTGTCCTAAAGATGACTTCCCCCTCCCTCATATCGATGTTTTGATTGATAATACGGCAGGATTTGAGACTCTCTCCTTCATGGATGGTTTTTCAAGTTATAATCAGATTCGCCTGGCTGAAGAAGACCAGGAAAAAACATCATTCACTACGCCATGGGGTACTTACTGCTATGTGGTCATGCCTTTTGGACTCAAGAATGCTGGAACCACCTATCAGAGGGCTATGATGGCAATTTTTCATGATATGATCCATATTTATATAGAGGTGTATGTGGATGATCTGGTAGTGAAATCAAGGACAAGGATTGAGCATCCTGGGGTTCTAGCTAAGGTCTTGCAAAGATCACGAGAGTATCAATTGAAAATGAACCCCAAGAAGTGTATTTTTGGCGTTTCATCAGGGAAGTTGCTTGGATTTATTGTTAGCAAAAGGGGAATTGAAGTTGATCCCAATAAGGCGAAGGCCATCAGAGATATGCCTCCTCCCAAGAATTTGAAGGAAGTTCGAGGATTAATCGGGAGGTTACAATTTATCCGCCGCTTTGTCTCCCAGCATTCACAAAGATGTTGATGGGGCATCAGAGGTGATTTCCTTACACGGGTGGAGTGTATTTGTGTGTTATGGCTTGTATGAGATTGTAATTGTGTCATTTCTTTCATTTGGGCTCCTTGTAAGGCTTATATCAAGCCAATGGGCCATTTGTAATGTAGAGTCCATGGCTAGATTGCCATTAGTAGAGTCCATTAGGAGCTTATTCCATATTGGGTCTTAAGACCATCATTATGGACCTTAATAGCCACTTAGGCCCAAATAGGCTTCTCCCTCTCATGGGTCACCAAGGGTGGAAGAGTCTAGCATGGTTAGTGGGCTTGTAACATGGCATTTGACCACACTTGGCCCAAGGGAGGCCCATGAAGGGGGCGCCCTCTTCTTTGGCTCTATTAGGCTAGTTAGGTGTGATTTAGGTGAGGTTGGAATGGAATTAGTCCAAGTTTGAATTGGAATGGTCAAGATAGATTAAAAAATTGTATTTGGTGTGTTATTCACACTTCATCTCAGCCATTCAATCCCCAACCCTTGATCCAAGGGTCCATATTAGATTTGATTGGAGTCATATATAACCATGTATTTTCATGAGAAAATCAATGAAAAATCAGAATTTTGTTGAATGCCTTGAGTGAATTTTGACCTCCTCCCCCTCTCCCTCTGGTTTATTCATCCCAACCTCCATTTCTAGAGTGTTTCTATCTCCCTTCATCTCCTCTCAACCTCCGGTGATCGTCTGTGCCGCCGCCGCCGCCGTTCGTGCCGCCTTCGAGCCGCCACGGGATCGTCTTCGGTTTTCTATCCTACTAGACAGAGGTGTAGTTCGTGAATTCCTGAAGCCAGCCACGAGCTCAGATCGATTTGAAATTTTGAGGGTTGGTTCCTATCTTCTAGCCCATTCTCCACAAAACAATACAGGTTCAAAAGCCACCGTTTCGTATCTTTACCATTTCGTTCAACTCTCAATCTCAGATCTGTTCTGTCACTGTCTACAGTGATAGTAGCCCTGAGTTTCATGTCTTAGGTCCACTTTGGATTTATTTTGGTTCACCCAATTTTACTGGAGGTTACACCCATCCACCCCTTCATCCACAATTTTTCTCAATTTTTGGTTCGTCCATTTCATATTTTATAAAAATCGTTCTCAGTCCCAGCTACAGTTCTGTCCCCCTGATCCCAGATCCGACCTTTGTCCACTAAACAAATCTCAGAAAATCATAGAAACATCCAAATAGGTCCAAACCAATTTTTCAATCTTCCCAGCTCAAATTCCAACAATTTTTCTGAAGAACACAATCCCTGATTCGAACGTCTCCCTCACCGTCAAAGGCAATCAACAGGGAAGTTATTTGCAGATCTGAGTCTTCGGTTACTGTACAACAGGAGATTGAAAATTCCATAAGTCAAGATCTGAGCAGATCCAGGCCAGAGCTTTGGGCCTAGGTTGAAGAACTTCAAGCTAGCTTTCCAACGGCGCCAGTCTCGTGTCGATCCGACATCGGGGCTGATCGCAGAGTCCATTCTCGTCGGAGCGCGTGCAGCAAAACAGCAACCACCAGTCCATGGACAGCAAACCCGACGGGTGCCGATCGGAACCGCCCGACCTCCGGGCGACGTCCCAGCGTGCCGCCAGCCCGGGGATCGCTTCCATAAGTGTCCCCATCACAGTGGTGCCACCGGGTCCCACACGGCCCCTCCGGACAGCACGTGGGCCCCACCGTCACTAGTTCGGGTGCTGCCGAAGCTACGCGGAAAGCCGCCCGTCAACCCGAAATCGGTCCTCCCGGGCCCCGTTGTGTCACCCTTTACCTCCCTGCGTGGAGTGGACATATTTCTATTGCTGTAATATTCATGTATTAACTGTCCCGGGAGCACGAGTTCGGCCGGGCCCGTCGTCCCCACGCCGAGCGCGTGGAGGTATCGCATTCGCTCCCTTACTTGGCATTTTGCTTAATTTTCATATATACTTGCTTATGCCACTGCTAGAGAGCATGATAGGGTAATTAGCTCACTTTCTATTTATATCACCGCTGCTGCGAGAGAGAGTGTTACCGTCCCGTGACCCTATCCGGGCACAAGTGAGAGCCGACCACCCTAGCTCACAGCCGATTTCTCAACCGCGCACATCCGATGCTTCCCTCGTTAAGGGACGATCGCGAACTTGTCGTGCCCGTGGTCCTGTCCCGCATCAATTTGGTATCAGAGCGAGTTTGAGTCTAGGGTGTCCAAAAAAAAAAAGTGTCATTCATTAGTCATTTACGTCAAGTCGTGTTTAGGGTCATCATTGTTTTAAAACAAACAAAAACAAAGTGTCTTTTTTGCATTGCATCCCTTTACTCGGTATATCAAAAGGTGTTGTCCGAATGTTAGGCTACGCCTATCGGGAAGGCCGCACACTTGCGCGAGTGACCTTCGGGTCGATTACCTCCGCCGTGTACCGCGTTTTGGTTAAGTCTAGGCGCATCATTTAGCATTAGTGTGTTTTGCTTTAGTCGGCGTCTTCTAGTCGGTGTGTTTGCATGCCCACTCGTCGGGGTACTCAGTACTCACCCCCACCACCACCTATGGCCAACCCACGGGATACCTCGGGAGACTTCCACTCCCTACAAGAGGCGATGATGGCCATTATGACTAGGTTGGACCAATCCGATGCTAACTTTCAGACTTTCTCCGATAATATGGATGGTCGCCTTATAGCCATGGAGGGGCGCTTGGAGACCTCCGACAGGTCGGTCCAAGACCTCGTTGGGCGGTTAGATAGGATGTCACACGGGGACCCTCCAGGGGCGGCCCAAGGCCCACCCGCACCTCCTCCCGCGGTGGCCCAAGTCCAACCCGATCCCATGGCCCAAGTCCAGGCCGCTCCCGCGGCCCAAAACCAGCCACCACAGGCTCCTCCACCCGCCCTTCCTCGGGTTCCCCAACTACCGCACCGTGACCTTGGTCTCGAGGACTACGGTTCCGACAATGCCTATGAGGGATATGGTCAACACCGTCGTGGTTTTCATCCACAACGAGATGAGGATGATGATAGGGTCCTTAAGACCGTGCGAGCGGACCCTCCCGCTTTTTACGGGTCTTTGGATCCGAAAGTCTACCTAGATTGGGAGTTCGGCATGGACCGTTACTTTGAGGGGTATGATATGTCGGAGCGTCGAAGGGTCCGATTCACCACCATGAAACTCATGGGGCAGGCACAAACCTATTGGAAGAATGTGGAGAGCCTGCTACTTCAGCGGTTAGTACCCCCGATCGACACATGGGCCGAGATGAAGAATAAACTTCAGCAAAAGTACCTTCCTCCCACATACCGCCAGCGACTCATCGATAGGTGGCAAAGTCTTAGCCAGGGAGACCGGTCCGTCTCCGAATACATCGCGGAGTTTGATGAGTACTTTCTACGATGTGGTGTCACGGAGGAGAGTACCATGCCCGTGTCCCGCTTTCGACGTGGTTTGCGGCCACACTACCAGTATGAGCTTTTCTGCCGCAATGCCAAGACGTTGGAAGAGGCATACCAGGTTGCTCTCGAGATGGAGCAATTTGAGGGAGAGTTCGAGTCTAGCCATCGGTTGGGCCCCACCCCTCTCCGTAGTACCGAGCCCCGTCACTCCATAGGCCCACATCAGCGGCCTCCCATGGCTCGATCTCAGGAGCCCACCCGTCAGGAGCACCTCGCTCCACGGCCTCGCCCTCCTCCACCCCGGGATCTATTCCCACCCCAACCACCGGCACCCATTGCCCGTTCCCCGGCTCCTATAGCCCGTCCTCTGGCACCGGCACCCCCTCCACTATTGTCCAAAGCACCTACATCTCCCCCATTACTGCCTACACCCCCTACCCGACGGGATGATAAGGGTAAGGCCCCTTTTATAGGAGAGAGTAGTCGGTCGAGAGTGCAGTGTTTCCACTGTCATGGGTTTGACCACATTGCCAGCGAGTGTCCCGCTCGCACCACCCTAGCCTTAGGTGTTGGAGGATCCGTACCTCCCGAGCCTGAGTGTGTTGATTACGAGGCCGATGAGGCACTAGCCGAGGAGTACTATGCCTTGGGAGGGGAAGAGCAGGACGGCTCTCCTGCCGCCCAGGATGCAGCCACCTAGTGGGCTTGATGCTACCACCTTCGTCTAGAGTCATGCATAAGTCGGTGTGTTTTCCTTGTGTGGTTTGTTTTGAGTGGTGTGTTTTGAGTCGATTGTTTGTGTGGTTTGCATACGTGTGTGTATTGCATGGTAAGTCTGCATGAGTCTTGTGCAAGCTCGTTGTCGGTCTCTTATGAGTAAGAGGCGAGTGGACTCACTTGATGAGTATGGGATCGGTTCCACATCTATACCCGGATCAGTCACCTATAGGGACTCAGCGGTGATTCCTAGTGAGTCTTCGAGCTGTTTTCTTCCCTTTTGAGAGTGCCCCTTCGGAGTGACCACCTTTAGCCCATAGCAGTTCGCATATCGAGTATATATGGAATGAGCAGGTGACGATCACTTGGAGCGGAGCATACCCGCGCTACTTGGCACGGTGACGGATCCGCCGGAGTACTCGAGCATCCCTACCCCTACTCGACGGGGTCGAGTTCCTCCCACCCGGGGAGAATTGATGGGGCATCAGAGGTGATTTCCTTACACGGGTGGAGTGTATTTGTGTGTTATGGCTTGTATGAGATTGTAATTGTGTCATTTCTTTCATTTGGGCTCCTTGTAAGGCTTATATCAAGCCAATGGGCCATTTGTAATGTAGAGTCCATGGCTAGGTTGCCATTAGTAGAGTCCATTAGGAGCTTATTCCATATTGGGTCTTAAGGCCATCATTATGGACCTTAATAGCCACTTAGGCCCAAATAGGCTTCTCTCTCTCATGGGCCACCAAGGGTGGAAGAGTCTAGCATGGTTAGTGGGCTTGTAACATGGCATTTGACCACACTTGGCCCAAGGGAGGCCCATGAAGGGGGCGCCCCCTTCTTTGGCTCTATTAGGCTAGTTAGGTGTGATTTAGGTGAGGTTGGAATGGAATTAGTCCAAGTTTGAATTGGAATGGTCAAGATAGATTAAAAAATTGTATTTGGTGTGTTATTCACACTTCATCTCAGCCATTCAATCCCCAACCCTTGATCCAAGGGTCCATATTAGATTTGATTGGAGTCATATATAACCATGTATTTTCATGAGAAAATCAATGAAAAATCAGAATTTTGTTGAATGCCTTGAGTGAATTTCGTCCTCCTCCCCCTCTCCCTCTGGTTTCTTCATCCCAACCTCCATTTCTAGAGTGTTTCTATCTCCCTACATCTCCTCTCAACCTCCGGTGATCGTCTGTGCCGCCGCCGCCGCCGTTCGTGCCGCCTTCGAGCCGCCATGGGATCGTCTTCAGTTTTCTGTCCTACTGGACAGAGGTGTAGTTTGTGAATTCCTGAAGACATCCAAGAGCTCAGATCGATTTGAAATTTTGAGGGTTGGTTCCTATCTTATAGCCCATTCTCCACAAAAAAATCCAGGTTCAAATGCCACCGTTTCATATCTTTACCATTTCGTTCAACTCTCAATCTCAGATCTGTTCTGTCACTATCTACAGTGACAGTAGCCCTGAGTTTCATGTCTTAGGTCCACTTTTGGATTTATTTTGGTTCGCCCAATTTTACTGGAGGTTACACCCATCCACCCCTTCATCCACAAGTTTTCTCAATTTTTGGTTCGTCCATTTCATATTTTCTAAAAATCATTCTCAGTCCCAGCTACAGTTCTATCCCCCTGATCCCAGATCCGACCTTCGTCCACTAAACAAATCTCATAAAATCATAGATACATCCAAACGGTCTAAACCAATATCTCTATCTTCCCAGCTCAAATTCCAACAATTTTGCTGAAGAACACAATCCCTGATTCGAACGTCTCCCTTGCGGTCAAAGGCAATCAACAGGGAAGTTGTCTGCAGATCTGAGTCTTCGGTTACTGTACAATAGGAGATTGAAAATTCCATAAGTCAAGATCCGAGCAGATCCAGGCCAGATCTTTGGGCCTAGGTTGAAGAACTTCAAGCTAGCTTTCCAACGGCGCCAGTCTCGTGTCGATCCGACATCGGGGCTGATCGCAGCGTCCATTCTCGTCGGAGCGCGCGCAGCAAAACAGCAACCACCAGTCCGTGGACAGCAAACCCGATGGGTGCCGATCGGAACCGCCCGACCTCCGGGCGACGTCCCAGCGTGCCGCCAGCCTGGGGATCGCTTCCATAAGTGTCCCCACCACAGTGGTGCCACCGGGTCCCACACGGCCCCTCCGGACAGCACGTGGGCCCCACCGTCACTAGTTCGGGTGCTGCCAAAGCTACGCGGAAAGCCGCCCGTCAACCCGAAATCGGTCCTCCCGGGCCCCGTTGTGTCACCCTTTACCTCCCTGCGTGGAGTGGGCATATTTCTATTGCTGTAATATTCATGTATTAACTGTCCCGGGAGCACGAGTTCGGCCGGGCCCGTCGTCCCCACGCCGAGCGCGTGGAGGTATCGCATTCGCTCCCTTACTTGGCATTTTGCTTAATTTTCATATATACTTGCTTATGCCACTGCTAGAGAGCATGATAGGGTAATTAGCTCACTTTCTATTTATATCACCGCTGCTGCGAGAGAGAGCGTTACAGTCCCGTGACCCGATCCGGGCACAAGTGAGAGCCGACCACCCTAGCTCACAGCCGGTTTCTCAACCGCACACATCCGACGCTTCCCTCGTTAAGGGACGATCGCGAGCTTGTCGTGTCCGTGGTCCCGTCCCGCATCAGATGTAGGCCATTTTTTGAGCTTACTAAGCCGGGGGTCAAGTTCAATTGGGATGACAAGTGTCAGGCAGCCTTTGACGGATTGAAGGATTATCTGGCCAATCCTCCTGTCCTGAGGCCGCCAATTCCAGGCAAACCGCTTATCCTCTATATTTCTGTCCTGGATGACTCCGTAGGTGCTGTCTTAGCTCAAGTAGATGAAGAAGGTAAAGGGAGGGCAGCATGCTACTTGTCTAAACTTCTCAACCCTTGTGAGCAGAGGTACTCAACCATGGAGAAGACTTGCGCTGCTTTAGTCTGAGTAGTTCAGAAGTTAAAACACTATTTCTTAGCTCACGAGGTTCACCTCATTGCTTGCATGAATCCGATTAAATTCCTTCTTGAAAAATCTGTTCTCACTGATCGATTAGCACGCTGAAAAAGTTTTCCTTCACAGTTCGACATCACTTACATTCAGCAGAAAGCAATCAAAGGCTACGCCATTGCCGAACATCTTGCTCACCACTCTCTCCCTCGATTTGATCCTGTCAATTCAGAGTTCCCAGATGAAGAACTAATGTCCATTAATCAACCCCATGATCCTATGTGGACGTTACATTTTGATGGAGCCTCTAAACTCCCAAGGAAGAGGGATCGGCATGGTTCTTTTAACGTCAGAAGGGGTCACCATCCCATTTGCTGCTCAACTCACCTTCCCTGTCACAAATAACATAGCTGAGTATGAGGCTCTTTTGGCCGGCCTTCAAACCGCTCATAGATATGGTGTTACCCAATTATGAATTGTTGGTGATAGTCAGCTCATTCTGCACCAAGTGCTTGTCAAGTGCCGCACTATCAATCCTAAGCTCAAGCCCTACCAGGAACTTGCTTCAGCTTATGCCAAACTCTTTACAAAATTGGTCTTCGTCCACGTCCCTCGAAGCCAGAACATCCTAGCCGATGCTCTTGCATCTTTGGCCTCTGCTCTAGTCTTCCCTCCTGAGCGTGATTTTCATGTTCCTCTCATTCATCAGCGTGACACTCCAGCAATTAAGGATCGTGCATTCCTCGACATTAGGGATAAGGTGCTCGAGAAGGTCAGGCGGAGTGAAGCTCTTAAAGGCAAAGAGGTCATGTTATTAGATTGGGAAGAAGAATTAGCTGATGAAGAGAAACCTTGGTATTATGAGATTGCCAGATATTTCAATAATCAATCCTATCCCGAAGAAGCCACTGTAGAAGAGAGGAAAGCAATCAGAAGAGTGGCTCAACGTTATGTTTTGGTTGGAGGTGTGCTCTATAGAAGAGGGCTCACAGGTGTTTTATTAAGATGTCTTGACGATGATGAATCTTGGAAAGTTGTGGAAGAGGCTCATTCAGGAGTGTGTGGTGGTCATGTGAATAGCCAGATGTTAGCTAAGAAGATCCTTAGGCTAGGTTTCTATTGGCCAACTCTAGAAGAGGATTGCTCCATTTATGTTCGAAGGTGTGTTAAGTGCCAACTGCACGTCGACAAAATTCATTCTCCTGCTTCTTCACTCCATCCTATGTCCTCCCCATGGCCTTTTTCCATGTGGGCTTTTGATATCATTGGACCTCTTGGTGATTCGAACCTCCTGACCAAGCAAAAGTCGTTCATCCTGACGGCCACGGAATACTTCACCAAGTGGGCGGAAGCGGAAGCATTCGTGGAGATCAAAGCCTCAACTGCCTGCAAGTTCATAATGAAGAACATCATCGCAAGGTTCGACATCCCGAATACCATCGTCACCGACAATGGGCCTCAATTCATCTCCCAAGAGCTTAAGGATCTCTGCAACAGGTATAACATTGCATTGCATCATTCTTCTCCCTATTATCCGCAGGGCAATGGCCAGGCAGAAGCCACTAATAAAACTTTAATCAAAATCGTTAAAAAGACGTGTGAGGCTAATAAATTTTTGGATTGGCCAGACAAGCTGGTTGAAGCTCTCTGGGCCTATCGCGCTTCCATTCATACCCCTACTGGGCAAACCCCTTTCGCCCTTACTTATGGAATGGAGGCGGTAGTCCCTTATGAGATTCTCTTTCCATCTCTGCGAATACAATTGGATAAGGAACTCTCTATTGATGAGCGTCGTGATTCACTCCTTGCCCAGTTGGAACTCCTAGATGAGAAGCGTCTGGTTGCCGCTGAGCATGCGCGCGCTTATCAAAACAGGCTTTCACGTTTTTATCAAAAGAAAGTAATTGAGAGAAAATTCAAAATCGGTGAGATGATAATCAAGAGAATCTTCGTAAAACCTGGTGGGCCCCGCTCAAAACTCCAACCAAACTGGGAAGGACCATTCGTCATAAAAGATGTTTATCCTGGCAATGCATATAAACTAATTAATGCTGAAGGACAAGAGCTAACTCATCCTTGGAATGGTCTGTACCTTAAGAAATACTATCCCTAATCCAACAAAAAAAAATAGAAATTTTTAAAATCTATCAAAAAATAGAAATATTCCAAAATCCAAAAAAATATAGAAAAGAATAAAATTTTCAAAATGGTTGTCATGATTGCGAGGACGCAAGGTCTGAAAGGTTAAAATTCAGTATTCATTCATCAGTCTTGTTAACTAAAATGGGGTCGACACCCACACACACTACACGCTTACCCTTGAACTCAAGCGGTGCAAAATCCGATGGAAAGTCAAAACCTGACTAAAGGTGAAGACAATACCCATTCTTTTCCTCTTCGGCCCATAAGGGAGGAAGGAAGGTCTCGGGGTAGACCCGCCAAGCCTATCCGCCACCCTAGTAGGTGGAAGTCAGGGCCTAAAAGGGAACAAAATGCCACAAATGCCAAGTACAATTAGGTTTTTTTTTTTATCAATGCAAATCAGTTCCAAAGTGAAAGTCAAATTGAGAAAAGAAAAGCATGACAAGAGGGCAAAGTCCCCGCAAGGAAAACCTTGGGCGTATGCATGCAATACAAAAGAGGTAAAAGGCAATAAAATTTCCCTATGCTAAAGACCGAACCCCAACAGGCATAGGGTAGGGGAGGTAGTTTTACCTTGAGCTTTTCAGAATCCTTTATGGGCTTCCTTATATATTCTTCCATCTCTTTCTTTGTGGTAAGTCATAAACCAGCAGAATGGTCCAGACCGACCTAGGAGATTGCATCGGGCGAGATCTTGTGTATAAGTTTAACCACTGACACGTCGACTCCCTTTTGATTAATCAAGAAAGGTCAATGAATCCTCAATGATGACCGTGTAGGACCCAGTGCCCTAGTAGCTTTGTCAACCTAATGCTGCAAATAGGAAAATTAATGCCTTTGAATTAGGCGCCTTTTCTGAAATTAACGCCTGTGGAGAAGGTCGTCCTTTTTTAAATAACGCCCTTGTGTGGGTCGTCTTTTCGCCGTCACCTAGGGCGTCTTTTATTTGAATAACGACCTAATCTAAGGTGCGTCTTTTGAAAAATAAAAGAAAAAATATATATAAGGAAAAGAAAAGAAAAGAGGAAATGGGGTTTATTCTTCATGTGCGTGCTTGCATTATTGCATAGGGCATCTTGATTATTGTTTGCATACGTGTGCTTGCGTGTTGCATCTCCCTTTATTGGTTATTTCATTTGCCTTATTCGATTAAAGGCTTGGCCCCTTGACCCGCTATCCAGGTCAAAAGTAAAGGCACCCCTTGCTTATTGAGCAAGGGGCCAAGTCGAACAGATGAATTAACATGTTTATTCAAGTGTGAACCACAGCTGCAGGTACAGGGCAGAGTAAGGTAAAACAAAGAACGTGGAAAAGAAGCAAAATACACAACCACAAGTACACAACTACACAAGTGCTCAGGTAACAAAAAAATGTCAATCTCATATATCTATATATCATGAATATCTGAGTACAGGTGTGAGGGTGGAGGAGTACAAGTAAGTCTCTCAGCTCTCGCCTCCACCCTCCTCTCTCCTACTCTCTACCTCGTCCTCGCCATCTCGAGGAGGCGCTGGTGGAGGAGGCATGGGCCCCCGAGAAGAAGCTGGAACTCTAACCTGGCCCCCTGCCTCGCTCCTCTCTCGAAGAGAAGAACCCACCACAAAGGTGGAGCTGGTGAAGGAGTACCCCGCAGCACGTGCTCGCTCACGCCCTCGCTGGAGACGCTCCTCAGCAACTCGTAGCCGCTCCTGAGAAAGGACCAGCTGGGTCCTCGAGTCTGCCAGCTCACGCTCACATGCTGCCACCTGCTCCTGGTACTGGGCATGCTCTGACTGCTGTAGCTCGTGGTGACGGGCACGGTCCGCCAGGTGCTCCTCCCGCTCTCGAGCGCACTCTCGTCGCTCCAGCTCGAGGGCAACCCGCAACTCTGCCACGTCCTGAGGCAGCTCCTCCCGTCACCTCAGGGACCGCTCCAGCTCTGTAATCCGCTGCTCGCGGATCGCCAGCTCTGTCCCGGCCAGGGCAGTCGGGTACGTGCCGCCTGTAACTGTCTGGTCTGCAAACAGGTAAACAAATCATCAGTTCCACAGTTCAATAATTCATTAAATAAGCAATACATGACAGAAAGTAAATCACTCACCTGGGCAGTCATCACCTGCTGTCCCTCGCAGACGCAAGTGAGAGCGGCTCGAAGCTCCTCAGTCTGAAAAGAAATGAATTTCATCAGTGCACCTTAAAATATATAATCAATAATTGAATGAGGTTTGAGTTTTAGAATTTACCCGTGAGGCGAGGTCGCGCTCTGCAGCCTCGGCCCGTGTGACCACTCCCGCTAGCTGCTCTGCTAGTGCGGTCACCTCTGCATTGGGTCCCCTCGAGCTGGAGGCTTCCCCTGCATCTCTCCCTACGGCTCCCTGCTGGGCACGCTGCATTTATTGAAATTGTCAGTGGCTAATCATCAATAATTCAACAAAAATTCATTTGCATATAGAAATAATTTAAACACTCACCAGGGTCTCGAGGTCGGCCCGTGTGGCAGCTAGCTGGTCCTCCAGGCTGTGTAGATGGGCCTGGGCATCTATCGCCGCTATGTCCCGTACATCCTGCATTCATTACATGTTAGTCACATGATAGAAACATAAGCATTTGCATTTAATTTAGAAATAGTTGCATTCATACATACCCCTAGGACCCTCATCTGGGGTCGGCCGGCGTAAACCTCCCAGTAGCGCCGGAGGTACTCAGAGCTGTCAGTCGCCTGGGAGGTGACTCGGGTCCCGCCTCGCCGCCAGTCGGCGTACTGGTCCTCGAACCGCACTCTCCTGTCGATCACCTTCGTGCGACCGCGCGTCTTCTTCCTGATCCCTCGTGGCTCCCCGACCTCTATCCACTCCTGGTGTAGGCCCAGGGTCCTCATCACCAACCTAAGCCGTAACGGCTCGATCTCGCTCAAGCAGTGAACCCAAAGCTCATGCTCAAAGCGAGGTCGCCCTGCTACGACCCATGGCTGGCCCTCGTCAGTCATCCCCTCGTAAGGCCTCCATCGCACCTGCATCCATGAACATGCATGTCATCTCATCATACTCATAATAAATTCAAATAAACAAAAAAAAATGCAACATTCATACCAGCGAGGGAGGGAAGTCTCGGAACTCTCTCCGTAGCACCCACAACTCGTAGCCGAGTGGGGCGCCGAAAACCACTGGCAGCCAGCGCCGTGCTAGAGGGAAAGTACCCTCACCTCCTAGCCGTGGGTCGGCACGCCCCATGGGCATGTACAGATGGCTCCAAACCTGCATCCATGCATTGCATTAGTGAGGCATTCACATGCATAAAAAGAAGAAAAGAAGGGAAAATATATAAGTGCATACCTGAAGAAAAGGTGAGAAGCCACTGACGGTCGTCTCTCGTCCTCTCCCTGTGGGCAGGTCGGCTAGTAAGTGCGCCAGCAGTGCCGCTCCCCAGGCATATCTGCCAACTCCCTCTAAATCCTCGAGGATCCCTAGGAATCGGCAGTTGATGACGTCGCCCTTCGTGCCGAGCAATAGTCTCCCGAGCAGTAGCAGTAGGAACCTCCTCAAGTCTCGGTCTGCTCTCTGCCTGTCAGCTGGGTCCTGGCAATAGACTGCCCTAGCCCCATCGATCAATCTCTGTGAGAACTGCTCTAAGGACTCCCCTGACCTATGCCTAGCATCCCCTAAGCCCATCACTATAGTCAGGTCGGTGCGGAAGATAGTCCTACACTCGCTAGGTGTCTCGTAGACCATATCTAGCCCTAGCAGCCTCTGGGCAAGCTCGGTATAGTCTGGTAAGGTGATCCCGCTCACTGCCTCCCCGTCTACCCTAAGTCCAGTAATCCTAGCCACATCCTCTAGGGTAGGAACCATATGCCCCCAAGGCATCAGGAATGCCCGACTAATCCTATCCCATCTCTCCCTCAGAATCTGGATAAGTGGTAGGCCAGGTCTGACTGGCTCTATGCTAAGGAAGGCCCCAAACCACATGGCATCTACCCTGGCTCTCTGGAACTCGGGGAGGCCGTAATATGCTGCTCGGACCATGACCCAGGAGATCCGTGTCCTCATCAACCCCTGCACGCATAAAGAAAGAAATTTTGGTTTAATTGTTCAATTATTCTTATTGAAATTCACTTAATTGCCTTGGTTTGAGAAGTTAATGTTTGATGTAATTAACGACCTACCCTAGGTCGTTGTTTATCTAAGAAACGCCTCGGTGGGAGGCGTGGTTTTGAGGTTAATTTCTAAATTCCTAAAAGGTTTTTCAATTGATGCCCGTCCCAGGGTCGTCATTTCATTAAGTAACGCCTCTGAATGGGACGTTTTTCTTAAAATGGATTTTGGGTTTTAATAATTTATTCTGGAATTAATGAAATGGACGACCATCCCTTTGGTCGTTCTCTGTTTAATTGACACCCCGATGGGGGGCGTTGTTTTCCAGGGTTTTGAAAATAAAATAAAAAAAATAGCATGCGATATAAATCATGAAAATATATATATATATAATTGAACAAATGCACGGAATTAACAGCATGATTGATATGGAAAAATGATAATTTAAATGGACGACGTGCTCTAGGGCGTGTTTTCATGATGATAATTATTTTTCAGAAAATAAAATGAATTCACGACCCAAGGTCGGGCGTCTTCTTTTTAATCCGCGACACCCCTGGGGGCGTCTTCTTTCTGAGTTGCAGGTTTTCTAGTTCGAGGGCTATGGAAATTGAGGTAAAAATGAAAATAAATTTGAAAAAAAATGGAAATTGGGTTGGGGGCCTACCTTGTGGCGTTTGGGTTCTTCCCGTGGAGGGCGTGGCTGGCGAGGCCGCCGGAGTTGGCCGGGGCGAGGAGCGGCCGCCGCCGTGGCCGGTGGCTCATCACCGTCTTCGTGATCGCCGTCACCACCCTCCTCCTCACCGCCGTCTTCTCCTTCTATGTTGCCCTCTTCGTCTTCGCCATCATCATCTTCTTCTTCTTCGCCTTGTCCTCCAGCCTCGTCACCAGCTGTCGCCGTCGGAGCCTCCTCGACCGCCGGAGCCTCCTAGGCCGCCGCGGGGGGAGCGTCCTCGTGGGCATCTTCGCCCAAGTCCACGACCACCGATGCGGCCACCCTCTGCCGCTTGAGTCCACCGGCCATGGCTAGGGTGTAGAAGAGAGAGAGATAGAGAGAGAGAATGAGAGATGGGGTTGGGTTCGGTTAGGGTTGCAGTAGGAGAGAAGAGAGAAAGAGGGAAAGAGGACGAAGGAAGAATAAGAAAGGAGGGAAAGTTAAGTCGAACGGTCAAAAAGAATTAACGACTTAAGGAAGGCCGTGTCTTATGGAATTAATGACTGAAACCAGGGCGTTTCTTAATAATTGACGACATTGCTTAAGGCGTTATTTTTGTTTGCATGTGGAATGATAACCGTCGTCAGACGCATTCAATAGGGATTGATTGATGTGATGGGAGTGATGATTACTGTTTCTGAGTAATGACTATTCTTGAGGCATTATTTATATAAAACGTGGCTTTGCTGAAGGCGTTACTTTTGGAATTTCAACGATATCTTTTTGGGAATATAAATCGAATTAACGCCTTGTCTTAAGACGTTATTCAGTTAATGCCCACGGGTGAAGGCGTCAATTATGAGAGATCAATCATTGAAGACGACGTATGCTGAGGTGTCATTTATGGAATTGACGACATGGGCTGGGTCGTTATTTGCAACAGAACCGCAGGTTATTGGAAGATTTGATCAGAATCATTGTGTTATGGCTCAATCAGAATATTATTGTTAGGGTGCTTGGCCCGGATACAGAGGGGGGGTGAATGAATCCTTCTACGAATAATGGCCAAATTTAAAAAACGGATGCTAGATAAGGAAACAGAATAGAACCAATTCTATTCTACTCAAATACAAACCCATTGAGCGCACCTATTCAAGCATCTAGCGGAAGCAAACCAAACAATCAAGCCACTGCTCAAAAGATTTTTAGGTGGTTCGGTCCTTCAGACCTACATCCACCCCTCACTCCCAACCGGAGTGAGGCTTCACTAGCACACGCTAGAACCAAGCAGACTCAGTCTGTAAACAATTACTGCCACACAGCTTGACCAGGGGAACAACCTCCCCTCTTCCTCCCAACCGGAGGGAACCACTAGTGACACCAGTCACTAGCAAACCAGAGACGCAAGTCTCTCTTCCTCCAGACCGGAGGGTACACCTAGTCTTGCAACTCACAAGACTAGAACCGGAGGACCAATCCTCCCTTCCTCCAAAACTGGAGGGAACCTAGAGACCCAAGTCTCTCTTCCTCCAAACCGGAGGGAACCCACAAGTAGCTCCCAGCTACTTGCAACTGGAGATCAGATCTCCCTTCCTCCTAACCGGAGGGAACCCGACCTCAGACCAGAGGATCGAAAAGCACAGCAAACCAGAAAACAAAGAAAAGATAATAAACGAAAAATAGCTTCAGCAAACAGAAGCTGAAACACGAGATGCAAAATTTGGCTCTCAACGGAGCTGACTGGCCTGGATTTGATCCACGGTCCAGTAGACAGATCTTCAGGTAAGCTTCTTTCTTCTTCTCCACGAACTCTCTCATTCACTCTCTCTCTAACTTTCTTTCTCTTAAACTCTCTTCCTCTTTCACACGATCACTATCTCTCTCTCTTTTCTTTTTCTTCTTCTGCTGGATCGAGCTCTCTGTAACACTGCCTTTTCTTTCTTAGCTCTGATTGCCCTTCATCGGTGGGCGAAGGTTTTTCTTTATAGCCGCAGCAGATGGATAGGGCACTGAACGCGTGTGCCTCCCACGCTCGATCCTAGAACCTTCCTGCCACGTGCCCTCTTTGTATTTGTTCCTTCAGCATCGGATCATGTGCACCCAGACACTGGTGAATGTTCTTCCTCGGACCTGCAACGAGATAAGAGCCATTAATATTGAGTGTCATAAGAACTAGAACTGCATGAGGTTAGTGGACACGACAAGAGGTACTAAACAAAGAACGACACGAGATAAGGTGGTGACACAATGAACATTACTAAGAGAACTTTACGAGGTAGACAGAAAAACAACGCAAAGACACGAAGACAAGAACAGAAACCAACACTAAGTATGGTTTCAATACAAGAAAGACACGAGGACTAGGAAGAATAAAAACGACACGAAGATACAACAAGACAAATGACACGAAAGTGAAACAGGAAGCAACATGAAGTGCTGCGATGTCCTGTACGCACTAGAACAAACCCGACACGAAGAGACGAAAACAACACGAGGTGAAGACACAAGGAGACAACGACACGAGGTGTAGAAAACACGACACGAAGTTATGAGAGGAGAAGCGACACGGAGTGTGATCAATGTGATAAAGACACGAAGTCTAAATAACGAAAGATCAGCAAGAAGACAGAATACAAAGAAACAACACGAAGACAGAACAGTGATCAGCACGAGGTGTGATTTCAACATAAGAGAGACACGGACTGATAACGACACGAAGTCGAAACAGTAATTGACACGGGGTAACACGACACGAGATAAAAACAACACGAAGACAAAATTGACACATACTGAAAACAACACGAAGTCGAAACAGTAAGACCAAGATAAAGACGTCTCGAAGAACAACAGTAAGTGACACGAAGTGAACTTTGACAGAACCACACACTACACGGAGAATGATACGAAGACGATGAAAACAACACGAAGTAAAGATCAAATGACACGAAAATGTCACTGAATCAAAACAAACACTTCAGAGGAAAACGACACGAACTGTAGTGAAAACAACACAGACGCACGACCTGAAGGACAGTACACATAAACAACACGTGGTAAGAGAAGACGACACGGCGTGTTGGAAATACAAACAGTACTTAAACTATAGCGACACGAAGACAAACAGTTCAACACGAGGTGCTATATACAAACATGACGAAGTGCCAATCAACACGAATACAGTCCCTGAAAAATACCTGAAGTGAAATGAAGGTTCATTTTTCAACAAACATGTTCTTTGTTCATTTTCACAGAAAAATATTTTTGTTAAATTTTCACATAGACATAATTTTTGAAGACCACTAAGACTTATAGTGTTGTCATCATCAAAATATGTAAAGATTCAACAAGACTCAACAATCTCCCCCTTTTTGATGGATGGCAACACTATGAGTCTTGAGTCTTTGCAGAGAAGGAAAAAACACTAAATAGCCATTCGCAATGAATATCACAAACATTTTTCCTAATTTCTCCCCCTTTGACATCATCAAAAAAAATGAAAACAAGAAGAATGCAACAACGCAAATGATATGAGTTAAGTTAATTTGTCCAAGAGTCTGAGGGAGAAGGCCTCAAAAGGGCATCAAAATACAGAGCATAGACTTTTCAAGAAAAGTATCTGGCTTGTCTGCTAGAGGGGCCACGCGTCCTGCCTTGAGGTGGTCTCCCCCTTGGAGAAGCAGAAGAATGTTCTTGAGGTGGAGTTCTGCTGGAAGAGGCGTGACCAGGTGTTGAACCCAAGATAGACTGAAATTCCTTTAAATCATTTGATAGCTCAGCAAGCCAATACGCCACAGTGCTTCTGACATTTGCCACTTCAGAAATAATGTCGTCTTGGCGAACACTGACAGTTTCATATCTGTCAGTCAGAGTTGTCATTTCTGATATGAAGGCGACCAACTTATCATAGATTTGCTGAATGCCTGGACCTAGGGCACTTGAAGACTTCTTCAACAATTCTAAAGCTGTTCTGATCTCATAGCAATGATCTATTATGGTAGAAGACATTTTGAAAGAGGAAATATTAACATCATGTGACTCTCTCAGAGCTTTTGCAATTTTTGAACAAATCTCCTGTAATCCTTCCATCAAGGATTTGATTGCATCATCTGAAGCCCTTTTGTTTAGAAGGAATCGTCTCCATTCAGTGAGGAGAGATATCTCAAGCTTCAGTAATCTGGTATGTACCTGATTAATGTTGAGAGTGACAAATGTAAGCAGATCATCTAATTTCTTGTCTTGTTTTTGCATCTGCTGAGTCAGGTTTATGAGAAGCTCTTCAATGTTGGGCGCCCGAGTAGATTCAATGTTGGGTGCCTCTGCAGATAAGAGTCTAGGTGGACCTAGAGGTGTACCAAAAAATTCACTGCCAGGTGCAGTTCTCTCAGCTGCTTCCTCTTGTACTGGCATTTGACTGCTCTCAGCTGGGACCTGAACTTCATCTTCAGCTTGAGTTTCTTTCTGAGGGAATACATCTTCAGGTTCCTCTTCTTCACTTGAAGATTCTGTATCTAGTTCTATGACAGGAGCCTTTCCTCTATCTTCCATGAGTTCCTGATCAGTAGATCTGTCAACAAAGGCCTGCTCAAGACTTTCAGATACGACCAAGTCGGTAGCCTCTTCCAAGCTTCGCTCAACAGTTTCCCTTAAAATTTCATTAACAAGAACAGCAAGATCTTGATCAGTACTGTCTTGCTCTTTAGCTGGCTGTTCTTCAGGCACTATTGCCTCTTCAGATGTCTTCCCAAACGAATCAAATAGCCCAGCAATGGTTGCATCTAGATCTGTTTGAATGCTTTCGTCAGACAATCTGATGTCCTCAGATGCAGCCTCAACTAGCCTCTGAAATGAGAAGGGTACTTCGATGGGTGCAGCTGGCAAGGTAGACACTGGTTGTTCAGCTGGTGTTTCCTGTTGAGCAATCTCAGAAACCAATTGCTCACCAGCTTGGGCTAAGACTTGAAATTCTTCTAAATGCTCCCCCTGAGATTGTGATTCCCTGGCCTTTTGGACCTTAGCTTGTCCCACCATAGAGGAGTCCTCTAACCCCAAAAATACTGAAACAAAGTTCATATTAAAAATGTTTCTGGCCTTCACTTCTGATGCGGCCTCTCCATCCAAGCAAATCTCAGAGTGCTTGAATATCTCAGTCAGATGGGCGGCATAGGGAAGATGTCTCTTGGATCCAATGCATCCCTTCATGACCGAAAAAATAATCTCTGGCAGACAAATCTTTACATTTTGAATCAGACAAAACAGTAGAAATCTCTGTGTGTCTGTAATTCTTCCTCTAGCCCCAGTCTGTGGGGTGATAATGGAAGCGATGACATTCTGAAGGAGCTTGTGAAGAGGAGGAAATGACGATGTCTGATAAGCTTTTAGCTTTAACTGCCCCTTATCATGAATATTACTGGGTTTACCAGTAATGACTGAGAAAGCTTCATGGAGACTGTATCGAAAGCTTCCCTCTACCTCCCCTTTATCTGGAACACCGAGGGCTTTGTGGAGGGACTCACATGTAACAGTTAACTCGACCCCTTTAACAGATGATAATAAGGCAGACTTGTCTCGGCTCAAGGACAAGTTATTATAAAATTCCATTACCGGCCTAGGGTAATAGACACGGTGATTTTCTAAGAAATCTCTCCACTCCTGAAACTCAAAGATTCTTAACAGTTCTGGGAACTTCGAGACCAAAGTTTCATCTCCGAAATCTATTAATCTAGGAGGAATGATTTTCCCACTTTCTACAAACACGGTAAACTGAGACATCCTGGTACCTTGTTCGGAAGATACTTCCGCAGCAGGTTCTGGCACAAGACATCTCTGTTGCTTAGATGAGGGCTCTTCAACAATTTCTTTTCCCTTCCTCTTCCTGTCACCCGGAGCTGCTGACCTTTGCTGATCCATCTGCCGGAACTTCCAGAGTATCAACTCTCTCTTGCAGGCTGCTATTGGACGCGATGCTAGACTGAAGAGAGGAATAGACCTCTGTGGGGGAAGAAGGTGAGCGGGAAGAGATGGAGATGGGTTTGAAGAAGACGCTCAAGGTGGAGCGGCACGAGGATGAATAGGAAGCGGCAAGGGGAAATAAAGGGTTTGAGGTTGAAGGCGTGAGAAACAAAAAAGGTGTTGTCGAGTAGCTTTTTACTCTTATCACACTTTTTCTGTAAATACCCAAAATACCCTTAGTTCTGATGTAACGCAGCTACACCATATTAAAGTTAGCCCTTCAATATGTGGACGGGTTATATTCTTCCAAAAACCAAGGTCAGTTAACTCAAGATATTAAATCAGCATAATCACAAAATTAGCTGTTAAAGTTGCTTAACCTAGAGAGAGACACGATTAAATTGCACCTTATGTTTGTCAAGCAACGAAATAACACAACAAAGTCAAGTAGATTTCATTTCTTCATTTAATGGACGAGAAGCCATACAGGGTCAATCAATTTGTTGAACACAAGGTAGAATAGTCCCTTTTTACACAAGGAGACATGTTTATCAGACACCAGAAACCCTGGTTACTCAGGACGAACTACCTTAATGCCAATGATATTTTTCTTTTGAGGATTTTTTCCTCCTTTTTTTTTTTAACATTTCTACACAGAGATAGCTAATTGTATCATGACAGAGACTCTGGACTTCATTGATCTAGAGTGTCTATTTCTCCACAAAAGCCATTGCTCTGCCACAAATAATGGCGTATTCCCTGGAAGCACTTCTCATGATTTTAGACAAAAAGAAATCTTACTTAACACAATTTTATCTCAGAGCTCTCTTTACATAAGTTTCAGTTAAGTCGTGATCCTCAATAAGTTTTTCTCATTTAACATGAAGTTTTATAATATGTTGACCAACACTTGAGAAGATAACTTAGAAGGATCAAGGACCAAATATAACCCCCAAACATTAAAATTCTTTATTAACAGGTGTAGATTGTTACACTTGATATAGGGTGGTTTAAGGTATACAGATCTTATCTGATAAGAGCAAGAAGACTGAAACCACAAATTCTTCGAGAGAGAATCTGAACCAATAGTGAGAGGTGAGAGATAATGAGGTGGCTGATTGAATAGAGAGAGATGAAATGAGATGAGCACCACTCCTATCAGCAAGCCAGCAAGTGAGAGATCACTCAAGACATTAGGCACTAAGGACATATCCAAATATAGTATTTTGAAGTAGTTCTGTCTCACATCCAGAGAAACTCTTGGGCAACAGACTGCAACCTCTTGAGATGACTGATCTTAAAACCACATTAACTGCATCGGCTGACAAAAATCTTCAGAAACCAAATAGCCTGACAAGCTCCTCTTCAGCCCACTCAAGGACATCTCACACACGACTCTTGGAAGTGTTAATTATTTAATGAATGCAGTGTTTGCCACGAAAGAATTATGCAACATACAGTTTTCAACCAGCATTCGCTTTCAGTTAAAGATTTCAGAAATTTCAGAGTGCATGTTTTAGAAAATAATGCAACTTGCAGATGATGAATGAATATGCAAGACCAGATTCAATATGCATGCACTAGATGAAACTAATAGCAAGATATGCAAGAATGCATCAAACCAGATATGCAGTAAGTTTCAAAATGGGACATGTAGAGTGATTACCTGAAAATTGTGAGAATGGGGTTTTCATTCTTGAGTGCCTTGGATCATTTCCCCTTTTATTCCAGTCCCAAGGCACACCTGCAAAACAAGGTTTATTTTGCACAAACAGGTACCCAGAAGTCTTGGGTCCTGTCATGACATTATCACTCCTAGCAGTTTTTCTTAGCACATTTTTAACTTGATAGCAAGGAGCAGTATTTTTCAGATCTGGGTTATGCACATTATTATGAGCATGAATTGTATGTGCATTAGCATGGAAATTTCTGTTATTTGCATGACCAAACTGTTTTCCATAATCAACACATTCAAAGTTTTTCCTTTTGAAAACCACTTTGTTCTTTCTAAGAGCATTTGTACTAGCAGAGATCTATACTTTTCAGAACTGAAATTTTTCCTTTGAGCATGCCAACAATCAATGGCCCTGTGGCCATACTTTCCACATTCAAAGCATGAGATAGAATTTCTTTTAAAAGAACCTGACCAGCATTCAGAGACCTTGTGACCAATTTTGTTGCAATTAAAACATATAATGTGCTGGTTCTTGTTAAAGACATGCTGATTTGCAAAGTGTTTTGTATGATATGAGCATGATTTTTCCTTACTACTTGCAAACCAACAATGAGCAGTAGTGTGTCCTACTTTATCACAATTAGAACATTTGACATTCCTTTTCTGACCAGACACAGATTTTCTAGCATGCTTGTTGTCATCTTTTTCCATCACAAAACAATTACTCATAAGATGTCCATACTTACCACAATAATGACATGAGCCACTTGATTTCTTTAAAACATGGCATTTATCTGATGAGTTCTTAGCATGCAGATTGTTCCTTTGAATTTTTGATGTTTTATGATTTTTATTTTGTTTTTCTGTTTTCTTAGCCTTGTACTGAGGTGGAGATGAGATAGAAGGCTTTTCCTGTTCAAAGGATTTGAGAAAGACAGTTTTCAGGTTGGCTCCATCAACCTTCCTCATGACTGGACTGTAACCCAGTCCTTCCTTGTTAAAGTTAATCTTTGTTCCCAGTATTTTCTGAACAATGGGCTGTTTGTCTTTTGATGTAGTGGCTACATTTGAAGTATTTACAAAGGATGTCATTACTTTGTTCTGCAAGGCCTTCTTATTGAGATTATTGTAGCCCAACCCTTCCTTTTTGACATTGACTTTTACACCTAGCAGCTTGTCTAGTTTTTCTGCCCATCAACAAATTTAGACAAGGAAGCTTTCAAATCCTGAATTTCATTTTCAAGAGATGCAATGTGTATTTCATAACTAGTGATCTCTTGTTCACTACAATTGACAGCTTCATTCAAAACCTTGTTAGCTGTTTTGTATTCTTCAATTTCCTTTCTTAGCTCATCTACCTCTTCAGTCTCGTTTGTACAGATAGCTTTCCCTTTTTCCAATGTGAGAAGTCTTTCAGACATGGCACTGTTTAACAGTTTTAATTTTTCAACTTCTTCTTTAAGCTTATCATTTTGAATTAACTCATTTATTAGAAGCTGATCTTCTGAGTTAACCATGGTTTCTCTCCTAGCTTCAAACTCCCTCAAATCCTTTTGTTGTTTTTCAAAATCTTTCTGTAATTCCACGTTCACAGATTTTATGGCATTAAATTTTTCAATCAGCAACTCATTCTCTCGTTTAAGTTTCTTTAGTTGTTCATCATTTTCTTTAGAGAGCTTTCTGAGGAAGTCATCTTCAGATTTTAAATTGTTCAGCTCAGAGTGAACACATTCAAGTTCCTTCTTCAGTTCTGCATTCTGGTTTTTATACATATGATTATCAGACAGACATGCATCATGAGATTTCTTCGTACTTGAACAATTTTTACATGGAGAGCTAGAACTATCTACCCGAATACTCTTTTTCAACTTTTTATACTATTTTCTTAACAATTCATGAGATTCAAATAGTTCAGCATATGCATTCTCCCAATCTTCTAAAGAGAAATTCTCGAAGATATTTACCTCATCATCATCATCTTCTTTAGTTTGATTGCTACCTTGATCGCTGGCACTTTGATTTCTTCTGTTGGCCATCATGCATCTGTCCACATCTATCTCCTGAGTTCGCTTCAGTGCATCCAAAATATCTTTAGCAGAACTGGATTCAAAGAAACATGAATGAAAAGCTCTATCAGTAGCTGCCTTCATTAACTTTATTGCTATCTGATTTTCTTCATGCATGGATTTGTGACTGTCAGTCCATTTGGACTTTTTCTAGGTAGTTCATGAGGACCATGTGAAATTACTTTCCACAGGTCTGGATTCACAGATTTAACATAATTCTTCAAAACAGCGAACCATGCATCAAAATGCGTACCACTGAAGATCGGTGGATGGGCCATGAGAACACACAGATTAACGCACAAGAATATTGATGCACTAAAAGGAAATAAACACCTAAGATTGCAAGATCGATCTGCAGGTCGCTGGACCTTGTAAGCAGACACCCGCTCTGATACCAACTGTTAGGGTGCTTGGCCCGGATACAGAGGGGGGGTGAATGAATCCTTCTACGAATAATGGCCAAATTTAAAAAACGGATGCTAGATAAGGAAACAGAATAGAACCAATTCTATTCTACTCAAATACAAACCCATTGAGCGCACCTATTCAAGCATCTAGCGGAAGCAAACCAAACAATCAAGCCACTGCTCAAAAGATTTTTAGGTGGTTCGGTCCTTTCGACCTACATCCACCCCTCACTCCCAACCGGAGTGAGGCTTCACTAGCACACGCTAGAACCAAGCAGACTCAGTCTGTAAACAATTGCTGCCACACAGCTTGACCAGGGGAACAACCTCCCCTCTTCCTCCCAACCGGAGGGAACCACTAGTGACACCAGTCACTAGCAAACCAGAGACGCAAGTCTCTCTTCCTCCAGACCGGAGGGTACACCTAGTCTTGCAACTCACAAGACTAGAACCGGAGGACCAATCCTCCCTTCCTCCAAAACTGGAGGGAACCTAGAGACCCAAGTCTCTCTTCCTCCAAACCGGAGGGAACCCACAAGTAGCTCCCAGCTACTTGCAACTGGAGATCAGATCTCCCTTCCTCCTAACCGGAGGGAACCCGACCTCAGACCAGAGGATCGAAAAGCACAGCAAACCAGAAAATAAAGAAAAGATAATAAACGAAAAATAGCTTCAGCAAACAGAAGCTGAAACACGAGATGCAAAATTTGGCTCTCAACGGAGCTGACTGGCCTGGATTTGATCCACGGTCCAGTAGACAGATCTTCAGGTAAGCTTCTTTCTTCTTCTCCACGAACTCTCTCATTCACTCTCTCTCTCTAACTTTCTTTCTCTTAAACTCTCTTCCTCTTTCACACGATCACTATCTCTCTCTCTTTTCTTTTTCTTCTTCTGCTGGATCGAGCTCTCTGTAACACTGCCTTTTCTTTCTTAGCTCTGATCGCCCTTCATCGGTGGGCGAAGGTTTTTCTTTATAGCCGCAGCAGATGGATAGGGCACTGAACGCGTGTGCCTCCCACGCTCGATCCTAGAACCTTCCTGCCACGTGCCCTCTTTGTATTTGTTCCTTCAGCATCGGATCATGTGCACCCAGACACTGGTGAATGTTCTTCCTCGGACCTGCAACGAGATAAGAGCCATTAATATTGAGTGTCATAAGAACTAGAACTGCATAAGGTTAGTGGACACGACAAGAGGTACTAAACAAAGAACGACACGAGATAAGGTGGTGACACAATGAACATTACTAAGAGAACTTTACGAGGTAGACAGAAAAACAACGCAAAGACACGAAGACAAGAACAGAAACCAACACTAAGTATGGTTTCAATACAAGAAAGACACGAGGACTGGGAAGAATAAAAACGACACGAAGATACAACAAGACAAATGACACGAAAGTGAAACAGGAAGCAACATGAAGTGCTGCGATGTCCTGTACGCACTAGAACAAACCCGACACGAAGAGACGAAAACAACACGAGGTGAAGACACAAGGAGACAACGACACGAGGTGTAGAAAACACGACACGAAGTTATGAGAGGAGAAGCGACACGGAGTGTGATCAATGTGATAAAGACACGAAGTCTAAATAACGAAAGATCAGCAAGAAGACAGAATACAAAGAAACAACACGAAGACAGAACAGTGATCAGCACGAGGTGTGATTTCAACATAAGAGAGACACGGACTGATAACGACACGAAGTCGAAATAGTAATTGACACGGGGTAACATTACACGAGATAAAAACGACACGAAGACAAAATTGACACATACTGAAAACAACATGAAGTTGAAACAGTAAGACCAAGATAAAGATGTCTCGAAGAACAATAGTAAGTGACACGAAGTGAACTTTGACAGAACCACACACTACACGGAGAATGATACGAAGACGATGAAAACAACACGAAGTACAGATCAAATGACACGAAAATGTCACTGAATCAAAACAAACACTTCAGAGGAAAATGACACGAACTGTAGTGAAAATAACACAGACGCACGACCTGAAGGACAGTACACATAAACAACACGTGGTAAGAGAAGACGACACGGCGTGTTGGAAATACAAACAGTACTTAAACTAAAGCGACACGAAGACAAACAGTTCAACACGAGGTGTTATATACAAACATGACGAAGTGCCAATCAACACGAATACAGTCCCTGAAAAATACCTGAAGTGAAATGAAGGTTCATTTTTCAATAAACATGTTCTTTGTTCATTTTCACAGAAAAATATTTTTGTTAAATTTTCACATAGACATAATTTTTGAAGACCACTAAGACTTATAGTGTTGTCATCATCAAAACATGTAAAGATTCAACAAGACTCAACAATTATCACTGATTTATTGGAAGAAATGATTACATTGCTTCAATGAGTCATTTTGGGCCTCAAGCTTCTTAAAGCTATTACATAAGACTTCCACTGATCTCTGTATTCTTCTAAGTTTTCCACAGGATGATGAGCCTTGTTGATTTTCCACAGAGCTTGGATAGTAGTGCACTCTTGATGTGAAACCGACCTTGGACCTATGTTGCAAGCATTCAAGTTTGAGCAGCGGACTCACACTAGCGAGCTCACCCGTATGGCACACACTAGGGCCCGAAGGCAACTAGGCGATGTTGGAGAGGGTCCGAGGTGGGACCATGAGGCTCCAAGGGTTGGCAAGCTTGGGGAGAACCCAAAATGGGCCTAGGATACCCAAATCATGGGCAGCCAACACACCAAGGGTGTGGGTTAAGTGGATTCACTCTCAACTCGCCCGCGGTGGTCACTCAATTTGGTGGCAATGTAGAATCGGACACTCTCTTACCGCCGACGGAGTAACTATAGCAATACTAAGCTAAGCAAGTGATTAGACCAGTAAGAGAGGGACCGAGGCTCACCTAGCCGGCGTGAAGACGCCGACTCCGGCCGGAGACGGGGGCGAGCGGGGAGGCGAGGGTATGTACCCGCACGCCGCATCGATTGAAGCTTCAAACCTGCGACTTAATAATTATATGAATTACACCCCATGCAAGGGGGGGGATATTGGGGTGGGGATTATGCTTAATACATCCAAAACTACCTCCACGCAGGGAGGGGCCTTCAGCCGGCCAAGCGGGGTGGAGAGATATGCAAAGATAACCGACTTCCCGAGCTTCGCCGATTCTGCCTAGCTTCTATATTTCTGGACAGAGGGTCGATGTCGATGCTGCCAATAATTCCACCGAGCTCAGAATCTGATGAGACTTGCTCCAAAAGCTTGCTAACAGGTTGAGGATGATGTCTGAATTTTGGCAGAAGCTCTGGAACTCAGGGCTGGTCGGGCCAGTGACTGGAACAGGTCAGTAGCTTCTTCCTCTGGCTGGTGCAGAACTGGTACATCAGGTTGCAGAAGGCACCACGGACGCTCCTGAACTCGAAATGAGATGAGCCTGGCGGTGACGTGATCTTCGTCGGAGTAGCTTCGAGCAGATATCGACGGGGCCCCAATCGGAGGTCAGAGAAGAATGAGGTAGGCGGATGAGCAGGGGCAGGTCAAACCTGGACCCACAGGGGGCAGACGACACACCCCGACGAAGAAAATAGTAACTGGAAGCTTCGGAGGCCAAATGAGATCCTTCTTCTTGGGGATGATAGCTAACTGGTAATAGTTTCAGCCCTCCAAAATTGGAGCTCCGATCCCTCACGAGCTGGCCGAGGTCAATAGTTGAACAGGAGCTCTGTCTATGGTTCGGACAGGAACAGTTTCCCAGCAGCAGATTGACAGCAATGCCACGACCGCTCCCGAACTCCAAATCGAGCGCCGTCAAAGCCGTTGGTTCGGCTGTCGAGTCTTCTACGCAGAAAAATTAATGGGGAAGCCAACTGATGCCAAGGTTGGCCGGTAACCTCAGATCACCGGTGAAGGGTCGCTGCAGACTATGGGAGGACAGAACGTATACTTCGGGGGAGAAAAATGATATCTCCCAGATTCGAATGCCAAATGGAGCTCCGCTTTTTGGGGATGAAAGAGGATTCAGAGAAGAAGAATTTTGATGAAGAAACCGAGCTCTGATTCTTGCTAGGTTGGTCGTGGTGAAACTTCCAAATGCTCTCTGGTCTTCAGCCTGGGGCAGATTGCACAGTCGCACAAGATCTGCTCCACCGCACAGCTCCGAGCTCGGATGGATGCGGGACCACCTCTGTTGGAAAGAGGACTCAAAGACGACTCCAACGATGTATGACGATGTGACACCTTCTGCAAGTCGCTGGACTTCTGCCACCTGTAACCTGCGAACTGTAGGTGGAAGGTGGTGGGAGAAATGGGGTAAATGGAAGTGGAAATGGGGGTGAATTGGTGTGGGAGTGACCCCTAGTTGTGAGGGGGCCTAGGAGGGGGTGTTATAAGGTGTGGGAGAGGGAGAATGGGGTCTGGAATGGGGTGTTTTCAGAGGGTGAGAGAGGAGCTACGAATTTGGGCTGTGAGGGAGGCACAAGTGGGTGGAGGGAATGTGAGTTTGAATTTTCTTTGATGGGGAGTGATCAATGTTGGTCTTGGGGATGGGAAGCGGTGTCTTGGGAAGGTGGAGGGAGGTTTGGGGAAGGGAAATGGGTAGTTGGGGGTTGGAAGGTGGAGTGGGGATTGGGTGGAGCTCTCTTGGGACTAGGGGGTGGAATAAAGAGGGTTATGGGGAAGGGGAGAGGTTTAAATGGGGTAGGTGGGAGATGGGGTGGTTGGGAAGGTGATTGAATGAGGGGAGGGGAGTTAATGAGAGGTAAATGGGGAGGAGAGAGAAAATTCCGAAAATTGGGGTGGAGGGAGAGAGAGAGAGATATATATATTTTGAGAGAGAAGGCTAGAGGGATTTGGAGTATATCTGGAATTCAATATTCATGCATAAGTTCTTACATATGAGGAGTGGGGTGGCCTATTTATAGGCACATGACTTTTTCACAAAGGACCCTAACAAAAGACACAATGACTAATAACCGAAGGGAAGGGGGGTGTCCATGGGCCCAGCCCAATGAGATGGGCCCAATAGCCTATCTAAACAACACAATGACTTAGGACATTGGTAGATAACCTACTAACCTAGGTACATGACTCAAATAAAGGGAAAATTACATGATTAAGACTCAAAGAAAAATACATGACTCGACTCACAAACACTTGAGGAACATAATGGCGCTTGCCGACGAACAATCCGAGTCTGGAGAAAATGTGGAGGGGCAAGGGATGCCCTCATCATACCCCCGGGGTGGGGAAAACTCGACCCCGTCGAGTATGGGTCCACCAGGGAAGTAGTATATCGAACTGCGGCTCTGGGCGATCCACGATCTCCATACTCAACCCGCGACCATAGTCGGGGAACGGCGCTTCAGCTCGACAAAGTGGCTCGGTCATACCCTCATGCTGGCGATGGGATCTTGCTTGCCTAGTATTGCCACTGTGTGCTCACGTCGGGCTCTCAGGCTATTTGTGGTGGCACTCCGAGGGTGTCTCTCACAAGGGTAGGCGTAAGCTCGAGACACTCACTAGGATCCACCGTGGTGCCCTAAGAGGGTGCTGGATCCGCCACATGAGAAATGGGGAGAATCCCAAAACCCTTTTGAAAGTTCAACCCATAAGCCGGGTTGCCAAAGCCACTCGGAACTTGGCAAGGTCCAAGTCCTCGTGCCCTCAATTTGGAGGTGACCCTAAAGTAGAGCCACTCCAAAGCCATCATCGCCAAGTTATCAACTTGGAATTCAAAGTGGTGCTTAGGAGTTTATGCTCGCTTCTTGTGAATCCCACCGCTTGTTGCTTGATACTTGCTTGAATGCATATGCCATGCACTATGATGCAATGTGAGTTGACAATGTATGGTATGAAAAGGTGGTCCAGGACAACCACATATAGACCTATCATGCATTGATGTTATGAAGATTTTGAAGGATTTGGGAGGACTGGGGCATCCATAGGTGTCCCTCTTACAAGTGAGTGTGATGAATGTTGGGGGACCCGGACACCCATGTAGGCTCCTAGCATACATAAGACCAATGGTGAATTGGTCAGGATCGTTACACCCAAATAGGGACCACTCATGCTTCCTACTTGACATGTGGGTGATGTGAATGAATGGACCCGTCTTTCTAATCATGCCAAGTGGTGTGTGGTGCCAAGTCTTATGCACTCCTATCCTAGAGATGACTTCTATGTGCATGGGTATGGGGTGGCCCTTGAGCTTCCACTCGTATGGATCAAATGGATCTAAGAAGGGGAAAATCATGGAGTGGGGCAACTCATCAATCCCAAGGTGTATGTTGCCGAAGGTCAAGGTTCCCATGGTGTAACCCGAGTCTAGGAAGGGAGGGGTTTGATTCAACATGGGTGGTAAGGGTAGGGTAAGGTGGGTGGGGAATAAGGTAAGTGGGTCACATGGAGATCTTGGTTCCCATAGGAAAGGGTCGAAGGGATCATGGTAAGGGTCACCTAGATAGGGGTACTCCATGTCCTCAAGATCCTCGAATGGTGAGTCATTCTCCTCAATAAGTGGGCCAAAGTTGCTAATGGGTTGACCGATCAAAGCACTTGGGATCTCAATGGTTGGGGAGTGGACTAGGATAGGTTCTTCCTCCATGGGAAGAAGGAGGATGATCTCACTAGTAACTTTGCCATTAGTGTAGATGGAAGTGATGGAGCCAATGGTTGGATATGCTAGGCTAATGGTGTTAGTCATGGACGGCCTCATGGCTAGCATATTGGTCAAGTGAATTTGCCAATGTAGGTAGTTCACTAAGTTTCCCAAATCTTCCACACAATAGGAAGTTTGATAAGTGACATGTGGCTGAATGGGAATGAGTTGGGATTGATATCCCATGGGTAGGTGGCATGGTTGTGAACTAGGAATGGTGAGACCTTTCTTGAGCCATTGGAGTATGGACTTATCTATGGTGAGGTTGGGTGTCTCTAGAGGAGCTAGGCTAAAGGTGCGTGAGTTGTTTGGCCTTTGGATTTCCTCTATGTTGGGAGGTGGATTCGGATGGGCATCCTTCTCCACTTGGGTGGGTGTGTGGGTTGCAACTTCTATTGCTAATGGAGTAGGGGGATCTATGGTGGGTGGTTTGGTGATAGCTAGCGTATGACACACTTGGGGTGGTGAACAAGCATGGGCTTGGGTTGGGATAGGAAGGGGAAGTAGAGGAGGCCTAGGTTGGGGAAAGATTGGTGTAGGAAGCAGGAGGTGGGTTGGGTGAGAGATTTTGGGTTGATTTATTTTGGGAGATGTGTCCCTTTTTGGGGATGATGGTGGGTTTGTGGTGGTGGTCAAGGGGGCTTGTGGGGTACGGGTTTGGTGAGGGGTTTTGGGTTTGGGGGTGGTGGCTATTATGGGCCTCGGTGGATGGGTGGACACGGGGTCCAATTGGGTTTGTGGACATATGGTTGTGGTGGGAGTTTGTAGGTAGGGTGCTGGTGTGGTGGTTGGGGTAGGATAGGTGGGAAGTGATGTGGAATGGGGAATTAGGGCCATGGGTTGGGTAGGTGGGGATGAAGGAGTTGAAGTGCTCCTTAGGTCTTGGTGATTTGAGTATGAGGGGAAAACATACCTAGCCCTAAGTTGTTCCTTCATGTCCCCCCATGTTGTGAGGGGAGCTTCCCTTCTAATTATCCTTAAGCCTTCAATTTGCATCCAATAAGTTTCGGCCCGTTTGGTAAGTTGGATTTTGGCAACCCATGCCTTTTCATCCTCGGACATAGGATACAAAGTGAAGTATTGGTCCATTGTAGCTTCCCAATCTAAATATTCTCTAGGAGAGGTTCCATCAAAGGTGGGAAGTGGGAAAGGGACCATCCTATCGTCCGTCCTTGGGGCGGGCCTATTTTCTCCAAGTTGGTTGAGTCGGCCCGATATGTTATCAAGCCGCTCATTGGCATAGGTCAAGGCTTTCATGAAGTAGTTGACATGGCCAGAGAAGTTATGGGTGTTAGTGGTAGGCATCTCTTGGTGGCTTGGACTTATGGAGTGGGCCGATTGGTAAGGTCGATATGAGGTGGCCATACTAGGGGACAAGAGTGATGCATTTGAAGACTCTAAATGCATAGACATGCCCTAGGACCAACTTGATAGAGACAAGTTGTGAACTTGCTCTGATACCACTTGATGTGAAACTGACCTTGGACCTATGTTGCAAGCATTCAAGTTTGAGCAGCGGACTCACACTAGCGAGCTCACCCGTATGGCACACACTAGGGCCCGAAGGCAACTAGGCGATGTTGGAGAAGGTCCGAGGTGGGACCATGAGGCTCCAAGGGTTGGCAAGCTTGGGGAGAACCTAAAATGGGCCTAGAATGCCCAAATCATGGGTGGCCAACACACCAAGGGTGTGGGTTAAGTGGATTCACTCTCAACTCGCCCGCGGTGGTCACTCAATTTGGTGGCAATGTAGAATCGGACACTCTCTTACCGCCGACGGAGTAACTATAGCAATACTAATCTAAGCAAGTGATTAGACCAGTAAGAGAGGGACCGAGGCTCACCTAGCTGGCGTGAAGACGCCGACTCCGGCCGGAGACGGGGGCGAGCGGGGAGGCGAGGGTATGTACCCGCACGCCGCGTCGATTGAAGCTTCAAACCTGCGACTTAATAATTATATGAACTACACCCTATGCAAGGGGGGGGATATTGGGGTGGGGATTATGCTTAATACATCCAAAACTACCTCCACGCAGGGAGGGGCCTTCAGCCGGCCAAGCGGGGTGGAGAGATATGCAAAGATAACCGACTTCCCGAGCTTCGCCGATTCTGCCTAGCTTCTGTATTTCTGGACAGAGGGTCGATGTCGATGCTGCCAATAATTCCACCGAGCTCAGAATCTGATGAGACTTGCGCCAAAAGCTTGCTAACAGGTTGAGGATGATGTCTGAATTTTGGCAGGAGCTCTGGAACTCAGGGCTGGTCGGGCCAGTGACTGGAACAGGTCAGCAGCTTCTTCCTCTGGCTGGTACAGAACTGGTACATCAGGTTGCAGAAGGCACCATGGACGCTCCTTAACTCCAAATGAGATGAGCCTAGCGGTGACGTGATCGTCGTCGGAGTAGCTTCGAGCAGGAATTGACGGAGCCCCAATCGGAGGTCAGAGAAGAACGAGGTAGCCGGATGAGCAGGGGCAGGTCAAACCTGGACCCACAGGGGGCAGACGACACACCCCGACGAAGAAAATGGTAACTGGAAGCTTCGGAGGCCGAATGAAGTTCTTCTTCTTGGAGATGATAGCTAACTGGTAATAGTTTCAGCCCTCCAAAATTGGCGCTCAGATCCCTCACGAGCTGGCCGAGGTCAACAGTTGAACAGGAGCTCTGTCTCTGGTTTGGACAGGAACCGTTTCCCAGCAGCAGATTGACAGCAATGCCACGACCGCTCCTGAACTCCAAATCGAGCGTTATCAAAGCCGTTGGTTCGACTGTCGAGTCTTCTACGCAGCAAAGTTAACGGGGAAGCCAACCGATGCCAAGGTTGGCCGGTAGCCTCAGATCACCGGTGAAGGGTCGCTGCAGACTGTGGGAGGACAGAACGTATACTTTGGGGGAGAAAAATGATATCTCCCAGATTCGAATGCCAAATGGAGCTCCGTTTTCTGGGGATGAAAGAGGATTCAGAGAAGAAGAATTTTTATGAAGAAACAGAGCTCTGATTCTTGCTAGGTTGGTCGTGGTGAAACTACCAAATGTTCTCTGGTCTTCAGCCTGGGGCAGATTGCACAGTCGCACAAGATCTGCTCCACCGCACAGCTCCGAGCTCGGATGGATGCGGGACCAGCTCTGTTGGAAAGAGGACTCAAAGACGATTCCAACGATGTATGAAGCACCTTCAGAAGCCTTAGGATGACGATGTGACACCTTCTGCAAGTCGCTGGACTTCTGCCACCTGTAACCTGCGAACTGTAGGTGGAAGGTGGTGGGAGAAATGGGGTAAATGGAAGTGGAAATGGGGGTGAATTGGTGTGGGAGTGACCCCTAGTTGTGAGGGGGCCTAGGAGGGGGTGTTCTAAGGTGTGGGAGAGGGAGAATGGGGTCTGGAATTGGGTGTTTTCAGAGGGTGAGAGAGGAGCTACGAATTTGGGCTGTGAGGGAGGCACAAGTGGGTGGAGGGAATGTGAGTTTGAATTTTCTTTGATGGGGAGTGATCAATATTGGTCTTGGGGATGGGAAGAGGTGTCTTGGGAAGGTGGAGGGAGGTTTGGGGAAGGGAAATGGATAGTTGGGGGTTGGAAGGTGGAGTGGGGATTGGGTGGAGCTCTCTTGGGACTAGGGGGTGGAATAAAGAGGGTTATGGGGAAGGGGAGAGGTTTAAATGGGGTAGGTGGGAGATGGGGTGGTTGGGAAGGTGATTGAATGAGGGGAGGGGAGTTAATGAGAGGTAAATGGGGAGGAGAGAGAAAATTCCGAAAATTGGGGTGGAGGGAGAGAGAGAGAGAGAGAGAGAGAGAGAGAGAGATATATATTGAGAAAGAAGGCTAGAGGGATTTGGAGTATATCTGGAATTCAATATTCATGCATAAGTTCTTACATATGAGGAGTGGGGTGGCCTATTTATAGGCACATGACTTTTTCACAAAGGACCCTAACAAAAGACACAATGACTAATAACCGAAGGGAAGGGGGGTGTCCATGGGCCCAGCCCAATGAGATGGGCCCAATAGCCTATCTAAACAACACAATGACTTAGGACATTGGTAGATAACCTACTAACCTAGGTACATGACTCAAATAAAGGGAAAATTACATGATTAAGACTCAAAGAAAAATACATGACTCGACTCACAAACACTTGAGGAACATAATGGCGCTTGCCGACGAACAATCCGAGTCCGGAGAAAATGTGGAGGGGCAAGGGATGCCCTCATCAACTCTTCTCCATCTTCATTGCTGCCGAGGTCACGTATCTTGATTGGAGGGAGATGAGATGGATCTTCAAGCATTTGTCGTGGATGCCCAAGTTGAGGAAGGCACCGATGTGAGTAATACAGAACGAATTCTGAAGCACCTATGAGTCGAAGGTCCGTACCGGGAGAGAATCGTGCGCGAAGTTCTTGAGTCTTGAGTATTCCCGGGGTGCAAGTAAAAAGGTTCTTTGGCATTACCTTGAGATGTTCTCTCCATTCCACTCTCTTTTTGATTTGAGGTATCCGGTTTATCACCCTATTGCTTATTCCTAATGAGCCGGTCATGTAAGAGAGTGGGCTTTTCGAGAAGATTCTAGAAGGTTGTTGGGTCTCCTCACATGGATCGAATTTGAAGTGGAGACCTACCCAACTTGAGAGTGCTAGCATGCATCCATAGATGGGTCTTCCCATTGCCGCCGAGGTAAGCCCGCTATAGAGATAGGCTAGAATTGCCGCTCCCGCTCTCTCTCCTTCCCATAGACTCGCTATTGCGCTTAATTGGGTTTCCTCCAAGAAGTCTTCCGTGGATGGAAATAGGATTGCTCCTGCCAAGCACACCATGAAAGCTTTTGCCACCCGCTCTATCTCTTCATCTTCTTTAGCTTGATCGGATCTCTTGTACACCCAAGAAGCAAGCTTTAAGAGATTGATTCCCTTGGAAGCTTTGATTTGGTTCACTAAGTTTGGGCTGGGAATTAGACTTGTTAGAAGCTCATGTGAAGAAATTGGTCTTGGCATGATGGCCATCTTTTCCTCTTCTCCTTGCTTCATTCTTTTTAAACCCAAGAGCATCTCTAGTTCTTCTAACAAGATTGAGGCTTCAAAAGTTGAGAATAGTAAGGTATGAGTGGAAGGGTGCCATATTTCAATTAGAGCTCCTATGGCAGCCCAATCAAGGTGAATCTGGTCATAGTGTTTGGCATGGGTGATTAGGCCTAAGAGGTGCCATCTCGCTAAGTAGAGCCTCATGTCTGAGGAGAACTTGGAGAGAAGAAGAGGCAGCCACTTAATCTTTGTGAATCTCCTGGCTCCTGGAACATTTGGATAATCCTGTAGGTAAAATAAAGGAACAGAGAGAAGGATGAGAATACAGAATAGAAGGACTATGAAGATATGAAAGATTGAAACAGGAAGAACAATTCCACATACCTGGTTCATGGCAATCCGACTGCTTATATGCCCATTGATTTCGGTTAGTCTGAGATTGGAACTCTTGGATCTTTTAATAGCTCTCTCCATCTTCGGTCTGCAAGTATAGCTTGAGCAGTCGCAGCACCTGTGACCAGACAGAGGATGCAGAAGAAGCAGGAATTCGATGAATGTGCTTTGATCGTAAGGAAGTTTCTTCCTTTTATAGAAATTTGGAGAGTTTAATGCCCATTCGGAGTTGCAGGTTGATTACCGTTAGGATTGGGCTTAGCTTTCGAGTCGGAGACGGAAGTGCGTTGTTAATTAACGTCCTCTCTTGGGGCGTCAATTGTTGAATTAACGACGTGACCGAGGTCATGTTTTATTTCGCGTCTCCAGGAGGGTTGTCTTCTTCTTGAACTCTCGGTGCATTTAACGCCTTGATGAAGGGCGTGTTTTATTTTTTAGACGCCTTGATGTCGGTCGTCTCTTATGAATTTGACGCCATGCACCGCAGTCGTTATTTTATTCCCTATGCTTTCATGAACTTAAGTGCTATCTTTTAATTGGAGCTGTTTTTGGTTAAGCACTTATGATCATATTTTTCTTTGCTTTGAGAGAACTAATGAACTTTTGAGTGCAGAAAATTGCAGAGTTCTAGGAGCATGGGTCACTCGTGGGAGTAACATCGCTCTGTTTCTTGTATTTCTTTCCTGTAATCATTGTTACTATATGGTATCTACGCTATTATAGCATATCAAGGACCTCGTGGTTCTAATGAATCTGGAATTTGAGTTCCCCTTCATCAAAAACAGTGATAATTCCAGGAGAGTCTTGATCACACGGATAGGCCGTTGAGTCATTAAAGGTCTGGGATGATGGTTCCACTTTCTGGGTTGATGCGCGGACAAACGGGCTTCGGCTTAGTGTCAGCTCAGAGATCTGGATTCTTGACCAAATCTAGATGGCTTAGCAATATTATCCTTGATTATTTTCTATTTTTTAGTTTGTTTTATCTTTTCCTTTTAGCCCAGCATGCATCATGTAGGACTTTGAGCTTCATGATGAAAATCTTCATATTATGGCAATAATGAAGGTCACTCGCTCTTGATTGAGTTGACATGAGATATTCCATTCCAAATTGAGTACTTTATTCTCTTTGAAGCCGCTCAGGCTAGTTCCTTGAAATTGTTCCTTTACTGGATCTTCATCTCAATTCCCTTTATTTTTCTACAAATCCACCTTGGTTGTAGCACGTCCACATTGGCTGGTAACCGCTCTCCAATGGTGTCTCCCCGTCGTGCCCACGTGCACATTTTATTTACTTAGTTTAGTCTCCTATATCCAACAAATCGATGCTTCCTTGGAATCACCCGGAGTTTGTTTCACTTTGAATCCTGGAAAGATTTCTAATGCTTAGTGTCTGAGGCGTGTCACATCACACCTTGGCATCTACTTATCAGTTCGTTCCACTTCATTACACTTTTACCTTCATTCCGTCTCACTGCCTTCCAAAGCAGACACCAAGGCGGGGCAGCTGTAGACACGCCAAAATTGACGTTTTGTTGTTTAAATCTCATGTCACTATGTTAACGCCCCCAAGTGAGCTTCAATATTTCTATAATATAAAGTTTTTCTATTTTTGTGTATTTTTGGTGATTTACGACTCGAATAGGGGCGTGTTTTAAATAGCGACCTAATCTGGGACGTGTTCTTAAGAAAGGACGACCATAGATAAGGGCGTCAATTCTTGGTGTTTTATGAGTCCCACCCTAATTGAAATCAATGATTAACGTCCTTCCCTAGGGCGTGTTTTTGTTTAACGCCTTTGCTTCAGGCGTCTCTTTTCATTTTTTAAATAAAGAAGGTTTTTATTACCAAAATTTAATCCAGGAAGTGACGCCTTAATCCCGGTCATGTTTTGAATTAACGCCCTTGAGCAGGTCGTCAATTCTGAATTGACGCCCTTTGGTAGGTCGTGTCTCACCCTTTCGTGTCCTGCTTAAACTCGCCTTTCCTGAAGAGTTCCCTGCCTTTCTTGATCACTTTGCTCGATCTGGGAACTAGAGTCCTTGCCGTTAACGACCACTGCCTATTCTTATCTTCCCAAATCTGTGTCTATCTGTGATCGAAACCCTATAAAAGAGTCCCCTGGTTGATCTCGCGCGAGGTTAGAGAGAGAGTTGTTGTTGTCACAGAGGTTATTGTGCGAGGTTAGAAGCAGGGCTGTTGTCACAGAGGTTTACGGGTGCTGGTGATCGATTTCTCTTCTACTTCCTCCTGCTGCCGCATTCGAAACAAAGTTTTTTCCCTCTACTGTTTACAGGAACAGCGGGGATCTTTGCCTCTCTCCATTATTGTCTGTTCATCTCATCATCGTATAGCCTCTTCTTGCATTAGTTTCATTGCATCTCTTCTCCTTTCCCTAATTCTCTAGGGGTTTTAAAAACAAACAAAAAGGTGCACACTTTATGCTCTCCTTTCATCATCATCTTTCATCTTTGGATTGATACTACACTCACGTTTGGCTGATCTCTTTGTCTTTTATTTGTTTGTTCTTTGTTCAAAGGTAATCAAAGAGGAAAACCCCCTTCATCGGCCAGCCGATAGAAGGAGGAGGAAGGAACTCACATCCATCCCGCGTCCTATCATCACCAGGTATTCACGATCATCTTTTCTTCTTATTGAGGTAACCCCTCTGGCGATCACCCTCCCTAGTAGCACCACGTGCTCTTTTACTCTCTTTTTTTTCATCATTATTCTTATGCTTATTCTTCTTATTGCTTATTATTCTTATTGCTTGTCTTAAAAGTGGATTATTTTCCATGATTCACACAGAGTTTCAAAAGGATCAGTCCGTCCAGATAAAGAGAAGAGAAAGGAGAATGAAGTTGATGTGCTGCCAGAAAATACGGCATCGGATCTGGATCTAAAGTGGTTCTACAGAAGCTACTGCACTTTCATTTGTTGTTACATTCTACTATTTTTCATTTCCAAACTTCTAATCATACCTTGGTGTATGTATCTGTGCAAAGGTTGCACATGCCCAGATTGTCTGAGCGTTCTTGTGCCTGTGTGTGTCCTGCTAGATTCCAGACCCAGAGCAGTTGGGGTTCGTACCCGTGTGTGTGTGCAGGTGTTGTCCTGCGTGTGTGTTGGAGCTTCGCTCCATGTGTATGGGAATTTATCCCCGTGTTGGTTTACCAGCAGTGAAGCCTCACTCAGTTGAGTGAGGGGTAGACATATGGAGCCCGGTGTGGTCCCGAACCACCTGAAAAGTGTTGTGCATCTGTGAATGCTTGTGTGATCATTCCATATCCTCTATCTCCCTTCACAGGTACATTTTAAACACACCACATGGAGAGGGGAAATCTCACCGCCCGTATGGAGAGGCCAAACGAGGTCTAAATCTGACCAAACAAGGCTCAACTCCTCAAAGTGACAGCCCCCGGGCCCACTTACTATAAAGACCAAAAACTCACTCGAGACAAGCACTTCCTAGGTAGCCTTCGGGTTGGGAAGGCCGAGCATCAGTCGATCGGGAAAGCTCTCCCGGAACCCCCTATTCTCTGTCCCGATCCAGCACTTATCGCTCGGGAGACCACTCCTGAACAAGTGCCGATCACTCGGGCTAACTGATGGAAGCTTATTTGAATACGGCCGTTGTGAGTCTCTTAATGGCAAGAAGCTCAAGGGGATAGGGGAGACCAAGAGTCCGCGCACTATAAGGAGCCCACATGAAGGACGTAACCCCCCCCCCTAACTCCTCCGCTTACAGAGATCAATTCGCACAACAGGCCATTATTTAAACAGGACATGCCCTACTGTGACAAGGTAAGCCTAAGCAAGGCAAGAGCCAATAACCCTGAGCAGGAACCACTTCACCTTTTGGTGGAGAGGGATCTCGTGCTCCCATTTTTCTCCCAACTCTTCTCTTCGCACCAGTGCTCTACTACCTTTGCTGACTTATGCATCGGAGGGTCTTCCCCGGGGATCTATCCCTGGGCACCTCTAACTAGTTTTCCTTCTTGCAGTTCACACTTCAAGGGTACATGGTCATCCTCTTCCCCGCTCAGGAGCAGTGCGAGATCGCCCCTCTTCATCTAGCGTCGTTTGTGGGAAACGCGCAAAGAGCCATCATGGTGCGAAGAAGTTCTTGCAGGAGGACTGCCGGTGACTTGGGAAAAGCCCTGGTGACGGAGGAAGGTGCACCTTCCCTCCCCACGGAGCATTCCCCGTCCAGCAATGATGCCAACGAGCTACCTCCATCGGTGGCGGGGGAACAGCTTCTTGGCAGGAGCACTGACGCCCTCCAAACCCTCAACGTAAAATTGGATGTCCACGTGGATCTCATGAGGGCCCAGGCGGCCAGGGAGGAGAAGTCACAGCTCCCCTGGAAGAGCCCCCCACGTGGAGATGCCTCTCAGCAAATTGCTGGAGGCCATTTTACCCTCTGGGGGCAGCGGCTCATCTGCAACCCGTCAGGAGGACCATCGCACGCCCCTCCCCCGGAGCAAGAAGCCTTCTCAACCTCAAGGAGGGAGAATATAGGAGCATGACGATTGTTTTCGGATGCCGAGGCCCCTGATGAGCATCGAGGCAACATGCAAGTGCGCCCCCCCCCCAGCCCCTCGGGTCAACGACAACCGGAACTCTCTCTCCGACTGTGAGACTTCCAGAGGCGTTTCGTAGAGCAAGAGCGCGCCCTCCGCACCTTGCAGAAGACCTCTCCTGCGGAGGATGAGGAGCGATCCCCGTTCTCCGACTACATTTCAAAGGCAGAGATATCCCCCAGAATCTCACTTCCGACTGTCAAGTCGTACGACGGCCAGGGAGACCCGGCCAACCATTACGACAGCTTCGACGCCCTGATGGCCTTGCATGGGGCGTCCGACGTGATCAAGTGCCGAGCATTCGTAACCAGTCTGGTTCAGGGCACTCAGGCTTGGTTCAGAGCCCACGCCCCTGGCAGCATCCACAACTTCAAGCAATTCGAGCGAGTATTCATGGAAAGCTTCACCGGCAGCGGTCCACCCCGGTCAGTGGCGGGACAATTGGCCCTCAAGCAGGAACAGGGGGAGAAGTTGCGGGCTTACATCAACCGATTCAAATCGAAAGCCCTGCTCATCCCCCACCCCCCACCTAGATGTGGCCTCTACCATCACCGCATTGACCGGGGGTACCCGTGACGAGAACCTGCGGCGCGAGCTAGTGCTCCATCCTCCCACCTCCCTTACCGAGCTAGTGACCTTGGCCCTGCGCCACGCCGAGTGTGAGGAAGTCCTCAGCGTTTGCCGAGGCACAACCGGCTTGAGTCAGTAGGGGGACAAGAAGAGACCATCCGAGCAAGGGACGGGTCAAGGAGAAAGGCAGAACCAGGACGGAGATCGAAAAGAGCCGTCCCGGAAGTACGAGCAGTATACCCCACTTACCGCCCCCATCTACGAAATCTATGAAGACATTAAAGGCTCAGGTCTCCTCAACCAACCCGAGCCTATGAAGACCAAGCACCGCAATCGCCGCAAGCATTGCCTGTTCTATAGCGACCATGGGCATCACACCAGCGATTGCCATCAACTTCAAGATGAAATCGAGCGCCTCATCCGCTAGGGACACCTATCCCGATACGTGTCCGGGCAGAAGGAAGATCGAGGCGCCCCTGAAGAAATTGACAATGCCCCCCGTGGAGTCCACATCAACGTCATCGCGAGCGATACGGCATTAGGCGGAGATAGCAGCTGAGGAAGAAAGCATCATGTCGAGCGGGCGAGCAGAGCCTCTACCGAGGCACCTACAGCCCCACAGGCTAGCGAACCGCAGGCCCTGGTATTCTCTGAACAGGACCTGGAAGGGCTAACCACCTCGCACGACGATGCTCTAGTTGTATCGGCTACAATAAACCATTGTAACGTAGATAGGATCTTAGTTGACAATGATAGTGCCCCTGATGTATTATCCTATGAATGTTTCCTCAAGATGGGAGAGAATCCATCTAAACTCCGCTAGATCCGAACCCCCCTATGTGGGTTCAATGGCCATGCTACTTATCCCGAGGGAGCGCTGAGCCTGCCAGTTACTATCGGCACCCCGCCCAAAACTGTTACGGTTATGGTAGACTTCATCGTGATTAAGAGGATGACGACATACAACGCTATCTTCGGCCGAGGCATTCTCAACTGAATGAAAGTGGTGCCCTCCACCTTTCACCAAAAGATGAAGTTCCCAACCAAGTATGGTGTGGGGGAAGTTCGAGGTAACTAGGCATTGGCTAGACAGTGCTATATAGTCTCGGTTGATGTCACTAGGCCGGAAGGGAAAAATAAAGGAGTGAAGGGAGCCGAAGAGGGACCCGCGACATCTGAGCCTGGAGGCGGGTTGCTAACGGTCTTCCTTAACGGTGACCCGACTCAAGGAGTAAAGATGGGAGCTGAGCTACCACTTGAAGAACAAGAAAGTATAAAGATTTCCTTGTGCGTTACATCCGAGTCTTTGCAAGGTCCGATGAGCACCTTCCCGGGATCCCGGAAGATGTGGTGATGCATAAGCTCAACCTCGACCCAATGGCGAAGCCAGTACAACAGCGTAGGAGAAAGCACACCCCAGAGAAGCAAGCGGTTATCAAAGAGCAAGTCATCAAGGGACAGAAGACTGACCTCTTTCATCTGGTTCTGTACCCTACGCGGCTCACCAACGTCGTCCTGGTGCCAAAAGCTTCTGGAAAATGGTGAATGTGCGTGGACTTCACCAATCTCAACCAGGCTACCCCGAAGGACTACTACCCGTTGTCGAGCATCGATCAACTGGTCGATTCAACCTCTGGCAACGAGCTGCTCAGCTTCCTGGACGCCTACTCCGGCTACCATCAGATCAAGATGGACCCGGAGGACATCAAGAAGACCACCTTCATCACCGACTTCGATGTACACTGCTACACCCGGATGCCGTTCAGGTTAAAGAACGTCGGAGTAACATATCAGAGACTGATCAACCACATTTTCGAAGGACAGCTCGGTCGGAACGTCGAGGCCTATATTGATGACATGCTCGTCAAAACATCAAAGGCCGAAGACCACATTGCCGACTTAGTCGAGACCTTCGACACTCTCCTGAAGCACAACATGAAGCTCAACCCTGCAAAGTGCGCCTTCGGTGTCAGGTCCGGGAACTTCCTAGGCTTCCTGGTAACTCAGTGCGGAATTGAGGCCAACCCCGACAAGGTTCCGGCCATCCTGAACATGCGGCCACCCACCTGCATCAAGGACGTACAACACCTTACGGGGCGCATTGCCGCACTCAACCGTTTCCTGTCTCGGGCGGCCGAATGATGTCTACCCTTCTTCAAATTGTTGAGGGGACCCAAAATGCCATCTGCTACATTCGCCTGGGATGAGGAATGTCAAAAGGCGTTCGCCGAACTCAAGGAATTCTTGGCCTCACCCCCGGTGCTATCCAAGCTAGTCCAAGGCGAAGCTCTACACCTCTATCTCTCGGCGACCCCTTCTACAGTAAGCTCGGTCCTGGTCAGGAACGACGCAGGGGTCGAGAGACCGATTTACTATACTAGCAAGGTGCTTAACGAGGCTGAAAAAAGGAACCCTGCAACCGAGAAACTCGTGCTAGCGTTGGTTACCTCGGTCAAGCGCCTCCGACCCTACTTCCAAGGGCACTCCATCGTCGTATTGACCGGCGAACCCCTGAAGAAGATTCTCTTTCACCCTGAAGCCTCGGGACGTCTCGTCAAATGGGCCATCATGCTCGGGGCCTACGATATCTCGTATCGACCCCGCTCGGCCATCAAAGGACAGGCTCTCACAGACTTCATCGCTGAAAGCACAGTCCCAATCGAAGAAGCACTTCCAGTTGCGCCCGGGCCTACCTGGGATCTGTTCGTCAACAGATCCTCCAATTCGAAAGGAAGCGGCATCGGTGTTCTCCTCAAATCCCCTGAAGGAGCGGAGCTGTGGTACGCTCTGAAATTCAACTTCCAGGCGTCCAACAACGCCTCCGAATATGAAGCCGTCATCTCAGGAGCCAGGATGGCTCGGCAACTAGGGGCCGAACGGGTCAGGATCTACACCGACTCCCAACTGGTCGCTAGCCAGATCAACGGTTGTCACGCCTCGAGCTTTTAATACAGCGGAAGACAATCTCAGGAAAACGTGAACAGCCGTCATGGTAAGCCTCTTGCAAGCAAGAATGATCCGAGCGCAATAACAATCACACATAAGATGCAATTGTAGAATAATTTACTCAAACCTTCAGTTTCATTAATAATAAGAATAATTCAAGTACATCAACTATTCAACTCTCTCAAATCTATTTGACTCAATAAAACGGAAAATTACATGAACTCGATCTAGACATTATTGACTTCCTAAGTCTTCTCTCAATCTTATGTGACTTTCATTCGCTCTCCGACTCATCACTTGAATAACTCGAATCTGAATCCGAACTACTAGCATCTCCTGAAAAGATTGGAAAGTAGGTAATGAGCACACTTACCCAGTAGGTATCTTCGCATCAACATGAGGGCAAGATTAAAGTGATTAGCATTTTAGCTCTAAAGAATAAGATAAAATCATGTGAATGCGTTAAATCATGTATATAAACCAAAGTAACAAGACACAATCAAATTTAGATATGATTGAGCAAGCATGATCAAGCAAGAATGTGATTATGGCCTTTCATGAACAAGAATGTACTAGAATGTCATGTATCAAGCAAGTACTTCGTGAATTTCTGTAGCACCCCGTATAAAATTTTTTATTAATAATATTTCTCAAAAAATATATATTAGATAAACTCTAGATTAAGTAAGAAGTTGGAACACGTAGTTATCATATGTAAAGAGTATTCACTTAACCAGTGACTTCCTAGTGTAGTTGGTTAAGTAACTTACCTTTCAACTCAATATCCTAGCATCCACCATTTACATTTTTTGCCAAATAATTATATGTTATTATGTAAGAAGTGGGAACACGAAGTTATCATATGTAAAGACTATTCACTTAACAAGTGGCTTCCTAGTGTAGTTGGTTAAGTAACTTGTCTTTCAAGTCAATGATCAGGGTTCAAATCCTAGCATCCATAATTTACTTTTTGTGCCAAATAATTATATACGATAGGCTAGCAATACACGACCCCCCTCCAGGCTTGTGATTTTTTTGACAAACCTGCGTTGGCATCTGTCCTTTTCATACGTGAATAGTGCCATGAATAGTATCACTTTTTATTTAAAAAGAATTTTTCAAAAAAATATATATCTAAAAATAGAGAAAAATATAAGGATCTTATCCATGAAATTTCATTAACTAACTCCATCAAATTTTAAAGATAAAAATCATGAAAGTTAAGTGGGAAGTTTAAAATAAATAAACCACCCTCTCATAGGAGCTACAATCCACCAGACAACCTTTCGATTTCCTTATCCCCAACAGCCTGTATAAGCTGGCATCCCACTGAGATCTGATTTTCACGGATCTTGTTTCCCCTCTTGCCAACTCAAACCTTATATTATACTCCTAACGAAGCAAACCTTCATTGGCTAGAAGGCTTGCTGTTGAGAAGGGGAGACACTTCTGAAGGGTTGCAGAGAAGGGAAGAGTTGCTTCTTCCATTTGCTACAACTACTGCCACTTCACAGAGGTAGGTGTTCTTAACTTTTAACTATACTAGTAGCTAATCTAGGATGATTAGTCTAGGCATTTAGTCTTAGGCTCATTTCCATGCGATATTTAGTGTTTATAAAGCATGTGTTAGCTTAAATCTAGGATGATTAGCATGTATTAACTTCATACCTAAGATAATTAGCATGTATTAGCTTTATATCCAGAATAATTAGCATGTATTAGCAAGTATTAGTCTCATACCTAGAATAATTAGTATGTGTTAGCTTAAATCTAGGACGATTAGCATGTATTAGCTTCATACCTAATATAATTAGCATGTATTAGCCTTATACCCAGAATAACTAGCATGTATTAGCAAGTAGTAGTCTCATACCTAGAATAATTAGCATGTGTTGGCTTAAATCTAGGATGATTAGCGTGTATTAGCTTCATACCCAAGATAATTAGCAAGTATTAGTCTCATACCTAGAATAATTAGCATGTGTTAGCTTAAATCTAGGAATATTAGCATGTATTAGCCTCGTACCTAAGATAATTAGCATGTAGTAGCCTTATACCCAAGATGATTAGCATTGATTAGCATGTATTAGCTTCAATCTAGGATAGTTGGCATGTATTAGCTTCATATCCATACGATATATCCGTCTAACGCAAGTTTTATAGTATTTTTACGTAACTTATTAGTTTAACTAACATGTTAACATACCTAATTAACATGTTAGTTGATCTACTAACTAATTAGCATACCTAATTAATCTGTTAGGTAGCCTATCTAGAAACCTTGTCTCCATTTAGTTCCTTTAAAAATGAAAACTTGTATGATACGTCATGTTAAAAATCTGATATTTAAGCAACTAAAGCATGAAACGAGTGCATAAATAAAGATCTATAATCCTTGCAATTTTCTCTATCTATCCATGTCATCAGTTTTACCTAAATAAACTTAAATCAAAGGTTAATACCCTAGCTTAATCAAAGATTAATACCTTAAGCCATTTTGAGCAGATTTGAACTGCAGAGTCGACCCTGCCAGTTCACCGCGTTGACGCGATGAACGGCAGAGTCGACCCTGCCTGTTGACAGGGTCGACCCTGCCTGTTCACCGCGTTGACGCAGTGAACGGCAGAGTCGACCCTGCCTGTTGATAGGGTCGACCCTGCCTGTTAGCAAAGTCGACCCTGCCTGTTGACAGGGTCGACGCTGCCTGTTCACTGCGTTGACGCAGTGAACGACAGAGTCGACCCTGCCTGTTCACAGGGTCGACCCAGCCTGTTCACAGGTTGACGCGATGAACTGCAGGGTTGACGCGATGAACTGCTGAGTCAACACAACTGGCTCATTGCATTAACCTGATCGTTAGGCTTTCACTTTTGCCATCTCCACTGATAGATGGCAGCTTGAGAGGTGATATTTAACTCCTGACAGGGTCCTCTAAACCCTGTATAATTCCCAGGAAGGGCATCCCACAGTGAGGGTGTCGTTTCTAAAATTGTCAGGTGGCCCATAAGGCACCTCTCCTATCTAGTTTTTTTCCGTGTATCAAACGTTGCTGGTTTCCATTCCTAGTTCATCTCTACACGTCAATGCGCCCTTTGATTCCATTCCATAATTCCACCTTATATATCATACTGATCAAACCTTGAAATTCCCTATTGACTATAAATGAGAGTGGATGTCAACAAACATGATTAATGCTGTGCATATAGGGCCCGGTCTGGTCCTGGGAGGAGCACCCGAAGGTACTTGTGCTCATGGGAGTTTATTGACCACGGTGTTTGGCATTGCACCGGAGTACTTACTTGCTAGGCTTTAGACATTCCACTCATTCTTGTGATATTACTTGATTGATTTGACTTGAGACCCGCAGAAGGGTAAAGTTTTGCTTGAATGAAATTGATAAATAGCCAATTCTAATTTTACATGCTTGAATTTATATTACTTTCTATTACTTGCTTGACATGAGTTCTTACTCTCTTGGAAAGATTTTGTTAATTCCAGTTATTACTTGCTTGAATCTCTTGCTATTGCTGCATTGAAGTTGGAATCCTTATACTCTCACTTGTTATTCCTTCACTGCTCTTGTCGATTTTTATAATCCTTGATATCTACTCATTTACATGCATAGTTTTACTGACATTAATTGAACTTGTAAACCACTTAAAGCCTGTTAAATCTTGAGATGTAATTCCTACTGAGCGATTCGCTCATCTAGTTGTTTTCTAATATTTTCAGGTAATTTGGATGCCAACCAACACTCGGAAGGGAATGAGACTGAGTGATGAGTGTTAGAGTGAAGTTATCAAATTGTCATGTCCTTTTTGTTATTGTATTAGTTCACTTATGTCAGTTGTATCAATTCATCTATGTCATTTGTATTAGTCAACTTGATTAGAACTGCTCAAGATTTGAAGCCTAGTCGTTGGACTCTAGGAACACATGTAATTATTCTTTGATTAATTGTGACAATTGTCAGCTCGTACTAATTGTATTAAATTTTGAGTTAAATCTTAATTATTTGCGCACTCTGATATTTACATGATTGACACGATCTATATAGACGCGTCACGCCTCCGGGTAATCTTCCGCGCTCGGGGCGTGACAATTTCTGTGGATCTATGTCCTTCACGAGTTGTGAATATTTCCGTGATTCCATGGATTTTCATTTATTTATAGAGAAAGTACTCCCAGCGTAATGCGACGCCAGTAGCTTCATACCCCATGGTTTAAAATAGTATGTTTTCGATAATCAATCGAGGGGACTAGCATAGAGCCCTTGAACACAATCAGTGCTCGAACTGTATCTTCAAGTATAAATCAAGCTACTTCCACGCATGTAAATAATGTGGCCAAGAATGTTCAATTTCAATAATAGGTTCATGATAAAGTAATCAACAATAAGAATGCTTCTATTTAGAATAAGGAATTCAATAAATACTTTAATAACTAGGTTATGCCATGGAAATAAATCGGCAGCATAAGGGTACATTTCTTTTATCTTTCATAATTTAACTTAGATGCCTTTGAATAAACTTTCAAGTCCTTGACTATCATTAGTCAATCTAGGATCATAAGAATATTAACCCTTTGGGTCAAACCTCGAGTTAACAGTTTTCAAGAAATTTAGCGGTCTAAAACTGGGCCGCTATACCAATATGGCGGTCTAGTATTGGGCCGCTAGAGTGGCCTGAATCCAGAAAGAAATCAATTGGACTCAGTGACTGTGGCGGTCAGATACTCGACCGTTAATGGCCTTAGCAGTCAAGTATTGAACCGTTACAAGACAGAATCTGAAAACATTGGTAGTGCTTTCTAGATAGTTTGGGCTTTAACGGTACAACCAACTCGGCGTCCTAGTAGGAATCCCAGGCTCGCGGAGAATTACGGAGACCTTGAAGCAAGATTTCCTAGTCCATTGGAATGAATATCCAAAGGAGAGGTTATCAAGTCCAAGATTGTGTTCCTATAAGTGTAAAGTGTAACTAATGACAACATACTGGAGTATATGCCATTTACTTATAGAAATGACTCTGAGATAAGAATAGAATGTGTATAGTGATAAACCAGCGTTGAATCTCATCCATATAAGCATTTAAATCATACTTTAATACAAGACTATATAGTTTTTGGCACGAAACTATCATATGCTTAAAATAATCCTAAGAACCATAAAGAACATGAAATCACTGTTATAAATCAGGAACTTAAAACTCAGAGTAGTAAATAACATCAAAACAGGTTAATTCATAGGCTTACTTATACATTTAATGGCTGTACTTAAATCCATCTCGATTTGACAGGAAACAGGGCACTGGCGGTCTATTATAAGCCCGTTATAGGACGTTGGCAGTTTATCGTAAGGCCGCCAGAGAAGTGTTAACGGTCTATTTATAGTCCATCAGAGGTTTCATAAAAATGAGATTACACGGTGTCTAGTGGTTTATCGTAAGGCCGCTACAGAAAGTTGGCGGTCAAATATTAAACCGCTAGAGCACAACTGACAGTAACTTAAAATAAGAAGGATCTAAGGTTTTTAACTCACATCATATCTGAAAATCATATATTAACTTCCCTATCATGATAGAACGAAGGTTAAGCTAACAATATGCATGGGTTTTTTGTGAATTGACAAGAAAGTTCCTCTTAACTTTAGTTAGGGCTAAGAATATGCATGCATGTATAAAACATAAAAGTCACGATCTATAAAGCTTGAAATCCAGTGCAATAAGAGGACTTTTAATCCTAGAATGATATTTTTACTGTTCATGAGATGACCTACCACAGTTAAGGCTTTGAAACTTCGAATTTGATGTTAGAAGGGAGCCCTAGCTTCTGCCCCTTCCAATGACAAATCAGCAAGTTCACGCCCTGTTATCTTTTGATCCACTTGTCCTAATGACGTGAAATTTGGAGGATAAGAAGTAGATACTAAGGGGAACGAAAAGTTCTAAAGGCACCAACGCTAATTACCTCGATTTGGTATCCTAATTCCTTAATCTTCACCGGACTTTTGCATAGTTTCCTGGGTCGCTAATGTCGAACCAGCAAATTTGCAGGCTTCTATCTCATTTTGTGCTTGATCTCCTAGCACGAAATTTTAGGAGATGTTAGTCCTATGTATTAACAATAAAAACTTCTAAAGAACTTACCCGAAATAATATCTCCTTACCTTAGTTCCACGCGAGCCAAATGTAAGGGTCGCGCAGGTTAAAACTAGGTTCTATTTATAGGGTTTTCCTAGGGTTTGAGGATTAGATCGATCCTAGAGTCCTTATTAAACTTTAGATCAACGTCTGAGAGTCCTTAAGGTGTCTACTAGTCCACCCATCTCGATCTCTAGGAGATAACTCATCAAAAATCCAAGCTTTTTGCTCTTTCTTCCATTCACGGAACCGACAGGATGTAACGGTCGAAGCTTGGTCCGCCACACGGCCTTTAGCGGTTTTACGATAGACCGCTATAAATACCGGGCGCCGAATTTGAAATGAGTTCAAACTCTAATTTTGTCTTATCCACTAAATTATCTAAATAAGGAGTATTTATCCTTATTAATTCATGAATAGGCTAATTAACCTTCTAGATCATGGGCCAAACTTTATGGGCTTGGTCCTTAAACCTTTTGGCCTTTAACTAAATGGGCTATGTTAATTGATTACTTTATTTGGGCTTTAATATTGATTTATTTAACCCAATATTCATTTATTAATTCATTTGGTACTTTAATAATTCCAAGAAATTCTTAAATATATCAGAAATAATTTATAAAAATTTTGGGGCATTACAACGGTGATTATGAAGCTCAGGAAGGACAAATGGTCAAGTACCTCCAGGCGGTCAAGAGGATGACCCAACTCTTCAAGAGCTTTGAGGTAGTCCGAATAGCCCGGGAGGAAAACTCCCGAGCAGACGCCCTCTCTCGACTGGCCTCCTCGCCCGACCCCACGAGTACACGATCGGTCTTCCTCGAAGAGCTCGGGCAACCGAGCATCGAGTCCGAGCTTATGACTGTTGACCCGACACCCTCAAGCAACTAGCGGACCCCCTATATATCCTGGCTCCGGGATTCTCACGAGCCCACCGATCCCCGGGAGGCTCGGAAACTCAAGTACCAAGCTCGGCGTTTCATCATGTTGGATGGTGCCTTGTATAGAAGATCTTTCTCCGGTCCCCTTCTCAAGTGCATCAGCACCGACGAAGCCAGCCGAGCGATTCAGGAAGTACACGAAGGCATCTGCGGAGCGCACCAAGGAGGAAGATCGCTCGCCAGGATCTTGCTTTGGCAGGGTTACTGGTGGCCCACTCTCCAACGTGACTGCTCGACCTACGTGTAGAAGTGTGATCGATGTCAGCACTTCGACCATCTGATTCACCAGCCCACAGCAGAGCTCGTCGCCCTTGCCGAGCCACACCCCTTCGCTCGGTGGGGAATCGACATCTTGGGGCCATTCCCCACGGCTCAAGCTCAGAAGAAGTTCGTCATCGTCGCCATCGACTATTTTACCAAGTGGATCGAGGCCGAAGCCACCACCAGGATCACCGAGTCAGTCGTATGGAGTTTTATTTGGAAGTCGATCATCTGTCGCTATGGTGTCCAACGAGTGATCGTGAGCGACAACGGTCAGTAATTTGATTCTCATTACTTCAGAGACAGATGCGCCGACCTATGCATTCGCAATCACATCACTTTGGTAGTCCACCCTCAGGCTAACGGACTGGTCGAGAATGCCAATAAGACTATCTTAAAAGGCATCAAAACTAGGCTCGGCAAGGCCAAGGGAAGCTGGCTCGAGGAATTACCGAGCGTACTATGGTCACACCGAACTACTCCGAGAACGGCCACCGGTGAAACACCCTTTCAGCTGGTGTATGGCACGGAAGTCGTGATTTCGTTAGAGGTCAGCAATCCCTCTCTCCACGTCGTCCACTTCAAACCCGAGGTAAACGAGCAGAAATTGCGAGAGAACCTTGACTTGGCGGACGAGATCCGAGAGATTGCAAGCATCCGAGCAACGGAATACCAATGGTGCATCACTCGATACTACAACTCCAGAGTCTGAGACAGACACTTTCAGCCAGGGGACTTCCTCCTAAGAAAGGCCGAAGCATCTCGACCACAAGAGGCGGCGGGGAAGCTGGCCCCTACCTGGGAAGGCCCCTACCGAGTGGTCGAGACGCTCGGGAAAGGAGCATACCGATTGTCCACCATGGAAGGAACACCTGTCCCTCGGACATGGAACGTGACAAATCTTTGCAAGTTCTACTTTTGAACATTTGGCAAGCATACACATGTAAGCAAAGTAGAACAAAAATCATTCTTCTCTTCTTATTTAACTTTGATGTACATCAAATAGGCCGCAGCCAATACAGTATACATGTACAAAAAATCACATCCCCTGGTACTATAACGCGAGTAGAACGCTTGGCCGACCTGGTAGGTGCTCCCACGTCCAGCCACTGACTCTACCTAGTGCAGAAACTGGCTCGGATAAAGGATGGCCGGCCTCGTTGGTTTGAGAAAGCTCGGAGGAAGAAGGGAAAGAGGGGAAACAACAAGAAGAAGAGAGGAAGGAATACAAGTGAAGGCCTCCTCTCTGCAAACTCTTTGGAAGGCAGAGAGGGCAGGCACCCTCCAAAGAGTGAAAGGGGAGAAAAAAAAGAAAACGGTAGAGATGGACGAGGAGGCAATGGGAGGCCCAGAAAGGAGGGAGCTTAGAGAGCTCCCCCCTCCCCTCAGGATAGCATCGGCGGGTCAGGGACAGGAGGGCTACATGCTCCGGCATGACGAACCCTCTACCAGAGTGACCCCCGACTGACGAACCCTGTTCCAGATTGAAACAACAGGAGCTTCCCTCCTACTGCCATCTGCATCATCATCTTCTGAAGCGCCTTCCATGCCCCGCCAAGACTAACAGCACAACGCTTCGCAGAAGGGAAAGAAGGAAAAACCGCCAGGGATGGCCTTAAGCGATGAAAGGAAAAGGAGAAGCCTCTCGGACCTTTTATAGGCCGAAGGGGGAGCTGATCGCCTTAAATGACTCTCCCCTTACAAACCATGCTAAAACGACTTTCCCTGAGATGGTTACCTCAATTCCCAACACCCCCCCAGTGGGACGCGCGAAGCGGCAAGTCATTAAGGGCGGTATGAAAAAATGGAAAGGTGCCAGCGCCATGTCAGTTATTTGACAGATCGACGCACGCAAGATCTGCAGAAGAAATCGGCGTCTTCTTCAACGATTGCGGATACGATAGTCAAATCACACCAAAAGTGGTAAGAAACAGTCAATTCAGTATTTAATACTGTCGCTATTATATTTTCCAAAAAAGCCTTACCCGGCTACATAAGGAAAAGGAAAAAGAAGAAGAGCTACTACATCAGGCCTCGGGCCCATCTCCAGGCTCGGCAGGCAAGGCTTCCTCGGCACCAGACGATCTGCCCCCGACATTCTCAGCGACGGCCAGCCTGGACACTGACCCCACCTATGTGGGAACTGTCTCGGTCGTGTGCCCTCCTGAGATGCTGGAGTTAGCGATCGCTCAAACGGGACCAGCCCTCCCTCTATAATTTGCCCAAAAAGCGAGGAGGGGGGACCCTTTCAGACTTTTTCCCGCAAGTCTCGGGAAGCTAAGGAATGGCACGCCCGATATAGAGGAGCCCGGATGCTGAAGGTGCTGGTAGAAGGAGGGGATACTCTCACTGGAGCGGCTGGGATTGGGGCACCCCCCCCCCCTGGACAACCCTGCCTCGAGGGCCCCACCGGTTGGCTCGGCATGAGCGGCCCCACCGCATACCTCCCCAGCTTCGGTCGACTAAGATTGAGTCGCTTCCCCCTGCGACCCTCCATCCTCGACCGGCTCGGACCGGACCCCCTCGTCTGACGGCCCCTCTGCTATGCTCGGCGCCTCAGCAGCGGTCGTGATCCCTTCATCGTTGGCCCCCTCTTGCTCGGTAGAGGGGAGAGCCGACAGGGAATCCTCTTCGGACGAACGGGCGACCCCCGCCTTCCTCGCCCGCTTCTTCTCAGCAGACTAAGCCTGCATTGAAGACCGCAGCAACTTGGCCACGGGATCCTTACGTTTGACCCCCCGAAGCTCGGAAGAGTCTTCCCGGGCCACTCACTTGCCCTTATCCCGGGCGCGGGGCGAGCCCTCTGAAGCTTGAAGATCGTCTGGAGCAGGCATCTCGTCCAAATCGATGATCTCTAACTCGAACGGCGGTGCCTCCTCCTCGACCGCTCGCCTCGTGTCTGAACCAAGGAAAGTTGATTAAGAGAAGGAAGATTCTTACTCAACAAGAAGGAAGATCAAGTTCCTGAACTTCTTACCTGTCGGCAACAGCACATGAGAAAGGTAGCCCTCAATGTTGGAAGGGGTCACCAAATCAGCAGTCTCTTGGCAACCCAGCTGAAGAATGGCAGCCTCCCTCTCCACCTCCAAAGAGAGCATAGTCTGCTTCGGAGGAATGTTTGGGTGAAAATTGGGCGCCGTCGGCAAGTTCCAGACTACACTGACTGTCGATGGGCCCACCCAGAAATATTGGGTCTTCCACCCTTTATGAGAAGAATCCTTCGCAGAAATGGACATACAACTCCTCCCTCACTTCACCTGAATGAAGAAGAAGCCCTTCCCCACATGAGGATAGTCCTTCAACTCGAAGAAATAATGGAAAAGATCCAGCGAGGCATGCACCCCACACTGGCCGCAGAGGAAACTGAAGGAGAAGATGAAGGTATAAGAGTTGGAGACCAGCTGGACAGGAGCCAGCCGGTAGAACTGAAGCAATTTGGTAACAAAGGGATGGAGGGGCAGACGAAAGCCACATTTCCTGGCCAAGAGGAAGGAGTAAAAGAGGCCAGAGCGAGTGGATAGGCTAGACTCATGAGGCTCAGGCGCCAGAAACTGGAACCACCACGGCAGCCCGTATCGACTCTCCAGTCGCTTCACATCAGCCTCCCCCAGCTCACTGCAGAGCGGCTCCGACGGTGTCAAGAAAACCCTGGGGGCCCGCTCTCTCTGCCGCCCCTCGGCCTCAAGATGATGGTCCGCCATGAGATAGAGAGAAGAAGAAGGGGAAAGCTCTGAGCCCGAGAACTTCGGAGGAGAAAGGGAGTTGACGAATCGCCGCCTCCGGAAGCTCCTCTAGCTCCGATGGCCGCAGTGATCCTCCACTCTTCCGAAACTGCTCTCACAGCGGAGGAGCCCCCCTCAAATATAACTACAAAGAGAGGCAAAACCCTAAACCTTGGAGATAAAAGGACGCAAAAATGCGCAATGCTTATAACGCCGAGCGGGAGGCGGCGCGGCGTCCGATCTTCCGAGGAGGGGACTTCTCTTATTCATCATAACGGGCGTATTTTCAAGGAGAGCCACGTCATGTGGCCCCTACCAGAGAGATATCTCTACCCAACCAGTGCCACAAATAGTCTAGCCCAAATGCTACTTGTCTGAGCCTAATCTTCGCTTGGGAGTAGGAGGGGGACAAGTGGAGAGGGAAAATCTCACCATCCGTACGGAGAGGCCAAACGAGGTGTAAATCTGACCGAACAAGGCTCAACTCCTCAAAGTGGCAGCCCCCGGGCCCACTTACTATAAAGCCCAAAAACTCACTCGGGACAAGCACTTCCTAGGCGGCCTTCGGGTTGGGAAGTCCGAGCATCAGTCGATCGGGAAAGCTCCCCCGGAGCCCCCTATTCTCTGTCCCGATCCAGCACTTATCGCTCGGGAGACCACTCCTGAACAAGTGTCGATCACTCGGGCTAACTGATGGAAGCTTATTTGAATACGGCCATTGCGAGTCTCTTAATGGCAGGAAGCTCAAGGGGATAAGGGAGACCAAGAGTCCACGCGCTATAAGGAGCCCACATGAAGGACGTAACCCCCCTGAAACTCCTCCGCTTACAGAGATCAATTCACACAACAGGCCATTATTTAAACAGGACATGCCCTACTACGACAAGGTAAGCCTAAGCAAGGCAAGAGCCAATAAGCCTGAGCATTAACCACTTCACCTTTTGGTGGAGAGGGATCTCGCGCTCCTATTTTCCTCCCAACTCTTCTCTTCGCACCAGTGCTCTACTACCTTTGCTGACTTAAGCATCGGAAGGTCTTTCCCGGGGATCTATCCCTGGGCACCTCTAACTAGTTTCCCTTCTTGCAGTTCACACTTCAAGGGTATGTGGTCATCCTCTTCCCCGCTCAGGAGCAGCGCGAGATCGCCCCTCTTCACCACACATTGTCTGGTTGTTTGCAGTGCACATCACTGCATCACACACTTGTTCTTCACACACACGCTGTGAAGCTTAGTCTGGCTATCTGATGTTTGAGTGTATACCTCAACATACATCATGAACAGTCCCATGTTAATCTGAACATACGTCTTCAGATAGTAAGTGTTTGCATAGTTTCTGTTGTGTGAAGTTTCTGTTTTAATTGGACTTAAATTTTTAGAGGGATCAATTCACCCCCCCCCCTCTACATCCGTTTTCATGCACTTCGGGACCCAACAGATTTCATGAGGGCACATGAATTGTATAAAACTCCACCCTGAGGAGTGAGGAAGATAATCCCGGCACCCGCGATGATGGCTGGACTTCGACTATTCCAGGTGACCTTTCGGGAAGCGCCACCAAAGTAGAGCTCCCAGCAAGGTACATTGATTGTGAGGGCATCTTGCTGTTAGTAATGCAAGACATCTCCGGTCTGTTCAACTGGCATTGGTGACTGGGAGGCAAGGGACTCCTCATCGGGGAGTTCCGTATTGAGAGGCTAGTCGTCCAGTATCGAATGGGCTGCTAGGAATTCAGTCATGCCCTGTCCCTTGATTGCCTTTCTGGGGACGTAAGTGATATCATACTCCATTAGTAGGAGTGCGCATTTTCCCAATTGTCCTGAGAGGACGGGCTGCTTGAGCATATATTTGAGTGGGCCGTGCTTAGATATAAGCTCCACCGTATGAGACAGGAGGTAGTGTCGTAACTTCTTGATGGCGAACACCAGTGCTAAGCAAATCTTCTCCATGGGAGAATGTCACTCCCTGAGATATATACAGCGGAAAAAACTCGGCAACATGAACAGTCGGCAAAGTAAGCCGCTAGCTAGCAAAACAATCAGAGCGTCACATACAACATCATAAACATTGTGCGCAAATGCCATATAACAAAAACCTTCAACTTTATTGATCAAATAAATCAAAGTTACAACTTGATAAATGACTCTATTAACATATGACCCACTAGACTCAAGAAAAAGAAAAAATTACATCAACATGACTCTAAAGTTACATAAAATACTCAAGATATTCTAAGGCTTCACTTGAATCTTCATTAGCTCTTGGAATCATCACTTAAATAGTCCAACTTAGACTCACTTGAATTTCTTGAAAAATCAAAGAAAGTAGGGAATGAGTGCACTCGCCCAGTAGGTATCTTCGTGTCAACATGATGGCAAGTTTAGATGATTAATATTTTAGCTTTAGAATGTAAGATAATGAGAATGCAATAAAACATGCGAATAAAACCATAGTAACAACAAGTAGCAAGATATGAACGGAAGGACATGATGTTGCAAGACTACATGATTACGATCTAGCAAGAGTATAGTTGGCCTTTTAATCAATCACAAGAATGTACTATCATGTAACGAGAATGTACTATTTCATAACCTGAAAAGGCTATGCACAAGAAAGTCGTGTAACAAGAGTATACTTTTCAAGTATGTATAATTTCACAAGATTGCCTCGTGGATTTCACCCGTTTATAAAAAAAGTACTCCCAGCGTAATGCGATGCCAGTAATCATTACACCCCCATGGTTAATAGTATATTTCCATCCATCTGTCGAGGGACTAGACTAGAGCCCTTGGACACCATCCGTGCCCGCCCCTGCATCTTCAAGTTATAAATCAAGCTACTTCCAGGAGAAATATCAATAAATTAAACCAAGAATGTAAAGTTCAATAATGCCTTTAGGGCGATAGTAACCAAGGTAAGAGTGCACCAATATATTGAAAAGGAGGTCAAGAATGAATTAAATGTACGTTGTACGACGGAAGGATTCCGACAGCATACCGGCATCTTATTAAGTTCATAGTTCATTAATGACCTATTAAATAAAGTTTCAGGTTCGAGATAGTCAGAAGATCGTCTGAGAACGGAACATGATCAACCCTTTGGGTCAGACCACGGGTTGGGTAAAGTTGACAGAACGCGGTTTCAAGTGGACCGCTATCTTGAGGTTGCTGTCGTGAAGGATCCGCGACTAGGAGATGTGTCAACTCAAGGGAAGAACCGGTCGACTCAACCAGAAATCTGCTGACTAAAACATAAACGCGGTCATTGGCTAGCCACTATCTATAGGTAGCAGTTGCTTTCTGGCCGCGATCAGGACGAAGTGCAGGAATCGTGAAGTGCTCTTCTAGACTTTTGGGTTTTTAGGGTATAACTAGCTCAGCGTCCTTGTGGGAATCCCAAGCTCGCGGAGTCTTACGGAGGCGTTGAAACATGAACTCCTAATCCGACAGAAGGAATATCCGGCGGAGAGTCATTCAATGTCCAAGAAGGTTTTCCTATCAAGTGCATGTGACTAATAGCAACGTACCGGAGTATGGGCTATGAAACAGTAACGAAGAAGGACAGGGGATGAGAAGGAATGCGTAAGAACATAAACCCCGTGTCACCAATAAAAATACCTTTATTAGAACCTATATAAGGTTTCATGTGAAAATAACATAAGATGAAAATAAACTTTTAAAACATGCTAAGAGACAATATGAAATCATGATATGGTCAAGAAGTGCAAGTAAACGAAATCAAGCATAATTAATACCATATATAACAGGAAATAAATAGTTGTTGATCTGGTTATTGTAACCATATCGCGGTTAGTCAGGAACTACTATATGGAGGTAGCGGTCTCTGTAGGACCGCTATCAGTCCGTCACCAGACAGAAGCAAATCCCAGCTTGCAGGGCCTATTTCTATGGCAAATAAAGATAAAACTAATATGAAACTGACAAGAACAACATGATAATACGTAAATAACGCATGAAAAAGGCAGGTGATCAAAGAAAGTTGTTATTTTTTGATTAAAGTTACATGGACAGCATGAGTTAAAAACCCTATTACATAGTCACATTAAAACGTGAAATACTCTGTGTAGAAATCATGAAAACGAGAGATAGGAGAGGTGGTGAGGACACGCGCCGCATTACTCGACGGAGCACACGGAGCACGCCGGCATCCCTTTGGCTCGGCGATCACTTGGCAGACTAGCGGAGTTATCTTCACTTATTCTATACTTTAGGCCATGTTGGGCCTTGGATTAGTCCCTGCGTTGACACTTTTATTATTTGTGGACCTTTTTAGGCCAATTGGGGCCAATTAGGCTTTAGTTGGGTCTTTTTTATGCTTATTAGGTAGGAGATAGGGCTATTGGGCCACTTTCTTGGTTCAAGCCTTGGCCCATTTGGCATAGCTGGCCAACCAAGGCTTCGCCCACCTGGGAAATTGCGCCCCCCTCCCTAGGGTTAGGGTTTTGGGCGCCCCCCCCCCCTTTTTCCCTCCTCTTGGAAGGTGGCAGCCGCCCCTCTCCTAGATTATAGGAAGAGGGGTGCGGCCCCCCCTTTCCCTTCCCCATCCGATCACCCCCCTCCCTCCTTTGGCCGCCCCCCCATCCCCAATCCCCTCCTAGAATCTAGGAGTGGTGCGCACCCCCCTTTCCCCCCCTAGCACATTGCGCACCCCCCCTTTCCCCCTTGGCTAGGGTTTCAACCCTAGCATTCCCCCTCCCCATATAAAAGGTTTGTATTTTTTCTTTGGAGGATTATTATGAATGAATAGAAAAGAAAACTTGATGTTGCTCTTGAAGGAGGCTGCGCCCCCCTCTGTTCCTCCTTGCTCCTGTGACGGGAGCAAGCCTGGGGTGTGACTCCCCATCCCCTCGGTGCGAAGCCGAGGTTCCCCCTCTCTTCTATCTCTTCACAGGTGCAAGCTCGGTGCAACCAGATCTTGTCTCCAAGAGCCGTGACGACTTCCTCTATTCTTTGCGACTTTGGGCGACCAGCCCATTTTTTGGTGATTCTACTACGAGTCACCAACGCGTGCGAGGTGTTCTCGCCTCATTCGGAGTTCGGAATCACCCGTGGCGAATTTCTTCGCGAGCTCGCGCAGGAACCTCCCTCTCTGCGAGCCAGAACCTGTCCGCCCCCTTGCGAAAATTCCACAGGACGGACAGCTGCGAGTTTGGACGTGGGATCTTCACCGGTCGTACCTCTCTTCGTCCTCGTTCCAACGCCACCGACCTCACCTCTTTCCGACGTCCGAGCTGTTCGTGGCATCCGTTCCCGTGAGGTCGCGCAGGTCTGCCCCATCCACCCGGCGCCAGGACCACCCACGAGTTCCCGAGTTCACTGCGCTCAGCCACGACCAGATCTGATCGAGCCCTTCGGTCGGGGTCTGCTGCTCTGCGTCCCCGACGTCCTCCCACAAGCAGCGCCTCGTTCGCCTACCAGAGCAGCGAGTTATCATTTTTCCCGCTCGAGCGCGTGGTTCTGAGAGCAGAATCCCTGTCACGACTTGCAGGTGCGCCCTCGGCTTCCACGGAAGGAATCTGCGAGCCCCCTTTGGCCGAGGCTTCCTCCCATGACCTAGCTACGCACCCTCGCTGACGGTGCCTCAATCGGACACCGGACCAGGCCGTGGGAGCTTCCGCCGCCGAGTCGCGCATTGCTGTGAACCTGCTGATCGCCGCTCGGGCCCTCCTCGCGGCCAACCCTTCACCGAGTGCCGCCCGTCAGCCCGTACATCAGCAGCCCCGAATCCCTATATTGTAGTCTGTTATCTCCCTGCGAGGAGTGGGCATTTTGGTTGGCATTTTACTAATATTCATCATGTGTATCGGGGTTGTTGATCTCGGCCGGGGTTTCTTCCCCACGCCTAGGCGTGGAGGTACGTGCGATGCTCCTCACTGTTGGCATTTTGCTTTACTAGTATACTTTCTAGCATGCCGCGTGAGTGTGTGTAGGTTCCTAGCTAGTTTTTTTAGTCACCGCGTGGATGTGAGTTGAGAGCACCCGTCCTGTGCCCCTAATGAGCACCGAGCTCGAACTAGACTCCCCTAGGCGTTAGGCGGTTCCTTAGCCGCTGAGATCCCGTGCTTCCCTCATAGGGATGGTCGTTGGGCTTAAGTTTCTTGTTGAGAGACGCCTCCACCCGGAGGAACGCTACGGAGGTCAGCCGCCCGGCTTGCCTTTGGCGTGCGAGTGCTGGCCGCACTTCGTTGTAGTCGTAGGTCTTAGCCCTTTCAGTCCCGTCCCGCATCAAATTGGTATCAGAGCTTAGGGAACCAGTTTGTTCTAACAAATTGGGGTCTTAGGTCATTTGAGTCTTTAGGTTGTCTAGGGTGCAATTGAAGCATTAGACTTTTCTAAGTTGCATGTGAGTCATTAGGTTTGTTTTAGGTGCATTTGAGTCCGCATTCTTCCCCTTTTTTCCATCGCCATTTTGAGTCGTGTCTAGTCCCATCCCTTAGTTGTCCTACATGTCCCTTCCATAGTCCTAGGGCGTGCATGTGTATTTAGAGTCCTCAGGTGCATCATCATGGCTATCCCTACTTGGTCAACTCCATACAACTCGGCCCTCCACAAGGGTCCGAACGACCCTCTATTCCTGGACATCATTCTAGATGAGGACCTTCGCTTTGATGGATCGAGCCCTAGTGCCTATCTAAAGTGGGAGGCTACCATGGGAAAATACTTTGAGAAGAATTGGATATATGGTTCTGAGAGAGTCAACATTGCCAAGGGACAACTTTCACCTCAAGCCTTGGAAGCGTGGAATCACATAGTGGGTCTTAGGGCAGGTTGGCGGCAAGAGCCTATACACTCATGGGAGGAGATGAAGGTAGAACTTAGGAAGATCTACAGTCCCCAACGCTCCCCCTCCTACTCGGAGACCCATAGCCCGAGGAACACTACCACTCACATCAAATTGGCACGACCCCTAGGTGTCACCCCTACCACTCAGTCGTCGGGAGACCCGATCCCTATACCGATGACCGAGTCGTTCCAGCGCCCTGTCATGTCCGTGGCGGTCCTACCTAATGGGTTGCATACGGAGATCGACTTCATCAGAAGGGTTCCATCTAATTGGGTCTCACAGGACATTGTTGAGTCTCTCTCTAAGACTGGGGAGATTGTTCTCCACGGTGGCTTAGCTTTTATCGAGTTTCAACGGTGGTTCGGCCCCGTTCTATATCACGATGGTGCATGGTGTAAGATCGGCACACTTTCTGGTCCATGCATCATTTTAGGGCAAACTTGGTTGGAGGATAGAAGAGCGACCATCAACCTGGACAGGAGGACCTGCACCTTACACCCATCTCACCTTCCAGGCGAGTTCATCTTCCACGACAGCGCTGCGCCGACCACCTCCGTGTCGCTAGCCACCCACCCCCAGCGAACCACTCCGCCTCTGGGCTCATGTCCCCCACCACTCCTGGGGCCCACCCCTATGGCCCCCTATAGTAGGGATGCCCGGTTCTCTGACCAGTGTCCTTCACGTTCCCCTATCTTGGAGGACACACATTCGGAGGATGCCCCACCTGAGTTTGTTCCAGTGACTTACAAGGCTGAACAGGAGTTGGCTGAGGAGTACCTAACTGAGGTTGAGGAGTTAGAGAGCGATCCCATAGAGATCCTAGTGGGCCAAGGTAAGGCACCATCCAATGACACCAGTCTATTTGTCACCCCAACCCCAACCTTGCAACGACCTTTTCCCTTCAATCCTCATCTTGAGCCATCCTTTCCTTCCAAAGGCAAACTTATCATTGGAGAGTCTTTAGCTAGCTGGTTAAGGAAGGGTCCCATTCTAGATGCTTCGATTCCTTGTTACCCACCCATGGAACCAGCTCTACCAGTAGTACCCCTTAACTCCTTTCACACCACTTTTCGGTCCTTCTGCTTTCTTGAAAATGTAAAGGACTTCCTTAGGAGTTTAGATTGTCAATGGGAGTTGACATATATGTTGACCTTAGGGTCTGACCAACCCTATAGTCATAGCTTTACACTCCCTGCTATGGGGTCTATTACCTCGGTCTACACCATAGGACATATCACCTCCGAGGTCCTTTTATTCTTTCCCATACCCGTGGAGGTTGATTTTGTCCCCTCTTATGGTATCACGGTCCCGAGGGAGGAACCTAGCTTTCCTTACCTCCCTCATGAGCCCCTTTCCCCATATATTAGAGCGCCTGAAGGTGATCATCTGCACCTGGGCGAATGTTGGACATGGGCAAGTATAGTGAAGGGACCTATCGGGAGGGTTCATCATTTCTTTGACCCTTTCGATCCCCTCCCTAGTGAGCCTCTCAACTCGTATTCTTTTCCCCACCTTGTCGAGGAGGTCTATTATCACACCCCATCCAGACCTGCTAGTCAACATCTCACCTCGCATACACCCAGACGCCAGAGTTTAGGAGGCCAGGGACACATGTCTCTCTCTCATGTTTCTCCATGTCCCTCATCATATAGGGGTAATGTCATGAGTGAGTTTGGGGTTATTCGTCCTCCTGAGTCTACCATATCTAGTAGGACACATGTGCATGATAGGTCATACTTTGGTTGTCCAGGTCCTCCCCATGTTGTCAAGTCTGGCAGATGTCATAGGCATATTAGATCCATATTTGGATGTCCAGGACCACCCCTGCATTCACGTAGGTATGAGTCTACCCATCTTATTCGGAGTCTGCATCATCACCACCTTGAGGCCAGCAACGCACGTTATAAGGAGTTAGCTGACGCGCATCGACACACCCGTGAGTTTCGTAAGGGAGAGTACGTCATGATCAGGGTCAGACCTGAACGGTTTCCTCCAGGGGCCATGAAGAAACTCCAGGCCCGCGGTGTTGGACCCTTCCGAGTCTTGAAGCGAATTGGGTCGAATGCGTATGAGATTGAGCTGCCAGAAGGCTATGGGATATGTTCGACGTTCAATGTCTCAGATTTAGTGGCATATCGGGACCCCGCGGTGATTCCCAGTGAGCCTTTTGAGCCCTCCCCTCCTCTTGAAAGTGTTACACCTTCTGAGCGTCCACCTCCTCCAGCCCCATTACAAAAACGCGAGCATATAGATTGTATACTGGATGAGCAGGTGACCACTACTAGGAGCGGAGCCTACCAATGCTTCCTAGTGCGTTGGAGAGGGTGCCCTGCGACAGATGACACCTGGATCACACGAGGAGAGCTAGAGAGGATCGACCCCGACTTGCTGGAGCGCCACTTGAGCGACCGTGACCCTTACTCGATAGGGTCGAGTTCTTCCCACCCGGGGAGAATTGGTGAGGACACGCGCCGCATTACTCGACGGAGCACATGGAGCACGTCGGCATCCCTTTGGCTCGGCGATCACTTGGCAGACTAGCGGAGTTATCTTCACTTATTCTATACTTTAGGCCATGTTGGGCCTTGGATTAGTCCCTGCGTGGACACTTTTATTATTTGTGGACCTTTGTAGGCCAATTGGGGCCAATTAGGCTTTAGTTGGGTCTTTTTTATGCTTATTAGGTAGGAGATAGGGCTATTGGGCCACTTTCTTGGTTCAAGCCTTGGCCCATTTGGCATAGCTGGCCAACCAAGGCTTCGCCCACCTGGGAAATTGCGCCCCCCTCCCTAGGGTTAGGGTTTTGGGCGCCCCCCCCCCTTTTTCCCTCCTCTTGGAAGGTGGCAGCCGCCCCTCTCCTAGATTATAGGAAGAGGGGTGCGGCCCCCCCTTTCCCTTCCCCATCCGATCACCCCCCTCCCTCCTTTGGCCGCCCCCCCATCCCCAATCCCCTCCTAGAATCTAGGAGTGGTGCGCACCCCCCTTTCCCCCCCTAGCACATTGCGCACCCCCCCTTTCCCCCTTGGCTAGGGTTTCAACCCTAGCATTCCCCCTCCCCATATAAAAGGTTTGTATTTTTTCTTTAGAGGATTATTATGAATGAATAGAAAAGAAAACTTGTTGTTGCTCTTGAAGGAGGCTGCGCCCCCCTCTGTTCCTCCTTGCTCCTGCGACGGGAGCAAGCCTGGGGTGTGACTCCCCATCCCCTCGGTGTGACGCCGAGGTTCCCCCTCTCTTCTATCTCTTCACAGGTGCAAGCTCGGTGCAACCAGATCTTGTCTCCAAGAGCCGTGACGACTTCCTCTGTTCTTGGCGACTTTGGGCGACCAGCCCATTTTTGGGTGATTCTACTACGAGTCGCCAACGCGTGCGAGGTGGTCTCGCCTCATTCGGAGTTCGGCATCACCCGTGGCGAATTTCTTCGCGAGCTCGCGCAGGAACCTCCCTCTCTGCGAGCCAGAACCTGTCCGCCCCCTTGCGAAAATTCCACAGGACGGACAGCTGCGAGTTTGGACGTGGGATCTTCACCGGTCGTACCTCTCTTCGTCCTCGTTCCAACTCCGCTGACCTCACCTCTTTCCGACATCCGAGCTGTTCGTGGCATCCATTCCCGTGAGGTCGCGCAGGTCTGCCCCGTCCACCCGGTGCCAGGACCACCCGCGAGTTCCCGAGTTCACTGCGCTCAGCCACGACCAGCCTGCTGCTCTGCGTCCCCGATGTCCTCCCATAAGCGGCTCCTCGTTCGCCTACCGGAGCAGCGAGTTATCATTTTTCCCGCTCGAGCGCGCGGTTCTGGGAGCAGAATCCCTGTCACGACTTGCAGGTGCGCCCTCGGCTTCCACGGATGGAATCTGCATGCCCCCTTTGGCCGAGGATTCCTCCCGTGACCTAGCTACGCACCCTCGCTGACGGCGCCTCAATCGGACATCGGACCAGGCCGTGGGAGCTTCCGCCGCCGAGTCGCGCATTGCTACGAACCTGCTGATCGCCGCTCGGGCCCTCCTCGCGGCCAACCCTTCACCGAGTGCCGCCCGTCAGCCCGTACATCGGCAGCCCCGAATCCCTATATTGTAGCCTGTTATCTCCCTGCGAGGAGTGGGCATTTTGGTTGGCATTGTACTAATATTCATCGTGTGTATCGGGGTTGTTGATCTCGGCCGGGGTTTCTTCCCCACGCCTAGGCGTGGAGGTACGTACGATGCTCCTCACTGTTGGCATTTTGCTTTACTAGTATACTTTCTAGCATGCCGCGTGAGTGTGTGTAGGTTCCTAGCTAGTTTTTTTAGTCACCGCGTGGATGTGAGTTGAGAGCACCCGTCCCGTGCCCCTAATGAGCACCGAGCTCGAACTAGACTCCCCTAGGCGTTAGACGGTTCCTTAGCCGCTGAGATCCCGCGCTTCCCTCATAGGGATGGTCGTTGGGCTTGAGTTTCTTGTTGAGAGACGCCTCCACCCGGAGGAACGCTACGGAGGTCAGCCGCCCGGCTTGCCTTTGGCGTGCGAGTGCTGGCCGCACTTCGTTGTAGTCGTAGGTCTTAGCCCTTTCTGTCCCGTCCCGCATCAAGAGGGCTTTTGTTCCTAATATAATGTTTTTGCCAATCACGAGACAACCTACCTCTGGGATTTCCCCTAGACTTGGAATTCCTCGTCGGAAGGAGACTCTCGTTCCTGCGCATCCTGCGTAGAAACAGCAACTTCCGATCGTTCTAACTCTTTGACCGCTTGATCTCCTAACATGAAAACCGAAGGGACGTTAGAAGATACTAAAGAGAACAAAAAGTTATAAAGGGAGGTCTTGAAAAGATGGCATTTTACCTCTGCTTCACGTGATCCAAAACTAGGGTTCATGCAGAATAAATGTGGGTCTTATTTATAGGGAATGGATTAGGTTTAGGGTTTTAGGTCAAATTAGGATCCTTATGAGGTGTCTAATCGGTCCCCTAAGAGTCCTAGCTAAGTTTCCTTTCCAGATCACATCGAATCGTGGCGATTGGGTGGATAAAAATCTAATCTTTTCATGTTTTATCTCTTTCAGTTTTCGAAAGTAGGTAGCGATTGAGGGACGACCGTAATCATCATAGCGCGGTCGCGCGACTGACCGCGACCTGTTCCTCTCTCCTAAATTTAAGTTTAATTCAAATTCCACTTCTAATTATCCCCTAGTTTCCCTATTTATCCATTTTAATTAGGGAATTAACTCATATTACGTCTTTAGGGTTTGGGTTTGGGCCAAAAGGCTTAGAATCAGGGTTTAAGGTCTCTTTTAAGTGGGCTTAACCATTTAGTTAATAGGTGGGCCTATTTATCAAAAGCTTTAACTTATTAATCCATTAATTAACCTATTAAGCCTTTTAAGCTTATTAAATGCTTAATTAAACCCATTTAAATTACCAATAATTCCAAAAAAAAACTAGGGGTCCTACACCCTCCCCCACTTCAAAATAATTTGGTCCCCAAATTCATTGCATGGAATTTATGGTGGTGTGTTTTTACTTACAGTCAAATAGTTCTGGGAATCTCTTGTGCATTTCTTCTTCCGTCTCCTATGTAGCTTCCTGTTCCAGGCATTTACTCCACTGGACTTTTATCATGGGAATTGTTTTGTTCCTGAGCTGACGTACCTCACGATCAAGTATTTTATGTGGCTTTTGCTCGTACGTCAGGTCCTTCTGTATCACAAGATCGTCATGACTTATAATATGATATGGGTCATGAACGTACCTTTTTAGCATCGAGATGTGGAATACGTCATGAACTCCAGATAATTGAGGTGACAAAGCTATCCGATAGGCTACCTCGCCAACCCTTTCTAGAACTTCAAAAGGGCCAATAAATCTCGGAGTTAGCTTGCCCTTGATGTCGAATCTCCTGATTCCACGACCTAGGGAAACCTTGAGGAACACATGGTCTCCTACTTGAAATTCCAGGTCTCTTCTTCTAATATCAGCATATGTCTTTTGTCTTGATTGCGCCATCTGGAGTCTTTCTTTGATAAGTTACAACTTCTCTGTTGTAGTCTGGATAAGTTCTGGGCCTAGAAGTTGTTTCTCCCCGACTTCATTCCAGCAAATGGGTGAACGGCAATTCCTTCCATATAGTGCCTCGAACGGTGCCATTTGAATGCTAGCTTGGTAGCTGTTGTTATAGGCGAACTCGACTAGAGGCAAATGGTCGTGCCAACTTCCACCAAAGTCTATAGCACAAGCCCTGAGCATATTTTCTACCGCTTGATTAGTTCTTTCAGTCTAGCCATCTGTTTGTGGATGAAATACTATGCTGAAATTTAGTCTAGTGCCTAAGGAGTTATGCAGACCTTTCCAGAAATGGGATGTGAAGCGTGGGTCTCGGGTTAGATATTGTCGTGACAGGGACTCCGTGCAGTCTAACAATCTCCTTGATATATAAAGCTGCCAATATGTCCACAGTCCATCGACTTTTAATGGGTAGAAAATGTGCAGACCTTGTCAGTCGATCAATTATGACCCATATTCCATCATATCCACTTCTTGTCTTTGACAAACCCATGATGAAATTTATCCCTATACTTTCCCACTTCCATTCGAAAATTTTCAAGGGATGTAGTTTTTCGGCGGGCTTTTGGTGTTCCGCCTTAACTCGTTGGCATGTTACGGGGCAAGACACAAAATCCGCCACTTCTCTCTTCATGTTGGGCCACTAGAAGTTTCTTTTCAGGTCATGATATATTTTGGTAGCACCAGGGTGAATTGCATATCGTGACATGTGGGCTTCTTCCATAATTAGCTTCTTTGTATTTGCATGATCTGGCACACAGATCTGACCTTGGAATAATAGTCTTCCATCAGTCGTGACAGAGAAATCCAGCCATTGATCAATATTGGATTTGATCTCAACCAGTGTAAGGTCATTCACTTGCAGCTTCATTAGATCTTCTATTAATGTAGGCTGTGACTGGACGTTGGCGATAATACACCTATCATTCTCCGCGTCAATATCCAGATTCAACTTGGCAAAGTCTTCTACAAGGTTTGTCGTACCCGTCTTGAGGTTAGATAAAATTGCAAGAGGTTTCCTGCTGAGTGCATCTGCTACAGCATTCGCCTTTCCTGAGTGGTATTGAATAGAGAAATCAAAATCCTTGAGATATTCCTGCCATCGCCTTTGCCTCATATTTAGTTCCTTATGGGAGAAAAGATATTTTAGACTTTTATGATCTCATAATACCATGAATTTTTCTCCATAAAGGTACTGCCTCCATATCTTCAAGGCAAAGATAACAGTAGCAAGTTCTAGATCATGCACCGGGTAATTCTCCTTGTGACACTTCAATTGTCTCGAAGTATAACATATCACTCTACCATGCTGCATTAAAACACAACCAAGGCCTATGCCTGATGCATCGGTGTAGACCTCGAAACCACCACCTTCAACTGGCAATGCTAACACGGGTGCAGTAGTGAGATGTTCCTTGAGAGTCAAGAAACTCTCTTCACAATTTGTTGACCATATAAAAGGATTCTCTTTTCTTGTTAGCCAGGTCAGAGGAACGGCGATTTTTGAGAAATCTTTTATGAACCACCTGTAGTAGCCAGCTAGATTGAGAAAACTTCTAACTTCAGTCACGGTCGTTGGTCTGCTCTAGTTCTTGACGGCTTCTACCTTAGAAGGATCCACAAAGATACCTTCTTTTGAAATAATGTGACCAAGGAATGAAACTTCCTTTAGCCAGAACTCACACTTATTAAGCTTCGCATAGAGTTGGTGTTCTCTTAATACTTGCAAAGCTATTCTTAAATGTTCTTCATGCCCTTCTTGTGTCTTTGAGTAGATGAGAATGTCGTCAATAAAGACGTCCACAAATCGATCCAGATAGGGCCTGAAGACGTTATTCATTAGTTGCATGAAAGCTACAGGGGTGTTGGTTAACCAAAATGACATAACCACAAACTCATAGTGCCCATATCTGCTTTTGAATGCAGTCTTATGGATGTCTTCATCTTTGATCCTCAATTGATGATAACCAGACCTTAGGTCTATCTTTGAGAAATACTCTGCACCAGAGATCTGGTCGAACAGCTCGTCGATGCGTGACAATGGATACTTGTTCTTGATTGTTAATTGATTCAATTGCCGGTAGTCGATGCATAGCCTGAGGGATCCATCCTTCTTTCTGACGAAGAGAACGGGTGCCCCTAAGAGGATGAGCTTGGCCTGATAAATCCCTTCTCCAATAATTCTTGTAGCTGCTTCTTTAACTCCCTAAGTTCAATGGGGGACATTCTGTAGGGAGCTTTGGAGACAGGTGTTGCTCCATGAATTAATTCAATAGAGAAGTTCACTTCCCTTACGGGCGATAAACCAGGTAATTCAGAAGGAAAGACATCGAAAAATACTTTTACAATAGGAATTTCCTCCATATTAATCTCTTTGGTTTCAGTGATAACTACGGAAGTAAGGAAAACTTCACAACCTTGCGAAATGAGTTTGCAAGCGTGAAGAGAAGAAATAAGAATGGGATGCTTCCGATACTTGATGTCAAGGAAAGAGAACTTCGGAGGGTCGGGTTTATAGAAGGAGATTCTCCTATGGCGACAATTAATGTCGGCATAGTGTTCCGACAACCAATCAATACCCAAGATAGCATCGTAGCCTTCCATGTCTAGGCATACGAGGTTTGCAGGAAGATTTTGACCTTCTATGGTTACCTCACTATTAGGGTAGTGATGTGTAAGTTTAGTTCCAGAGCTAAATCTGAGGGCAAAGGAGTTGATGAGATAGGTAAAGTTTTTACAAAAGCAGTGGAAATGAAACAATGCGAAGCTCCAGTATCAAATAAAACAAAGGCCGGATGCAAATGAATTAGGATAGTACCTTCAATCATGTCTCCTTCTTTGGTGGGTTCATCATCCATGACGGCATTTAGACGACCTTGCCGCTTATGTCCTCCATCATTCTTTAAGGGTTGATCCTTCATAAGCGGGCAATCGGGCATTCGGTGCTCCCGACTGCCACAACGTAAACAAGTGCCGAGGCGCTTCCAGCATTCTTTGGCGGTATGTCCAAACTTTTCACAGAATCTGCAAGCCTCCATGACTTGCTTTTCTTCTTCTTTGACTCTTTTATTTTTGCCGTTACCGTTTCCGTTATGGGACCTCTTCTTGTTGTCACAGGATTTATAAGTTCCCATGATGCTGAATTTTTCTCCCTTCTTTTCTCTCTTATCATGTTTTCGGCTCGATTCTTCTCCTTTTCCCTTGAATTTTTTGACCTTCTCAAGGGTTCTTTGAAATAAATGCACTCTATGGACCATCTCCGAGTAAGTCCGAATGTTTTGCGGACCTAGTTGCTTGACAAAAATAGGCCTCAATCCATCCATGAATCTATTGGCCTTAAGTAGTTTTGTACTAACAAGATGTGGAGCATATGGAGCTAGCCTTGAGAACTGTAGCTCGTACTCCGCTATCGATATCATCCCTTCCCTTAGAGAGGCAAATTCTACCGCTTTTCTCACGCGGACATGCTCCGAGAAAAATTTCTCACAGAAGAGCTCTAGGAACTCATCCCAGCTGAGTTGGGCATTTTGTAGATGAGTTGATGTGGCCTTCCACCATGTACGAGCATCTTTGTTCAACTAAAAAGTGGCAAGCAGGACCTTCTCTTCATCCGTGCACTGCATAATATGAAAGATCCAGTCCATCTCGTCTATCCAATTCTCGGCCTCATCTAGGTTGGACGATCCCGAGAACTGAGGAGGGTTCATGCTCCTGAAGTTTCGATGTAAGTCTCCGGCGTCAACTCGCGCGCCCGCCTGAGCCACCGTCTGCAGGGCTTGAGTAAGACCCGCAACTGTTTGTTACATGGCTTCCCAGTTAGCTCAGTTCGAATCCATTGGGAAAGTAAGGTGCCTGAGAAAATAAACAACGTGTCATTTTCCTTAGAATTCATGAGGTTTTAATCTAGAAGTTTATTCTTACTAGAGAACTATCTTATCCCCGGCTCTACCCAATTCTCGCATGGGTTGGAAATAAATCTTTCCTAGTTCATAGGTTGGGAATCCTTAGAACCTTGGACTTAAATCCTAAGACTTGACATTTTTTTAGGACTTAATAAGCCAAAGGCTCTAATACCACCTTAACTGTAACGCCCCAAGATATATACAGCGGAAACAACTCGGGAACATGAACAGCCGACAAAGTAAGCCTCTAGCTAGCAAGACAATCAGAGCGCCACATACAACATCATAAACATTATACACAAATGCTATATGACGAAAACCTTCAACTTTATTAATCAAATAAATCAAAGTTACATCTTGACAATTGACTCTCTTGACATATGACCCACAAGACTCAAGAAAAATAGAAAACTACATCAACATGACTCTAAAGTTACATAAAAGACTCAAGATATTTTAAGGCTTCACTCGAATCTTCATTCTCTCTCGGAATCATCACTTGAATAGTCCGACTCCGACTCACTTGAATTTCCTGAAAAGTCAAAGAAAGTAGGGAATGAGCGCACTCGTCCAGTAGGTATCTTCGTATCAACATGATGGCAAGTTTAGATGATTAATATTTTAGCTCTAGAAGGTAAGATAATGAGAATGCGATAAAACATGTGAATAAAATCATAGTAACAACAAGTAGCAAGATATGAATGTAAGGACATGATATTGCAAGACCACATGATTACGATCTAGCAAGAGTATAGTTGGCCTTTTAATCAATCACAAGAATGTACTATCATGTAACGAGAATGTATATTTCATAACCTGGAAAAGCTATGCACAAGAAAGTGATGAAACAAGAGTGTACTTTTCAAGTATGTATAATTTCACAAGAATGCCTCGTGGATTTTACCCGTTTATAAAAAAAGTACTCCCAGCGTAATGTGATGCCAGTAATCATTACACCCCATGGTTAGTAGTGTATTTTCGGCCATCTGCCAAGGGACTAGACTGGAGCCCTTGGACACCGTCTGTGCCCGCCCTTACATCTTCAAGTTATAAATCAAGCTACTTACATGAGAAATATCAATAAATTAGGCCAAGAATGTAAAGTTCAATAATGCTTTTAGGGCGATAGTAACCAAGGTAAGAGTGCACCAATATATTGAAAAGGAGGTCAAGAATGAATTAAACGTACGTTGTGCTACGGAAGGATTCCGACAGCATAACGGCATCTTATTAAAGTTCATAGTTCATTAATGACCTGTTAAATAAAGTTTCAGGTTCCAGACAGTCAGAAGATCGTCTAAGAATAGAACATGATCAACCCTTTGGGTCAGACCTCGGATTGGGTAAAGTTGACAGAACGCGGCTTCAAGTGGACTGCTATCTTGAGGTAGCGGCCACGAAGGATCCGCGACTAGGAGGTGTGTCTACTCAAGGGAAGAACGGGTCGACTCAACCAGAAATCTACTAACTAAAACATAAACAAGGTCATTGGCTAGCCGCTATCTGTAGGTAGCAGTTGCTTTCTGCCGCGATCAGGACAGAGTGCAGGAATCGTGAAGTGCTCTTCAGACTTTTGGGTTTTTAGGGTATAACTAGCTCAGCGTCCTTGTGGGAATCCCAGGCTCGCGGAGTCTTATAGAGGCGTTGAAACATGAACTCCTAGTCCGACAGAAGGAATATCCGACGGAGAGTCATTCAATGTCCAAGAAGGTTTTCCTATCAAGTGCATGTTACTAATAGCAATGTACCGGAGTACGGGCTATGAAACAGTAACGAAGAAGGACAGGGGATGAGAAGGAATGCGTAAGAACATAAACCCCGTGTCACCAATTAAAAATTCCTTTATTACAACCTATATAAGGTTTCATGTGAAAATAACATAAGATGAAAATAAACTTTTAAAACATGCTAAGACACAATATGAAATCATGATATGGTTAGGAAGTGCAAGTAAACGAAATCAAGCATAATTAATACCATATATGACAGGAAATAAATAGTTGTTGATCTAGTTATTGTAACCAGATTGCGGTTGGTCGAGAACTGCTATATGGAGGTAGCGGTCTCTGTAGGATCGCTATATGTCCGTCACCAGACATAAGCAAATATCGGCTTGCAGGGCCTATTTCTATGGCAAATAAAGATAAAACTAATATGAAACTGACAAGAACATCATGATAATACGTAAATAACGCATGAAAAAGGTAGGTGATCAAAGAAAGTTATTATCTTTTGATTAAGGTTACATGGACAGCATGAGTTAAAAACCCTATTACGCAGTCACATTAAAACATAAAATACTCCATGTAGAAAGCATGAAAACGAGAGATAAGAGATGGCTTTTGTTCCTAATACAATGTTTATGCCGATCACGAGACAACCTACCTCTGGGATTTCCCCTAGACTTGGAATTCCTCGCCGGAAGGAGACTCTCGTTCCTACGCGTCCTGTGTAGAAACAGCAACTTCCGATCATTCTAACTCTTTGAGCACTTGATCTCCAAACATGAAAACCGAAGGGACGTTAGAAGATACTAAAGAGAACATAAAGTTCTAAAGTGAGGTCTTGAAAAGACGACGTTTTACCTGTACTTCACGTGATCCAAAACTAGGGTTCGCGTAAAATAGATCTGGGTCCTATTTATAAGGAATGGCCTAGGTTTAGGGTTTTAGGTCGAATAAGGATCGTCATGAGGTGTCTAATCAACACCCTAAGAGTCTAGCTAAGTTTCCTTGCCAGATCACATCGAATCGTGGCGATTGGGTGGATAAAAATCTAATCTTTCCGTGTTTTATCTCTTTCCATTTTTGGAAGTAGGTAGCGGTTGAGGGACAACCGCAATCATCATAACGCGGTCGTGCGACTGACCGTGACCTATTCCTCTCTCCGAAATTTAAGTTTAATTCAAATTCCACTTCTAATTATCCCCTAGTTTCCCTATTTATCCATTCTAATTAGAGAATTAACTCTTATTACGTCTCTAGGGTTTGGGCTTGGGCCAAAAGACTTAGAATCAGGGTTTAAGGCCTCTTTTAAGTGGGCTTAACCATTTAGTTAATAGGTGCCTATTTATCAAAGGCTTTAACCTATTAATCCATTAATTAACCCATTAAGCATTTTAAGCTTATTAAATGCTTAATTAAACCCATTTAAATTTTCAATAATTCCAAAAAATTACCAGGGGTGCTATAGAGAATATCGGTACTCAGCACCGTTCAGTTTCCGGCTGAGGTAGTAGAGCGGCTGCTCCTTGCCTTCCTTATTAATTTGCACCAGCAGAGCTCCTAACGATGCGTCCATGGTAGCAATATATAGTATGAGAGGTTTGCCCTTGACTGGTGCCCCCAGGACTGGAGGAGTAAGGAGATACTCCTTGATTTTCTCAAAAGCATTCTAGCATTCTGGATCCCATATGAAGGGGGCATCTTTCTTCATGAGCTTGGTGAAGGGTGCGTATCGACTGGAGAGGTTGGAGATGAACCTCCGGATGTAGGCCAGTCTTCCTTGGAAGGACCTCAGCTCAGTAAGATTTTTGGGTGGTGGAAGCTCCCGAATTACTTTGATCTTGCTAGGGTCCACCTCAATTCCTTGGTATCTGATGATGAAGTCGAGAAACGTGCCCCTGGATACACTGAAGGCGCACTTCATAGGGTTCATCTTGAGTCCATATTACTATAGTCGATTGAAGACTTGGCGCAGATCATGCAAATGGTTTTCCCGCCTCTTCGTCTTGACGACGAGACCGTCAATGTAACATTCTATGATGTTGTGCAACATCTCGTTGAATATTTTGGTCATGGCCCCCTGATAAGTAGCGTCACCGTTCTTCAAACTGAAGGGCATGTGCTTGTAGTTGAAAATCCCTTTGGGAGACCGGGAGGCTGTGTGGTTCTTGTCTTTGAGGGACATCCGGACCTAGTTATAACCAGATGATCGATCCATGAAAGATAAGTCTTCATGTCCGGTGGTTGTATTGACCATGGTTTCTGTGATTGGTACCGAGAAGTCATCCTTCGGACATGCTTTGTTGATGTCCTGGAAGTTGACGTAAATGTAGACTTGACCTTTTTTTCTTCTTCATTGGGACGATGTGGTGAGCCAGATTGGGTAGATGCACGGCTCGATGAAGTCAACCTCGCCATTTTGTTGACTTCGGTCGAAACTTGGAGTTCCAGCTCATGGCGCATACGTCGTTGTAGCTGTTTAACTAGAGTTGTCGAGGGAGAAATGGCTAGCTCATGCTCTAGCATGGAGGGGTCTAGCCCTGGCATCTCCTTGTACGTCCAAGCGAAGCAGTCTTTGTATTCGAGCAGGAGTTGCTTGTAGTCCTACTTTTCTGCTTCGGTGAGGAGAGCACTGACGAATGTGGGCTGGTGTATTTCAGCTTCACCCAGGTTGATCTCAACAAGTTCATCAACGGTCGCTTGGCCATTATCCTCCAGCTCGGGAGGAACGGGTTGGAAGTCGATGAAATCTTCATTATTAATGTAGGCTTCATGTACTTCTTGATTTTTGAAGTCTTTAGTCGACGCTAGTGAAACTGAACAATCGTCATTACTGGATTCTGCCAGGGGTTGCTCTGGGCCCCCAACGTCTGTCAACGGAGGTTCTCTGAGATCGTTACTCGATGACGGTGGGGCTTCTTTAGAGCCCTCTCTGGCCATGGTTTGGCTCTTCTGGCAGTTGTCAACTGGTACCATTGGAGCTTCCCTGGGGTTGCCTGCTAAAGCTAACAAAACTCCTTGGCAAATGTTCTGGGCAACTTCCTCATTGGGAAAGTTTGCATAACTTGATTCTTTGATAAACTGGGAGGCAGGGGGAGCTTCTTCAGCCCTGATGTCTTCGCCAGAGAGTGACGAAGGCTTATCAATCACCTGAACTAGAGTGTTGGGCTTGACGGGGAGCGAGATCAGGATCTCTTCTTCTTCGTCCCCAGAGCTGTTGAATTTTGCATCAACATTAGTCTGGTCATTGACTGGTTGTATCAGACTTACGACATTGACCGCATAATAGACGTGGAAGTCCGGGTCTTGGTCGTAGTCGAGTCCCATGGTATCTTTGTGGGAGAATGGGGGCTGCCCCCGGAACTGGGAAGGAGTCCACAACTGGTGAAAGTATTCACCCCGTGTGGAATCTTGCCACTGGGGAATATGTTGCTTTAGGCACATCTCACGGATGTGCTATGGCAGGTCGTCAATTATTTGAACTGCTTCAGGGGTATCATCGGCTAGCTTGGGCCCGCCGAAGTCATCTTCTGGTGGGGCTTGAGGGGCCATGTCTCCCTTTTAGAAGATAATGGGCTTATCCCTATGGACCTTTTTCTTGTTTCTGAGTTGCCGTTTGTAGGTGACGACGAACTTCTTGAGCAGCTCAACCTTATGCTCTTCTAATACACAAGAGAGCTGTATGCAATCTGGCGGTAGGCATATGCTCTTGTCGATGGCTCAGCTAATAAGATTCGCCTCAAAGTCAATCTTATGCCTCTCAAGGTGATCTGGAGTTGACTTGGAGCCAAGACGTAGTCGATAGAGCTTGGCCTTTTCTTCGTCAATGGAGAAGAGATCATCGTCATCCTCCTCCGAGAGCCAACCACTGCTTTTACTTTTGATTACGAGATATGCACTGGGTCCCCCGAAGTAAAACACAGCATCAGCGAGATTGCACTCTGCTGGGGTGAATGGTGACAGGTGTACAAAGACCGTATGTTTTTCTCTATCCTTGGCATATTTGATACACTGATGAAGCGTTGAAGGGACAACCCAATTTTCATGCAGCGAGGGTCTGCCCAATAGTACTTTGTAAGACGTGTTGGCATCGATGATGTAGAATGTCACCTTTGAGGTGAAATCACCGAGCACCAGATCAACGTCTACTCGGCCGAGGACGTCCTCGGTATTCTGGTTGAATCCAGATCTCTTAACCGCTTGAACCTTATGAAGGTATGGAGTTAGATATAGAGCCTTGAAGGTTTTCAATGGCATGATATTGACGGCAGCATTGGCATCCACCAGGATCCGATTTGTCTCATGATCATTAATTTTTCCTCGCATGCAGAGAGGGAGGTTGTGACACGGAGAGGAGAGCAACATGTCCTTTTCCGTGAATGTGACGGTGGCTATGAAGGCTTCATATGTTGCTGTCTTTATCTCCGCAGCATGTGCTTCATAGGCTTCCGGTTCCTGGAGTATTTTGATAAGAGCTTCTCTCAGCTCTTTACTCCAAGCAGTGGCTTCCTAAATAGTGATGTTGGCGGGAAATCACTTCATTTGGTGAAGGACTTTCTGATCAGCTTGGGCACGAGTGTCCTCCAATAGGGGTAGTATATTGGGCAAGGTCTTGTGTGAGCTATCGCGTTGCTCCCCGTCAGGAAGTTGCCCTACCTTGCCTTTGCCCCTAGGATCGGACTGGTCCTGATCACCTGTGGGCTCCTGAAACAGAGGTGCCATGGGTGGCTCTTCTAGAGGTGACTGGTGAGCTAGATCACCCTTGCCAAACAGACCTGCTTGGTCTTCAGTAATGACTGGGGCTGGAGTAGGGACTAGAACACTAGTGGTGGTCTACTCCATGTCGGAGGGGTCGAAAATGCTGGGGCCATTCCGAATTTCTACCTCCGGAATGGGGGCAGGCTCTTCCCCTCGAAAGAGGATGATTCGCTCTGGAAGGTGGACTGGTGGAGAGGTAGCTCAATAAGACTTTCGCGCCCTCTACCGTGTCCTCGGCCATGGCCTCAGTTGCGACCAATATTTTTGGGAGTTGGTTGTAGCCCTAGCGGGGCCGTGGCTCTTTGTCTTGTGCAGGAGTGATGGGGACATCCCCAGCCACTTCACTTTTTGGGATACTCTTGTTGCTCGCCATCAGCACATCATCATTTGTGGCCGTTAATCTTGAGTCATAGCATGTAATTTTTATTTCATTTGAGTCATGTATGTGTAATCTTTCTTTATTTGAGTCAGTTAATAGGTTAATGGGTCAGTTTGTTAGTCAATTGGGCCCAACTAGTGGGCTAGGCCCAAGGGCGCCCCTCCCTTGGAGTTATTGGTCATTTACTTGTTTGTCAAGGTTATTTTGGTCTTAGAAAAAGTATGGAGTCTATAAATAGTCCCTCCCCTCTCTCATTTGTAACAACCCTTTATGATCAATCAAAAAATTGAGTAAACTAGTGTGTTATTGGAGAGGATTCTCCACTTCTCTCTCTCTCTCTATTGGGGTGGATTCCCCTTCTCTCTCATTCTCTCTTCTCTCTCTTCTCTCTCTCTACAAGGAGGAGGGTGCCCCATACTCTCTCTCTTCCCCTCCCAACCACCTCCACCCTCCCACCTACCTCCATTAAATCCTCTACAACTTCCCACAAGCCATCATTACTTCCCCCTAGTCCCAAGAGACCCTCCACCAATCCACACCCCACCCTCCAATCCCAAACTACCCATTTCCCTTCCCCAAGCATCACTCCACCTTCCCAAGGCACCCCTTCCCATCCCCAAGACCACCATTGATCACCCCACATTAAGGGAAATTCAAACTCACATTCCCTCCACCCACTTGTGCCCCCCTCACCTTCCCCCTTCTCCCTCCAAGCCCAAATTCGCAGCTCCTCTCTCACCAATTGCAAACACCCCATTCCAGACCCCATTCTCCCTCTCCCACACCTTAGAACACCCCCTCCTAGACCACCTCACAGCCAAGGCTCTCCCCACATTCATCCACCCCCACTTCCCCTCCCATATACCCCATTTCCCCCCATCATCTTCAACCTGCAGTTTTCAGTTCGCAGGCAGCATAGGAGTGCCCAGTTGCAGAGGCTGCCACGTCTTCAGCTGGAAGCCTCAGAGGGCATACCATATATCGTTGGAAGCGTCTCCCAGTCAGCTTTCCAACGGTGGTGGTCCCGGCGACTTCCAAGATCGGAGCTGCTCGAAGGAGGCGATCTACTACGACTGCGCAAGACTTTTCAGGCAGAGGACCAGAGCCGGAGTGGAAGCTCGACTGCGACGATCCTGTTGAGAATCTGATCAAGAGTTCTTCTTTAAAAATCTTCTACTACGAGCCTTCTATCATCTCCAAGAAGTAGAGCCCCGTTTCGCGACCGGACCTGAAAGTTATCAATTTTCTTCATCGGGTACGTGGTTCTGCTTCCACTCAGTCTGCACCGACCCTCCATCAGTGTTCAGAGTCTACCGGCCGACCCCAACAACAGTTGGCATCCCCGTTGATCTTGCTTCGAAGAGGACTCGTCAACGGTTTTAACGACTCTGGCAGCACCTAATTCTGAGCTCGGGAGCGATCGTGGCACCTTCTTCTTCCTGCTATTGGGAACCTGAAGCTGTCAGAGCCAAGGTTCTACCACCCTGTTCTAGCCCCTACTCCGACCAGCAGAGGTGCTTGAAGAAATCAACAAAATTCTAGCGTCATCCCCATCCAGCTACGAAGAATCTCCAATTGGTCTTGTCTGCAACAAAATTCGGGGCTGGCCACAGCGTCCAAATACCTGACCATCTGTGCTGAGACACAGGCAGCAGGTAGAACCGGCTTCGGTGTCTTTCTTTGCTCATAGTTCAAGTTCCCCTTCCCGCTTGGCCGGCTAAAGGCCCCTTCCCTACGTGTAGGTCATTTGAGTGTTATATTAATTAACCCCCACCCCGAGATCCCCCCTCCTGCGAGAGGTGTAGTTTTGTAAACGTTTAAGCAGGTTGAAGCTTCACCGGCGCGGCGTTCGGGTGCATACCCACGCCTCCCCGCTCGCCATCGTCTCCGGCCGGGATCGGCGTCTTCACGCTGATCAGGTGAGCTCCTGAACACCTTTCATTGCTGAGATTTAATTGCTTAGTTTAGTATTGCTTTTAGTTGCTCCGTCGGCGGTGAGAGAGTGTTCGGTCTCAAATTGCCATCAAATTGAGTGACCACCGCGGGGCGAGTTGTGAGAGCGACCACTTAACCCACGCCCTTGGCGTACCGGCCGCCTGTGAATTGGGCATCCCTGGCCCATTCGGGGTCCTCCATAAGCTAGCCAACCATTGGAGTATCAAGGTCCCGACTCGGACCCTCTCCGTCATCGCTAAGTCGCCTACGGGCACTAGTGTGTGCTTCGCGATCGTGTTCACTAATGTGAGTCCGCTGCTCAATTTGATTGCTTGCAATATAGGTCCATAGGTGGTTTCACATCAAGTGGTATCAGAGCAAGTTCATAACTTGTCTCTATCAAGTTGGTCCTAGGGCATGTTTATGCATTTAGAGTCTTCGGTTGCATCTCTTTGTCCACTAGCATGGCCACCTCTTACCGACCTTACCAATCGACCCTCTCCATAAGTCCAAACCACCAAAGGATGCCTCCCCTAACACACATGACCTCCCTGGCCATGTCAACTACCTCATGAAGGCCTTGACCTATGCCAATGAGCGGCTTGATAACATATCGGGTCGACTCAACCAACTTGGAGAAAATGGGCCCGCCCCAAGGACGGATGATAGAAGGACATGTCCCCCACCTCCCACTTTTGATGGAACTCATCTTAATGACTATTTAGATTGGGAGGCATCAATGGACCATTACTTTGAGATGAATTCCATGTCCGAGGATAGGAAGGTTCGATGTGCGAAAATGCAACTAACCAAAAGGGCTCAAACTCATTGGTTGAAAATTGAAGGCTTAAGGGTAATTAGAAGGGAAGCTCCCCTCACAACATGGAGGGACATGAAGGAACAACTTAGGGCTAGATATATTTTCCCCTCCCATTCCAAACACCGAGTCCTAAAGAGCATTTCAACTCCTTCATTTCCCCTTGGCCAACCCAAGACCCTAATCACGCATTCCCCACCATTTCCCACCTCTCCTACTCCAACCACAACATCTACGCCCTACCTACAAGTCCTCACCACAACCATAGCTCCACAAACCCAATTGGGCCCCATGACCACCCCTCAACCTAGGCCCATGACGACCACCACCCCCCAACCCAAATTTCCCCACCAAACCCATATCCCACAAGCCCCCTTGAACCCCACCACTATCCCTCCATCACCCCCAAAGAAAGATGCACCTCCCAAGGCCAACCAACCTAAACCCCCTCACCCAACCCACCTCCCGCTTCCTACACCAATCTTTCCCCAACCTAGGCCTCCACTACTTCCCCTTCCTATCCCAACCCAAGTACACCCTTGCCCACCACCCCGAGTGCGTCATGCGCCGGCTTTCATAAAACCACCCACCATAGATCCTCATACCCCATTAGCATTAGAAGTTGTGGCCCACACACACACTCAAGTAGAGAAGGATGTCAATCCGGATCCACCTCCCACCATTGTGGAAATTCAAGAGCCCCCAATCCCACCATTCTTCCCTAGTCCAACTCCTCAAGAGCCACACATCCACACACTTGGCACCCCCACCATGAATGAGGCCATACTGCAATGGCTCAAACAAGGACCCACCCTTCCTAGCTCACCCCCACCTCTCTCACCTTTGGGATATCCATCCCAAATTATCCCCCTCCACTCCTACCACACCACAATCCAATCCTACTATGAGGTAGAAGGTTGGGATGATCTCCTCAAAGGTCTAGAGTGGCAATTAGACTTGACTTCTTTGTTGACCCTAGGGGCGGACCGACCCAAGAGCCTTGACCTCATCCATCCATGCATTGGGTCTATCACCTCGGTTTGCACTATTGGTTGCTACACTAGTGACCTCCTTTTCCTTCTCCCCATAGTGGAAGAGCCCATCCCGGTCCACTCCCCTACCATTGTGATTCCTAGAACCTTGACCAACCAACCCACCCCATACACCGGCCCAACCATTTCACTAGAAGAGGGCGACTCACCACCATATGAGGATCTTGAGGACATGGAGTACCCCTATCTAGGTGACCCTTACCATGATCCCTTCGACCCTTTCCTATGAGAACCTAGATCTCCATGTAACCCACTCACCTTATTCATCACCCACCTTACCCTACCCTTACCGCCCATGTTAACCCAAACCCCTCCCTTCCTAGAATCGGGTTACACCAAGGGAGCCTTGACCATAGGCAACATATACCTTGGGATTGATGAATTGCCTCACTCTATGATGTCCCCCTTCTTAGATCCCTTTGATCCATACGAGTGGAAGCTCAAGGGCCACCCCACATCTATGCACATGGAAGTCATCTCTAGGATAGAAATGCATGTGCCTGGGCATACCGCACCACTTGACATGATTCATAAGTCGGGTCTATTCATTCATATCACCCACATGTCAAGTAAGAAGCATGAGTGGTCCATATTTGGGTGTAATGGCCCTCCTTCATTCATCATGAGTATTAAGCATGTTAGGAGTATTCATGGATGTCCGGGTCCTCCGGCACTTATCACACCCACGCATGAGAGGGACACCTATGGATGCCCCGGTCCTCCCAAATCATTCAATGTCCTCATAACATCAATGCACGATAGGTCTATATGTGGTTGCCCTGGACCACCTTTGCACACCACACATTGCCCACTCACACCGCATCATTGTGCATGGCATATAAGCAAGTATCAAGCAACAAGCGGTGAGATTCACAAGAAGCGAGCACAAACTCGTAAGCGCCACTTGGAATTCCAAGTTGGCAACTTGGCGATGATGGCTTTGGGATAGCTCTACCTTAGGGTCACCTCCAAATTGAGGGCACGAGGACTTGGACCTTGCCAAGTTTCGAGTGACTTTGGCAACCCGGCTTATGGGTTGGACTTTCGAATGGGTTTTGGGATTCACCCCACTTCCCACGTGGCGGATCTGGCACCCTCTAAGGGCACCGCGGTGGATCCTAGTGAGTGCCTTAAGCTTACACTTATCCTTGCGAGAGACACCCTCGGAGTGCCACCCCAAATTATCCTGAGAGTCCGACGTGAGCACACGGCGGTAATACTAGGCAAGCAAGATCTCATCGCCAGCATGAGAGTGTGTCCGAGCCACTTTGAAAAGCTGAAGCGCCATTCCCCGGCTACGGACGCGGGTTGAGTTCGGAGATCGTGGCACGCTTGGAGCTGCATTTGGTACACTACTTCCCCGGTAGACCCATACTCGACGGGGTCGAGTTTTCCCCACCCCGGGGGTATGATGGGGACATCCCCAGCCACTTCACTTTTTGGGATACTCTTGTTGCTCGCCATCAGCACATCATCATTTGTGGCCGTTAATCTTGAGTCATAGCATGTAATTTTTATTTCATTTGAGTCATGTATGTGTAATCTTTCTTTATTTGAGTCAGTTAATAGGTTAATGGGTCAGTTTGTTAGTCAATTGGGCCCAACTAGTGGGCTAGGCCCAAGGGCGCCCCTCCCTTGGAGTTATTGGTCATTTACTTGTTTGTCAATGTTATTTTGGTCTTAGAAAAAGTATGGAGTCTATAAATAGTCCCTCCCCTCTCTCATTTGTAACAACCCTTTATGATCAATCAAAAAATTGAGTAAACTAGTGTGTTATTGGAGAGGATTCTCCACTTCTCTCTCTCTCTCTCTCTCTCTCTCTCTCTCTATTGGGGTGGATTCCCCTTCTCTCTCATTCTCTCTTCTCTCTCTTCTCTCTCTCTACAAGGATGAGGGCGCCCCCTACTCTCTCTCTTCCCCTCCCAACCACCTCCACCCTCCCACCTACCTCCATTAAATCCTCTACAACTTCCCACAAGCCATCATTACTTCCCCCTAGTCCCAAGAGACCCTCCACCAATCCACACCCCACCCTCCAACCCCCAACTACCCATTTCCCTTCCCCAAGCATCACTCCACCTTCCCAAGGCACCCCTTCCCATCCCCAAGACCACCATTGATCACCCCACATTAAGGGAAATTCAAACTCACATTCCCTCCACCCACTTGTGCCCCCCTCATCTTCCCCCTTCTCCCTCCAAGCCCAAATTCGCAGCTCCTCTCTCACCAATTGCAAACACCCCATTCCAGACCCCATTCTCCCTCTCCCACACCTTGGAACACCCCCTCCTAGACCCCCTCACAGCCAGGGCTCTCCCCACACTCATCCACCCCCACTTCCCCTCCCATATACCCCATTTCCCCCCATCATCTTCAACCTACAGTTTTCAGTTCGCAGGCAGCATAGGAGTGCCCAGTTGCAGAGGCTGCCACATCTTCACCTGGAAGCTTCAGAGGGCATACCATATATCGTTGGAAGCGTCTCCCAGTCAGCTTTCCAACGGTGGTGGTCCCGGCGACTTCCAAGATCGGAGCTGCTCGGAGGAGGCGATCTACTACCACTGTGCAAGACTTCTCAGGCAGAGGACCAGAGCCGGAGTGGAAGCTCGACTGCGACGATCCTGTTGGGAATCTGATCGAGAGTTCTTCTTCAAAAATCTTCTACTACGAGCCTTCTATCATCTCCAAGAAGTAGAGCCCCGATTGGCGACCGGACCTGAAAGTTATCAATTTTCTTCCCCGGGTATGTGGTTCTGCTTCCACTCAGTCTGCACCGACCCTCCATCAGTGTTCAGAGTCTACCGGCCGACCCCGACAACAGTTGGCATCCCCGTCAGTCTTGCTTCAAAGAGGACTCGTCAACGGTTCCAACGGTTCCAACGACTCCGGCGGCACCTAATTCTGAGCTTGGGAGCGATCGTGGCACCTTCTTCTTCCTGCTATTGGGAACCTGAAGCTGTTAGAGCCAAGGTTCTGCCACCCTGTTCTAGCCCCTACTCCGACCAGCAGCGGTGCCCGAAGAAATCAACAAAATTCTAGCGTCATCCCCATCCAACTACAAAGAATCTCCAAGTGGTCTCGTCTACAACAAAATTCGGGGCTGGCCACAGCGTCCAAATACCTGACCGTCTGTCCTGAGACACAGGCAGCAGGCAGAACCAGCTTCGGTGTCTTTCTTTGCTCATAGTTCAACTTCCCCTCCCCGCTTGGCTGGCTGAAGGCCCCTTCCCTGCGTGGAGGTCATTTGAGTGTTATATTAATTAACCCCCACCCCGAGATCCCCCCTCCTGCGAGAGGTGTAGTTTTGTAAACGTTTGAGCAGGTTGAAGCTTCACCGGCACGACGTTCGGGTGCATACCCACGCCTCCCCGCTCGCCATCGTCTCCGGCCAGGATCGGCGTCTTCATGCTGATCAGGTGAGCTCCTGAACACCTTTCATTGCTGAGATTTAATTGCTTAGTTTAGTATTACTTTTAGTTGCTCCGTCGGCGGTGAGAGAGTGTCCGGTCTCAAATTGCCATCAAATTGAGTGACCACCGCGGGGCGAGTTGTGAGAGCGACCACTTAACCCACGCCCTTGGCGTACCAGCCGCCCGTGAATTGGGCATTTCTGGCCCATTCGGGGTCCTCCATAAGCTAGCCAACCATTGGAGTATCAAGGTCCCGACTCGGACCCTCTCCGTCATCGCTAAGTCGCCTACGGGCACTAGTGTGTGCTTCGCGATCGTGTTCACTAATGTGAGTCCGCTGCTCAATTTGATTGCTTGCAATATAGGTCCATAGGTGGTTTCACATCAAGGAGGCCACTGGCTCGCCTCGCCGAGAAGTGTCGGGGCTGTCAGGAGGTGGGATGGCCACCATGTTGCAAGTGTAGTCTCGAAGCATTTCTTCCAACTGCTCTGTGGTGATCTCCTTATCTTTATAGAACAAGGATAGTTCTTCTGTAATGAGGAGCCTTTTGCAATTCTTAATCTTCTGGATCATTTCCTAGACCCATTTTCTAAGGCGAGCTCACTTTTGCATTTCTTCCCACAGGATGTAGCTATCGAGTGGGACAACGCCAGTGGGATGAGGATGAATGTACTCCTCCAGGTCATCGACGAGCTTTTGTTGCCTCTGGAGTGGCGTTAGCTCGGCCGGGGATTGCAAGGCGGCTACTTGTTCAGCCTACTTCTTGAGTTGCCTTTTGAGATTCTTCCTCCTATTCCTCTCCTATTTCTTGGTGATAGTCGCCTCCAGAGGAGTAGGAGAAGTAGGGGCTGGGGCTGGAGTTGACAAATCCCCATGGGAATACCTCCGAGCTAGTGTCTTGGCAGAGTGAGGTCGATGACTTTTCCTTGCCCTGATTTCAATCCAGGCGCCTTTCGCTCGTTGTATTTGGAAGGTGGCATTGATTGCCTGTTCGATGACCTCAGGTGGTAGATCCTGGTATACCTGTATACTGGGGCTGGCGTCCGAGGACGGATGCGCAGTTTGATGCCTTACCCACAGTGGTGACGTGTCTTGTTTGGAGCTGGACTGGGAGACCCATTTGGAGTCTTTCTCGTTACCTTTGCCTTTATAATCTGGCTCAGAGTGGCATCCTTTGACATATGGGGGAGTAGCGGGACACCGCCGCTCCTGGCGGTTGTCTTGGTATTGTACATTGACTGGGCCTTGCTTTGAAAGGCCCGACTGACTTGTCAGAGTCGCTGAAGACTCTTAAGATGTCTTCTTCACGTTTTAAGCTGGGATGAATGGCTTCTGGACGAAGCCCAAAGGGATGCTGGCTGGAGAGATAAGGCACTATTGTGTCGGGGCTCCATTCTACTTTTGTTTCCCCTTGCAATCTCTTGGCATAGAAGGTGGAGTTGAAGCAGGAGAACAATGAGATGAGCCTGCGAGATCCACTGTTGCCTCACTTACCAAGACATCCTCTCGGCCAAGAAGGACTCGGAGAAGCCTGACAGTATCTTCCTTCGAGAAGGGAAGAGACTCCAACTCTTGCCAAGGCCGCCAATGTAAGGCTGAAGTGGCAGGAGTCAGCTGACTAGTACTTGGCATCTGGGCATCTGGAGGTGTTGAGGTGACAGGAGGGTTGATGACGTTAACCGAGAAATTACTCGGCTTGGTCTCCTGGTTGTTGTCTTGTCTTCTACGGCTTCGCAGTCGCTCGAGAGCCTCCCAGTTATTAGTTTAAAATTCGAGCCACTCTGGGATATGTTGATTATCGTGCCCATTTGCTCAAGGAGGATCAAGCTGGTCTGGTGCATTTTTGGTGATGCTCAGGGTTTCTGCGATGGCTTCTCAAAGTCGCAGAGTCGCCATGGCATTTCCCTCAGCATCGACCTGCTCCCACTGGATCAGCTCTTGGATTAAGTGTTGGACCTCCTTGCAGACTCGATCGCATGGCAGATTCTATCTTGAAATAGGCAATACTGGGGGTGACTGAAGTCCCATTGAGTGTAGTCTACTGGTGGCTCATGCACCATAATTTTCCCAATCTGGACGAGGACGTCGAAGAGTCGCATGGTCCTTTCCCTTGAAAAAGAGAGTGATGTGAGGTTGTGCCAAGGTCTCCACCCTGGATACCACAGTGAGCACTCGTCTTCGTTGGTACTGGGCTCCTCTGCTTCAGTGTTAGAGAGGGAGAACGAGACCATCATGTGAATCACATTAGTTGAATAGTGAATCACACGTGCCGTCTTAGCAGGTCTGGACCATGCATGTGACTGCGGAGGATTGACAAGACCGCTCTTCATTTTGATGAGGCCATCTCTGATCAGCTTATGTGCCTGAGTCTTGAAGACATAGCAATTTTCAAGTGGTTGACCCAACATTCGATGGTATGGGCAATAGTTGGGGTTATCGGCTTTCTGGGCATCATCTACCTTGCAAGTTTTTGGCAGCTCGATAATTTTCTGGGCCATGCAGAGGTCAAGAGAATTTTCGTGTGCTCCTTTTTGAAGGAGAAATGCATCTTCATTCGCTCTGCAAAAGAAGGGGTGGCTGGTTTGTCCTCCGACTTCTTTCCGGAGCCACTTGACTCCCCCTCCTTGTTGGCTTTGGCAGTGGGGGTGAATTCAATAGTATTCACCTCTTTACCGGTCTGGCATTCTTGAACATGTTTTCCCTTGGCTGGAGTATAGCCTGGGTTATCGGTAAAGAACATCTCTATTTCGGCGACCGTCGAGTTGAGCTGGTCAAAGCCCTTGATATTGGTGCTGAGGAGTTTCTCGCTCACCTCAGCTGCCAGGCCTCTGTGGCATATAGTGATAGCATCTTCCTAGATTGGTGGGTTGATGCACCTCATGCTAAGGTCTCGCCATCTCTTGATGAAGTCAAGGGCACTCTCGCCCTTCCACTATCGGAGAGAGCAAAGCTCTGCCAGGGAGATCTTGCACTCAACAGTCTAGAAGTGATCAAGAAATTTCTTTTGGAGATCTGCCCAGTCAATCACAGAGTTGGGTTTCAGGCGGTAATACCATTGGAAGGTCATTCCCGTGAGTGAGGTGGCGAAGTAGCGGAGGAGGTAAGACTCGTCCAACGCTAGCTCACCCATGGTTGTGATGTAGTAGGCCAAGTGTTCATGTGGAGACCCTATCCCGTCGAACTTCTACAACTTTGGGGGTTTGGCGTACTCCGGGGAAAGCTTTTTCAACTAGTGGTGTAGTGGGTACAGCACACTGTAAAGATCTACAGTGGTGACCCCTTCCCCATACTGGGCAAGCTTCATCTCGACGATCCGCTCGATCATCTGCCGTTATGCTATAACGCCTTCCGGCACCGGCGTATTTGACACTCATGGATGAGCCTCCACTGGTGGCATGGTGAACCCTGCCAGTGTCGGGGTTTTGGCAGCTGTTGCTGAGGCGTTGGCACCATTGTGCTCGGCAGACAGTGTTTATGTTTCAGTCAAAGGCCTAGCAGGTTGTTGAGGGTGAAGATCACGCTCTTAAAGAAGGTCATGCAGGACGATCTTCAAGTGTTGATTCTCCCTCATGAGAGTTTCAAGAGTCACCTCTTGACCCTCATTTGCTGGCGGATTGTTGACGATTGGGTCCGCGTTTGCAGGCACACCACGATCCTCCGTGGGCACCTCTTCAACATGTTCCACTGCTTGTGGTCCGACGGAAGTGTCGATGTGACCTTGCAGCATTGGAGGCTAGGCTTGGGGGCGAGACCTCCTGAGCTGGGCCAATGGCTGGTTCAGGTCATCAGACTGGGTCTCGGGTTGTTGCCCGGTGGCATAATACGTGAACACCTGAACATCGTCGTTGATGAGCCGAATTGTCTGCTTCTTCTGGGGACGCTTCTCAAAGCAGGCTGGTGCCCCCAATCTATCAAAGATTGAGATCCTTTGAGGTGGATCCTTCATCGTGAGACCAAAGCTAATCCAAGAAGAGATTGGGTTGGCTGCTGGTGGAGCCTGGCATGAGCCTCTCTTTGCTTTGGCCTATTTAGGCGAGAAGGACCAGCTAGCTGGATGCCATCGGACTGGACCTATGAAGATTCATCGATATCTCGTGCGATGCGATGCCCGGATGTTTGAAGGGAGTTCTTGGTGGGCACTCTTCGAATAGCCTGAGCCTCCTCTAGGGTAACCCAGATTCTTCTCAGGCAGAGTTGTCGTCCTCCCTTGTCGTCATTCTTCCGACGGGACTTGGGAGTCTAGATGCTGGGCTGGTGTAGATGCCCCTAGTGGGTTGTCGAGGCACGGGCTTCTTTTAATTCCACTTTGTCCTCTCGCGTTCCTCACAGGAGGCTGAAGCAGTTGGTGGTGGGGACCGTAGGCACATTTCGATCCCACGGTATGATCGGTTCGCCTCCGTCAAGATGAATCTGTAAGTCACCAACAAGAATAGTCTTACCAGAATTGCTGGTTACAACAGCAAGGCGTCTGCCTTTGCAGTTATTGCGACGCTTCTTCTGGGGAGCCGAAGAGGACTCTGCTCCTGGGTGATAGACTTAGAAGACCCAGTCTATTGTCACCGGCAGTGTAGTGTTGTCGACAAAAACTACTGGAGTTGGCTTTTGGAGCGTGGTGCCCGTATTGAAGGCCGAAACCTGGGTGGCCCGAGTGCTGAGGGTTGCACGAGTCGGAAGGAGTGTTGTCGATGCTCGAGGTGATGTCCTCGTGCTAAGAGCTGACGTCGTAGGAGATACTGGGATGCTGAAGGCTAGAGGTGGGAAACCCGTGTTGAGTGCCGGCATTACTGGAACTTGGGGCCGAAGGCCCGTGCTAAGTACTGGGGTTGCCATATCCCGAGGCAGAAAGCCTGTATTAGGGGTTGGCACTGCTAAATCATGGGGGAAGAAACCCCATTGTGGAGCTAGGACGTCGGAAACCCAAGGCAGAAAGCTCTTGTTGGGAGCCGACCTTGCTGGGACCTAGGGTTATGAGCTCGGGTTGAGTGTTGGGGAGCCTCGAACTCGGGGATGAGAACCCGTGTTGAGTGTTGGCTCGACTGGGACTCGGGGTGGGAAACCTGAGTGAAGTGTTGAGGAACCTTGAACCCGGGGCTAGGAGCCCGTGTTGGGTGCAAGCTTGGCTAGGACTCGGGGTTGAAAACCCGAGCGGAGTGTTGGAGAAGCAACCGAAGCCCGGGGTGCGATGCCCATGCCGAAGGTCTACCATGCTAGACCCGGGAGTTGATGCTTGTCTGGGCAAGGGATGATATGGGACCCCCATGGGGGCCGGAAGTAGAGACCTCGAGTCTGGTGCTCGGGCAAGTCACTGGTCCCCGGAAAGTGCACGGTGAGTTTGCCGCACGAGCAGAGACTGGAACTGGGATCGGCTGTGAAACAGCCACAGGGACCACGCCCAGGAAATAGGGTGAGCCGATGACGGGAGTGAAGTCACCAAAAGCGATCGACGTTGCCAAGTAGCCCACCCTTGAGTAGGTGGCAATGACGATGGGGCCATGCGTCACGGCCGCCATAGCTACTGGATTGCTAGTTGCTGGAGAGAGCAACGATCGCTGATGATTGTCGGGCATGCTCTGACTGTTGGAGCACAAGCTGGAAGCTACAGAGGGATGTCCCTCCTCTACCACTACTGCAAGAATAGGAAAAGGACACCATGGCTTCAGGGCTGGCACAGGCTCCTCTTCAGTAGAAAGAAGAAAGGCAGGAGATGTCCCACCGGGCGTGCCAACTTTGTTGGGGGCACCGGTGAGCCGAGTAGGAGGAGAGGGAGGCCTCTCCCGGGGGTTATTATTGTTCTCTTCCCTCGCGGTGGCAATACACAATCGCCTTTTATGGAAGGTTGAGAAAGGGTCAACTTGGCACACGGGGATTCCAGGGATATTAGCCAGGGGACACAAAGAATGATGTGACGGCCCTAATGAGATGGGGTAACGTGTGTTTAATCATTCTGAGTGGCGGAGGCTGGAACAGTTGGGTGGAATGCGGGCATGCCAGTCGATTTCTCGATGATTACCTATGGAACCAAGGTTTAACTGGAGAAGTGCCGCCAGGGCACGGCACGTGGGATCGAAATGTCGGGCTACATGTGGAGAGAAGGAGGTTCCGTTGGTACGAGTGTAGGCAATGCAAGGATTTTTGTACAGAATGTCTTCCCCATCGACTGCAAGCAACCGGTGTTTATTTTACATCGGATTGAATCTGAACACTTTTGTTTTTCTGCTGAAGGAGGATTGGGGAACCCTAGAAGCCAAAGTGTAAAGGAAAGACATAGTATGCACTACAGCTTGAATTTAACCGTCGGATTTTGGAAACTGGGCAAAAGGCAACGGGACTGGGAGAAAACGCGGGCCAGGGTAGGGCTATGGACTCTGGCTCGACAAGGAGCAGGCAGGTACTGGCCCGGGAGGCAAACATCAATGGGAGCCGGAGGGTGGAGACACCAAAGTGTGCTGAGGAGCAACGGAGGATCAGGTTTTCCAAGTGCACTTCACTATAGTGAGTTGTAACCGGTATTATAAAGAGGCACTAAAAGGCCTTGACACAATAAAGCAAGCCGTGGGACAATTCCATCTCAAAGATCGGTCCCCGGGTCATTACTCGATAATGTGGGTTTTCCACTATTTTACAGAGGGTCCCCAAAGGAACTAGAGACGTTATAAAGCGGTACAAGTTGGACCAGATACTGGGACGCTGACACTGACTAAGAAAGGTATGTGTGCCGGGTGTCAGCGTGTCTGGGAGTTAGGACCGGGCCTCGGAGATAATACTTTCGGACTAAGGTCTGATCAACTGGGGCAGTTGGCAGGACAGTCAATCACTGGCTTAGGGTGAGCGGTCAGATACCGGTCCCAAAATACTAGAGGTCCCGGTGTGCGGGTGTCGACTTCGTTACCATGGCGCGCCATACGTAAGCGAACCCGACGGACGAGCGTTCTAGCGGTTACCATAGTGCTCCATATGCATAGAAGAATGTTCTTGTGTTTCGGCTAAATGCCATATGAGGGGTGTTGATTTGACATACCCTTGGTGTGTGATAATCCGAACACGAACAAATAATGATCCGGTTATGCTCCAAGTGCTCCAAATGCCTATGGTCCTTCTTGCGTGTGTATCTCTGTGTATATGTGACCCTTGGCCTGCCAGGGGGAATTATAGGCAAAGGGGTGGCTGGGTGGTGAGGTTCCCACATAAAGGTTGAGGGGTTGAGGGGCTGGCCCGCCTAAAGGGGTAGGTTTAGCTGGGGAAGGTAGAGAAAGAATGGGGTTTGTGTGTGTGGGATAGGGTACACAAGCTCGCCTAAATGGGGGGTTTATGGGGGCGCATGTAGGAGAGAGAGAGGGCTGGGTGTGGGGTTTTGGTCTGCCTAAAGGGGGAGGGTTTAGGAGGGAAAGGTGGAGAGAGAGTGTGGGCTGGGTCCCACATACACAAGCCCACCTAAATGGGGGGTTTAGAGGGGCGCATGTAGGAGAGACAGTGGGCTGGTTGGGTTTGGCTTAGCCCGCCTAAAGGGGGAGGGTTTAGGAGGATAAGGTAGAGAGAGAGTGTGGGCTGGGTCCCATATGCACAAGCCCCCATAAAGGGGGGGTTTAGGGGGGCGCATGTAGGAGAGAGAGAGTGGGCTTAGGTGAGGAGGTTGTTGACACCCGTTTTAGTCCGCAAGTTGACTTATTTCTCTTATTCATCATTTTGATGTCCCAAATTATCCATTATTTTAGAGCCTTCCTTGGATGGATTTCGAGCCCATCTCATTGTTCCTTAGCCTTTGAGCTTTAGAGATCATGATTCCCTAGAGCCTTGGAGCATATCTTATCAACTTCCGGCCTTCCAAGTTGACTTACGGCTTATTTAGGTTGACTTTCCATCAAGCATTTAGTTACTTTTATTGCGCAGTTTTGAAAATGGCCCTTTTTCATCCCCTTCCATTCTTATATTCAAAATGTGCCCTTCATCAAAGTTGTTCATTTTTTAAATATCTACAATTTCTTCTTCTACGCTATTTGTCAGTTCTGCACCAATTTCAAGTTATTCGTATTTTTCTGGCATGCTGCGCTGTTCACCTGCGTCCCAAAATTTTCTCTCTCTGTTCTCACCTCATTTTCTCCCTCTTCCACTCGTTTTCTCACTTGCTCTCTTCATGAAAGTTGTTCATCATTTTAGTATCTATAATTTCTTCTTCTATCACTTTCGCTAATTCTTCACTGTTTTCGAGATATGCTCCTATTTTCAAAGTCGTGTAAAGTCTACCCAGAAATTTTCCTCCAGCAGCCAAGCGGTCATTTGCTAGACTGCTAGGCCACAAAAAATGACCATTCACTAGACCGTTTTCCCCAAACTTGCATGAAATCATCCCGTTTCACCCCTGGAGCCTTGCGGTCACCCCTTAGACTGTTTGCCATCCCCATGCGGTCTTTCCTAGACCGTTTTCATCAAGAAACGGCCGTGCGATAGACCGTTTGTCAGATAGAGTCCTAAACTTTCTGAACTCCGATTTCTTCATCGTGGAATTCTTTGGAACCCTTGTTCAATCTATTTTCGAGGGAGATAAGCCTCCACTTCGATTTCCATTACCACTATTATCTTGAGGTTTATGTATCTATATCCCCAAAATTGGGTGTTTATCTCGGATCTATCTCCAGAAGTTTCCTACTCCTATTTAAAGCACCCAGGTTCGCAGGTTGCGAAGTGGGGCTCTTCTTCAACTCGGGGCGAAGCCATGCTGCATATCCAACTCAATCCTTCAACCCCATCTTGAAGAGGGAAGTATTAGCTTTCGTTTCCATGCTCAAGGACTGTCTATCTCTCTTTATTTTCTTAGTTCTAGTCCCCCCAATTCTCCATATCATCACAAAACACTATTTTTCTGCTACACATGCACTTTTCTCCATATTGCATGCACGTTTCCCATAGGTCTACTGCGTGATTTCTCTATATCTTTGTTTTATTCTCATCACAACACACACGCCTATTATTTCCACCCTTCACAGGGGTTAAAAACCCTCCCCCGGTGCCTTCTCCCTCAATTTCTACCTTTATTTTATCACTGCGAGATTGATACTACACATGTATGTTCTAATGAGTTTTTCTCTTATGTTTTGATCTTTGTTTTGCAGGGGAGCATGAATACAACGTGAGGCCCTCTTCCTCTAGCCGGCTTCAAGGAGAAGAGGTTTGAATCAACATCGTTCCCCGCACCCGACTCTTGAGCACGATCAAGTCTTTACCCCTTTCCAAGGTACTCGGCGTCATTTCTTCCATCTCTTCATCCCTTCGACGTTGTTGGAACCTTGGTGGCGACCACGGTCAGTTTCCTATATCTTCATCACCCCTTTGTTCATTATCTTCCATGCTTGTTCATGCTCATATGATACATGCATAGTTAGTTTAGGGGGTGGGGTAGAACATAAACTATCAACACCTTCTTTTTTGGCGATCACGGTGGGACACCAATGCCCATCACATTTGTTTTCATGCTCTTTTGTAAGTTGGGTGTGTGCATGTTCATGTTTAGGTAGTATTTTCTCCATTCTCCCACTGTTTTGGGCGTTTTAAAGGCTCTGGTAGTCTGGCGGTCTTCTGGTAGACCGCAAGGGGCAAAAAATGGTCATTTGGTAGACCACTTACGGATTTTGGCAGTTCTGCGCGCGTGCTCACAGGGCCCTATTTGTTGAGGCATAACTTTTGATCTCGGGGTCCGATTGCGCTGATTTTTATTCCATTGGATAGTCCTTTGTATTGTCTTTCCATCCATATCTTATTTGTATTATTTGGGTCACATTTGCATAGTCTAATATTGTCATACTTTTTGAGTTTTCTGCATAAAGTCTGCAGGCAGGCTCAGGGACAGGTTCACAGGTACGACTTTGATTGATGATTTGATTACCTTCCCGATGTCTGATTGTGCTGATTTTTGTTACATTGGGCAGTCCTTTGTATTATCTTTCCATCCATAGTTTATTTTCATCATTTGGGTCACATTTGCTTAGTTAAAGATTATCATCATTTTAGCATTTTGTGCATTAAATCTGCATGCGGTCTGCGCACATGCTGACGGGGGAAACTTTCTTGGACGATTTAATTGACCTCTCGAGATCCGATTGCCTTGTTCTTGGGCCCGTTCTGTAGCCCTTTGTATTGTCTTTCCATCCATATCTTATTTGCATTATTTGGGTCACATTTGCATAGTCAAATCTTGTCTCCATTTTTGCATTTTGTGCATAAAATATGCATGCAGGTTCAGGGACAGATTCACAGGTACTTTTTGCATTGATAATTTCTTTGCCTTTCGGGCCCGATTATGTTGTTTCCTGATCTTGCCTGGTTGTCCTTTGTATTGTTTTTGTTTTCATATATTGTTTGCACTCATATCATTATGTTTGCATAATTAAATCTTGCCCCCATTTTTCACTTTTATGCTAGATTTTTGCATCCACTCCGGTGCACATAGGGCCATGAATTGCATATCATAGTCGCATTCCTACCTTGGTAAGTGATCCTCTCGCCTCCATATTCCTTGGGGTCGACTAGGTGATCTTATCCGGGACCTCTGTAAGTCCCCGCGAGCCGTGGATTCCCACACGGACGCCGGGTCAGTTGTACCTTTCCACCCCTTAGGCTTGCATCTACATACGTGTGAAGGAGTTAACCTTAGTCAACCCAAAGTTTGGACCTTATTCCCATAGGATTCCTATCTTGAGAGAATTGTGTTTAATTCAAATTATTAAAAGGTCTATTAAAACTTTTAAAAAAAATTCCCATCATATCAACTTGTTTGATTTCGGTGAAAACTCTCACATTGTTTGTGTTGTTTGGGCTTGTCCAGACCCATTAGTGATGTTTGTGTTGCATTTTCATCATCATCCACGTGTTTTGTTGTTGTTAGACCCACTTAGGTATGTCCATTTTGTGTGTCCATTGTGTCTAGTCCATTGTCCAGTCCCATTGTCCTAGGTCTATTTTCCATTGGTCTTTGCATTAGTAGGGTCAGTCCCTCCTCTTGTTCTCAAGCCCATTAAGCCGTTGCTTCCCCACCTGTATTCTCCTTGATATTCTTGTATTAAGTCTCCATTTACCCTCATGGAGCATCATTCCAACCCCTTGTATCATTCTTCTTCCCAATCTTCTTCCTATTCTCGCGTGCAATCCTCTTCCCACGTGGGCCCATCTTCTCATGGTCCCTTTGATCCATCCGAGGAACATGCTAATCTCATGGCCCACTTATCAAGCCTTGTTTGCCAAATGGACCCGGCCCAGGCCCAATGTCTCATTGCATCTCATCTTCATGGGCCTCCTTCTCTTAATGGGTCATCTTCTCTCATTAATGGGCCTCATCATCTTAGCGGGCCACATTCTCCTAATGGGCCTTATTTTTCTAATGGGCCTTATTCTTCTTCTCCTTATGTTGCCGGCCCAATGGGTCCATATGCCAACGTCTCTTCTAAGCCCGCATATCCTACCACTCCTAGAATGGGCTTTCCTCCTTCCCCTTAGCCTGGATCCTCTTATCTAGCCCATCATCATCCTGGTTCATATTCACAACCTCTTGCTCAGGCTAGTCCACTTTCTTCTCGATTTCTCCCTACTCAGGAGATGATTGATCAAGCCCAATGCCAGCTTGATGAAATTCAACGTCGGATCGATCCCAAATCCTCTTTAAGTATTCCATTCGCATTTCAAGGTCTTCGGCTTCCGCCATCTTCCCAAATCCCCGCATATCGCCGTTATGGTGGAATCGGTGACCCGCGTGTGCACTTAAAGGAGTTTTTTTATGAGTCAGCCCAGTTTTGACATGACCAACGCTTAATGGCCTATCTATTCGATCTATCTTTGGAAGGCCCGGCTCGGGATTGGTTCTTCTCTCTTCCGCAAGAGCAAGTTGTGAATTTTCAAGCCATGCAAGAGAAGTTCATTCAGTAGTTTCAAGATCAGGTTGGGCCCAGGTATTCTATGGTGGATCTGGCCCATGAGAAGATGAAGCTCAACGAGGATTTCTGCACCTTTGCTGACCGCTGGGGTTGCCTGGCCGCACAGGTCCTGGGACACATTCCGGAGCAGGAGCTGATTAAGATGTTGATATCCAATGCAACGCCCGAGTATCACTTCATCTTGGCCCTCAACGACATCACCTCCTGGAAATAATTATACAGCCGAGCCCGCTTCATCGGCCAAAAAATCCAAGGTTCCCTTGACCCCGAGTCTCCACCATCCCCATCCACTTACACCTCACCCTCCACAAGCCAACCCTATGCTCCCATGAGTCAGCCCACCATGAGTCAGCCTTCCGCCACATATCCCTCCACGAGCCAACCTCCCGCCTCTACATATCTGTACACTCCCGCATACCAACCCTCCATGAGTCAGCCTCCCATCTCCTCATACCCATATCCGCCGCCACCCCTGGTCAAGGAAACACCACATCCCGAGCAGGTGGATGCCGTCTATATACCCCCTCATCTCGCTCCACATATGCCTTCACCAAATCCCTCCACCGCCGGTCAAGCACTATTACATACGCAACCTTCACTTCCGCGATCTTTACAACCATCTCCACCACTTCATACCCCTCGGCATCCACCTTGCCCGAAGCGAGCTCCTTACTATCCTCTGTTGCCGGAGTGTTTCACCGACATCTTTCGGACTTTGATGGCTACTTACGCGTTGCAGCTCCCTCCAGTTATGCCTTGCAGACCCGCGGTCAGGGATATGCTCCAGTTCTGCTATTTCCACCGCCAGTAGGGGCATTTGATCGAGAATTGCCCCAAGTTCCGAGAGTTTGTTTATGACCCGTAAGACAAGAAGAGGATCGATTGGTCTGTCATTCGCAAGGTTATTGCACATCTCAACAAGCAGCAGCAACAAGAAGCGCCGCCTAAGCAGCCGTCTCCATTTCAAGACTAGGGGCACCCCTATGAATCTTCATCCAGCACCATGCCCGCTCCTTTGCCTACTCTATCACCCGTTACCCCACCACCTAAGCCTTCCCCTACTCCGGATCCGCCTTCACAAACTCAAGCCTCTGCTCAGGATAGTGCCTCCACTTCTTCCACCACCACTTTCACTCCCAACGTCGCCCAACGCATCGTGTCGATACGTCGACGATGGGCGCCACGGTCTTCCCCTAACCCTGCACCAACACCATCTCCACTACCTCCAGTGTCTTCTTCACCATCTCCACCACCCTCATCACCGCCTAAACCGCCATCATCTCCGTTATCGCATGTGCCTGAGCCTGAGCAAGCCATGTTGTTGCCTTTACCACCACCTACATCTCTGCTTCCACCTTTACCTTAACCCAAGCCCATCATCGCCGCATTGCCCTCGCCTCCACTTGACATCATCGTACCTGTTGAAACCTTCACGCCTTCCAAACCTTCACCTCTGTCATCCAAACATGTTACCTCCACTTCTCCATCCACTCCCACCCCATGGAGCGGGTGTGCGCTGACTATGGTGCCCCTCGGGTCTGGTCCCCAGGGAGACAATAAGTCAAGTCAGGATGATTCTATGTCGGTTCTGTATTTCAAGATTCAGGATTTTATCTGTCGCATGTCGATCTGTGTCCTAGTTCCTGACTATTTTGGGGAAGATGTGCATGTACTCCCGATGACAGTTGCTAAGAAGAGTTCCCTTGCACTGATGCCAGTTTCTTCAAGAGCGAGACCGGTGGCAATCTCTTTGCTCGCCGAAAAGTTCACCATTGATGTTGTTATCACATCTCGCTCGATTGCTGTTCAGTTCACTGGCCAAGAGGGGTTCTCCAGCTGGATTATGCTAACTCATACGGCCGCCAAGCAGATTATACACTCTATGTTCAAGGAGCAATTGGCCGTAACTTCTATATTCTCCAAGGACATTTTGTACATCTTATGTAATCTCCCTCGGTTCATTAGCAAGCCGGCCACGTCAACGGCGTACATTGAACTCCCTCAGTTCCGTCCTTTGCTTCTATCAAGAGAGCTGTGCTTCAAGGCTTATCGACAAGTGGAGTTGCCGAACCTCATGCTTCTAGTGCCAAGTAACAAGACTCCATGGTTTCATACTATTTATCATTCTGAGGAGTTACCTGTTCAAAGATGTCCAACTATTGTTAGCGTCGGGTGTCTAGGGGCAACTGCCCCAGCGAAGCTGCATGTTCATAATCGGGCCAGGCCGTCTACTAGATTGGCCCGTTATGTGAGAAGATATTGCAAAATAAGAGGCCTGAAGGTCCAAGCCCGTGCCAAGTAGGTCCATTTTCAAGAGATCTCTGCTAAGAAGAGGCGGCAGCGCAAGTACAATAGCCGTTGGTTGTGCACTCGAGGATCCACTTCACCTACTTGATGGGGACATCAGAGCAAGACCACTAACTTTTTATTTTACATTTGAGTCCTTTTATTTACATTTATATCCTTGAAAAAATATATATGCAATTGTAAGGCTTTATAAGCCAATTTGTCATTCCTTGAGGATCTTTGGGTTTTTTTGTAAAAGTCTAGTAGGACCAGCAAGGGGCTCCCATCTCCTTCCCCATTGGTCCACCTAAGCTTTAGGGCCTATGTGGGGCCAGTCAAAGGTCCAAGGTGGACTTCTAAAAGCTTGACCATTCAAAGGGGACAATGGGCTTAAAATGTCCAAGATGTCATCCCATTTAGTCAAGGGGGTGCCCCCCTCTTATTAGTTGTTTAATAGGTTCCAAATCACAAGGGGAATTAAATATGTTCTATCCCCTAAGTGCCCCTCCCCTAACTCAGATCTGAGAGTAGTATTAGTCTTTTTACATTTCTTATAAATACCTTGTATTTTGTGAATTAACTTAGCATTAATGTGAGAAAATTTCCATTTGTGCTCATTTTGCCCAAGGGCACCCCTCTCTCCTCCCCTAGAGCTGTGAAGGCTCTCCTTTCAGAGGTGTGAAGCCTCTCCACCACCACCTCCCTGAGTGCGACGCTCAGCTCCGCCGCCGCCGCCGCCGTTCGTGCCGCCATCGCGCCGCCACCGCCATCGCCGGAGTTCTATCCAAATCATGATAGAACCTCAATCCTGTAATTTTATCTTTATTTATTATTGTCTGATCGAGCCCAAACTTTGAGGACTTGTTCTCCCTGTCTCCTCTAGTCTCCAATTTAAATTTCGTGTCATTTGGCCTTCATTTGATATTTTTCCCATATTTTTGTTCTTCCCCTTAGTAATCTGCTAGTTTGCAGATCTGCGGGACATTGTCCCTTGTCATAATTTTTCCACCCCCTTATCAATTTTCAGAAAATCCATAAAAATTCCCACTTGTTCCTAACATCCACCCCTTCCACCAATAATTTTCTCAACACCCAGAAAGTTCTTTTACCCTCCGATCAAAAATAGTCTTTAGGCAGATCAATTTCTGTCCTGATACTCTATAACCAGATCCATAGGAAAACCCGTATATTGCAGAGATTCTCATTTTTAATACCTTCTCTAAATCGACTAAAAAAAATATATGTTGTAGATCTGTGAGTCCTCTTTCCAACGGCACCAACCACGTCTCAATCTGATTCCGTATCTGAGAGCAATCATTCTTGCCATCGAGGCGCGCAATTATGTTCTCTGTGCAGGCCAGAAAGAGCAGTCCGTAGATAATTCGTGCGAAAATACCAAAAGCCAACTTCTGGAACTGCCACTTCAGGAAGTCGTTCAGGGACGTCATGCCATCATTCCAGCCAAGCAGCGCCTTTAGAAGATCTCAGGAGGACGGCGTCCCTTTGGAAGTCGTTGCTTGCTGTCCTGTAACTCAGGACCGAGTCAGCGCAGCACCGAGTCGGCGTAGTACCGAGTCGGACCAGCAGGCCGAGTTCACCCCGAGAGCCCTTCCGGCTTGCTGTCCGTCAACCCAGGGTCGGTCCTCCCGGGTCCACTTGTAGCCTTTTACCTCCCTACGTGGAGTGGGTAACGTAATTCACTGTTGTAATTAAATTTTACCATTGTATCGGGAGTTACCGTACTTGGCCGGGGTCGTCTTCCCCACGCCTGGAGCGTGGAGGTATCATATTCGCTCCCCACTCGGCATTTTGCTTTACTCGTATATTTTCCAATGCCGCTGCTAGAGAGCATGTGATAGGTTAACCTAGCTCGATATCTATTTTATCACCACTGCGAGAGTGAGTGAGTGAACCCGTCCCGTGACTCGATCCGAGCACGGAAGAGCCGACTACCCGACTCATTGCCGGTTTCTCAACCGCGCATGGTCCCACGCATCCCTCGCTAGGGACGCCAGCGAGCTAGAGTCCTAGGGCGCGTGTCCATCCCGCATCAATTTGGTATCAGAGCGAGTCGAGTCTAGGGTAGTCATGGCATAAGTCTTGCACGGTCTAAGTCGAGTCTAGGATCATTATTATTTTCAAAACAAAAAAGTGTTTTAAAATTGCATTTCATCCCGATAACTCGGTATATTAAAAGGTGTCGCCCGAACGTTAGGTTACGCCTATCGGGAAGGCCGCACACTCGCGTCGAGGAGATCTTTGGGTCGACCCTTCGCCACATACCGGATATTGGTTAAGTCTAGATGCATTAGTCTGTGTTTGCATTAGTTTGTGTCTCCTAGTCCGTGTGTCTTTGCATGCCCACCCATCGAGGCACCCAATACTCACCGCCACCACCTATGGCGGATTCTCTAGCCCGTAGTTCCGATGAGCCCTCGACGGTCAAGATGTTTCGAGCCCTCATGGATCATCTCGATACGTGTATGGATGGCCTTAGTACGCGTCTAGATGGCGTAGGAACGCGTCTAGAAGGGAGGATGAAAGCCCTAGAGGATCGGGCCGAAGCATCGGACCAGTCCATTCAGGGTCTTGTAGGGAGGATTGCTGTCCTTGAGAGGGCCCCAGTGGCGGCGCAACTCGCGTCGACGAATGGCCAATAAGAGCCGACTCAGCAACCTGCTACTCCAAGGGCTCAGGGGGTAGATGTTGGGAGGCAGCAGGTGCACGAGGTGGATGACTATGCATCTGATAATGAACAAGGGGGTTATGGTCGTGATCGTCGGAACCAACGACGGAATCGTGATGATGACGACGACCGCGTTCTTAGGAGCGTGCGTGCGGACCCTCCCCTATTTGACGGGTCTCTAAACCCGAATGTCTATTTAGATTGGGAGGCTGGCATGGACTGGTACTTCGAGTGGTTTCAGATGACGGACCACCAAAGAGTTCGGTACGCGAAGATGAAGTTCATGGACAGGCCTAAACTTATTGGATAAATGTGGAGAGCCTATTAATGCAGCGACATCAACCCCCGATCGGTACTTGGGATGACATGAAAATCAAGTTGAGGCAGAAATATCTTCCTGCCACATACTGCCAACGTCTCATAGACAAATGGCAAAGTCTCTCCCAAGGGAACCGGTCCGTGACTGAGTACACCGTCGAGTTTGATGAGTATTATTTGCGGTGTGGAGTTACGGAAGAGAGCACCATGACCATCTCGCGCTTTCGAAGAGGTCTGCGACCGAACTACCAATATGAACTTTTCCGCCGCAATGTGACCACTTTGGAATAGGCGTATCAGGGTGCTCTCGAATTAGAGCAATTCAAGGCCGAGTTTGAGTCTACCCATCGGTTGGGCCCCTTTCCCCCTCGTAGTGTCGAGCCCCGTGGCTCTTCAGGCACGTATCCGAGGGCCCCCATGGCTCGACCTCAGGAGCCCACTCGTCCCAAGCCATTCGCTCCTAGGCCTCGCCCTCCACCTCCGAGGGATATTCCTCCTCGTCCCCAACCCACGACACCCGCGGCCCGTCCACCGGCACCCACACCCGTTGCTCGTCCTTTGTTGCCTACACCTCCTATCCGTCGAGAGGATAAGGGGAAAGGACCTTTGATCGGGGAGCCTAGTGGATCACGGCAGCAGTGTTATCGCTGCAATGGGTTTGGCCATTTCGCCAACCAGTGTCCCACTCGTCAGTCTCTAGTCATTAGGGACACACAGGCCAGGGACACCACCTCTTCAGATCTTGTGTTAGTCAGCTATGAAGAAGATCCGGAGCTAGCTGACGAGTTCTATGAGATTGAAGGTGAGGGCCAGGATGCCCAGCATTCGAACGATACCCACTTGGGGGTCGTCAGATGTATTCTCACCCAGCCACAGGCCAGTGATGACTGGCGTCGGACCACCATCTTTCATACATATTGTCGGTTGGGCGGGCAAGTGTGTAAGGTGATTATCGATAGTGGGAGTTGTATCAATGCAATCTCCACGGGCGCTGTCTCTCGTCTTGGTCTTACTCCCGTGGTCCATCCTTGCCCCTATCGAGTATCATGGGTGGATTCCACCTCCATTCCAATCAGGCTGCGGTGTTTGGTCCCACTGCAGTTCCATGCCTACCGTGACGAGATCTGGTGTGATGTCCTCCCCATGGAGGTGGGCAGTATTATTCTTGGTAGGCCGTGGTTATTTGATCGGGATGTCACACTCCATGGCCGGTCGAACATCTGTACCTTCGACCATGGTGGCCAACAGATTATCCTCAACCCCTCTCAGCCCAAGAAGCCTTCAGTTAGGGGTCCTACTGGTCCTAGTACTCCAGAGCCTTCCATCCCGGGACCCAGTACCACATCCCCCGCTAGGGCCATGACCATTACATCGAGCACAGGCGAGCCCTCTTCTAGGAGGTTGATGATGATTAGCTCCCAGGAAATACAGCGAGAGGCTAGAAGGGGCAGCCCTGTGTTTGCTATCACTGTCCGAGAGGTGGAGCCAAAGTTCGAGGGTGAACTCCCACCCGATGCCATTCCTATTTTGCAGGAGTTCGCTGATATTTTTTCCGAGGAGCTTCCCGAGGGACTCCCACCTATGCGGGATATTCAGCATGCTATCGACCTAATTCCAGACTCCTCATTGCCCAATCTTCCTCATTATCGCATGAGTCCCACGAAACATGCCGAGCTAAAATGGCAGGTCGATGAGCTGATGCAGAGAGGGTCTGTTCGGGACAGCATGAGTCCGTGTGCTGTTCCTGCATTACTCGCCCAAAGAAGGATGGCACGTGAAGAATGTGCATTGATAGTCGTGCCATCAACAAAATCACCATGAAGTACAGGTTCCCTGTTCCCCGTCTAGATGATATGGTTGACATGATGGCAGGTGCCACTATCTTCTCGAAGATCGATCTTAAGAGTGGCTACCATTAGGTGAGGATTAGGCCAGGTGATGAGTGGAAGACCGCATTTAAGACCAAGGATGGTATGTATGAGTGGTTGGTTATGCCCTTTGGGTTAACCAATGCCCCTAGCACCTTCATGCGACTCATGACTCAGGTCCTTCGATCATTCATTGGAGTCTTTGTGGTAGTATATTTTGATGATATCCTTATCTACAGTCGCACCAAGGGGGATCACTTGGACCATCTACGGTAGGTCTGTCTTCTTTTGAGGCGAGAGCAGTTATTTGCGAACCCACATAAGTGTGCCTTCATGACACCTCAGCTTACCTTCTTGGGTTTTATTGTGTCTAGTACTGGGGTCTCCGCTGATCCGGAGAAGGTCCGGGCCATTGTTGAGTGGCCGGAACCCTGTACGGTCCATGATGTCTGCAGCTTCCATGGCCTCGCGACGTTCTATCATCGTTTCATCCGCGAATTTAGCTCCGTCACTGTCCCGATCACGGACTGTATTCGGAAGGGCACGTTTGTATGGACGAAGGCCGCCGCTGCTGCCTTCAAGGACATCAAGGAGCGCATGACCCAGACACCTATCCTTCGATTGTCAGATTTCTCGAAGGTGTTTGAGCTCTCTTGTGATGCGTCAGGTGTAGGGATTGGAGGAGTATTGAGTCAGGAGACTCACCCGGTCGCATACTTTAGTGAAAAGCTGAATGACGCGAAACTGCGATACTCCACTTATGATAAGGAATTCTACGCAGTTGTTCAGGCTCTTAGGCATTGGAGGCACTATCTTTTACATCAGGAGTTTATCTTGTACTCCGATCATGAGGCTTTGAGGTTCCTCCATTCTCAAAAGAAGCTTAATGCGCGTCACAGCAGATGGGTTGAGTATCTCTAGTAGTACACATCTGTACTTAAACATAAGGCTGGAGTGGAGAATAAGGTGGCTGATCCCTTGAGTCGGCGTGCATGTCTGCTAACTACCATGAGTGCCGAGGTCATAGGGTTAGAAAAGATGAGAGAGGCCTATGTTGACTGTCCTGACTTCGGCCAGATTTATACCACTCTCCTGGTCGGACCCTCGAGAGACCTTGATGATTATGTGTTTCAGGAGGGTTACCTCTTTCGAGGTGGCAGACTTTGTGTTCCCCGAACTTCGATTCGAGACTTCTTAGTCTGGGAACTACATACAGGAGGTCTAGCCAGCCACTTTGGTCGGAACAAGACTATCAAGGGTGTTGAGCACAGATTTTATTGGCCGAGCTTGAAGCGTGATGTTGCTCATATTACGGCCCAGTGCCGTACATGTGCTACGGCCAAAATGAAGAAGCAAAGCTCGAGTTTTTATACGCCTCTTCCCATGCCTGATGCTCCGTGACATGATGTTAGCATGGATTTTGTTTTGAGATTGCCACGTACCTCTAGGAAGCATGATTCGATCTATGTGGTGGTTGACCGGTTCTCGAAGATGGCCCTTTTCATTCCCTGCTCGAAGACTTCGGATGCTTCGAGGGTAGCCCGCCTTTTCCTTACTCATGTGGTGTGCAAGTTCGGGTTGCCTCGTACCATAGTGTCTGACCGTGATGTTAGATTCACCAGTTATTTTTGGAAGACACTGTGGCATATGTTGGGTACTCACCTCAACTTTTTCACTGCATATCATCCCCAGACAGATGGTCAGACCAAGGTGGTCAATAGGAGTCTGGGTGATCTTTTGAGGTGTCTTGTCAGGGATCGTGTCAGTGATTGGGATCTCATATTACCACTAGCAGAATTTGCATATAATGATTCGGTTAACAGGTCTACCGATATGAGTCCATTCGAGATTGTCACAGGTCGTAGGCCTAGGAAGCCAGTGGATCTTGTCCCCATGCCCATTCATGCACGTGTGTCTGAGTCTGCCGAGTCATTTACTAGGCATGTTAGGAGTCTGCATGACGACATCCGTCGTCATATTGAGGCCAGCAATGCACGGTATAAGGAGCTAGCCGATGCCCATCGACACCACCGTGAGTTCCAAGAGGGTGAATATGTCATGATCAGGGTAAGACCTGAACGGTTTCCCTCTGGAACCGTAAAGAAACTGCAAGCTCGCGGAGCCGGTCCATTTAGAGTGCTGAAACGCGTTGGGTCCAATGCGTATGTTGTGAACCTACCTGATGAATATGGTATAAGCTCTACTTTCAATGTGTCGGATCTAGTTGCATATAGGTACCCAGCGGTGATTCCTAATGAGTCTTTGAGCCACCTCCCTCCTTTGAGAGTGACCCCACCCCGGAGTGTCCACCTCTAGTCTCATTCTCCAGCAGCGAGCGCATATCGAATCTATACGGGGTGAGCAGGTGTCGAGTACTTGTAGTGGAGTGTACTCCGCACTTCCTGGTATGATGATGGATCCGCCGGACTACTCGAGCAGCCGCACCATTACTCGACGGGGTCGAGTTCTTCCCACCCGGAGAGAATTGATGGGGACATCAGAGCAAGACCACTAACTTTTTATTTTACATTTGACTCCTTTTATTTACATTTATATCCTTGAGAAAACATGTATGCAATTGTAAGGCTTTATAAGCCAATTTGTCATTCTTTATGGATCTTTTAAGAAACACCTCAATTTCCATAGCCCTCGGGGCGTCAATTCAACAGATAACGACCATAGGGATGGTCGTCCATTCAAACAATTCCAAGATAAATTATTAAAACCCAAAACCCATTTAAGAAACACGTCCTATTCAGAGGCGTTACTCAATCAAATGACGACCCTGGGACGGGCGTCAATTGGAAAACCTTTTAGGAATTTAGAAATTAACCTCAAAACCACGCCTCCTACCGGGGCGTCTCTTAGATAAACAACGACCTAGGGTAGGTCGTTAATTCAAAGCTCACTTAGAAACCACGCCCTCCTCAGGGGCGCTAATTAAACAAACCACGACCTGGGGATGGTCGTTAATTAAATCAAACATCAACATCTCAAACCAAGACAATTAAGTGAATTTCAACAAGAATAATTGAACAATTAAACCAAAATTCTTTCTTTATGCGTGCAGGGGTTGATGAGGACACGGATCTCCTGGGTCATGGTCCGAGCAGCATATTACGGCCTCCCCGAGCTCTAGGTGTAGACGGCTGGAAGGCGTCCACCCTCGAGGGAAAGAAAAATAATGATATAATAATAATAAACAATGACAATGATAAAAGGGTGATCGCCAGAGAGGTATAGGCGGCGGGAGTCGTCGTCTACCCTCGTCTGTCTTAGGAGATGGAAATGATGAGATCAACTCAAGAAGAGAAAGAGAATAGGGATGCGGAACGGACTCTGGTACGTGGTGGAGATAGGGGTCGGAAGACCCTCTCGCGCAAACTGACCCTTTCCCGGTAAGCGTGACTTACCGTTCCACGAGCAGTTTTTTATATACCGGGAAATCTGAGAATCTATGTAACAGAAGTGGAGAGGCACGAAGACTCAGAAGTTGCAACGGTATATCGTCCTCCAGACAATTATAAGGACGATACAAACAAAGACGTACCACCACAGGACATTGGTCTTTGTGGGGTTCTAACAGCAATGCAATAATATCAATCGCTAATGAGTATATATATATATTAAGACCACCGCAAGACATTGGCCTTACGTGATTTTACTACAGCATAGATAATAAATATTGTATGTACATACCACCACGAGACATTGGCCTTCACGGGGTTTTCGCAGCGATATAAGTAATAAGTATAACTATATACAAAAGACCACCGCGAGGTATTATCCTCCGCGGGATTTTTATTATGATAATTATATGTATATAACAAGAAAAGAATAAGGGATCAAATAAACCGCCGCGAGATGTTACTCTCCGCGGGGTTTTAAAGCGATGATAGGGGGGATGCGAAAATTAAATGGTTAGGGGTTAGGAGGTTAGCGTGCAGAAATTGAATTACTGGAATGAAGATGGTCGCGGGAGATGACCCACCGCACCAGTTAGATAAGACCACCGCGGGGAACGAGTTCCTTGATCGGGGTCAGATTAAAAGAATGCAGAAAATTAAACCACCGCGAGGAACGAGTTCCTTGATCGGGGTTGGAATTGAAAGTGCAGAAAATTAACCACCGCGAGGAACGAGTTCCTTGATCGGGGTTGGAATTGAAAGTGCAGAAAATTAAACCACCGCGAGGAACGAATTCCTTGATCGGGGTTGGAATGAATGTACAAGAAGTTAAACCACTGCGAGGAACGAATTCCTTGATCGGGGTTAGAATAAATAAAAAAAATGGGGATTAAATAAACCGCCGCGAGATGTCACTCTCCGCGGGATTTTGAAGCGATGATAGGGGAGGGTTAGAGTTAAACAGTTAACGGTTAGGATGTTAGAATGCGGAAATTAAATTAATGAAATAAAATGGTCGCGGGAGATAACCCACCGCACAAGTTAGATGAGACCCCCGGGAGGAACTGGTTCCGTCAACGGGGTTTAAACAGAAAGTAAATAACAAGAAAAGGGGAAGGGAAGTGTGATCGCCAGGGGCTGAGAGCCCCACAGGAAATGTCCTGATCGCGTCCGCCGCCGAAGCGGGAGCAGTGCGGGTCCTTTCTTCCTCTTCAATCGGCCGGCCGACGAAGAGGGCCTTCTTTGGTTACCCTGATTTTTATTATTCTTTTTGTTTTATTTTTATCTTTTGTTATTATATTTTTTTGGGTTTTGTTACTTTTATTATTTTTTTTATGCTTTTATGTCTTTTTAAAGAGATGTGAGAAAATGAATAAAGAAACCGAGAGATAGATGATAAAATAAGATAATATGATATAAGGAAAAACCACCAAGAAAAATATAGGTAGAGGGAGAGATGTATTTTAGACAAAACGGAGAAGAACGGGGATGGAGATTTAAAGATATATGATAATAATAAGAGAGAGAAGATAGACTTATTTCTAAACAAAAGTAAAGGAGGATGGAGATGGAGATTTAACAACAAATAACAACAACAAGGTAGAGAACTGGAATAGAATGGCGAAGGTGATGGTCGAGTACCTCAAAGGTAGGAGGGATGGTTACGTTTTATCCTCGAACTGGGGATCGTGTGAGTTCCTCCTCGCCCCCTTTCGGCCGACTGAAGAAGTGGACTTCCAGACTGGTTAACCCTGCACACAGAACAAACGAAAAGAAACGACTACTAAATAAGGACAACGGTGGTGTAGTACCAATTCTTTAGAAACTAATATTGAAAATAACATAAACGAATACGCACCTGGTTGGTGGTATTTGAAACCCCTTTTAGGACTAAAGGGTGGACAGACAATATGATGAGTGAACACGCAAAGGGACCTCTTAGGGAGAGGGATGCAGTATGAACGACAGATAATGATGCATGCAATGCAATGTAACTAGTGAAACAAAGGCAAATAAGACGACGTGGTGAAAAAAAACTTATTGGGCGGCCGATGACGGGCTCGAGAATACGTGTCGGAGACGCGAACGCAGCACGGCGGAGGGCCTTCACAGCAGACTCCAGGAATGGATTAGGCTGAACATAAAACATACACGCATACATATGTGTACAGAGTAGTAGGCCTATTTACATAAACGTATGTATAAATATATTAAACATCTTACACGTATTTACATAAACATATATATGTAAACATATACGTAAACATGTCAAAATAAAAGAACAAGAATTTGGGAAAGAGGGAGAAAAGGGGGGAGGGAAAACTCTTTTTTTATATATTTATTTTTTTAGCCTTTGTTTTAGAAGGAAAAGGATAAGATATATATAATATATATATATATATATAAATGGGAGAAAGAACTAAAGAGAGAGGGAGAGAGAGGAGAAGAGAGAGAGAGGACCGAGAGGGAGTACGTGAGACAGAGAGAAAAGAAGAGAGAGGGGGTGTAAGAGGGGTAGTGAGAGAATAAGTAAATAGAAGAGAGAAAATAAATAAATAAATAAAAGGGGGAGGGATCGAGTGGAGACAGGGAACGTGAGAGGGAGAGAAGAGAGAGTGTGTGTGAAAGGGAGAGAGAGGGGAATAAACAAAATTAAAAAAAAAGTGAGAGAGGGAGATCGAGAGAGGGAAGGAGTTGGAGAGAATAAAATAAATAAAAAAAGGGAATTAAAGAAGGGGGGCGGCGAGAGACAGAGAGAGTGGAGGGAGGAGAGAGAACGTGAGGGACAGTGGGAGAGAAAGAGAAGATAAAAATAATAAAAAAAAGTAGGTTAAGAGAGAGATCCAGAGAGAGTGAGAGTCTGAGAGAGAGGAGAAAAAGAGGGGGAGAGAGACCGTGAGGGAGAGAAAGGGAGAGTGAGAAGATAAGAGAGAGGGGATTAAAATAAAAAAAAAGGAATGGGAGAAAGAGAGATCGATAGAGGGGGGGAGAGAGAAGGTGAGAGAAAGAGAAGAGAGAGGGAGAGGGGAGGATCGAGAGAGAAAACGGGAGAGAGGGGGAGGAGAAAAGAGAAACAGGGAGAGAGAAGAGACGGGGAGAGAGGGGAGAGGGATAAAAAAAATAAAAAATAGAATGAGAGAGAGAGAAAGAGAGAAAGAGAGAGAGGGACGCGGTGAGATGGAAAAGAGAGAGAGGGCGAGAGGAAGCCGGGGAGAGAGAGAGAACGCGGGAGAGAGAGGGAGAGAGAGAGAGGGACGCGGGGGGAGAGAGAGAACGAGAGGGAGAGATGAGACGGGAGGGGAGGAGAGAGAGAGAGAGAGAGAGGGAGGGAGAGCGACCGCGGGGGTCGCGAGAGGAGAGAGAGAACGAGAGGGAGAGATGAGACGGGAGGGGAGGAGAGAGAGAGAGGGAGAGGAAGAGAGAACGGAGGCAGAGGGAGAGAGAGAGGGGGTGCGAGAGAGAGTGGGAGGGGGAGTGAGAGAGGGGGGTCGTCGGTGGCGGTGGCCGCAGCAGGGAGGGCGGCGGTGCACAGCGAACGGTGGCGAGGGAGGCCGCGTGGCGAGTTGGAGGCGGGGTCGGGGGCGGGAGCGGCGCCCGAGACGGGCCGGAGACGGTAGCGGCAGCGGCGGCGGGGGGAGCAGGCGGTGGCCGGGGCTCGTGCGGCAGCGTGCGGGGGTGGAGCGTGGCGGTGGCCGGGGCTCGGGCGGCAGCGTGTGGGCTGCGACGGGGGCCGCGGCCGGCGGCGTCGGGAGCGGCTGGGCGGCCGGAGCGCGGCGGCGGAGGCGGGATGCGGCGGGTGCCGCGGCCAGAACAAAAGGGCCGTTGCAGCCCTAGAGTTCAAAAGGGGGGGCACGGGCGACGAGGCCCCCATGCAAACTCAAGAAATAACTTTTTTTTTTGATTTTTTTTTTACACGAAAGAGGGAGAGAGAGGTTGAGGGAAAGAGAAGAGAATGGAGAGAGAAGGAGAGAAAGTGAGAGGAGAAGGGGGGAGAGGGGGGAAGAGAATGAAGGCATGAGAGTGAGAGAGAAAGGGAGAAAACCGTGAGAGAAAGGGAGAGAACAGAGGGAGAATGAAGGAAACAGGGAGAGAGAGATGGAGGGGAAAAGAGAGAGGAGAGGAGCAGAGAGGGAATACGGGAGAGAACTAAGGGAGAGTGAAGGCCAGAGAAAGTCAGAGGGAGAAGGAGAGAAGCAGAGAGTGAAGGAGAGGGAGAGAGGGAGGGGAGACGGTGGAGGTGGCTGTGGGTTAGCAGAGAATGGGAAAAAAAAAGGGAGTGAGGGTGGAGGATGGGGTGGCTGTCGTGGGGAGTGGAGGTGGCTGCAGAGGAGAGAAAAGGAGAGGGAGGAGGGAGGTGGTTGTCGTGGGGAGAAAAGAGAAGGGGTGGTTGCCGTGGGAAGTGGAGGTGGCTGCAGAGGAGAGAAAGGAAAAGAGGGAGGGGAGCTCTCGTGGGGAGAAGGAGATGAGAGTGAGGGAGAGGGTCGGTTCGCAGTGGGCTCCGAGGGGGTCTCGTGGGTGCATGCAAAAAGGGGGGTATGTGTGTATGGTGAGGGGCTTGCGATGGGGTGATGGGTTACGGAGGAGGTGAGAAGGAGAGAGAGAGAGAGTGTGTTAAAGAGAGGGGGCAAGATCCGGACAAGGTGGGAAGAGATTAAAAAGTAATAAAGGATGGGGTCAAAATTTGTTTATTTATTCTTAGAATAAGAAGGGGCCAGGCCCATGATCACATGAGCCCATTAACACTTAATAAACTTCCCTTTATTTATTTATTCTTAGAATAAGAATGGGCCAAGCCCATTAACACACTTATTATTATTTTTTTGTATTATTATTATTTTTTTATGTAGAAAAGAGAATAGCCACAAGCCCATTAACAGGTGTCTCATTAAGAAACGACAATCGAGGTTTACTACATGAAAATTGGAGGTCACTCAGCTAACTTAACCGTGCGAGCCACTTTGGGGCGTGTTAGTGTAATACGGGATTTACTCAACGCAATGTTTAAAATGCCGTGTCTACAGCTGTCCCGCCTTGGCGTCTGCTTTGCAGGGGAATGACACGGAGTGGAATGGAATAGAAGTGTAATGAAATGGAGTGGGGAGTGGACTGAAAAGTTGATGCCAAGGCGTGATGAGACACGTTTTTAACACTACGTGATTGGAATCTTTCCTGAGTTTCAACAAAACATCCTTGAAGAAGGTCCTCCGAAATCAACGATTGTTTGGCTGGATAAAAGACTAACAGAAAGAGGGACCAACTTCTCGGCGTGGAAGTACCTGAGTCGTAGACCCGCAGGTTTCACCTTGGGGAGCAGTTACCAGCCAATGTGGAAGTGCTATGACCAAGGTGGGTCCAATGGAGTAAATAAAAAGGGTAGCTGATAAATCCAAACAAAGGTCTCTTTCAGCCAACCAGCCCAAGATGGTTTCACAGAAACTCAGTACTCGATTCAGAATGGAATATCCCGTATTAATCAAGAATTTAAGCACAGCGGCCCTCACAATCGAGTTAAATGAATGATCTTCCACAGTGACATCAAAGTCCTACATGAATGCATGCTGGGTTTAAAGGAGAAATTAAAACAAACTAAAAGTAGAAAATAGCCAAGGATAATATTGTTAAGTTGCTTAGGACGGGTCAGGATATCGATTCGATAAGCCGATACTGAGCCGGGGCCCGTTTATCCACGCACTGACTTCACCGAATGGAACCATCGTCCCCATGCTATCACCACCTAACGACCTATCCGTACGTCCTGAACTTCTCTAGAGTTATCATTGTTTTTGTTAGAGGGGAACTCAAACTCCAGATTCATTCAAGGCATAAGGTCCTTGACGTGCTCTAATAGCGTAGATATCATATAGTATGATGCATGACACAGTGAGGTCAGTCACCGAGGTGACTGATGGTGGGACATGGTAGGGCAATGGCACCCTCTTGCTCTCTTATTTTCATTTTATTCTTGGAACCTGCACTGAACAGCAAGCAGCGAAGAAGGATTTATTTCATAAGAAGTAAAATTACATTCAACTGTACAGGACGTCCGCACATCAATATATTGTTGTGCCCCTTGTGCTTTGATGGATGTGGTGTTTTAATGATAGCAACACGAATGAGTCACCATTTGTTTTGCTAATAGCTTGACATTGAATCATTGAATCATAACAATCTGAATGCATATAACTGATATATTCTGTGGAGAATGCATGAGAGTGCATAAAGTGTTTTGTGCTTGAATTAAGATCGGTGCATTGCAGTCTCTGAATGTTCTATGCATTTCGCAAGTCATGCAGCGTCAACGCAGCAAGTGTGTCTCATGCATCATGCGTCGACTCCCCCAGAATTCCAAGTCTATACATTGGCCTCAACCTTCAAAGTCTGTACATTGGCCTTTGCCTTCAAAGTCTGTACAGCCTTTCATATGGAAGTCCATACATCGCCCTTGGAGTCCAAAGTCTGTACATCATGTTCATTCATGTTCACTTCATGTCTGTCAGCCGTGTGCATTGGTTTCCAAGTCTATACAGCCTCTGTGTGTTCTATGCATCTCACAAGTCTAGACACTCAGCATAGTCTATACATTGTGTTGTGTTTGTGTTTCGTTGAGAACACAAGTCTATACAATCATGCATTGTTGCTGAAGTCTATACATCGTCCGTCTCATGCATTGTCTCAGGTGAAGTCTGCACATTGCATTGATGCTTTGGTCGCATGAGTTGAAGTCCATACATTGGACCATCTCCTTCAGCGTCTCAAGTGGACACAAGCGTGTACACTGCCTGCATTCGCTGTGAAGACTAAGTCCATACATTAGACCGTCTCACTTAGCGTCTTATGCATAGGCTAAGTCTCCATGTTTACACATCCGAGCGTCTCATGCAAGTATAAGCATTACTGTTCATGCATCAGTCTTCATATGCTAAGTCTGTACAGCCTACGTCTCATGCTGACTCAACGCTGTGAGCATTCTCAAGTGTACAGCGTCAACGCATGAAGTCTGTACATCAGTCTTAATATTCTAAGTCTGTACAGCCGTTGGCTTTGAACCTCAGAGTCTGTACACTCGATTTGCCCTTGCTTTGGTCAAGTGTATACATTCCTTCACTGTAGCTTTCACGTATCCAAGTCTACACATCGTGAAAGTCTATACACTCATCACTGACCTTCGTTCAAGGCAAAGTCTATACACTGGGGTCTTTCCATACGTTTCTTAAGTGAAGTCTGTACATTCCTTTCTGAAGCTTGAAGTCTATACACTGGCCTTGAGCTGAAGTCTAGACATTGATTCAGGTTGAGCAAGTATATACATTGTCTGCATGTCGATTGAAGAGTCTATACATTGCATTTGTTCATGGCTGCAAGTCTATACATTGTGTGTCTTGTTCAGTTAAGTATATACATTGGACGAGTATCATGAAGTATGTACATCGTGCACGAGTTCTAAAGTTTATACACTGTCTTCAGATGATGACACCAATGAAGAACAGGGTCGACACTGGGAGTTCAATGCGTCCACGCTTCAGTTGAAGAGGATTTCAGAGCTTCACCTGGCTGCGTCAACTCCATGTCACAGCAGCGTCGACGCAGTAGTTAATGAGACAGAGTCCATAGCTCACTGAAATACTGCAGTGCGTCAACACCACAGCCTGGTAGCGTCCACGCAGCAAGCAAACAAGCTAAAGTATTAGCTGTTGGAACACCACTGCGTCAACGCTATGGGCTAGTAGCCTCGACACAGCATGCTTATATACTGAAGACATTGATCACTGGACACCAATGAGTCAACGCCTTGATCAAGTGGCGTGGACGCTGTAGTTCAATCAATCAAGAAAGAAGCTTACTGGATTACTCTGATGCGTCAATGCTGCGGGTTGGAAGCGTCAACGCAGCAGACTTGAGCTTTGCTGATAAAGTATCTCTGAAGGCTACGTCAACTCCTTGGAGCAAGTGGTTTGACGCCATCTAACTCCAGTTGCTGAGCGTACTGGTGCTGGGCACGTGATCCAAGGATAAGGAGAATGCCCAGATGAGGACACGTGCACTGACAGCCTGCTGGATGCTGCCACGTGGTCCGAATTTTTAGGGCGGGAACTGTGGAAGCCACACGCGCCCTGCTACTGCTGCTGCTGGTATATAATAGAGCCTTCGTCTTTATATGAAGGTGATCGTGATCGAAGCCAGGGAGCAGAAGCTGAGAGAAGAATAAGAGAAAAAGGAGAGAGAGCTTCCACGATCCAGCAGAAGAAGAAGAAAAGAAAGAGAGAAGAAGCAGAAGAGAAAAAGTGAGAGATAGAGAGCTCGAGCAGAGTGTGAAGAGAAAGAAGAGAGGAGAGAAGCAGACGTGAAGGAGTTGAGAAGAGAGAGAGTGAAGAAAGAGAGTGAGATCGAGGGAGATCTGTTCTTGCTGGAAGTTGGATCAGATCCACTCCAGTCAGCTCTTTAAGAGCCATATTCTGTGCTTAGTGCTTACAGCTTTTCGATGCTGTTTACTCCCATCTTTTATTTTATTTTGAACTTCCTTTGTCAAGCTGTTAGTCAGCGGATTGCTGAGGCGCTGCCTCTGGATGGCTAAGCTGTGTTGCCCAGCGGCTGTTAGGCAAGCTGTGATGCCCAGCTGTTCAAGATGTGAGTCAGCGGAATCCACACTCGGGTTGAGTGTGGGGTGGATGTAGGTCTGGAGGACCGAACCACCTAAAAACCCCTCTTGCATTGTGGTTTGATTGCTTATGGTTTGCTTCCGCTAGATGAATGCATAGGGGCGCTCCATGTGTTTGGCTTCTGGTTGAGAAGAGGAGTTGATTAGTTTTCTGATTGGCTAAATTTGGCTTGTTAGCACTCTAGTGATCTCACTGTGTGTTTGTTTCAGTTCCGCAACTGCCCATTAGCCTTCAAGGTTGTTCAGTTTGTGAACTAGCATTTTTTGTGAGCATTAGATTTTAATTGAGCGAAATCTTTACTGGGTGAAAGTTTTTATAGGCCATATTCATTCACCCCCCCTCTGAATACTTGCACCGAACCCAACAATTGGTATCAGAGCGGTCTCTGACTTAACAGTGATAGGGTGCTAGGCTCGGATACAGAGGGGGGTGAATGTATCCTTCTATGTATAATGGCCAAATAAAACTTGGATGCTAGAGATAGACACAGAATAGAACCAATTTGATTCAACTCAAATACAAACACTTGGAGCGTGCCTATCCAAGCATCTAGCGGAAGCAAATCAAGCAATCTGATGAACCAGTTGAAAATCCTTTTAAACAAAAGAGCAAATATGTAACTGGCCCCCAAATGACCAACTAGCGGAAGCAGCACAAATGAGAATAAGAAATCTCAAGACAATCTGTGAAGGGTGGTAGGAGATATGGAAGAACACACTACAAGCAAACCACTGCTCAAAGATTTTAAGGTGGTTCAGTCCTCCAGACCTACATCCACCCCTCACTCCCAACCGGAGTGAGGCTTCACTAGCAAACGCTAGAACCAAGCAGACTCAGTCTGCAAACAGTTGCTGCCACACAGCTTGACCAGGGGAACAGCCTCCCCTCTTCCTCCCAACCGGAGGGACACCCAAGTGACTCCCAGCCACTTGGAAACTAGAGGTCGAAGACCTCTCTTCCTCCAGACCAGGAGGGACCACTGGACTTGCAACCACAAGCCCAGAACCGGAGGACTAGCCTCCCTTCCTCTAACTAGAGGGCAACCCACAAGTGACAACCTGTCACTTGCAACTTGGAGATCAGATCTCCCTTCTCCTGAACCAACAGGAGGAACCCGATCCCCAACAGGGCAATCGGAAGAACAAAGATGATCAGAAAACAAAGAAAAATAATAAAGGAAAATAATACAGTAATCAGAAAGCTGTAAAACGAAATGCACAATGTGGCTCTCAACGGAGCTGACTGGCCTGGATCTGATCCACGGTCCAGTGAAGACAGATCTTCAAGCAGCTTCTTCCTTCTTCTCCACGAGCTCTCTCGCTCACTCTCTATCTCTCTTTCTTTCTCTTCTGCTCTCCAAATCTCTCACTCTCTATCTCTCTTTCTTTCTCTTCTACTCTCCTAATCTCTCACTCATCGCTCTCTCTTCACGGCTTCTCTCTTCTATTTCTTCTTCCTCTCTTTTCCTTCTTTTTCTCTTTTTCTGGATCGAAGGGCTTTCTGCTCTCCAGGCTTCTGCTTCGATCAACCTTCATCTGAAGACGAAGGCTCCATTATATACCAGCAGCAGCAGGTGGGTAAGGTGCAGAACGCGTGTGCCTCTCACGCTTCATCCAGAACCTTCTTGCCACGTGCCCTTATAGCATTGGTTCCTTTAGTATCGGATCACGTGCAGCCCAGACACCGGTGTATGTTCTTCCTCGGACCTGCAAGGAGATAAAAACCATTAACACTGAGGGCCACAAGAACTAAAACTGCATGAGGTATGTGATAGCAATACGAGATGCACTTTACTGAGAACGACACGAGATACACAAGATTATTACAGTACGAGACAAGGAGAGAATGACACGAGGTCAGATGCAAACAGCACGAGGTAAAAAGAGAACGACACGAAGTATCATTGTAACAAAACAAACACTACGAAGAGAACGACACGAGATACATAATAATAAAGCTAACACCACAAAGAAAACAACACGAAGTCAGAAGAAAACAGCACGAGGTGAGAAGGAAGTCTCACGGAGTGAAAAAGGTAGACAGACACGCGATCAGAAGGAACCAGGACGAAGATAGAAATAAACAATCACGATGACATAAACACAAGAATAACACGAAGACACGAATACAAAAACAACACGACATAACAAACAGCAAAGAGAACGGCACGAGGTGAAACGACACTTTACTAAAAGGACTTGAATACACACGAAAACAACTCGAGTATTAAGTTGCTCGAACGCACGATCGACTCGAAGATGAAAACGACACGAAAATAACATGGACTAAAAATAACTCGAAGACGAACACAGACGCTGACACGAAGTGTGGTTACAAAACAAGAAAGACACGAGGTCTAGGAAAAGCATCACAAAGACAGAAATAACAAAGAAACGACTCGAACTAAGGACGACATGGAGACAATACAGTCAGACTCGACTTGAGACACTTAAAGCTTGAATTTAGAGAAGAATGCACGAAGTAAAATCAACACGAAGACAGAAGATAGAAATAACATGAAGACTCAAACACAAAAATAACACGAAGACATGAAAACAACACGAAGACACAAACGCAGAAATAACATGAGGACACAACAAGAGACGGTCAACGAGACGCTGACTCGGTACAGACTTAAGCTCAAGCAAGACAGTCGATGTATAGACTTGACAGAGATCTCTACAGCGAATGTATAGACTTAGAATCATGGAGGCAAATGTATAGACATCTGAGGAAATGAAACGAGTCAGTGTACAGACTTCAAATTCCACCGACCAGTGTATGGACTTCAACCGTGAACGGTGTACATACTACATGTGAAAAACCCAATGTACAGACTTCAATCAATATGCATCAGACAACTGTGTATGGACTTGAAGAGCCTTAGCCAATGTATAGACTTCAGGTGGAGACCAATGTGTAGACTTCTCGTGAAACCCCAATGTGCAGACTTGACGCTGTACAGACTTTCCAAAGAGAACGTAACGCTGTACAGACTTGAACTGAAGACCAATGTATGGACTTCAAAATAGATGCTAAGGCCAAGAGGAGTGTATAGACTTTCACGATGTATGGACTTGATGATCTTTAAAGCACAATGTCCAGACTTTGCCACTGTATGGACTTGAAGAAACAGTGCAACGTATGGACTTGATCTCAAGAAATGTAAGCGATGTACACACTTAGCCAATGTGTAGACTTTGCCTTAGATGCTAAATGAGATGCTAAAGTCTGTATAGACTTAGCCTAAGACAATGTATGAACATATCAGCAGAGAAGCAATGCACAGAACAGAAATCAAGAACAAGCCAATATATCACAGCATGACTCAAGCATACACATGCGTTCTTCACAATTCAGACATGGCACACTTATGCAATCTCCCACAGAAAAGGTCAGACATATTCAAGACAATGTGGTGACTCATTCATGTTGCTATCATTAAAACATCACATCATCAACAAAGCACAAGGGGCACAACAATCTCCCCCTTTTTGATGATGGCAACATAATGAGTCACACTGACTCATCAAACTATTCTCCCCCTTTGACATAATCAAAAAGAAGGGAAATGGTTTGATAGTCAAATGCAGCACAACAATGTAGAGAATGAGTCAATGTTCTTTAAAATGAAGATCTCCCTTATGACCATGAAACAGTTCTCCCCCTATCAACATGCATGATTGACTACTCTCCCCTTAGATGAAAATAAACCATAACTCCCCCTGAGGCACAGGAATGGACTCTAGTTATCCAATAAATCAATCTGAAATCAGCCATTACAAAGAATCTGAATTCTGGTGAAGATACCACAGAATCAGAACTTATTGCAGAACAAGATGGAAGATTCCAACAGTGTAGAGAGAAATACATCTCAGGAATCAATCAGAAATCCACCATCATAAAGATTCGGAGGTTCAGAAAGCTGCAAGTGAACAAGGTAATAATGGGAGTGGCACCTCACATTTGTATGGTCAGAAAAATACAGATGGAATCAGTCAACTGATAAGAAAGGAGTTGACTATACAGTTTTTGTTGATCATGCATAAATCTGATCATGAGGGATTTGAATGCAAGGTCACAAATGATATGAACATGATTTAGTATGACAAGGAATGCTCCCCCTGAATAGATGCCACTTGATATGCAAGTGATGCATGACATGGAAGCTCCCCCTCAATAAGTGGAATCTTATGAGATAGATGAGAAGGAGACCACAGGGGCAGACAAGGAGAAGTTCAGGTCAATGATCTAAGGAAAGTGAGCAGAAAGATTTTCAAGGAGATATCAATCTCATAAATCCAAAACATAATTTTTCAAGGTCTTCCATTATAGGGACTTATGAATGAGCCTTTTGAACAGCATGGTTTAAACATGATGTATGCAGAGTTTATCAATAAAATTCTGTATTGATATCTAAAATCATGTTTTAATAAAGATGAACCAAGCCCTCATATTTATCTTGATTAATCTCCCTTTCTCTTACACAATCAAATCTATTGACTTCTTTCAGAATTACATGCACTAGTATTGAAGTCAAGCAATTATGAAGTCATATGATTTTGTCTAGGGTTGTAGCAATTTGATTTTAGCATCAATATTCAGATATGAAGATATGTTCAACAATTTTTCATGCTACAAATTTTACGAGCAGTCTAGTTCAGTTCACACCTTGTAACTAGAGGATATACCTTGATCAGAGGCCAATATCCCTAAGCACTTAGTGTGACTAACTGTCATGCTATATATGAACAGAGATAGTATTTACACATCATGACACACTCCAAATCATTTCTTGATGAGTGAGTTGTATTTCTTAGTGTGCATGCCATTGCTCTGCCTGAATTTCAATGAATTCTTAATCAGAGTTAACTAAGGCACCTCATGACACAGTCCTTCGGACATGTGTTTCTCAGTGACCAATGTCATTGCTCTGACAGATATTACCCTTTAGACATTTCAGAAAAATTCATTTGCTTCAAATCAATAATAGTTTCATGTACTTAATCAGTTGAAGTCATGTATTCAAAAGTGCAGATTTCAGAAGATTTCAAGACACAGCATGAAACATATGGTTAATGTTTATTAAACATGCTTCAGATATTTTTAAGAGATTTTAAAGTCAAACCTTGAGTACATTAAACTTAAACCACCTGAGTTATTTCAGATATTCATAAAAACGTATAATAGAAGATTTCTAGTTCAAGATGTTTCAGATTTATGATCGAGATAGCCCATTGAAATCTTCATGAAGGACTGAAATAATTCTGATATCAAATGATACCAATTGTATACCAATTTTGAAGCTCAGTGTTTTCAAATTATGATCACGGTTTGGTCAAATAGAATCAATGAAAGGGATATGCACACAAGGCAAGATATCAGGAGGTCAGGCAAGTTCCAGGATGTTCAAAGTTAACATGCAATGAACTCTGACATAAATATATGCACATGACTACCTTCATGCAATGTATTGACTCCTCCTGACACTATACATTCAATTACCCTTTTAGTATTTTCAATGCAGTAAAGTGCAATGCAATTAACTACATGCATGCAAGGACTCAACACTGAATGCTATGCAACATAACACAGTCCTACATGCATTGAACAACTTCATTGACAGTCATGCAAATGATGTGTGCAGACATTTGACACATGCATTGACTGTATACATTAAAGAACCGTTTAGCTTAGTGCAAAATGCAGTGCATCTGGCATCTTATTCATTTAGTGCAAACAACAGCATGAGAAGAGCATCAAATATATTCAGAATTGAATTCAGTGAAGAGATCATCAAAATTCAGACAAGCAGATCAACATGAAATTCACATTTTTTCATACTCACAAATTCAGATAATGAATTTAAAACAGATTTCAGAACTGACCTGAATTGAGTCCTGGGATTTTCTTTTTGAGTGTCTTGGTTAACCCCTTTTATTTCTCCCTCCAAGGCACACCTGCAGCAAGTCAATCAATTTGATCTTGCAGGAACCCAAGCTGCCTTGGGTCCTGTATAAGTCCTAACAGGTGTTCTAAATAATTTCTTAGCAGTATTATCATCATGATCCATCAGGTAACAGTTATCCATGAGATGACCAAATTTTCCACAATCTCTACATGATGTAGCAAACCTTGAATTCCTTTTGTGGACATTATTATCATCATGGAATCTATGTGAATTTGTATGAAAATTTTTGTTACTTGCATGAGGTTTTGATTTAGCATTACCTGCCCACAAGCATTCAGAAGCTCGGTGGCCAGGTTTTTCACATTCAAAACATACAAGAATCTTTTCTGTAAAAATAGGTTCATTTCTGCCAAGAAAATTTCTATTTTCAGGGAATTTATCAAATTTGGAATTAAGATGTTTTCCCTGAGCATACCAGCAGTCCTTGACTGCATGCCCATACTTGCCACATTCAGAACACCTTAGGTGCTTACCTCTTGAACCATTATATCCCCATGAAGTCCTAAACCAACACTCAACAGCTTTATGACCACGTTTGTTACAGTTATAACAAATGATGTGTTGGTTTGAAGCATACATGTTTCTTTTGGGGTGATGATGAACAGAAGACCTAGCATGCATTTTATCATCTTGTTTCATGATGAAACAGGCATCCAGGAAATGACCATGCCTACCACAGTAATGACAAGATGTATCAGACTTCCTAGTAGCATGATTTCTACCAAATGAACTTCTCGAATGCAATGTTTCACTTGCATGCCCATCTTCAGTCAATAATCTGCAATCATCCATTACATGGCCTACCTTGCCACAATAATGGCATGAAACACTCTTATCAGATGCATACGGATAATTAATTGAGCTATGAGTGGTATGCATTGAGTCATCAGATGCAGTATGGGTAGCAGATTTAAAGACACAAGTAGGGACATGTTTATCCTTATTTTTATTACCATTTTTGCTCATTTGTTTACCCTTGTTCACAACTTTTATTTGTTCTTCATTTTTCTGGGCCTTGAATTGGAAAACAGATGATGTAGATGTTTTAGGAGGCCCAGAGCAGCTTGCAATGTCAGAGCTGCGAGCAAGAGTAGTGTACAACTTTTTCTTAACAGATTTTTCAATTTGGGATTTGCATCCTTGCTCTCCACTTGATTTAGTGGCGTTATCACACAAAGGAACATTCATTTTCTCTTTTCCCTTGATAGATTTAGACATGGAACGAACAAGTTTACTTATCTCAGATTGGAGAGAACAAATTTTGAGTTCTGAATTAGTCATGTCTTCCTCACATGTGATAATTTGTCTCTGCATGACATCATTCAAATTTTTAACTATTTCTAGTTCCTGTTTCAGTTTCAATTCATTCTCAAATTGAATTTCCTTATCAGCAGATTTTCCTTTTTCAAATGACAACCATTTTTCAGAAAAGACAGTATTAAGAACCATTAGCCTTTTATTTTGATCTTTTAGATGAGAGTTTTCTTCAATCAACTTGTTTTCAAATTCTTCTTTCAATTTCAATTCAGTTTTTAGATTTTCATTTTCAGCCTTTAGACTTGTGATTTCAGCATTTTTCTCTTTTCTTAATTTTCTCTTTCTTGATTTGACTCTTTCATATTTATCTAGAAGATGCTCATGCATGGCAACTAACTCATCATGGCTAATATCCTCGGTCTCAGAGATAACCTGGGATGAGGACTCATCTGATTGACCACTCCTTCTTGCCATGAGACATTCTTCTTCCTGTTCCACGTGTGTTGTAGTCACTCTATCAAACATTTCCTTTGCAGTGCTACAATCTGAGAAGGAGGAAAAATCTTCAGAACCGATTGCAGCCTTCATTAAATTTAGAGCTCTCACATTATCATCATTTTTCAACTTGTGAACATGAGTCCACTTGGACTTATCCTTAGGAAGTTCATGTGGACTGTGAGAGATAACCTTCCACAATTGTGGATTAATAGAGTTAACATGCTTGTGCATACGATATAGCCAGAATTTAATATTTGAACCACTAAATAGTGGAGGATGAGCCATGACAGCACAACAGATTAATGCAACAGGAATATTGATGCACTAAAAACAAATTAGCACCGAAAACCAGAGATCGAATCTGCAGGTCGTTGGACCTTGTATGCAGACACACGCTCTGATACCAACTGTTAGGGTGCTAGGCCCGGATACAGAGGGGGGTGAATGTATCCTTCTATGTATAATGGCCAAATAAAACTTGGATGCTAGAGATAGACACAGAATAGAACCAATTTGATTCAACTCAAATACAAACACTTGGAGCGTGCCTATCCAAGCATCTAGCGGAAGCAAATCAAGCAATCTGATGAACCAGTTGAAAATCCTTTTAAACAAAAAAGCAAATATGTAACTGGCCCCCAAATGACCAACTAGCGGAAGCAGCACAAATGAGAATAAGAAATCTCAAGACAATCTGTGAAGGGTGGTAGGAGATATGGAAGAACACACTACAAGCAAACCACTGTTCAAAGATTTTAAGGTGGTTCGGTCCTCCAGACCTACATCCACCCCTCACTCCCAACCGGAGTGAGGCTTCACTAGCAAACGCTAGAACCAAGCAGACTCAGTCTGCAAACAGTTGCTGCCACACAGCTTGACCAGGGGAACAGCCTCCCCTCTTCCTCCCAACCGGAGGGACACCCAAGTGACTCCCAGCCACTTAGAAACTAGAGGTCGAAGACCTCTCTTCCTCCAGACCAGGAGGGACCACTGGACTTGCAACCACAAGCCCAGAACCGGAGGACTAGCCTCCCTTCCTCTAACCAGAGGGCAACCCACAAGTGACAACCTGTCACTTGCAACCTGGAGATCAGATCTCCCTTCTCCTGAACCAACAGGAGGAACCCGATCCCCAACAGGGCAATCGGAAGAACAAAGATGATCAGAAAACAAAGAAAAATAATAAAGGAAAATAACACAGTAATCAGAAAGCTGTAAAACGAAATGCACAATGTGGCTCTCAACGGAGATGACTGGCCTGGATCTGATCCACGGTCCAGTGAAGACAGATCTTCAAGCAGCTTCTTCCTTCTTCTCCACGAGCTCTCTCGCTCACTCTCTATCTCTCTTTCTTTCTCTTCTGCTCTCCAAATCTCTCACTCTCTATCTCTCTTTCTTTCTCTTCTACTCTCCTAATCTCTCACTCACCGCTCTCTCTTCACGGCTTCTCTCTTCTATTTCTTCTTCCTCTCTTTTCCTTCTTTTTCTCTTTTTCTGGATCGAAGGGCTTTCTGCTCTTCAGGCTTCTGCTTCGATCAACCTTCATCTGAAGACGAAGGCTCCATTATATACCAGCAGCAGCAGGTCGGTAAGGTGCAGAACGCGTGTGCCTCCCACGCTTCATCCAGAACCTTCTTGCCACGTGCCCTTATAGCATTGGTTCCTTTAGTATCGGATCACGTGCAGCCCAGACACCGGTGTATGTTCTTCCTCGGACCTGCAAGGAGATAAAAACCATTAACACTGAGGGCCACAAGAACTAAAACTGCATGAGATATGTGATAGCAATACGAGATGCACTTTACTGAGAACGACACGAGATACACAAGATTATTACAGTACGAGACAAGGAGAGAATGACACGAGGTCAGATGCAAACAGCACGAGGTAAAAAGAGAACGACACGAAGTATCATTGTAACAAAACAAACACTACGAAGAGAATGACACGAGATACATAATAATAAAGCTAACACCACAAAGAAAACGACACGAAGTCAGAAGAGAACAGCACGAGGTGAGAAGGAAGTCTCACGGAGTGAAAAAGGTAGACAGACACGCGATCAGAAGGCACCAGGACGAAGATAGAAATAAATAATCACGAGGACATAAACACAAGAATAACACGAAGACACGAATACAAAAACAACACGACATAATAAACAGCAAAGAGAACGGCACGAGGTGAAATGACACTTTACTAAAAGGACTTGAATACACACGAAAACAACTCGAGTATTAAGTTGCTCGAATGCACGATCGACTCGAAGACGAAAACGACACGAAAATAACATGGACTAAAAATAACTCGAAGATGAACACAGACGCTGACACGAAGTGTGGTTACAAAACAAGAAAGACACGAGGTCTAGGAAAAGCAACACAAAGACAGAAATAACAAAGAAACGACTCGAACTAAGGACGACATGGAGACAACACAGTCAGACTCGACTTGAGACACTTAAAGCTTGAATTTAGAGAAGAATGCACGAAGTAAAATCAACACGAAGACAGAAGATAGAAATAACATGAAGACTCAAACACAAAAATAACACGAAGACATGAAAACAACACGAAGACACAAACGCAGAAATAACATGAGGACACAACAAGAGACGGTCAACGAGACGCTGACTCGGTACAGACTTAAGCTCAAGCAAGACAGTCGATGTATAGACTTGACAGAGATCTCTGCAGCGAATGTATAGACTTAGAATCATGGAGGCAAATGTATAGACATCTGAGGAAATGAAACGAGTCAGTGTACAGACTTCAAATTCCACCGACCAGTGTATGGACTTCAACAGTGAACGGCTGTACATACTACATGTGAAAAATCCAATGTACAGACTTCAATCAATATGCATCAGACAACTGTGTATGGACTTGAAGAGCCTTAGCCAATGTATAGACTTCAGGTGGAGACCAATGTGTAGACTTCTCGTGAAACCCCAATGTGCAGACTTGACGCTGTACAGACTTTCCAAAGAGAACGTAACGCTGTACAGACTTGAACTGAAGACCAATGTATGGACTTCAAAACAGATGCTAAGGCCAAGAGGAGTGTATAGACTTTCACGATGTATGGACTTGATGATCTTCAAAGCACAATGTCCAGACTTTGCCACTGTATGGACTTGAAGAAACAGTGCAACGTATGGACTTGATCTCAAGAAATGTAAGCAATGTACACACTTAGCCAATGTGTAGACTTTGCCTTAGATGCTAAATGAGATGCTAAAGTCTGTATAGACTTAGCCTAAGACAATGTATGAACATATCAGCAGAGAAGCAATGCATAGAACAGAAATCAAGAACAGAAATCAAGCACAAGCCAATATATCACAGCATGACTCAAGCATACACATGCGTTCTTCACAATTCAGACATGGCACACTTATGCAATCTCCCACAGAAAAGGTCAGACATATTCAAGACAATGTAGTGACTCATTCATGTTGCTATCATTAAAACATCACATCATCAACAAAGCACAAGGGGCACAACAAACAGATCTAACAATCTGCAGAGGATCCTGCTAACTATTTAGTGCATTTCAGAGTGGGTCTTTTGGAATCGTCTTGATTTACTGTCTTAGTGCATTTCTGTCTGGTGCATTTCATAAGTGTGCCTCTTGTGTTCTGTATTTAGCTTCACTGCGTTAGTACCGTGTCTTGCTTATCTGGTTTTATTGTCTAAGTGTTTTGTGCTTTGAAATTTGGTTGTTATCTGATTCGATGGCAAATCCTCCGATATTCAGAGATGATAACTTTGACTCTTGGTTCGAAAACCTCCATTGGTATGTAAAGTCTACTGATCCAAAACTGTGGAAGGTAATGACTCACGGCCCATACAAACTGTCGAAGGATAAATCTAAATGGACCAAGAAGGACAAGCTGAAAGACTCTGTCAATAATAGAGCTGTAGTTTTATTAAAAGAATCAATTGACAGATCTCTAATTGAATGCATTTCATCTTGCAGGTCTGCCAAAGACATTTTGGATAAACTGAAGCTAATCAGGAATCACAGCAAGTGCTTAATGGCTGATCATAGAAATGCTGATGATGAAACTTCATCCGAGGTAAGCTCTGAATCAGAAGGATACTCCTTCGATGAATTGATAGAGATGTATGAAAACTTGTTAGAAGTTTCCAAGAAATTGAAATCTGAAAATAAAAAATTGAAAAAGAAATGTGATAGAATAAATCTGAAAGATTCATGTGAAAACTGTCCAAATATGAAAAAGTCTTATGATGCTTGCATGCTAGATGTTCAGAATCTTAAGAAACAAAATGATTCTCTAAAATTTGAAAAACAAACATGGTTGGATAAAATGTCAGAAATAGAGAATCAGTTGAATGATAAGAAAAAGGAGCATCTAAAAGGCATGCAGGAACTCACTGAAGTTAATTCTGAATTGGACAAAATGAAATTGGAGAATGAAGATCTTCAAAAGAAGAATAAAACTCTTATGGTCAGAATGAATGAAATCAATGAGGTTTCACAGTCCTCTTCTGCTAAATCAAATTGTAAAACATGCTCAGCTTTAAGAGAACGTAATGAAGATCTCTTTAGTGAGAATGAATGGCTAAATAAATAAATTGCCTCACTTAAAGATGATCACAAAAATCTACTCGCTGAGAAAATTAAAGCAGAAGAAAGAGAAGATGAACTGATTGAAAAATTGGAGCACATGTCTGGAAGAGAGAGATGTGCTAATAATGAAATTCAGGATAAAAATCTTGAGGAAGAAAACACTGAATTAAAAGCTGAAGTTGAAAAACTAAAGTGGTTGAACACTGGCTTGTCTGAAAGACTTCTCACTATAGAAAAAGGAAAAGCTGTCTATGATGGAAATTCAGAAATTTTGAACAGTCTAGAACAAGAAATTGAGAAGTATAAAACTGCAAACCAAGTTCTAAGCGAATGTGTTAATTGCAGTGAACAGGAAATAGCCAGTTATGAACTTCACATTGCTAGCTTGGAAGATAAAATTCATAATCTGGAAAATTCAGCTATTGAGTCTGCCAAGATTAAAGGAAAAATGAAAACTGTTGGGAAGAGGAAGGATGATAATTCTGAAGGGGGAACAAATTGATGTTCTGATGTTAAGAAAATCACTAAAAACTAGCTATATACAACTTTTGTTCAAAGCACTGATGTAGCTGGTACTTCAAGGCAATCCACAAAACAAAATGAAAATCAGAAGTCACCTTCAAAATCTGTCTTTCAGTTTAAAGCTCAGAAAATTGAAAAACAAACAAAACCTGTTGAGGATAATCAGAAATTGACAAGAAAGAGTCAAACAAAAAGGGCAAAGAATAATTCTGGTTATACTCTGAAATTTGTTAGCTCTACTGAATCTGATGGGTCAATGCAAAATGCTCATGCTTCTTGTACTCATTCACATGCATCTGTGAATTCATCTGATAGAAATCATGCCCCTAGGAAAACTGATGCTTCATGCTATTATTGTGGTAGGTATGGTCATTTAATGAATGAGTGCTATGTCTTGAAATCTGATGACAGAATGCATGCCATATACACCCCAAATCATCATGAGTACAAAAGAAACAAACTCAAATTCAATCAGCATATCATTTGTTTCACTTGCAACAAGCCTGGGCATAAGGCTAATGAGTGCTGGTCAGGAAATCATTGGGGTAAAAATGAATCAAGAAGAAAGCATCTTAAATGCTTTGAATGTGGTAAGCATGTGCATGCAGTCAAAGATTGCTGGCATGCTCAGGGAAATAGATTAAACTCTAAATCTGTCAAATTCCCTGCTTTCTATAATTCTGCTAGAAATAACTTGAGAGATAAAAAGAAAAACTTTACATGTTTTGAATGTGGTAAGCTAGGCCACAAAGCTGCCAACTGTCAGCTGGCTGAGCATTGAAAGAAAAATTTTCAAGTCAATAAAAGAAATACTCATGCTCATACACATAATCTTTATACTCATATGCATGCACATGGGCATCATGTTTCTGCTAACATGAAGAATAAAAACAAAAATTCTGTGGCTTCATGTTATTATTGTGGAAAAATTGGACATTCAATGTTTGAGTGTAAACTGATGGAATATGATGATCATGTTGCTAAAAGATTGTTTAGAACACCCGTTAGGGCTCATACAGGACCCAAGGCAGCTTGGGTTCCTGCAGGATCAAAATAATCCAGTTGTTGCAGGTGTGCCTTGGAAATGAATAAAGGGGGTTAATCAACCAAGGCACTCAAGAATGAAAACCACATGACTACATTTCAGGTTAGTTCTGAAAACTCTGCTTAAATTCTATCTTCTGAATTTGTGTGCTCTAAATGCCTGCATATCATGATTAATTCTTTTGTGCATCATCTAACTGAATCTAATTGAAAATCTGAAGTGCACATGGAAATAATTGTAGTTTACTTCGGAATGCATTACATATCTATGTCATGATGCATGATATGTCAAACTCCCTGCATGTCGTATTGCACTGATTTACATGACCATCATGGTATATTAGATGGAACAGTGCTGAAGGGTAGATGGAGTATGTCTGGATGCTACTGCCATGTGTGAGGTGGTCCTTGGACCAAGTCCTCCGCCCAGTACCATGGGTCAAGTCATATAGAGCAGTGTATTGCATATCATGTTGATCTGTTGGTGCTAAACTGAAGTTTTCTGAAATATGAATTGAACAATCATGCTTATAGTAATTCTCTTCTGTCTAATTTGCATGACTCATATCTGAATGCTAAATTTGATATCATGTGATGTGATTTCAATACATTTCATGCATATAGTCAGGGGGAGTCCAAATATTTTTGATCAATGCATATCATAATAATCTGTCTGTGCTGAATTGAATTATCTTGAAGAGTTGATTGCTCTAGCATGATGCTCTCTGAATAAAGAATGCTCTGACGTTTGAATAATCATCTTGCATAAATTGCATCAATTCAGGGGGAGCTTGTTGAGTCTTATGTGAGTCACTGCATATAGACAAGGGGGAGCATTTTCACATTGTTGACACTATTTGAAATTCTCACTCTACACTCTTTCAAATCATCAATTGACTATTTTGAATTCATACCTTCTTGAATCTGAGAATTTGACTACTAATCCTCAATCTGTTGAAGAAGGAGTGTCTCATTTTGTCTGACTGAAATTCAACTCTGCTATTGGCTGTAAACTTTTATTCTCTTTTGCTGATTGATTCTTTCACCAGCTAGTACTCTTCCTTCATATACTTCTAAGCTGGTGTGACTGAATTGGTTCTACTATTGATTTGTTGGTCAGCTAAACTTATTTTTCTGATCTGAGGAACTTAAGCTGCATGTCATGCAATTCAGTCTGAGAACATTGTAGAAATTTCTATCATATAGGTTTAAGAATTATCACTGAATCAGACTGATATAAGATTAATGTATTCTCAAATTTGTAGTTAAATGAATTGAAAATATCTGAATGATAAGGTTTAATAAACTTTAACCACATGTTTCATGTAAACCTTAGACTCTCTCATCAGATATCTGAAAATTTGAACTCAGGGCTTCTTTGGTTAAGATGCATATAGTGTGTATTGTTGTTAAACATTAATTTAAAAAATGTTGACTAAATGAGAAATTGTGAATTCAGAGCAATGACTCGGTCACTGAGAAACTGAGTTCTTTATCAATGAAATAAAGCAACTCATGTCATGAGGTGCCATAGTTATCTCTGATAAAAATTTAGTGAAACAAAACCTGACGGAGCAATAGCTTATCTGTGTTGAGTAGCTGGGGAGTCTAGCCTCTGATAAAGGTGTCTTCTCATGTAAAAAGACACTCATATTGCTAACTCTGCTCTCAAAGTGAGAGGCAATGATAGTTATCACACTGAGTAACTGGGTCACTTCAACTAAGACTTGTTGTGCCTCATGTAAAAAGGTGTTGATCAACTTAAATTGCTCAGGAAAAATATAATGTGCTTCAAATGAAATTATCTTGAAAAATCTGTCAACTCATGTTCTTGAAAAGTGTTTAACTTCTGTACTAATCTGTGTATCTTTCAAAGGTGCTATTGAGATCATATGTGTAAGATAAAAGATGATTGATTTTGGGTGTTATCTGAATATTTGGTTCACCTTTATTAAAACTTGGATTCAGATATGAGTATTGAGTTTAATTTGACAAATTTGGTATACATCAAAATTAAATCAGATTGGTTAAGTTGCCACTTCATAACCCTTCATGATAGAAGAGTCTACATCTTTTAAGACTTATTGAAGTGATGTATGCATTAAAATCCCTCATGATCAGATTTTCCAGATAGCCTGATCAGATTCAGTCTGCTTATTCATTGAGATGTCTTGTGATGATTGTTGTCTATTATTGCCCTTCTATCACAAATCACTTTACTCTCCACACTGTTGGCATCTTCCATCGTGTTCTGCAATAAGTTCTGATTATGTGGTCTTTTCACCAGAATTCAAATTCTTTGTAAAGACAGAATTCAGATTGAATTATTGGATAACCTGAATCCATTCCTGTGCTTCAGGGGGAGTTATGGTTTCTTTGCATCTAGGGGAGAGTAGTTAATCTTGCATGCTGATAGGGGGAGTGATGTTTCATTGTCATAAGTGTCTTTGTGTGCTGCTTTGTGTCTCTCAAACCATTCCCTTTCTTTTTGATTATGTCAAAGGGGGAGAATAGTTTGACGAGTCAGTGTGACTCATTATGTTGCCATCATCAAAAAGGGGGAGATTGTTGTGCCCCTTGTGCTTTGATGGATGTGGTGTTTTAATGATAGCAACACGAATGAGTCACCATTTGTTTTACTAATAGCTTGACATTGAATCATTGAATCATAACAATCTGAATGCATATAACTGATATATTCTGTGGAGAATGCATGAGAGTGCATAAAGTGTTTTGTGCTTGAATTAAGATCGGTGCATTGCAGTCTCTGAATGTTCTATGCATTTCGTAAGTCATGCAGCGTCAACGCAGCAAGTGTGTCTCATACATCATGCGTCGACGCCCCCAGAATTCCAAGTCTATACATTGGCCTCAGCCTTCAAAGTCTGTACATTGGCCTTTGCCTTCAAAGTCTGTACAGCCTTTCATATGGAAGTCCATACATCGCCCTTGGAGTCCAAAGTCTGTACATCATGTTCATTCATGTTCACTTCATGTCTGTCAGCCATGTGCATTAGTTTCCAAGTCTATACAGCCTCTGTGTGTTCTATGCATCTCACAAGTCTAGACACTCAGCATAGTCTATACATTGTGTTGTGTTTGTGTTTCGTTGAGAACACAAGTCTATACAATCATGCATTGTTGCTGAAGTCTATACATCGTCCGTCTCATGCATTGTCTCAGGCGAAGTCTGCACATTGCATTGATGCTTTGGTCGCATGAGTTGAAGTCCATACATTGGACCGTCTCCTTCAGCGTCTCAAGTGGACACAAGCGTGTACACTGCCTGCATTTGCTGTGAAGACTAAGTCCATACATTAGACCGTCTCACTTAGCGTCTTATGCATAGGCTAAGTCTCCATGTTTACACATCTGAGCGTCTCATGCAAGTATAAGCATTACTGTTCATGCATCAGTCTTCATATGCTAAGTCTGTACAGCCTACGTCTCATGCTGCCTCAACGCTGTGAGCATTCTCAAGTGTACAGCGTCAACGCATGAAGTCTGTACATCAGTCTTAATATTCTAAGTCTGTACAGCCGTTGGCTTTGAACCTCAGAGTCTGTACACTCGATTTGCCCTTGCTTTGGTCAAGTGTATACATTCCTTCACTGTAGCTTTCACGTATCCAAGTCTACACATCGTGAAAGTCTATACACTCATCACTGACCTTCGTTCAAGGCAAAGTCTATACACTGGGGTCTTTCCATACGTTTCTTAAGTGAAGTCTGTACATTCCTTTCTGAAGCTTGAAGTCTATACACTGGCCTTGAGCTGAAGTCTAGACATTGATTCAGGTTGAGCAAGTATATACATTGTCTGCCTGTCGATTGAAGAGCCTATAAATTGCATTTGTTCATGGCTGCAAGTCTATACATTGTGTGTCTTGTTCAGCTAAGTATATACATTGGACGAGTATCATGAAGTATGTACATCGTGCACGAGTTCTAAAGTTTATACACTGTCTTCAGATGATGACACCAATGAAGAACAGGGTCGACACTGAGAGTTCAATGCGTCTACGCTTCAGTTGAAGAGGATTTCAGAGCTTCACCTGGCTGCGTCAACTCCATGTTACAGCAGCGTCGACGCAGTAGTTAATGAGGCAGAGTCCATAGCTCACTGAAATACTGCAGTGCGTCAACACCACGGCCTGGTAGCGTCCACGCAGCAAGCAAACAAGCTAAAGTATTAGCTGCTGGAACACCACTGCGTCAACGCTATGGGCTAGTAGCCTCGATGCAGCATGCTTATATACTGAAGACATTGATCACTGGACACCAATGAGTCAACGCCTTGATCAAGTGGCGTGGACGCTGTAGTTCAATCAATCAAGAAAGAAGCTTACTGGATTACTCTGATGCGTCAACGCTGCGGGTTGGAAGCGTCAACGCAGCAGACTTGAGCTTTGCTGATAAAGTATCTCTGAAGGCTGCGTCAACTCCTTGGAGCAAGTGGGTTGACGCCATCTAACTCCAGTTGCTGAGCGTACTGGTGCTGGGCACGTGATCCAAGGATAAGGAGAATGCCCAGATGAGGACACGTGTACCGACAGCCTGCTGGATGCTGCCACGTGGTCCGAATTCTTAGGGCGGGAACTGTGGAAGCCACACGCGCCCTGTTGTTGCTGCTGCTGGTATATAATAGAGCCTTCGTCTTCAGATGAAGGTGATCGTGATCGAAGCCAGGGAGCAGAAGCTGAGAGAAGAATAAGAGAAAAAGGAGAGAGAGCTTCCACGATCTAGCAGAAGAAGAAGAAAAGAAAGAGAGAAGAAGCAGAAGAGAAAAAGTGAGAGATAGAGAGCTCGAGCAGAGTGTGAAGAGAAAGAAGAGAGGAGAGAAGCAGACGTGAAGGAGTTGAGAAGAGAGAGAGTGAAGAAAGAGAGTGAGATCGAGGGAGATCTGTTCTTGCTGGAAGTTGGATCAGATCCACTCCAGTCAGCTCTTTAAGAGCCATATTCTGTGCTTAGTGCTTACAGCTTTCCGATGCTGTTTACTCCCATCTTTTGTTTTATTTTGAACTTCCTTTGTCAAGCTGTTAGTCAGCGGATTGCAGAGGCGCTGCCTCTGGACGGCTAAGCTGTATTGCCCAGCGGTTTGCAGTGGAGGAGTCCACTGGACAGCAAGCTGTGTTGCTTAGCGGGGTGAGGAGGATTCCTCGGACGACAAGCTGTGTTGCCCAGCAGTTGTTAGCCAAGCTGTGATGCCCAGTTGTTCAAGCTGTGAGTCAGCGGAATCCACACTCGGGTTGAGTGTGAGGTGGATGTAGGTCTGGAGGACCGAACCACCTAAAAACCCCTCTTGCATTGTGGTTTGATTGCTTATGGTTTGCTTCCGCTAGATGAATGCATAGGGGCGCTCCATGTGTTTGGCTTCTGGTTGAGAAGAAGAGTTGATTAGTTTTCTGATTGGCTAAATTTGTCTTGTTAGCACTCTAGTGATCTCACTGTGTGTTTGTTTCAGTTCCGCAACTGCCCATTAGCCTTCAAGGTTGTTTAGTTTGCGAACTAGCATTTTTTGTGAGCATTAGATTTTAATTGAGCGAAATCTTTACTGGGTGAAAGTTTTTATAGGCCATATTCATTCACCCCCCCTCTGAATACTTGCACCGAACCCAACATATATGAGCAGGGGAAAAACACGACACAAATCAGACAGGATTCATCCGGTTAAAATTCACCGCGGTAACTTGTCATAAATGCTTTACATTTATTATTTTAACCCCCCCCCCCTTTTCACTATAAGTACCCCTTTGATCCTTAGCAAAAGATCATCCATTGGTGCATGGTTCGGGGAGTTAGACACTTTTGAGATGGGAGGAGAGAAGTCCTGTGCTTTTGAGACGGAAGGCGTGTCTTCCCGCCCTGTCAAGAGGAGCAAGTTTGGCAGCGAATTCAGGAGGTTGACCGACATTGAAGGCCATCTGAGCGAGAGGATTCTCTCACGGGCGGTAAGTTGGTTCTTTCTCCTAGTTTCCTTCATCAGTTCTCCCTCGCTTTTTCATTCCTTTCTTTTCCTTTCTTTCAGCCGTATCCTCTTTTTCCGGGCCCGAGAAAATTCTCAAAGCTATCCTGGCTATCGAAGCTTACGTCTAACATCACTATCAGTATGAGGGCCGTTATTTCAAAATGGCACCTCCAAGGGTTGGTGATCCAGGCCAAGCATTATGACAAGATCTACATGGATTGGGCGGCCCTGGGTGCATTGACATGGGTTTGGCATCCGGAAACCCACACTTTTATCTTCCCTACTTTTGAGGCAATGGTCCTCCTCGAGGAGGCAGAACTTCTGCTAGGCTTAAGAAGGTCGATGAAGGATGACAGGATAAAGGTTTCGCGGATGCGGAAGAGGGTATCTACCGAGGAAGTTCTTGGAAGCTTTATGCCATCTGGAACCATAAAGAGCGTCCAGACTCAGAACGGAGTCAACTTGCAAAAGCTCGCAGACTGGACCGTGACTGCCTTAGAAGGGTTGATAGATGATGAACATTTAGAAGGGCTTATGAAAGGGTTCACAATTTGTTTGGCCGGAGCTCTCCTCTTTCCTTGCACTGACAACATCGTAGAGGAAGACCAATTGGGGGCGATTTGTGGACTTTGGGAGGGAAGGAGAGTGGGGCCTGCTGTCCTCGCGCATCTTTACAGTGGTCTCACGGCTTCCAGCATGGGTAGGCCTCCTCACGGGTGCATGCTTCTCCTCAGCTGCTGGATTGATCTTCACTTCAAATTTCATCACCATGAAGGGGTACAGACCGCCTCCAGGATTTTCGAACAAAGCCCCCTCCATTATATGGCCGATGTGTTGGGCTTTAGTGGGAAGGTGGCCAATCGCATGCCCTGTCTGAAGACACGCGGCGACTGGCGTACTCACTTCAGCTCCTTAAAGCGAGAGATGTTCACTTGTGTGCCAGCATGTTTACTTTCACGTGGGCTTCTCACGCGATCTTCTCCCGATGCTGAACTCTAGCTTATTGGTGCAACCAAATTTGTTCTTTACAGCTCGCACCGGTACTGCCTGCAAATTGGCCTTCCTCGGCACTCTCTTCCCATGCCATCCAACCTTCCTCTGATTAAGGAGAGAAAGTTGGGTACGGAGGATGATGCGAAGGATGTGAAGGCAATCAAAGCTTCGTGGAAGGCAAGCATTCCGAGGAAGGTGACGGTATCTGTGAGTGAGGATCGAGAGCTATGGGAGGCTTATGTAATGGAGCTCGGGAAACTGAGGCCTGAGGTGCCCAAACCCTGATGTATGTTATCTTAAAATAAATGCAGAGCCTTAATGCCATTGCACTCTCTTCCAGTCTCTCCCCTCCTTTTCTTTGTGACTGGAATGGCGGACGTCGGGTGATGGTCAGCCGTTACCGGATAGGATCTGGGGGGCTGAAGCAACTACAGTATGCGGAGATGCCCTGAGATGTCATGGAGCTGAGGATTTCTCTTCAGGTGGCGATGAGAGAAGTAAACTGGGAGAGAATGGAAAGAGAGGCATGGATAAAGCTACATCGGGATTGAGAGGAGAGGAGGGCACGTGAGGCTTAAGTGATGAAGCTCCGGAAGACACAGAGCTCGGACACGTCACTCCTTCAGAGTCACTGCCGATTGGAGGAGAGTTGGAGCTCACGGTGGAGGAGCTCATGGGGTTGGTGTAGTCTCCATTGCAGAGTAGGGGGCGGCTCAGCAAACAGCCTCGGGTTCAAGAGATTCACGGCCGTCGGGGTCGCGAGAGACCAGAGGAGGGCGAGGAGCGCTACGTACGATGCGATGAGATAACTGCAACATCACAGAGCTCTAGATGACCTCCCAGGGACCTCCCTCTTAGAGAGGAGAGAGACGACCAAGAGGGTGGTGCGAGATTTAGCAAGTTGCTCGTACACCCTCTCTCTTCTCACGGGGAACACGACAGTTTATATAGACGTATGAATGGGACGACATGCTCTCATGTGACGGGTTTGCCCTCCATGCGTTCCTTCTCTTCTACGCCTCTTCTTTTCATGCCGTCCCCATGTGACGTGTTTAACAGAAATCCCCTGAGATAACGGATGCTGTCTCAGAATCATTGGGCATTTCTTTCGGGAGAATCCATCACAAATTTTAATGATGTACCACCGAATTCAAAGATGCCAACCGCCCTCTTGTCCTCTTTCCATGTAGACGAGTCCACTCCCGGATTCAAAGATATCGACTCCCATTGTCCTTTCTCCTGTGGATGAGTCCACTCCCGGATTCGAAGAGGTCGACCTGCATTGTCCTTTCTCCATGTAGATGACCTCATCTCAGATTTATTTGAATCACGATGAACACAGGGAACCTAGAGGTGTAGGGTGTGAATCAACCAGCTACGCCCCCGACCTTGTTCACTTCGAGTGAAAGATGGGTGCTTTGTTACAAGGCCCATTGCAAGAGGAACTGAGACAGATCTGGATCATATCCCTTCAATCCTATAAATACTCCCCCCCCCCCCCCGCCTGCTTCACTTGAAAGCACGGAGTTGTGGAGACTGGTTAGAAGAGTGAAAAGTCGACAGGAGGGAGTAAGAGTTTCTCATTCTCTGAGATGGAGGGAGAGTCCAGTTTCAGGGTGGAGGGCGAGTCTTCCCGCTCCTCGAAGAGGAGCAGATCCAGTGGTAGTTCCAGGAGACTCTCCGATGTTGAAAGGCCACTCAGTGAGAGGACCCAATCGGAGCTTGTAAATGAGCCAGTTCTTCCCCATATTTCTTCATGATCCCTTTCTTCCTTTCTCATTCTCTTTCTATTTTTATTTCAATGATGCACCCGCTTCTCACTTCCTGTGTAATCCACAGAGTATGACGAGGTCACACATCTCATGGGAGTTAGTGGTGGCCGCCTATCGAGGCTTGCCTGACTTCCAGAAAGCTCGACTAGATGCGATGGGCTTTGGTGCATTCCTTCGGATCGAACCCATTAAGCTCGACCTCGCCCTCATTCAAGCATTACGCGAGAGATGGGACCCAGAGAGTCGTGCCTTCTTGATGTCTTGGGGGCACATGGTGCCCAGTCTCGAAGATGTGGCCCGAATCACCGGCCTTAGAGTGGATGGTGAGGCGGTGACCGGGGTCACCTACCCCGATTATCGCGAAGTGGCTCAGAAACTTCTTGGTCTAGAATTAAAGAACCAAAAGAATAGGTCAATAGTCAAGGCATCTATCATGGAGGCATTGGGGCTCACTGACACTCGTCATCGTGATAACGAGTCCTTGGAGGAGTTCATGGAGAGAGCGGAAAGAGGGTCCCGCGCTGTGTACTGCGTGGATGCCAGTAGCTGGAAGAGATCAAACATGGACTTGAGGATATTTCTCCTCTTCCTGCTGGGAAAATTACTGCTGGGTTCCAAAGGAGACGACATCCATTGTCGTTTCCTAGAATTTTTGGTGGACCTAGAGAGGGTAGGGCAATATGCCTGGGGAGCCGCCGTGCTGGCGCATCTGTTCTCAAGTCTGTCCCAAGGGACAGATCGAGAGGTGACTGTGAGTGGCTTCATACCATTTCTCCAGGTAATTATTTGTTTATTTATTTATGCAACTAATCTATTTCATGAAATGCTGATGACATGTGACGACACAGGTATGGAGTTATTACTACATCCTAATGGGGCGAGCTCGACAGTGGCGTGTGGCTGTGGCACCACTAGCTCGGCGGTGGCAACCCATTATGAGCACAACCTCTCTATCTTACCAGCTGATGGTATTAAGGCGTGAGCTGCAAGAGTTCCCCGCAGAGATGGTAGGACTCCATTTTTTTGTCTTTTCTTTTGTCTCTCTTTGTTTTTTGGTTCTTTTGAGTGATTAAGGAGATACACGCATGCCAACGCAGGTGATCTGGAGGCCTTACTCGGGCTTGGTCGATGTCGACCAACCGTGGGTCATCGCAGGTCGCCCTCGATTTGGTCGGGACCTTTGGGTCCACTGCCTGAATGAAATCGAGCCACTCCGGCTACGATTGGTCATGAGGACTCTAGGGCTTGCCCAGGAATGGGTAGATATAACCGCACCACCCCGCGTCGGGAGGAAAACACGTGGGCCGATAACCTGTGTTGATTGGCGGGGGCGCTTCCCCGAATAATATGAAGATTGGCAGCGGGGTGGCACGCTCGTGGAGTCACACGCCCGGGATAGTGAAGATTATCTACGTCTCTATAGGGCGATGTATGCAGAGCGACTCCATCCTGAGGGACTTGTGGAGGTGTATCTCCTTTCTCACTTTTTTGATATATATTTTTTATTATTATTATTATTATTTTTTATCATTTTTTTAATGTAATGCTGACTCTTATGACATGGGTTTAGGATGCCCGTGATACCATGATAGCGAACTTGCGGGCTCGCTTGGCGGACACGGAGGAAGAATTGGGTGACACCCGTGAGGATTTACATGTCTCGGTGAGTATGTATGCAAATGCATATTCCTAATTATACCCCTAGGTTTTGATGTTTAGCCACTCACTGTCACTTCTTGCTATCATAGCGCGCTCGGCTCGACGCAACCCTACCAGCAGTAGGGGCAGAGGGTGCTTCTTCCAGTCTATGGATTCCTTCGTCGGAACTAGATTCGCTCCATGAGCAGCTTGCCCGTGTAACACAGCGCGCCGCGGAGGCAGAGGGAATGCTTTCCGCGCAGGTGAAGGTTCCTCTTATCCGAACTTCTCTATTTATGTCTCATCACACGCCTGAAATGACGGATATGGCAGGCCGAAGAGATGCAAGAGATGTTTGCTCATGCATCACAAGGGAAGGCCAGGATAGCGGAGCTGGAGGAGGAATTGCAGCGTCGCTCAGATGACAATTTTTCCCGGGACGCCATGGAGCTGAGGATCACCCTTCAGCTGGAAAGGGATGACAGAGAGAGAGAACGTGCTGAGAGGGAAAAGGACAGGGAAAGAGAGAAGGCCAAAAGATCAGCCGAGAAAGAGGTGAAAAGAGCCCTGGAGGCCCAATTATTTGAATTTAGGACCAGTCTCGACCTCGCTGAGCAGTAGCTGAAGGACGGCGAGGAACGCTACCGAAGAGCACGAGAGCGTGGCTTTCGTGTTAGTAGCTTCTTTGCTGCTCCCGCAGATCGACATCGGGGAGTGGAGATAGAAAGAGGACCCCAAAGCAGTAGAAGTACCGCTTTTCATGGTTGGATAGCACCTTCTAGAGTTTCTCGTCCAGAAAGCGGCGAGACGAGTAATGTAGAGAAGGAGGGTGGGAGCTAATGTAGGCTCTCTCTTGTTGTTTGTTTTTGTTGAGTGGGAGTGGAATAAAATGTTTTGTGCTTGGTTCTCTGCTTCTTTTTGATCTCCCTAATCCCTGTACGCATCTAAGCAAACAAGTTAACATTTCTGCTCTGACTTGCCCCTTGCTCAATAAACAAACGTGATTTTGAGTTATTCTTGATAACGAGTCAAGGGGCAAGCCTTTATTAACAAAGGTAATAATAAAGGATAATGAATGCGACAGACAAGCACACGGATGCAAATGAGAATTTAAAATGAATGGTGCATACAAATGCGATCATGCGAAGATGTGATTTTCTTTGTTTTTGTAGGTGTATTCATTTTTTTGTATTTTATTGTTTGTTTATTTTTTTTTTGGTCTTTTATATTTCCATTTTTTTTATGCATGTACATTTTTTTGCTTTTTTTTTGGATTTTTGGATTTGTTATTTTTTTGTTTGTTTTTGGTTTTATTATTATTTTTTTTGTTTTTGCTAATGCATGATGACCACTTGATATAACATCTAACCTGCATGAGAACGAGGGTTTCTTGCTAACCTCCCAGGCATCCTAAGTGCACGTCTAAGTTGATTTGGGCCTCTAGACTCTTCGAATGATAATCCCGCCGGCTAAGACTTACCCTGATGACAATACCGTCATACCATGCTTAGGCTCCCAGTTGCTTCCGACCAAGGGATTCACCCAAAAAGTGTTCAAGGTAAATGATTTGCCCGACCCGGGTCTATTTCCTCACAACTCTAGATGATATGTAATGGAACACCCTGGAACCCAAATGACCAACCGCGCGACGTTGACCCGGAATCAGACGCCGTCGCACCCATAGGTGACGCGCTTGCATTGGTCTAAGCCCGAGGTTAGGCTTAGAAGACATTAAGATGGTAGATAAGGGTCTTGACCGGCCAGAAACACGGAGACTCTGACAATGACTTCTGCTTTCCAAGATGGACAACCATACATTTGTGTCGAAAGGTGGTTGCAGACTTTGGTGAGTTTCACCCTTCAGGAACTCCATTGAGCCTTTATCTTCAGGGGAAGAAGGAAGAGTATTAGGGGCAAACCTCCTGAGAGGACCGGCAAAACCGTTAACCCGGCGAGCCAGTAGGGGCACACTTGACTCTCCCTTTCGGACAACTTCAGACCAAATCTTGAGCATTCACATCTCATGGCCCCTCTTGTATAGAATTAGACTTTCAGTCAAAAGGGGTTTCATTTGTGGGATCAGGCACGGTTACGACCAGGCTTTTCACTTGACTTTGATTTTGTTCTTCTTTTCTGATTTTTCTTGACAGATTTTTACGAGGGGCATAGTATCTTGACATTATGAAATCCCTCTTGGATGCCTGCGGGGACACTGCCCTCTTCTCGTGCTCTGACCCATGCTCGAAGAATTGGGCCCTACTCTTGCCCTAGGGGTTATGTTCGTGTTTTCCATGCTCAGCGTTTTAAGGGCGCCGGCTGTCTCATTCGGTCGAAGAGAGAGAGAACGAAGATTTAAGCATTCTGGAGACCTTCTAGGTGAGGCCTCACCATGAGCGATGCTACCGATCTTTCATAGAACACATGTGTACATGTATGTTGCCCCTTTTGAGGGGGGCATAAGCCGAACTAGCCGGACAGGGATCCCCACGGTTCTGGCAAACCAAGACCCGGAACTTACCAAGTCTTAATAGGCCCTATCCCAACACGGAGGTTGAATGCAATGACTTAACTACATGGTGATCTCCGGGCATTAGCATTTTGAATTTTCTATTTTTTTTTCTTCTTTTCATTTTCTTCTATTTTTTGTCTTTTGTTGTTGTATATATACATATTTTTGTTATTTTCATTGTTTTCTATTATTTTTTTTGTTGTTTCATCATTTTTTGACACTATGTACACCTACCTAATGGTAGTATTTCTTAAGATAAAGCCCATTCTAAGGGTGGGATAACTCGATCCCCTCAGCATTGACTAGCCTATAGGCGTTGCCAGGATGCACAGCCTGAATCACGTACGGTCCTTCCCAATTGGGTTGGAGTTTAGAACGCGGCCCACCAGGTTTTACAAACATTCTTTTCACTACCATTTCACCGACTTGAAATTTCCTTTCAACGACCTTCTTTTGATAAAAACGTGTGAGTCTGTTTTGATATACCCGTGCATGCTCGGCAGCGGCCAGCCGTTTCTCATCTAAGAGTTCCAATTGGGCAAGGAGTGAATCACGACGTTCGTCGAGGGGGAGGTCCTTATCCAATTGTACTCTCAGAGAGGGGACCAGAATTTTGTACGGAACTACCGCCTCCATCCCATAAGTGAGGGCGAACGGGGTTTGCCCAGTGGAAGTACGGATTGAAGTGCGATAGGCCCATAGAGCTTCAATCAGCTTTTCTGACCAATCCGAGAACTTGTTAGACTCACATGTCTTTTTTATGATTTTAATCAATGTTTTGTTAGTGGCCTCTGCTTGTCCATTACCTTGTGGATAATAAGGTGATGAATGATGCAATGCAATTTTATACCTTTTGCAGAGGTCCTGAAGGTCCTGAGAAATGAATTGCGGTCCATTGTCGGTGATGATCGTGCTTGGAATGCCGAACCTGGCGATGATGTTTTTCATGATGAATTTGCAGACTGTTGATGCTTTAACCTCCACGTAAGCTTCAGCTTCGGCCCATTTGGTAAAGTACTCTGTTGCGGTAAGGATGAATGATTTTTGCTTAGTAAGGGAGTAAGGATTACCGAGAGGACCAATGACATCGAAAGCCCACATGGAGAAAGGCCATGGGGAGGATACTGGATGAAGTGAAGAAGATGGGGAATGAATTTTATCGGCGTGAAGTTGACACTTGACACACCTGCGGACATAGACGGCACAATCTTCTTCCATGGTGGGCCAGTAAAAGCCTTGCCGAAGGATTTTCTTGGCAAGCATTTGGCTATTCACATGGCCACCGCACACACCAGAGTGTGCTTCCTCGACGCATTTCCAGACTTCCTCTTCGTCGAGACATCTTAGAAGAACACCAGTAAGACTTCTCTTGTATAGCACTTCTCCGACCAGCACGTACCTCTGTGCCACCCTCCTTATGGCTTTTCTATCTTCCGATGTGGCTTCTTCAGGGTAGGATTGATCTTTGCAATACTTGGCAATTTTGTAAAACCATGGCTTCTCCTCATCAGCCAATTCTTCTTCTAATTCTGTCAACATAATTTCCCTCTTCTCAAGGATTTCTTCCTGTAGGGCCTTTCTTGCTATCCTGTCCTTGATATTTACGTATGAAGCGTCATCGATTGCAGGGGCGTGACGCTTGTAGACGTGAATGGTATCAAACCATCTTCCTAGAGGGAACCTTAGAGATGATGCCAATGAGGCGAGGGCATCGGCCAGAATATTCTGATGACGAGGGACATGGACAAAGATCAATTTGGCGAACAATTTGGCAAAGGCAGCAGTGAGTTCTTGGTATGGCTTGAGCTTGGGATCGCGAGTGCGATATTTGGTGAGCACCTGGCGAAGAATGAGTTGACTATCACCTACGACTCGCAATTCAGTGATACGAAAAGAATGAGCGAGTTCCAGGCCAGCTAGAAGAGCTTCATATTCAGCTATATTGTTGGTAATGGGGAATTTGAGCTGATATGCCAGTGGGAATGTAAGGCCTTCAGGCGACAGGAGGGCAATGCCGATTCCTTTCCCTTGGGAATTCAGAGCTCCATCAAAATATAACGTCCACATGCAATCATCTGATTGGTTGATGGACATTAGTTCCTCATCTGGAAATTCTGATTGGACAGGATCGAATCTGAGAAGAGGATGGTGAGCGAGATGCTCAGCTATGGCATACCCCTTGATCGCCTTTTGCTGAATGTAGGTGATGTCAAACTGAGAAAGAAAGCTTTGCCATCGTGCTAATCTATCCGTAAGGACAGATTTTTCCAGAAGGAACTTGATAGGGTTCATTCGGGCAATCAGATGGACTTCATGAGCTAGAAAGTAATGTTTCAACTTCTGCACTACCCAGACAAGGGCGGCACAAGTTTTCTCCATAGCCGTGTACTTCTGCTCACAGGGGTTTAGGAGTTTGGACAAGTAATAGGTCACCCTTTCCTTGCCCGCTTCATCGGCTTGTGCTAGGATAGCTCCCACGGAGTCGTCCAGGACTGAGACATAAAGGATTAAAGGTCTACCTGGCGTGGGTGGAATTAGAACGGGTGAATTGGCCAGATATTCTTTCAATCCTTCAAAAGCTTTTTGGCATTTAGAATTCCAAAGGAATTCTACTCCTGACTTAGTTAACTCGTAGAAAGGTTTGCACCTTTGTGAGTGCTGTGACACAAATCGACGAATGAATTGCAACCTTCCAATTAAACCTCGAACTTCTCTCAGATTTCTCGGAGGTGGCATCTCCCTGATTGCTTTAGCTTTGTTGGGATCTATTTCAATACCCCTCTTACTCATAATGAAACCAAGTAATTTGCCTGACGAAACACCAAATACGCACTTTTTTGGATTCATTTTCAAATTGAACTCTCTTGATCTTTGCAGCACCTTAGCCAAAACTCTTGGGTGTTCTGCCCTAGTCTTGGATTTCACCAGCAAATCATCCACATATACCTCTAAATACACATGCATCATGTCATGGAATATTGCCATCATAGCCCTTTGATAAGTAGCTCCAGCATTCTTCAAACCAAATGGCATGACCAAATAGCAATAAGTTCCCCAAGGTGTGGTGAATGATGTTTTCTCCTGATCTTCTTCTGCCAAACGGATCTGATTATATCCCGAAAATCCATCCATAAACGAGAGAGTTTCATAGCCCGCTGTATTATCAACCAACACGTCAATGTGAGGCAAGGGGAAATCATCTTTTGGACACGCGCGGTTAAGGTCCCGAAAATTGATACAGATTCTCACATTTCCATCCTTTTTCATGACCGGGACAATGTTTGCCACCCATTGAGGATATAGGACGACTCTAATAAACCTGGCTTTGTGGAGCTTATCGACCTCTTCCTTCATTTTTAAAGCCATTTGGGGGTGGAAACGTCTTAACCTTTGCTTTACCGAGACGGACCCTGGTTTTAGCGTTAGGCGATGTTCGACCAGGGTGGAATCTAATCCCGGCATATCCTCATAACTCCACGCGAACGTGTCCCTATATTCCTTTAAGACCTCGATCAATGCCTCTTCTTCAGATGGTGACAAATTGTCACTTATGAGGATGATTCTAGGGTCTTCCTCGGTCCCCAGGTTGATCTCTTTGGTGGGTTCTTCTATAGCGGCTGACGGTTCCTCAAACCTCCTCATTCTGCTAGCATATGCATCAGCCACATCCTCATATTCTTCGTCCCCTTTTTCAATAGGGTTCTGTGAGCTCATAAACTCCGTATCCCTCATCAATTGTGCAATCCTCCTCACATTCTAACTCCGGTAGATGGATGGGATTTTCTAGCAATTGAGGAATGGCTAGAAAGGCTTGACACCTATTGGCTAGATCTAGAAGGAGTCGACGAGGAATTTCCCTGCCCTTGGATTTTCTTCTAGGTACTACCCTTGACTCGCTATTCCTAACCTGACTGACTTGTTCTACAGACGAAGAAGAAGTTGAAGAATGTACAGGAAGAGACCCCTCGATAGAGGGGTAAAGAAGGTCGCTCAAGGGACCTTGAATGAGTGGCCCGTAAGTCGGGGCACACTCGTGAGAGAGGTAGGAGGTCTCCTCAAAGGAGATGCACTGTTGAGGAGTTTGAAAATCGACGTTTTTTTTTTCATTTTCATTTTCAATTACAAAACAATTGAAAGAAATTAGAGAATGGGAGGAGGGAACTGTAGCTAGGGGGTTGCATGGCTCATTGAGCAGATCCTGGTTGAAAATTTGGCATGGGCTGAAAGACCCACGCAAGAATGTGAGTAGAGAAGGGGACCTTGGAATATCATCAGATAAACGTCGGGTCCAAGAAAGAGTCAGCAGCAACGGCTGAGGAGAATGATCAGAGAGAATGACGGAAAGCGATCCGTTAGTGGCAACTTCCTCTTGGCGAGGAAAACTTAGAATTTCGGCAATGTCAACGACATCTTTTGGTACCTCAGAGATCAAAAGTGGCCCCTCTAAGTCTGGAGACGAGAACATCTGTTGTAGTGCCATGGAAATATCATGTATATCAAACCACTTGTTCCACTCACAATCCGGGTCATCGTGTTTCCCCTTCTTTGCAGCTCTCGAGCAACCTTCAGCCAAGTAGGCAATATGCAATTTCCCGTGTGATTCTTGCGGACAATCCCCCATCTGCATTATTGGCCCCTTTCTGAAATGGGAGTACAAGGTCCACGTGAGAGGTTCCTCATATGCTTCAAGTGGTCCTTCAAAGCCTAGGCCAGCTCTAAGGGTTAGCTTTGTCTTCTTTGGCAACTTCAGTCTCCCTTGTAATTGTGCCCCCAAACCTTTGCCCTGTTGGTAGCCAATATTTTTCATGATCTCCCATCCCTTAGCATGTGAAGGGTGACATGACTTTGGTGTTGGAAGTGGCTTTTGTGTAAAATGGGTGCGACGAGGGTCACACACATCTAGCAGTGAAAGAATTGGCCGGTGAGTTGGCCAAACAGAAGGCAATGAGGTATTAATAACGTCCACTGTAGAAAAAATGGGCATGCTATTTACCTTGATAATCCAAGCCTTGTATGGAAACTTTAAGCACTGATGATTGGTGGAAGGCACCGCATTCATAACCTCAATGTAAGGGCGGCCCAGTATGGCCTTGAATGTGGGATCCATATCAAGGATATGGAATTCCGTGAAGACTGATGCAGGGCCCAATTCTACATTCAAGATGACCATCCCCATTGGCGGCTTTTTGCTATTATCATAGGCCGTAACCGTGATTGATGAAGGCCTTATCTGTTCCGTGTCAACCCCACATGATTGGAGGGTGATCATAGAGATCACATTTATAGACGCACCAGTGTCCACCAAACATGGGTCTACAGGCACCCCATTGATCTTGACTGCAATACACAAAGCATATTTTCGAGCCTCCTTGGGGGCAAGCTCATGGTGGTGAAATATAATAGCCGGTTGTGTATCAGTTGGCGTCAATACTGACGAGATTTTCTCCACTGAGAGATCCTCATTTACCATAACCCTCTGAAGATACTCCATCAAGGCGTCTTGATGGGTTTTCGACCTCTTGATTAGCTCGAGAATGGAGATCCGAGCTGGTGTTTTATCCAAGTGTTTCAACAGGTCATATTGTGTCCCGAGGATAGACTCCTCTGGCTGTTCTTCAGTGTCTTTCTCCGGCTGAGATTGCTCGGGGACCTGACTGTTTTGGGGAAAAATCCGATGGAACATCCTTCCACTACGGAGCACCATGGCTTATGGTTTTGGCGGCACCTTTATAGAGTTAGATATGGGGTTTAGCAAGGGTTCGAGGGGTAGTGGTGGAGGAACAATTGATGAAGCAGGGGCAATAATAGGTGTAGGGGCTCTGATGAGTGGTTTGTTAGGTGGAGGCATGGTGGGAGTGGATGAAGCCTCAGATGGACGGCGAATGATAAGGGGTTTAAAAGGTGGAGGCATAGTCGAGGTTGATGGTGTCCCGGATCGGTGATGAATAATGAGGGGTTTCGAGGGTAAAGGGGTTGCGGTGGAGGTAGATGGTGCCTCGGAAGGGTGTTGGACAATAATGGGTTTGTTTAGTGGAGGCGGAATGAAGGCGGATGATGAAGTGGAGGCGTAAGAGATAATGAGAGGTTTTGGGGGTAACGGTGTTATGGTGGAGGTGGAGGGCACCTCGGAAGGGTGTTGGGCAATGAGGGGTTTGTTTAGTGGAGGCGGAATGAAGGTGGATGATGAAGTGGAGGCGTGAGAAATGATGAGAGGCTTTGAGGGTAACGGTGTTATGGTGGAAGTGGAGGGTGTTTGCTGGAGACTCGAAGGGAGGTCATCAGTAGCGACACGGATGAGAGGACGTGATAGCAGTGGAAATGAGTGAGGTATCACTGCGGGTTGTGCTCCGGGTAGAGGATAGACAGGTGCGGGATGAATAAGGCGTGGGGATTGGATAGAAACGTGATTGGTGACAAGGACAGAGCCGCTTTCCGTATGCCAATCCTACCCTCTTCCAACCTCCAGGAAGGAAGAGATGGGGTTGACTTGGTGGTTAGGTTGTTGGTGCGCCGGTAACGGATTCTGGAGGATGCCCATATTTGGCTGTTGTTGTGGTGCCTGCTAAGGCTGTTGTTGCTGATGTTGTTGTTGTTGTTGTTGTTGTTGTCTAAGAGGAGGTCTCCTGGCCTTCATCATGGTGATGTATCGCCTCATTTCATCCCAATCTATTTGATGTTCATCGTTCATATCATAGATATAATCTCTGAAATGAAAATAGTTTTTCACTGTATGACCCGGCTGTCTATGGAAGACACAATATCTAGAAGTGTTGACGTTCGTGGGCCATGTGGCTTTTTCCTTAGGCAAGGTGAGGAAATTAGCAACCATGAGAGCATTAAAGATGTCCGGCAACGACTCCGGCAAAGGTGGGTAATGAGCTCTCCTAGGGCCGATCGGCCTTCTCTGTTGTTGGAGGCCATAATCCCCGGGTGGTGGAACCTGATTATATTGAGGAGGTCGCTGTTGTTGTTGTTGGAGATGGAGCGGTTGAGGCATATTGTTCTGGAAGATATTGTTTTATGGGGAAGGACGATAGGGTTGCTGACCTTGTTGCTCCTGATGAAAGGGGAATTGTGGGGGTTGTGGGGGCCTAGGATTAGCTTGCTGGTTGGGATAGCCAACCGCGCCCACTTGTTCATTTGTTACAACCCCTTCTGTTACCCCACCTTGGGCACCCGTGCCCGGCTTCCTAAACACCTTTGGCTTTGGTGGCTCGAACATATGCATGAGGGGAGAATCTTTCAGCTGTGTTTGGATATATCGAGCCCTCTCATACAGTTCCTCCATAGTGGTGAGTTTGTTCATTGCCAGGACGTGTCTAAATTGTGGAGTGGCATTAGACACGACCATCTTTACTTGCTCCGATTCTGAAATGGGGTCTCTCACTTTCTCTGCCAAGGATCTCCATCGATCGGAAAATTGGGTGAAATCTTCGTCCGGCTTCATTTTTTCAGCCACTAGGTCGGTAATAGAGAAGGAGGGACCGACCCTATCCCGATATTTCTGTATGAATTTCCATTGCACTACGTCGAAGTTCTCAGCCTCACTCGGCTCTAGGGAATAGAACCATTCTAAGGCGGGACCATCCAATGATCTCCTGAAGAGGTATGCCAAGGATCTTTGATCGTTCTGCCAAAATGAGGACTCATACATAAAGTCCTTCAGATGAATGAGGGGGTTGCCTGTGCCGGTGTACCGTCGATACGTTGGCATTTCAGAAGGAGGGAGATGGAATACTGGAAGGATTGGTAAAGAGATCTCAGGCGCAGATTTGACATCCACGATCTTTTTGAAATCTCGGAATTGTTCGTCCATCTTGTTCATCCTATGAAGGAGAGATTGAGTGACCTCATTGTAAGGAGCAGGTTGTGATGGCCACTGAGGCCTTGCAGAAGCCTGAGAAGGGAATTCCGGATGAGAGAGACGTTGTGACATATCAGCAAATGGAACTGACTGAAATGTCGTATGAGGAATTGGTGGAACTTGAGATTGGGGAGGTAATTGGAAAGGGGGATGTTGCAGACGTGGCATATCAGTAAATGGAACTGACTGAAATGTTGGATGAAGAATTGGTGGAACTTGAGACTGGGGAGGTAATTGGAAAGAGGGAGGCTGCAAACTTGTCTGCACAAGAGGGAATGAGGGAGGGATTGCCTGTGCGGGCTCTTGAATAGAGATAGCAACTGGTGTTGGATTTTAAGGAGTAGAATCAACATATTTCCCTTTTAAGACGGCCTGAAAGGCTCGGATCTGATCGGAATTGAGCTGTGTGTTCGCGAGAACACCTAGCAAGGAGGAAATATCTTGTGGCGGGGATGCTTCCCCGACGGCGGCTCGCACCTCATATGAGGGCTCACGGCAGGAACCTGCGTCCTCAGCAGGGACATGTGTCCCCTGGTGACTCGGGGTCAGATTCTGACCGTTCCCGGACATTTCTTGATCTTTTTCGGAACGTGAGATTTTACCAGAACGCAATATCATACACACTCAAACCAAGAACAAAGATTAACAAACAAGTTGATGTTTAACGCCTTTTTGTGTTTTCTTTTTGTTTTCCTTTTTTTTTCTTTTTCTTTCTAATTAAAATGTAATAACATACACACTCAAACCATTAGCAAAGATTAACAAACAAGTTGATGTTTAACGCCTTTTTTTGTTTTCTTTTGATTTTCCCCTTTTTTTCTTTTTTTCCTAATCTAATGTTCACACCACAGGAGGGACCTTAGTTGCAATATTGATTTCCGCCGTGTGATCTAAGGACACTCGACTCACCACGAATGGGTTAACTATCTCCAGGGAACTTCAGTGGTACAACCAGCCCAGTGAACGAAGAGGGAGTCCTTCGATGTCGGGGACTTACGGAGGTCCCAATGAAGGAGATCCTAGTCCGTCGAGAGGAATTCCCGACGGAGAGTCTTTCCTTCACCAAGAAAAGGTGATCCTAAAAAAAGATGGAACAAAAGAAATAAAAATAAAAGGGAGGTGATATGCAATGCAGTGCTGAATTTAACAGGAGATATATAAACAGACAACAAATATATGCAATAAAAGAAATTAAACAAACATCACAGCACTCCTTTTCTGCAATGATACAAATTTCTTCAGACTTCAAGGGGATTCTGGAGTAATGCACGTAGTTCACGAGGGATGAAATTGGAATGCCAAGAGTGATAGCGGGAACACGAATATAGCGCACGCGGGCGCAATCAGGAGGGGCACACGTGGGTGCCGAGTAGAGGGGCACACGTGGGTGCTGAGTGGAGAGGGTGCTACTGGGAGCACAAATGTATCGCACAAGGGCGCAATCAGGAGGGGCACACGTGGGTGCCGAGTGGAGGGGCACACGTGGGTGCCGAATGGAGGGGCACACGCGGGTGCCGAATGGAGGGGCACACGTGGGTGCCGAGTGGAGTGCTAATGGGAGCACGAATGTGGCGCACGCGGGCGCAATCAGGAGGGGCACACGTGGGTGCCGAGTGGAGGGGCACACGTGGGTGCCGAGTGGAGGGGCACACGTGGGTGCCGAGAATATTTGGGTAACCAGAGAAAATAAAAGAGGTCCCACCGTGATCGCCAAAAAGGTGTAGACGGCTGGAAGGCGTCCACCCTCGAGGGAAAGAAAAACAATGATATAATAATAATAAACAATGACAATGATAAAAGGGTGATCGCCAGAGAGGTATAGGCGGCGGGAGTAGTCGTCTACCCTCGTCTGTCTTAGGAGATGGAAATGACGAGATCAACTCAAGAAGAGAAAGAGAATAGGGATGCGGAACGGACTCTGGTACGTGGCGGAGATAGGGGTCGGAAGACCCTCTCGCGTAAACTGACCCTTCCCGGTAAGCGTGACTTACCGTTCCACGAGCAGTTTTTTATATATCGGGAAATCCGAGAATCTATGTAACAGAAGTGGAGAGGCATGAAGACTCAGAAGTTGCAACGGTATATCGTCCTCCAGACAATTATAAGGACGATACAAACAAAGACGTACCACCACAGGACATTGGTCTTTGTGGGGTTCTAACAGCAATGCAATAATATCAATCACTAATGAGTATATATATATATATTAAGACCACCGCAAGACATTGGCCTTACGGGATTTTACTGCAGCATAGATAATAAATATTGTATGTACATACCACCACGAGACATTGGCCTTCACGGGGTTTTCGCAGCGATATAAGTAATAAGTATAACTATATACAAAAGACCACCGCGAGGTATTATCCTCCGCGGGGTTTTTATTATGATAATTATATGTATATAACAAGAAAAGAATAAGGGATCAAATAAACCGCCGCGAGATGTTACTCTCCGCGGGGTTTTAAAGCGATGATAGGGGGGATGCGAAAATTAAATGGTTAGGGGTTAGGAGGTTAGCGTGCAGAAATTGAATTACTGGAATGAAGATGGTCGCGGGAGATGACCCACCGCACCAGTTAGATAAGACCACCGCGGGGAACGAGTTCCTTGATCGGGGTTAGATTAAAAGAATGCAGAAAATTAAACCACCGCGAGGAACGAGTTCCTTGATCGGGGTTGGAATTGAAAGTGCAGAAAATTAACCACCGCGAGGAACGAGTTCCTTGATCGGGGTTGGAATTGAAAGTGCAGAAAATTAAACCACCGCGAGGAACGAATTCCTTGATCGGGGTTGGAATGAATGTACAAGAAGTTAAACCACCGCGAGGAACGAATTCCTTGATCGGGGTTAGAATAAATAAAAAAAAGGGGATTAAATAAACCGCCGCGAGATGTCACTCTCCGCGGGGTTTTGAAGCGATGATAGGGGAGGGTTAGAGTTAAACAGTTAACGGTTAGGATGTTAGAATGCGGAAATTAAATTAATGAAATAAAATGGTCGCGGGAGATAACCCACCGCACCAGTTAGATGAGACCACCGCGAGGAACTGGTTCTGTCAACGGGGTTTAAACAGAAAGTAAATAACAAGAAAAGGGGAAGGGAAGTGTGATCGCCAGGGGCTGAGAGCCCCACAGGAAATGTCCTGATCGCGTCCGCCGCCGAAGCGGGAGCAGTGCGGGTCCTTTCTTCCTCTTCAATCGGCCGGCCGACGAAGAGGGCCTTCTTTGGTTACCTTGATTTTTATTATTCTTTTTGTTTTGTTTTTATCTTTTGTTATTATATTTTTTGGGGTTTTGTTACTTTTATTATTTTTTTATGCTTTTATGTCTTTTTAAAGAGATGTGAGAAAATGAAGAAAGAAACCGAGAGATAGATGATAAAATAAGATAATATGATATAAGGAAAAACCACCAAGAAAAATATAGGTAGAGGGAGAGATGTATTTTAGACAAAACGGAGAAGAACGGGGATGGAGATTTAAAGATATATGATAATAATAAGAGAGAGAAGATAGACTTATTTCTAAACAAAAGTAAAGGAGGATGGAGATGGAGATTTAACAACAAATAACAACAACAAGGTAGAGAACTAGAATAGAATGGCGAAGGTGATGGTCGGGTACCTCAAAGGTAGGAGGGATGGTTGCGTTTTATCCTCGAACTGGGGATCGTGTGAGTTCCTCCTCGCCCCCTTTCGGCCGACTGAAGAAGTGGACTTCCAGACTGGTTAACCCTGCACACAGAACAAACGAAAAGAAACGACTACTAAATAAGGACAACGGTGGTGTAGTACCAATTCTTTAGAAACTAATATTGAAAATAACATAAACGAATACGCACCTGGTTGGTGGTATTTGAAACCCCTTTTAGGACTAAAGGGTGGACAGACAATATGATGAGTGAACACGCAAAGGGACCTCTTAGGGAGAGGGATGCAGTATGAACGACAGATAATGATGCATGCAATGTAATGTAACTAGTGAAACAAAGGCAAATAAGACGACGTGGTGAAAAAAAAAACTTATTGGGCGGCCGATGACGGGCTCGAGAATACGTGTCGGAGACGCGAACGCAGCACGGCGGAGGGCCTTCACAGCAGACTCCAGGAATGGATTAGGCTGAACATAAAACATATACGCATACATATGTGTACAGAGTAGTAAGCCTATTTACATAAACGTATGTATAAATATATTAAACATCTTACACGTATTTACATAAACATATATATGTAAACATGTACGTAAACATGTCAAAATAAAAGAACAAGAATTTGGGAAAGAGGTAGAAAAGGGGGGAGGGAAAACTCTTTTTTTATATATTTATTTTTTTAGCCTTTGTTTTAGAAGGAAAATGATAAGATATATATAATATATATATATATAATATATATATATATATATATATATATATATATATATGGGAGAAAGAACTAAAGAGAGAGGGAGAGAGAGGAGAAGAGAGAGAGAGGACCGAGAGGGAGTACGTGAGACAGAGAGAAAAGAAGAGAGAGGGGGTGTAAGAGGGGTAGTGAGAGAATAAGTAAATAGAAGAGAGAAAAAAAATAAATAAATAAAAGGGGGAGGGATCGAGTGGAGACAGGGAACGTGAGAGGGAGAGAAGAGAGAGAGAGAGAGTGAAAGGGAGAGAGAGGGGAATAAACAAAATTAAAAAAAAGTGAGAGGGAGATCGAGAGAGGGAAGGAGTTGGAGAGAATAAAATAAATAAATAAAAGGGAATTAAAGAAGGGGGGCGGCGAGAGACAGAGAGAGAGTGGAGGGAGGAGAGAGAACGTGAGGGACAGTGGGAGAGAAAGAGAAGATAAAAATAATAAAAAAAAGTAGGTTAAGAGAGAGATCCAGAGAGAGTGAGAGAGTGAGAGAGAGGAGAAAAAGAGGGAGAGAGAGACCGTGAGGGGGAGAAAGGGAGAGTGAGAAGATAAGAGAGAGGAGATTAAAATAAAAAAAAGGAATGGGAGAAAGAGAGATCGATAGAGGGGGGGAGAGAGAAGGTGAGAGAAAGAGAAGAGAGAGGGAGAGGGGAGGATCGAGAGAGAAAACGGGAGAGAGGGGGAGGAGAAAAGAGAAACAGGGAGAGAGAAGAGACGGGGAGAGAGGGGAGAGGGATAAAAAAAATAAAAAATAGAATGAGAGAGAGAGAAAGAGAGAAAGAGAGAGAGGGACGCGGTGAGATGGAAAAGAGAGAGAGGGCGAGAGGAAGCCGGGGAGAGAGAGAGAACGCGGGAGAGAGAGGGAGAGAGAGAGAGGGACGCGGGGGGAGAGAGAGAACGAGAGGGAGAGATGAGACGGGAGGGGAGGAGAGAGAGAGAGAGAGAGGGAGGGAGAGCGACCGCGGGGGTCGCGAGAGGAGAGAGAGAACGAGAGGGAGAGATGAGACGAGAGGGGAGGAGAGAGAGAGAGGGAGAGGAAGAGAGAACGGAGGCGGAGGGAGAGAGAGAGGGGGTGCGAGAGAGAGTGGGAGGGGGAGTGAGAGAGGGGGGTCGTCGGTGGCGGTGGCCGCAGCAGGGAGGGCGGCGGTGCACAGCGAACGGTGGCGAGGGAGGCCACGTGGCGAGCTGGAGGCGGGGTCGGGGGCGGGAGCGGCGCCCGAGATGGGCCGGAGACGGTAGCGGTAGCGGCGGCGGGGGGAGCAGGCGGTGGCCGGGGCTCATGCGGCAGCGTGCGGGGGTGGAGCGTGGCAGTGGCCGGGGCTCGGGCGGCAGCGTGTGGGCTGCGACGGGGGCCGCGGCCGGCGGCGTCGGGAGCGGCTGGGCAGCCGGAGCGCGGCGGCGGAGGCGGGATGCGGCGGGTGCCGCGGCCAGAACAAAAGGGCCGTTGCGGCCCTAGAGTTCAAAAGGGGGGGCACGGGCGACGAGGCCCCCCCTGCGAACTCAAGAAAGAACTTTTTTTTTTGATTTTTTTTTTACACGAAAGAGGGAGAGAGAGGTTGAGGGAAAGAGAAGAGAATGGAGAGAGAAGGAGAGAAAGTGAGAGGAGAAGGGGGGAGAGGGGGGAAGAGAATGAAGGCGTGAGAGTGAGAGAGAAAGGGAGAAAACCGTGAGAGAAAGGGAGAGAACAGAGGGAGAATGAAGGAAACATGGAGAGAGAGATGGAGGGGAAAAGAGAGAGGAGAGGAGCAGAGAGGGAATACGGGAGAGAACTGAGGGAGAGTGAAGGCCAGAGAAAGTCAGAGGGAGAAGGAGAGAAGCAGAGAGTGAAGGAGAGAAGCAGAGAGTGAAGGAGAGGGAGAGAGGGAGGGGAGACGGTGGAGGTGGCTGTGGGTTAGCAGAGAATGGGAAAAAAAAAGGGAGTGAGGGTGGAGGATGGGGTGGCTGTCGTGGGGAGTGGAGGTGGCTACAGAGGAGAGAAAAGGAGAGGGAGGAGGGTGGTGGTTGTCGTGGGGAGAAAAGAGAAGGGGTGGTTGCCGTGGGAAGTGGAGGTGGCTGCAGAGGAGAGAAAGGAAAAGAGGGAGGGGAGCTCTCGTGGGGAGAAGGAGATGAGAGTGAGGGAGAGGGTCGGTTCGCAGTGGGCTCCGAGGGGGTCTCGTGGGTGCATGCAAAAGGGGGGGTATGTGTGTATGGTGAGGGGCTTGCGATGGGGTGATGGGTTACGGAGGAGGTGAGAAGGAGAGAGAGAGAGAGTGTGTGTGTTAAAGAGAGGGGGCAAGATCCGGACAAGGTGGGAAGAGATTAAAAAGTAATAAAGGATGGGGTCAAAATTTATTTATTTATTCTTAGAATAAGAAGGGGCCAGGCCCATGATCACATGAGCCCATTAACACTTAATAAACTTCCCTTTATTTATTTATTCTTAGAATAAGAATGGGCCAAGCCCATTAACACACTTATTATTATTTTTTTGTATTATTATTATTTTTTATGTAGAAAAGAGAATAGCCACAAGCCCATTAACATGAGTCTCATTAAGAAACGACAATCGAGGTTTACTAGATGAAAATTGGAGGTCACTCACCTAACTTAACCGTGCGAGCCACTTTGGGGCGTCTTAGTGTAATACGGGATTTACTCAACGCAATGTTTAAAATGCCGTGTCTACACTAGAGAGCCAGGGTAGATGCTATGGGGTTTGGGGCCTTCCTTAGCATAGAGCCAGTTAGACCCGACCTACCACTTATCCAGGTTCTGAGGGAGAGATGGGATAGGACTAGCCGGGCATTCCTGATGCCTTGGGGTCATATGGTTCCTACCCTGGAGGATGTAGCTAGGATCACGGGACTTAGGGTAGATGGGGAGGCAGTGAGCGGGATCACCTTACCAGACTATACCGAGCTTGCCCAGAGGCTGATAGGGCTAGAGATGGTCTACGAGACACCTAGCGAGTGTAGGACTATCTTCCGCACCGACCTGACTACAGTGATGGGCTTAGGGGATGCTAGGCATAGGTCAGGGGAGTCCTTAAAGCAGTTCTCACAGAGATTGATTGATGGGGCTAGGGCAGTCTATTGCCAGGACCCAGCCGACAGGGAGAGAGCAGACCGAGACTTGAGGAGGTTCCTACTGCTGCTGCTCGGGAGGCTATTGCTCGGCACGAAGGGCGACGTCATCAACTGCCGATTCCTAGGGATCCTCGAGGATTTAGAGGGAGTCGGCAGATACACCTGGGGAGCGGCACTGATGGCGCACTTACTAGCCGACCTGTCCACGGGGATAGGACGAGAGACGACCGTTAGCGGCTTCTCACCTTTTCTTCAGGTATGCACTTATATATTTCTCTCTCTCTTTGTTTTTCTTCTTTTTTATGCATGTGAATGCCTCACTAATGCAATGCATGGATGCAGGTTTGGAGCCATCTATACATGCCCATGGGGCGCGCCGACCCACGTCCAGGAGGTGAGGGCCTTTTCCCTCTAGCACGGCGCTGGCTGCCGGTGGTGTTCGGTGCCCCACTCGACTACGAGTTGTGGGTGCTACGGAGAGAGTTCCGAGACTTCCCTCCCTCGCTGGTATGAATGTTATGCCTTTTTTTATGTTTATTTAAATTTATTATGATTATGATGAGATGACATGCATGTTTATGGATGCAAGTGCGATGGAGGCCTTACGGGGAGATGACCGACGAGGGCCAGCCATGGGTCGTAGCAGGGCGACCTCGCTTTGAGCATGAGCTTTGAGTTCACTGCTTGAGTGAGATCGAGCCGTTACGGCTTAGACTGGTGATGAGGACCCTGGGCCTACACCAGGAGTGGATAGAGGTTGGGGAGCCGCGAGGAATTGGAAAGAAGACGCGCGGTCGCACGAAGGTGATCGACTGGAGGGTGCGGTTCGAGGACCAGTATGCCGACTGGCGGCGAGGCGGGACCCGAGTCACCTCCCAGGCGACTGACAGCTTCGAGTACCTCCGGCGCTACTGGTAGGTTTACGCCGGCCGACCCCAGATGAGGGTCCTAGGGGTATGCAATTATTTCTAAATTAAATGCAAATGCTTATGTATTTCTATTATGTGACTAATATGAAATGGATGCAGGATGCACGGGACATAGCGGCGATGGATGCCCAGGCCCACCTACACAGCCTGGAGGACCAGCTAGCTGCCACACGGGCCGACCTCGAGACCCTGGTAAGTGTTTAAATTATTTCTATATGCAAATGAATTTTTGTTGAATTATTGATGATTAGCCACTGACGATTTCAATGAATGCAGCGTGCCCAGCAGGGAGCCGCAGGGAGAGACACGGGGGAAGCCTCCAGCTCGAGGGGACCCAGTGCAGAGGTGACCGCACTAGCGGAGCAGCTAGCGGGAGCGGTCACACGGGCCGAGGCTGCAGAGCGCGACCTCGCCTCACGGGTAAATTCCAAAACTCAAACCTCATTCAATTATTGATTATATATTTTAATGTGCACTGATGAAATTCATTTTTCAGACTGAGGAGCTTCAAGCCGCTCTCACTTGCGTCTGCGAGGGACAGCAGGCGATGACTACCCAGGTGAGTGATTTACTTTCCGTCATGTATTGCTTATTTCATGAATTATTGAACTGTGGAACTGATGATTTGTTTACCTGTTTGTAGACTAGACAGTTACAGGCGGCACGTACCCAGCCCGCCCTGGCCGGGACAGAGTTGGCGATCCGCGAGCAGCGGATTACAGAGCTGGAGCGGTCCCTGAGGCGACGGGAGGAGCTGCCTCAGGACGTAGCAGAGTTGCGGGTTGCTCTTGAGCTGGAGCGGAGGGAGCGCGCTCGAGAGCGAGAGGAGCACCTGGCGGACCGTGACCGGCACCACGAGCAGCAGCAGACGGACCGTGCCCGATACCAGGAGTAGGTGGCGGCACGCGAGAGTGAGCTGGCGGACCTGAGGACGCACCTGGCCCTTTCTCAGGAGCGGCTACGAGTGTCTGAGGAGCGTCTCCAGCGAGGGCGTGAGCGAGCGCGTTCTGCGGGGTACTCCTTCACTAGCTCCACCTTTGTGGCGGGTTCTTCTCTTCGAGAGAGGAGCGAGGTAGGGGGCCAGGTTCGAGTTCCATCTTCTTCACGGGGGCCCATGCCCCCTCCACCAGTGCCTCCTCGGGACGGCGAGGACGAGGTAGAGAGTAGGAGAGAGGAGGGTGGAGGCGAGAGCTGAGAGACTTACTTGTACTCCTCCACCCTCACACCTGTACTCAGATATTCATGATGTATATATATATGAGATTGACATTTTTTGTTACCTGAGCACTTGTGTAGTTGTGTACTTGTGGTTGTGTATTTTGTTTCTTTTCCACGTTCTTTGTTTTACCTTACTTTGCCCTGTACCTGCAGCTGTGGTTCACACTTGAATAAACAGGTTAATTCATCTGTTCGACTTGGCCCCTTGCTCAATAAGTAAGGGGTGCCTTTACTTTTGACCTTGATAACGGGTCAAGGGGCCAAGCCTTTAATCAAATAAGATAAATGAAATAACCCATAAAGGGAGATACAACACGCAAGCACACGTATGCAAACAATAATCAAGATGCCCTATGCAATAATGCAAGCACGCACATGAAGAATAAACCCTATTTCCTCTTTTCTTTTCCTTTTATATTTATTTTTTTCTTTTATTTTTCAAAAGACGCGCCTTAGATTAAGTCGTTATTCAAAAAAAAGACGCCCTAGGTGACGGCGTTAATTTGAAAATGTTTTGAATTTTGTTGAAAAGACGGCCCACATGAGGGCGTTATTTAAAAAAGACGACCTTCTGCTCAGGCGTTAATTTCAGAAAAGGCGCCTTATTCAAAGGCGTTAATTTTCCTGCTTTCAGCATTAGGTTGACAAAGCTACTAGGGCACTGGGTCCTACATGGTCATCATTGAGGATTCATTGACCTTTCTTGATTAATCAAAAAAGGAGTCGACGTGCCAGTGGTTAAACTTGTACGCAAGATCTCACCCGGTGCAATCTCCTAGGTCAGTCTCGACCATTCTGCTGATTTATGACTTACCACCAAGAAAGAGATGGAAGAAAATATAAGGAAGCCCATAAGGGATTCTGAAAAGCTCAAGGTAAAACTACTTCCCCTACCCTATGCCTGTTAGGGTTCGATCTTTGGCATAGGGAAATTTTATTGCCTTTTGCCTCTTTTATATTGCATGCATACGCCCAAGGTTTTCTTGCGGGGACTTTGCCCTCTTGTCATGCTTTTCTTTCATGACTTGACTTTCACTTCGAGACTAATTTGCGTTGATGAAAAAAACCTAATTGTACTTGGCATTTGTGGCATTTTGTTCCCTTTTGGGCCCTGACTTCCACCTACTAGGGCGGCGGATAGGCTTGGCGGGTCTACCCCGAGACCTTCCTTCCTCCCTTATGGGCCGAAGAGGAAAAGAATGGGTATTGTCTTCACCTTTAGTCAGGTTTTGACTTTCCATCGGATTTTACACCGCTTGAGTTCAAGGGTAAGCGTGTAGTGTGTGCGGGTGTCGACCCTATTTTAGTTAACAAGACTGATGAATGAATACTGAATTTTAACCTTTCGGACATTGCGTCCTTACAATCATGGCAACCATCTTTGAAACATTTTTCATTCTTTTTGGAGAATTTCTATATATTTTTTTGGATTTTAAAAAATTTCTATTTTTTTGGATAGATTTTGAAAATTTCTATTTTTTTTTTGTTGGATTTTGAAAATTTCTATTTTTTTGTTAGATTTTGGATTAGGGATAGTATTTTTTAAGGTACAGACCATTCCAAGGATGAGTTAGCTCTTCTCCTTCAGCATTAATCAATTTATAAGCATTGCCAGGATAAACATCTTTTATAACAAATGGTCCTTCCCAGTTTGGTTGGAGTTTTGAACGGGGCCCACCAGGCTTTACGAAGATTCTCTTGATTACCATCTCACCGACTTTGAATTTTCTTTCAATTACTTTCTTTTGATAAAAACGTGACAGCCTGTTTTGATAAACGCGCGCATGCTCAGCGGCGACCAGACGCTTCTCATCTAGGAGTTCCAACTGGGCAAGGAGTGAATCACGACGCTCATCAATAGAGAGTTCCTTGTCCAGTTGTACTCGCAGAGATGGAATGAGAATCTCATAAGGGACTACCGCCTCCATTCCATAAGTAACGGCGAAAGGGGTTTGCCCAGTAGGGGTACGAATGGAAGTGCGATAGGCCCAGAGAGCTTCAACTAGCTTGTCTAGCCAATCCGAGAATTTATTAGCCTCACACGTCTTTTTAACGATTTTGATCAAAATTTTATTAGTGGCCTCTGTCTGGCCATTGCCCTGCGGATAATAGGCAGAAGAATGATGCAATGCAATGTTATACCTGTTGCAGAGATCCTTGAGCTCTTGAGAGATGAATTGAGGTCTATTGTCGGTGACGATGGTACTCGGGATGCCGAACCTTGCGATGATGCTCTTCATTATGAACTTGCAGACAGTTGATGCTTTGATCTCTACGAATGCTTCCGCTTCCGCCCACTTGGTGAAGTATTCCATTGCCGTCAGGATGAACGACTTTTGCTTGGTCAGGAGGTTCGAATCACCAAGAGGTCCAATAATATCAAAAGCCCACATGGAGAAAGGCCATGGGGAGGACATAGGATGGAGTGAAGAAGCAGGAGAATGAATTTTGTCGGCGTGCAGTTGGCACTTAACACACCTTCGAACATAGATGGAGCAATCTTCTTCTAGAGTTGGCCAATAGAAACCTAGCCTAAGGATCTTCTTAGCTAGCATCTGGTTGTTCACATGACCACCACATACTCCAGAATGCGCCTCTTCCACAACCTTCCAAGATTCATCGTCGTCGAGGCATCTTAATAAAACACCCGTGAGCCCTCTCCTGTAGAGCACACCTCCAACCAAAACATAACGTTGAGCCACTCTTCTGATTACTTTCCTTTCTTCCACAATGGCTTCTTCAGGATAGGATTGATCATTGCAATATCTGGCAATCTCATAATACCAAGGTTTCTCTTCATCAGCCAACTCTTCTTGCCAATCCAATAGCATGACCTCTTTGCCTTTAAGAGCTTCACTCCGCCTGACCTTCTCGAGCACCTTATCCCTAATATCGAGGAATGCACGATCCTTAATAGCTGGAGTGTCACGCTGATGAATGAGAGGAACATGAAAATCACGCTCGGGAGGGAAGACTAGAGCAGAGGCCAAAGAGGCAAGAGCGTCGGCTAGGATGTTCTGGCTTCGAGGAACGTGAATGAAGATTAACTTGGTAAAGAGTTTGGCATAAGCCGAAGCAAGCTCCTGGTAGGGCTTGAGCTTAGGATTGATAGTGCGGCACTTGACAAGCACCTGGCGCAGAATGAGCTGACTATCACCAACAATTCGTAATTGGGTAACACCATGTCTATGAGCGGTTTGAAGGCCGGCCAAAAGAGCCTCATACTCAGCTATATTATTTGTGACAGGGAAAGTGAGCTGAGCAGCAAATGGGATGGTGACCCCTTCTGGTGTTAAAAGAACCATGCCGATCCCTCTTCCTTGGGAGTTTAGAGCTCCATCAAAATGTAATGTCCACATAGGATCGTGGGGTTGATTAATGGACATTAGTTCTTCATCTGGAAACTCTGAATTGACAGGATCAAATCGGGGGAGAGGGTGGTGAGCAAGATGTTCGGCAATGGCGTAACCTTTGATTGCTTTCTGTTGAATGTAAGTGATGTCGAACTGTGAAAGGAAGCTTTGTCAGCGTGCCAATCGGTCGGTAAGAACAGATTTTTCAAGAAGGAATTTAATCGGATTCATGCGAGCAATGAGGTGAACCTCGTGAGCTAAGAAATAATGTTTTAACTTCTGAACTACCCAGACTAAAGCAGCGCAAGTCTTGTCCATGGCTGAGTATCTCTACTCACAAGGGTTTAGAAGTTTAGACAAATAGTATGCTGCCCTCTCCTTCCCTTCTTCATCCACTTGAGCTAGGACAGCACCTACGGAGTCATCCAGGACAGAAACATAGAGGATAAGCGGTTTGCCTGGAATTGGCGGCCTCAGGACAGGAGGATTGGCCAAATAATCCTTCAATCCGTCAAAAGCTGCCTGACACTTGTCATCCCAATTAAACTTGACCCCCGGCTTAGTAAGCTCGTAAAACGGCCTGCATCTTTGTGAGTGCTGGGAGACGAAGCGGCGAATAAATTGTAACCTCCCGATTAATCCTCGAACTTCCTTCAAATTCTTGGGAGGAGGTATGTCTCTGATGGCCTTCGCCTTATTGGGATCAACTTCAATTCCTCTTTTGCTGACAATAAATCCAAGCAATTTCCCTGATGAAACGCCAAATACACACTTCTTGGGGTTCATTTTCAACTGATATTCTCGTGATCTTTGCAAGACTTTAGCCAGAACCCCAGGATGCTCAATCCTTGTCCTTGATTTTACTACCAAGTCATCCACATACACCTCAATATAAATATGGATCATATCATAAAAAATTGCCATCATAGCCCTCTGATAGGTGGCTCCAGCATTCTCGAGTCCAAAAGGCATGACCACATAGCAGTAAGTACCCCATGGTGTAGTGAATGATGTTTTCTCTTGATCTTCTTCAGCCAGGCGAATCTGATTATAAACTGAAAAATCATCCATAAAAGAGAGTCTCAAATCCTGCCGTATTATCAATCAGAACATTAATATGAGGGAGGGGGAAGTCATCTTTAGGACACGCACGGTTGAGGTCCCGAAAGTCTATACAAATCCGAACCTTTCCATCTTTCTTCATGACTAGGACGATGTTAGCCACCCAATTCGGATAGAGGACAACTCTAACAAACCTAGCCTTATGAAGCTTGTCGACCTCTTCTTTCATCTTTAAAGCCATGTTAGGGTGGAAACGTCTCACCCGTTGTTTGATCGGGACAGATCCTGGCTTAAATGTAAGTCGATGTTCAACGAGCGCAGGATCTAATCCAGGCATATCTTCATAACTCCACGCAAACGTGTCCTTGTATTCTTGAAGTACCAAAATAAGCGCCTCCTCTTCGGAGGGCGGCAAATTCTTGCTGATGAGGACAATCCTAGGGTCTTCTTCCGTACCCAAATTTATTTCTTTGGTAGGCTCTTCTACTGAGGCTGGTGGTTCATCAAATCTTCTCATACCACTCGCAAAGGCATCAGCCTCATCCTCATATTCTTCATAACTTTCATCCCCCTCTTCAATAGGGTCTTCATCATTCATAATCTCATAGACACCAAAACCCTCATAAGAAACATTAGTATCCTCATATTCCAACTCTGGCAGGATAATCGGATTCTCTACAAATTCAGGAAGAGCTAAACAAGCCTGGCATCTTCTGGCTAACTCCAACAAAAATCTATGCGGAATCTGCTTACCCTTGGATTTCTTATGAAAATCTACCCCATGAATTTTATTAGAAGAAGAAGAACAACTAGCTTGATTGAAGGAAGGAGGTGAAAAAGTGGATACAGGAGGTGATACAGAAGGAGACCCCTCACCAGAGGGGGAAAAAAGATTTATCAATGAATCATGGAAGAGTGGCCCCTGGGTCGGGACACACTCGGAAAAGAGATAAGAAGTCTCCTCAACGGAGATGGAGGACTGAAGAGTTGGTATTTTGGCATTTTTTTTCGTTTTTATCTTTATCTTCATTTTTATTTTCCTTTTCTAGAAGAAAGCAATGTGAAGGGAGAATAGCAGAAGGAGTGGAGATTAAAAGTTTGGAGAAAGATTGAATCAGAGATGACCCGCGCGGGGGTGTGATGGGGAGTTTGGAGAATTGCTCGAGGAGCAAGGGAGGAATTGGGAGAGAAATCTGCAGTGAATCTGGATGACAGCTGACCATAATCGGCGGCGGTCTCGGCACGCGAGAGAACAATTGAGAATGTAGAGAAGCTAGAAGAGACGGATGCATGGAAGTGAGGGAAAAGAGGCCAGCCCACAGCCTATCTATTGTAAAACCTTCTTCATATGGAACATCTGGCTCTCCAGTGTCGTATAATCACTCAGCAACTGCCTCTTATCTGTAATCACAGTCGGCTTTTTAATCAATTCATGTATTAATGGCGGCCACTCCGAATCTGTCGGCATGAAGAGACGGCTTAAGGCAATAGTAATATCATACATATCGAACCATCTGTACCAATCACACTCTGGATCATCCATCTTCCTTCTTTTATCAGGCCTTAAGGACTCCAGGGCTTTATAAGTGGCCAATGGTGCAATATGGCGAGCAAACTGCCTTGCATGAACATCTTGACAGTCTAGAATGGAGGTGATTATTATAGTCTGCTCATGATTCTGAACGCCACCTGTGACAAAATGTGTCTTCAATGTCCAAGTAAGCGGCCGGCGATCTGTCTTCAAGGTGGATGTCATAACTGCCCATGGTTCATCTTCATTTTTGCCCGGCCCTTTGTAGCCCAGGCCGCCTCGTGTAATCAATTTCTGAGGCTTAATAGGCCTAGTCCTACCTTGACAACTGGCACCCAGACCTTTGCCGTTTTGATACCCCATTTTCATTAGAATTTTCCAGCCAGGGGTGTTTATCATGTTTTTTTTCTTCTTCCCCTTGGAAGGCAAGGGTGTCATAGCAATTGTCGTGACTGTCTCGGGCGACATTGGCCGTGGGTGAGGGAGGTCTAGCATTGATAGCAACGGCTTGTTGGCAGGCCAAATAGAAGGAACTGATGAAGCCAAGTGTATGTCTTCCTCTGGCAGAATTGGCATACTGGTAACTTTGATAATGCGGCCCTTGTGTGGAAACTTGAGGCACTGATGATTTGTAGAGGGCACTGCATCGAGCTGTTGAATGTAGGGGCGACCCAGAATGCCATTGAATGTTGGATCCATGTCCAAGATATGAAAGTCTGATGTGATTGTAGCCGGACCCAAACTGACTTTTAATGTGATCATGCCTAGAGGAGGCTTCTTGGTATTGTCATATGCTGTGACTGTTATGGTAGATGGCCGAATCAGGTTTTCAGGAATGCCGCACATCTTCAAATTGCTCGGTGGCAATACATTGATAGATGCCCCAGTGTCCACCAGACATTATTTCACCGCCACCTTATTAATATCAACCGTGATGCACAGAGCATATTTCCTTGCTGAGAGTGGTGCCAGTTCATGCTCATGAAAAGTAATCGCCGGCTGACTGCTAGCGGGCATTAATACTGTGGTTATCTGCTCGACCGGAATGTCCTCATTGACCATGACCTTCTGCAAATATTCTTTCAGGGCCATCTGATGAGTGGTTGACCTTTTGATTAGTTCTAAAATTGAAATCCTTGCTGGAGTCCGGTCCAAATGTTTCAATAAATCATATTCAGTGCCCGGCACGGACTCTTGCTCCTGTTCTTGTTCATTAGGCCCCTGCACGGGCTCTTGCTCTCTTTGGGGAAAGATGCGCTGGAACATCCGTCCACTGCGGAGCGGTGCCACGTTCTGCCATGCCTCTATCGGGGCAAGTAAAGGAGGAGGGTTGGAAGAAGAAGAGGGTGTATTGGCGTTAAGAAGTGGTGGAGGGGTGTTTGAAGAAGGAGCTCCCGTAAGGGGTGTTGGTGAGGAGTTCAAGGAAGAAGCCCCCGTAGGAGGCGTAGGAGTAGGAAGGGGTGCCCGAGCGTGAGAAGAGTTAGGGGGCGGAATGAGGAGAGATCTGGGTATAAAAGATGGGGGAGCCGATGGTGGGGGGATCATTGCCGGTGAAGGAGTAATGGTGGTGGATGTGACAGGCGTGGGTGGTGGGCGGATAAGGAGTGGTCTAGACGGCGAAGGTGAAGGGTTGGTGATGGATGGCGGAGTTTGCTACGTGGTAGGCTGCGGAGGCGGTAAGCGGGTAAGGAGAGATCGGGTTGGCAAGGATGGAGAATTGGTGGGAGCAGGTGGATTAACGGGGCGTAGAAGAGCTCGGCTCAATTGGGGAGTAGAAGAAGAAGGAAGCGTGCGCAAAAGGCGCGGAGGTTGATTTGGATTATGATTAAATGCCCCGACAGAGGCGTTTTCTTCATGCCATCCCTGTCCTCTCTCCACCTCACGGAGAGATGTGACAGGGTTCACGTGCTGATTTGGCGGGTGCTCCGGCAGTGGGTTGTGGACAATCCCCATATTCTGCTGAGGTGCTGGAGCTTGCTGTTGCGGCTGTGGAGCTGGTTGCTGTGGCTGCTGAGCCTGCTGTTGCCGAGGAGGCCTTCTTTCTTTCATAGTGGCGATAAACTGTCTCATCTCGTCCCAATTGATGCCACCCTGGTCATTTAGGTCATAAATATAGTCCTTGAAATGGAAACAACGGTCGACATTATGGCCAGGAGAGCGGTGGAAAACACAATAGCGGGACGTGTCAACATTAGCGGGCCACGCTGCCCTTTCCTTTGGTAGCATGAGCAAGTTGGCAGCCATCAAGGCATTGAATATGTCTGGGAGACTTTCTGGCAATGGCGGATAATGGGCCCTTTTGGGGCCAAGTGGTCTCCTTTGCTGTTGTTGTTGCGGTCCATAGTTAGTGGGTGGCGGTACTTGGTGGTACTGTTGCGGAGCTGAGGGATCTGCGTGGGGCGCTCGGTTTTATGGAGGAGCAAGGGAAGGTTGAAGAGTAAATTGGCGTTGTGGGGGTGAATTGAAGAGGGTGCCTTGTGATGGAGGTGGCGGGGGTCGTGGGTTAGATTGGCGAAAAGGTGTGGGGTTGCCGACCGCGCCAACCTGCTCATTGATGATGGTGCCCTCAGTCGTGGGCCCGCTATTGTTGACATTTGTATTTTTCTTGAACAACTTTGGCTTTGGTTCAAACATGCCCATGATGGGCGAATCCTTCATTTGGGTTTGAATATAACGAGCTCTTTCATAAAGCTCCTCCATGGTTGTCAGTCTATTCATGGCTAATATGTGCCGGAACTGAGGGGTTGCATTGGATATAATCATCTTAACATGTTCCGGTTCAGACAACGTATCTTTCAACTTTTCGGCCATTGCTCGCCATCTATCAGCAAATATGATGAAGTCCTCCTCGGGCTTCATTTTCTCTGCAACCAAATCTGTAACTGAAAGGGAGGGTCCAACCCGGTCCCTATACTTCTGCAAGAATTTTCTTTGAACCACATCAAAATTGCTGGCATCTGCGGGTTCCAAGGAGTAAAACCACTCGAGGGCTGGCCCCTCTAAAGATCTTCTAAACAAATAAGCCAAAGAGGCCTTATTATCTTGCCAAAAGGAGGTCTCGTACATGAAATCCTTCAAATGAATGAAAGGATTGCCGGTTCCATTGTATCGCCGAAAATTCGGCATCTCAGAAGGCGGCAGATGGAAAACTGGCAGTGTAGGGAGAGAGATCTCCGGGGCATTCTTGGCTGCAGTAACTTTCTTAAGTTGCTCTTCCATGCTGGCCAACTTTTGGAGCAGTAGAACATTGGTGTCGGACTCGACCGGGGCCGGATTTTGAATGAAAGAATTCGGTATAGGCGTCCGTAGAATTCGGGGAGGTTGGAGAAACTGAGGCCTAACCGCTGAGTAGCTTGCATGTTGGGCCGGCATGGCCGCACCAGGCGTTGGTGGACAAGAGGGGGGTTTGTGCAAGACCGCCTGGTCATTAGTGAGGTGATGGCCACTCTCGGCCGGAGGGGGATTGGAGGATGAAGAAGGAACGGACTTCCCTTTCAAAGCGGCCTGAACTGCCTGCCGCTGGGAGTCATCTAATTGAGATAGAGCATTAATCAAATCAGTAACATTGAAAGATGGGGAGGGGTTACCCGAAGTGTTGGAGGGTAAAGCCTGAGAAGAGGGCACAACCTCTTAAGTAGTGGTATCAACCACATGAACTTGAGGATAATGAGAATGAGGAGGAGGGTAATTCCCCTCATGATAGATAGAATCTTGGGGAACCTCATAGGATTGACCAAAAACGTTCTCCTCCACATCATCATAGGAATATCCGTAGCTTGCCATGTTGATAATCTTACCTGGTCGGAGTTGCATGCTTAAAAAGAGAGAAAGCTTTATGAAGGAATTATCACACAATCAATCACCCAATCGAAACAAGCTTAAGCAAATCAACCCAACCAAGTTTATGCAATCAAGTTGAGATGAACACAAGATTTTAGTGTTATGTTTGAGATTAGAGTAAGTTAAATTGCAGAATAATTCACTCCCCTTTGCAAAGTGAAACCTAGTTTAGATCCAAGTGTAGTCTCCGGGTTAACTAGGTTCTCTCTCTTCTTACCAACGATAGGTTCTCTAAACTCCGAGTACTTCAAGGGTACAACCGGCCCAGCGTCCGTGAGGGAATCCACGGGTGCGGGGACTTACGGAGGTCTTGGAAAAGGGATTTCCGATCTAAAGAGATGGAATGCTCAATGGAGGGTTGTCCCGATTCCAAGAGAGGTGTGTGGAATCCTAGTGTAGAGAGAGGAGGTCTCTCAACCAAATGCCACAAAATGCAGTATAAGATAAGCCAATCACAGTAATATAATCAAATAATCAATGTGAGTATGAATCCAGCATGAATAGACAGAAACAACAAAGCTCTGTAAACACACAGGAAAGAGGCGACGTAGCGGCAGTCGCTACCAACAAAAGAGACGATAGGGTAGCTGTCGTGAATCACTGGGAGAGGCTCTCAGACAATGCAAAAACGCGCCTTGATGTGGGGCGCTAAATATGATAAAGACGCCTCTGACAGAGGGCGTCAAATGTGAGTGGTGCGCACGATCAAAGAAAAACGCGCCTTTGTGCGAGGCGCTACCAAATAAAAAGACGCCCGAGGGGAGGGCGCAAATTCACAGAAGCAGCAGATATGATGAAAGATGCCTTCGTGCAAGACGTTAAACAGAGAACAGACGCCCTGGATGAAGGCGTTAAATAAAACGGCGCCTTTGTGAAAGGCGTTAATTCAAAAATAGCAATAGATTAATCACAAGCTGGATGATCCCGGGGAGTGTGCAGTGTGCACAGTGGAGGGTGCCCGTGGGGCACAAAGGAGGGGTACCGTGGGTACCAAAGGGAAAGGGCACGCGTGGGTGCCGAAGGGGAAAGGGCACGCGTGAGTGCCAAAAGGAGATGGTAATCAAAAGAAAAACAGTGGAAGTCCCACCGTGATCGCCAATTTGTGAATCATGAAAAATAATCCACTTTTAAGACAAGAATATAAGAATAAAGCATATGAAGAATAATGAAAAAGGGAGTAAAAGAGCACGTGGTGCTACTAAGGAGAGTGATCGCTAGAGGGGTTACCTCAATAAGAAGAAAAGATGATCGCTAATACCTGGTGATAATAGGATACGGGATGGATGTGGGTTCCTTCCTCCACCTTCTATCGGCCGGCCGATGAAGGGGGTCTTCCTCTTTGATTACCCTTAAACAAAGAACAAACAAGTAAAAGAAAAGAGATCAGCCAAACGTGAGTGTAGTATCAATCCCAAGATGAAAGATGGTGATGAAAGAAGAGCATAAAGCGTGCACCTTTTGTTTGTTTTTAAAACCCCTAGAGAATTAGGGAGAGGAGAAGAGATGCAATGAAAACTAATGCAAGGAAAAGGCTATACGATGATGAGATGATGATGATAACAAACAACAACGAAGAGAAGAAAAAGATCCCTGCTGTTCCTGTAAATAGTAAAGGGAAAAAACTTTGCTTCGGAGGTGGCAGCAGGAGGAAGCAGAAGAGAGATCAATAGCTCTTAATCCCAATCGCCAATACCCGTTAACCTCTGTGACAACAACAGCTCTGCTTCTCACCTCGCGCGAGATCAACCAGGGGACTCTTTTATAGGGTCTCGATCACAGATAAACACAGATTTGGGAAGATAAGAATAGGCAGTGGTCGTTAACGGCAAGGACTCTAGTTCTCAGATCGAGCAAGGTGACCAAGAAAGGCAGGGAACTCTTCAGGAAAGGCGAGTTTAAGCAGGACACGGAAGGGTGAGACACGACCTACCAAAGGGCGTCAATTAAGAATTGACGACCTGCTCAAGGGTGTTAATTCAAAACACGACCGGGATCAGGAATTGACGCCCTTCCCTGTGGTCATCCTTTCTTAAGGACACGCCCCAGATTAGGTCGCTATTTAAAACACGCCCCTCTTCAAGTCGTTAATCACCAAAATCCAAGAATAAATCACAAAAATAGAAAAACTTTATATTATAGAAATATTGAAGTTCACTTTGGGGCATTAACATAATGACATGAGATTTGATCAACAAAGCGTCAATTTTGGCGTGTCTACACCAAGCTGCAGAGGTAATTTGAAAAGTCTGATTGTAGAAGCATACTTCTCAATCTACGCCAGCTCTTCGGGGAGCAGGGTAGGATTGAAAGGTATGACATCTCCAAAAGACTTTTCAGGACATGGATGTCAGAGGGTGCTTCAGTACAGCCTCATGTACTGAAAATGATGGAGTGGAGAGAGAGACTCAATGCACTGGGGTTCAAGTTGGATCTTGAACTGTGCATTGATCTTATACTCCAGTCATTGCCCGATTCCTTTTCTTCCTTCATCATAAACTTTAACATGAATAGAATTGATGCAACTCTCCCCGAGCTACTCAACATGTTAAAAAGTGCTGAAGGAATTATGCAGAAAGATAAACCATCTTCTTCTGTAATGATTGTTAGCCGGTCCAATAAGAAAAGGAAGGCCACTCAGATATCCACCAAAGGTGACAAAGGGAAGGGAAAGAAAAAGGCCATGGGTAAGTAACTCGCCAAGGTTGACAAAGGGAAGGACAAGAAGAATGAAAAAAAAGACAAGTATTTTCGATGCGGTGAAACAGGACATTGGAAAAGGAATTGCAAGGTAATTCTAAATGAAGGTATTTTTGTCATAAACCTTAATTTGTCATATATGGAATCCACATCATGGGTATTGGATACTGGATGTGCATCTCATATCTGTAATTCTATGCAGGTGCTGGCAAATAGAAGGCGACTGGACAAAAAGGAGATTGAACTGAGAATGGGCAATGGAGCTTTAGTTTCTGCTAAAGATGTTGGGACTGCACGTCTCAGTTTACCTTCAGGAGTCATTCTGGAGCTGAATGACTGTTATTATGTTCTTAATATTATTAAGAACATTATTTCAATCTCTGGTTTGTATAACGTTGGATATACGTTAGCTTTTAATAGCACTGGGTGCTCTATAATGAATAATGGTTTGAATATAGCCTATGCTTCATTAGTCAATGTTCTTTATGTATTGGATACATGTTCTAATGTTATGCAAGTTTCCAATATTGATGAAGTGAATTCTGCATATCTATGGCATTGCAGACTTGATCATGTAGGTGAGAAAAGAGTCTCTCACTTACACTCAAATGGGTATTTGAATTCGTTCGAATACAAGCCATTTGATACCTGTGAGTCGTGTCTCATGGGAAAAATGACCAAGGCTCCCTTTAGTGGATATGGTGAGAGGGCTGTTGACCTTCTCGAGCTCATACACTCGGATGTGTGTGGACCCATGTCCATAGAAGTGAAAGGGGGCCATCTCTATTTCATTTCTTTTATTGATGACTTCTCAAGATATGGCTATGTGTATTTAATGAGACATAAATCACAAGCCTTTGAGAAGTTTAAGGAATACAAGAATGAAGTAGAGAAACAGACTGGCAAGAGTATTAAGACTGTTCGATCGGATCGAGGAGGCGAATACCTTAGCCATGAATTCACTTCTTATCTTAAAGACAATGGAATTGTTTCTCAGTGGACTCCACCGTATACACCACAACATAATGGTGTATCCGAAAGGAGAAACATGACCTTGTTAGATATGGTCGATCCATGATGTCTATGTCAGGATTACCATTGTCTCTCTGGGGCTATGCATTAGAGACTACGGCTTATTTATTGAATAGGATCTCAAGTAAATCAGTTCCTTTTATACCATATGAGATATGGAAGGGCAGGAAACTAAATTTTAATCACATTAAAATTTGGGGGTGTCCTGCCCATGTAAAGAAGAACGATAGTGATAAGCTTGAGTCGAGAACCGATAAGTGTAGGTTTGTAGGATATCCAAAGGAGACATTTGGATATTATTTCTATCACCCTTCAGAGCAAAGGGTCTTAGTGGCCAAGAGAGCTGTATTTCTGGAAAGAGAATATCTACTCCAGAAAAATAGTGGGAGCCAGATAGAATTGGACGAGGTCCAAGAACCACAACCCATAGACACAAACTCATTAGATGAGACTGTATCGGTTGATCCTATTCAGAGTGAAACACAGACACTGCGGAGATCTGGTAGACTACCGAGAGAATCTGAGAGATATGTTGGACATGTCTCAGAGGGGTCCTCTAAGGTATGTATTAATAAGGATGATGATCCTCAATCGTACCAGGATGCAATCCGTATTGCGGACTCCGAGAAATGGCAAGAGGCAATGGATTCTGAGATCCAGTCCATGTACACCAACAAAGTTTGAAACTTAATTGATGTACCCGAAGGGAAGGTCCCTATCGACTGTAAATGGATTTTCAAAAGAAAAATCGGTGCAGATGGACAGATTGACACATACAAGGCTAGACTAGTGGCGAAAGGATACCGTCAAAGGCAAGGCATTGACTATGACGATATTTTTTCGCCGGTAGCCATGGTTAAGTCAGTCAGAATCCTCTTTGCCATTGCGGCATACCTGGATTATGAGATCTGGCAAATGGATGTGAAGACAACTTTTCTTAATGGAAATCTGTCGGAAGAGGTGTACATGGTACAGCCTGAAGGATTCACCTCCAAGCTACATCCTAATAAGGTATGCAAACTTCAAATGTCCATTTATGGATTAAAGCAGGCATCTCGAAGCTGGAACTTAAGATTTGACGAGGCTGTCAAATCTTTCAACTTCATTCGGAATGAAGATGAACCATGTGTATACAAGAAGGTCAGTGGGAGCTCGGGTGACCTTCTTGGTCCTTTATGTTGATGACATCTTACTCATTGGGAATGATGTAGAGATGCTGACATCAACTAAGTCTTGATTATCCAAGACCTTCTCCATGAAGGATTTGGGAAAAGCATCCTATGTGCTGGGCATAATGATATATCGAGATAGATCTAAAAGGATGCTAGGGTTATCCCAATTCATGTACATAGACACTATCATCAAAAAGTTTAGGATGAAAAATTTCAAGAGAGGTCTCATTCCCATGAGATATGGAATTTCCCTATCTAAGGGGATGAGTCCTAAAACATCTGAGGAGGTGACACACATGAACAAGGTACCCTATGCTTCGGCGATAGGGTCAATCATGTATACAATGCTATGTACACGGCCTGATGTTGCCAATGTTTTAAGCATTGTCAATAGATATCAGGCAAATCTAGGCGAAAAGCACTAGAAGGCAGTAAAGGATATCCTTAAGTACTTGTGAAGGGTTAATGATCCTTTTCTGCTTTATGCAGGAGAGGACCTACAGCTTAGAGCTTACACAGACTCTAGTTTCTAGTCAGATCCAGATGACTGTAAATCCATGTCTGGGTTTGTATTCATGTTGAATGGAGGAGCAGTCAGTTGGAGAAGCTCCAAGCAAGATACGACTGCATACTCGACGACTGAGGCAGAATATATTGCTGCAGCTGAAGCTGCTAAGGAAGCCGTCTGGATGAAGAAATTCATCTTAGAATTTGGCGTAGTTCCCGAGATATCAGCTCACATCCCATTATTTTGTGATAATAATGGGGCCATCGCCCAGGTGAAGGAACCGAGATCTCACCAAAGGTCGAAGCATATTCTCAGGCGCTTCCACCTTATTCGGGAGATTGTTGATCGTGGAGATGTGGCGGTAGAGCGTATACCGTCAGAAGATAACATAGCAGATCCACTGACTAAGTCTTTGACATAGACTGTATTTGAGCGTCATCGGGATAAGATGGGCTTCAAAGTTGTGGGTAATTGACTATAGTTCAAGTGGGAGATTGTTAGTGTTGGTGTGCTACAGGCCATTTAGGGTCGGGTAGACCCGATATATGTACGATCTTGTTCATTATTAATAAAGTGGTATTTGAGCGTAAATATGTGATTGTGTTACTTTACGTTGTCCCTAGGATATGTGGTTGTAAAGTCAGTTCGAGATGGGATCTCGAATATGAGACTGACTTTACATGGACGCATACCTTAAACTGTTCCTGGTTGGAGGGTAATCACTCGGGGACTTTGATTACCTATTAAACCAGTACACATGATGTGTCAGTGACCAGTCTCATGGTCATTGGTGCGGGGCACCAACACATATGTGTAGGTGTATGTCCTTGGAGGATGTACACTGAACTGATCCGCTATTGGATCTTCAGATGGTTGATTATATCTAATGTCAACTGAAGATCTAACTGTCTCAGTAGCATCGTTGATCCTTTGACCTGAGACATTGATCAGATCTTACACGAGGACTGGAATGGTTTAATTACTTAGCTAAGTGACTTTAACCATAAGTCATGAGTTGCCGAGTCATTAACCACTCCAGGATACGTGTGAAGATCATCAATTGTCAAGAGGGGATCGCTCACTATCGGGTATATATCAGACAGTTAATGGGTCATGACATTGACGCTCCGTTACATCCCTAGCCAGGGTCGTGTGAGTTCGTTTAGAACGGACGTCATACACTTTAAGGAGGTCATAGTCAAATTACACAATCATGGGGTTTGACAGAAACCATACCCTCGATCGTACCGGACTCATAGAAGAAGCGAGGGATTATATCGATGCGGTAACTGTGGACTTACAGGTACCAGACAGGCTGGTTTAAATCCGGCGTCCTCTAGGATCACGCGGATTTGCTTGACCTAACGTGATCAAAGGTTCGAAATAAATTAAACTATTATTCGGTTCTAGTAGAAGCGAAGAATATGTTTAATTTACTTCTAATTGGGAATTAGAAGTTAATGGGCCTTAAACTAGAGTGACTATGGACCTAGAGGATCACACACAATGGATTCTTGGGTGATGGATTATTATTATACAAATGTATGCATTATTTCCCTTTTTGTTCCTTTTGGAAAGGAGTGTAAATGAGACTTAATACATATATATAATATAAGATATGATATATATACAGTTTCGGTCTTTTGGAGCCCTTTTCAAAAAGGATCAAACTCTATATATATAGCACCTACGTGAGCTCATTCGAACTCTCTCTTTGGCTAATCAAGCATTAGGCCTAAAGAGGAGGATTAGCTCCTCCCCCCTTCCTCTCTCTTGCTCTCTCTCTCCAGAAGGTGAAAGGGTCGGGGAAGGTCGTGCTGGGGGGTCCCGTCGCTGCGCAAGGATCCGTGTGGATCTGCTCTAGAGGCCGTACATCTGTGCGGCTTGGTATTCTGCATCGGACTTTGTGGACAACGTCGTTCCACGCAAGGTATAAATATGCAACCCGTAGTTAGGGGTTGGGGTGATTAAAACATCGATTAGAGCACAGATCTAGGATTCCATAGCACCGGGATCGGGCAAAATAAAATTTTTGTTATCCGCTGCATTGCCTGATGGTGCTGTGCGAAACCTTACATTCTCATCTGGGGCCTCCGGATTTTTCACATTCTCGGCATCGGCCAATGTGCTCCTTTTATCCTGAATCTGGGACATCTTCCTCCCCTCTGGTATCTTCGGGTTCTGTCTCTCGTTTTCTTTCCCCGATCGTGTCAGGTGATTCTCCTTCCCCGACCATGTCGGGTGTCTCTCATTCTCATTCCCCGGCCTTGTCGGGTGTCTACCATTCTCTTTCTCCGACCACGTCGGATGATTTTCCTTCTCATCTTTCTACTCACTCCTCCTCACCCTTTCAGGGTCATTACCCTTTTTCTTGCTATTTTTGAGGCTTTAGTCTGCCTTGATCCCAGCTAATCTTTGCTTATTCTGTATCTAGTTCCTTATTATCAGAGTCTCTGTGTCTTAATGAGGGAGTTCTAGCCCTCGTCTCTCTTCCTTTTTAATCCTTCTTTATCCAGTTTGGTGTCTGCCGCTCCTTCGTGTAGAGGAATCTTCAACCCTTTGCTGTCCTCTCCCACTTTATCCTGTCAAGCAAGGAATACAAAGCTCGTGCTGTACGAAACTCGATGATCAAGATCGCGTCAGGATGTTATTTTTACGCTATGGAGTTGCAAGATATCTTTATTTTGTGCAAGAATATGTTATCATCGCTATTATCTCGTTTACTCCTGCACACGCTTATAATGCTATTCCTCAACATGGTTAAGTGGCCTTTTAGAGTTTACTTAATTCAGTCAAAAAGAGTTCCCTTCTGCAGCATCCTTAGACTGGTAATAGCTCCGCGCTGGAAGTCTAGTTTCTTTCCCCGATCATTGAGGGTGACATTTTTGCATGGGTTTCTCACACACTCCACGGCGAACCATAGCTGATTCCTCTGAGACAACACCGTTGCTGCTTTGGCCATACCATGGGTATGCACAAAGATCTTTTCTTTTCTCTGCTCGGCCAAGTGCAGGGACAAGAGATGAATGGATGAGATGACTAACCTAGACACTCCCTAATACGAGAGAGGTCTCAAATAGGGACAGTCTTGACCCTCGAAAAGTGAACTTTCATGTTATATCTAGCCAATAAGGGTCGTCAAAAGAGAAAATCAAAGGAAATGAATCAATGCAAAATTATGAAACCAAAGGCATGGCAAGAGTGGCAGTACAGTTCCCCGCGGGACGTCATGAGCCCGGTCGCATGCATGCCTGAAAAATATGGGTCCGAAAATCAAAGACACAAAGCCCCGGCGCAGCAGACTGGATCTTTAAGGGGTAGTGCCCTGGAAGGAAGTCGAGTCTTGATATCTCCCATCTCGCATAAAACTTGTCTTCAATGTTCTTCTGCTTCTCCCTCTTAGGCTGGGTTGAATCCCGAGTATGGTCTTAGTAGGGGTACCGTTCTTTAGAGACGGTTGGTTGTGGCAAGCCACCCTCAAATGTACTTCATGTTTAAGGGAAGCCTTTAATGAGAGGGGTAGGAACGACAATCCCTGGCTAGTAGTTTGAGCCCGTCTCGGGTGCTGCGGATTGTAATTTTTAAAATTCCAAAAAATCAGATATTTTCATAATTCTAAAAAAAATTAAATTAGATATTGTCAAAATTCAAAAGAATCAAATATTATCAAAATCTAAAAAAATCAAATATCATTCAAAATCCAAAAAAATCTAGATATTGTTGAAAAAAAATTAAAAAAATCTAAAAAATCTAAAAATATTTATCTTTTACATTCTATTTATTTTTATGGACGGATATGATCTGTTTGTAAAGTGTGTAGATTGCAGGTGTTCAAAGCTTCCATGCTCTTCATCATTTGCTCTGCCTCCTATTCATATCTTCTTGTCTGTTCTCTCTTCTTCGATCTATTCTCTCGATCTATTTTGAAGCTTGTGTCCTTCTCAAATTTTGCTTCGCTTCATCTCATCACGTCTCCATGAGAGGGCATTACCTCATGATTATGAACCCGACGGTTCTGCTTCTTTGGATCTTGGGTTTTGATCGAAGAGCATATCTGTCATGTCTCGTGTTGTCTCGTCCCCTGTGGTCATCCCGCGTGTTCTTGTCCCAACCATGTATTGTCCCTCCGTGTTTGTCATGTTTTCATCCCACTGTGTTGTCATCCCACACATGTGTTATTCGTATCTTTTGCCTCCCGTGATATTGTCATCCCACGTGTCTTTGTCCCACCATGGTCTTGTCCCACCACGCATGTTGTCCCACCGTATTGTGGTGTTGTTTTGTCCCACCGTGTCCCACGCACGCCTATTGTTTGTTCTTGTGATATTTTACTTCATTCATCTTTGTTATACTATGTTTCGTTCATCTTCATTTGTTATGATATGTTATGTTATGTTATGTTCATCCTCGTGTTTGTTTTGTTTGTTATTGTCTTATATTTCAAAAATCTAAAAAAATTGTCATTTCGCTTGGTAGGTAAGTCGGGTATGGATCTCTATCCCTTCTCTTTGTTGCATTACTATATGGTATATACCTTATTATAGCCTCTCAAGGACCGGCTAATTACCCGTGTGTTCTGGGATCTGATGTTCCCCTTTAACAAAAATGATGATGATCTAGGAGCATACGGTTAATCGTTGGATATGCCATTAGTTTGAGTCGGGTGGGGGACGATGGACTCTGTCTCGCACGCCGTGGTTGCAAGAAGACTCTTGACCCCGTCTAACTCAGTCTAGTAATAGTATCCTTGAGTACTTTCTACTTTATCTTTCATCGCATTCATTTTGATGATTTCTTTATCTTAGCCCAGCATGCATCATGTCATTTTGAGCATTCATGTCTCATAATCCGTTCAAAGTTTCTCCTCAACAATGGTTAATTGCACTTCATGTCTCTTGGATAGGAGATTCTCATTCCACTCTGAATTTGAACAATTTCTCTGATCTGCCCGCTTGGTCTAGTTGGCCAGCGTGATTCCTGTCTGGATTTTTATCTCAATCTTATTCTCATTTTCCAACTTTTTAGCTGTGTTCCTGTCGATCCCCTCATTGTCCGTGGATTGTGTCCCTAATGAGGTTGGTCGTGTTTCCTTTCCCTTAGTTTAGCTCTCCAGACATGTCTCATCTGCATCATCGGTTCCGTGTGGTTAGTTCGGCATTTTCGGGAGAATTCCTGTCGCTTGTTGGTTGTGACGGGTGTCTTTTTACCTTGGTGCACGCTTATCAGTTCTCTCCACTTCATCTCTGCTTCATCTCCATTTCACGTCGCTTTCGCTTTCGCTCCATCTCTTTTCCATTCCACCTCCGCGTCACTTTCTCTTGTTCCCTTGCAAAGCGGACATCAAGGAGGGGCATCTATTGACACCCGTTTTAGCCCGCAAGTTGAGTTATTTCTCTTATTCATCATTTTGATGTCCCGAATTATCCATTATTTTGGAGCCTTCCTTGGATGGAATTCGAGCCCATTTCATTGTTCTTTAACCTTTGAGCTTTAGAGATCATAGTTTTTTAGAGCCCTGGAGCTTATCTTATCAACTTCTGGCCTTCCAAGTTGACTTACAGCCCATTTAGGTTGACTTTCCATCAAGCATTCGGCTACTTTTATTACACAGTCTTGAAGATGACCCTTTTTCATCTTCTTCCATTCCTCTATTCATAATGTGCCCTTCACTAAAGTTCTTCGTATTTTAAAGAGCTACAATTTATTCTTCTACATCATTGGCCAGTTCTTCACCGATTTCAAGTTATTTGAATTTTTCTGGTAGACTACGCTGTTCACCTGCGTCCCAAAATTTTCTCTCTCTGTTCTCACCTCATTTTCTCCCTCTTCCACTCGTTTTCTCATCTTACTCTTTTCATACAAGTTGTTCATATTTTTGTTATCTACAATTTCTTATTCTACCACTTTCACTAATTCTGCACCGTTTTTGAGATATGCCCCTATTTTCAAAATCGCGCAAAGTCTACCCAGAAATTTTTCTCTCGCAGCCTAGCGGTCATTTGCTAGACCGCTAGACCACAAAAAAATGGCCATTCACTAGACTGTTTTCCCCAAACTTACCCGAAATTACCCCGTTTCACCCCTGGAGCCTTGCGGTCACCCCCTAGACCGTTTGCCATCCCCATGCGATCCTTCCTAGACCGTTTTCATCAAGAAACGGTTGTGCGATAGACCGGTTGCCAGACAGAGAGTCCTAAACTTCCTGAACTCTGATTTCTTCGCCGTGGAACTCTTTGGAACCCTTGTTCGATCCATTTTCGAGGGAGATAAGTCTCCACCTCGATTTCTATTGATCTGGGACTCTTCCCAGCACTATTATCTTGAGGTTTATGTATCTATATCCCCAAAATTGGGTGTTTATCTCGGATCTATCTCCAGAAGTTTCCTACTCCTATTTAAAGCACCCAGGTTCGCAGGTTGCAAAGTGGGACTCTTCTTCAACTCGGGGCGAAGCCATACTGTATATCCAACTCAATCCTTCAACCCCATCTTGAAGAGGGAAGTATTAGCTTTCATTTCCATGCTCAAGGACTGTCTATCTCTCTTTATTTTCTTAGTTCTAGTCCCTCCAATTCTCCATATCATCACAAAACACTGTTTTTCTGCTACACATGCACTTTTCTCCATATTGCATGCACGTTTCCCACAGGTATGTTGCGTGATTTCTCTATATCTTTGTCTTATTCTCATCACAACACACACACCTATTATTTCTACCCTTCCACAGGGGTTAAAAACCCTCCCCCGGTGCGTTCTCCCTCAATTTCTACCTTTATTTTATCACTGCGGGATTGATACTACACATGCATGTTGTAATGGATTTTTCTCGTGTGTTTTGATCTTTATTTTGCAGGAGAGCATGAATACAACGTGAGGTCTTCTTCCTCTATCCGGCTGGAAGGAGAAGAGGTTTGAATCCACATCGTTCCCCGCACCTGACTCTTGAGCGCGATCAAGTCTTTACCCCTTTCCAAGGTACTCGGCGCCATTTCTTCCATCTCTTCATCCCTTCGGCGTTGTTGGAACCTTGGTGGCGATCACGGTCAGTTTCCTATACCTTCATCGCCCCTCTGTTCATTATCTTCCATGCTTGTTCATGCTCATATGATACATGCATAGTTAGTTTAGGGGGCGGGGTAGAACATAAACTATCAACAGAGGTGAGAGTGGGCCCCACATGCATTCATCCCTCCTAAAGGGGGGGGGGTTTAGGAGGGGAAGGTGGAGAGAGAAGAGAGGGTTAATGCGGGAGGTTTCTTCTCTTTTCTTTTTCTTTTTTCTCTCTTTTTTATTATGGGATGGGGGGTGGCCCACCTAAAGCCCCCCCAAGGGGGTTTACGCCCAACGCACCTACCCGCGCAACCCCCCCCCCCTTTAGGGGGGCTGGGCACTGGGTGAAGAGAGAGAGGGAGATAAAATATTTAAATTAGGCCCCCTCCCTCTCTAAACCCCACGTAGCTGGATTTTGACTGGTTTCAGAAACGTTTGGATTGGGTGTTTGGACAGGTTTGAACCCCTGGAAGACCGGGTGGCCAAAGTGCTCGAACTCACTCCTTGGACCGTGTGTTTCGTCTCAGACGCTCCTCGAATGCTTTTCGTATGTTTCACGGGGTAAGTTGACTTTCCACGGGTTGAGATTGAGCTAGAGTGGTGGTTGAACAGGACTGGGAAGGGGCACCCCGGGGACAGGGGCTTCCTTGGCGCGAGCTTCACCCTTGGCCTCGGGGTCAAGGGTGGCTCCTCGGGGTGGTCTCCCCTCACCTTTTTCTTTCTTTTGATGACTAGGAGGGGGTAGACCTACGCATTTCATGACTTGTGTGTTGGCACGAGCTTCGAAACGGAGTTGATGCGAGAGTCGCCTTCAAGGTGTTCGTGATAACTCCGTTTGTCTCGTCGGCTTGTTGTATAAGCTGGGTAGAGGCCCGGATGGGCCACTAGGACTTTGAATTCTCGTTCGGCATAGCTGGAATAGTGAGAGCAAGGCGTTGTGGGTATGAAAACCTGGCCTTAGCATACTCATGCCATGCTAGACGATGAGCTGGTATGTGGCCTCGGGTTGGCCCGATGGCTATAGAGAAAGTGGTCAAACGCCGCATGTCTGGGAGTCGGGGGTGGTCCCCCTCTCTTGTAGTGTCACCACATGGTGCGGCAAGTATTCTGTAGTCGTGGGTTGGCCCCGACTCGTGGTGAAATATCTGGAACTATGAACGCCTGCAAGGTGCTCGGGATAATGCCCGACTACCATCTATGGGCCGTATGGGCTAACTAGTTACCCTCGGGGCCCAATTTTGAGTGGGTGGTCGAGTCCACTAGTGTTAGCTGGCTGAAAGGAGGATTTTTAAGGGGATCCTCAACCCCCTGAATGGTACCACACGTCGTGGCATACTACTGCGAGCTCCTGGGTTGGCCCAGGTAGCTAAATTGTTGGTGGGTGAATGTCGCTTGTCAGGGGGTCGATGGTGGTCCTCGCTTGATGTAGAGTCACCGCATAGCGCGACAAGTGGCCCAAATCCTCTGGTTGGCCCTGGGTTGATGTGAAATTGTTGGAAATAGACGACCTTTAAGGTGTTCGGGGTAATTCCCTCACCCCTTTTTAGGAGCCATATGAGCTGGGTGACGATCTCTGGGGCTTGAGTTCATCCCTCGGTCGGAGATTATCGACATTGAGTGACTGGGGAAAGGCATATTGGGCTGGTCCCAAGCCTTATTGCCGGGCACCGTTTAGTACGACGTGTTGCTGGGGCGCCCCCGGGTTGTCCGGGGTGGCTAAGTTGTAAGCGAGCGAAGCCGCCCACCTGGTGGTCGGGGATGGTCCCCACTTGCTGTCGGAGTCGCCGTGGGTCACGGCAAGCTGGTTTGAATCCCTGATTGAGTCCGGGGTGTTGTAGAGATGCTAAATAATTAGCGCTCATAAGGTGCTTGGGAGTGGTCCCACACCCTTAAATCTGGATTTGTGAACAATTATTAATTTGATTAATAATTTGTGAATAAATATTTTTTTGCATGATAATGTAATTGCACGTGAAATGTAAAAAATATTTTATCTAAATATTTACATAATTATATATATTATTAAATTATTTTTCATTATATATTTACATCAAGTAATTTTTTAAATTATTTATATTATGCATTTTGATTAAATAAATATATTAACTAAGTTGGAGATAGGTTGAGGAGCATTTAAGATTATTTGGGAGGGTAGAGGGGGCAAAATAAAAAAAAAGAAACATTAGTAATAAGGTTGGGATGGGAGGGATATTTAAGTCAATCTATAGAGTTAACCCAATTTTTATCTCTCAATACAACCAAAGCAATTGGAATAAAAGAGGAGTTAACATTTTTTATTTTGGGGGGATAACCGATTATCTATCAAAATAAATGAGACTAAGTGAGAGGACAGACAACTAATCCAGGAGAGATATCCCTTCATTTGTCTATCTCTCTGTCAAAGAGGGGCAAAAAATACAAATAAATCGGTCGGTGAATAGATTAATATACATGAATAGATATACAAAGAGATACAATTATGGATGGATGAATGGACAAACTTATAAAAATGTAAGGATGGATTGGAGAGATGGGGACATTGATAGAGGAATGGCAAAATAGACGAAAGAATCGATGATTGGATAGTCCCATGGTTAGATAGACACTGCCATATGCACCCGTGCATATATGGATGGTTTATCATTATTATATTCATAGAAGAGATGAACATTGATGGACATATAAAATTGAGTTTTTTTACATATATATACATTCATATAAATATATATATTGTCAAATATATCCTTTATTTTGATATATTATTAAAACACCCTCGATATAGGATGAATGATAGCGAATATCCTCTTGTCGTAATCCATGTCTACTTAACTAGGATGGAATGTGAGTTAAGGTAGAAAATGACTAACCTACCCTTAGTTAGTTATCCCCTCTCTCTGTCTTTCTCTCTGTGTGTGTGGATGTACAATAGCATCGGGTGAGGGGGTGGTTGGGCGATGACTTTCAACGGTCACAAGCAGTAGTGCAAATGAAGGTGATATTGCGAGAGGGGGGATGCATCTATGAGAGGGAAAGGGGGCCCGGGAGGGGTGTCGTCTGCATGGGGGAGAGGGGGCTGGGGAGGGGGGCGTTTGCCAAGGGGAGAGGGTGTTGGGGAGGGGGGCAGACCCAGGGACATGGGAGTCTGTGCGGGGGAGAGGGGGTCGAGGGGTGTTCCGATGGTCGGGGGGGGAGGGGGCCGAGGAGGGGGGGTAGGGCAGACTTGGGGAGGGGGGGTTTGCCTAGGGGAGAGGGGGCCAGGCAGAGGGGTAGACCCAGGGAGGGGGGTGTATGTGAGTGGGGAGAGGGGGTCGAGGAGAGTATAACGGTAACTATTCAACTTATATCGAGGATATTTTTAATAATATATCAAAATGAAAGATTTATTTGATATTACGTATATTTATGGGGGTATGTATAAAAAAACTCTATAGATTTCACACTAGACTACCTAGGCACTTGGGAGAAAATGACAACTCGATTGAGTATTTAATAGACATACATCCATTTACACGAGTGCCAATTTAATGCACACGACCTAGACTCATCATCAAAGCTACATGGATTGAAGCATAGTCAATGGGATTAGTTTCCAACATCTATTGACGCTAAATTCAAGTAAGGGACTTTTAGTTTTTGGCAGGATTTGTAATATCGATTCGGTAATTGTGATTTAGGGCGTGCCAAATCGTACATAGTAAAAATTGATACGCCCGATCTGTGGTATATATACGGTATGAGATACTAGGTTACGTTTCAATGACGGTGGGGTTGAGTAGGCTATTTTTTTGACGGCACGACTGCGGCACCTAGTGATATCTGCCGTACTATATCACATCGGTAGAAAGTCAGAACGTGCGGCACGACCGATATGTCAAACATTAGGTTTTAGTCCCCAGTATCTTTTATGTGGATAGATTAACTCCTCAAATCTAAATATTTTTTTCGTAACTCTTTAAAATCTCAAGTAATTTAATAGAGTGCCCTTATCATTATAAAAAAAACCCTCTGTAATTATGAAAAAACTCTTAAAACATATAAATGTATAATTGTGAGGGTTTATAAACAAATTCCTAGATTGGAGGGGTTAATCTATAAATATGAAAGAATATAGGGTTTAAAACTAAAAATCCCTTCAAATAAATGTCTATTCTCGAGTATATATTTATGGTGTCCATGATGCAGACGGAGAATGACACTTATTTCCATGGGTGAAAATCAGGGCATCATGATCACTTTTGACTAAATACCTCAATGTGCACCTTCTTATCGCACATTATTCTTTTGGGTGCGCTAATCTCACTCCTCTAGCAATTACCAATCTTCTCTCTCACCCCCTTATTTCATCGATCCCTTCTTTCATGGGTCGAAGACTCCAAGGGTCTGTTTGTTTGCAGGTTTGTCGGGTGAATATCTCAACCGACGAGAGAGAACATACTGCTAGGCCCCGCCTCTCTCTCACACCCATTCAGGTTAACCGGGGTCGGTTAGCTTACTCGATCCTCCAGGGTCAAGTAAACTAACCCAATCGATTAGCAAGCATGGCCCAAGGGTTCAATGGTTTCTTCAAATTTTCGCTCCTTATGCGAGAAAGGGCATGTTGACCATTTTTTCCCCTTCTCCTATATATGATGATTTTACGGGCTATCAATATTACACAATATATGGGTTTGAAAGTCTCAAGATTTTTTGATCAATTAATGATTTCCTCCTCTCATGCACAATCGATTAGAGCTCCAAGATCTTTGATCGTAGGGGATGCAAAGAGGCAAAAATCAGTGGTCGTGGAAATTGCCTTACAGAGACTTCTTTCAATTCCCATACATTTATCCTCTGTTGAGAGACTGTAAAAAAAAAAAATCTAATCATGAATCAGGTACGAAGGTCGACGATATTTGAGACGCTTTTTCTTCTTAGAGCCTCTTCTCTTTAATATCGAGTTAGGGTAACTTAACCTATGAAAGAGAGCACGTGAGTTTTGTGCTCCTTCTAAAACGCAAAATTATTAACCCAAGTTGGATGTCGAGTCAAATAAGCGGAATAAGTTACTCTGCCCCGATATCAAAGAGGCCCTAATAGATATTCTTGTGTTTTGTTTTTTTATGATTCAATCTATGTTAGGCACCAAAGGCAATCTACCGACCAATGCATCTAAGCTAAAGGTAGGGATTTTTTTTTTATAAATGTGGGCAATGTTTATTGGGTATTTTTTTTACTTATTCTCATATATTGTTAAATCGGTATAAGCAATTGGTAAATATTTTTCTTTATAATTATTTCATCTCCTCATCTAGATGAGAATGCTACTCGGACTATGTGGATAAGATTTAGGTCATCCGAAGTTATAAAGCAATGCACTTATACGATGGGTTAGTTGACGGAGAAAAAGAAAATTAGAAATATTATTCAAATATTATACTTTTTGTGACTTCATTTGCCACCTCAACTCAATCATCTGATTCTAAGATCAAATGTTTGACATAAAGTTAACCCAGTTTTTTTTGGGGGAAGTAAAGCAGTAATCTTTGAGCCAAATTAGTGTTCATAAGGAAAAATGTGATAATGTCACTTCTGTTGTCATTTAATTTTATTATGATTAGATAATCAAAATAATATTGATTTAGAATATAAGTTTAATCTGGGTTATTATGTATGTTGAACTTTAGTCCCGTACTCTTCGTGCACCTTCCCTCTTTATCAATATAAAAGTCCTTTAATACAAAGTGTAAGGTACAGGATAGAGTTTGAACTCTCAACATGGCATCATAGTTTACCTGATCCATTCGACCTTCGTCTGTTCCATTGCGCCGTCTGTAACCCAGTCGTTGAGATTTAATTTAACCTCAGATAATTTGATTTAACGTCATATGATTTGTGAGTGTATTCTCCGGGTTAGACTTTCGTCCTTCACGGGCCGAGATTGTTGCTATTTGTTGCTCATTTTTTCCTCTTTCTTTTTCAAAATTTATTGTTTTATTTAATTAAAAAAATTATTTTTTAAGAATAAATGATCATCTAAAAGTCTATTTAATTTAATAATATTATAAATTTTATATTATAAATTATATTAACTATTATTTAATTTATGGAGTTTAGATCGGACCTTAGTTTTAATCGGACTGAATCAGGCTTAATAACTCGGATCTAGGTGGAACCTTAAGACTAACGAGTTGACCCGTTTTATAACCTTACTCTGGAGGGAAAGAGAGAGAGAGAGAGAGAGAGATCCCTTGCGAGCTGTGACGGCATCAATAGGTCTCTGATCTGTGCGCCGCGTTTGAGAACAAATGTTACCTTTTCATTTTTCACAAAATTCACATGCCGTACAAATGGTAAGTATGTGGTGAATTCGTAATGATTTAAAATCTCGTAAATCCTCTTTCCATTCGCTTTTGAAGATTATCGAATGAGGTCGGTTCTAACCTTCCCTCCTCTTACTTTTTGTTGGGGGCTCAAAAGCCCATACTCAATGTCACATTTGATAATGTGTAAAGGTTGTCGAGAGATTACACTCTTTGAAAGTAACGCCAATGCGTGTTATCAAACGGTGCCTTTAAGACTTTAAAATTAACCAGTTGGACCCATTTCACAGCCCTATGGGGGGGGGGGAAGAGAGAGAGAGAGAGAGGCCCCTTGTGAGCTGCGAGGGCATCAACGGATCTCTGTTCAGTGGCCTCCAACTTGTCCAATCCCTTTCCCCGTTTACCACCGCCCGCCAGAGAGGGCACACGTCACCATCAATGGCGTCCAATATGGGGTTGGGAGAGCGAGAGCGAGAGCGGGGGGGGGGGGGTGGGGAGGCGGTCACGGGCACACCATCACCCACACACCCTCTTCTCTTTTCCCGTAACCACCGCTCGTTTTCCCCCCTTCACTTTTTTTCTTCTTCTCATAAGCCCTCTCCCTCCCCCGTGTCCCTGCGTCCTAAAGTGGACAGAGTGGACGTGTCCCAAAGAGCAGCCACTGGACGCACCCCACCACTGCGGCAACTCAAATCGCATCGCCAGGTTTAAACTGGATCCACACGTCCGTCTGTCGGCCCGTACATGCATTCATACGTATGGACATACATACATACAAAGATACATATGCGTACGCACGTGACTACCACTCACCCACATAACTCTCCCTCACTCTCTCCTCTCCTCTTCTCTCCCACCTTGCATAGTTGCTTGCGAACCCACTAAAACTGCCCCCTGGATGCGTCATGGGTGGGAGGGGGGGGGGCTGGTGCACCTCAGCAGCAGCATTTTAACAAGCGGCAGATGTTGCATGTACGCGTTCCACTTGAATGGAAAATGGGGCTACATGATTGAGATGAATAATTAGTTTATTTAATATCATTTTTCATTAAATTTCATCGAAATGGATCTTCTGTATCTTGTATTGATTTGAAATTATTCAGTGATCAATTGCAATCTGACATCGCAACAGAAGAATTCTCATTTTCAATTTCTTTTTATTAATGCGGATGGTTTGGTTATTGAAGAGACAATGGAGTTATATCATGTACGAAGATGAGATGTGACATAATACGTTTTATTGTCCATTATATCACATCTTTATTATATTACATCGAGTAAAATTTTACATCTTGATAATATGTTTTATTTTTAATTTTTTTATAAATAATTTTTTATTAAATTAATTTAATATATCGATCACATCATCAAGTGACATGACATGAATATTTGACAAAATTTTTTTATTGTGAATAATAAAATAAAATTTTATTTTTACATAATCTTCATGTATCACGTCGTCTAATAACTTGATGGATATATACATTAGTTTAGAATTAAAATTATTTTAAAAAAAATTAAAAATAAAAAATGTTGCACCCTTGTAACAGGGGGATGCATTGCACAAAACTTTACTCTATTATATTACATCACTTAATTGTGAAATGCCGTACTCCGCATGTTACACAAGTAATAATATATATTTACGGTATTTTACTAAGATAAGCAATCTTTAAAACTAGAATATAATGCGCGAACCTGTAACATGATAGCCAGCCAAGAAGACAGCATGTGACGGATGCTACAGTACATTGTACCCTTTGACCGTCAAATTCTACCTCACTCCCCATAATTTTTTTTCTTTTTTAGGTCTCAGATTCTGATTATTCGTCATGGAAGTTTCAGATCATCAAAGACGCACAAATATATCTCCGAGCTGCCGCGAAGAAAGGGTGAGACACACCTCTCTCTCTCTCTCTTCCCTCTCCCGCCGAGGCCATGCCCCTTGGTCCGTCCAGCTGCCTACTGCCCACCTCTCCGATGCCTCGAAGGTTATCTCTCTCTCTCTCTCTCCCCCCACTCTTCCGGAGACACTTATTACTATTAAAAAAAGGAAAAAACGGGGGCAGACAATTAAAAAATTATTTTAATTAATTTATCTTTCTAGCGGCAGCTCCCGAAACGGAGAACAGGAAGCCCCGGGCCACGCCGCAAATGCTGCAACCGGCGGATAAAAGCAGGACACCTCCAGACACATCTATTATTTTGTTATTTTTTATTATTATTACTAGTTGCGTTGCGCTTGCGCCTGCACCTGCGGCAGTGAAGAGAGAGAGCGTGAGAGAGAGAGAGAGAGAGAGAGAGAGAGAGCACGGCCGAGGGTTTCGGAGGACGGCAGCTTCGACGCGCGTAGATCCAGTGGAGCAGCAGGGGCGGGGGCCTGGTGGAGGTTAGGTGACTACTGTCTCGCGCTCGGCGGGCGGCGCGTGGATGCTCCTGACTGGCGCCGCTCGAATCGCGAATCTCCGCTGCTGCCGTCGTCGTCGGTGCTGCTGCTGTCCCAAGTGCAGGTGTGGGCTCGGCCCTCTCGTCTTGCTGCTTTCCGCTTCCTCTGGGGAACACGCCCGAGTCGTTGCCCTGTTTCTGTTTCTTCTCGAGTTGACCGTAGCCTGTCAATTGTGGGGACTCGTGGTTTCCGACTCTTTCTTTTGGTTTTTTTTTGGATCGAGGGCTTCTGTTGTGAAATTCTTTGATTCGTGTTCTCTGTGAGATTGAGTTCTCCTTCCTGCGAGGTGTTGGTAATTGGGTGTTTCGATCGGTTTCTTCTTCCTGATTCTTCCGAAGTCGATCGGTGGGAGTAGCGGGGACGGGTTCCTAGCTGATCCGTTGCTGCGCTTAGCAAGAGTAGAAGGTTGCTTTGACTAGAAGTACAACTCGGAAGCCTCTCTCTCTCTCTCTCTCTCTAACTTGGAAGAGATGGATGAGACGTACTTGTGAAAAAGGGCAAGTGGCTTTCTACCTTTGCCTTGGGTCTAGAGTGTGGGGAGGCTATTCCGAACTCATCTGCGAATCTGTTGTTCTATGCGATACAGTTTGTCATGATTCTTACTTTGCCTTTTCTTTTCCAGCTTGAAAGAAACAGATGTAGGTGGCGACTCATTGGGCGGTACCAGGGGATCTGCCACAGCCAAAATACAGTTGTCAGTGTTGCGTCTGTTGACCGCACGATCGGCAGCTGTTTTCAGATAAAATGGATATCTGGCTTTCTGCATCCTCTGAGCATTTGATTGATACGGGCATTGGTCGACTGGTCTGGGCCATGTATCACGTACCAGCTTGTTAGCTATTGTGTGTAATAGTCTGATAAAGAGGCTCTGAATTAGAAGCTGCCGCCTTCGGTTTTTACAGGCAGCCTCCTTTGGTTTTTACGGGCATTATATGAGTCCGTCAATCTTTGCTACAGTTTGTGATGGCTCTTTCTGGTAAATAGGATATACGGGCTTGGAAGTTTATTTACATTCTTGGTCTCTGAGGCATCTTTGGATAGAAGTACAGCTTCCCATAGGTGTGCACAGGTTCCACTTCCACTGGGAGACAGCCGATTGGTATATGCTAGATTGGCCCTAGGAGTTGGATATGTTGACTGGCAGCACTAGTGCCCTCCAGATGTCAGGCATGGTTCCTCAGTTTTTGCCGTCACTTGGGCCTGCACTTATGATTTCCATGGGGTATGTTGATCTTGGAAAATGGGTGGCAGCAGTAGAGGGGGGTGCATGTTTTGGTTTCAATCTTGTGCTATTAGTAATATTTCTCAACTTCTGTGCTATCTTCTGCCAATACCTAGCAACAAGCATTGGCGTTGCCACTGGCAAGAATCTTGCTCAGGTAGTGATGCAGTTTTCTTATTGCTTCAGTAGTTCCTTTCTTTTAAATGTGTTCCTCGTGATTTGTTATACTTTTATCATTCACAAGTTTTCTGAACGAAATGCAGTTCCCTAAAGAAAATTTTGATGTGCTATTTAACTGTGTGTTCACATTTTAAGTACTCATGCATTGGGATTTACTGAAATTAGATATTTTGTGTCAAATTGCCTCTATGTTTGGATTTTTCATGGAAGTGTCAATTCCCCTCTGATCATTGAATGCATAAGATTTTATTCTCATAATTATCAATGCTCGACAAGAGCATTAATCAATTCATTTTGTTAGCCATTCTTATGTTTGAGAACCATTTTTCAATTTTGGATCTCAACATTTTGTTAGCCAGTCATGTTTTACTTGTTTGAAATTTTCATAATAGTCATGCTTGGGAATTATTCTTTGTTTGAAAATCTCAACTCAACATTATTTAGCTAGGTCCCCCCCAACCCCACCCACCCCTCTCCCCCCTCACTGTTGAAAAAATTCGTTTTTGTCTTGCTAACGATGTTGGTGTTCTTATTTTCTTTGTGATCCAAAAGATTTACAGCAAGGAGTACAGTCGTTCAGTGTGCATAATGTTGGGCCTTCAAGCAGAAATATCTGCAATTGCATTGGACGTTAGCAGTGTATGTACTATCAATCATCTATTTTTTGCTGTCAAATATATGCTTTATCTTTTTGGCTAGTGAGTTTTATAAGGAGGGTAAACTGTTATTTCAAGATGTTGAAAACAATTAAATGATCTGATCCTTATTTCAGATTTTGGGCATTGCCCATGGGCTCAGTGTCGTATCTGGGCTGGATATTTTAACATGCATCCTTTCAGCTGCGGTCGGTTCTGTTGTACTTCCATTTTTCATCGCACATTTGGTAAGGTTAACTCTGTCATTCAAAGTTTGATGCTTTGTCCTCTGCAACGAAGGGATACGTTTTACAGATGTGTCTGTATTTCAGGACAATTTCAAGGCAGAAGTATTGTATATTGGTATCTCAGGCTTTGCATTACTTTTTTATGTGCTTGGGGTTCTCATTAGCCAACCAGAAATTCCACTTGCAATGAATGGAATTTTTCCAAGATTGAGTGGGGAAACTGCATATTCGCTAATGGCTCTTCTTGGTGCCAACATTATGGTTCATAATTTTTACACCCATTCTTCCATCGTTCAGGTGAGCTTATTATGTTTAAGGCTTAACCTATATATCTGGAGTCTGTCAATGCCAAACCATTGTAGAAAGTAGCTTTCTTTTTTTTTTTACCCCTCTGTAAACATCACAGTCTGAGTAATGTTCTTTCTAAATATATTGAAAAACCAGAACCATAGCTATTTCTGTTCAAAACCTTTGAATCAAGACCTATAAGATGATCCCTTTAGAAGATGGGGCAACAAGAAGTTTTTAGAGCCATTTTTGTCTTGTTTCACTAGGGAGTTTGCCAAGAAGCACTTATATATCGTGGCTTTAATTTAATTCTTTTCAAAGTGTGACATAGTATGTACTTCAGTGTGGATGTTGGAAATCTATCACATGATAGATTTTTCTTGAAAGTGCTGTCACATGTTGCTAATATACATATAAGATATGTTGTTAAATGTATTGACTTCTTTTTGAACAGATCTTTTATGCTTGCCTGAATAAGCCATGTAGAACTATCACTGGAGAGATGTCTGAGTTTCCTGACACTATATGATTACATCAATGTTCAGCACTATCCTTATCTATTTACTTTGGTTATAGCTGAAGCGACGAGGCATTTGCATAATCCTGTCCCTTGGCATATGTTATCTGCAGGTTGTTTTAACTGATGAAAATTAAGTGTTTAAATGATAAGTTAAGAGTAACGGATGAGGGCTTTCAATTTTAAGGTTTTAGGATTAGTAGAACTAGGCCAGAATATGTGAAATGTAATTTCAGTAATATAATACAAGGGTAGACTGAGAGGATTTGGTTGTGTTCAATGCCCAAGTTATTCCTAAAATAACGTCCGATGTTTAGGTTCTATTATTTCAGAGAATGGAGAGATCCATGAGGATGTCATGTGTAGACCCAAGGCAATTTGCTTGAAGTGAAGAACTGCATCTGGAGTCCTTTGTGATTGATAGGCCTCCTTAAAGCTCAAGTTTTATAGAGCTAGTATGAGAATTGCTATATCGTATGAGACTTTATAGGGTTACTATGAGAATTGCTATATCGTATGAGACTTTATAGGGTACTATGGATGTATAGCAAGATGAGAGAGGTTAAGATTCAAAATGAATATATATGTGGAATATTAGGTGTAGTCCTTATCGACATTAGGTTTAGGAAGTATAGACCTGGATGGTTTGGTCATGTGCACTGGCATCTAAACTCGGCATCAGTTAGGAGATGTAATCAAATTCATGTGGAGGAGGCTATGTTATCAAAGGTGAACGCTTTGCTTCCCTAAGCAATGGAGTACGTCAAAATGAGACACAACCCCTTGCCTCGTCTCATGTTTGCCTCACTCGCCTAGGTGCCTGCCTGTATTATGTCTATGTCAAATGCTTGTATTTTTTTAATTATGTAGCATTGTCTTTTCTTATTCTTACCTAAGTTTAGGGGGACATGGTGGTCATTGGCCCGGAGTCATGTCAACACGAGTCGACAAGGACACCCGTGTCGACTCGTGTCGACACGCGTGGTTCCTGCCGCAACCGGTTCTTTTTCTGCGATTCCCTTCCGTTCGCGGAAGACAATTGACATGGACACGTATGTCTACTCGTGTCGACATGCGTGGTCCCTGCTGCAACCGTTTCTTTTTTGCGATTCCTTCTCATTCACGGTGTCTTCCGCGATTCCTTACGTACACCTTTCTTGAGAGGTGGTTAGTTTCCTTGGATGGATGTTATGCATAAGTCCTTTTTACTATTTTTTATCAGAAATCTTTGTTTGTATTATATTTATACTTAAGTTTCTCAAAGATTCTTCAAATTTTGATATCAAATATTTTAATGTTTAACAAGCTTTAATTTTTAAACACATCGTAACTTAAATTAGTAATTATTGTTTAAATTGAAATGGATATGCATAATTAGAAATACATAAAATTATATTATTTCTGTGTTCTCGTGTCTTTTTTTTAATTTGTTGTGTCCGACACCCGTGTCCATGTCTCACAAATCATAGATTACTCATTCCAAAGTGTTAATGCTTTTTTAAAAATAAAAATAGTGTCTAATGTCTTGTTTCCCTTACATGCTGCCACATTTTTCTTATTCTTGATGATTCCTAAGACCATCCACTCCTTACGGGAGTGCTTTACACAAATTGGCCTTCATATATTGGACATGATCAATGTTTCTCCATTGTATGAGGATATCCCTTGGTGTATGTTATTTGTAGATGATATTGTCTTAATTGATGAGAGTATTGATGCTTTAAATGCTAAGTAGAGCGTTGGAGACTTGCCTTGGAGTCTAAAGGTTTTAAAATTAGTAGGAGTAAGTTAGAGTTTATGCATTGTAATTTTAGTAATGGGAGTGGTACAGGAAGACATGGTTCTAATTGATGGGCATAACATTCCGAAGAGTAGTAGCTTTCGATACTTAGGATCTATCATACAAGAGAATGGGGAGATTTATGACGACGTTACACATAGGATTAAGGCAGACTGGTTAAGATGGAGAAGCGCATCAGGAGTCCTCTGTGATTGTCGTATGCTGTGAAACTCAAAGGGAGGTTTTATAGAACGGCTGTGAGACCTGCTTTGTTATATGGTATCGAGTGTTGGGCAGTACGAAAGGAACACATTCACAAAATGTGTGTAGCAGAGATGATGATGTTGAGATGGATGTGTGGCAAGACTAAGAAAGACAAGATTAGGAATGAACGTATTCGTAAGGACTTAGGGATAGCCCCAATTGATAGTAAAATGAGAGAAAATAGATTCCGGTGGTTTGGTCATGTGCTTCGTCGCCCTAACTCAGTGCCGGTTAAAAGATGTGACCGAATCTTAGTGGATGTTAGTAAAAGAGCTCCGGGAAGGCCTAAAATGAGATGGTGCGATGTTATTAGGAAGGACATTAGTCTCTTGGGTTTAAATATGAATATAGTACTTGATAGAAATCTTTGGCGGAACAGGATTCATGTAGCCGATCCCAAATAATTGGGATAAGGCTTCGATGATGATGATGATGATGATGATGATTTATGTTTCTCCAACTTCAACTTATCATTATCTTGGATGTTTTGTTCAACTATACACGTGTGTATGTCATATTGAATAATATCTGATTTTTTGTTTGATGTTATATGTTTCAATAAATGTTGCTTCAAATGCCTAGGCCATCACCGAAGTGTTTGAGTTTAAGGTATAAGCACCCCTTGGTCACCTCACACCTTTGACTACATAGGAAGGAAGGTGAAAGAACTCAGGATGGCCTTGAATGAGGTGGTGAGACATAGTAAGAAAATTCTTGACCTTCCTATGCTTAACTTTAAGTATGGCATTGCTTGAATTAAAATGGGAGGACACGATTCATGTAGCTGAGCTCCAATAATTGCATTAGGTGCTCTGCTCATGAGGATTATGATGATAGGTCTGTACCTCATGGTGATCAGAGTGCCTACTATGGGTGTTGTCAAGGCCTTACCTACTTGTTATAATGCTCACTGATGTCCAGGAGAAATGGGAAAATGGGAAGAGTTGCAGAGAATTTGGATTGCAGGGTTGATAGAGTAGGCATGAGGATATGTTGGTGATGGCTTTTGGGCCTTGGGGAAGAAATTCCACTAAATTACTGCTCTCCAAAAGTTGAGATTTAGCCATTTAGGAGTTTCTCCCACCAGGCTGCAGCTGGCAGCAAAATGGGACCTGTCATAGCCATGCATTATCATCTCATGATGATCGAAGTGTTGGGACAAGGGGGATGGGGTATGTTGCATGGAATGAAGAATTGGCCAATCCCTATATGGTGGGCCGGTTTGGCTCGGGATCTTTAGGGGCCGATTCGATTCTGGCCCCTAAGACGGATCCCAAATTGAAGTTTTTTTTTTTTTAAGTGGATGGTACCACAGTTGTATTAAATGAAAAAAGAGTATACAAGTGTAGACTTTCAGCTCCCAAAAAATCCTCGTACAAAAGACTCTGCCCAAGAGGGCATACCGCTACCTAATCCTCAACAAAGAAAAAAGTGAGGAGTTATGTGACTCCACTCTACAAAGATGTTTAGCCCACTCACACACCCTCTCACAAATGAAAGACAATCCTCTTCTCCACTCTAGCTTCCTCCTTGAAAATACGACAGTTCCTTTCGCTCCATAGGGCCCACAAGGTCGTGTCAAGGATGAGCCACCAGATGAGTTTGCCCCCTTTGAGGACCCATCTCTTGTGCCATTTGAAGAGTAGCTGTTGCACACATTCAAAACGGCCCAAGGAGTTGTCGATCTTGCTACCGATCTGATTCCACACCTTCTGAGAAAAGGAACAAGTCATAAAGATGATCGAGGTTCTCCTCCACCTCTCCACACAAATAACATAGAGTGGTAATATCCTAACAAAATGGTGCAATCCTATCACAAAGGGGCAACTGGCCATGAGAAATCCTCCATATCAACAACTTCACCTTCAAAGTTTTGGGGCTCCAAACTTGAGGGACAAAGCGGTGGCGCACACCCCCATCTGAGATCAGAGAGAACGCCGATCTTACTGAGAATTCTTCCCCTTCCCATCTCCACACCCACCTATCGGCATCACTGTCCACTGGCTAGAAATGAGTGATCATAGATAACAAGCTCCCTAGTTGATCCATCTCCTTAAGCAAAAGGTTCCTCCTGAAGGAAGGTGACCAGGTACCACCGGAGAGTTGACTATCAAAAGAAAGTGCCACTAAAGCCAAGGGTGTAGCAGCAATAGCAAAGAGCCTAGGATAGGCCTCCTCAAGCGTGAAGCCCCGTATCACCTATCCTTCCAGAACCTAGTCGTCAGCTCATTTCCTAGCCTGACACATCGGTGAGACATTGTGCAAGTAGGGCGGTGTCAATCCCACTCTATTGACCTGCTATAATATCTTTGCTTGATAATCTGTTGTCAAAGCCCGCTATCTCCCACTCCAGGTCTCAACAACCACCTACATAGAAGTGCCAAGTTAAAATCCCTGATGTTCTTGATGCTCACTCCTCCTGCATCATTGCTTCTGCAAATTTTGTCCCAAGAAATGTCATGCCAGCCCCTGCCACTATCTTTATTGCCATGCTAGAAGAATCTCGCTTGGATAGAGTCCAACTTCTTAGCCATAGTTTTGAGAATCCTAAAAATAGAGAGGTAATAGATAGAAAGGTTGTCTAACACTGATTTACATAAGATCACTCTCCTCTCGTAGGAGAGGAGCCTTGTCTTCCAACCTGCAAGTCTGGGTTGCAAGTCGGGGCTTATATCTCTGAACTATCACTTGCCAATCCTTACAATGGAGAGTCCCAGGGGGCAATGGGAGACCAAGATAGGAGAGAGGAAAGGCATCTATCTGACACCCCCAAAATAAGTGCAGCTCTTCTGAGGGACCTCTCCTCCATGTTGACTCCTGTTATAATACTTTTGCTATAGTTCACCTTTAGCCCACTGACCTCTTGAAGTATCTCAAGCATCAGCCTGATGTCAAAGAATTGCCTCTCCTCATCAACTAGGAATAGGATGATGTTATTCGCATACTGAAGGTGACTGATACTCAAGCTATGATGTCTGGTTTGGAAGCCTCTAACAATACCTACACTCTTGGTCCTCAACCAAAACCTACTCAAAATCTATGTAACTAGAACAAATAAGAAAGGTGACAAAGGGTCTCCCTGGCAGAGCCCTTTGTCACTAAGAAAAGAATGAGTGTGTTGCCCATTTACTAGAACTGAAAAGGAGGCTAAAGAGATACATGCCCGGATCCACCCAATCCATCTCTGACCAAAGTCCATCTTGGCTAAAATCTGCAGGAGGCACTCCCAACTAACACTGTTATATGTTTTCTCAAAGTCCAACTTTAAAATCGCCTCCCCACTTCCTAAGTGTCTTCATAGTATGCAGGCACTCAAGAGCCATAAGAAAATTCTCTTGAATATGTCTTCCCCTGATAAATATCCCTTGGCCCCGCTTTGTTTTGGGATTAAAGATATCCCGATTAAATTTCAGTAGATTTACTTTATTCACTTTTATGCTTTTTTGCTTTGACATAGCATTGGATTAAATTATCCCACCTGTGGAGGTGGGATAGGTTAATTCGACTTAAGTCAGATAAAGTTACTTTTAAGCAGGTTATCTAAATCTTCTCCCGTCAAAGCAAAATGACTTAAGTTTGGGCTAAAATGGGGATACTCTTGGGATAAGTCCCAAACAAAGCGGAGCTTGATGACCACTTATCACTCTGCCAATCACCCTATCCAATCTCCTTTCTAGCAACTTAGTGAGGTTTTGTAGGTACTATTCAGCAGACTGATGGGTCTAAAATTTTCAAAATCCTATGTCCCTTGTTTCTTAGGGATACTGACTAAGAGTTTTATTAATACTTCTCAAGTGGGCCCTACTCTCGTGGAACTCTCTTAGTGCCAAAATGAGATCCTCCTTGACAATGTCCCAACACTTTTGAAAGAAGATCATAGGGAAGCCGTTTGGGCCTGGAACTTTGTCACCTGCAAGGGAAAATACTGTCTACCTGATCTCTTCCTCTAAGAAAGTGCTAGAGAGGGCCTTACACTCATCTCGAAGGAGCTGAGGAAGTAAATCATCTGCGATGTCAGGATGGTCTAGCTACTCTTCTGTGAAAAGCTTGGAGTAAAACTCCATAGCACATCTCCTCATGCCTTCCTTCCTCCGAAAAATCTACTCACCATTCTTGATGGAAGCAATGCGATTGATTCTCTTTCTTCCTGAAAGCAATCCTTTAAAAATACTGTGTGTTCTTATCTTCTTTTTTGATCCACTTCTCCCTCGATCTTTACTTCCAATAAATCTTCTCCCTCGAGGCTCTCTTCAAATTCGGCCTTCAGAGTATCCCTACATAATCTGTCAGAATCATTCACTAAGCCCGCCTGCCTCCAAGCAATCAAAACCTACCAATTGTTGGAGTATCCTTGCCTTAGCTATTTTGCTAGGTCGGGCTTTGTCAGCACCTCACCTTTTAAGAACCTATGTCACATGTTTCAACTTTCCAATTAGAGTAGCCATGGAAGAACCTCCATGTCTTTACACACTCTAAGCTTTCCTGATGGTGTCCATGATGTCATCCTCCTTGAACCAAAATTTCTCAAATCTGAAAGCCTGTCTTCTTGCTTGGCCACGGTTGGTTTTTAACAGGATGGGTTTGTGATCCGAAGCCTATCTAGCTAAACAGGAAGCCTGTACATTCGGGAAGTAGTCCTCTCAATCCACCGATACCAAAAACCTGTCAAGTCCGGAACCAGTCAATGAAGATCTCAAATTGGACTAGGCGAACTGAATATTCACCAGTCCAATATCAATACGAGCTGCATCTTCTATGAAATCACAAAAATCCTCTATCTCCTCCACATGGGGGTGGCCCCCGTCCTCTCCGAAACAACCGTCACTGCATTCAAGTCACCCCCCACGCACCTTGGCAGGTCCGAGCTCCGATGATAATTGAGCAATTCCTCCCAAAGAGCTCTCTTCCCCTTCCCCTCTCTGGATTGGGGACCATAAACTTCCGAGACAAAGAAAGTGTAAGGAGATAGCTCCCCTGCCAACATGTCTGTCCACTTCCATTTCCTTCACCTCATATGCTCCACAAGATCATGATGCCACCAGACCTCCCCTCTGTCGGGGAGGCCACCCCCTTCAAAGGCTTGCCACTCTCCAAATCCCTCATGATCCCCTCCTCGTCACCTTCACACTTAGTCTCTTGGAGACACAATATGTCGATCTTGCAACTCCTAACTCTTTCACCGCCATTCTCTTCTCACGCCCCATAACCCCCTAACATTCCAAGATAAGATCCTCATAAGGATGTGACGAGTCCTCCTCTCCCACTTGCTCCTCCCCCCCCTCCCCCTCTACATTCTCTCTCATTGCCCCCTTTAGTGATTTTTCCAACTTCTCTCTCGGCAAAGCGATATGCCACCTTTTCTGGACCCTATTGAACAGCCCCCTGATTTCCTTATCTACCCCCTCGAAGGAGACCCCCCATCTTGTCCGCCAACTCCCTCATGTAGGACTCCGCCATCTTCTCCACCATCTCCATCAGCTCCCTCACCTCCTCCTTGCCCCGACCACCCTTCTCTACCTGCTCTTCTTCAATCTCGCCCTTCTCTGCCTCAGGAATTCCTGGGACCACTTCCTCTTCTACCGCTGCCGTGAGGCATTTGAACGCTGGCCCTCTAATGGCCATCTCTGGTGAAGCCCTATCAGAGTTGTCCCCATCCGTACCACCTGCTTCCAACAAGAGAGGCTTGGACAGCAAACCGGCTAGGAGCTCGGACCATTGCACCACTGTCGAAGGTGCGAAGGCCCTTAGAGCACCCGAGGAGGACTATGACGGGACTTTTGTATGGAACAGCTGTTGCTCCTGGTTTAGGGTTCTGCCGATGGGGGAGCGCTGGCCCTAAACCTTCGCCAAGGACTTCACCGGGGAGTGGAGTCAGGCCAAAATCGGCCAGGATCTCCGATTCTTTTAGGGCCGCTTTGTTTCCGGAGTTTTCGGGGATTACCGCAACCGATGAGAGAGGAGGGCGCGGTGGGTCCCGCCTCCCCCTCACACACAAGCCACTAACCGGGGGCGGTTAGCGTGCTCGGTTAGCAAAGGGGGCCTTATGAATTAGCTGCTCTTGGCTCATTAAGGGTTCCTTAAAAGAAATAAAAAGGTCTCCACACATCATTTTATATTTATACAAATACCTTTTCAATTTATGCCTTTTAATTTATTTAAAAACCTTGTAATTATGTAAATACTTTTTTTACTTTTTTTGGTGGATTGGCTCAATTCCCTTGGATCAGCTGATCTGATCCTATCCGGATTGGGATTGGGCATACTCTATCAGATCTTGTATTCCTTGGTATATTGAGCTGATGGGGTGCCATGGTGGTGATCTTAAGGTCATTAGGGCACGGGGGAGGGCTTCAAGTGTCCTTCCTAGCGAACTTTTCTTTCGCCAAATTTTGGCCATCACATCTAAGTGGATTGATGTTTCTGATTAGGAAGCAGCATAAGCCACTGAGAATGGTGGCAGTGGATCCCGTAAAGAGACAGATGGGAGGAGAGAGATCTGGTCAGACTTCTAAACGTGAAAATAGTTTGACATATTGTTTAATGAATCCCTTGCCACTGAAGTTGAGCTGGTGGCATTTTTAATGGCTTAGTAATTATAAATCTGAAGTTCAAAGTTCAAACCAACTGATGAATTTTAAGATGCCATTCTAGTTCTCCATTCTTTATAACCAATTTGGATGCAGCTCTGTCATTTTTATTTTCTGCTTCTATTCAAATGCTATTCTTTCTTTCCCACAGATTTCAGAATGGTTCTTGAGAGGAAGTTGTGAACCTTACACATATACGTTAGTTGTGCTTATTTGGTTTCTGGCATTTGCATTTCCAAATCTTTCAAATCTCAGCTTGCAGCAAAATATTTTTCCTTACTTTTTGTTTTTAATTTAGTACAGCAATTTTCAAGTTTTCTAACTAATTAACATGAACCACTATTTTTAGTATTTGTAGTAGTTGATTTATTTTTCACCTTTGTGCTGCAGCAAAAGAGACCCCCGAATGTTGCTGTGGGAGCTTTATCTCATGACCATTTTTTTGCTATCCTCTTTGTTTTTTCTGGCATTTTTCTGGTGAACTATGTGCTGATGAACTCTGCAGCATTTGTACTTGACAATGCTGGCCTTGTTGTATTGACATTTCAAGATGTCTTTTTACTGTTGGATCAGGTTTGATTTCCGCCCCTTATCAATTAATACATCATTAAATCCTTAGTATACAGCATATTACTGCTTTCGAATTTTTGGTCCTTTTTAGGACCATAAAGCAATATACTGTGTTTAGTCCTTCAAAAAAAATTTCTTGGTACCTTTTTTCATAGCAGCTAGTTTTGTATGTTTATACTTGAAGTCTCTTTTTTGAAGGATAAATACATGCTTCTTTCTTGGTCTACTTCTATGAATGTGAAGATAAAGGTGCACATTCAGGCTGGGTATTCATGTTGTCACATCCAAGTTTCTTTGCTAGATGTTTGTTTCACAACGAGATATGCCCACTACAATCGCATGTTTGTTTCTTGCCATATATTTATTCCAAAAATTGGAAACCAAGCATCTTCAAGTAGGTGGGATCAGTCTAGTTATTTAATCTGTCATCTCCCACAATTTTCGACATTTTCTAATGGCAATCGTTATTATAGCCATGATCGGAACATGTAGAATGTGAAATCAGACTGATCAATAGATTTATTGATGACTGCAGTAATTGTAGAAAAGTTAAATGTACTCCAGATTAACCCTGCTATTCTGGTAAATCCTTTGACACAAGTGAAGTGGATACTGCATCAGTGTTGTGTTATTGATGCTGGTGGTAAATCATTTTGCTTCTGCAAAACCAAGGTTTTCCTGCAGGAAATTTTGAAAAATTGAAGTGTGGCTTAAACAAGATCCATAAGCAAAGTTTTGAAGCATTCTGTGTCCAAAGATTAAATCATACTGGTCACTGTAAGTAACTTAAAAGAAGAATAGGCCACACCTTTAGAAACATGATTTGATTTCTGTTGTAGTATGTCACCAGAGTTTCTGTCGTATTGTCATTTTGCTATTTAATTTCTGCTGTACATTGGCGTGGGAAGTATTCTTGGAGTGGTCACTATTTCTGTGCATCACCATCGACCTTATCCCATCAATCTGAGGTCAGCTACGGGATTTGGGTTTGCAAATCCTTAATGTATATAAGATTGATTAATAAAAAAGGGAGGGAAAAAAACCCGAAGCATGAAAGCATGCAGAGACGTATGTAAATATTCCCGGCTTTTCTCGGGTTAAATACTCCCAGCGTTTTTGAGTTGCATTCATGAAAAGGTTAATCATTCTGAGCCTTTAAGTGCACGAGGTTTCTGCTAAAGCTTGTACTTCCATTATGCTTCTAGCCTTCTACAAACAATAGGAGATACAATTATTCAGGCATCTTGGATTCAAAGTGATTTTCATTGATTACCAAGGCCCTCCTGGTCATCAGACGAGATTATGTCATAGGACTTTTGCTAATTCCTTCTGGAAAGAGGCAAGAAGAACAGGTTTTTTGGCTGTTTCCATCATGAAATTTATCAATGAGTATGTTGATTTTTTTTTTTACCTGTATGTGATGGGTGCTATGAATTTTCTCTTTCCACTTGTTAGTTTCGTTTTCCATGCATTTGCATTTTTTCTCCCCAGGACAATGTAGATAGGTTGCTTTTGGTACAGCCTTAAATTATAGTCAAACACAGTTACTCAAAATTTTTGTGCTATCCTTTCTTTTCTTTCTGGGTTGAAGGAAAAGCTGGTGGCACTGTGTGAAGGCACCAGATGGTGCCATGTCAACCCATTCCAATGGACAGATGATACAGAAGTTGGAATCTAAGTTTTACCGTGTTTATTTTTTTGGCCTCTCTTTTTTCCCATCTTTCTCAAAATTCATCTATAACTTTATCCCATGAATCCAGCTTAGATTCTGTTCCCAAATAACACCCCAGTCTTGATACAGGATGGATGGTTGTTGCTTATGGTAATTCAATGTAGCTAAATTGAAACTTTTTCATTTCTCTAATGCAGGTATTTAGGACTCCCATACCACCTATTGCCTTCCTTTTGGTCCTCCTATGTTCAAGTGTGGTGACAGCATTATCGTGGAACATTGGTGGGCTAGTAGTCTTGCATGATTTGCTTCACCTTGATTTGTCTGCTCTGGTTCATCAAGTGTTAACAAGAACTCTTGCAGCCATTCTAGCACTTTTTTATGCACAGAGTACAGGTGCTGAAGGCATCTATCAACTGCTTGTTTTCTGTCAAGTTGTGTCAGCTATGCTTCTTCCATCTTCCGTGATTCCACTTTTTCGTGTAGCCTCATCAAGATCTCTAATGGGTGTCTTCAAAATTGCTTGGTATCTTGAAATATTGGCACTGCTTGTATTTTTCGGGATTCTTGCTTCAAACATGATCTTCATCGCTGAGTTACTATTTGGGAATAGCAGCTGGATAATTAACCTAAGAGGGAGTGCAGCTGGCAGCTTGTCACTCCAATTTATTGTCATTTTTTCAATTGCTTGCATGTCCTTGGTCCTGATGCTCTATTTGGCAGTTACTCCATTAAAGTCTGCAAGCTCTGGACCAGATATACAGACGTGGGGATGGAATTCGCAGCTGGATCAACAACAGCCAGTGGAGAGTGGATGGCAAGTTGATCCGGATAAGAGGAGTTATGATGAAGATGTGTCCATAGTAGAGCCAGTGGAACCAGAGCTTGAAAGTTCTTTGGATAGTCAATTTGATCACTCAGTTCCTGTATCAAACTTTGATCTGCCAGAAACAGTATCTGATTCTAGCCATGTTTCTCAGCAACCAGCCCTTGTTAGGAATCTTCATACAGTTCCTGCATCCGAATCTAATCCAGAGGATTCAAAAACTGGCGTTCAACTTTCACAATTAGACGCTATAGATAAGGTGCCTGCTGCTGGCAGTTTGGCGAGAGATAATTTACAGAATGTTGAATCCAGCGGATGCATTGACAGACACTCGCAAGTAGAAACGAACAGGGAGGCTGAGAAGGAGAAGGGAGATGTCTATGAGCATGAATCATCTAAACATGTGATCCTCCCTTCACTATCTCAGGGCATAGGACCTTCCAAGAATTCCAAGGCGAAAGCTGAAGATTTGTGTAGTGTCTCTGGAAGTGTTTCAAAAATGTCTGGTTTGGGTCGAGCAACACGGCGACAATTTGCCGCCATTCTTGATGAGTTTTGGGGGCTTCTATTTGACTTCCATGGGAAAGTAACCCAAGAAGCAATTACAAAAAGGGTTGATGTTTTGTTGGGGTTGGATCTGAAGACCAGCTGCTCTTCTATAAAAGGAGAGGCAATTGGGAGTGAGTCTTTCAAGAAATATTTACCTGAAGCTGGTAAAGCATCAGTTTCTATGACAAACTCAAGAGACTACAACTCTCCCAAGCCACAGAAAATTGGGAGCTCAGAGTCATCTTTTCTAGCTCAAATGGGATCCACATCTTGGTCATCCAACACGGAGTCGTTAAATCCACTTGGACAGACATGGCACAATCTGTCTGACGTTGGTGAAAGGCGGTACTTTAGTCTGCGCCTGCCACAGAATTCTGACAATTGGGGTTATCAGCCAGCAACTATACATGGCTACCAGAATCCTTCCTCCCTAAGAGGATTTGTCACTAATAGATATTCAGAACCCACAAGCATTCCGTTTGAAGCGACAACTCGTAAATCTGTTGAAATTTCTCCAAATTATAAGGATCCATTCACATGCACACCAGAACAGAGCAGACTTGCTTCCTTGACATCCTCTGATTTGCAAAACCTAGTACTTTCGAGAGCCAAGATGCAGGTTGAAAGACCTTATTGTGGCTCTCCCTTGCTTGGAAATAGTGATGCTTTGTCTTCTGCTTACACAAAGAAGTATCATAGCTTACCTGATATTTCTGGGCTTGCAATTTCTAATAGGGTTAGAACCTTGAATGATGGAAATGCTCAGTTGGAGGGTCCTATCCCCTCAAGGGTACCTATTGGTAGAATGAATCAGGGGCATCCACAATATCCAAGGCATATATCTGGTGCAGAAGGTGGTGCCTTGTCATTTGAAGAACTTTCTCCATCCGGGGTATATGGGGGTGTTTTCTCTGTGCAATCAAACTCAATTCCGGATACAAAATCTCTTTGGTCAAAGCAACCATTTGAACAGTTCTTTGGTATGGAAAGTAAATCTCATAATCAAGAAGTTCAAGCTGCTAATAGGGTAAGTTCTGCCCCTGAGGAGACCTTTTCTTATGCTGAATCAGAAACCAAGATTCTTCAGTCTTTGAGACACTGCATCCTGAAGCTCTTGAAATTGGAAGGTTCAGATTGGCTGTTTAGGCAGGATGGTGGGGCGGATGAAGAGCTTATTGATCAGCTTGCTGCAAAGGAATGGTTCCTTGGGGAATTGGGTGCTAGTGAGGTGAACCAGATTCATTTGAATGAGCCGTTTCACTCATGCTCCAGTCAGAACTTAACTTCAGCTATGAGTTATGAAGAGGTTGATGTTGCCAATCTGTACCCATTGTCTAACTGTGGAGAGAGCTGCATCTGGCGAATGAGCCTGATTGTAAGTTTTGGAGTGTGGTGTATTCTCCGTATCTTAGAATTATCACTTGTGGAGAGTAGACCAGAACTCTGGGGCAAATATACCTATGTACTAAATCGGCTTCAGGTAAAAAAAAATCTGCACATAGTATTCTCAATTTGGTTCTTTCTTATGATGATTGTCGACTAAACTGGCTATAATGTTCTGATAGTATCCATTTGTTTCATCTTTGATTGCTATACTTGGTCTTTGCAAACTGAAGCATGATATTAATTTTTTTTAGTCTACTTTACTGAGGACCTCATCGCACATGGTTACAAACAGTATGCATATATTTTTTTGGTAGGGTTCTTGACTCTCCATGCATATATGTAGAATGCAGGCACGCTTACTTTTCTGATTTCTCTCAATGGCATATATATTCTTGGCTAATCTGTTATTAATAACAGACTTTTCTGTTATCACATTTTAGACCGTTGGATCGTACTAGATTTAATCTAATCAGGATTAAATGGTGGGCCCCCAGGCATACAAAATTCATGGGAGAGGTAGTGGTTGACAATAAAAAATGTATGCAAAAAAGCTGGCCCAGCTTGGGCTGCGCTGGGTGCGATCATGCCTGCGCAGCATGAATTCCACTGTGGCTTGTTTGTTTTCTTGTTTTAAATTAGGATGGTTAGATTACGATCTAACAGTCCAACGAGAAAATGTTAACAGAGATCTTATCTGTCAACTAGTAGCAGAAGCTCTCTCTCTCTCTCTCTCTCTATATATATATATATGTGTGTGTGTGTGTGTGTGTGTGTGTGTGTGTGTGTGAATATATATATATATATATATTGTGTTTGTGTGTCCTATGATGGTTCTCCGGCGGTTGCTTCTGGTGCGAACCAAGTACCCCTTGGGTCCACGAGGGGATCTCCAGGGACCTGGAGAGTGGAGATCATAGACGCTACCCGAGAGTTCACCTCTGTGGGATGCACTGCTATTGGGGCAGAGGAAGGGGACATGTGCAATGCTTCTATAGAGTTCTGACGGAGGGTGGGGCCAGGCTATCTTACGCAACTGTCATCCGAGAAGGCCTGATCCGTCATCAGGAGGGGGAGAGGGGTGGGGGCTTGGATTGGGCTCGCTATTGCATGGGCTGCTCCAATGGCTGCGACGATGCTTATGGGTTGGTTTGGTGGAAGGGCGAGTGGATGTGGTGAGGGTGAAGGCTTATCCTGGACCAAGGGGGTTTGGGGGAGTGGACTGGGTAGTCTCCTAAGTAGGGATGAACAGCTTCCTTGCCGTAGGTCATGCCAAACAAGAGGTGGAAGTGGCGGCGAAGATCGGCTTCGTCGTGGTAGAGGATACCCTGCTCCGAGTGGCTAGATAAACTGTGCGAAGGCACTCATTCCCTGATCCTCGGGAGTGCCAAGCCCATCTCTCCCTCGTTGGCGTTCCTCTCATCCTCAGTGATGAGGTGGGACCGTGGGAGCCACCTTATGGTCCGTCAATTCAGGGCGGTAGAATTGGGGTCTGTGCGGCTTAACCACCGACGGGGAGTTAACGACGATGGATGCTGTCGTCCAGGTTAGCAGCCTACATGAGGTGTCGAGCATCCTCATGGTGAAAGTCACCGGTGATGTCTTCCCGATGAGGGTCTCCACCGGCCGGACTTGCATATGCGGTCGACACTGGAGCCGAAGGTGGGGGACGAGTACGGATGGTGGGGGGTTTCAAATTCAAACTCTTCGAGTGGATACAATGAGCTAGGTAATGGGCTAAAGGCAGATTGAGTGGGCCGACCAAGTTCTGTGAATAGACTTGTTGGGTCCACTTGGAACAGAACCATGACTTACCCATAAGGGGTCACAGGCAAAACAATGAGGCTGTTGGGCCTGACTAGATAAATTGGGCTCGTGACTTACCCGAATCCGGGAGTCATTGGCATATCGTGCTTTCGAGGCCCACTTCAAAGTCCGACATTGTTCATCTTCTCCGGCCGTTTCCTTCCACTGTGGTGGAGCTTCCTCGACACCGGCACTGTCACGACTCCTCTAAAGGTCCCGATGCAGCCATTGTTTTCAAGGCGTCGCCTAGGCGACAAGGCGCTCAAAGGCGATTAGGCGAGCAGGCCATTAAGGCACTCATCTGGCTACCTTGGTGCACATAGGCCACCTTGGGTCCACCTAGCCTGCCTTGGCAGGACATATTGATTTGAAGTTTGTTTTAGTATTTGGGCAAAAGTTCAGGGGTAATTTTGAAAACTTGACAAATGATATGTCAAGATTGGAAAGAGAAGATAAGACTTCCATTTCCTTTTTCCCTTTCTCTCGGATTCTTCTCTCTGTCGGTTTCTCTTCCCTCCTCTTAAGGACATTGATTCATATTTGCATGGTGCACTTCTTGAAGCTAGTATCATTTTTGTCTCTTTTTGATAATTCACAAGTGAAAAATTATGAAATTATTATGTTGATGTGCTTATAATTTATCCAGAAATGCGTCTTATTTATGTTTCCTTTTAATATAGAGAATAACTATTTGAATACCAAATTTTAGTTTAAAATTTTTATATCGATTGACAGGTATTCACAAATTCTTATTAATTTCTTCTTATTAATTTGTTATTATTTGCCATTTATTTTATTTTTGCCTTTTAAATTATAGGTATATATTGAAGATTTGTGGATACCAAATTTTCTATTTACTAAAGATAGAACTTATATGTAGAAAATGTATAGTAGTGGTTCTCTTGTAATGTACTTAGTTATATAAAGTAGGCTTCGCCTAGGTGCCTTGTCTTGTCGCCTAAGTAGTAAGGTGGTGGGCCACCGCCTTAGTCGCCTTGGATGTCTTGACAATTATGGGTGTAGCAGTAGGTGTTGAGCGGCGAGATCTGCGTGATGGATGGACCGAGGTGAAGCTGTGGGGGCTTTCGAGGCTAGTGCTAGCATGGGTGTTGATCGGCTACTCCATGGTATTTCAGCTACATTTGTCGGTTCTACTGTATGGGCCGACTACACCACCATTTAGGAATTGGCGGCCGAAGGTTGAGCAACAGACGCCAGTAATGGTAGAGATGTGATGGCATCCAACAGGGTCGGCATGGGTGCCAGCTGGCGGCTTACTGATGGCTCTTAGGACTCAGTCGGCTCTGCTTTGCGAGATTACTACAGCCTCTCGGCCTCCCAATAGTGGGATAGACTTGGTGCTTATCTAGCAGTCGCAACCTGCACAGCCTGTCCGGCCTCCATCTTAGAAACCACGGTGGGGGGACTTGGGGCTCTGTCTCCTTTGGTCTCGGGAGATCTTGTGACTCTCCTCACAATTGCCCCACCAGGAGGAAGGAGCACTCCATGTCTTTGAGGAGTACCAATCTGTTGGGACTGAAGAAATGATCCTAGGAAGCCCGGCCCCCAGAGATGGGCTAACCATGGAGACGGGACAATAGGATGATGTGGCCTAGGGGGAGCTTTATGGGTTGGAGAGGGAGGAGGCAAAGGAGATGGTAGGTGTCGTTGAGAGATGGACTAAAGAACAGGTGAGAGAACTGGCCAAGAAGGTCAGTGTGTCCTTCGTTGGGGTTAAGGAGGACATCAAAGGGTTATTTATGAAGGTTCAGAAGAGGTGGCCGCTCTCATTGGTTATGTAGTCAGAGGCATGAGGCGACCATGGGGTCGCCTTACGCCTCAAATGTTTGGGCGATGGCCGAGACATTTGAGGCAGGATTTTAATAAATAAATAAATAAAATTAAGAAATTAAACTATATGTCTAAATATCACAACAATTAACAACAAATTCAAATAAAATTAGCAATATCTTTAAATAAGATTACATAAAAATAAATCACACAATAAATTTTTAAAAAGTTTCAACCGAGCTCCAAACAGAATATAGATTGTCGCCGTCGCTATCGCCGTCGCCGACGCCGATTGTCCTACATGATTGATCTTCAACTGTGAGAGGCAGAGAGAGAGGGTGAGACAGAGTGAGAGAGGGACTCGGTTCCTCCCTTCGATTGTGCGTGTGTCTGTGTGAGAGAGAGAGAGAGAGGGAGAGGGAGACAGAGAGAGAGTGAGAGAACATAGAGGGAGGGGCTGTGCGTACGTGTGTTTCTGTGTGAGAGAGACAAAGACAGAGGGAGAGGTGGAGAGAGAGAGAGGAAGAGGGAGACAGAGGTTGACTGAGTGAGAGAGGGGCTGTGCCTGTGAGTGTGTGTGCCTGTGTTAGAGAGAGAGAGACAGAGGGAGAGGGAGATAGAGAGGGTGGGTGCGTGCCAGAGAGGGAGAGAGGGAGATATAGTGGGAGAGGGGCCAAACCCTTATCCCAGAGAGAGAGAGAGAGAGCCCCTTGCGTGTGTGTGTGAGAGAGAGAGAGGGAGAGAGAGAAGGGCCGAGCCCCTCTCTATGCCTGTGCATGTGTGAGAGACAGAGAGGGAGACAGAGAGAGAGGGTGCATGTGTGTGAGAGAGATGGAGAGAGAGGGAGAGGAAGACAAGTGGAGTACCTTTGCCTGTCGCCTGCAAGAGAGAGAGAGAGAGAGACGCTTCTGTCGGCCCCTCACCAAGCTTGGCGTCGTCTGCTCTATGGTCGTCGTTGTCAGACCACGAACACCGTTCACTGGACGTCGATCGCTGCAGGGGGGGATCCAAAGGGGGGTGAAGTAGCTAGGGTTTCGTCGTTTGATTCGGGGAGGAAGAAATGAAGTGATCGGTAATCGAAATCTTGGGAGAGGCCACATTTTATAGCCTGATTGGCCGGGCGGGCTATTGGGCCCATGACTGTTCGTGGGTGGGTGAGAGCCCAGTTTGCGGGCGGGCTAGCGGTCTGGGCGCACCAAGGCTCTCGAGATGGCCCAAAAGTAGCCCAGACGATCGCTTAGTCAATTTGGGCCGACTCGAGGCGCTCGCCTCGCCTCAATGCTTAGGCGAGTGCCTCCACCTCTTCTGACTACACATCATATTGGCTAGGGAGGTCAAAGGAGGGAAATCAACTAAAAGGAGAAAAAGAGGAGTGAGGGGGGTAAGGGGAAGCAATGTGCCTAGGTGGGGATGGGTGGGGAATGAATGTGAGGGGGATTAGGGGGAGGGAGAAGAGAAGGGTGGCGAAGGAACTTGTTAGAAGATGCAAAATTGACACTATGTGCTTATAAGAATCGAAATGTGAGGGAGATGGAGAGGCTATCATGGGGGAGATAAGGGTTACGAGATTGCCCAGAGGGGTAGTCTCTCCAGCAGAAGAGAGAGTAAGGGGTATTATAGTTATGTGGAATGAGTTTGAGGTGGAGGAGGTGGAGTTTAGACATATTGGAAGGTGGGCTATTTCCCTTTCCTTCCGTAGTATCAAGGATGGATTTCTGTGAGACTTCACTGAAGTTTATGGGCCACATAGTAGGGAGGACAAAAAAGTAATATGGGACGAGCTTCTACTTCACCATGTCAACTCTATCTGTCCATGGTGTGTAGGGGGGGGCTTCAGTGTTGTAGTCTTAATGAATGAGAGGTCAGGTAGCTTACCCCCCACTGTTGAGGTGGAAGAGGCCCTGGTTAATGTCCACACCCTCAAAATTCAGTTCACATGGTCTAATATGAGATATGATCACAGTTTAGACTTGACAGATTCCTTATCTTTGTTGATTGGAAGGATCACATCTTACATCTGGAGCCTTTGGCCTTGGCCAGGCCTGTCTCTGATCACAAGTCCATTGTGCTCAGGACCACCTGTAGGTGGTTGAGGAAAGCTTACTTCAGAACGGAAAGATATTGGCTCAGAGAACAGGACTTCAGGGACACTGTAATCAGAGTTTGGGGGACTAAGAGGCAGGAACTGTCTGTTATGGCCATATTGGTAGTAAAATTGAAGAATCTAGTTCAGGAGCTAAGTGGGGCTCAACAAGACTCTCCTTGGAAAAGCAGCGAAGGACAAGATCTTGGTTCAACTGGAAGGCCTTGATGCACTGGAAGAGGTAGGTCTCTTGGACAACCTTGACAGTATTTAAAGGGACAAGTTTAAGGCTGATTTGGAAGAGATCCTCACCAAAGAGGAAATTTATTGGAAGCAACGAGCTAGGGAAAAATGGATCAAGGAAGATGACAGCAATATTCGTACTTCCAAAAGATTGCTTGTGGTAGAAGGAGATTGAACTACATTGAGTGCATCCAAGAAGGGAACTAGCTCTACACCACTCCAGAAGACATCAAGAGGCTTACTGGATAGTTTTACCACTCCAGAAGACATCAAGAGGCTTACTGGATAGTTTTATTTGTGGCTTTTCACTGAGGATGAGCTGGTCTGACCGTCTATTACAGAGGACCTCCTTCCATGCTTGTCAACAGAGGAGAGTAGTGCTCTCTCCTACTCTTTTGAGGAGGAGGTGAAGATGGTTGTTTGTTTCTCGCAGGTGATAAAACTCTTGGGTCGGATGGATTTCCAATGGTAGCCTTTCATCATTGCTGGGATATCATCAAGGTGGACCTTCTCCAAGCTTTATGGCAAGTCGAGGAAGAAAAAGTTCATTTGAGTGTTATCAACAAGACTACTTTTCCTTACCCCTCAGGTGCTGGGAGCTTGAGAGACTATAGACTCATTAGTATGCTTAATGGGACCTATGAAATAATCACAAAGCTGTTGGTTGATTACCTATGACGATCAGGACACGAAGGAAGAGAGGGCTAGTGGTCAAACTTGATTTTAAGAAAGCCTATGACCGAGTTAACTGATAGTGTCTACTTGATGTTCTCAGCAGGATGGGGTTTGAGGACAAATGGATTGGGTAGGTTCGGGCATGCATCCTTTCAGCCAGATTCGCTACCTGATCAATGGGCTTCACCTTACTTTCATAGTGGCAGAGGGCTAAGACAAGGTGATTCGATGTCTCCACTTATGTTTTTCCTAGTTGCTGTGTTGCACAGATTCTCAGTAGGATGTGGACGAGAGTTGAGTTTTACGGCTTGATTAGGAGATTCTAGGTTGCTCTACAGGGACAATACATCTCCCACCTATAATATGTTGATGATACTATCTATTTGTGACAGAAGGTGAGGAACAATTGTATACCATCAGGATGATGCTGGAATTGCTATAGGAGGTCACCATGCTCAAGGTAAATCTTAATAAGAGCCAAGTGATTTGTGTGAATATAGAGCATAGAGCCATCAGGAGAGTTGCTGTTATTTTAGGCTACCAGATTGGCCAATTCCTTATTGTCTACTTGGTACATAGATTTGAATGCAGATTGGCATGGTGGAAAGGGAAGCTGCTCTCATATGGGGGCCGACTTGTAATGTGCAAATCCGTCCTTGACAGCCTCCCTATCCACTTTTTATCCATCTTTAGGATCCCTCTCTTAGTGAAAGGGAAGCTACAATCAATACGGGCAAGGTTCTTCCTGACATGGCAGTGAAGTTAGGGCCAGAGGCTGGTACGACATTGCTTGGGGAAGAGCATGTAAGTGTAAGGGAGCGGCAGGTTTTGGTCTTAAGAATGCCCGGGATTTCAACTTGGCACTCTTGAGCAAATGGCTATGTAGAAGTGGAATAAACAATGAGGGGTTTTGGAGTACGGGCATCACATAGAAATATTATAGCAGAACAAGAATTTGGGACTTGTCTAACACACCATCGCATCACATATCTCACCTCTGGAGGGGTAACTTGAAAAGTAACGATGCTGTCAGGGCATGAGCTAGAGTGAGCATGAGAAATGGCCAAAGATATCGGTTGTGGAAGGACAAATGGTGCATTGACCATCCTCTTGAAGAGTTGTTTCTGTTGCTCTATGCAGTTTCTGTGTAGCCGTTGGCACTAGTCAGCCAATTTTTTGAGAGGTACCCTTCATGGGGTATCAGGAGTCCAGTTTTTAGAAGACATCTGTGGGAGGAGGTTGACCGGCTCGAGACTTTGCTATCATTGTGGCAGCAGCACGTGCTAGATGTAAGCAAGGAAGATGAGTGGACGGGGAGATGGGACAAGGGGTGCTTCTCAGTCAGATTAGTGTACCATGTGACTGCCAATGGTGGCCTGCGACATCCCTGGAGAGGCAAATATGGAAACCGAGGAGCACTCTGAAAGTTAAGTTATTGCTATGGAGGATCTCTCATGGAAGGCTTCCAACTTGAGGCAGACTTGTGACATTTTGGAAAAGCATCCAAACTATCTACTATTTGTGTGGGGAGGAAGAGGAGAATATGAACCACCTTCTTATTGGCTGCCATTTTTCCTGTGATGTTTGGCTGCATGTTTTGAACAGGATCTAGTGTGGTTTGATGCCCATACAATTCGTCCAATAGTTGTTGAGGGAGTGTCATAGACATTGGTCCCTCAAACAAGACAGGCAGGTCTGGTGGTTCATCCTTCATGCCACCTTTTGGGCCATATGGGGGAGGAGAAACAGCTGAATTTTCAGAAAGGAGGCCACCATCCTAGAGTGGGTAGATGACTTTATTGGGGATAGGGTGAGAGAATGTGTTAAACTTCTGTGGAATGCACCTTCAAGCACTTCTTCTCTTTTGCCTATGTTGGGAGGCTAGAGGGGCTCTCTTTTTTTAGGCGACTTTTGTTTACATGTATGTTTTGAAAGCATACAGTATACACTTGTAAATTTCTCCTTTTATTTTAATATATATAGTGGTACCATCCACTTTTCAAAAAAATATATCATCTATCTATATATATAATATCATATAATATATATATAGATAGAACGATGAATTTATGCACTGTAATTTTAGTAATGGGAGAGTGGTTCAGGAAGACATAGTTCTAATTGATGGACATAACATTCCGAAGAGTAGTAGCTTTCGATACTTAGGGTCTATCATACAAGAGAATGGGGAGATTTATGATGACGTTACACATAGGATTAAGGCAGGTTGGTTAAGATGGAGAAGTGCATCAGGTGTCTTTTGTGATCGTCGTATGCCTGTGAAACTCAAAGGGAGGTTTTATAGAACGGCTGTGAGACCTGCTCTGTTATATGGTACCGAGTGTTGGGCAGTACGAAAGGAACACATCCACAAAATGTGTGTAGCAGAGATGAGGATGTTGAGATGGATGTGTGGCAAGACTAAGAAAGACAAGATTAAGAATGAGCGCATCCGTAAGGACTTAGGGATAGCTCCAATTGATAGTAAAATGAGAGAAAATAGACTCAGGTGGTTTGGACATGTGTTTCGTCGCCCTAACTCAGCGTCGGTTAAAAGATGTGATCAAATCTTAGTGGATGCTAGTAGAAGAGCTCGAGGAAGGCCTAAAATGAGATGGTGCGATGTTATTAGGAAGGACATTAGTTCCTTGAGTTTAAATATGAATATTGCACTTGATAGAAATCTTTGGCGGAACAGGATTCATGTAGTCGATCCCAATTAATTGGGACAAGACTCTGATGATACATACATAGTGGTACCATCCACTTTTCAAAAAAATATATCATCTATCTATATATATAATATCATATAATATATATATAGATAGAACGATGAACAATGATCTTGGAGGTCAGGGGAGATGTTGACCCTGCAACCCTCTCGGGCTCCAGGGGCAGCGGATTCTGGTATGCAGAGGAACTCTGGAGGGATGGAAAACCTTTAGCAACTAAGACCGAGGCTTGTCTTTATCGTCGGAATCCTTCCTTTCTAAGGAAAGGAGTTTCGGCCAACCGGGAGTATCAGTTCTAGGATCAACTACGACAAGAGAAGCGATGCTTCCGCTGTCTTGAGAAAGGACATCATGCAGTGGGCTGCCGTAATGCGGCGGTGTGCTGGAGGTGTTGCCAAGTAGGGCATTGTAGCATGGTGTGTCAAGACAGCATCTGGAATAGTGGTCAAGAAGTGGCAGGAGGAGGACTTAGGCTTGCTCTCCAAGACTGCTCCGATGGTGGAGGTCTTGTGGTTTCATCAGTATTAAAGGAATGTACATTTCATTTGTCGCAGTCTTGTTTGGTCTCAAAGGTAAACGCCTCAGAATCAGTCATTGAAGAGGAACTCTTTCTTCAATGGCCCCAGGTAGAACAGTGGAGGTTTTACGGTATGGCAGAGTTGCAGATCCTCATCTGCTGCTCTTCTGGTGAAGTAGCGGACAGGTTGTCCTCTGAGAGAAATCTCTTTTCTTTCCTATTCTTTCGAGTGCCGGAGGTGACTCTTAGTAACGGACCCTTCAAGGCGGAGAATAACAAGACTGTGGTCTCGCTTGGTCGGTCTCTCACTACCTCTGTGGTATGTGGAGGTGTTCACCTCAATCGCATTGTCTTTTGATGTCCCTCAGGTGGATGAGGATATTGCAAAGTGGTCGTACTTGTAGTATGTAAGACTCCAAGTGGAGGTTGATGCGGAGGAGAAAGTCCCAGCTTGGATCAAGCTTAGGTGGGGTACCCATCGATCTTGGGTTTCTTTGATAGTGGAGGAGCCGTCTGACACTTTGGTGAATTGGACATATGCTGAGGTTGTTGCTGCTTACTGCAAGTACCAGGCGACTACTGACAACCATGGCCTTGGCGAAAGGAAGACGATGACTGAGTCGGGTGAGCTGGGCAAGCTGGTGACCCGGGCTGAACCCGTCCTTCAGGGCAGCTCGGTGCAGGAAATGGAAGCCAATTATCGGGTCCCTCCTGAATCTGATATCGGTTCAACTAAGATTGGATGCAATAATGGAATCAAGGGAACAGAGAAAGATGAGTTGCCCTGCTGAAGAATGGTGAATTTGATCCAGCCCTTTCCGCAGCTCAAGAACAAACTTGGAATTCTGTTGAGAAGCTGTCTCGATGCTATTTTTGCCCTAGCTTCAGAGGTTGTGCATGGCTTTCGCTAGGAGATCAAGGTGGTGTGATGGAAATCCCTACGAGTCTATAGGCACAGAAGGAGGAAGGCCCAACTGGCCTACCCTCCATTGGGTGGTAGTGATCCTCCCTCGCCTCGTCATGATCTCTCGCAGCGGCTGTCTGTGGTAGGCTCCCCTCCTCCCCCACAACCCATATGGCGAATAGGACAATGGCAACCCCAGTCAACAATTTGAGGGGACTTGCAAGGAGGTTGGCGATGGCAAGCAATCTTCAATGGTTGCAAATGGGGGGGGGAGGATCTTTTGGCAAGGGTTTTTGCTTTGGGACTTGCGAAGTGCCAGACAATTCCGTAAGTTATGGGCTGATGTGGCGGACGCCAAAGAGGGGACTGCAAAAAAACCATGGGGGAGTTGTGAGTTGCAAGGATTATTACAGACCAGCCAATTACAGGCCAATCCTTTTCTGTCTTCTAGTTGGGCACTCAGGAGTCGTGATATGCCAGTATGATCCTCCTATTGTGCAATATAGAGGGCTGAATGACAGGAAGAAGCAGACTTATATTAAGGATATGGTCCGAAGAGAGAAGATAGAGATTGGATGCTTTCAAGAAACCAAATGGCAGCAATGTTAGATTCAGATGGTCCGTGCAATATCAGGTTTGTCTGAGATGGATTTGTTTTTAGTAGTGGCCAAGGGGCTTCAGGAGGCATTCTTATTTTCTGGAATTCCAGCAAATGGGAAGGTTGTCTGTAGTGCTGACACTCAAATGGTTTGGATGCTTTCAGGAGTGTATGTGCCTACTTCTTACACTACTCGTAGGCAACTGTGGGAGGAGCTCAAGGATTGGCAAGCTAGTTTGACATACCTTGGTGCATTGCAGGTGATTTTAATGAGATTAGAAGCCCTATGGAAAGAAACAGTCAAACCTCTTTCTTAGCTGGCATGGAGGAGTTCAATTCCTGGATAGATGAACAGTGGTTGATTGAACTGCCACGTCCCAATCACTGGTTTACTTGGTACAATGGCAGGAATCCACCAACCATGTCCAAGCTCGACAGATTTCTGGTGGATGATAGATGGGAGTCCGCTTTCCCATTGGCCAAAGTGTCTGCACTCTCAAGTATTCTTTGATCACTCCTCCCTAATGTTGGAGTGTAGCAGTCGTGACTCTAAGAAGCGACCTTTTTGTTTGGAAAAGGTATGACTTTCTAATGAACAGTTTGTCCAACTGGTTCACTCAACCTGGCCACTGGGCTTCTGCCACAATTCTGGAGTCAAAAGTTTAGCCCGTAAGTTGAGGAGACTCAAAGTTGCCATTAAAAAAAATGGGCTATTGACTGGGGGAATACAGATCCACAAGACATGAACTGTGTGATAAACTTGCTCAGTTAGAAAAATTGGAAGAGCAGAGAAGGGTGACTGGTTTTGAGTTGCAGCAAAAAACAAATTTCCAAGCCCAGCTAACAATATTATTCTTGAGGAGATACGGTGGAAACAAAAGTCCAGAATCACGTGGTTGCAGGAAGGTGATCTCAATACCGGTTTTTTTCATAAGGTTGCCAATGGAAGACGGGGAAGAAAATTCATTACAGTGCTAAAAAAGGACAGTTACTTAGAAGAATGAGGAGGCCATTACCGTGGAAATTATTTGGTTTTACAAAAATTTATTCAGTTCTGAACAGAGATATTTTCCACTTCGGGTAGATTTTAATTTCAAGATCAGTAAGGAACGGCTGGCTTTGACCAGGGAAGTCACAGAAAAGTCTCCGCTGCCACCTTTAATCTTGGGCCAGATAAGGTACCAGGGCCAGATGGATTTTCTATTCAGTTCTCTCATAAATTTTGGTCACTGGTTAAATTTGATGTTTTAAATGATGCCCAGGAGGTAGTCTCCTATGCTGCAAGTTGTGGGGCCATAAATCACACTTTTTTTGTTCTTCTGCCTAAAAAGGCTGATGCATTGGAACTCAAAAGGCTTCCGTCCAATTAGCTTCCTCAATAGCTCTTACAAGATTGTAGCAAAGGTAATTGCCATGTGACTAGCAACAGTGTTACCCAGTTTAATAGAGGAAAATCAATCTGCATTTGTGCAAGGTCGCCGCATACTTCAAGTCTATTATGTGAAGTGGACTTCAACAAGGCTTATGACAGGGTGGGTTGGAGTTGTCTTTGGAAACCTCTTGGTACAGCGTTGTTTTCCTCAAAGTTTCATGAACACGCTAAAAGCTTCCGTTTGTACAGCCTATTTTTCAATTATTTTCGATGGGTCTGTTTATGGTTTCTTCCAAAGTTCAGGAGTGCGGCAGGGTGACCCCCTTTCCCCTTTGCGCTATGTCTCTGGCCACTGATGTACTTAGTTGCTTGCTGCTCATAGCTGAACGTAAGGGCTGGATTCAGAACATAGCCATTTTCAGAGCTCGTTGTGCAATATCATATCTTCAGTATGCAGACGACACATTACTTTTTGTTCAGGGGGACATGCAGGAACTCAAATCCTTTATTCTAATTCTCAGATGCTTTAAAGCTTGCTCCGGACTGAAGATTAGCTTTGACAAAACAGCTATAGCGGGGCTCAACTTGCCTCAGGTGGAAATTGATGCCTTTGCTACTTTTTTGGGATGTCAAGTGGAGAAATTGCCAATTATTTATTTGGGAATCCTCTTGCATTACAGGACTCTCAGGATTTCAGAATGGGATACATTTATCCTTAAAGAGACTTGCTACGTGGAAAGCTTCACATCTGTCATTGGGTGGCAGATTGACATTATTGAACTCAGTACTTTATTCTGTTTCCCTCCATTACTTGTCTGTATTTGTTATGCCAGTTGCTATATGGGCAAATGATTGAAAGCATCCAAAGAAGGTTTCTGTGGGGAGGATATAAAGATAAACTCACGAGGCATCCTTTTGGTGAAGTGGGACAGGTGTGCAAGCCCAAAAAATTAGGTGTTATGGGTATCAAAAAAATGGCCCAGATGAATGTGGCTCTCTTAGGCAAATGACTGGGGGAGTTATTGGCAGCAGATACTTCTTTGTGGAGGAGACTAATTGTAAATATAACATTATTCAACACATCATTGGTTTTATTTGGGAACAGGCAACAGCAATTTACTATCGCCCCTTTGGAAAGGCATTCTGCAGGCAGCTCTCTTCTCCTGGAAAAGGATATTTTGGTTAGGGTTGGCAATGGTATTAATACTTTCTTTTGGAGAGACCAATGGTGTGGGGAGGAGTATTTGAAAACAAATTTCCCTAAATTTATCATCTTGCTTGCAATAAGTGGTCTTCTGTTAGACAGTGTTACAATCAGGAAAATGCTACCATCAATTGGTGTATTCAACTTAGAAGAGCACTTAAGGAGGATGAGGAGGAAGAGTATTTACAGATGGTGACATTGTTACAGTCTGTTCCAAGTCAATCAGAATATCCTGGACCGCTTCCTATGGAGGAACACGAATGCCAATTTCTCCGTTAAAGGACTATTAGTTTCTGGAAGATTCCTCTACCACTGTTCCTCAACTGCACTCAGTCTGGAAAGTTAAATCCTCATTGAAAGTTAGGGCATTTATGTGGCTGGTTCTTCAGCAACGAATTGTTACAAAATTATACATGAAGAAGGGGAAGGATGATTGTGAGACTACCTGCTCATTCTGTGGCCTGTAGGATGAGAGTGCGGAATACTTAATGGTATAATGCCCCCTGAGCTTTGAAGTCTGGTGTCTTTGGACAAGTTGCAGGGTTTCTTCCTTCTATTCTGTCACTGCAATGTGGGAGTCTTTCCAACAAAAGGCAAGGCTGTTACTTGATCAAGTCCGAGCTCATGTCCTCAAAAGTGTACCTGCAGCAGTGTGTTGGAGCATCTGGAAGGAGAGGAATGACAATATTTTTCATAGTAGCAATGTGTACGCTGAGAACATTTGTTGTCACACTACTAGTCTTCTGTGTTCCTGGAGTCGTTATTTAACGCACCTGCAGACTCTCCGAAGTTGTAATGCAGTAGTGCCTTTTAGTGGGTATTGTTCGAGGAAGAGGAACCTCTCCTCTTCTTCCTCGATTGTACTGCCCCTGTTTGCGATAAAATTGGTGGTATATATATATATATATATAGCAACTGTCACCTCCATCATCATCAGCCGCTGCCATTGCTGCTGCTCCCCCCTCCTGCAAACCACTGCAGTAGCAGGTAGCAGAAGGATGAAAAAGGATTGGGCTTTCTTTTTTTTGGGGGGAGGGGGTTGTTGGTGTTAAAATGGCTAAGAATTTAAAATGGTATGCATTGCACTTAATATTGTACATATACTTTCTCAATGGAATTATTTATATTTATACTTTTATTTTTAAAAGCATTCATTTTTTAAAGAGTTCATTTTTCATTTTTTTTAAAGAGTTGGGATTGTCCCTCAGATCCAGTGCAGTTTGCATGGTATATACGGAGCATAATGACTGGCTATCAACCGTCTCATGACCCTGCATGGCTTTTTCCTGATGACCCTGCATGGATTTTTTCCTGATGCTTTTGACAAAATAGGCCCCATTCCCAAGGTTTGGAAGAATAGGTCAACTGTGTCAGGGACAGAGGATACTAAGATGCCTCATTTGAAAGCAGATGTAATTTATGATCTGTCACATGGGAGAGTACAAAGAAAAGGTAGATTTGGCTGAAGAAGTTTCACTTTTTTCTTCCATGACATGCCACTGATTTGTCCAAGAGTCATGTCTCAAGATTTTCTGTGACTTTCACCCTCATGTTTTTTGTGGAATATAGACGTGGATGTGATATACAGCATACAGCAGTATGAGAGGAGAGAATCTTCATGGTAGAAGGCTGGCAGTTGCGAACGAAGTGGCAGGGGGTTGACGTAGAGATAATTAATTTACAAGACAATTGTCCGTTTGTTGTCTTATAAAGATATTTCATTTATGAAATTAATATGTGGTATGCTTGTAACTTGTTGCGGGATGGTTAGCCTGGTATTTTAAGGTACTCAACCCATATCATCAGTTGGTTGGCTCAGTCCCCTTCTTATCTAAATAATAAATACTAAAATTCAATCTCTCTCTCCATGTTCTTGAGTAATCTTTATATCCTGATGGCCAGATTTCACAAAAGCCTAGTAGACAACCATGGATTAGGAAGGTAAAATCCCTTCATCTTTCTACCCATTCTCTTTCTTTATTTGTTGAAGTACCTTACTGGAGTTCTTCCTTCAACGCTTGGTGTCTGTCTTGAATATAAGCAAATTTACAAATGAAGAGGAAGTTTAGGCAAAAGCTTGATGCCCTTCCTCAGGTCTAAAGTACTCCTCTCAACGTATCATTGTAATACGGTCTGAAGACCAAAAGAAGATTATGAGGAACAGTGTTCTAGCAGAGAACATCATTGGGTGCTTTTCTTGGTGGTGAACCATGATAATCTGTGGCATAATATTGTTGACATGAGCTGGTGCATTTTTTTTTCAAAATCTCTTGTGAAGAAGTTGGAGTCACAACTTTTCCATCATTTCTTTTTTCTTTCATTGCTGCAATTTAAAGTTTAGGAAATGCTTTCTGATTTATAGCCTTGATTGTCTATAACCTGTGATCACTTGTCCCTCACAAATAGAGATTACTGTTAGTGTTAGGGCACTAATTCCACCTTTACTGTCTACGCATCCAAACCATGGGCCACTTAACTGCACCAATTTGACGTGGAGATTGCATAGTCTGATCCTTTTCAGTATGAAAGGAGAGGAAGGATGGGCTAGGTTTGGTACCTCATCAAGGCCCACACTTTTTGCAGTAGGTGGTTCTTTTATTCATAAGCTTTTGTTTTTGGAGCTCATTTGCTTCTCTTGTGCTTTTTTTTGCTTGTTCACAGGGAATTCTTGAGCCTGCGTTCTCCAAGCCACGTTCTCCCTCTTTTCCTTGTCCCTGCCTCAGCATACCAGCTGCACATAGGAGAACACCCATTTCATCATTGCAGAATGGGCTTCCGCTTGCTGCTGGAAGAACCTGCAGAGGAACCTGCACTTCTTCCATAACAGTGCTTGAGATTATCAAGGAGGTTGAAGCTGCGATATCCAACCGCAAAGGCCGGACTGGCACCGCAGCTGGTGACATTGCTTTCCCAAAAGGAAAAGAGAACTTGGCATCAGTCCTGAAGCGTTACAAGCGTCGCCTCTCAAACAAGTCACCTGGTACTTACGAAGTTGGTTCGTTGTCTCGCAAAGTTCCTCTGCCCCCAACATCTGCTTTCTAGCCCAAAGTCTGTACCGTATCAAGAAGGGGCACGATAGATTTGCTTTTTGATTCCACGGTCAACCGTCCTTTTTCTCGCGGATGGATAGTTTTGGTGAGAGGTGGATACATCATATCCTTGAGCCATTCTATCTGGAAGCGGTTTGTTCCCTTGCCCGGGGTTTTTTTCCATCATGTCATATTGGTACCGTGTATTTACGGGGTTTTTTTAAGCATATACGGTGAATGATGGAAGCACCCCTACCTTCCACTGATCTCTTGTTTTTATCCGACACTTTTTTTTTGGTCTAAAAATAAGGTCCCAGATGTGTTTTTTGCTCCTACCTTCTGTCTATTATTTCTGTCCCTTTGAAGTGGTGGCTGCGGACAAGAATTTGTCGAGTCTAAATTTTGTTCGGGGAAATGATGTTGTACGTTAAGGAGGTGAAGAAGAAGTACAGGAAAGGTTCTTAGATGCATTTTCATCGTTCTACAACTGTCAAAATGAGCTATATTCTCGATGCAACTCTTGCATATCGATCTTTAAGTGCTACATATGCTGGGAAAAGGAGATCATCGCTTGGTGGAAAGTACGAGTCGGGGTACACTATAATAAGAGTGTTAAGAAGGCCATCTACCATTCACGGGTTTCGTGTGGTGACTTACTGTCATTTTGCATAATTTTTTCAAGGGCAGGGCATGTTGACACGTAAGAAAATAATTAAATCAAACAGGTTACTCTGTTGATGGGTAACAAAAGGGCAAAGCTATCAATATATCATCTGATAGGTAATAACATTTTTGCATCTTTAGATTGTTTAGTTATTATAGCGGCCGAAAAATTATTCTTAGGTCACGTATCATCTTCTCTATTTATTTGTTGAGAAAGTCGTTTCGCGCATCTGGATGTCTGTACATATCAAGAAATCAGAAGGGCGTCAGAAGGAGTCCGGGGTGTTACCTCAGGGGACAACCTTTCGATGCTTAAGTCAGCAAGGGATTAATGAGTAATAGAGAGGAGCAAGGTGAGAGAGAAGTAGGGGCCGTAGTCGTCGATCCAGGAGGTGTGCAGATCCTCTGCACGCGTGCTTGTCGTTCTCAGTGGGCTCTCGGAGAGTGCTCGTTAGGTGATAAGGCCGCATAGGAGGAAAAAGCTCTCTGGATGTAGCGGACGTCCCTCTCGTCGTGGTTGCTAGTCGAGTTGCTCTCTTTTCAGTAGGAAACTCTAGGGCAGGAGTATCCTCTTGCGTAGTAGCGTAGGGTTTTTAGTAGAAGAATATACCGTGCTCTTTTCTACTGTCGATGTCCCTTTTATATGGGTTGTCCTAGCGCGAGGGCCTCATCCTTTGATAGGGAAGGGTCCGTTTAGTAGAGTAACGTTCCTCCTCTATGTTGGCAGGAGTTTCCCGTTGGAGGGCAATAGCCCCGGCGTCAGCCGTTCCCTGGGCGAGTCTTACGGCACTCATGGCGCGTGCTCGCCCGTTACGGGGTCAAGGCCGGCGTCGTGGGGGACAACGGTCGGTCGTCGGAGTGTCCTCCGGCTAGAATTGCGCTTGGGCCAGCCTCATCGGCCTCGTGGAATCCGATGCCTTGTTGGGCCGGTCATCTTCTTATTGGGCCGAACATGTATGTCCGCTCCTTGCTTGGGCCTAGCGCGTCCAAACCTTAATGGGCCGCGCGTGCGTGGGCCGTTTCTGGGTCAAACCAGATTTACCATCCTCACTTCCTGTAACGACCCAAGATCCGGATACCGGGAAGGCCCGATACCATTCGAATCCTGACCCGCCGCCCACGAGCCGGGAGGGCTCGGAAGGGCTAAAAGGAGTGTGGAGGCACAAAGAAATAGGAAATAAAGTAGGATAATTCAACAAGTAACAGAAATAAATAAACACATACAACTATAACAGAGTCTAGTCCAACCGAAAGTACAGTCTAAAGCAGTAAAACGTACCACATGCCGAGTGAACACTCGGCCTGGCGAGCTGGCAACTGAGAACCTCCGTACAGCACTCTCGAACCTCAAGGAAGAACCGCCACACCTAAAAAGCAGGGATGAGTCTCCAAAACAGAGACTCAGCAGGGATCCCGCGGAACCCCAACCGGAAACAACGGCGGTAGTGGAAATGAAAGCTACAACGATAGCGGGAATGTGAGCGACGTCACGCGGTTCGGGGAGCGAAGAAGACGCGGAGCGCGCGGGCTCCTTTTTGTTTGTTGCAACACAGAAATAAGAGAAAAGAGAAGGGGCCACCACGGGAGATTGCTCCGGCGGGGCGAGCGGGACAAATGTAATATAGCAAGATATGGGGGTTAAATGGCCATAGCGGGAAGTGACTCGCCGCGACCTCGGGGGGACGGGAATGGTGCAGAAATCAAATAGCAAGAATTGAAACGGCCATTGGGGAAGTGACTCGCCGCGGCCTCGAGAATATGAGCAGATAAGAATATAACAGAATATAAGGATAATATAAAGAACGGGAATTTAAACGGCCATTGGGGAAGTGACTCGCCGCGGCCTCGAGAATATAAATAGATAAGAATATAACAAAATATAAAGAGAATATAAGAACGGGAATTTAAACGGCCATTGGGGAAGTGACTCGCCGCGGCCTCGAGAATATGAGCAGATAAGAATATAACAGAATATAAAGAGAATATAAGAACGGGAATTTAAACGGCCATTGGGGAAGTGACTCGCCGCGACCTCGAGAACATGAAGTGATCGTCAGGGGCCAAAAGACCCCAAAATAAAGAAGTGATCGCGCCTACCTCAAGAGCGGGAGATGGCGGGTTGCTTCTTCCTCCCCCTTCGGCCGGCCGACGGAGAGGGCTTTCCTTGGGTACCCTTGCAAAACAACGACAAACAAGTAACGAGTGGATTAGAAAGATGAAGGTGTAGTATTCAAATCCTTGCGACAAAAAATAACGAAATGATGGCAAGACACACACCTGGTTGGTGTTGTCTTTTAAATCCCTCTCGGACTCGAGTAGGAGGAAAATGAGATGATGGATGTAAGAAGTATATAAGAAGGGGCGCCCTTATAAAAGGGGATAGAGGATGCGAGATGATAAATGCAAAAGAACTACGAAGAAAAGGAAATGATTGACTTATTGGATGTGCCGATGGTGAAATCCGGCGGAGCTCCGGCAGCGTAGGGACGACGTGGAAGCGCGGTGGATGAAGACGACCTTCCTCTCGCGAGCGTGGGCACCCGAGAAGCCGGTGGAACCTCCACCTACAAAAGACCCCACGGGTTAGAAATGACTCCGGTAGCCTCTGGGCTCCGGCAGCCTATCGGATCTCTTAGAAGCTCCCCCAGAACTGAGGGGGGTGGGCCTCTATTTATAGGGCTCCGGAGGGTGGAGGCGTCCAGGACCCTGGACACCTCCATCAGGGTAAAAAAGATATTTTATTCTATTTTTATTTATTTTTTCTGAATATTTTCATGGAGGCGTCCAGGGGCCTGGACGCCTCCATAAGTCCCACCGAACTCCACCGAAAGTCGCACGCGGTTTAACACAACACGTGATTTTGGAGCGGCGACCCGTGATTTGGAAATGGGCGCATCCAGTCGGCTGGACGTCTCCACAATTTGGATTCTTTCACACACGACAAACCGTCGATCGGTGGGCGGGGTCCCGTGAGTGAGTTGATGGAGGCGTCCAGGGGCCTGGACGCCTCCAAGAAAATATATTTTTATTTTTTTTGTTTTGTTTTTTATGCCAACTGGCATTTTATATTTTATATTTTTGTTTTAATGGAGGTGTCCAGGGGCCTGGACGCCTCCATTAACGTATATATATTTTCGATTTTTTGGGTTTGAAAAATAAATAAAAATAATGGGGGCGTCTAGGAGCCTGGACGCCCCCATGAAGACCCGCCTGGGTCCTCAGACAACGCGTTGGCAGCCGCCCGGCAGACACCCTTCCTGGTTTCGGAACCTTCCGATGCGTCTGACTGGTGTTGATGCCGTCCGATTGCTGCGACGAGACGATTCCGGATGCTGAAAAGGGCGGAAGAAGACTCAAGAAAAGGAAGCACTCGAGCGATTCAAAATGCGTAAGCCGTCGCGGGGCGTCGTATAGTAATATGAGACTTTCTTAGGAGACGTCAGGAATGGCGTGTCTACAGCTGCCCCGCCTTGGCGTCTGCTTTGCAAGAGAGCGACACGTAGTGGAATGGTATCGAAGTGGAGTGAAATGAAGTGGGAGCGGACTGATAAGTTGATGTCAAGGTGTGATGAGACACGCTTTTGACGTTACTGTTTGGAATCTTTTCCTGAAGTTTCAATGAGGCGACCTTGAAGAAGGTCTTTCAAATATTGACGATTGCTTGGACGGAGATCAAATAAGGGAGGGTGAGATGTGTGCTCAGGCACGAAAAATAAAGGAGACCAACTTCTCGGTGTGGAAGTACCTGGGTCATAAACTCACAGGTTTCACCTTTGGTGAGCGGTTACCAGCCAATGTGGAAGTGCTGCGGCCAAGGTGGGTCAAACAAGGTAAAAAGTAAAGAAATATCTGAGAGTCTGTCCAAACAAGGGTCTCCTTTGGAAGAGCAGCGTAGGACTGTTTCAAGGAAAGTCAGTATTTCATTCGGAGTGGAATATCTCATATTTGTAAGAATTGAAGCACAGCGGCTTTCGCAATCGAATCATTTGAATGATCTTCCGCAATAAATCAAAGTCCTATATGAATGCATGCTGGGCTTAAAGAAAAATTTAAAACAAACTAAAATAGAAAATAGCCAAGGATAATATTGTCAACTTGTTAAGAACGGGTCAGGATACCGATCCGGTGAGCTGGTACTGGGCCGGGACCCGTTTATCCACGCACCAACTCACTGAATGGAACTGTCGTCCCCATGCTATCACAAGTTAACGGCCTATCCGTACAACCCAAATTCTTCCGGGATCATCACTATTTTTGTTGAAGGGGAACTCAAATCCCAGATTCGTTCGGGCCGCGAGGTTCTTGACATGTTCTAGTAGTGTAGGTATCATATACTACGATGCATGACATGGTGGGACCAACTATGGAAAGGTGGGACAGGAGATGGGATCAAGACGTCCGTTAGTAGGACCTGCACAGATCAACATAGATTAGATACATCATAAAGCAGCAGAATCGGAACAGAATCGCACCACAATACAAAGGAGATCTAGACAAGATCTTGACAATGATCACTGATGTGACATGTTCTGTCCTGTAGCGATCTTTCTTTCCTATAAGAACTCCCCTTAGGTTAGTTCATTCAAATGCACCAAGGTGGGTTTTAGAAGCTCAGGAGAGGAAGGAGAGGGGAATCTAGAGATCTCAGGATGGAAGGAGAGTCTTCCCGCGTTATGAAGAGGAGCAGGCCTGGCAGCGAGATTAGGCGACTCTCCGACCTCGATGGTCATCTTAGCGGGATGATCATGTCGCATATGGTAAGCTGATTCATTTCAACTTTTCTCCTCTTGAACCTTCTTCTCACTTGCTCTCTTCCTCCTTCTTTCTTTTCCTTTTTTCAGCCATATCCACTCTTCCCGGGCCCGAGGAAGTTTTCCAAATTGCCATGGCTTTCAAAGTTAACTTCCAACATATCCATCGGCATGAGGGCCATACTCTCGAAGTGGCATCTGCAGGGGCTCCTTATTCACGCCAAACACTACGAGAAGATTCGTATGGACTGGGCGGCTATGGGCGCACTAGTGGAGATCTAGCATCCTCAGACCCATACTTTTATATTCCCGACCTTCGAGACAACCATCCTCCTCAAGGAGGTGGAACTTCTGCTCGGATTGAAGAAATTCAAGAGTGACGGGAAGGTGAAGGCTATGCGGATGCTGACACGGGGAACTTCCGAAAGCGTCCTTGGAAGCTTCATGCCGCCCGACGCAGCCCGAAAGGTTCGTACTCAAAAGGGGATTGATTTGAAAAAACTTGCGGAATGGGTCATGGAGGCCCTAAGGGATTTACCAGACTATTTGGAGGGAATCATGAAAGGGTTCACCATTTGTCTGGCGGGTGCTCTCTTGTTTCCTTATACCGACAACATGGTGGAGGAAGACCAACTGAGTGCTATCTGCGGGATCTGGCGTGGAAAGAGGGTGGGACCCGCTGTCCTTGCCTACCTGTATAGTGGCCTTACTGTCTCGAGCATGGGTAAGCCTCCTTTTGGTTGCGCACTTGTCCTGAATTGCTGGCTGGATTTGCATTTCAAGTTTGATCACCGTGAGGGAATGCCAACTGCTTCGAAGCTCTTCCAACAAAGCCCCCTTTATCATATAGCCGACGTGTTAGGCTTCGGTGGCACCATGGCGAACCGTGTTCCGTGGCTAAAGAGACGTGAAGACTGGCGGTCTCACTTTCGAACCGTGACACAAAGCTTCTTCTCTTGCGCACCGGCATGCTTACTCCTGCTTGAGCTCCTCATGAGGTCTTCTTGTGAAGTTGATCTCCAACTGATTGGTGCGATCGAGTTTGTCCTTTACAACGCGCATCGGTGCTGCCTCCAGATCGGCATTCCACGTCATTCGTTCCCACCATCGACTGGCATCGTTCCTTTGAAGAAGAGAGAGTTGGGCACTGAAGCGGATGCGAAGGAAGCGAAGGCCATCAAAGCACCCTGGAAGACAAGTGTTGCGGGAAAGGCCTTAGCGCATGTGGGGGAAGAATGCGAGCTGTGGAGAGCTTATGTAACCGAACTGGAGAAGTTAAGGCCTAAGGCGCCTAAGTTCCTGATGTAGCTCGTTCTGCTTTCTGATGGAATAAAATCTGGCATTTTGATGTTTTGGACCACGTTCCCTTTGTTATGATTTTTATTCCGTTTTTCTATTTTTGTGTTTTATTTCTTTTTATGTACCTATTTATTCATAATATGATCATATGTAAATATATGTATTAAAAAATTATTTTTAATGGGGGCGTCCAGGGGCCTAGACGCCTCCAATTTTTTATTTTTTTTATTTATTTTTTTTTATTTTGGGGGTGTCCAGGGGTCAGGACGCCCCTACAATTCCTTTTTTATTATTTTTTTGGTTTTTTGTTTGGGGGCGTCCAGGCGCCTGGACGCTCCTAAATTTTTGAATTTTTTGAAAAAGAAGGAAAAAGTGGGGGCGTCCAGGCGCCTGGATGCCTAAAAAAAAGGATTTCTTATATAAGGGGGGCCTCACCCCCCTTTCACTTCTACTGTTCATTCTGACGACTCGTTCACTCTAAACGACCCATTCCCAATTCCAATGGAGCAAGGAGGCCCGAGCCAGGGTGGGGAGAAGCGGAAACGACGGGCTCGTCGTCCGAGGAGGCTGAGAGATGATGCCGAGGAGGCTACCGTGGAGGAGGAGGCTCCTCTTTTGGCCGTGGAGGGCCCTGCGGGTGCTGGTGGCGCTGGAGAGGACGAGCACGATCCGGTAAGCCCCTTAGACTTCCATTCTATTGGTTCACTAGGCTAAACGGGCGGACGAGAGGCTGTGTGGAGAAGGCCGGTGAATGGGAGAAGGAGGCGTCCAGGGGCCTGGACGCCTCCACATTTTCTTTTTTTTCTTTTTATCTATTTATTTATAAGATAAGATTAAAAATAAGGAGGCGTCCAAGTTTGGGGATGCCTCCATGATAATATATATTATTTTATTTATTTTTTTGTTTTTATTTTTTGGGTTTTTCTAAAAGTAAAATAAAGAAGATAAAGAGGAGGCGTCCAAGGTGTCGGACGCCTCTAAAAAAACATATATATTTTTTAAAAAATAAAATAAAAAAATAAAATAAATAAGTAGCATATACAGTGTTATTATTTATTACTATCCATGCTGCTGATGCATTTTTTGTTTATTTTTGTGGTGTGCAGGGCGTGATGAAGAGCCGGATTAGCTGGTCCCTAGTGGTGGCAGCGTACCGTGGACTGCCAGACTTCCAGAGGGCGCGTGTGGACGCCATGGGCTTTGGAGCGTTTCTCAGGATCGAGCCCTTCCGGCTCGACCTTCCTCTTATCCAGGCGTTGCAGGAGCGGTGGCACGAGCCGAGCCGGGCGTTTCTGATGCCCTGGGGGCACATGGTGCCGACACTAGAGGACGTAGCTCGGATCACCGGGCTGCGGGTTGACGGAGAGGCAGTCAGCGGGGTTACTTACCCCGACTACCGAGAGAGTGCCCTGGACCTGCTGTGGTTAGAGACGAGCGTGACTGATAGAGACAGCAGGGTAGTCGGCCGAGTGGAGATTATGGAGGCGCTCGGATTTGGTGACCCGCGCCAGCGGGTTAGCGAGACTGGAGCGGAGTTTCTGGCACGACTCGAGGGAGACGCTCGTTGCAGCTTTCACCCAGGACCCGAGCGAGCGAGAGCTGGTGGATCTAGACCTCCGGAGGTTTCTTTTCTTCTTCCTGGGCCGCCTTTTGTTGGGGACGAAGGGGGACGGCATCCACTGCCGCTTCCTTGGGCTCTTGGCGGACCTGGACAGAGTGGGGCAGTATGCGTGGGGAGCGGCTCTGCTTGCTCATCTGATCGCTGATCTCTCCCAGACTTCAGAGAAGGAGACGACAGTCAGTGGCTTTGCACCTTTTCTCTAGGTAAACATTTTATTTATGCAATCTACGGTAGTTAAATATGCAATTACTCGTGCTAATGATGTATGATGGATGCAGGTGTGGAGCTATTACTATTTCCCGATGGGGAAGGCCGAGCATAGGAACAGGAGAGCTGTGCCTTTGGCGCGGCGGTGGAGGCCGATTATGGTCGCGGCACCCCACGGTTACCAGCTGGCGTCGCTTCGTCGGGAGCTGAGCGAGTATCCCGAGGCCATGGTATGATGGTATGATTTTTTTATGTTTTTATACGTGCGACTCAATTAACCTAACATGATGCATGTGTGGCGATGCAGGTGGTATGGAGGCCCTACCTGGGCATGGGCGATGCTGGCCAGCCCTGGGTTGTAGCGGGTCTTCCTCGTTTCGGACGGGACGTGTGGGTCCATTGCCTGAACGAGATCGAGCCGCTTCGGTTGAGGCTGGTTATGAGGACGTTGAGGCTGGCCCAAGAGTTGGTCGATGTAGATGAGCCGGTCAGCATCGGGCGGAAGACCAAGGGGAAGGCGAAGATCGTGGACTGGCGTACGCGCTTCCTGGCACAGTACCAGGACTGGCAGCAGTGGTGTCCCATGTACAGGACAGTACTGATTACCTGAGACGGTACCGGGCTACGTACGGGGACCGCCTCTTCCTTGGTGGTATGGCAGGGGTAAGTGAAATGAAAATGCTTCACCCTTCTATATGTATATGCATGTGGCACTAACTTATGTGCAATGCAGGATGCTCGTGACAATATGATCGCCGAGCTGAGGGCCCAGCTGACAGACGCCAGGCGGCAGTTGGTGGCCATCCGACAGGAGTTGGAGATCCTGGTGAGTCTATGCAATGCATTTTTTTTGTGACCTGGATTCCGATGCTTAGCCTCTGACTGTCGTTTGCCCCGTGTTTCAGCGGGCCCACCAGGCGGCAGCAGCCGGGACGGCTGGTGGACCGGAGGTCTCTGCCCTTCAAGAGCAGCTGGCGTATGCGGTGGCTCGGGCTGAGGAGGCCGAGCGTGACCGCGCGGCTCGAGTGAGTGTCTGCCTGACCCCGACTCTCCTTCTAGCTGCTTTCCTTTTATCACTGCTCTCTTACGGTGCATGCGTGTTTGGACAGGTGGCCGAGATTCGGGAGGCCCTGGCCCGTGCTGTTCGTGCCGAGCAGGAGCGCGATGCTCGGGTGGTGGAGCGTGACGCCCGGATTATGGAGCTGGAGGAGGAGCGTCGACGGGAGGCTGAGGAGCTCCCTCGTGACGTGTTGGATTTGCGGATCACCCTCGAACTGTCGAGGAGGGAGGCGACGAGAGAGAGAGAGGAGAGGGAGAGGGATAGAGAGATCCTAGAGAGAGAGAGGGAGAGGGATAGGGAGATCCTAGAGAGAGAGAGGGAGAGGGGCAGGGAGATCATAGAGAAAGAGAGGGAGTACAGGAGGGCAGAGCGACATCGAGATTGGGACGAGAGGAGGGCCTTGGAGGCCCAGGTGAGGGAGCTCCGACTGAGTCTTGGCACGGCAGAGGGGAGACTTCGGGAGAGTGAGGAGCGGTATCAGAGGGCGAAGGAGCGCGGGGCGCGACTTTGTCAGTCTGGTTCCTTTTCCGTGGGCAGCTTTCTAGTTTCTTCGGCCGAGGAGCGTCGTCGCACCTTGGAGGCTGGCATGGTGCCACCTGGGGAGGCGAGCACGGCTTCTCAGGGTTCGCAGAGGCCCCCTAGGGATCCCTGTCAGAGGAGGGAGGAGAGAGATGACCAGGAGGGTGATGGCGAGAGTTAGAGAGTTGCTTGTACACTCCACCCTCCTTATTGCATGATGTACTTTCGACTATTATATGAAATGAGAATGGCTTTCTTGTGTTGTGTGTACCTTTCCTCTCTCACTTTTCTGTTGCACCGAGTTGTTTCGAGACATGCCTTACGAGACTTTGCCCTGAACAGCGGGGAACTGCGCTTTGCACGGGGGGATTCTGTTTCCTTTCTCCCTTTTTTGGGCGCGTCCAGGCGCGAGTACGCATCTTAATCCTTGAATTCAAATTTAAAGCGCCGGGTGGCCTTTCTTCTCCCGTGCCTTACCCGCAAACAAGCCCGCCTTCCGTCGAAACGCGCTCGCCCGTCTTTGTCTTCTTCCCCTCGATCGATGGAGTTTGGCGGTCCGGACCACGGCGAAGGTGGAGAGGGACGCGGGACCCCTCACCTGAGGAGGGACGCGCCAGAGCACGGAACGGCGTCCATGGAGGAGGAAGGGCCGCTTTGGGCCCCCGAGGGACCCGAGGGGCCCAATGGCGCGGAAGGAAGTGAACACGGCTTGGTGAGTGCTTCGGTTTCCCCTTCTTTGATCTATTTTGAGTTTTGAAGTGGGGCGTGTGAGGGGGGAAATGGTTCGGTGAGTGTTGCACTCAAATGATGGACGCGTCCTAGACAGGGGACGCGTTCTTTGTTATGATGCGAGGCCCTTCTTTCTTGGCGCAGGACATGGCAAGGACCCTGGGCCTGGCCGATGAGTGGGCGAGTGCAGACGAGCTGAGCCGCGTCAGGAAGGAGAGTCGCGGTAAGGCGAAGCTTGAAGACTGGCGCATACATCTCCCTGGACAGCAAGGGGGCGTACTGGAGCAGGATAGTGCCGACTTCCTGCGGCAACAGAGAGAGAGAGAGTTACGTGGGTCTTCCCCGAGCCGGGGATACGCGCGACGTCAACGGCTCTCGTGCCCAATTAGCCGAGGTCAGGCGGCAGCTGGTCGCCACTCAACAGGAACTGTCGCTCCTGGTAAGCTAAGTGCTGCATTTTCTATTTTTAAATGTGGAGCTTAGCTAACTGCTGTTGTTTGTTCGTTCCAGTGTGCCCAGCAGACAGCGATGGTGGGAGTGGCTGGCGGCGCATCTTCCAGTTCCTCGGCCCCTTTTCTTGAGATTGCCTCCCTCCGGGAGCAACTTGCCGGTGCGGTGGCTCGGGTTGCCCGGGCGGAAGAGGAGCGTGATGCCTGGGTGGCGACTGTAGCAGAGATGCGACATCGCAGTGAGGAGAGACCTTCTCCAGACATCCTGGAGTTAAGGGTTCTTCTGCAGATGATGAGGAGAGAGGCAGAGAGAGAGAAAGCCGAGAGAAGGGCCGAGCGTCAGCAGGATCAGACCGAGAGGAGGGCCTTGGAGGCCCAAGTGAGGGAGCTCCAGCTGGGCCTTCAGGCCGTCGTGCAGAGGCTAGGAGGGATGGAGAAGCGCTACCAGATAGCGCGAGAGTTCGGGGAGCGACTGCGCCAGTCTGGTCGCTTTGCCGCTAGTGGCTTCTTCGCCACGCCAGGGGAAGAGCAGCGAGTCATTGCTGTGGAGCCGACGCCACGAGGCGAGGCGGGTGCCACTGCACGGGGATCCAGGAGGCTTCTGAGGGACCCTCACCTCAGGGGAGAGGAGAGGGACGCCTAGAGGGACGAGCATGAAGATAATGGCAAGAGTTGGCGAGCTAGTGCACCCGCCTCCTCTCTATGATTGTGATGTTTATGACAGCTTATGTAGAATTATGAATGGAGTGATTTGATTTTCTGCTGCTTGTTTATTCTCTTGTGCGTTCCTTCTTCCCCACAATTCTTCTCCTTTGCACTGTTCCCATGTGATGGGTCTGGCGAGACTCCACCCCAAGCGGAGAATCGCGTCTTGTTGTGACCATTTTCCACGGGAATCTGCCGTCGAAGTCAATAATGACGGCCTTAGTCCCTTTTCCCGGATGTTGTGTCAAATTTTGCGGACGTCCTCCAAAACATGATAGGGTATCCCTAGACAACATAGGGGGCTAGTCGTCATATTCTTCGTCCAATCAATCACCCTGTGCGAGCGGTGAAGTGACACACGGGGCCGCATGGTAGGTGCCTCATCGCGAGGGCTATCATAAAAGATGATAGAGGCAATCTTGGCCTGCACTCCTTCCATTTCTATAAATTCTTGTCCCTTTTATCCTCCCAGGTATATCGAGAGCTAACTCGAGGAGCACAAGTTCTCACGGGAGAGGAGGAGTTCAAAATCTTGAGAGTTGGATGGAGGGCGAATCTTCCCACTCCTCGAAGAGAAGCAGGTCCAGTGGTGGTAGTTCCAGGAGGCTTTCGGACCTCGAAGGGCACTTCAGCGAAAGGGCCCAATCACAACTCGTAAGCCAAGTTTTCCTGCCCTTTTTTCCATTCTTTTTTTTCTTCCTTTCTTTCTGACCAAACCTCCTCTCCATTCCCTGCATGCGTAGAGTGTGATGAAATAACAGATCTCATGGGAGTTGGTAGTGGCAGCATTCCGAGGTCTCCCAGATTTTCAGAAGGCGAGGCTAGACGTGATGGGATTTGGCACCTTTCTTCGGATCGAGCGGCTCGAGCTCGACCTGGTTCTGATCCAAGCCTTGTGTGAGAGGTGGGACCCAGTGAGTCGGGCATTCCTGATGCCCTGGGGGCACATGGTGCCCAGCTTGGAGGATGTGGTCCGGATCACAAGCCTGAAGGTGGAGGGCGAGGCAGTGACCGGGGTCACTTATGCGGATTACCGAGAAGGTGCTCGGAAGCTACTGGGTTCGGACCTAGATGGTCGGAAAAATAGGTCGGTAGCTAGGGCGTCCCTCATGGATGCATTTGGGCTCACCGACACTCGTCGACGGGACGATGAATCCTCAGAAGAGTTCATGGAAAGGATGGAAATAGGATGCCGTGCCGTGTACTGCACAGATTTCAGCAACTGGGAAAGATGCAACATAGATTTGAGGAGATTTCTCCTCTTCCTTTTGGGGAGATTGGTACTGAGCTCGAAAGGGGACGGTATCCAATGTCGCTTCCTGGAGCTGCTATCAGACCTTGAAAGAGTAGGGTACTACGCCTGGGGAGCTGCCATGCTGGCGCACTTGTTTGCAGGCCTGTTCCAAGAAGCGGATCGTTAGATGGCTGTGAGTGGTTTTACACCATTCATCCAGGTATTTTTGATTTTGCTTGTTTTGTATTTTTTTGTGTTTTTGCAAGGTACTGATGACCTGTGCCGAGCAGCTGTGGAGCTATTATTACCTCCCCATGGGGAGAGCTCGGCATTGGCGACCCGCGATGGTGCCGCTAGCCAGGGGGTGGGAACCCATCATGAGTGCGGCACTCCTAACCTACCAACTGATGGTGCTAAGGCGGGAGCTACAGGAGTTCCCTGCAGCGATGGTAAACTGGAGACCCTACTCAGACATGGTCGATGCCGACCAGCCGTGGGTTCTAGCAAGTCGTGCCCGGTTCGGACGGGAATTGTGGATGCACTGCCTGAATGAAATCGAGCCGCTTAGGCTACGATTGGTTATGAGGATGGACTGGCTCAAGAATGGGTGGATTCAGCTGCGCCACCTCATGTTGGGAGAGAGACGCGAGGACCGGCGACCTGCATTGACTGGCGTGTGCGATTCCCCGAACAGTACGAAGACTGGCAACGGGGTGGCATAATCATGGAATCGCAGGCACGGGATAGCGAGGATTACCTGCGTCTATATAAGACAAGGTACGCAGAGCGGTTCCAACCCCGGGGATTTGTGGAGGTAGGTTTCCCCTTTTTATCTTTTCTTCTTTCTCCTTTTTTTGGTTTTCTGGTGGAGATACTGACTCGTATGGCTGCAGGATATCCGTGATACGATGATAGCGACTTTATGAACTCGCTTGGCAGAGATGGAGCAACAGTTGGGCGATGCCCGCGTAGCTACGAGCGCCTTGGTAGGTGTACAGTGCGTTCCTAATTAAAACCCCAGATTCCAGATGTTGGCTGCTAATTCACGCGGTCGTAGCATGCCCAGATTGGCGCGGCTTCCCCAGCGATGGGAGTAGGTGGTGCCTCTTCCAGCTTGTGATTCCCACCTCAGAACTTGACTTGCTTCATGAGCAACTTGCTCACGCCACGCAGCGTGCTGCGGAGGCAGAAGGGATGCTCTATATATAGGTAAAAGTTTCGGTGTTGAGCTCTCTTTGTTTACGTCTTATTGCGTATCTAAGATGGTACATTCGGCAGGAAAAGGAGACGGAAGAAGCGCTTGCCCAAGCTGCGCAGAGGGAGGCTAGGATAGCAGAACTGGAGAGGGAACTGCGGCGTCGTCCTGATGATGACTCCTCTAGGGATGCCGTGGAACTGAGGATCACTCTCCAGTTGGAGAGGGAAGACCGTGAGAGAGAACGTGCAGAGAGAGAAAGAGACGCAGAGAGAGAAAGAGCCAACATATTGATTGAAAGGGAGGAACGAAGGGCCATCGAGGCCCAATTGTTCAAACTTCGAACCAGCCTTGGTCTTGCTGAACAGTGGCTGAGAGATGGTGAGGAGCGCTACCGAAGAGCACGAGAGCGTGGCTTTCGTGTTGGTAGCTTCTCCGCTGTTTCTGTGGATCAACGCTGGGGTGTGGGAATAGGAAGGGGAGTACAGAGCGGTAGGAGTACCGCTTTTCGTAGTTGGGTAGTACCTTTGAGAGCGTTTTGCTCGGAGAGTAGTGGGACGAGTAATGCAGAGAGAGAGGGCGGAACTTGATGTAATTTTTTTGGTTTTTGGAATAAAATACAAGGTTCGGTTTGTTTGGTTTCCACCTTTGCTTCTGTTGCCTGAATCCCTGCACACATCACTGAAACAAACAAATCAGTATTTCTGTTCTGACTTGGCCCCTTGCTCAATAAGCAAATGGTCACTGTGACTGTCCTTGATAACTGGTCAAGGGGCCAACCTTTATTTAAGGAAGGCGAGAGAAAGATGCAGTGATGATAAATGCGACAGGCAAGCACACGAATGCAAGCGGTATTAAAAGTGAGATGCTGCACGCAAATGCAATTATGTAAAATTGATTTGTTTTCTTTTTTATATTTGGCATTTTTTTTGTTTTATCATAAAAAAGATTTTTTTTGTTTGCAAATATGTACATTTTCTCTTTTCCATTTTTTGTTGTTTTTATCATTTCAATTTTTTGTTGCTAACGCCTGGCAAGCACCCAAATGACACCTAACCTACGTGAGAACATGGGTTTCTTACTAACCTCTCAGGTATCCTAAGTGCACATCTAGGTTGATTTGGGTCTCTAGACCCCTCGAATGATGATCCCACCGGCTAAGACTTACCCTGATGACAATACCATCATGCCATGCTTAGGCTCCCAGTCGCTTCCGACCACAGGGATTCACCCAAAAGGTGTTTGAGGTAAGAGATTTGCCCGACCCGGGTCTGTTTCCTCACAACTCTAGATGGTATATGATGAAACACCCTGGAACCCTAACGACCAACCGCGCGACGCTGACCCGGAATCAGACGCCGTCGCACCCATAGGTGACGCGCTTGCATTGGCCTAAGCCCAAGGTTAAGCAAGAAGACATCAAGGCGGTAAACATGGGTCTTGACCAGCCAGAAACACAGAGACTCCTTCGCAGCGATAGCTTTTGCTTTTCAAAGTAGGCAACCAAATGTGTGTATTAAAATAAGGTCGCAGACCCTGGGTAGTTTTCACCCTTCAGAAACTCCATCGAACCTTCATCTTTAGAGGGAGAAGGAAGAGTGTAGGGGATAAACCTCCTGAGAGGACCGGCAAAGCCGTTAACCCGGCGAGCGAATAAGGGCCCATTAACTCTTTCCTTTCGGACAACTTTGGACCAAATCTCGAGCGTTTACATTCCATAGCCCCCCCCCTTTTGTGGATTCAAACTTTTGCTTTGAGGGGTTCCATTTATCGCATCAGGCACGGTCACGACCAGGCTCTTGATTTTGATTTTGTATTTCTTTTTGTGAGGGAGATATAGTCGTTTGACGTTTGTGGGCTCCCTTTCGTATGCCTGCGGGGACACTGCCCTCTTCTCGTGCTCTGATCGATGCTCGAGGAAATGGATCCTACTCTTGCCTTTGGGGTTTAAGTTTCGATTTCTCATGCTCAGCATTTTAAGGGCGCCGACTGTCTCATTTGGTCGAAGAGAAAAGAATAAAGATTACAGCTTCCGGAGATCTTCTGGGTGGGGCCCCACCGTAGGTGATGCTACCGACTTTTTTGAATAAAATACATAAGTGAGCACATGTTAGCTTCCTTCGAGCGAGCATAGGCCGACGTGGCCGGACAGGGATCTCCACGGTTCTGGCAAACCAAGACCCGGTGCCTATCAAGCCTTAATGGGCCCTATCCTAACATGAAGGTTAGATGCAGTGACTTGACTACATGGTGACCACCAAGCATCGGCATTTTAAATTTTTCATATTTTTAGTGGTTTTCGGTATTTCTTTATTTTTGATGTTTTCTATCTTTTCATCATTTTTTTATTTTGTGCTAAGGGTAGTATTTCTTAAGATAAAGCCCAATCTAAGGGTGGGATAACTCGGTCCCTTCGGCGTTGACTAGCTTGTAGGCGTTGCCAGGGTACACGGCTTGAATTACAAATAGTCCTTCCCAGTTGGGTTGGAGCTTAGAACGTGGCCCTCCCGGTTTGACAAAAATTCTTTTTACGACCATCTCACCGACTTTGAATTTTCTCTCAACGACTTTCTTTTGGTAAAAACGAGCGAGTCTATTTTGATACACACGCGCGTTTTCGGCAGCGGCCAGCCGCTTCTCATCCAAGAGTTCCAACTGGGCGAAGAGTGAATTACGACGATCGTCGAGGGGAAATTCCTCGTCCAATTGTACCCTGAGAGAAGGGATCAGAGTCTCGTATGGGACTACCGCTTCCATACCATAAGTAAGGGAAAATGGAGTCTGCCCGGTGGGGGTACGGATTGAAGTGCGATAGGCCCATAGGGCTTCGATAAGCTTTTCTGGCCAGTCTGAAAACTTACTAGACTCGCAGGTTTTTTTGATGATTTTGAGCAATGTTTTATTGGTGGCCTCCGCTTGGCTGTTACCTTGTGGGTAATAAGGCGATGAATGATGCAATGTAATTACGTACCTTTTGCAGAGGTCCTGTAGGTCCTGAGAAATGAAATGTGGCCCATTTTCGGTGACGATTGTGCTTGCGACGCCGAATCTGGCGAGGATGTTCTTCATGATGAACTTGCAGACTGTTGACGCCTTGATTTCCGCGTAAGCTTCGGCTTCAGCCCATTTGGTGAAGTATTCCGTCGCAGTAAGGATGAAAGATTTCTGCTTGGTGAGGGAATTGGGATCACCTAGGGGACCAATGATGTCGAATGCCCACATGGAGAAAGGCCACGGGGAGGATATTGGATGAAGTGAGGAAGATGGTGAATGGATTTTATCGGCGTGAAGTTGACACTTGACACACCTACGGACATAGACATCACAATCCTTTTCCATAGTGGGCCAGTAAAAGCCTTGCCGAATGATCTTTTTGGCGAGCATCTGACTATTCACGTGGCCACCGCACACACCCGAGTGCGTCTCCTCTACACATTTCCAAACTTCATCGTCACCAAGACATCTTAACAGAATACCAGTAAGGCTCCTCCTATAGAGTAGACCTCCAACCAATGTGTATTTCTGAGCCACCCTTCTTATGGCTTTCTTGTCCTCTGTGGTGACCCCTTCAGGATAGGACTGATCTTGGCAGTATTTGACGATTTCATATAACCATGGTTTCTCTTTATCATCCAGTTCTTCTTCGGCCTCTGCCAACATGATTTCCCTCTTCTCAAGGATATCTTCCTGCAGGATCTTCCTTGCTATCCTGTCTTTGATATTTACGTAGGAAGCATCATCGATTGCAGGGGCGTGAAATTTATAGATGGAAATGGACTCAAACCATCTTCCTAGAGGGAACCTTATGGATGATGCCAACGAGGCGAGGGCATCGACGAGAATATTCTGATGACGAGGGATATGAACAAAGATCAGTTTGGTGAACAGTTTGGCAAAGGCAGCAGTGAGTTCTTGGTGTGGCTTGAGTTTGGGATCGCGAGTGCGATATTTAGTGAGCACCTGGTGAAGGATGAGTTGACTATCACCTACGACTCGCAACTCAGTGATACGAAAAGAATGAGCGAGTTCTAGGCCAGCTAGAAGAGCTTCATAGTCGGCTATATTGTTGGTAACTGGAAATTTGAGCTGGTATGCCAATGGGAATGTGAGGCCTTCAGGCGACAGGAGGGCGACGCCGATTCCTCTCCCTTGAGAATTCAGAGCTCCATCAAAATATAGCGTCCACATTGGCTCATCTGATTGGTTGACGGACATTAGTTCCTCATCTGGAAACTCTGATTGGACGGGATCGAACTTAGGAAGAGGATGGTGAGCGAGATGCTCGGCTATGGCATAGCCTTTAATCGCCTTTTGCTGGATGTAGGTGATGTCGAACTGAGAGAGAAAACTTTGCCAGCGTGCTAGCCTATCCGTAAGGATGGATTTCTCCAGAAGGAATTTGATAGGATTCATTCGAGCAATCAAGTGGACCTCATGAGCCAAGAAGTAGTGCTTCAATTTCTGCACTACCGAAACGAGGGCAGCACAGGTTTTCTCCATGACGGTGTACTTCTGCTCACAGGGATTGAGAAGTTTGGACAAGTAATAGGTTGCCCGTTCCTTGCCTTCTTCATCAGCTTGTGCGAGGACGGCTCCCACAGAGTCATCCAAGACTGAGACGTAAAGGATCAGAGGTTTTTCTGGTTTGGGTGGAATGAGAACGGGTGGACTAGCCAGATATTTCTTCAACCCTTCAAAAGCTTTCTGACATTTAGAATTCCAGTGGAATTCTACTCCTGGCTTGGTCAACTCGTAGAGAGGTCTACACCTTTGTGAATGTTGGGACACAAACCGACGAATAAACTGCAACCTCCCGATTAAATCTCGGACTTCCCTCAAATTCTTGGGAGGCGGCATTTCCCTGATGGCCTTAGCTTTGTCGGGATCTATCTCGATCCCTCTTTTACTCATAATGAACCCCAGTAATTTACCCGACGACACACCAAACACACACTTTTTCGGGTTCATTTTCTATTGGAACTCCCTTGACCTCTGCAAGACCTTAGCCAAAACTTCTGGATGTTCCATCCTGGTCCTTGATTTCACCAATAAGTCATCCACATACACTTCCAGATATATGTGCATCATGTCATGAAATATGGCCATCATCGCTCTTTGGTAAGTAGCTCCAGCATTTTTTAATCCGAACGGCATGACCACGTAACAATATGTTCCCCAAGGGGTAGTGAATGACGTCTTTTCCTGATCCTCTTCTGCCAAACGAATTTGATTATATCCTGAAAATCCATCCATGAATGAGAGGGTCTCATAACCTGCCGTGTTATCGATCAACACATCAATGTGAGGCAAGGGAAAATCATCCTTTGGACACGCGCGGTTAAGGTCCCGGAAGTCGATACAAATCCTGACTTTCCCATCTTTCTTCATGACCAGGACAATGTTCGCCACCCATTGAGGATAAAGGACGACTCTAATGAACCTGGCTTTATGGAGCTTATCGACCTCTTCTTTCATTTTCAAAGCCATCTGAGGGTGGAAACGCCTTAACCTTTGTTTTACCGAGACGGACCCTGGTTTTAGGGTTAAACGGTGTTCGACCAAGGTTGAATCTAGCCCCGGCATATCCTCGTAGCTCCATGCAAACGTGTCCTTATATTCCCTAAGAACTTCAATTAATGCCTCTTCTTCAGAGGGTGGTAGGTTGTCACTTATGAGGATGATCCTAGGGTTTCCCTCAGTTCCCAAGTTGACTTCTTTGGTGGATTCTTCTACGGCGGTTGACGGCTCATCGAATCTCCTCATTCCACTAGCATATGCGCCAGCCGCGTCCTCATATTCCTCACCCTCATCTTTGGTAGGGTATTCTTCATTCGTGATCTCGTAGACTCCGTACCCCTCATCAATTGCACAGTTGCCTTCACATTCTATTTCCGGTAGCCGGATGAGATTTTCTAACAACTGGGGGATGGCAAGGAGGGCTTGACACCTGGCGGCTAAATCAGAAGGAATCGACGAGGGATCTGCCTACCCTTGGATTTCTTCCTAGGTACCACCCTTGACCTATCATTCCTAGATTGACTGACAATATTTACAGAAGAAGAGGAAGACGAAGAGGATGGTGTAGAATGTACAGGAGAAAACCCCTTAGAGGAGGGGTAGAAAAGGTCGCTCATCGGACCTTGGACGGGTGATCCGCAGGGCGGGACGCACCCGTGGGAGATGTAGGAGGTTTCCTCAACGAAGATGTGTTGTTGGGGAGTTTGAAAATTGACATTTTTTTTCGTTTTCATTTTTTATGACAAAACAGTGAAAAGAGATTGGAGGAGAGAGAAAAGTGGTTATGGCTAGAGGATTGTGAGGCTCATAGAGCAGATCATGGTTGAAGACCCGGCGCGGGTTGAAAAGTCCGCGTAGGTATGTAAGCAAAGAAGGGGACCTGGGAAGATCATCAGACAACTGTCTGGCCCAGGAAGAAGATATCGGCAAAGGCTGAGACGAGTGGATGGAGAAGATGGCGACTAATGAGCCGTCGACGGCAATGTTGAGGATGGATGAAGATCCGTCGATGACAGAGTCCTTCTGGCGAGGACGAGGATAGTTTGGAACCTTGGCAAGAGTGGTAATATTCTCTGGTATTCGGAGATCAATGGTGGTCCTTCAAGCTGCGGAGACGAGAACATCCTTTCCAGTGCAACGGAAATGTCCCGTATGTCAAACCATTTGTTCCACTCGCATTCCGGATCTTTGATCTTGCCTCTTTTGGTGATCCTCGGACATTTTTCAGCCAAATATACAGCATGTGATCCCCCAGATGCTTCTCGTGGGTAATCTCCCATATGAACAACGGGCCCTCTGTTGAAGTGGTTTGATAGAGTCCATGTGAGGGGCTTCCAATCCGCCTTGAACGGTCCTTTGAAGCCTAGGCCAAACCTGCGGTTCGGCCTAATTTCCTTTGGCGGTTTGAGCCTACCCTGTAACTGTGCGCCCAGACCTTTACCCTGTTGGTAGCCGATGTTCCTCATAATCTCCCAACCTTTGGTGTGAAAAGGGAGATATGATGTCGCGGTTGCCCTGACCGGCTCCTTTGGCGCTAGTGGAACGTGAGATAGATCACGCACGTCCAGCAATGACAATATGGGCCGATGAGATGGCCAAACGGAGGGCAGAGAGGTGTTGATAGCATCCACTGTGTGAAGGACAGGAGTGCTGACCACTTTAATAATCCTCCCATTGTAAGGAAACTTCAGGCACTGATGGTTGGTGGAAGGCACAGCGTCCATGGCTTCGATGTAAGGGCGACCCAGTATAGCCTTGAATGTGGGGTCCATGTCGAGGACATGGAATTCCGTGGGAATTGACATGGGGCCTAGTTCTGCCTTCAGAATAATCATCCCCTGCGGCGGCCTTTTGCTATTGTCATAAGCCGTGACCGTGATCGAGGAAGGTCTTATTTGTTCCTCGTTGACCCCACACAACTGAAGGGTGTCCATGGAGATCACATTTATGGATGCACCCGTGTCCACAAGACACGGGTTTATGGATACCCCATTAATTTTTATTGAAATGCACAATGCATATTTTCGAGCTTCCTTGGGAGTGAGCTCGTAGTTGTGGAACATGATGGCCGGTTGTGTGTCTGTTGGGGTCAGGACGGTCGAAATCTTCTCCACGGGGAGGTCTTCATTAACCATGACCTTTTGAAGATATTCCATCAAGGCCGCCTGGTGGGATGTGGATCTTTGAAGTAACTCCAGGATGGAGATCCGAGCAGGTGTCTTGTCCAAGTGTTTCAATAGATCATACTGTGTTCCAGGGATAGCTCTTTCTGGTTGTTCTCCATCATCCTTCACTGGCTGAGATTGCTCAGGATTCTGACTGTTGTGGGGGAAAACCCTGTGGAAAATCCTTCCACTCCGGAGCACCATTGCCTGCGGCTTTTGTACCTCTGTGGGGGTAGCAGTGAGTTTTAACAGGGATTTGAGGGGTAGTGGTGGAGGAATGGTTGATGAAGCAGAGGTGATGACGGGAGCAGGGATTCTGATGAGGGGTTTGTTAGGTGGAGGCATGGTGGAGGTAGAGGGGATATCACACGGATTATGGAGGATAAGGGGTCTGGAAGGTGGAGGTGGAGACGAAGTAGAAGTGGGTAGGGTTTGAAGCGGGCAATGATTTTGAGGTGGGTGATGGGTAATGAGTGGTTTTGAAGGCATTAGTGGTGATATGGTGGAGAAAGACGGGGTTATGTATGGTTGACGGATGATAAGGGGTTTAGAAGGTGTAGGGGTAAATGTGATAGAGGTGGATGGTAAATTGGGGGAGTGAGAGAAGATGAGAGGGTGTGAAGGCGTAGTGGAGGGTGTCGGTTGATAGGAGATCGGGGTGCGGATGAGGGGGCGTAATGGTAGTGGAAATGGTGAAGGAGATACTGACGCGGGTTGGTGAGAGAGAGGTGCTACCCGGGCAAGGCGAGGGGGTTGCATGACGATAGGGTTGGAGGAAGAAAGAATAGAGGTACTTTTCGGGTGCCACACCTGCTCTCTCCCGACTTCCGGGAAGGAGGAGATGGGGTTAACCTGATGATTGGGCTGTTGGTGCTCCGGTAATGGATTCTGGATTATGCCCATGTTAGGCTGTTGTTGTGGGGCCTGCTGAGGCTGTTGTTGTTGTTGTGGTTGCTGCTGTTGTAACTGCTGCTGTGGCCTATGAGGAGGTCTCCTAGCCTTGAGAGCGGCGACGTATCGTCTCATTTCATCCCAATCTATTTGATGTTCATCATTCATATCGTGGATGTAATCTTTGAAATGGAAGCAGTAATCTACTGTGTGTCCTGGCTGCCTGTGGTAGACGCAGTATTTGGAGGTATCAACATTCGGGGGCCATACGGGCCTTTCCCTGGGTAGCACAAGTATATTTGAGGCCGTGAGGGCGTTGAAAATATCCGCCAGAGTTTCTGGCAACGGTGGATAGTAGGCTCTCTTGGGACCGATCGGCCTCCTTTGTTGCTGTTGGGGACCATAATTCCCCGGGGGTGGAACTTGGTTGTACTGAAGTGGTGGTTGTTGTTGCTGAGGTTGTGGTTGTTGTTGCTGGGGTTGACGTAATAGAGGCATATTATCCTGGGGTGGATTATTTTGGGGTGGAGGACGAAGAGGGAAAGGACCTGGTTGGAGGGGAAGTCGGGGCATTTGTGTAGGCCTTGGGTTGACTGCATAGTTGGCATTGTTGACTGCACCCACTTGCTCATTTGTCACGACCCCTTCTATGGCTCCGCCCGGGACACCAGCGCCTGTCTTTCTGACCACTTTGGGCTTCGGCGACTCAAACATGTTCATAATGGGGGAGTCTTTTAACTGGGTTTGGATGTACCAGGCCCTTTCATAGAGTTCCTCAATTGTAGTAAGTTTATTCATGGCCAGGACGTGTCTGAACTGTGGGGTTGCATTAGACACAATCATCTTCACTTGTTCGGGCTCGGAGAGGGTATCCCTTATTCTTTCCGCCAGAGACCTCCATCTATCAGCATAGCGGACAAAATCCTCGTCGGGCTTCATCTTTTCGGCCACTAGGTCGGTAATGGAGAGTGAGGGACCGACCCTATCCCTATATTTCTGCAGGAACCTTCTCTGGACTATTTTAAAATTCTCGGCCTCGCGGGGCTCTAAAGAATAGAACCACTCTAGCGCGGGACCATCCAATGATCTCCGAAAGAGGTATGCTAGGGACCTTTGATCGTTTTGCCAATAGGAGGACTCATACATGAAATCCTTGAGGTGAATGAAGGGGTTGCCGGTACCGTTGTATCTGCGGTACGTGGGTATTTCGGAGGGAGGAAGATGAATGACGGGAAGGATTGGCAAAGTAACCTCCAGGGTGGCTTTCACGTCCACCATTCTTCTCAGATTTTGAAACTGCTCGTCCATGCGATTGAATCTATTGAGGAGCGATTGGGCGAGCTCCTCTGGAGGTGAAGGTGGCACTTGCCACTGGGGGAGAAACTGTCTCCCGGAGACTTGAGGGGGGAACCCCGAATGAGAGGGAGCTGTCGGACCGCCGACAGTTGGCCCTGGCTGAAGCGGTATGTGGGGAACAACGGGAGTTTGAGATTGTGACGGGAACTGGAATGAGGGTGGTTGTTGGCTCGCTTGTCCTTAAAGCGAGGGAGACTCGATGGCTTGCGCCAATGAAGGAAATGGAATGGCTTGCACGGACTCTTGGAGAGGTGCGATGGCCGGAGTTGATTCCTGGGGCGTGGGGGAAACAGATTTCTCCTTCAGAATGGCCTGGAAGGCCCGGAGCTGTTCAGAGGTAAGCTCCGTGTTCGCGAGGACGCCCAGTAAGGAAGAGATATCCTGTGGTGGGGACGTGTCCCCGGCAATAACCTGCACCTCATGCGAGGGCTCATGAGAAGGACCCGAGTCCATAGCATAGACTTGCGGGTCGGTTGACAAACCACGACTAGGGTGGTTCTCCTCAAAAGACTCGTGAGCCATGCTCACAGTTTTCCCAGAACGCAAAAACATACACTAGCAAGCAGGTAGCAGAGATTATCAAACAAGTGGATGCCTTTACGCCTTTTTTTATGTTTTGATTTTGATGATTTTTTTTTGTTTTTAGCGAGATCCGAAGTTCACACAAAATAGGGACCCTAGTTTATTTTTGTTTCACCGCCGTGTCAGCTAGGGTCTCTCGTCTCACCACGAATGGGATGACTAACTCCGGGAAACTTCAATGGTACAACCAGCCCAGTGAACGAAGAGGAGATTCTTCATTGTCGGGGACTTACGGAGGTCCCAGTGGAGGAGATTCTAGTCCGTTGAGAGGAATTCTCAAACGGAGAGTCCTTCCTTCACCGGGAAAGGGTGATCCTTAGAAAAAATGAAAAAGGATATAAAAGAGGGATGTATGTATGCAATGGAATGCTGACAGAGATATAGAGTAAGAAAATAACAGAAATAACAAACATATAATAAACACCCAACCAATCACAACTGACAGTGCTGCCGTGAGCACAACGGGGGCGCGCTAGGGCGCCAAGGTGGAGAGGCACAGACGGTGCCGAACTTGCAAGGGTAGCCAAAAGGAAGCAGTAGAGGTCCCACCGTGATCGCCAATCTGTGAGTGACGTCACGCGGTTCGGGGAGCGAAGAAGACGCAGAGCGCGCGGGCTCCTTTTTGTTTGCTGCAACACAGAAATAAGAGAAAAGAGAAGGGGCCACCACGGGAGATTGCTCCGGCGGGGCGAGCGGGACAAATGTAATATAGCAAGATATGGGGGTTAAACGGCCATAGCGGGAAGTGACTCGCCGCGGCCTCGGGGGGACGGGAATGGTGCAGAAATCAAATAGCAAGAATTGAAACGGCCATTGGGGAAGTGACTCGCCGCGGCCTCGAGAATATGAGCAGATAAGAATATAACAGAATATAAGGAGAATATAAAGAACGGGAATTTAAACGGCCATTGGGGAAGTGACTCACCGCGGCCTCGAGAATATAAATAGATAAGAATATAACAAAATATAAAGAGAATATAAGAACGTGAATTTAAACGGCCATTGGGGAAGTGACTCGCCGCGGTCTCGAGAATATGAGCAGATAAGAATATAACAGAATATAAAGAGAATATAAGAACGGGAATTTAAACGGCCATTGGGGAAGTGACTCGCCGCGGCCTCGAGAACATGAAGTGATCGCCAGGGGCCAAAAGACCCCAAAATAAAGAAGTGATCGCGCCTACCTCAAGAGCGGGAGATGGCGGGTTGCTTCTTCCTCCCCCTTCGGCCGGTCGACAGAGAGGGCTTTCCTTGGGTACCCTTGCAAAACAACGACAAATAAGTAACGAGTGGATTAGAAAGATGAAGGTGTAGTATTCAAATCCTTGCGACAAAAAATAACGAAATGATGGCAAGACACACACCTGGTTGGTGTTGTCTTTTAAATCCCTCTCGGACTCGAGTAGGAGGAAAATGAGATGATGGATACAAGAAGTATATAAGAAGGGGCGCCCTTATGAAAGGGGATAGAGGATGCGAGATGATGAATGCAAAAGAACTACGAAGAAAAGGAAAGGATTGGTTTATTGGATATGCCGATGGTGAAATCCGGCGGAGCTCCGGCAGCGTAGGGACGACGTGGAAGCGCGGTGGATGAAGACGACCTTCCTCTCGCGAGCGTGGGCACCCGAGAAGCCGACGGAACCTCCACCTACAAAAGACCCCACGGGTTAGAAATGACTCCGGTAGCCTCTGGGCTCCGGCAGCCTATCGGATCTCTTAGAAGCTCCCCCAGAACTGAGGGGGGCGGGCCTCTATTTATAGGGCTCCGGAGGGTGGAGGCGTCCAGGACCCTGGACACCTCCATCAGGGTAAAAAAGATATTTTATTCTATTTTTATTCATTTTTTCTGAATATTTTCATGGAGGCGTCCAGGGGCCTGGACGCCTCCATAAGTCCCACCAAACTCCACCGAAAGTCGCACGCTGTTTAACACAACGCGTGGTTTTGGAGCGGCGACCCATGATTTGGAAATGGGCGCGTCCAGTCGGCTGGACGTCTCCACAATTTGGATTCTTTCACACACGACAAACCGTCGATCGGTGGGCGGGGTCCCGTGAGTGAGTTGATGGAGGCGTCCAGGGGCCTGGACGCCTCCAAGAAAATTTATTTTTATTTTTTTTTGTTTTGTTTTTTATGCCAACTGGCATTTTGAATTTTATATTTTTGTTTTAATGGAGGGCCTGGACGCCTCCATTAACGTATATATATTTTCAGTTTTTTGGGTTTAAAAATAAATAAAAATAATGGGGGCGTCCAGGAGCCTGGACGCCCCCATGAAGCCCCGCCTGGGTCCTCAGACAACGCGTTGGCAGCCGCCCGGCAGACACCCTTCCTGGTTTTGGAACCTTCCGATGCGTCTGACTGGTGTTGATGCTGTCCGAATGCTGCGACGAGACGATTCCGGATGCTGAAAAGGGCGGAAGAAGACTCAAGAAAAGGAAGCACTCGAGCGATTCAAAATGCGTAAGCCGTCGTGGGGCGTCGTATAGTAATATGAGACTTTCTCAGGAGACGTCAGGAGTGGCGTGTCTACAAGGAACAGCGAACCGGTGGCCGGTCAAAACTCGGCACTGTAGATACTCCTACTGTACCAGAGAACACATCCCGATCTCGTGGTTGGGGGTTACCGAACCACACTAGTACCACTTACCGAAGTAAAAACCCACGGCAACCCTGCCGTAGAGCCCTGTCTCCTTGGACACGGCCAACCTGGACACGTTGTCCAAAGTGTAACCCTGACCACCTGGCCACGGGTACCGTACCAACAAGACGCAACCTTGGTAAAGCTATTAGCACCAGTCTCACGGCACGAAAACCGGCACACGCGCCACGGCGAAATAACCTGGACTCAACTGTCAACACGACCAAAAACCCGAAGGTCGAAGTCACAGAGACTGACTGACAGTCTGTCACTCCCGACTCGATAGGAGTACCTCCCACTAGAAGCACAGTCGGTAGCATCCCATGACGTCTTACATCGCACCGCAGGGGTCCGCCTGGCACGATAGCCCCCGGCGGAGGCAAGGACACCGTACAAGTAACCACAAAACAAGTGACTAGCTGGGGTCACGTCCGCCAGCGTGGGTCCAACCGCCCCCAACCACGTGTGCACACACAGACCGTGCGTCCCTGGTCTGGCTCTCTGACCGATTTTCCCCTCAACCGGACTCTGGCTGCTAGACGCGGGGCCCGACGAAAACCAGTCTAAAACCGTCCTCAGGGTAGCCTCTCCACCACTCCCTGGTGGGACCACTAAACGTGTAAGCAAGCTACGACTAGTGGAGGGTCACTAAAGGAGTAGACTCTCAAGTCAACGGAAAACAATGTCCGAACCTGACGAAGTACGGGGACCGTCCCACGTACCAGCACCGTCGCACGGTGACCACAGTTGGAGAAACAATGGGACTCACAGTCCACTGGCCACGCACCCGGCCATGCAGAAACGTAGAAGCACGATTCCCAAGGTAGCTCGCAGGCCGCCAAACCGGATCTCACTCTCAGGGAAAAGCGGGAACCCTCCAGCCCCAGGCTGGGCAACTGGACTTGCAATCCAAGGCCTTACTCAAGGCCCACTCGGAAACCTCTTCCCGAAGAAACTCACGACGTGCGGGGAACCCTCGCCGCACTCACACCAATGCACGGTGACTCAATCAAGCGTAACATAAAAGCCCGGAACACGAGGAGTCACCCGGACTCTCAAACCCACGGGCACGCTAGACGAGATAGCACGATCCTCCCGACACCCTCAAAACACGGACACAAAACCCTCGGGGTGTCTGGGACATTCACGAGACCGCAGGTCGACCACTGGGTCCCAACCGGGTCGACCAGGAACCTACACAACGCGAAACGATCGCGGCAAGCACGAAGAACCACTTCGGCATAACACAGTGCCTGGCGGTCTATCTTTGGGCCGTCACAGCTATAACGGTCCAAAGCTAGGCCGCCACAGCACTGTAACGGTCCAACACAGGAGCGTTACACGAAACAGGCAACACTGGCTGTGGCGCACCCACCCTGGGGCGTCACAGCCTCTAACGGACCAAGCCTGGTGCGTTAGAAGACAGACCAAAACAGGTTGTGCCGCACACCCCTCGGGGCGTCACAACCCTTAACGGACCTACCTAGGCGCGTTAGAAGAAGGGATACGTCAACTCTGACGCACCCTAGCTAGGGCGTCACAGAGCTCTGACGGTCCACCCCTGGCGCGTCGGAGTCTCAGGACCCCAATCGGTCAAAAACCATGATAACGGACGTAACGGTCGAACCCAGGCGCGACACACCCTCTGGCGGTTTATCGTAAGACCGCCAGAGCGACCGACGCCCTGCCGACACCACAAACTTCTGTGACGCACCCCTCTTGGGGCGTCACAGCCTGTGACGGTCACTGGAAGGACCGTCATACCGTCCCGAGAGCGGGAAGGCGGGAAACGACCCAAAAATCGTTCCACACCCCCATACCTCCACGGGAGAGGGGGAAAACAAGGGGGAAGCCCCCAAATAGCCCCTAGCATGTATCTATGGCCTCGGATCGACCAAAAACATGATGGATCGGTGGATCGACTCACAACCCCAAAAATATAGATTTTTCCCAAAAATCTCCAAATACGCCCGCTCGGCTCACCACGGCCTACAAAACTCGTGGAAAAGGAAATGCACGAGCTGGGGGTCCATCTCCCTACCTCCACCGAAGAAACGACGCGCCGTGGACGCTGATCCACGAAGAAATCACCGCGAAACCCTCGCCAGCTCACGGACACGCCCCCGAGCTTCGCCACGCCTCCACCGCCTCGATCCTCGCCCGTCCTTGCCCGCATGCTTGCCCGCGCCGCCTCCACCTCGCCCTCGCCTCGCTCCATCGGCCGCTGGAGAAGAGAGGGGAGAAAGAGAGCGTGAGGGACGAGAGAGGGAGAGAGGGTGAGAAATGAGAGGGGAGAGAGAGAAAGGGTTAATATATAGAAAAACCTAAAAAATTGTAGAAATTCAAAAAATTACGAAAAATTACCTCCGCGATCCTCGAGAGGAGCACAACGCAGTGGTACTGTCCCAGAGTCGGAAAACGCCACGGTTCGACCTGCACAGAGTTCCGAAGGCACATCAGGGGAAAATACGTGTAAAGCGCAAAATACATTCCAAGACCCAATAAAATGATCGAAAAAATATCCGAAAAAATCCGAGGCATTACAGCCCTCCCCCCTTAAAGGAATTTCATCCTCAAAATTCAGGACTAGCACCAAGTCACAAGGGAAGAACACCTTAACCAACTGACAACGCTGTCAGAGCCCCAGTACAGAAAACCTCGATTCTCACGAAAGCACCGATCTTGAGGGACACAGCCAGACTACAACCACGAACGACACCTCGCTCCGCATGCCGCGCACACCGACCATTAGAGTAGGCACACCAACAAACGCAGTCCGGCATCACCTCAGTCACCACCTACCCATTCATGGCATTGCTGCCACCGTCTCGCTCACCGAGGAAAGGCAGTCCTCGTCACGAGAAACAGCTACCGACCCATCCTATGGTCGGCAGATAAAACGCATATCAGCTTCACAACCAGCTGACCGGTCGCACACCCTTCTCAAGGGAACAACCAATACAGAGCCTCCACCAGCTCACGCAGCCATCTCAACAGACCGCAACCAGAACATCGGCTCAGCACCAAGAAACACCTCACACATGGCAAGCTGAAAGCCAGACATATCACTGTGCCAACTCTGTCAGAAGACAAACTTCGACAAAGCCTAGATCCCATCCGGATAGGCACATCACAGAAATGACCACCAAAGGTCTCACCTACACACGGCTCTCACCATTCACGATGCGCAACCAACATCATCTTCTGTCTGTGAAAGACCATCCACCGGTCACCAACTGCTCGTCAACGGGAAACCTTCGCTTGCTCAGGTTCTTCCTTCTTTCCTAGTCCTCCTCCATATCCGAAGGGAACATTCCAAACCTCGAAAACCCATCTGTTGACTCACACACAGACCGATGCCACATCTCAAGCCGCACTCCTCTCGGACTCCACATCCGAACTCAATCATCGCGCCAACTCGACCCTCTCAGGGGGCACGATGAAACCAAATGACAACATCCTGGCGTCTTCGGTCATCACCTCACTTGACTCAGACTTACAGGGGAACCATCCCATGCTGGTCACCAAATCAGGGATAACCATTGTGACACCAACGTCCCATCAATGACCACCAATCCGACGCCAATCTCACTAAAAGGCCTCCGCCCACAGGCGTCACTCTTCCGTCTTGTCTCATCACATCCCTCAACTCAATTAATCGAAGTGGACACCTGCCAATCCCGATTCCGCCCTCACCACAGAGCCACGAGACACCACCGGAACGATTCATGGCACACGTCTCTAGGGGAGAAAAGTGCCATCCAATCTCACAGCAACCTGGTCGCCAATGCTACTGTAGACACCCGTTTTTGGCTGATAAGTTGAGCAATTTCTTTGTTCTCCTAGTTAATGCCCCAATTGATCTCTAATTGGTTGATTTTTTGGAATATCTCTCTATTCTTGGCCCTGCAATTCATTTTCCGTACCTTGGACCTCGTCTCGAATTTGGCATTCTTGCGCTATACACTCATATCACTTTCTTGTTCATAGCACGTTATGGACCTAATTGAATGATCATTTGAACAGTCGCTATTTCTTGATATTTGATCTTTGCAGCATCCACTTTGGTTGCTATTCTCACTTAATACTTGATTGAACGGCTGACCAATGGGTGTTTATTCCTTTTCCAATCATTTGGCTGGTCAATCCTGGTCGCGCTATATCGTCATAGCGCGTTCATGAAGAACGCGCTCTAACCTGCTAGCGCGTTCTCAGAAGAAACTCAATCCGACCCGGACTTCCCCTTTTTGATTTGGGTCCTTATTTTGGTAAGTTTCCAATTGTATTTCATCCAAAGGAAGGTTCCTAATCCTATTAGGAGTCTTTTCCCCTCATTAATCGGCAGGATTACCTTGATTTGAGCCGCCAAATCATTAGATTGGATCGTACTCCGACCTAGGGTTCATTCTTGATTCTCCTCCTATAAATTGGACCCTTGGCCGTAGTTCTGAGATGATGCAACTTCGAGATCTTGACCAGGAGGAGGCTGTTCTTCGTTCCAAATCAACAATTCCTCGCTCCTTCCACATCTAAGGGAGTATTCTAGGGCTTATTGTGTTCTACGTCGTTCTTACTTTTCTCCCCAATTCGTTTCTTTTAATCTTCACATCACATTGCATATTGTTTTCAAAATCACTCCTTTTACAAAATATACGTATTCACACACACCAAACCTATTTTTGGCCCTTCCATAGGGGTTTAAAAACCACCAAACCCCTAGGTGATCTAGCCCTTCGTTTACATGCTTTTGATTAAGAATAGGGGCAGATTCTACATAAATCACGATCTAATGGGCCTTTTCTTTGTTGTTTAAATTGTTTTGCAGGTACTAGAAGAAGGATACGTGAAGCCCTTGCACCTTGACCGGCCTTGGAGCAAGGAAGGAATGAACCCCAATTAATCCCGCTCTCTGTCTGATATCGCGCCATACAAATAGAGTGCGATCTTGAGAAGGCGCTAGCCCGATAAAGCGTGTTAATGACCAGGCCACCTCTTGGTCCCCTTTGAATTTCTAAGGTATGTAACATGCCCTTCATTTGATCTTCATATTGTTTGACATGTTGTTGGCCTCAGTGGCGATCACGGATTATTTTATTACATGTGACCCCCCCACTTGTATCATTATTTAGTTCTATCTTATCAAATCATTACTTATTCAAATCACCAATTTGGGGGCAGGTCTAATTTCTAATCTACATATTTTGGCGATCACGGTGGGACACTTTGTGCCACCACGTTCGTTCTTTGGGTTGCATGCTTGTCAATTCATCGAAGTGTGTGTGATTATTTGGGTTGTGGGGTCTTCCCTCTATCTTTAGTCGCGCCCTACATACATAGCGCGTTCTTTTAGATCGCGCTATTGATATATAGCGCGTTCTTCACCCGAGGGTATTTCACTCACACCTACTATCGGGGATCTGATTGTCATCTTCTCTGGTTGCATCTTGTATGTTTCCTGCTATGTATTCATTTTTCCTATATTTTCTTGATATTTGCTAGTTTTAGTTTAGACATTCTTGCATTGCATAGCATCATAATCTTATTGGTTTGGGAGACCTCCTCTCCCCACACCTTCTAGGATCCACACCCCCTCTTGGTTAAGGAAGGACCCTCCATTGAGCATTCCGTCTCTTTGGACTAGAAATTCCTAAACCAAGCCTCCATAAGTCCCCGCACCCGTGGATTCCCTCACGGAAGCTTGGGCAAGTTATATCTTTTGGAGTCTCTGGGTTTAGTTGGCCTATGTGTGGTGAGAATTACCTAGTTGGCACCGGAGAAAACTCATTGAAACTTGGTTCAAGACCTTGAGTGATCACATCAATTTGCATAAAATCATTTAATTCACCAAGGTTCAACAATAAAATCGAACGTGAACATTTCAACTTGTTTGATCTTTGCAACCTGCTTTGATTGAATATTGTTTGCTTGCATAATGTTTCACATGGATAATCAAGTCAACATGTTTAATTCAACACACATTCACGAGGATGAGCAACCCGGTACTTCATATAATCCTCAATTCCATAATTCTCATCACAATCATACTAGGGGACCACGATCCCATTCCTATGGTTATGTCCGACCCATGGGCAATGTCCAATCCCATGGTCCCCCACATTTATTGCAAGCCACTACTCCTGCGCCTCCCGACGATGAGAGGGTTTCCCAGATCCTGCACGCATTAGATCATCTCACCCCTCAACAATTCCAGGCCCTTAAGGCCGCTGTTGAGGGTGTACCCCATTCTTCTCATTCTCCTCCTACTCCTATTCGGGTGGCCCATCACCCGCCTCCTTCTATTCCTCATCCTTCACGGCCTCGAGGCCCATTTATTCTTTACAACCCGGCTCATCCGGGTTCTTCTAGGGGTCAGCCCATGTCTATGGCAGCCCGGGAGCCCACTTGGGCGAATTTCTATATTATTGTTAGGCCCTGTGTTGTGCGGCCAGATATAGCCCGTACATCTTTCAGACGGCCCTTAATAGACCATTCAATTGATGAGCGGCTCTGTCAGGACCGCATATCCTGACCTCGATTTTGTAAACGTCTGGCCTTGTACGGCCTAATCCCTACCGTTCATATAGAAGAGTGGCCCTTTATCAGCCGTTCAACCTTGACCTCCTGAGGGCTTAACCTCAGTCCAGTTCCTATAGTGCGGCCCAGAGGTGACCGCACAAGTCTTGAGCGGTCCATTATTAACCGCATATCATCCAGAGACGAGTTTTCTCCGTGTTTTATGGTTTTGAATCCAAGAACATGATGGTTCTTGATAATTTAAACTCCTGGACAGAAATTCTGGACAGTATCTCTTCAGCTTAGCCTTGGGATGTTCCGAGGTAAGTTTATACTTGATTATAATTGGCCATTTTAACTTGATTAAAGTCTAGAATGAACTTGGGATCTTGGATCCAATAAATCAATGCCAACGCATCATAGGGGCCCTGTCTGGTCCTAGGGAGAGCGCCCGAAAAGTACTTGTGCCCATGGGAGTTTGTAATGATATGGTGAGGTATTGCACCGAGTGCATGACTAGCGTGATCTCTATGACAATGATCTCTTACTTGAATCGTGTTCTACTTGGTTATATTCTTACTTGTTGGCCAATTTTCTGCAATTCCTGTTATATATATTGTTCATAAACTTGCCATTCTTGTAATTATATCATCCTGTCATATTGTTATTCCATTCCATTCTTTAGCACTTTCTTTTATTATGTTGTTTCATTCGATCGTTATTTATTTTCTTTCTGTTTCATATATGTAATTAATTGGTTAATCACTTACACTTGCCTGTTGTTACCTACTGAGCGCTCGCTCATATAGTTATTTTCCCCCCTTTCCAGGCAGCTCAGGTGAAGATTCATAGATGGATGGGAATGGACAAGAGTGATGACTTGGAGTGTATCAGCTAGTCGTTATGTTGAGATTGTTATAGTTGTTTTACATCTAGCTATGCCTTAGAACTTGTGTTAGTTATTGTAACGGAGTCGAGTAGAGATTATGCTTGATTATGTTTAAGTCAGTTTGATGGTATTTGTAATAGACTTGGAGTTATTCTGTTCATGACGTTATGTTAATTCTTAGCTTAGCATGTTATCTTTACTAGCGTTTTCTACTGCCGGTCCCGATATTCCGCGTCGGGGCGTGACAGTTGATAAGCCACGAATCTTACTTGGGCGCGCGCTCTATCCTCCTCAAGCAGGTCCAAGTTCTCTCGCAATGCTTGGTTGTTCCTGGCCTCATCATAGTGCCCCACCCATAGCGAGGGGTTGGAGATTTCTACTGGAACTACTGCCTCTACTCCATATGCGAGGTGGAAGGGTGTTTCACCCATGGTAGCCCTAGCGGTAGTCTGGTGTGCCCATAGGATGCTCGGGATGGAGTCTACCCATGAGTCTCCCGCTTGTTCCAGTCGAGTCTTGATGCCGTGGAGGAGCATTCTGTTTGCATTTTCCACCAATCTGTTAGCCTGAGAATGTCCCACCGAGGTATAGTGGTTCCAGATCCCCAGCTCCGAGCACTTTTCCTGGAAGGCAGCGCTTGCGAATTGTCTACCATTGTCGGTTGTGAGAACTCGCGGGATCCCGAACCGGCAGATGATGCTTCATAGCACAAATTTTCAGGTTGCTTCACTTGTGATCTTTCCCAATGGCTCTGCCTCGACCCATTTGATGAAGTAGTCGATAGCGACCATGAGGAACTACTTCCTCCCTTGAGCTTGGGGGAAGGGACCCAGTATATCTATCCCCCACCGAGCAAATGGGTGAGGCTCCATCAGGGCGTGTAGCTGCATAGCTGGTTGGTGGTGCAGGTTGGAGAACTGCTGGCATTGAGGGCACCTTCGGGCATACTCGAGGCAGTCCTACTGTAGAGTAGGCCACCAATATCCTTACCGGATTAGCGTCCGTGTGAGTGCTCGCCCACCCACATGACTTCCACAGAGTCCTTCGTGGACCTCTTGAATAGCCTGCTTGGCTTCTGTGGGGAACAAGCATTTCAGCAGTGGAGCTGAGAGGGATCGACGATACAGACGACCATTGACCACCGTGAAGTGCGCCGCTCATGCTCACGTGCGGCGAGCCTCGGCACGGTCGCTCGGGAGTTGTTGTCGTAGTAGAAAATCCAAGAGGGGGTCCATCCACGAGGGTTCATAGTCGATGGCGTTTACTTGGGGTGCTGGCTCTTCTATGCTCGGCGCTGATTACTCCTCGACTAAGATGGATCTGGAGTTGGAAACCGTGGTCGCGGATGCCAGGCGGGAGAGGGTGTCTACTCAGACGTTCTCTTTCCTGGGTATGTGGACCATCTCGAAGTGAGAGAATTCCTTCGCCGCGGCCTTGGCCATCTCCAGATACTTGATCATGGATGCTTTGCGTGCTTCGAATTCTCCCTTAACTTGACTAGCGATGAGCATGGAGTCACTGTATAGCTGCACACTGGTCGCTCCCAGGTGTTTCGCCATCCGTAGCCCCGAGAGAAGTGCTTCATGCTCGGTCACATTGTTCATGGTCAGGAATTTGAAGCGGAGGGCATATTGAAGCTCTACCCCTTCAGGTGACAGTAGGACTAGTCCTGCCCCACTGCCGACTGCGCAAGACGATCTGTCGACATACAGCTCCCATGTTGGTCCCGAGGACTGCTCGGGCAAGTCCTCCGCGGGTATCGTGCATTCAGCGACGAAGTTGGCGAGGGCCTGAGCCTTGATCGCAGTCCTCGGGCGGAACTTGATATCAAACTCCCCCAACTCGATGGCCCACTTGACCAACCTTCCTGATGTGTCAGGGTTCTGGAGAATCTGTCATAGAGGTTGGTCAGTGAGGATGACGATTGGGTGAGCCAAAAAATATGGTCGCAGCTTGCGAGTGGCCGTGATTAGGGCTAAGGTGAACTTCTCAGCCCGTGAGTACCGAAATTCCAACCCCTATAGCGCCCGACTTACGTAGTAGACATGCTTCATAATGCTAGCTTCGTCCCGGGCGAGCACGGCGCTGATCATGCTCAGTGTCACCGACAGATATAGGAGCAGCTGTTCTTCCTTTTGTGGCTTGGAAAGTACGGGAGGAGTTGCCAGATAGTGCTTCAATTCCTCGAACGCCTGCTCGTATTCTTGGTCCCATTCGATCTGCACTTTCGTCTCCCGTGCTTTGTTGGCTTGCTTGATGAGCTGGAATAAGGGAAGGCATCTCTCGACTGCTCGGGATAGGAACCGGGTCAAGGCAGCGGCACGGCCAATAAGGCACTGTACCTCCCTCACTCGTGCTGGTCGCTTCATTTCCAGTATTGTTCGGATCTGATCAGGGTTTGCCTCTATTCCTCTATGGGTAACAAGGAAACGAGGCACTTGCCTGATCTTACACCGAATGCGCACTTGTTTGGGTTGAGTTTCATATTGTATTTCCTGAGTGTTGCGAATGTCTCTGCCAAGTCTTCCAAGTGCTCGGATGCTTGGAGGCTCTTGACAAGCATGTCGTCGATGTAGACCTCCATATTGCAGCCGATCTATGCATCAAACATGTGGTTGACGAGACGTTGGTAGGTAGCTCCCGTGTTCTTTAATCCGAACAGCATGCGCGTGTAGCAGTACAGGCGGTGGTCGGTGACGAACGCCGTCTTATCTTGGTCAGGTTCGTGCATGCTGATCTGGTGATACCCGGAGCAGGCATCTAAGAAGCTTAGCATTTCGTGCTCGGTCGTAGCATCGACCAGTTGGTCGATTCGTGGCATAGGGAAGTTATCCTTTGGCATAGTTTTATTGAGGTCATTGTAGTATTCGCACATTTGCCACTTCCCGTTGCTCTTAGGGACAAGGACTACGTTCGCTACCCAGTCCGGGTATCGGGTGGGTCGAAGTAGCCCTGAGCGTAATTTCTCGCTCACTTGTTCCCTGATGATGACCTGTCACTCGGGGTTGCAGCATCTTCGGCACTGCTGGACTGGGCGGCAGCTTGGATCCAACCTAAGTTGGTGCGTAATGATCTTTGGTGGGATTCCGGAGAGTTCATCCTCGGACCAAGCGAACACGTCCTGGTTGGCTGTGAGAAAGTTTATGTAGGCTTCCTTATTGTGTTCGGATAGGGTAGCTCCGATCCTCAGCATTCTGCTCGGGTCTTCTCCCACTTGGATGAGGTATAGCTCTTCTGCTGGGGTGCTCGTGCTCAGACCTGGGTCTTCTATCCTTGCCTTCTTTCCGGGCGGTGTCTCCTTGGGCTGTCGATCACGCATCGAAATGAGATAGCACCTTATGGACTCCCTTTGATCTCCTCGGACTCCCCTACTCCTTGAGGAGTGGGGAACTTGAGTTTCTGGTGATACGAGGAGGGGACGCCTCGAAGGGTGCCGAGGATTCCTCGCCCTATGATGGCGTTGTACCCGGTCATCGCGCGGACGACCGTGAAATCTGCCAAGAAGGTTACATCCCTTGGTGCAGTCCCGAAAGTAATCGGCAGCGAGATGCACCCCTCCAGGCGGATCGTCATACCGGAGAAGCCATACAATGGTGTATGCAATGGCGTGATTCGGGATAAGTCTACACCCATAAGCACAAGACATTCGTACGAGATAACGTCGGGACCGCTTCCATTATCAACCAAAATACGGCGTACGGTACATTGATTGATGGTGGCTGAGACCACCAACACATCAGAATGGGGAGTGGTTACACCGTTTAAATCATCGTCAGAGAAGACGATGGGATCTTTCAGGTATTCCTGGGCGGCAGCTTCTCATTGGGTGCTGTCACCTTGCTCCATAGTGTTGATGGCTGATGCATACCGCCGCCGTCTGGTCGCACTATCTCCGCCTGAGGTCGCCCCCCCGGAGATCATCATGATCTCCTTCCCATTGGGTCAGTTGTCGATGGGCGGAGGGGTCCGTTGTCGCTTCTCCGCGGCCTTGGCGATGAACTTGTCGAGGAGCCCTCGCCAGACGAGGTCCTCGATGGCGTCCTTCAGGTTGATGCATTCCACCGTATCGTGGCCATGGTCGCGATGGAAGTGGCAGTACTTCTTCCTACTCCTCGAACTCGGATCCGACTTCATCTAGGGAGGCCACTTGAGGAATGGCTCCCCGCGGATTTCCATCAAGATTTGGTCAGGAGGAGTCATTAGGGGCGTGTAGTTGTGATAATTACCCCTTTCCTTTTCTGGGCGATCACGGCGGTCTCAGTCCCATCGCTCCCGCTTGTTCTGCCCTTCGCGTGGCGAGTTGGCAGATCTCTTCCTGTCGGACCGTTCGGTTCTGGCCGCGCGGCCCAAGGACGCTGTGTTCTCCTCGCACCGCGCGTGCTTCTGCACCAAGGCGAGGAGGTCGGTGAGGGTCGTCGGAGCTTCGACTCTGAGATCTCATCGAAGGATGTGGTCCCGCGTCTCCTAAGTGAGTACGGTGGTGGCGATGCTGATGTCGAGGTGTGGGATCCGGAGCGCCTCCGTACGAAAATGGGAGACGAAGTCCCACAACGTCTCTTCTCATCCCTGCCTGAGAGCGAGCAGGGTCACCGCAGACTTGGCTACCTTTCGGCAGCCAATGAAGTTCTCCTTATATAGCTTCTTGAGCTGCTAGAAAGAGGAGATAGTCCCGACCAGCAGGGACTCGAACCACGCCCGGGTGTTTTCCCGGAGAGTCGTAACGAACGCCAGGCATTTCACAGCGTCCAAGGCCCAATGGAAAACTAGGTGGGACTAGAAGCTGTGCATGTGGTCGGTCGGGTCGGTGGTGCCGTCGTATGGGGTGAAAGATGGCAGCTGTAGCTTGGGCGGAATGGGAGCTTCCATGATCTCCCTGGAAAAGGGAGCGTGTAAGTCTTGGTCATCGTTGATGAGCACCCGATTCTTAGCGGCGAGGAGGACATCGTCCAGGTAGCGGACCTTATCCTCGAATTCATCGATGCACTGGAGCCGTCGATCCATCTCAGGGTTAGAATGTAGTGGGCCGCGCACCCTTGGTGCGGGCGAGCTGCGCGACCGTCGCATTCTTGCGATGGAGACATGGGAGGCTTCCCACACTTGGCGGGAATTCGCCACGATCCGGGCCCCCTCATTCTGACGACGTTCAGACGGAGCATGTTGGGGGTCCGCTCGCTGGTTCAAGAGGTCCCCGTCAGGGCTCAATTTGTTGGCGTATCTCAGCGAGATCGCCTGGGGTGACTTCTTGGCGTGGATGAGCAGAAGATGCTTCTTGTGATCCACGCCGGGAGTTGGCTCCCTGATGAGAACCACGCCCCCAGTTGCTTTCATTGCGAAGACTCCCACGAGGTGCCATGGCTTTTTGCTCGTAGTTCCCACAGACGACGTCAAGAAGTGTAGAGGCAGAAATCTGATTTCTATGCCACGTACCACCTTCTCTATTTATTTGATGGGGAGGTCGTCCGACACCCGTGGAAGCCTGCAAACACCATAAGCAAACAGGGCGTCAGAAGGAGCCCTGGGCGTTACCCCAGGGGACAACTCTCCGATGCTCAAGTCAGCAACGGTTTTAAGAAAGGAATAGAGAAGAGCTGAGGAGAGAGAGATATATAGAGGTTGTAGTAGAGGATCTAAGAGACGTGTAGGCCCTTTGCACTAGTGCTCGCCGCTCCTAATGGGCACGCGGAGAGTGCTCGCTGAGTGGTAAGGTCGTGTAGGATGGGTTCTCTCTCTAGATGTAGTATGATGTGACCTCTCTATCGCTGTAGTAGGACCAGTTGCTCTATTCTCAGTGTGAAGCTTTTAGCAAAAGTTCCACCATGTCCTCTCTTCTCCGTTGATGTCCCTTTTATAGGGGGTTGTCCTAGAGTGGGAGGCCTATCCCTTAACAGGGAAGGGCGTTGGTAGTGGAGTAACTTCTCCCGCGATCGTGGCGGGAGTTTCCCGTTGAGGGGCGAGTACCCAGGAGTCGGTCGATCCCTGGGCGAGTCTTACGGCGCTCGTGGGGCGTGCTCGCCTCTTTGGGGTAGGAGCCAACGTCGTGGGGGATAATGGTCAGTCGTTAGAGGTTCTTCCGGCGGTCATTGCGCCTGGGACGTAGCCTTTCTAGCGCTACCGAATCCGATGTCAAGTCGTATTGGGCCACGCTTACATGGGTTGCAGCCGCCATTCGACCTTGGGCGCGATGGCAGGCCTTGGGCCAAGTTGGGTTTGTTGCGGATGGGCCCGTCATGGGCCGAGTCGGATTTACCCTCCTTAGTTAGCTATTTATGTCTCTTAGAGTTGTATATTAATTTAAGGAGCAGTCAACATATTTATGCCGTAATTTTATGCAGGAATATCTAAATAAGGTGAAATTAGACTGACTAGAAATATAATTTAATTATTTACAAGTTTCATGTTGAAACACCTTTTCAAATTCTACTGTTTTAAAGGTCAAAAAATACCATATGATAGGAGTGCAATGTTGTTGGCTGACCCAAATTCGAGCTAAGTGACTTAAATCTGAGCTAAGTGACCCCATTCGAGCTAAAACCCATTAGAGCTATGACTCATCCGAGCTAAAACCCATTCGAGCTATGATCCATATGAGATATGACCTATTCGAGCTATGACTCATCCAAGCTAAGGCTCATTCGAGATATGACCCATCCGAGTTATGACCCATTCGAATTATGACCCATCCGAGTTAAGACTTATCAGACCTAAGATCCATTCAAACTAAGACTCGTTCGAGTTATGACTCAATCGATTTAAGACCCATTTGAGCTATGACCCATTCGAGCTAAGGCCTATTTAGGCTAAGACCTCTTGAGAGAAATTTGATAGAATTGAGGAAAATACTATTTTTGCATATGTTGGAAGGTAGACTATAAGTTGTTCAGGTAGTTTATGATAGGTGGAAGATGGATGAAGACATTATTATAGGTGGATGAAGATGTTACAACATGTGGATGGATGTGGTGGTGTTTGCATGGGAAATTGGTGAAAGACATTGATAGTGGAGGGGATTTTGATAAAAAAATGACGGGGATGGCATATTTAAATCTTCTTTCCATTATCTTTGCTCATTTTTTCTCTTTTCTTCCGAGAGTGTGAGTGAGAAGGGAGTCGTAATAGCAGAAGAAGAAGATGGAAGAGGAGGAGGCGGCGGCGGTAGGAGAAGAAGAACAAGAATGGGTAAGTTTTAGGTTGTTTAAATGGTGTTATTAAGGAAAGACTTAATTACTATATGGTGTTTAGGAGTGGGATCGTCAGATGCTATGTGCGCAAAACGTCGGGGAGCTACACAAAGTTTGTTAGAGAAGTCTGGAGGGAATTTTAGAGGTTATTTGTGGCCTCACTCTGAAGGTAGGCATGTGGTAAATTTAACCATACTATTTGCTATTTATTTTATTTAGATCATATTTTGATTTTTAGAAAATAACATCATAGATAAGATTTAGTGGCATGCAATCCGTCCTTAAGATAATCATGCATAGTTAGAATCCAAAAATCTACATGTTAATTATTATTATGTATGTGATTCAATTGCTTATGATTGTCTTCCTGATTTACCATGAGCCATAGCCGACCTGCCATCAATCTGTTTATTTGGTCAAGTTAAAGCTATTCAGATGAAAGTTGACAAAGATATTAATTTGAAAGTAAACTTATGGATAGTGCCACCTTTAAGGGGGGTGTGAATGGTGCTCCGAGCAGCAAAGGTCTGCTACGGGAATTAGACCGAGGGTGTCTTGAACAACAATCGTCTACTGTGAGAATTGGACCCATCATTCGAAGACGATGAACTATTTTGAAATGTTGGATAGTGCCTTTCATCTGGGCACTACGACCTACGTGTAAACCTCTTATGTCATGGTTTAGACGCATGTACGATTCTTTGAAATTGAACTACTAGTAACGTGGGTTCAATCATCTCAATTGATTGGGATAAATAATTGAAAATCGCAGAGGAATCTGATCGAAAATTGTGAAGCATGCATATATGTGTATTATGTTCAACTCATTTGAATATATCTTCATTTGACATCTAAACTATTTGTAAATATGATTCATCTGATAACCCTTTGAAAATTTGAAATCAAAGCATATTCTTTATGTGTTGAACATGTGAATAGTTCTAGTATCTCTGTTCCTCCGGTTTATATTACATATTAGAACATGTTGATGTTGCATCTAAAGTTATATGAATTTGCCAAATTATTATAAATGTTAGGCATGTCATTGATTTTGATGCCCATTGAGTATTAGGATTCACACATGTGATTTGACCATTTTTTAGGAAATTAGAATTGATGAATCTTGGCTCCGACGTGGAGTGAGTCAGAGAGCAATACAAGGAGAATTTTCGGACCCCACTGCATACGATTTGTAAATTTAGTTTCCTTCTATTCATGAATGAATGTGACTATTGGGTTAGTTTCTCTTTCTTTGTAAGAGTTGTAAATATTATTTTGAGTAGGGAGATGTACAGTACTGAATATGATGCAATCACGTATGTTTATGTTCTATATGGAAAAGATATGGTTGTGTTTGTTTGGATATATAGATGGTTGGACCTTCAGTGTCTAGCATAATTTTTCACCTCACAACGTTTGAAATTTTGTAAGAGTGACGTCTCCCGATCGGATCGGTTCTCGAGAAGGGGATGCCACAAGGGAGGTCAGTGTCAAAGATTCGATCCTTGTCTGACAGTTAAGATTTTCTCTTTTCTTCTCTTTCCAACGTCAGGAAGAAGGAGAGGAGGAAAGAAAAAATAATAATAATAAGAGACTTCTTAAGTTAATTGGACCTAGGGTTATTAGGTCCAGTTTGGGTCTAGGTTGGGATCCGATTACTTAGTGGGCTTGGTAAACTTGTTGGTCTGGTCCAGGTGGAGTTTGTGTCTGGAAATGGGTTTATCCCTACCCATTTGGGAGAGCCATCTCATTAGATTGACAGGTGGGTGATCTGATGACCAAGATTATTTTACTCACATCAAAAGCAATTGGAAGCGAAATTGGGTGATCCAAAAGTCCATCCCTAGGTTTTCATGCACTCCATACATGTTGGACAATGTGGATTGGGCAAAGTTTGCTCCGATTGAGAGGTTTGTGCAAGAAAGTGTGGAGATTGATGGAGATTAGAGTGATCGGACAAATCAAGGTTGATTAGGGAGCATCAATGAAAAATATTGGGAGCACAAATCAGAAGGTAGCAGGGAATGTTACGAGCTTCTCCGTCGAACCTTTCAACTACTATAATGATTTTACATTGTGGTAGCAGCGCGTGAAAAATATCTTGACACAGAAAGGACTGATGAAAGCTCTCAATGATAAGACTAAAAGGCCGGAGAAGTTATCAATTGAGACATGGTAGAGATGCGGGACTTGGTAAATAGCACAATACAATTGTTCCTGACAGATAACATGCTTCAAGAGGTGATCGACTTGGATGATCTGACATCAATCTAGAGAAAGTTGGAGAGCAGGTACAAGTCTAAGTCATTAGCAAAATCAGTTATTTCTCAAAAAGAATCTGTATAAGTTTGAAGATGGAGGAGGAAGCATGATTAGAGGCTAATCTGGACGAGTACAATAAGATTTTGACGGAGATGCTTGCTCTGGACGTGAAGATTGATGAAGAGGACAAGACACTTCTCTTGTTATCATCGTTGCCCGCATTGTATTATCATATTGTGACTACACTACTATCAGGAAACATACTTTCAAGTTAGACAATGCAATCACTTCGTTACTCACGAATGAGTCACAAAGGAAGAGTAGCAGTAATCAAGCATCAGGTGGGAGTCGTCTTTTGGTTGTAGGTGGAGGTCGAGGGAGATCAGATGAGAGGCAAGGGTCCAGAAATAGTAGGGGTCATTCCAAGTCACAGGTTCCTCAGACGTGTTACTATTGTGTTCAAGATGGTCATATAAAGAGGTATTGTCCGGTGCAAAAGGAGATGCAAAGTTGTGAAAGGATAAAGAAGATACATCACTTGTCGGGACAGTTGTGGAAGGCATCGAGAAACTTATGATCTTGTGCACGACATCTATAGGTGAGGGGGATTAAAGTTAGATTTTAGATTTTGGTTGCTTGTTTCAAGGGAGCAATTTAGCACATATCAGGCATGTGATTGTGGCTCGGTCCACTTGGCAAATAGTATGAAGTGCACAGTTGCGAGAGTGAGATCAATGTTAGTTCGCATGATGGAGTGGTGTGTGCACTGACATAGGTCCAACATGTGCTAAATCTGATGAAGAACTTGATCTCACTTGGAGTCTTGGATTCAAGAGGTTATCGATGTGCTCTTGAATGTGGAGCTCTCAGAGTATGTAGAGGAGCACAAATTATACTGTGGTGATAGATAATGAATGGCGTGCACAGGCTCGTAGGGAGGGTTGATACATGAGTGGCTCGAGCAAGTGTGTCCTAAGCGAGTAGTACGGATCAGCGAAGGACTTGGTCCGTTGATGGTGGAGCGTGAAGGAAGTATGTAATATCCGAGCGTGTAGTCATTTTCGCTTCGGATATCGATAATGGTCATGGTCTCTCGTGTCGAATGAGAGTGATGATGCCACGTCGAGACGTGCAGCGGTGCTGAGCTGTGTGAGGCACTCAGTTGGGGTGTGGGCATCTAGGTATAAGATGTGGGCCTGAAGGACATATTGTGGATTCAACACTAGGTTGATCTTCAAGTGACTTGTGGGTTCAAGCCAAACTGGAGATTTGTTAGAGATATCTAAATCCGCAAGTAAGTGAAGTTGGAATTAGACTCATATTTGAGTTTGTATGGGACTCTGGGTAGATGTTAGGAGGTAATCCTAATGAGATTAGGAGACTGTTGGGAGTCTTCCATAAATACGACTATAATATCAAAATATTACAGAGACCGAAGACGTCGGGTGTTCGGTGGCCACTAGGGAGGAAAGTGTAATTATTTTCATGGTAGAAAAACATGGTTCCTCCAAATCTCTCTCTTATTCTCTCTCATTTCGTGGGAGTATTTGTGTGTGATCGTTGTCTGGCCAGTGTCCCAATCCTAACAGAGGGAGCCCCCACCGCTCTATGCCCCGACGTCGTGGTGCTCGCCGTGGGGCCGCGCTTTACACGATTTATCAACTCGCTGTGCGGTCGTGCTTCAAGGCGTTCAGGGTTAGACGCTTGCTTGCAGTGCTAATGGAAATAATGAGGTGCTACTACATTTTCCCAACAAGTCAGCTGCTACTTGTGTACGGTCCTCGTACGTTGTAATTCTGCTTCTGATGAAAAGTGAATAAAACAAGCTGGAGTATGATGCGTTGTAGCGAAACCACCTTGAATTGCCAGACTGATGTTTGGAAAATTATAAGAACTATCAGACAAAAGAAAATGGAAACAAACCCATTTCCATTTCCATTTTTTTTGGTCTCTGATAGTTCTTGTAGGATATGAAAGTGAAAAGTGTCATTTATATTTCCGTCACTAACCTGCTTACAGGACTAAGAAGGGTGATGCTACTGTTGCACTCGGGAAAGACAAGACACCCCCACTTCCATTTCCATTCCCGCTCTTATTTTCGATAATTCTTGTTAAGACACAAAAGCAGAAAGTGTCAAATTCTATTTCCCTGTCGGACCTGCTTACGGCCCTAGGAAGGAGCATAATGCTATACCGACACTCATAAATACTTCCCTTGTTAAAACCGTACAACCCATATGTTTAGGTGACGGTAAAAGATATAATCACCATACTAACAGCAATTTAGTTGTGAGAAGGCGTATGTTCAGAGAGCACGAATAACATTTCCGCATAGGATGGCGACCGGAGTTCTTTTTTTTCAAACAAACCGAACACTTTTGGTCTGAGTATATTAAGTCTTCCAATGTAGAGGGTTCAAACCTAGAAAAAAACTGGCTCGGCATGTTTTGAACAACAAGATTCCACTCAAAATCAGAAATTTTCCAATTAAGTCTACCCTTTGACCGGTGACAGCTTTCAGCCAAGTGCTCACAAAGGGACAACAGGTGGTGGAAGGTTTGGTGGTGTATATATGGGAAAGATGAGTGAGTGAGTGAGTGATATTCCTGAATATTCCTCCACGAAGAGCAACAATTAACCATGAGGAATGGAAGCGTACAATACAATTTGAATATATTTTAGGGGCATATAGATAAATATTCTACTTCTAGTGATATAAATACAATTCAACGTGAGTCTAGGGTGTATTGCAAAACTCCCAGGGGAAAACTAGCGGCTCATGATATCAAACAATGTACATCCTAGCTAGCGCAAAGGTACATACAACATGACTTTCTTCAGCATTTCCAAGGGCACGCTCAGTCTCCAGTCCATGCGTTTCCTGCTCAGTGGCCTCCCTTTACTTAGGGGATCCCTGTTCTCCCTCACATCAGCCAGCTTCCACACACACTGCCCAGCTTCGGCGTCTACAACCTCCAGCAGGAAAACCCCCTCCTTCATCTCACTTTTCCTGGATTCGGGATCCTCTTCCAGGTAATGCACAACCATAGGCTTGTCTTTGAAACGGTCCAAGTCCCCGGGCACCTTCAGTAAGCGTTCTGCACCTGGTGAAGACACCTGCAGATGGACGTACAGACTCCAGTCATCACCCTAAAGACACTAACACATCCTCTCTCTCTCTCTCCCCGGAGCAATAGATAATAACTGCCTAAAGATTATCTAGAAAATTTGAACAAAGGACTTGCCTCAAGAGCCGAACTCACTCTCTACAGCAATAGATAATAATTGCATGAAGATTAACAAAAAAATTTGAACAAAGAGCTTGCCTCAAGAGCCAAATCTTTGGGTATCTCCCCACTTTCACCACTTTCCTCCAAACACTTGCTGTAGAGCATGCTGAACTTTTCCATCTCCTCCATCGTTGGGCACCCATATCTGTGAGGAGAAAATATGTGATTACCCAGTGAAAAGACTACTGCCAAAGAAGAGAGGAGCGTCTCCTCTTAAGTTGACCAAATTATGGCAGGTAACTTCACAAGAAAGAACCGGCCTTTAGAGATAGTTACTTGACATGGCACATGATGAGCATGGAGAAGATTGATGATATTTATACACCTAAAAACTAGCGATTAGAAATCTATAGAAATAAGGAATGACTTAGTTTACATACTCCTATCACTACCCAATACCACTGCGAAGGTTGGATCTATCATTGTACTAAGAGAAATTAAAAAAATAAAGAGAAAAAGTCGACGTTCACCATTATCAAGATTCAGTAAATCACCATAAAGCTTCATCACATCTAAAAAGCATCAATTGCACCATAAAAGTTTGTTTCTTCAATTGGGAGCAATAGGCTTAAATCAAGTGAGTTGCACGAATAAGGGAATGGTGGAAGAACATTTGTTCATCTCCATTACCCTCCTCAGAAGTATGAAATATTGGAGCCTCACTGTTTTCCATATTCAAAAGCTAATGTTAGTAAATTAACGTAATAAGAAATAAATGCAAAACAAGGGACGAGAAACAAGTAAAAGATCATCATATAATTCCCATCATATTTCAATTTTTTGGTAGCTTCAGAATCAAGGTAAGGGACTCTCATATACGTGCAGTACTACTAGGGGCACATTGCATTAGTTCAACACTTAAACCCACTTAGAAATCGAGCATTTTCAATGAAACAATGACAGATCTGCCATGAGTGCTATACGCATAAACGTTTTGGGTGTGTAAACAGGTGCATATGTATTTGGAAACTGCTGGATTAAATTGGAAGCATGTTTGGCACCCCTCTCAATTGGAAGCACTTTGCACTTCCGTACGTTAATCCCAGTTACTTCATGGGAAAGACATTAGATTAAATTATATTGGATTCAGGGGTTGGGGAAAGATAGAGGATACATGCCAATATGCTCCTACCCTAGTACGGATTTAACCTTGAGAGACACCTTGATATGTATCCTCACTATGCCAGAGAAGGGTCAAGGCAATCTTGGCCTACAGATCCTACGAATCTTCTTTCATCAACTCTCACCTCCACTCTAAATGTGTTTGAAGCTGGTTATGATTCAGGGAATGCAGAATCGGCTGATCCCGATCCGGATCGGCCAATTCAGATCGGGATCAGCAGGGGCTGATCCTATTCCGGCCCCCAAGCCATGCCCAATTTGAAAATTTTTAAAAAATGAAAAACAATTAAAACTTGATTGACTCAGTCCGAATCGGACCAAAATCATCCAAAATCGGCCATTCTTTTATGTATTGGGTGATCCTAACCTATTAGGGTTTGATTAAAAGAGATAAAAATGTCTACATTCTTTATACTTGTGTAAATACCTTTTCAGTTTATAAATATATTTAAAACTCCTTTTAATTATGTAAATATTTTCTAAAAACTTTTTTTTGTGGATTGGGTCAGTTCCTTTAGATCAACCGATCCGGCCAATCCATTCCAATTAGGAGTGGGCATACCTGGATCAAGGTGCCCGATCCGATCCTGCATTTCTCGTTATGATTAGACCATAAGAAAAGTGGAAAGAATAAAGATTAAAATTTTAACATCTGTGGCTAATAAAAGCAATGCTTCATCACCTAAAACAGACATAGACATCGGTCTCTAGTGAATGTACTCAGAAAGCAGGTTGTCTCAATAGGGAAACCAGCATCAGAAGCAGTGTTCTGAAGGACAGTCAGACTGAAGAAGTCTCATAAGGAAACAACCTAGAAACAGAAGATAAAACAGAAAGTAGTTTGACAAGAGCATATTAACATTGAAGAAGCAGCTGTTGTTATTCTGGTCACTGCTAGATTATGAGGAAGGAGTAAAGATGGTGTAAACACCAGTGCCATACAATTCATGTACAGGTGATAAACAGAGAATGTGGATATCAAATTTAGCCTATTTAAGGTCCAGTTGTCTCTAAAAGTTTATGAAAAGGGGACATCACACAAGATTCAAGCTCACATTTTCTCTCTTAAACAAAGACTGTCTAATCACTGAGTCTCCCAGGCCAAAAACTTAAACCTGCGCTAGTGTGTTGAATGGGCAAGCCAGTGAAAGCCCAGGCCCCGGCTGCAAGCCTGCAAGTAATGTAGCGAACTGACATCCTCAATAGATTGTATAACATTCCAATGGAATGTTTTGGGTATATATATTTTCTCTCTTTTATTGGTACAGAATAAAACTAATAAGAACCAAGCTTTCTCCAACTTTTAAGTCTATATCAAACTAAATTTCACTCTCATCAAACCTACTAGAAAATATAATCTTCAACATCAAAACATATATTAATTATTAGATATCGTAGCATTTATTTTTTGGAAGTCAACAGTACCCCAAATTTAGTCGATCATTTCATGTGTTTATAATTGTCTCCTGGGAGGGTGGGGGTATGGTCCATCCGTGGGCTTCGCCGGTGGCTTCTCCCGGCCAGGGTTCTCTTCGTCCTTGGGGGGGGGGGGGGGGGTGTTCTGCCTCCGACATGCTTCTGGTGTGGCCGACGAGGCCATATCCGGAGGTTCTACCGGGGCCCTGCTCTGGGATCAGGGGCGTTACGGGCTGCTCCTTGGGCAACCGGATCCTTCGCCAAGGTCGTCCGGGGTTCCTCGCCTCAGGTGGCCGCTGGGAGTAAGAGTTGGGTCGACGTGGGGGAGTTTCGTTGGACACCCAGCAAGGGAGGATGGAGTGACTATCTAGGTGTCTATGTGTTAACCCTATGGAGGAGGACGTGGAAGCTCCGGAGGTGAGAAGGAGGTTGATCGAAGTGGCTGGGGGTGACTGGGAGGTGACCTGGGTGACTACAGTGTCCTTCATGGCAGTAGGTCCAGATACAAACACGGCGGCGAGGACGGTGGAGGCCGGGTTCTTGGCGGTGGGGGATGCCATCTTACGGCTCCAGCGTTGGTCACAAGTGAGGGGGACCTTCCCCAATCCCCTGGCCAGACGCTGCAGGGTCATCATAGAGAGGATTCCTATCCTCTTATGTGATGAAGATACGATCGCCTTCATCGTGCGGAGCTTTGCGTGGATCGAATGTGGATCCATGGGTTTCACGCCCATGGGCTCTAGGACGGCGGTCATTATGACCCTGGTGGTGTCTTCTCCGGTGGCTATATCGGTGATAGCCACTATGGACGTTGTCGGAGTTGCCATGGTCCTCCGCCTTTGGGTGAAGTAGGAGTTGAAGGAGCCGTTGCCGCTCTGCCTAGGGTATCCGTCTGGGCTGCTAGAGGTTGAAGACGACTAGTAGAAAAGGTCGGGCGTGAGCGATTCAATTTTGAATCGCTCGCCTGGCTCGTCAGGCAGTTCGACGGTGGTTCCACCAGCTCGGCCTACGGCTAGGCTTCATTTGAGCGGTTCGTCCGGGTTTGCCCTTTTGGGTTGGGAGTCTGGGTATGCCCTTGACTTACCCGACTCCTCTTTGTAGTTGGGTATCGGGTCTTCGAGGCCCGGCAAGGAGCTTCCCCTCTACCCGATCACATCAGGCTTGTTACGGTCATAGGGATCTTCAAGGACGGTGCCGGTCGGGTCACGTCTGTCAGTCACCTCCTTGCCGACGGTGGGAGGCTCCTCTCTAGCTGTACCATGAAGGAGGTCGTTGTGAAGCCAGCAGTGAATGTCCCAGGGAAAGGCAAGAAGCCGGTCCTCCTCCCCCTGTTGTTTGAGGTCGAGGCACCGGTGGACAACGTTTCTCTGTCCCCCCTTCCCCGGAGCCCGGTACAAGCCTCCCCACGGCCGGTTGACTAGGGCGAGCTCGATGGGGGTTGTCGGGACGAGGATGCAATTGCTGGTGCTGCAGACTCCGCTGAGGAGGCTCCTCTGGCAATGCAGCAGTCTCACGGCCACCATCCTATCACGCAGGAGCCAGAACCTGATGTCTTCAGTAGGGAGCCGTTTGAGGATGCAAGCCTGGCTCAGGATGAGCAGCTTGATGGTCCGAGGCTACTATTGGAGGGGGACGCAAGGACTGAGGGGGGTGAGTTGCTACAAGAGGGAGAGGGCCATCGAGGAAGGAATAGGGTGCAGACAGAGGAGGTGACGGAGATGCTTAGGGAGGTTGAAAGACTGACCGTGGAGCGGGCTAAGGGGGTGGTGGACACTGTGGGTATGTCCTTCGCGGCTACTGAAAAGAATCTGAGGGGTGTTTCTTCTAAAATCAACAAGAGATGGGATGCAAGTATCCGGGGAGGGTAGCGGTCTTAATCGAGGGGGTGCAAGGTTGATGAGGAGGGAGGGGTGGAGGGGGAAACCTCTACTGCTCATTGAGGATTGTTTCATGGAATATGCAACGGTTGGGCAGAGAGAAGAGGAGGGCGGTGAGGGAGCTGATTAGAAGGTGCAAAGTCGACATTCTTTGTATCCAGGAGACGAAGTGTGAGGGGAATGGTGTGTCACTCTTGAGGGAGATTGGAGGGACCAGCCTATCCAAGGGGATCGCCTCCCCGATAGTGGGTAGATCTGGGAGTATTATGATCCTCCGAAACCCGTATGAGGTGGAGGAAGTTGATGCGGGATGGGCGACGCGACCGGGCTAAGACGTACGATCGACTTAAAGTGCGGCTAGGATTAGCACACTAAGGTAAGCCGGGCGGCTGACTACCGTGGCGTTCTCCGGGTGGAGACGTCTCTCAACAGAAACTCTAACTAGCCCGACGATCGTCCCTTGCGAGGGAAACGTGGGATCGCAGCGGTTAAGGAACCACTGTCGCCTAGGGGTTTCCAGTTCGGGCTCGGTGCTCGACTGGGCCTATGGAACGGGCGCTCACAGCTCACAACCACGGTGATTTGAAGCTAGCTATCGGCCCTATTCTCACAAACGCAACATGATAGATAATATACTAAATCAGCAATGTGAGTGTGGAACGAGGCACGTACCTCCACGACTAGCGCGTGGGGAAGAAATCCCGGCCGAATCCGAACAATCCCGATACACACAATTGTTAACTATACAACTTCAGAACGCGATGCCCACTCCACGCAGGGAGGTAAAGGGCTACAAGCACAAATTTGGGGTTGCTGGAATCCGGGTTGACGGGCCGCACTCGCAGGAGGCGAGGGAAGCGAGTCGGGGCCGATCGGGTGAGCCGATTGGAAGCCGACTTGATTCTGCCCGCGCAGGTCACCCAGCGCAGCAAACTTGCGGAGGCCGGTACGCCAAGATCGGACGTCCGACCGGGGTGCCGTTTGTTGGAGAGTGTTGGCGACAGGATGAAGATTGTCCGCCCCGAATGGCGGGTTCAGATCTGATCAGATCTGGGCGTCACAGCAACTGTACTCAGCCTCAGATTCTGCTCGCACAGAACTGTACAAGAAAGCTAAAAATTATGGGAAAAATTGCTCCGGTGTCGGAATGGGTTACTTCTTGTTGGAGATCGTCGGCGACGTCCAGAGGAAGACGCACACCAAAGGGCTTGCACAGATCTGAAAGGGAGGAGACGGGGCAGCTTCTGTAAGTTGCCTCTGCCCCTGGGTCGGATTTGCACAGGGATGTCGGCGCAGCCTCACGAAAATCCTCGCCACGACCAGCACAAACCTCAGAACGAAACGAGCTTGGCGGCAACGCGAAGAGGACAAAAAATCCTACGATCACTCAGAAGCTCAGATCCAAAAAGCTTGGGAGTAGATCCGTAGAAATTTCGAATCAGGAACTTGAAGATCTGGACAGCAGGCTCGGGCAGACTTGCGCGACTTCACGAGAAGAATTGTTGCCGGCGATCCAGAGCTCCGATCGACACAAAACCAGCGCCAACTTCTTCCTGACTTGCAGAAGCTTCACTGAAAATTTTCTCAGAACCAGATACGAAGAGGATAGGGAGGATAAGGGGGGCGAGTCACACGCCAAGCAAATCCCGTCACAGGATTTTGGTCTAGGGCATCACACCCAAGAGGGGGAAGAGAATCTCTCTCTTAACATAATTTTTTCTCACAAATTCTTCATTAACTTTTCAAATGACACTATACATATGCTTATATAGAGAATGGCAAGGGGAGGGGGGCTGGGAAATGGCGTGGGAGAGAGGGAGGAGAGAGGGGGTGCGCCCCCTTGACTATGGTGGAGAAGGAAGACAAAAGGGGAGGGGGAGGAAGCTTCCTTTCTTTGAAAATGGGAGGGAGGGAGTCAAGGGAGGGTAGGTGGCAGCCTCCCTCTTGGACCAAGAAGGGGGGCGCCCCCTTCCACTAGCCACCAAGCCCACCTTCCATTAACCCCTTTCATACCTAGCACACCTAGCCCTTGGACTTGTTCACACCTAGCCCTTTTGGCCCATTTCAAGCCCAAGGCCCATTAATTCTAGCCCATTAGTCTAGTGTAGCCCATATGCATACAATAGTACAATTGTCCAACATGGACTAAAATAGGGCCCAACATGGCCAAAAAATGTGAAATAAGGATGATGGCTTGGCCGATGCGTCCACGTCCTCCGCGAGCTAACCGGGCCCCGGCGTGTTCTCGTCCATCGGCGTATATTGCGGCGTGTGTCCGCACCAATTCTCCCCGGGTGGGAGGAACTCGACCCCATCGAGTAAGGGTCTCGAGGCTTGAGCTCTCCGTGTGATCTAGGCATCGTCTGGCGCAGGGCGTCCTCTCCAACGCACTAAGAAGAGTCGGTAGGCTCCGTTCCTGGTGGTGGTCACCTGCTCATCTAGTATACAATCTATATGCTTGCGTTGAGGCTGGAAGAGGTGGACTCTCGGGTGGTGTGTCACTCACAATAGGAGGAGAAAGTCCAAAACTCACTAGGGATCACCGCGGGGTTCTGATATGCTACCAGATCTGAAACATTGAACGTCGAACTGACACCATAGTCATCTGGTAGTTCAATAACGTACGCATTTGAACCCACTTGTTTCTTGACTCGGAAAGGGCGGGTATCGCGGGCCTGGAGTTTCTTTACAATCCCCGAGGGGAAACCGTTCAAGTATGATCCTGATCATGACGTACTCTCCCTTTTGAACTCACGGGCATGTCGGCGTGCATCAACTAACCCCTTATACGTGCATTGCTGGACTTTTGTTGGGACGACTTTATGCAAACTCAATAAGCAAAAATAGACTCATATATGACCCTAGACAAACCTAGACAACCATAAGTAACACTCGCATACAAACGACGCAACCCAAAGTTTGGGACTCCTAGACATCTAACATATACCTACTGACTTCTTAATGGGGTTCAGAGATCTGGGAGGATCACACCCAACTGCACATTGTCCTGGGGCTGAGTACCCGAGACGGCAACGTGCTCTTCTAAAAGCTCATCAAAGAACTCCTCCGCGAGTTCTGAATCCGGCTCATAGCTGACCGGCACTAGCTCCGGTGTGGGGTCGCGGGCTGGAGTGTCCGAAATAACCAACGAGTCCCGAGTGGCACACTTGGCCGCAAAGTGGCCAATCCCACCACACCTATAGCACTGGTCACGCGGCCCTGTGCTAGAAGATGCTTCACCGGACATCGGCCCCTTTCCCTTGTCTTCTCGACGGGCCGGGGGTGGTGGGAGCTGAGGTCGGGCAGGCAATGTGGGCTGCGGTGTTGAGTCTATTAGATGGTGCAAACCGGATTCAGAGGGGGGGTGAATGAATCCCTCTTAAAAAAACTTTTGCTCTAAATCTATCCGATTAAAAATCTAATCAGTGAACTTTTGCGGAATTAGGACTGATTGACTTAAATAAACCAGAGCTGTAAAGAAGCACATGATTAACCAGATAATAGCTGACTGTGAGCTATACTGAGACACGTTATTGAACAGATCGTGAGTCTAAGCAAATAATTACTCAGCAGGAACAATGCTGTTAGCACGCTCAGTCTAGATAGCAAGTCGTTTAAGAATCACTCAACAGATAGACAATTGAACGCGATCCTATCCATGCATCTAGCGGTGAAACACAAGAACAAGCAAACCACAGTGCAAAGAAGATTTTTAGGTGGTTCGGTCCTCCAGACCTACATCCATCCCACACTCTAACCAGAGTGTGGATTCCGCTACCAAACAGCTTGAAACCGCTGGGCCTCACAGCTTGCCAACAAACCGCTGAGCTTTACAGCTTAGCCGACCGCTGACTAACAGCTTGACCGCTGGGCCTTATAGCTTAGCCGACTGCTGACTAACAGCTTGACCGCTGGGCCTTACAGCTTAGCCGACCGCTGGGCCTTACAGCTTAGCCTCCGCTGATACACAACTTAGAAGAAGTATGAAAGATTAAAATGGAAAAACAAGATGATGTAAACAGCAATCAGAAAGCTGGAAATTGAAGCACAGAAATGTAGCTCGCTAGGAGCAGTGTAGCTCAGATTTGATTAGGGGCTACAGATCTTCTTTCTCCTTGGATCTCTTGTTGTTCCTCTCTTCTTCTTCTTTCTCTTCTTTCTCTCACTCTCTTTCTCTGATTGCCGCTAGCTCTCTGCTGCTTTCTCAATCTCCCTTTTCTTCTCTTCTCTGCTGCTCTCGCACTTTCTCTTTCCTCTCAGACTCTCGCTCTCCCTTCTTCTTCTGCTGCTAGCTTTCTACTCTTGCAACTGCTCTATTTTCTTCTGAACTTTTTCTCTCGAGCTTCTCCACCCTTGAAAATGATCCACACACATATATATATATATCTTCAGCCGATGGGGTCCACGTAGTCACGCCTTGGGCGTGTGGAGGGAATACTCCCGCCAAGAAGATTCTGGAGCAGCCCTGCCACGTGTCAGCCTCTGGTTCAAGGACGATCCACGTGGCTTTAGTCTTCCTGGGATGATCCGCCTTGGATCACGTGTCACTTATCATTGTTACACAAATCCATGTGCAATCAACCTCTGCGTCCCCCAGGTGTTTGAATATATGTCAGTTCATCCTTGATGAGTGGGTTGAATCCTGCCAAGATATTTCATCAAACATCTGGTAATCAGCCATATGTAATATGCACAGACTTGAATATGAAATAAAATAGAACATGCACAGACCTTCTGACGTTGAAGCTAAAAAGTGCACAGACCTAAGATGTTCATATAGGCAACTCATGCACAGACCATGATCATATAGGATGATATGTGTATGGGAAAGTAGACCTTATTGCTCAAGGCAACACAATGCACCGACTTTCATATACTTGCATTCAACCGTGCACTGTCCGACTACAGTGTGTGCATCGACTATATATATGCTTAATGATGCAACTATGCACAGACTATGTATGCAGTCTACAGAAGCATGCACAGACCTTATGTGCAATGCGATGCAAAGCATGCACCGACAGAAACATGCACCGACTTGATATACATACTGAAGAAGTATGCACCGACCTTATATATATGCCTGAGCGAAAGGATGCACCGACCGTGTATATGCCTTAGACATAAACATGCACCTACCATGTATAATCATGCACCGACCGTGTGCATGTTCAAAGCAAAACCTGCACTGACTTTACAAGCACAATGCCAAACCTGCACTGACCTTCTATGTGCGCAGGAGAAAGATGCACCGACCTTCTATATGCACAATAAGAATGTGCACCGACCTTGAGCCTTTGACACCTAAACCTGCACCGAACTTTATGTAGACCATGCTCTGACTTCTATATGCGTGAGACATGCACCGACCCTAGTAAGACTAAGATAGGTATGCACTGACATAGTTCCAGCATGAACTGGAACGTGCACTGACTTAATCATGCATAAGGTAAATGTGCACTGACCGTGGTCTTGCACAAACAGGAATGTGCACTGACCTATCTCTGCCTTACAATGCAATGTGAACAGTGATATGCTCGGACCTCCTATATGCACAAAGCAAAATGTGCATCGACCTAAGTGTGCATGCCAACTGTTTGATAAAATGACCGTGCAAGTGAAACCGTGCAGCATTGTATGCCAAAGTGTTGACATTAATAAGGAAGGGTTTAAGCACTGACCTGTGTTTTTCAGACTGAGATGAACAGTGATTTTACCTGCCTGACGTTGACTTTTGTCACCAGCGTTTACTGTCGTTTCATGCCTTTTTGATGAATCTTTGGAACCTGTTCTGACTGACATTGTTCAGACTTAAATATCTGTTGATGAGCTCATTAATTCATGCATCACAGTTATATCATCAAGATTATAAATGATGAGACATAATAGTTGACATCACCAAAATCACAGAGGGTACACAACAATCTCCCCCTTTTTGATGAGGACAATATTATGAGTCATTGTAATAAATTCATGAGGTTGATCTTGATCACAATAAATGCAAAGCATGCATGCACAGTATAGTATATCAGCACAATGTCTGTCATACATCTGACAGAACAGTCTTAATGACTCATAAATGACTCATCCACAAATATATTTGGTATCATTCTCCCCCTTTGACAACATCAAAAAGGAAAGAATAGTAAGCAGAACCTGCAGACATCTGACAGAAGTATGATTCACAAAATCTCCCCGTTTGAAATGAGAAGAGATATGGAAGAGAAAGAAATGTCTGCATTTACCCTGACAACAACACATGTACCCCCCCTGAGCAAATAATGACTCTTGTTTGTCAAATTAAAAGGAGTTGAGTGAATTCAAGGTCTAGGGACAGTCATGTTGAAACAGATCAAGATGATTATTCACAGGATCCATGAAGGAGAATCATCAAAATCACACGGACAATTTGGACAATTCAGGCAATAGGAGAATAGCTCAAGAGGTATTGCAATCTGTAGAGAAAGACAGCTAGGAAGATTTCTAATTAGATACCAATGCCATAACAAAAATATTCAGAGTCTTCAATTGTAGGGGCTTATGAAGGAACTTTACTGAACTGCATGGTTTAAACATAATGAATTCAGAAGTTATCCAAAAAGAACTTTTCTTTATTCATATCTGAAATCAATATTTAATAAAAGAGAACCAAACTGTCATACACACATCTACTTGAATATAACTGATTTGTTCAAGTATTCAGCAATGTTTCTGTTTCAATTATTTTTCTGATTTCTTCTTTAACCAAAATATTTTTCAAGAGCAATCTAGTTTAGTACACACTTTGTAACTAGAGGATACACGTTGTTTGGACGTCAATATCCCTATGCACTTAATGTGAGTAACTGTCATGCTTCATTATGAACAGAGATAACTAGGGCACTTCATGACATAGGTTGACTCCATTTCCTTGATGAATGTCCCAGTTTCTCAGTGCAACCTAATCATTGCTCTGCCTTAACCTTTCACAGATTTTTCATCAAATTTTCAGCAGAGATAATTATGACACTTCATGACACAGTCCTTTGGACATGGTTTCTCAGTGACAAAGTCATTGCTCTAACCTAATATTGCTTAATGGATATACCGGAATAAACAGATGTTTAAAGACAATACATGCATCATGTAACTTAACCAAAGAGAGCCATTGTTTTAAAAACGTTCAGTTTTCAGGAGGTCCTACATGAAATATCATGAATCAACTAGTTAAAGTTTATTAAAATGATTGACTCAGATATTTTCAAGATGTTCAAGTCAAAACTCAAGAAGTACATTAGACTTAAATCACATGAGTCTTTCAGACCTTCATAATTCCCTATAATAGAAGATTCCTTTTTCCAAATCTTTTTCAAACTTATGAACAAGGTATATAGATTGAAATCTTCACGAGTCTTAGACAGATCAAGGGAATTTCAGAAGTAGCCAGAACATCAGCAGTAAAGAGCATTGAACAAGAGTGGCAATGACTGATGCAGTAGATAAATCCATGATTATAGCTGATTGTGTGTAAAGATGAGGATGGGCTCAGAGAACAACAGAGAAATCTAGGACACCATCAGAAGGATTGACTCTAAAAACATCCATCTCCCCCTCAGAAAATGCAGGATCAAAATTCAAACAAATTCAGTTTTAAAAGACTGTTGAGCCAAAGTGAGTTTTAGAGCAGATGAAAGCAGATAAGAGCAACTGACCGTGTAGATTCCTGAAAGAGCAGAAATAACACAATGAACAAGGCGTTGACTATTCAGTGAAAATTCCGGCTGACTGAAATAAACAAGAATGTTTCAACCGAAGTAGACAGATGTGCAGCCATGCAATTTAAAAACATGATTTATACTCCCCTTCTATGCATGCATGAGCAGTCAAGCAGAAGTGTCAGGCTGAAGAGATAACATTCCTGAATGCAATCAATTTTCAGGGTTTACTATTCATTAGAGCAACGTTATGCACAGAGACAAATTCTAGAATGCATGAGCTCCACCAATGCATGTGCATTCAAGTCAGGCACTCTTTTTGAATTTTCAGATGATGGCATGCAATTTGGAGAGGGGGATTCCTGCAGCCCACTCAAAGAGCAGACCCAACTAGGCCCAACAGGGCCCGACGAGGCAAGCTCGTCCAAGTGACAGTCCACAGGGCCCACTTGGAAAAGCCCAATAAAATAATGCTCGAGGAAACAACTCTCCTAGGCGGCCCCAAGGCTCGGAGAGCCCGAGCATCGGTCAGGTCACAGGAAGACCCGCGCACGAGCTATCCCTCCGCACGAAGGAGGGAAGCGCTAGCCGGTCTGTCCGACCCATCTCCTCACCGAGCTAGGCCTATTGCCCGATAGGGCCGGCCCCTCTAAGCTCGGTACGACCGATAAAATGTTTATCATTGCAGCCGTTAGAGTCCACAGCGGGCCGGGCGCCAAGAAGTCCAGGAGCTCCGGCTTCCCCGCAAGGATAACACCCCCACGATGAGGCCATAAAAGCCCACGACGAGGACGTAACCTCCACCGGAGACCCCTCGGCTTGCAGGACTCCAGAGGGCGGCGCACTATTTAAACCTGGGATACCCTCCGGCAAAAAGTAAGTCCAAAAGGGCATTGATCCACTCCCAATTCCTGCGCACGGATTACTTCACCCCATTGGTGGAGAGGGATCTCGCGCCTTCACCTTCTCCCTATCGCTGCTCCCACCATTGCTCTACTGACTTGAGCGTCGGAGGGTTTCGCCCCAGGGAATCCCCCTGGGCCCTCTGACCCGTTTCCCTGTCTTGCAATTCCCAAACTTGGTGATTACCAGCCCGCTCAGGAATCAGTGCGAGATTTCGCCTCTTCATCTGGCGCCGTCTGTGGGAAACGCACGAAGAGCCAACAATGTGAGAAGGAGCTCAGGGAGGAGGTCCGCCGGCGAAAGGGGTAAGGCCATGGTAGCAGCAGGGGATGGCCCTTCCAGGGCCTCACAGAACCCTCCCTCCAACGCCAGTATCCCCGCCGACGGACCCCCCCCCCCCCCTGCGGCGGTGGGGCTACCCCCCTACGGTGGCGCCGAAGTCTTCCAGGCCCTCAACGCCAAACTGGATGTCCTCGTGGAACTCATGAAAACCCAGGCGGCCAGGGATGCAAGGTCCCGTGCCCCGTCAGGGAGGCCCCCCCCCCCCCCCCCGCAGGAGTACGTCCCAGCACATAGCTGGGGGCCGCTTCACCCTCCGCGGCCAGCAGCTCATTCGTAACAGGGTCGGAGGACCCTCGCAAGCTCCGCCTCCGGAGCAAGAGGCCTCCTCCGCGCCGAGGAAAGGAGGGGGGGGGACGCAACGGCCAGATCCGGAAGCCGACGTTCCCGGGGACCGCCAAGATGCTCCCCCCAACCTCGCGGCACGACCGCAACCGGAGTTATCCCTCCGGCTGCGAGATTTCGAAAGGCGCTTCGCTGAGCAGGAGCGCGCCCTACAGAAGGCCTCTTCCCTGGAAGACGAGGAGAAATCCCCGTTCTCCGAGTATATCTTGAAGGCAGAGGTATCTCCCATAGCCCCCATACCAACCTTCAAGCTTTACGACGGCCAGGGCGACCCGGCCGACCATTATGATAGCTTTGATGCCCTGATGACTCTACACGGAGCGTCGGACCCCATCAAGTGCCGAGCTTTCGTGACCACTCTGGTCCAGGGCGCTCAAGCGTGGTTCCGGGCCCTCGCCCCCGGATCCATCCGAGACTTCAAGCAATTCGGGCGAGTCTTCAAGGAGAGCTTCGCCGGAAGTGCCCCCCCAAGGTCGGTAGCGGGACTCTTGGCCCTCAAACAGGCACAAGGGGGAAGGCTCCGGGCTTACGTCCACCGATTTAAATCGGAAGCTCTCCGAATCCCCCGCCTGGATGTGGCCTCGGCCACAACCGCACTGACCGGGGGTACCCGGGACGAGAACCTCCGCCGTGAACTTGTCCTCCACCTTCCCTCGACCCTCGCCCAGCTAGTGACTCTGGCTCTGCGCCACGCCTAGTGCGAAGAAGTACTCAGCGCTTGCCGAGACGCAACCGGCTCGGGTCGGGAGGGGGACAAGAAGCGGGACCCCGAGCCAAATCCTAGCTCGGGAAAGAAGCGAGACCGAGATGGAGAACGCAAGCGGAAGTACGAGCGGTACACCCCGTTAACCGCACCGGTCTATGAAATCTATGAAGACGTCAAAGACTCGGGACTCCTTCGTCGGCCCGAGCCGATGAGGTCGAAAAATCGCAAGCGAGACAGACATTGTCTATTCCACGGCGATCATGGGCATCACACCGGTGACTGCCATCAGCTCCAAGACGAAATCGAGCGCCTCATCAGCCTGGGGCACCTGGCTCGGTTCACTACCGAGCGCAGAGAAGATCAAGGCGCCGCAGAAGAGATCGACAACGCCCCCCGAGGGATTCACATCAACGTCATCTCTGGAGGAATAGCATCAGGAGGCGACAACAGCCGTGGAAGGAAGCGTCATGCCGAGCAGGCGAGCCGAGCCCCAGAGCCACCCAAGGCCCCGCCCCAAGTCATAGTCTTCTCCGATCAAGACCTGGAGGGGCTGAGCACCCCGCATGATGATGCCCTCGTAATCTCGGCCACTATAAACCATTGTAACGTAGATAGGATTCTTGTGGACAATGGAAGTGCCCCTGATGTATTATCTTATGACTGTTTCCTCAAAATGGGAGAGGATCCATCCAAACTCCGCCCGGTCCGAACGCCCCTCTGTGCGTTCAACGGCCTGGCCACTCTCCCCGAAGGAGCCCTAAGCCTGCCGGTTACCCTCGGCACCCCACCTAAAACCGTTATGGTCATGGTAGACTTCATGGTGATCAAAGAGATGATAGCGTACAACGCCATCTTCGGCCGGGGAATCCTCAGCCGGATCAAGGCAGTACCATCTACCTATCACCAAAAAATGAAGTTCCCCACCAAAAACGGGGTAGGGAAAATCCGAGGTAACCAGGCCACGGCCCGAAGGTGCTATAATATCTCGGTGGAGGCCACGAGGTCGGGCGGGAACGATAAGGGCCCCCGGGAAGTTGAGGAAAAATCCGCAACCACTGAACCAGGTGGCGAGTTGCTAACAATTTTCCTAAACGATGACCCGACCCTAGGAGTAAGGATCGGAGCCGACCTACCACCCGAGGAACAGCAGCAATATAAGAAATTTCTTTCTGAGTACATCCGAGTCTTCGCTTGGTCCGACGATCAGCTCCCTGGGATACCAGAGGAGACCGTGATGCACCGACTCAACCTCAACCCCACCATGAAGCCCGTGCAGCAGCGCCGAAGGAAGCACGCACCCGAGAAGCAGACGATTATCAAGGCGCAGGTCACCAAGGGGCAAGAAACTGGTCTTTTTAAACCGGTCCTGTACCCGACGTGGCTAGCCAATGTCGTCCTGGTACCAAAGGCTTCCGGCAAGTGGCGGATGTGCGTGGACTTCACCGACTTGAATAAGGCAACCCCTAAGGACTGCTATCCCTTGCCCAGCATCGACCAACTGGTCGATTCGACATCAGGCAACGAGATGCTCAGCTTCCTGGACGCCTATTCGGGTTACCATCAGATCAGAATGAATTCTGAAGACGTCGAAAAGACCGCCTTCATCACCGACTACGGCGTGTACTGCTATACCCGGATGCCTTTCGGGTTGAAGAACGCCGGAGCCACATATCAAAGACTGGTCAATCACATGTTCGAGGAGCAGCTAGGTCGGAACGTCGAGGCCTACATTGACGACATGCTCGTCAAGACCCCCAAGGCCCAGGACCACTTCACCGACCTCGCTGAAACCTTCGGCGTCCTCCTGAAGCATAACATGAAGCTCAATCCTGCCAAGTGCGCCTTCGGAGTAAGATCCGGGAAGTTCCTGGGTTTCCTGGTCACTCAGCGTGGGATCGAAGCCAACCCCGACAAAGTCCAGGCCATCCTGGACATGCGCCCGCCCGCCTGCATTAAGGACGTCCAGCGTCAGACGGGGCGTGTCGCCGCTCTCAGCCGTTTCTTGTCCCGTGCGGCCGAACGATGCCTGCCCTTTTTTAAACTATTGAGGGGGCCCAAATTGGCATCTGCTACGTTCGCATGGGATGAGGAATGCCAGAAAGCGTTCGCCGAGCTCAAGGAGTTCCTGGCTTCACCCCCGGTGCTCTCCAAGCCCGTGCCGGGCGAAGTCTTGCTGCTCTATCTCTCGGCGACGTCATCAACGGTCAGCTCGGTCCTAGTCAGAAATGACTCGAGAATCGAAAGACCAGTCTACTACACCAGCAAGGTGCTCAACGAGGCCGAGAGGAGGTACCCCGCAACCGAGAAGCTCGTGCTAGCGCTGGTTACCTCCGCGAAACGCCTCCGACCCTACTTCCAGGGGCACCCCATCACCGTGCTAACCGGCGAGCCGTTGAAGAAGATTTTGGCCCACCCCGAGGCCTCGGGGCGACTCGTCAAATGGGCCATTATGCTTGGGGCCTACGACATCTCGTATCGCCCGCGCTCAGCTATAAAAGGTCAAGCGCTCGCCGACTTCATCGCCGAAAGCACCATCCCGACCGAAGGTAGACTACCGACCATGCCCGGGCCAACCTGGGAACTGTACGTCGACGGATCTTCCAACTCGGTCGGTAGTGGTGCTGGGATCCTCCTAAGATCCCCCGAAGGAGTGGAGCTGCAGTACGCCTTGAAATTCAACTTTCAGGCGTCCAACAATGCTTCCGAGTACGAGGCCCTTATATCGGGAGCGCGCATGGCCCGGCGGTTGGGGGCTGAGCGAGTCAGGATCCACACCGACTCTCAGCTGGTCGCAAGCCAGGTCAACGGCGAGTACGAAGCTCGAGAGGCACCCATGATCAAATACCTCCAGCTGGTCAGGAGCCTGGCCCAACAATTCGAGGGGTTCGAGGTAGTCCGAATAGCCCGGGAAGAAAACTCCCGAGCGGACGCCCTCTCTCGGTTGGCCTCCTCCCTAGACCCAGAAGGTACCCGATCGGTCCTCCTCGAAGAGCTAGAACGCCCGAGCATTGACTCGGAGCTCCTCGTTGTTGACTCGGCCGTCCCGAGCGACTGGCGCGCCCCCTACCTGTCTTGACTCTGAGACTCCCAAGAGCCCTCCGACCCTTGAGAAGCACGCCGAATGAAGTACCAAGCCCGGCACTTAGTCGTCCTGGACGACACACTCTACCGAAGGTCTTTCGCCGGCCCTCTCCTGAAGTGCCTCGGCCCCGACGAAGCCAGCCGAGCCATCCAAGAGGTTCATGAAGGCCTGTGCGGAGCGCACTCAGGGGCAAGGTCACTGGTCAGGATCCTGTTACGACAGGGGTACTGGTGGCCCACCCTGCAGCACGACTGCTCGGCCTATGCTCAACAGTGCGACCGATGCCAGCGGTTCGACCACTTGGTCCATCAGCCGGCTACAGAACTCATCACCCTCGCCGAGCCTTATCCCTTCGCTCGGTGGGGGATCGACATTCTCGGGCCATTCCCCACGGCTCAGTCCCAGAAAAAGTTCATTGTCGTCGCCATCGACTACTTCACTAAATGGATCGAGGCCGAAGCCACTACAAGGATCACTTTGTCGCTTCGGCATCCCCCGAGTGATAGTGAGCGATAACGGTCGGCAATTCGATTCTCGATACTTCCGAGACAGATGCGCCGACTTAAACATCCGCAACCACTTCACTTCGGTCGCCCACCCTCAGGCCAACGGGCTGGTCGAAAATGCCAATAAGACTATCTTGAAAGGCATAAAGACCAGACTCGGCAAAGCCAAGGGTAGTTGGCTCGAGGAATTGCCTAGCGTACTGTGGTCGCACCGAACGACTCCCAGGACGGCAACCGGTGAAAGTCCTTTTCAGTTGGTGTACGGCACTGAGGCCGTCATTCCATTAGAGATCGCCAAGCCGTCTCTCCGAGTCATCCGCTACTCGCTCGAGGAAAACAACCAAAAGTTACTCGAGAACCTCGACCTAGCCGATGAACTCCGGGATATTGCCAGCATCCGAGCGACGGAATACCAGCGACGCCTCACTCGATACTACAACGCCAGAGTTCGAAGCAGACACTTCCAACCGGGAGACTTCGTCCTCAGAAAAACCGAAGCCTCTCGACCACTAGAGGCGGCGGGCAAGCTGTCCCCTAACTGGGAAGGCCCCTACCGAGTGGTCGAGATGCTCGGGAAAGGTGCGTACAGGCTAGCAACAATGGAAGGGGAACCCATTCCTCGGACATGGAACGCAGCCGCACTACGCAAATTCTATTTTTGAAATTGTACAACAAGATGCACGAAATAAATTCCTTTTCTTTTCATTCAAAACTATTGATACATCAGAAAGGCGAAGGCCAAAGTACATTGCATGACAAAAAGCAAGAAAATCCGTCTAACACCGCTGCAAGGGGTCATCGCTCGGTTGACTCAATCTCGATCTCCTCGCGTCCAGCCACTGACTCTGTCTCGCGTAGAAACTGGCTCGGACAAGAGGGGGCCGATTCAGTTGGCTCAGATGACCCCTGACAAAGGTGACAGAGGGACTGCAGAGAAGGTAACCACCTTCTAAAGTTGGGGAAGGCTACCTTCCAAGTTGATAGAGGCCAGGGAGAAGGAGCGCCGTGAAGACCTCCTCTTTCCCAACCTACCAACTCCTTGGAAGGGAACAGAGAGCAAGCAGCCTCCGAAGAGTAAAAGAAATGAAGAGCAGAAGAGGGAAAAAGAGGCTGCAGACGGAGGAAGGCTTCGGTGAGGAGGGAACTTGGTGCGCCTCCCCCCCCCCCCCATGCAGAGAGGGAGTGGCGGCAGGCATCCCTAATACCCCCATCCGTCCTCCGCCTCGGTGCCCGCCCGGAAGCCACGCCAGAACCGAGAAAGGGCAAGAGCTGTGCCCTCACACGTCGAAGCCCTCTCCAGATCCGCGCGGCGACCGTCGGACCCGTCTCAAACCCGCGCGGCGACCGTGGGACCCGTCCAACAAGCCAGGACAGCAAGAGCTCTCTGCTCCCCGTCGTCGGCGGCGTCACCCTCCGAAGGATCCTCCATGCTCCGAATGCAACGGCACAATGCAGAGTGAAGAAGGAGTGAGGAAAGACTGTTAGAGAAAATCCCAAGCGGTAAAGAGGAAAGGGCGCCCTTCGGTCCTTCTTATAGGCCAAAGGAGGCTACACGCCTTAAATGACTCCCCCCTCGAAAACACGCCAAAGGATTTCTCCCCTGAACAGTCACCTCCAACTCCTCGTTTCCCGCCCTAGCGGGATTCACGAAGCGGCCTGGCATTCAAAGCGTGAGGGAACGGAAAGACGCCCCGTCAGAAGCCTACCAAATCAGCATGCGAAAACCACGCAGGACATATCAGCACTCTCCAACTACTTCAGATACGCCAACCAAATCACGGCAAGGATGGCGATCAAACAAGTAAGTCATTCATTATCTCATAAAGAGGAAACTCTCTAAAGGAGGAAAGAGAGACAACAAGAGACAGGGGCAAAATAAGGCAAAATATATCAGGCCTCGGGCCCACTTTGAAGCTCGGGAGCGACGGAAGTGGACGCGTCACCCCCAGCACCCTCGGTGACGGCCGACCCGGGCACTGACCTCGCCTGTGCGAGAACTGTCTCGGTCGCGAGCCCTCCCAAGACGTCCGGAGTTGGTGACCCCGCCGGAGGAGACCCCTCTGGATCTTCCCCGCTCGACGTAGAGGAGCTAGAAGCCGACTCATCCGAGTCATAGCTCTGGCCCAAAGGGAACTCGATCCCGGAGTCTTGATCGTCGGCGTAGTCCACCGCCCGACGATAACCCTGCTTAAACCCCTTTCGGGCGCCCCGGCGAAGCGCTACCTCGTAATATGGTAGGGCGGCTCTCTCCAGGTCGGCTGAGTAGGTGTCCGAGCTCCTATACCGCTCGATCGCCTCCGCCTCGATCTGCTCCGTCCTTCCAACGAGCTCGACCCAAGCCTGCTCCGCCTCGGCCGCACGCTCCTCTGCCCCCGCCAGGCGTTCCTCTGCCTCGACCCTCCCTCGCTCGGCTTTGCTTGACCGCCTCTCCGCCCAGGCTCGGTCCGCCTCGGCCACGGAACGAAGGCGCTCCGCTACCTCCGCCCGGTCCAGTAGCTCGGCACGTTCGAGCTCCCAGCGACCGTCCAGCTCGAGGTGACGCAGACGCTCCTCTTCCAAGAGTTTGCCCTTCCTCTCGAGAGACTCTCGGGCCTTAGCCAACTGCTCAGTCAGCGCCTCGGTTTCTAGCCGGCTCGCCCGTGCCAAATCCCTGATCACGGAGAACTCCCGTTGAAGCCCCTCATGCTCCTCGCTGAGGCGGGTCAGTTTCCTCTCGCACCCCCCGAGGGCCCAGGCGAGACTCGACCGCTCCGCCTCCGTCCGAGCGTACGTCTCCGCCATCAAGGCCGCCGACTGAGCCATGACTAGGCCGCCCTCCATGAGGACGTCGAGGACTCCGGAGGGGGAGTGGCACTTGTCTCCCCCCCTCGTCTTTGCGGCAACCTCTCGGCAAACCCGATACAGGTCGCCCGAAACACCGAGCCTTTCCAAGGCCTCCGGCATGGAGATCCGCTCCCCACCGGACGCCCCGCGAGAAGGTTCGGCTCGAGCAACGGGGCCGACCGCCCCGCGCCCTGCGGTCGGTTGGGGTTGCGACGCCTCCCCGGGCTAACCCCCAACCTCGACTGACGCCACGGGATCGACCGCACCGGGAACTTCGAGCACTTGGGGCTGCGACGCCCTCGCAGGCGAACCCCCAAACCTATCTGTCTCCGCCCGCGCCTCGCCGCCTGAGACATCGCCGACCTCGACCGGTCTCCCGGTCTCGACGTCGGCTACTTCAGCACCGGTCCCCTCCATCCCCCGGGAGGGGAGAACCGACCTATCTCCGCCCTCTGAGGGGCCCCTGGTCTCCTCGGCCCCCTCTCGCCTGGTAGGTGGGGGAGCTGGTCCGGAAGGGTCGGCCCCATCTTGCCCCCGAGAGGGGAGCGCCGCCGAGCCAGAGTCGCCCCCGGCAGCGGTAGGAAGGCCAGCCTTCTTGGCCCGTTTCTTGGCCTTCGCGGCTTCCCGCAATTTTCCCTCCATGGGATCCTTGCGCTTCGCCCCGCTTGGCCGCGAAGATCCCTCGGAGGCCACCCCCTTGCCCTTATCCCGGGCTTGGGAACGACCCGCGGGAACGACAGACTCATCAGCCGCCGAGTCATCCCCAGGATCGATGACCTCGGTGACCTCTTCCAAAGGTTCCCGCCGGATGTCTGCAATGAAGAAGAAGATTCGGTTAAGGAGCGAAAAAGCGACCCTCCGACCCCGCAGAAGGATCCGAAGAATGATACCTGATGGCTTGAGCTGTGTAAGCAGATAATGCTCTACGTTCTCCAGCGTCACCAGCTCCTCAGTCGACCGGCGAGTAGTCAACAAGCGAGCGGCGTATCCCTTCACATCGGCGGGGAACTCCTCCTGCCGCGGGGGAAGATTCGGATGGAAGTTGGGCATAACCTGGCACCTCCAGGATTCATCCACTGCTTCCGCCTTCACCCAGAAAAACTGCCTCTTCCACCCTTTGTGCGAAGAATCCTTCGCCGCCAGCGAAATACAACTCCGATTCCTGCGTGCCTGAATAAAATAGAAGCCTTTCCCCGCCGACGGATGTGCCTTCAGCTCGAAGAAATAATGAAAAAGATCCAGGGACGGGGGAACCCCCTGCAGGCGGCAGAGGATCCGAAAGGCAGACAGCAGAGCTACGAGTTGGCCACCAGCTGAACAGGCGCCAACACGAAAAAATTGAGAAGCTTCAGAACGAAGAGCTCGAAGGGGAGGCAGAATCCGCTCTTCCACGCCAGGAGAAAAGTACAAATATGGCTCGTGTGGCTATCCAAGCTCGTCTCGTATGGGGCAGCGGCTACAAAGCTATATCGGAGAGGCAGGCGAAACCGATGCTCCAGTTTCTTCACATCAGCCTCCCCCAACTCGCTGCGATTGGGGACGGGCTCCCGCCTCACCTGCTCGATTTCAGAGCGCAGATCCGCCATAGAGCTAGAAGAAGAACCTTTACGAGAGCCCGAAGACTCCGGGGGAGAAGGAAGCTGCCGGATCGCCTCCGCGGTTATACGCGCCAGCTCCTCAAATGCCGCCGCAAGAGCTTGCTCCCCCGCTGTATCTTCACGGCGCATCAAGGAGCCCCAGAAGCAAAGAAGTGGAGGAAAGGCCAAAAACCCTAGAAAGGCCGGGAGGACGAGCAGCGCCCTACGCCTATAAACCCTCGCGGGAGGCGGCGCGCCGTTTCAACCTCCGAGAAAAAGGGGGCCCCTTCATTTCAAATCCGTCAGGATCATTATTACTACGGGCCCAGGCGACCACTACACGTGGCTTCATAACGCCGACAGGATTCCACCCACCCGAGCCACGCCGGTCCAAAGCCTCGAAAAACTACTCAACCGAGCCCCCTTGGCTCGGGAGTAGGAGGGGGACAAGTGGAGAGGGGGATTCCTGCAGCCCACTCAAAGAGCAGACCCAACTAGGCCCAACAGGGCCCGACGAGGCAAGCTCGTCCAAGTGACAGTCCACAGGGCCCACTTGGAAAAGCCCAATAAAACAATGCTCGAGGAAACAACTCTCCTAGGCGGCCCCAAGGCTCGGAGAGCCCAAGCATCGGTCAGGTCACAGGAAGACCCGCGCACGAGCTATCCCTCCGCACGAAGAGGGAAGCGCTAGCCGGTCTGTCCGACCCATCTCCTCACCGAGCTAGGCCTATTGCCCGATAGGGCCGGCCCCTCTAAGCTCGGTACGACCGATAAAATGTTTATCATTGCAGCCGTTAGAGTCCACAGCGGGCCGGGCGCCAAGAAGTCCAGGAGCTCAGGCTTCCCTGCGAGGATAACGCCCCCACGATGAGGCCATAAAAGCCCACGACGAGGACGTAACCTCCACCGGAGACCCCTCGGCTTGCAGGACTCCAGAGGGCGGCGCACTATTTAAACCTGGGATACCCTCCGGCGAAAGGTAAGTCCAAAAGGGCATTGATCCACTCCCAATTCCTGGGCACGGATCACTTCACCCCATTGGTGGAGAGGGATCTCGCGCCTTCACCTTCTCCTCCCTATCACTGCTCCCACCATTGCTCTACTGACTTGAGCGTCAGAGGGTTTCGCCCCAGGGAATCCCCCTGGGCCCTCTGACCCGTTTCCCTGTCTTGCAGTTCCCAAACTTGGTGATTACCAGCCCGCTCAGGAATCAGCGCGAGATTTCGCCTCTTCACAATTTATTTTGAAATCAGTATATGTATGATGACAAATGCACATCAGTAACTTATTAAATGTAGGAACTCCACATGACTAAATGCACTGAATCAACCTTTTTGGAGTTTTCAATATGAATCAAATGCAATCAACACATGTATGCAAATGCACTGACTCCCTTTAACAGAATGCCATATATGACACTCTGAATGCAACATATGCAATGACAGTTATGCAGAGAGTTTGATGAGTTATGCTCATGGACACTCAGACTGATCTATGTGCAGCATGACCCATGGTACCAGACAGAGGACTTAGTCTTAAGGACCACCTTACACATAGTAAGAACCTCCAGACAGATTTCATCTAGCCTTTAGTAGCTTACCATTTGATATACCATAATGGTCATGCATGACAATGAACTATATGCATCAGATTTTCAAAGAATTATGCAACAAATGTCTGTGTAAGATATACAATGTAATACAGACACATTTCGAACAGCATTCATATTGTTGTATATCTATCTCAGTGTTTTTGATGATAACAAAACCAAGAACCCTTGGTGGCTCTCCTGTTTGGAATCCTTGACCCAAGTGTTTTTCACACGTTTTCAAGGCCGGATTTTTTCATGCTTTTGCTTAAGGCTTTAGCCTTCTGAATGGGCTTTCTCAGATCTCAAATGAACTTGACATTTCCTATATACATGCATCCAATTCATGTCTCGATCTTGTGGATATGGTTCTCTGGGCTAAACTCTTATTTTTCAGGTTTTTTGATAGTCCGGTCGACCTCCAGCATGACCCCGGTCGACCTGAAATAACAGAATACAATTCTTTACAGTCTGTCACAGTGGCGGTCGACCGCCCCTCAAATCCCGGTCGACTGGATTTCCCAGGGACCGGCCACTTGCAGGTTTCTCAGTGGCGGTCGACCGCCAGTCCCTGCAGGTCGACCGCCAGCCCCGAGCTGCCAACAATTGTTGACTTTTTCACCTTTCGAGATAAGCCACTCTCATGGGAATTGTTTAATCCCTAAGCTACCAAACTCTCCAGATATTGTGGATCTGGTCTGGGGGAGGCCTTGGACCATTCAAGAACCTATATAACTTATACAAGAGGGTTTGGAAAACCCTAATGCTCAAGGAAGATCAAAGGGAGGCTGCCAAGAGGAAGAGAAGGGATTTGGCACTGTAGACGTGAACAGTGCTCCGAGAGAAGTTCTTCATCCTTCTTCATCAAGTCAAGTGAAGATCAGCCCAAGGATTCAAACTGCATCCAAAGCATCCAACCATCCATTAAGGGGGAGCAAATCAAGATTCTTCTATTGTGTTCTAAATTCTTTTTGCCTTCTTAAGCTTCATATGTGGATCTTGTAGTTGTTAAAATATTTCGGTGTGTGTGGATCTTCCTAGATCCGTGTGTGTGTGTTTGTGTGTGTCCTCCCGTGTAGCTGTGTGTGTATTAAGGTGTTCTTACATCTTCGCGGGAACTCCTCTTCCCAGTGTGTAAGTGTTGTGTGTGGTTGATCTTGTAACCTTTTACAAGATAGTGTGTGGATCCTCACAGTCCGTGAGGGGTGGACGTAGGTTGCCTTTGTGGCATCCGAACCACCTAAAAATCGTTGTCGCCGTGTGATTTGTTCCTTTTCTTCTATCCCCATTCTGTGCTAATTGCATGTGTGATTTCCAATTCAGTTTTATTCTCAATAATCCATTTATCACCTTTTAGATCTTGCCTTGTTTTTTGGTCTCTGTTAACCTTGTCTCTCTTATAGCATTCTATCACATATTTTATACAAAAAGAAAATAATCTTCATTAATTTTTAACACCCAATTCACCCCCCTCTTGGGTGCCATTTAAACTCGGGACTTCAATTGGTATCAGAGCGAGGGCTCTTTCCTTCACAGATCTAATGATCTAGAGCAAGATCCGATTAAATGGCAAACAAGGGTATGATACCCGAGGGTCACTCCATCAACTGTCCTCCTTTTTTTGACGGCTCAAACTACTCTTACTGGAAAAATAGAATGCATGTTTTTCTGAGGGCGCAAGAGTACGAAGTTTGGAGAGTTGTGGACAAGGGTCCTCATAAACTCGGGGCTGATGAAGAAAAATGGAAGCCCGAGGAAATTAAGAAATGCACTGCTAATTTTAATGCCATGAACATTATGCAATGTGCAATACACCCTAGTGAATTCTCTCGTGTCTCTATGTGCAGTTCAGCCAAAGAAATGTGGGACAAGCTGCGACTCATATACGAGGGAACTTCAGAGGTCAAAGAAACCAAGGCAAATCTCCTAGTCACGGACTATGAGCTATTCAAAATGAAACCTGAAGAAACCATCTCTGAGATGTTTGCAAGGTTACAGAGATCACAAATGGTCTCAAAGGTCTCGGGAAGGAATACTCAAATTCTGAGCTTGTGAGGAAGGTGTTAAGGTCCCTACCGTCAGCTTGGCACACAAAGGCCACGGTAATTGAAGACTCAAAGAACTTGTCAACTCTCACCTTGGATGAACTCATAGGATCACTCATGACCTATGAGATAAATATAAAGAGAACAGCTGACGAAGACATCAAAAAGAAAAAGGTCATTGGACTGAAAGCTCACCAATCCGATGACGAATCTCAAGAAGGTGAATCAAGTGACGGAAGCAATGAAGAGGAAGAATTGGCGATGATAACTCGCCAAGTGAGGAAATTTCTAAGGAAGAAGAGAAACTTTCAGGGAAGCTTTAGAAAGGGGCCAAGAAGGCCCATGCAAGCCAAAGGCGAATCGAGCAAGCCAAGTAGCATCATATGCTACGAATGCAAGAAGCCTGGGCATATGAGAGGTGAATGTCCAGATCTAAAAAGGAAATTCAAGAAGGATAATTTCAAGAAACCCAAAGCCATGGTCGCCACTTGGAGCGACGAAGAAGATGAACCATCTGATGAAGAGATTCAAGAACTTGTGGAAAGCTTGTGCCTCATGGCACATGAAGATGAATCCACGGAGGTAAATTCTGACCATGAATTCATTTCCAATGAACAATGGGAATCTGAATATGAAAAGTTGTACACTAAGTACAAGAAAACCAGATCTGAAAATAAAACTCTCAAAAAGAAACTTGATGACTTGTCACGTGAAGATATCTTTGCTAAATTTGAGAAACTGGAACAGGAATGGTTTGAGGCTACGGAAGAAAAGGAAAATCTACTGCAAACAATTATAGAATGTGATAAGACCAAAAAGGAACTATCATGCAAGATAACTGAAATGGAGGAAGCATGTGAAAGGATCAAAATTCAAGAACATATTTTGAAATCCACCAATTCAGAACTCGAAAGGAGAAATGGGTCTTTGACTGAAAAAGTTGCTGAACTTCAGCTCACCTTGACTAGGTTTGTTAAGGGGAAACAAAACCTGGATAACCTACTGGGAGTTAAAGTCAACTTCCAAAAGGAAGGCTTGGGGTACACACCTCAAAACAAAAAATCATTTGAGCATAAGATCACCACATCCTTCATTCATGAAAAGGACTATAATCATGCTTCATGTTCTGATTCTCAATCCCAACATGTTCAGCCTAAACCACACAAGAATCAAAGAACCTTTTCACATGCAAATTGCTTTCATTGTGGTAGATTTGGTCACGTGATGTCCAACTGCTGGTTCAGACAAAGCACACCTAAATATCATGTTCCATGGACCAAGAAAACATCCACAAGAAGTTGGACTAACTCCTATGGACCCAAACTTGTTTGGGTACCAAAAACAATTGCATGAGAAGTTTTTTTCTTGCAGATATGTCTTGAAGCCAGGGGGAGCAAATGGTACTTGGATAGCGGGTGTTCAAGGCATATGACAGGGGACAAGGAATTGTTCTCTACACTGCAAGATAAGGATGGAGGGTCAGTTGTCTTTGGAGGTCAAGATAAAGGTAAAATCATTGGAACTGGAAACATTGGCAAGAATTCTGAAATCCTTATTGAAGATGTGCTTTTGGTGAAAGGTTTAAATCATAACTTGCTAAGCATTAGCCAATTGTGCGATAAGGGTTTTAAAGTTATTTTTGATGAAACTCACTGCATTGTCTTAAACAAAAATTCAAATGAGATCAAATTTCTTGGAAAAAGGAATAACAATGTCTACACTGTTGATATTGATAATGCTTCATGCGATAACTTCTGCTCGGTTGCGAACAATCATGAAAATGCATGGTTATGGCACCGAAGATTAGGTCATGCTAGTTTTAGAGTAATCTCCAAGCTGTCTAGACATGACTTGGTGAATGGACTGCCAAAATTAAAATTTGAAAGTGATAGGATATGTGAGGCTTGTACTAAAGGCAAGCAAACGCGAACCTCTTTCAAAAATAAAAACATTGTTTCATCTGCTAGGCCTTTGGAACTGTTGCATCTTGATCTTTTTGGTCCCACTAGAACATCTAGCCTAGGAGGAAAATCCTACGGCTTTGTGATTGTTGATGACTTCTCCAGATTCACATGGGTGTTATTTTTAGCTAATAAAAGTGATGCTCTGATGGAGTTTCAAGTGTTTTGCAGAAAAATTCAAAATGAAAAAGGTTACCTCATCACCACCATCCAGAGTGATCATGGTGGTGAATTTGAAAATCATGATTTCAGCATCTTCTGTGAAGAGCAGGGGTATACACACAATTTTTCATCACCAAGGACGCCCCAGCAAAATGGAGTAGTGGAAAGGAAGAACAGAACATTAATAGACATGGCCCGGACCATGCTAAGTGAGAATTCCCTGCCTAAGTATTTTTGGGCTGAGGCGGTGAGTACAGCTTGCTACATCATCAACAGGGCAATGGTAAGGCCCATTCTGATGAAAACTCCTTATGAGCTCTACAAGGGTAAGAAACCCAACATCTCTTATCTTAAACCTTTTGGATGCTCCTGCTATATTTTGAACAATGGTAAGTCCAACCTGGGTAAGTTTGATGAAAAGAGTGATAAAGGAATCTTCCTAGGTTATGCACTCAACTCTAGAGCTTACCGTCTATTTAATAAAAGGACTTTGGTTGTTGAAGAAAGTCCTCATGTCATCTTTGATGAATCCGAATCAAAACTGATAGACCAAACTTCTTCTACCTTGGATGCAGATGAAGATCCTAAGAACTCAATAAGTGTCAAAGCTAAGGATGAATCGTTGGAAGCAACCTCTAGCAATAGTGAAAAAGATGAAGATCCTATACTCGAGACTCTACAAGAACCACAAGTGCAGCATCCTGATCTACCCAGCTCCTCCACCCGTCTAAAGGATCATCCAGCTGTGAACATCATAGGCAATTTGGAGGATGGGGTAAGAACTAGGTCCTCTCTAAGACAAGTTGAAGAGGAAGACTTGATAGCCTTGCTATCACAAGAAGAACCCAAGGACTTTCGTGAAGCTCTTCAAAATGAATCCTGGATTCAGGCTATGCATGATGAACTGCACCAGTTTGAAAGAAACGAGGTGTGGACTCTCATGCCGCGTCCTAAGAACCATCCCACTATTGGAACTCGTTGGGTCTTCAGAAACAAGTTAAATGATGCGGGATTGGTGGTTAGGAATAAGGCCCGGCTTGTGGCCAAGGGGTATAGCCAGGAAATGGGCATTGATTTTGATGAGTCTTTTGCACCAGTTGCCAGACTTGAAGCTGTTCGAATCTTATTGTCCTATGCTTGCTCTTTGAACTTTAAGTTATTTCAAATGGATGTTAAATCTGCATTTCTTAACGGCTATATCAAGGAGGATGTCTTTGTAGAACAGCCTCCAGGTTTTGAAGATTCCAAACATCCACAACATGTGTACAAACTCCAAAAGGCCCTATATGGACTAAAGCAAGCACCAAGGGCGTGGTATGAACGGCTTACCTCATTTTTGGTTGAAAATGGTTTCAAGAGAGGTAATGTTGACCAAACACTTTTCACCAAGAGATCAGGTAAAGACATTTTGGTGGTTCAAGTGTATGTAGATGACATCATCTTTGGGGCCACTAACAATGTCTTATGCAATGAATTTGCAAAAATCATGTAGGGAGAATTCGAGATGAGTTTAATGGGGGAGCTAACCTTCTTTCTTGGATTACAGGTGAAACAAACTTTAGAAGGAATCTTCATCAATCAAACCAAATATACTATTGAACTGTTGAAGAAATATGGGATGGCGGAAGCAAAACCCATATCAACTCCCATGGCTACCACCACAAAGCTGGATAAAGATGAAAATGGTAAAACAGTAGATCCTACACTGTTTCGAGGTATGATCGGATCGCTACTGTACCTTACAGCATGTCGCCCTGACATTCAATTCAGTGTATGTCTCTGTGCCCGTTTTCAGTCATGCCCCGAGGAATCTCATTTATCCGCTGTGAAACGCATTTTCAGATATCTCATTGGATCCTTAAACCTTGGCTTGTGGTTTCCTATCGGTGGTTCCTTTGATTTAATTGCTTATACCGATGCGGATTATGCTGGGTGCATTGTAGATCGTAAAAGTACAAGTGGATACTGTCAGTTTCTTGGTGGTTGCCTAGTCTCATGGGCCTCCAAGAAATAACATTCAGTAGCTCTCTCAACGGCCGAGGCTGAATATGTAGCCGCCGGAAGTTGTGGAGCCCAAGTACTTTGGATCAAAAATCAACTGCTTGATTTAGATGTTGAAATGAAAACTGTTCCAATTCTGTGTGACAATACCAGTGCGATAAATTTGTCTAAAAACCCTGTTCAGCACTCCAGGACCAAACATATAGATATTCGTCATCATTTTCTGAGGGATCATGTAGGAAAAGGGGTCTTTGAATTGAACTTCATTGACACACACAATCAGCTAGCTGACATTTTCACCAAACCTCTAAACTAGGATCAGTTTAATAAGATAAGAAGAGAACTTGGGATGTGCAAGGGTGAGAGCATACATGCATAGGTTTGCATTTAAGGTATAGGGTTGCATTTGTAGAAAAATCATGTGCACCGAGGGTAGAAACCATGCATTTTGCCTCTTCTCTTTCTTATGTGTTGTTTCTCACGTTGTTACTCACCTTGCATGCCTGTTTGTTACTACTTATATCCAACCCTTCTTGAATAATTCTTCTATGGCTTAATATTCCTTGCTCAAACATCTGTGGACTCAGTGTGCTGGTACTAAAGGTACTTACTAGGGAAAATCAGAACCTCTTCTCAGTTATGCATCTTGCTCTTTTCACTTCCCTTGTCCTGATTAGTGGCCCCTCTCAGGCAGTCCGTTGCCTATCCCCCAATAGAAAAAGAAAAAGAAAAAAAAACAGAAGGAAAATCAAAAAGGAAAAAGAAAGAAACAAAAAAAAAAGGAAATATCTAATTTTGGGGATTTTGGTCCTGGCGGTCGACCGCCAGGCCCGCGCCGGTCGACCGCCGGCGGCGGACCGGCCCGACTTAGGGGTCCACCGACCCTTCTTATATGGGTCCTTTTTCTTCTTTTCTCTCTCTCCTTCACTTCCACTCACTCTCTACCACCAAACCCTAACCCCAACACTCCTCATCTCCACCATCCAAGCCTCCACAACCCTTCTTCCTCCATCCGCACATTGATTCGGTCGTCCCGGCATCACTTCGGGACCTCTCCCATATTGTCGGGTGTGCGTTCGTGGAGATCTCTCTCAACTTCTTCTCTGTGGAAAAGTTCCTCCAAGCCGTAGAAGTGTCCCTTGTGCTTCATCCACGTTCCCGGGGTTGAGATCGATTCCCCAAGAGTTTCCCGGTGGGTTTTTCAAGTTCGGAATGCCGCCAAGACGGAGTTCTCGGCGTTCTACCCAAGGTGAAGCTAGCCGTCAACGGCCAGCAGCCCCGGCTCCTCCATCTCAGCAAGCTCGTCCTCTGCCTCGAGCACCATTACCTCCACGTCCTATTATCGACCCTCGCTTGGTTGACTTTGATGAGGTGAATGAGCTCTTCCCGAATTTGTGCGCTCTTTTTGAGGTTCAGGACGGTTGGATGGATTTTGTTACCCGGTACAATAGGTATTATCCTCGGTTGGTGCAGCAGTTCTATGGCTTTTTAGCTGTGAGAAATGACCAGTTATACACCACGGTTGAGGGTGTGGAGCTTCATATCACTCCGGAGTTATTTCAGCAGGCCCTAGGAGTATCCGCCATGGGTGCAGATAGGGCATTTGGTTTTGGTGAAGTTCCAGCAACATTTACTGCTATGACCAGCTGTGAATATGTACACGGTGTGAGCAATTTGATCAAGCTAAATGCCAATCATTTTCCTTCACTACAGCGAGTCCTGCACCACATGTTTACATCATTGATTTATCCCAAAGTGGGCGGTCGGGATGAGGTTACAGAGGTTCAACGTTTTCTATTCTATCATGTTATGAACGGTATTCAAATCAATATGGGTCGGCTCATGACTGATCTGATTGGAACCTGTCGTACCTACCTCCGGCGGTCTCTTCCCTATGCTTCGCAGTTGACCGGAGTCTTTATTCATGCCGGGATTAATGTGGCAAATGAGCAGTTCATCTATGTTCGGCCGGATGATGTGTACAATAAGCATAAAATTTTCACAGATTTTGGCTACTACTTTGGTCCCGACGGCGAGCTTGTGCGGGACATTCCAGTTTATGGGGAAGATGAGCTCCGTGAGGAAGATGATGCGCCAGCGCAGCAGCAAGGCGACGGGGATGTCCCCCCTCCAGTTCCCGCTGAGGAGCAGCCTCCTCCCTCGTCCCCGTTTCACCCGGATCTTGAGATGTCTCCTCCACCCCAGTTTCACCATGGGGAATCTTCCACTCAAGGGGCCGGACAGCGCCCTTCGGTGGATTACGAGGCTCTTGACGGGCGGCTTACCGGCTTGGAGACTCGTGTGGATAACCTTGGGGATCGTCTCTCTACCCTTGGAGACAATATGGGCACTGCGTTTGACACCCTATCAGGGCGTTTGGACACCTTCTCTACTGCTTTTGAGACTCTCTCTACTCAGATGGCCACTCTCACCACCCACATGACTTCTCTCCGCGCAGATTTCGCTGAGTCTGGCCAATCCTTTACCCTCTTGCAGCTCTCCCTTATTGGCATGCGGCGCCAGGATGCGGCTCGTGATGTATCCATTGGTCATGTTCTTGATCTTCTTCACAGTCATGGCCACCAACTTAGCGCCATTCATCAGCACCTTGGCCTTCCACCTACACCTCCCGCCGATCAGTCCCCTCCTGCAGATGCTCCATGAGGCTTTGTTTTGCTTTCTCCTCTAGCATGTTCTCTTTTGATCCAGTGCAGTTTGAGTCCCTCCTTCGTCTATCCCATCCCTTTTTGCTGTTGACAAAGGGGGAGAAGTAGTAGGGCATGCTTATTATTTACTTATCTATGTCGTTGTGTGGTTGGGTTGCTTTCTTGCATGTCATGTGAGGGCTGTCTGTAGTGTTAGTCTTTTGCTTAGACTTTGGTTTTAGAGTCGTGCATCCACTCGCACTAATGTATCTTGTAATGAAACTATGATGAATTGAAAGCACTGGTGTTTGAATTCATTTGTTGGCTTTGGTGTCTCATTTCATATTCTTATTGCCTATCTAGTGATCTGTGCTACATCATGTTGATTGATTTGTTTTGGTGAATGACATTTCTAGCACAACGTTCAATCTGAATTTTTACAACATAAACCTTGGTGGGTTAGCCTAGCGTTTTGTCATCATCAAAAAGGGGGAGATTGTTGTATATCTATCTCAGTGTTTTTGATGATAACAAAACCAAGGACCCTTGGTGGCTCTCCTGTTTGGAATCCTTGACCCAAGTGTTTTTCACACGTTTTCAAGGCCGGATTTTTTCATGCTTTTGCTTAAGGCTTTAGCCTTCCGAATGGGCTTTCTCAGATCTCAAATGAACTTGACATTTCCCATATACATGCATCCAATTCATGTCTCGATCTTGTGGATATGGTTCTCTGGGCTAAACTCTTATTTTTCAGGTTTTTTGATAGTCCGATCGACCTCCAGCATGACCCCGGTCGACCTGAAATAACAGAATACAATTCTCTACAGTCTGTCACAGTGGCGGTCGACCGCCCCTCAAATCCCGGTCGACCGGATTTCCCAGGGACCGGCCACTTGCAGGTTTCTCAGTGGCGGTCGACCGCCAGCCCCTGCAGGTCGACCGCCAGCCCCGAGCTGCCAACAATTGTTGACTTTTTCACCTTTCGAGATAAGCCACTCTCATGGGAATTGTTTAATCCCTAAGCTACCAAACTCTCCAGATATTGTGGATCTGGTCTGGGGGAGGCCTTGGACCATTCAAGAACCTATATAACTTATACAAGAGGGTTTGGAAAACCCTAATGCTCAAGGAAGATCAAAGGGAGGCTGCCAAGAGGAAGAGAAGGGATTTGGCACTGTAGACGTGAACAGTGCTCCGAGAGAAGTTCTTCATCCTTCTTCATCAAGTCAAGTGAAGATCAGCCCAAGGATTCAAGCTGCATCCAAAGCATCCAACCATCCATTAAGGGGGAGCAAATCAAGATTCTTCTATTGTGTTCTAAATTCTTTTTGCCTTCTTAAGCTTCATATGTGGATCTTGTAGTTGTTAAAATATTTCGGTGTGTGTGGATCTTCCTAGATCCGTGTGTGTGTGTTTGTGTGTGTCCTCCCGTGTAGCTGTGTGTGTATTAAGGTGTTCTTACATCTTCGCGGGAACTCCTCTTCCCAGTGTGTAAGTGTTGTGTGTGGTTGATCTTGTAACCTTTTACAAGATAGTGTGTGGATCCTCACAGTCCGTGAGGGGTGGACGTAGATTGCCTTTGTGGCATCCGAACCACCTAAAAATCGTTGTCGCCGTGTGGTTTGTTCCTTTTCTTCTATCCCCATTCTGTGCTAATTGCATGTGTGATTTCCAGTTCAGTTTTATTCTCAATAATCCATTTATCACCTTTTAGATCTTGCCTTGTTTTTTGGTCTCTGTTAACCTTGTCTCTCTTATAGCATTCTATCACATATTTTATACAAAAAAAAAATAATCTTCATTAATTTTTAACACCCAATTCACCCCCCTCTTGGGTGCCATTTAAACTCGGGACTTCACATATGTATTTCAGATTTTCAGAAATAGATATACAATTCAGTTCACTTTCAGCTCAATATAAGCACAAATAATTCAGCATATGCATTTAAAGATGTGTGAAAGTCAATTTCAGATATGAGAATGTATGCATGAAATTCTGAATAACAGATCAAACATGATATGCATCTAACAGGAGAATTCAAGTAATCAACCTGACGAGTATAGGGATGTTACCTGAATTTTGCAAACATGGGATTTTACCTAGTTCGGTGCCTTGGTTTATTACCCCTTTTATTTCTCAGCTCCAAAGCACACCTGCAAAACAACAAATTACTTTGCACAAACAGGCACCCAAGATGTCTTGGGTCCTGAAATGACAGTGGCACCTTTGACTGGTGCTCTAAACAGTTTCTGTGCTTGAGAATCATCAAGCTTCATCAGATAACAGTTAAACATAGAATGTCCTAACTGTCCACAATAATAGCATGATACAGCAGGTTTAAGATTCTTTCTATGCACATTACTGTAATCATGAAGTCTATGTGCATTTTCATAGAAATTTCTGTTAACAGAATGAACATTCTGTTTATTGAAACCAACCAGCCAACAATTAGCAGCTTTGTGGCTTGGCTTTCCACAGTTAAAACATGCATGAAATTCTTCCTTAATCACAGATTTATCTTTATCAAAAATGTTTTGATTTTTAGGGAAGTTTATGGGTGTAGAATTAGACCTTTTCCCTTGAGCATGCCAGCATTCTTTCATGACATGTCCAATCTTGCCACAATGATGACAATACACAGCAGATTTCACATTTTTGCTATGAGCTAGAGCATGGAGTTTCTTGTTATCTACTCTAGTATTTTTCTTATCACTGGCCAGCCAACAGTCAGAGGCTTTGTGGCCAGATTTCCCACATTCAAAGCACACAAAAACATTTCTGTTCAAAATAGATTTAGTTTCTCCAATATCATTTCTGTTCGCAGGAATTCAACAGATTTAGAATTAAATTTCTTTCCCTGAGCATACCTGGAGAGGGGGATTTCTGTAACCCATCTAAGAGCAGCCAAACCAGGTCCATCAGGACCAAACGAGACTCAGCTCATCCAAGTGACAGCCCCATAAGGCCCACTTAGGCTAAAAAGCCCAATAAGATTACTCGGGATTTCACCCTTCCTCGGCGGCCCTTAGACTCGGAAGGCCCGAGCGTCGGTCAGAACGGAGGAAGACCCATGCCCGAGTTATCCCCTCATCGGAATAGAGGCAAGCTCTCAGCGCCCACTCCGACCTATCTTCATCCGAGCTATGCCTATCGCCCGGACAGGGTTGGCACCTTTTATGCTCGGACCGACCGACGACTGCTTATCCACGCTGCCGTTGAGAGCCCTTTATGAGCAGGAGTTATGAGGATAAGAGACCCATGATCCCTCAAGGCTATGAAGATCCCACGATGAGGACGTAACTCCCGCCTGAAACTCCTCAGCTTACGGGACTCATAAGGTGAGCACACTATATAAACCAGGGACTCCCTCCAGTGAAAGGTAAGGGCAATACATGCCTAAAATCCCCTGAGCAGGAACCACTTCACCACCTTGGTGTTGGGGGATCTCGTGCACCTCTTTCTACCTCCCTCCCCATCTTCCACCATTGCTCTACTGACTTAGGCATCGGAGGGTTTTCCCCAGGGAACCATCCCTGGGCCCCCTGATCCGTTTCCCTTTCTCTGCATTTCACTATTCGGTGATCATCCTCCCAGCTCAGGACAAGCGCGAGATCACGCCCCTTCATCTGGCGCCGGCTGTGGGAATTGACCAAAGAGCCAATATGGTGCGAAGAAGTTCAGGGAGGAGGTCCGCCGGCGACAGGGGAAAGGCCATGGTGGCGGCGGGGGAAGGCCCCTCTCAAGCCTCCCAAAACCCCCCCTCCTGTGCCAGCACTCCCGCCGACGGACCGCCCCCTCCCCCCGCGGCGGTAGGGCTGCCGCTTAACGGCGACGTTGAAGCCTTCTAAGCCCTCAACGCAAAACTGGACGTCCTCGTGGAATTCATGAGGACCCAGGCAGCCAGGGATGGAAGGTCACGCGCCCCTCCGGAGAGCCCTTCCCGCGAGAACGTGTCCCAACACACCGCCGGAGGCCGCTTCACCCTCCGAGGCCGGCAGATCATCCGTAATAGGTCAAGAGGACCTTCACAAGCCCCCCCTCCGAAGCAAGAAGCCTCGTCCACGCCGAAGAAGGGAAGACCTGGGGCACGCCGTCCGAGCCCAGAGACCGAAGTCCCTAGGGAACGCCAATACAGCCCCCCCAGCCCAACGGCGCAGCGGCAGTCGGAGCTATCCCTCCGACTGCGAGAATTCGAGAGGCGTTTCGCATAGCAGGAGCGCGCCCTACGCGCCCTGCAGAAAGACTCCTCCGCGGAGGACGAGGAGAAATCCCCGTTCTCCGACTATATCTTGAAGGCAGAGGTATCTCCTAGAACCTCCATCCCGACCTTCAAGCTCTATGACGGCTAGGGCGACCCGGCCGATCACTTCGACAGCTTCGACGCCCTGATGACCCTTCATGAAGCGTCCGACGCCATCAAATGCCGAACCTTTGTGACCACCTTGGTCCAAGGCGCCCAAGCATGGTTCCGGGCCCTCGCCCCCGATCCATCCGGGACTTCAAGCAATTTGAGCGAGTATTCAAGGAGAGTTTCGCCGGCAGCGGTCCCCCAAGGTCGGTAGCGGGGCTTTTGGCCCTCAAACAGGCGCAAGCGGAGAAACTTCGGGCTTACATTACCCGATTCAAATCGGAAGCCCTGAGGATCCCCCGCCTGGACGTCGCCTCGGCCATAACCGCGCTGACCGGGGGCACCCGCGACGAGAACATCCGCCGCGAGCTTGTCCTCCACCCTCCCTCGACCCTTGCTGCGCTAGTGACTCTGGCATTACGCCATGCCGAGTGCGAAGAAGTACTCAGCGCATGCCGAGACGCAACCGGCTCGGGTCGGGAGGGGGACAAGAAGCGGGCACCCGAGCCAAACTCCGGTCCAGGGAAAAGGCGGAACCAAGACGGGGAACGCAAGGAACCGTCACGAAAGTACGAGCGGTACACCCCCTTGACCACTCCGGTTTACGAGATATATGAAGACATCAAAGGCTCGGGCCTCCTCCGCCAACCCGAGTCAATGAGGTCGAAGAACCGCAGTCGCAGCAAGCATTGCCTGTTCCACAGCGACCACGGACATCACACCGGCGACTGCCATCAGCTCCAGGACGAGATCGAGCGTCTCGTTCGTTAGGGGCACCTCTCCCGATTCGTGGCCGGGCACAAGGAAGACCGAGGCGCCCCAGAGGAGATCGACAACACCCCCCGAGGGGTCCACATCAACGTCATCGTCGGAGGAGCTGCATCAGGAGGAGACAGCGGCCGAGGAAGGAAGCGTCATGCTGAGCGGGCGAGCCGAGCCATCGAGCCTCCCAGGGACCCGCCGAGTGAGCCCCAGGTCATAGTCTTCTCCGACCAAAACCTGGAAGGGCTAAGCACCCCGCATGACGACGCCCTAGTCATATCGGCCACAATAAACCATTATAACGTAGACAGGATTCTAGTTGACAATGGAAGTGCCCCTGATGTATTATCCTATGAATGTTTCCTTAAGATGGGGGAGGATCCGTCTAAACTCCGCCCGATCCGAACCCCCCTGTGCGGGTTCAATGGCCAGGCCACTTATCCCGAGGGAGCCCTAAGCCTGCCGGTTACTCTCGGCACCCCACCCAAAACCGTTACGGTCATGGTGGACTTCATAGTGATCAAAGGTATGATAGCATACAACGCAATCTTCGGCCGGGGAATCCTCAGCCGAACGAAAGCGGTGCCTTCTACCTATCACCAAAAGATGAAGTTCCCTACCAAAAATGGGTTGGGGGAAGTCCGAGGCAACCAGGCCATGGCCAGAAGGTGCTACAATATCTCGGTTGAAGCCACAAGGCCGGACGGGAGAACAAGGGCCCCCGAGAAGTTGAGGAAAAAGCCGCAACCGTCGAGCCTGGAGGTGAATTGTTAGCGGTTTTCCTAAACGACGACCCGGCCCTAGGAATAAAGATCGGAGCCGACCTAACATCTGAAGTCCAACAGCAATACAAAGAGTTTCTTTCCGCGTACATCCGGGTCTTCGCATGGTCTGATGATCAACTCCCTGGGATATCAGAGGAAACGGTGGTGCATAAGCTCAACCTCGACCCAACCATGAAGCCCGTGCAACAACGCAGAAGGAAGCACGCGCCAGAGAAGCAGGCGATTATCAAGGAGCAAGTCACCAAGGGGCAAAAGACTGGTCTTTTTAGACCGGTCCTGTACCCGACGTGGCTGGCTAACGTCGTCCTAGTGCCAAAAGCTTCGGGAAAGTGGCGGATGTGCGTGGACTTCACCGACTTGAACAAGGCTACTCCAAAGGACTGCTATCCATTACCGAGCATCGACCAACTGGTTGACTCAACCTCGGGCAACGAGATACTCAGCTTCCTGGATGCCTATTCAGGTTACCATCAGATCAGAATGCACCCCGAAGACATCGAGAAGACCGCCTTTATCACCGACTTCGGCGTACACTGCTACACCCGGATGCCTTTCGGGTTGAAGAACGCTGGAGCCACGTACCAGAGGCTGGTCAATCATATGTTCGAGGGACAGCTCGGTCGGAACGTCGAGGCTTATATTGACGACATGCTCGTGAAGACCCCCAAGGCCGAGGACCACTTCGCTGACCTAGCGGAAACCTTCGACACCCTCCTGAAGTACAACATGAAGCTCAATCCTGCCAAGTGCGCCTTCAGAGTAAGGTCCGGGAAGTTCTTGGGCTTCTTAGTCACCCAGCGTGGGATCGAGGCCAACCCCGACAAGGTCCGGGCCATCCTGGACATGCGCCCACCCACCTGCATCAAAGATGTTCAACGCCTTACCAGGCGCATTGCCGCGCTCAGCAGATTCATGTCCCGCGCGGCTGAACGATGCCTACCCTTCTTCAAACCGTTGAGGGGGCCTAAAATGGCATCTGCTACATTCGCGTGGGACGAGGAATGCCAAAAAGCGTTCGTCGAGCTTAAGGAGTTCCTGGCTTCGCCCCTAGTGCTTTCCAAGCCCGTCCCAGGTGAAGCCTTGCATCTCTATCTCTCGGCGACTCCATCTATAGTTAGCTCGGTCCTAGTCAGAAATGACTCGAGAGTCGAGAGACCGGTCTACTACACCAGCAAGGTGCTCAATGAGGCTGAGAAAAGGTACCCCGCAACAGAGAAACTCGTGCTAGCGTTGGTTGCCTCGGCCAAGTGCCTCCGACCCTATTTCCAAGGGCACTCCATCACCGTGCTGACCGGCGAACCATTGAAGAGGATCCTCGCTCACCCTGAAGCCTCGGGACGCCTCGTCAAGTGGGCCATCATGCTAGGGGCCTACGATATATCGTATCGGCCTCGCTCGGCTATCAAAGGCCAGGCGCTCGCTGACTTCATCGCCGAGAGCACCGTCCCGACTGAAGAAAGATCTCCGTCCGCGCCCGGGCCGACCTGGGAACTGTTCGTCGACAGATCTTCCAACTCAATCGGAAGCGGCGCCGGGATTCTCCTGAAGTCCCCCGAAGGAGCAGAGCTACAGTACGCCCTGAAGTTCAACTTCCAAGCATCTAACAACGCTTCCGAGTATGAGGCCCTCATATCGGGAGCCCGCATGGCCCGGCGGTTAGGGGTTGAGCTAGTCAGGATTCACACTGACTCCCAACTGGTTGCTAGCCAGGTCAACGGCGATTATGAAGCTCGAGAAGCACCGATGATCAAATACCTCCAACTGGTCAAGACCGTGGCACAACAGTTCGAGAGTTTTGAGGTAGTCCGAATAGCTCGGGAGGAAAACTCCTGAGCGGACGCCCTCTCTCGGCTGGCCTCCTCTCTTGACCCCGAGGGTACTCGATCGGTCCTTCTTGAAGAGCTAGAGCGAGCGAGCATCAATTCGGAGCTCCTAGCTGTTGACTCGGCCTCCCCAAGCGACTGGCGTACCCCGTACCTGTCGTGGCTCCAAGACTCTCAGGAGCCTCCCGACCCTCAGGAAGCCCGAAGATTGAAGTACCAAGCTCGACGATTCGTCACTCTGGATGGCGCTCTCTACCGGAGATCCTTCTCCGGCCCTCTCTTGAAGTGCCTCCGCACCGACGAAGCCAACCGAGCGATCGAAGAAGTTCACGAAGGTCTGTGCAGAGCGCATTTAGGGGGAAGGTCGCTCGCCAGGATCTTGCTACGGCAAGGTTATTGGTGGCCCACCCTGCAGCACGACTGCTCGACTTACACACAACACTGTGACCGCTGCCAGCGATTTGACCACTTGGTCCATCAGCCAGCAACGGAGCTCGTCACCCTAGCCGAGCCTTATCCTTTCGCTCGCTGGGGAATCGACATCCTCGGGCCATTCCCCACGGCCCAGGCCCAGAAGAAGTTCATTATCGTCGCCATCGATTACTTCACTAAGAGGATCGAGGCCGAAGCCACAGCAAGGATCACCGAGACAGTCGACTGGAATTTCGTCTGGAAGTCAATCATCTGTCGTTATGGCATCCCCCGGGTGATAGTAAGCGATAATGGTCGGCAATTTGATTCTCGTTATTTCCGAGATAGATGCGCCAACCTTAACATTCGCAATCACTTCACTTCGGTCGCCCACCCTCAGGCTAACGGGCTGGTCGAAAATGCCAATAAGACTATCTTAAAAGGCATCAAGACTAGGCTCGGCAAAGCCAAGGGCAGCTGGCTTGAGGAATTGCCGAACGTACTTTGGTCACACAGAACGACTCCCAGAACGGCAACCGGTGAAAGCCCCTTTCAGCTGGTATACGGTACCGAGGCCGTGATCCCGTTGGAGATTGGCAACCCCTCCCTCCGAGTCATCTGCTTCTCGTCCGAGGCAAACGACCAGAAACTGCTCGAAAATCTCGACCTAGCAAATGAAGTCCGAGAGATTGCCAGCATCAGAGCAACGAAATACCGACGCCGCCTCACTCGATACTACAACGCCAAAGTCCGAGATAGACACTTTCAACCGGGAGACTTCGTCCTCAGGAAAGCCGAAGCCTCTCGACCACTTGAGGCGGCGGGCAAGTTATCCCCTAATTGGGAAGGCCCCTACCGAGTGGTCGAGACACTCGAAAAAGGAGCATACCGTCTATCCACGATGGAAGGAGAGCTCATCCCTCGGACCTGGAACGCGACTACATTACGCAAGTTCTACTTCTGAATACTGAGCATTGTGCAAACGACATGAGATAAAACAAAAGGCTCCTTTCTTTTATTCAAACAACCCGCTTGTACATCAGGAAGGCCGAAGCCAGGAAAATACATGTCAAAAAAGCAAAAAATCCATCTAGCGCCGCCGTATGATCCCATCGCTCGGCTGACTCGGATGACCTTCCTGCGTCCAGCCACTGACTCTACCTCGTGTAGAAACTGGCTCGGATAAAGGATAGTCGACCCCATTGGCTCGGGTAGCTCGGGACAAAGGTGACAGAGGGATTAGGAAGGAGAAGGCTACCTTCCAAGTTGAACTTGGAAGAGAAGGGGGAGAGGGAATGCATATGAAAGCATCCTCCCCGCCAACCTGCCAACTCTTTGGAAGAAAGAGAGTGCAGGCACCCTCCGAAGAGTGAAAGAAAAGAGGAGCAGAGCAGAAGGGGGAAAAAGAGGCTGCGGGGGGGAGAAAGAAACCAACAGAGCTGGACGAGGAGGCAGGGGAAAGCCCGGAAGGGAGGGAGCTTAATTGGCTTCCTCCTCCCCTCCGTGAAGCGAGCAGGAAGGGACGGGCGGCAGGGATGTCTGATGCCCCCATCCGTCCACCATCTCGCCCCCCTGCAAGCGCCGCCAGAACTGATAAAGAGAAGACGACGTGCCTCCACACGTCGAACCCTCTTTAAGTCTGTTCGCCGGCCGTCGAACCCTCTTTAAACCCGAAGCAGCAAGAGCTCTCTGCCCCCCGTCGTCAACAGCCTCATCTTCCGGAGCGTCTTCCATGCTCCAAATACAATGGCACAACGCTACGTGAAGAAAGAATGAGGAAAGACTGTCAGGGAAACCCCTAAGCGGTGGAGAGGAAGGGACGCCCTTCAGACCTTTTATAGGCGAAAGGAGGCTATTTGCCTTAAATGATTCTCTCCTCGAAAACACGTCAAAGAGATCTCTCCCTATGAACGGTCACCTCAAACTTCTCATTTTCCGCCCCAGCGGGATACACGAAGCGGCCAGGCATTCAAAGCATGAGAAAACGGAAAGACACCCTGTCAGACGCTCACCCAACCATCAGGCGAGATCCACGCAGAAAGTATCGACTCTTTCCAACCACCGTAGATATGCTGAACAAAATACGGCAATGGCGATACGGAACAAATAAGTACTCATCATAACGCTATTGCCTTATCTATTTTTTCTACACAAAAGAGGAAGTTTTTTTTCTTCAAAAAGGAAAAAGACATACAAAACGAGGAAGCAAAGCAGATACATCAGGCCTCCGGCCCACCTTGAAGCCCGGAAGTAGAGGGCTCAAACGGTCTGCCCCTGGCATCTTCGGCGACGGCCGACCCTGGCACTGACCCCACCGGCGTGGGAACTGCCTCGGTTGCGTGCCCTCCCGAGGCATCCGGAGTTGGCGACTCCTCAAGCGGTCTGCCCCCGGCATCTTCGGCGACGGCTGACCCTGGCACTGACCCCACCGGCGTGGGAACTGCCTCGGTTGCGGGCCCTCCCGAGGCATCCGGAGTTGGCGACCCCTCGAATGATGAGCCCCCGTGATCCTCTTCATCCTATGCCGAAGCAGAGGAACTGGAGGATGACAAGTCCGAGTCATAACGTTGCCCGGACGAGAAGTCAACTACCCTGGACGCCTGCTCCTCAGCGTAAGAGACGGCCCGATCGTAGCCTTGCTTGAACCCCTTGCGGATGCCCCGGCGAAGTCCTAACTCGTAGTAGGGGAGGGCAGCCTCCTTAAGGTCGACTCGGTAGGCCTCTGAGCTTTTGTACTGCTCGAGAGCCTCCGCCCCGGCCGATCCCACCCTACCAGCGAGCTCGGCCTTCTCCCGCTCGGCCTCAGCCGTCCGCTCTTCAGCCTTTGCCGCCTGCTTCTCCGCCTCGGCCCGATCAGCCTCGGCCTCCCGCCGAAGGCGCTCGGCTTCCTCCGCTCGGTCTACCAGCTCTGCACGTTCGGTCTCCCACCGGCCATCCAGCTCAACGCGTGCAAGGCACTCCTCTTCAAGAAGCATGTTCTTCCTCTCGAGCGATTCGCGGGCCTTGGCTAGCTGCTTGGTTAGCGCCCGGGTCTCCACCTGGCTCGACCGCACCAGCTCCCTGACTGAGGAAAGCTCCCGCCGAAGCCCATCACGCTCCTCGGCAAGCCGAGCCAACCTCCTGTCAGACCCACCAAGGGTCTAGGTCAGGTTCGCTCGCTCCCACTCCGATCGAGCGTACGCTTCTGCCAGAACAGCCCCCATCTGGGCCAGGGCCAGGCCGCCCTCCATAACCCCAGCGAGGGCCATGGACGGAGAGTACTGCCTACCTCCCCCCCTCACCTTCGCGGATATATCGCGGCATATCCGGTGCAGAGGGCCCGAGATACCAAGCCGCTCCAAGGCCGCCGGAACAGAGAACCCCCCATCGCCCGGCGCCCCACCGAGTGGCTCGGACCAAGCCCCGGCCCCAGTCGCCTCTCGCGCCTCGGCCGGATTTTCTTGCGGCCCCCCAACCTGGACCGGCTCGGCACCTGCACCACCGCCTGAAGCGCCAGCCTCGGCCGCGGCCCCAGCATCCCCCGCCTCGGCCTCGGCCACGGCCCCCTCGGCTCCTACCGAGGGGAGAGCTGGGCCAGCACCCTTGCCAGTCGCAAGAGCAGCCCCGGCCCCCTCGACTCTGGCCGAAGGAAAAGCCAAGCCCGCATCGTCGCCGCCCGCAGGAGCAGCCCCAACCTCCTCGGCCCCCTCTTGCTCGGCGGGTGGGAGAGCTCGCCCGGTAGGGTCGGCCCCATCATGCTCGGCGGAGGGGCGAGCCGCGGCAAGGTCGCCTCCGACTGCGGGTACGACCCCGGCCTTCTTGGCCCGCTTCCTGGCCCTCGCGGCGGCCCAAATCATGCCTTCCACGGGGTCCTTGCGCTTGGACCCCCGCGACCTGGAGGATTCGCCCTGGGCCTCCCCCTTGCCCTTATCTCTGGTTCGGGAGCGACCCGTGGGAGCAGCCGAGTCATCGCCAAGCTCGATCACCTCTGCGGCCTCCTCCAAAGCCTCCCGCCTGGTGTCTGCACGAAGAAGAAGACATATTCAGGAAAAGAAAAATGATACCAACATCCAAAGGAGAACCTAGTTTGTGGCACCTGAGCCCGACGGATGCAGCCGCGTAAGAAGACACCGCTCGATATTCTCTGGAGTAACCAACTCTTCGGTGGATTGGCGGTGCTTCAGCAAGATGGCCGCATATTTCTCCACATGTGGAGGGAACTCATCCTGCCTGGGGGGGATATTCGGGTGAAATTGGGGATTACTAGACACCTCCAGGTCTCCTCCACTGAACAAATCCCCACCCAGAAGAATTGAGTTTTCCACCCCTTATGCGAAGAATCCTTCGCCGCCAAGGAGATACAGCACCTGTTCCGCCTCACCTGGATGAAATAAAAACCCTTCCCGGCCGAAGGATGCACTTTCAACTCAAAGAAATAGTGAAAGAGATCCAAGGAAGGAGGAACTCCGCACTGGCGGCAGAGAATGCGGAAGGCGGAAAGGAGAAGATAAGAGTTGGCTACCAACTGAATGGGCGCCAACAGGAAAAAATTGAGAAGCTGAAGAGCGAAAGATTCGAAGGGAAGGCGGAACCCACCCTTCCACGACAGAAGGAAGTTCACTGCAGTTTGGAACCGGCGCTTTCACCACCGGCTCGTCCTCCCACTCCTCAGCATCCAAGCGCTGGTCCGCCATGGAATCCGGAGAAGACTCTGAGGAAGGACGATCTCGAGACCCCGAAGATTCCGGGGGAAGAGGAAGCCGCCGGACTGCCTCCGCGGTTATCTCCGCCAACTCCACAAACGCCGCTGCAAGCCTCTACTCTTCCGCCGTGACCTCACGACGCATCGAAGAGCCCAAAGGCAAAGAACGGAGGAGAGCCAAAACCCTAAAGACGGAGGAAATCTGGAAAGACAGCGAGCGCCCAACGCCTATATCCCCACACGGGAGGCGGCGCGTCGTTCCGACCTCAGAGAAAAGGGGGCCCCTTCAGTTCAAATCCGTCAGGATCATCATTATTACAGGCCCAGGTGACCACGGCACGTGGCTTCCTAACACCGCCAGATCTCCACTCACCTGAGCCACGCTGGTCTAAAACCCCAACAGCTACTCTTCCGAGCTTACTAAAGCTCGGGAGACCAAACGAGGCTCAGCTCATCCAAGTGACAGCCCCATAGGGCACACTTAGGCTAAAAAGCCCAATAAGATTACTCGGGATTTCACCCTTCCTCGGCGGCCCTTAGACTCGGAAGGCCCGAGCGTCGGTCAGAACGGAGGAAGACCCATGCCCGAGTTATCCCCTCATCGGGATAGAGGCAAGCGCTCAGCGCCCACTCCGACCTATCTTCATCCGAGCTATGCCTATCGCCCGGACAGGGTTGGCACCTTTTATGCTAGGATCGACCGACGACTGCTTATCCACGCTGCCGTTGAGAGCCCTTTATGAGCAGGAGTTATGAGGATAAGAGACCCATGATCCCTCAAGGCTATGAAGATCCCACGATGAGGACGTGACTCCCGCCTGAAACTCCTCAGCTTACGGGACTCATAAGGTGAGCACACTATATAAACCAGGGACTCCCTCCAGTGAAAGGTAAGGGCAATACACACCTAAAATTCCCTGAGCAGGAACCACTTCACCACCTTGGTGTTGGGGGATCTCGTGCACCTCTTTCTACCTCCCTCTCCATCTTCCACCATTGCTCTATTGACTTAGGCATCGGAGGGTTTTCCCCAGGGAACCATCCCTGGGCCCCCTGATCCGTTTCCCTTTCTCTACAGTTCACTATTCGGTGATCATCCTCCCAGCTCAAGACAAGCGCGAGATCACGCCCCTTCAATACCAACACTCAATGGCCTTATGGCCTGGCTTACCATATTTAAAATACATAACATGCTGGTTCTCATGAGAATTTACATAATGAGAATGAAACTTACCTTTACTTTTAACAGACCAGCATTCCGAGCCACGATGGCCTACCTTATCACAATAAGAGCAGTGAATTCTCTTTTCCTTAAATGCATGATTTCTTTCATGAGAATTCCCAGCATGCGTTGCACTTGCATTTATATCATCTTGTTCCATTAAACTACACTCATGCATCAGATGACCAAATCTATGACAATAGTGGCATGACATTTTCTTTTTGTGTGCTTGTGTGTGTGTGTGTTTAGGTTATGTATCACATGCACAGCATCAGCATGAGTGTTTCTTTGCTTATTCTTCACGTGAACATACTTTTTCACTTTTTCAGCTTGTTTCTGAATGTCAGTTTGTTTCTGATTTTTCTGAACAATGGACTGTTTATCTTTTGAGGTGGTGGCTACGTTTGATGCAGTGACAAACGATGTCATTAGCTTGTTATTAAAAACTTTCTTATTAACATTATTGTAGCCCAGCCCTTCCTTCCTGAAGTTAACATTGACTCCTAGTAACTTATCCAGATTTTCTTGCCCACTAACAAATTTAGACAGAGAAGCTTTCAAATCCTGAATCTCAATTTTTAGTGATGCAATATTTATTTCATAACTTACAATCTCTTGTTCACTGCAATTAACAGCTTCATTCAGTACTTTGTTAGCAGTTTTGTATTTCTCAATTTCTTGTTCCAGATTGCTCAGTTTTTCAGAATTTTCAATGCAAACAGTTTTTCCTTTTTCTAAGGCTAGAAGTCTTTCAGACATAGCAGAGTTTAGCTGTTTTAACTTTTCATTTTCCTTAACCAGAGCATCATTTTGAATTAACTCATCAAGAAGAATCTGGTCATCATGAGATGCTTTTGGATTATTTGGAGTTTCAGATTCTCTTTGCAGATTTTCAATATTTTTCTGAAGCTCCATGTTCACAGACTTTATTGCATCAGATTTTTCAACTATTGAATTCTTCTCGACTTCAAGTTTTCTGAATTTTTCTTCATTTTCTTTAGCTGATTTTCTGAGAGATTCGTTTTCAGATTTCAACCTGTTTAGTTCTGAATTAACACATTCAAGATCTTCCAACAGTTTTTCATTCTGAACAGAATTATTGATGACGATCATTATTGATTGAGTTAAGTTTTCCTTCTAGTTCAGAAATCTCATTAGTAAGTTCTTGATTTTCATTTTTGAATAATCTAATTTGTTTCTTAAGCATTTGGACATCAGACACGCAAGCATCATAAGATTGTTTCAATTCCAAACAGTTTTCACATGAAGAATTAGAACTATTCAAACCAGTTGTCTTTTTCAATTTTTTATATTATTTTCTTAACATCTCATGTGATTCTAATAAATCAGCATATGCATCCTGCCAGTCATCTAGGGTGAATTTTTCAAAGGGATTTACCTGATCATTGTCCTCCTCTTCATTTTGGTTACTGCTATGATCGCTGCCATTAGCCATCATGCATCGGTCTTTATTTCCATGGCAAACAGTCTTCAGTTTGTTCAGGACATCCTTAGCTGACCTGCAATCATGAAGGCAAGAATGTAAGGCCTTGTCAGTAGCTGCTTTCATTAAGTCGAAAGCTTTCTGATTTTCTCCATACTTTGATCTGTGAGTGTCAGTCCATTTGGACTTTTCCTTTGGTACTTTGTGAAATTAACTTCCACAGATCAGGATCAATCAGTTTAACATAGTCATGCAGACTACTAAACCAGGAATCAAAATTAGACCCATTGAAAACCGGTGGATGAGCTATGGAAATCAGTTCAAGAGTAATTCAAGCAATAAACTGAGCACAAATAGAAATGCACCTAAAAATAGGATAGCAGGATCCTCTGCAGATCGTTGGATCTGATGAATCAGAGACCCGCTCTGATACCAATTGTTGAGTCTATTAGATAGTGCAAACCGGATTCAGAGGGGGGTGAATAAATCCCTATTAAAAAAACTTTTGCTCTAAATCTATCCGATTAAAAATCTAATCAGTGAACTTTTGCGGAATTAGGACTGATTGACTTAAATAAACCAGAGCTGTAAAGAAGCACATGATTAACCAGATAATAGCTGACTGTGAGCTATACTGAGACACGCTATTGAACAGATCATGAGTCTAAGCAAAGAATTACTCAGCAGGAACAATGCTGTTAGCAAGCTCAGTCTAGATAGCAAGTTGTTTAAGAATCACTCAACAGATAGACAATTGAACGCGATCCTATCCATGCATCTAGCGGTGAAACACAAGAACAAGCAAACCACAGTGCAAGGAAGATTTTTAGGTGGTTCGGTCCTCCAGACATACATCCACCCCACATTCTAACTAGAGTGTGGATTTCGCTGCCAAACAGCTTGAAACCGCTGGGCCTCACAGCTTGCCAAGGCTGGGCTTTACAGCTTAGCCGACCGCTGACTAACAGCTTGACCGCTGGGCCTTACAGCTTAGCCGACTGCTGACTAACAGCTTGACCGCTTGGCCGACCGCTGACTAACAGCTTGACCGCTGGGCCTTACAGCTTAGCCTCCGCTGATACACAGCTTAGAAGAAGTATGAAAGATTAAAATGGAAAAACAAGATGATGTAAACATCAATCAGAAAGCTAGAAATTGAAGCATAGAAATGTAGCTCGCTAGGAGCAGTGTAGCTCGGATTTGATCTAGGGGCTATAGATCTTCTTTCTCCTTAGATCTCTTGCTGCTCCTCTCTTCTTCTTCTTTCTCTCACTCTCTTTCTCTGATTGCCGCTAGCTCTCTGCTACTTTCTCAATCTCCCTTTTCTTCTCTTCTCTGCTGCTCTCGTACTTTCTCTTTCCTCTCAGACTCTCGCTCTCCCTTCTTCTTCTGCTGGCTTTCTACTCTTGTAGCTGCTCTCTTTTCTTCTAAACTTTTTCTCTCGAGCTTCTCCACCCTTGAAAACGATCCACACACATATATATATATATCTTCAGCCGATGGGGTCCACGTAGTCACGCCTTGGGCGTGTGGAGGGAATACTCCCGCCAAGAAGATTCTAGAGCAGCCCTGCCACATGTCAGCCTCTGGTTCAAGGACGATCCACGTGGCTTTAGTCTTCCTGGGACGATCCGCCTTGGATCACGTGCCACTTATCATTGTTACACAAATCCACGTGCAGTCAACCTCTGCGTCCCCCAGGTGTTTGAATATATGTCGGTTCATCCTTGATGAGTGGGTTGAATCCTGCCAAGATATTTCATCAAACATCTGGTAATAAGCCATATGTAATATGCACAGACTTGAATATGATATAAAATAGAACATGCACAGACCTTCTGGCGTTGAAGCTAAAAAGTGCACAGACCTAAGATGTTCATATAGGCAACTCATGCACAGACCATGATGCATATAGGATGATATGCGTATGGGAAAGTAGACCTTATTGCTCAAGGCAACACAATGCACCGACTTTCATATGCTTGCATTCAACCGTGCACTATCCGGCTACAGTGTGTGCACCGACTATATATATGCTTAATGATGCAACTATGCACAGACTATGTATGCAGTCTACAGAAGCATGCACAGACCTTATGTGCAATGCGATGCAAAGCATGCACCGACAGAAACATGCACCGACTTGATATACATACTGAAGAAGTATGCACCGACCTTATATATATACCGGAGCGAAAAGATGCACCGACCGTGTATATGCCTTAGACATAAACATGCACCTACCATGGATAATCATGCACCGACCGTGTGCATGTTCAAAGCAAAACCTGCACCGACTTTACAAGCACAATGCCAAACCTGCACTGACCTTCTATGTGCGCAGGAGAAAGATGCACCGACCTTCTATATGCACAATAGGAATGTGCACCGACCTTGAGCCTTTGACACTTAAACCTGCACCGAACTTTATGTAGACCATGCTCTGACTTCTATATGCGTGAGACATGCACCGACCCTTGTAAGACTAAGACAGGTATGCACTGACATAGTTCCAGCATGAACTGGAACGTGCACTGACTTAATCATGCATAAGGTAAATGTGCACCGACCGTGGTCTTGCACAAACAGGAATGTGCACTGACCTATCTCTGCCTTACAATGCAATGTGAACAGTGATATGCTCGGACCTCCTATATGCACAAAGCAAAATGTGCATCGACCTAGGTGTGCATGCCAACTGTTTGATAAAATGAGCGTGCAAGTGAAACCGTGCAGTATTGTATGACAAAGTGTTGACCTTAATAAGGAAGGGTTTAAGCACTGACCTGTGTTTTTCAGACTGAGATGAACAGTGATTTTACCTGCCTGGCGTTGACTTTTGTCACCAGTGTTTACTGTCGTTTCATGCCTTTTTGATGAATCTTTGGAACCAGTTCTGACTGACATTGTTTAGACTTAAATATGTGTTGATGAGCTCATTAATTCATGCATCACAATTATATCATCAAAGATTATAAATAATGAGACATAATAGTTGACATCATCAAAATCACAGAGGGTACACAACATGCGGAAGGTGGGGAGTGGGGAATGATGATTGCTGGCGAGGGGGAGGGTCCCTTGGAGGGAGAGAGTGAGGTCCGAGAGCAGTGGGGTCCTGGCGAGGGGGTTCCGGAGGACGAACCACTGGAAATCGACTATAGGAATTGGGCGTGGTACGAGTCGGACCCACGCTGATGGATGCTCCCCGGTCGCTGGACGGGAGCGAACTCCGACTCAAACTGCTCTAACTCGAGAGCAACCTGATATGCGGCCTCCAGGGTGGTCACATTGCGGCGAAAGAGTTCATATCGAAAGTGGGACCGCAGACCACGACGGAAGCGGGAAATAGGCATCGTGCTCTCTTCCGAGACGTCACATCGCAAAAAATATTCATCAAACTCTGCGATGTATTCGGACACGGACTGATCCCTTGGTTGAGATTATGCCACCTATCAATGAGCCTTTGACGGTATGTGGCAGGAAGATACTTGGTTCTAAGTCTTTCCTTCATCTCATCCCAAGACTCAACCTGGGGCTCCCGACGCTGAAATAGTAAGCTCTCCACATTGCACCAATAAGTTTGCGCTTGCCCTAACAGCTTCATTTTAGCAAACTTGACTATCCGGTGATCCGTCATCTCAAACCACTCGAAGTACCAGTCCATGTCGGCCTCCCAATCAAGATAGACTTTTGGGTCCAAGGACTCGTCAAAAGTGGGAGGGTCGACTCGCACGGTCCTGAGGACTCTATCATCCTCTTCATCCCTCGGCTGTTGAAAGCCACGACGGCGTCGACCATACCCCTCGTAAGCATTATCGGACCCATAGTCTTCGAGACCAAGGTCACGATGTTGTGGTTCGATGGCTCGGTGAGGGGCGGGCTGAGGAGCATGTGTGGGCTGCTCCTGTGCCGCGGGAGCGGGTTGGACTTGGGCCTTGGGAGCGATTTGGGCTTGGACCACCACGGGAGCAGGTGCGGGTGGTCCCTGGGCCGTTCCAGGAGGGTCCCCGTGTGACAATCTATCCAACCGTCCAACCAGACCTTGGACAGATTTGTCGGATGACTCCATGCGTTCCTCCATGGCCCTAAGGCGACCATCCATATTGTCGGAGAAACTCTGAAAGGTAGCCTCGGACTGGTCTAACCGAGCCATAATGGCCATCATCGCCTCATGCAAGGAGTGAAAGTCTCCCGAGGCGACATCCCGTGGGTTTGCCATAGACACGGGGCGATGGTAAATTGGGTACCTCGCCTGGTGGGCATGCAACGACACAAAAAGTTGGAATGCACTAACTAATACAAACTGAGGAACCTAGACTCAACCAATATACGGTACTAGGCGGAGGTTTGATCCGAAGATCGCACTCACGCAAGTGTGCTACTTTCCCAATAGACGTAACCTATCGTTCCGGGAACAACTTTTGATATACCGGGTATTGGGATGACATGCAACCTAGGACAAGACGACCTAGACAAAGATCACCCTAGACTTAAACTTCGCTCTGATACCAATTTGATGCGGGACGGGCGACGCGACCGGGCTAAGACGTATGATCGACTCAAAGTGCGGCCAGCACTAGCACACTAAGGTAAGCTGGGCGGCTGACTACCGTGGCGTTCTCCGGGTGGAGACGTCTCTCAACAGAAACTCTAACTAGCCCGACGATCCTCCCTTGCGAGGGAAACGTGGGATCGCAGCGGTTAAGAAACCACTGTCGCCTAGGGGTTTCCAGTTCGGACTCGGTGCTCGACTGGACTCATGGAACGGGCGCTCACAGCTCACAACCACGGTGATTTGAAGCTAGCTATCGGTCCTATTCTCACAAACGCAGCATGATAGACAATATACTAAATCAGCAATGTGAGTGTGGAACGAGGCGCGTACCTCCACGACTAGCGCGTGGGGAAGAAATCTCGGCCGAATCCGAACAACCTCGATACACACAATTGTTAACTATACAACTTCATAACACGATGCCCACTCCACGCAGGGAGGAAAAGGGCTACAAGCACAAATTTGGGGTTGCTGGAATCCGGGTTGACGGGCCGCACTCGCAGGAGGCGAGGGAAGCGAGTCGGGGCCGATCGGGTGAGCCGATTGGAAGCCGACTTGATTCTGCCCGCGTAGGTCACCCAGTGCAGCAAACTTGCGGAGGCCGGTACGCCAAGATTCGACGTCCGATCGGGGTGCCGTTTGTTGGAGAGTGTTGGCGACAGGATGAAGATTGTCCGCTCCGAACAGCGGGTTCAGATCTGATCAGATCTGGGCGTGGCAGCAACTGTACTCAGCCTCAGATTCTGCTCGCACAGAACTGCACAGGAAAGCTAAAAATTATGGGAAAAATCGCCCCAGTGTCAGAATGGGTTGCTTCTTGTTGGAGATCGTCGGAGACGTCCAGAGGAAGACGCAGACCAAAGGGCTTGCACAGATCTGAAAGGGAGGAGACGGGGCAGCTTCTGTAAGTTGCCTCTGCCCCTGAGTCGGATCTGCACAAGGATGTCGACGCAGCCTCACGAAAATCCACGCCACGACCAGCACAAACCTCAGAACGAAACGAGCTTGGCGGCAACGCGAAGAGGACAGAAAATCCTACGATCACTCAGAAGCTCAGATCCAAAGAGCTTGGGAGTAGATCCGTAGAAATTTCGAATCAGGAACTTGAAGATCTGGACAGCAAGCTCGGGCAGACTTACGTGACTTCACGAGAAGAATTGTTGCTGGCGATCCAGAGCTTCGATCGACACGAAACCAGTACCAACTTCTTCCTGACTTGCAGAAGTTTCACTGAAAATTTTCTCAGAACCAGATACGAAGAGGATAGGGAGGATAAGGGGGGCGAGTCACACGCCAAGCAAATCCCGTCACAGGATTTTGGTCTAAGGCATCACACCCAAGAGGGGGAAGAGAATCTCTCTCTTAACACAATTTTTTCTCACAAATTCTTCATCAACTTTTCAAATGACACTATACATATGCTTATATAGAGAATGGCAAGGGGAGGGGAGCTGGGAAATGGCGTGAGAGAGAGGGGGTGCGCCCCCTTGACTATGGTGGAGAAGGAAAACAAAAGGGGAGGGGGAGGAAGCTTCCTTTATTTGAAAATGGGATGGAAGTTGAATGATGGTTCATAACCCCACGACCCATAAATCGCAGCCTCCTGTTGGCCACCTCCATAACTTGATGGATGCCCATATTGACTCTGTGACTCATGTCCTCCCTCACCCAGACTGTATCCTCTGCCCGTGTCTGCGTGGAAGGAGGAAGGACCACCAGCATCCCCACCGCCAGTAGTAGCACCTGTAGCACTTGGCACATACGAAAATATAGAATTTATCTCCTACCAAAACCTTTTCTGATTAGAACGGATAAGAAGAATTTAAGTTACTTTCAAAAATAAAAAATCAAAGGATCACGAAACCTACAGTCTCCAGTCACCTTTTGGCCTTTGGGGATGCTTTTTCCTGTGCCGGTGTGCTTTCTTCTTGCACCCTTGACATGAATCCTGTTCCCCTTGGCGTGTGCCTCAAATAAATCTGCTTCAACTGCTCAATTGTCGGGTCCTCTCGAGCAGCAACATTTGTTCTCTCAGTTTGCCCATGCACTGATGTACTTCTTCTTAAGGATGTAGGTGCCTTGCCCATTCTAGGAGTGACTGGCCTACTATCTGAGTCGGAGTGTCTAGCTGGCTGAAAATCATGCTGCTCCTCAGTGTCCTCAACAACCCTAGACATGTGGGCATGAGTATCTCTGGCCCTCTTTGATTTTCTTCTTAATTCGGGATCTCTTGGCTCATCTTCATCTAGTATGCCCTCTGCCCATCTTCTATCATCATCATCAAAAACAGGCTCATCAACCTGCTCTCGTGTCTCCACCCAAGATTGCAACGGATTCTCATCATCAAATAAGGCATCCACATCAATTTCTGCGACGGCATCCCCGGCGGCGCGTTTGTCTCGCAGCTGTTGTCTCAACCTCATATTCTTTATTCTCAACCTCAAATTGTAGTGGCAGTACACTAATTTCTCTAACCGTTCAACCTTTAGCCGATTGCGAACTTTCGAGTGTATAAGGCTGAACGTGCTCCAATTTCTTTCACATTGGCTTGCCGATGTTGTTTGACTGAGCACCCTAACTGCAATGAAAGCCAATGCATTGCTGCCCACATCTCGGTTGTTCACCATTATCCACCAGTCAGCTGCTCCACCAACCATAAACAAATGCATTTTAGTTGTAGAAATATATATTCATCAGGTTAAGAAATCCAAAAAATAAAATATACCTGGGCTCACTCTTCCCACAACGTATTGCAATTGGGAGTCAGCATATGTCCCAGTCCTCATTCTGTAATGGTTCATCTACAAACATAAAGTAATACATTAACATAACTACTTAAATAAATTCTATACATGTTATTGAAAGTATCAAATAAAGGCGAACCTCTACTTCGGCCTCTAGTCTCTTTTCTGGATTCCTCGATAAACGACCAATGACTTTTAAAGTCCCTTGAAGCACCTCGCCATCAACATGTGCATCGGCACCGTACATAAATCGAGGATTGAGGAAATAACCTGCATTTGTCTATAATTAACTAAATAAAATTTATAAAATAACATAAAGGCATTACCCCAATTTCAGTACAATTAATCACTCACCAGCTGCATGCAAGTCGTGGTGTAATGTGTTGTCCCATCTCTGGTCAATAATTTTTCATCATTTTGCATAATGTCTGGGAAGGGAATGCTGCAACTCCAATTTGGCACGGTCCATGGCCTCGTACAGATAGCCCATATCATTCTTCTCATCGCCATCCACCATTCTTAGGACCTTCACGAGGGGGGTGACTACTTTCAAGTACCGTGACACCCTGTCCCAGAATTTGTTGTCGTCCACGACGTGGCAGACATCCAGATAATCCATCTGTGCATCAACTGTGCCCTTGTCGATGTAGTCCCGCAGGACATTGTGGTACATGAAAGCTTTCAGCTCATTCTTGTACCTGTGCAGATAACTGAAATTTGAAGCTGCATCAACTGTTACACATCAGTAAGGATAAAGTATCAAGAATTGAGATCAATCTTATACCTGTGCAAAGACTCCAAAGAAATAAAATTGGAAGCAAATCTGGTTGGGCCTGCACGGATGATATCTCGCCCTCCACTGGCATGCGCCCTGAACATATTTAGTATCCTAAAATGGCCATAGATATACTGTGTGACTTTTTGTGCCTTGTCAATTGTCTTCTTCACATGCTTTTCCTTCCCTATGTCTTCAAGCATCAGATCCAGACAATGTGCTGCACATGGGAGCCAATATAAATGATTGCGCTTCTGCATCAATTTCTTCCCTGCAGCCTTGTAACTGGCTTCATTATCAGTCACCACCTGCACAACATTCTCCTCTCCAATTTGTTCTACCATGCCATCCATCAAATGAAACAAATAATTTACATTCTTTTCATAATCTGATGCATCAACTGATTTCACAAACACTGTACCTTCGATGCAATAGACCAAAAAGTTTATCATGGACTTTTTCGTGGTACCAGTCCAACCATCACACATGATGGTGCATCCTCTCTCCACCCATATATGCTTGAAGCTTTCAACCCAATCATGGAGCTCCTCAACCTCTCCCTCAAGGCCACGCCCGTATATGTCTCAACGTGAGGGGGCCTGCAAGCCAGGGCCAATATCTGCTATGGCATCTATCATACGTTGGAAATATTCACTTGAAGCTACATGTGCAGGGACACCTGCATGAAAAAACCATTTGCAGATAGATTTAAATGCATGCCCTGCAACTTCTGCTGATTTTTTGACCCCTCTCAATGCTTACTTGATTTTAAGTTGTGTAGCTTGGGGCCTTCTGTGCAGATAGCTGTCCATGGGACCTGTTCCCTGCGTATGTGGGACAGCACCAACGTCAGGACGTCGTGCAGCTGTACTCTCATAGGTCCCTAAACCCATGGCTCCCTTCCCTTTCCTTCGAGCGGCTTGTTCACGCTCCCTTGCTTCAGTCAGCTCTGGATCAGAATCCTCAGTGCCTTCCTCATCATCATCTCTCCTAACCCTTCTGCCAGAAATCTCCTCAGCAATTTCAGCCTCATCCTCAGCCCTTTGTTGCACCCTCTCCCTTTTCCCCAGAAGGCACTGGCGCATCTCTTCTCGCACCTCTCGGGGACAGTTGTCACATTGTCTCACCTCTCCTCTTACCCCTGCCAAATGTTACTTTCCTCTGGTAATTCCGCCATACATCTCCTTACCACAGTAATTGCATTTCACATTTCTTCTCTTAGCATCAATTAAGGACATGTGGGCCCACCCCGGATCCTCCTGCCCTTGCTGCTCCTGTGTTTGCTGACGTCTAGGCATGATGCTGCATTAAGACAGTCAAAGACAAATAGTATAGTTGTAAATACATTGGAAAAATTACGGCTTAATTATCAATCACCCTTGGAAAAAAATAATTACCCGCATGCTCCCACCCCAAAATGTTCAATGAAGTTTAATGTAACTTCAATTGAGCCTAAGCAAATCAAAATAGATAGAAACCCCAATTTCTATGACCTAATTAGGGCTTAATTAGTAATTAACCCTTAATCACCCTTGGAAAAAAATAATTACCCGCATGCTCCTACCCCAAAATGTTCAATGAAGCTTAATGTAACTTCAATTAAGCCTAAGCAAATCAAAATAGACAGAAGCCTCAATTTCTATGACCTAATTAGGGCTTAATTAGCAATTAACCTTTAATCACCCTTGGGAAAAAATAATTACCCGTATGCTCCCACCCCAAAATGTTCAATGAAGCTTAATGTAATTTCAATTGAGCCTAAGCAAATCAAAATAGACAGAAGCCCCAATTTCTATGACCTAATTAGGGCTTAATTAGCAATTAACCCTTAATCACCCTTGGGAAAAAATAATTACCCGCATGCTCCCACCCCAAAATGTTCAATGAAGCTTATTTTAACTTCAATTGAGCCTAAGAAAATCAAAATAGACAAAAGCCCCAATTTCTATGACCTAATTAGGGCTTAATTAGCAATAAACCCTTAATCACCCTTGGAAAAAATTAATTACCCATATGATCCCACCCCAAAATCCTCAATGAAGCTTAATTTAAGTTCAATTGAGCTTAAGCAAATCAAAATAGACAAAAGTCCCAATTTTTATAAACCGATTAGGGTTTAATTAGCAATTAACCCTTAAGGCTTTAATCATTCTTGGAAGAAATTTAATAAGCAAGACTTGCTCACCCCAAATTTTTAACCCAACCAAAATAACACAACAAAACAATCAAACCCTAAATCAACCCAATGAAATTAACCTCAAACAAAATCTATCAAACCCTTGATGTTGTGTTGGCCCCCGGTGTGCGCAGCAAGGCTCCCTCTCGGCCTCTCCCTGTCCACCTCCAGCAGGCTCGCAGCAGGCTCGCAGCAGCTCGCAGCAGCAGGCAGCAGGCAGCAGCCTTGGCCCTTGGTCGCGCGGCAGCAGCAGCAGCTCGCAGCAGCAACACGCCGCAGCTCGCAGCCGACGGTCGCAGCAGCTCGCAGCAACAGCCAGCAGCTCGCAGCAGCAGCAGCAGGTGGCAGCAACAGCAGGCGTTCGCAACAGCCGCAGGGTTTCGGCCGTTTTGGCCGTGGGATGGGGTTTCGGGGGGGAGAAAAATGGGTTTCGGCCGAAATCGGGGGGGGGGGGGGGGGGTTCACGTGGGTTTCGGCCGAAACCGGACGGTTTCGGACCGAAACTGATATCTGCTTTAAGTTTTGGACCTGCACAGACGAAACTGCCAACTATGGTCCCGGGTCTTGTGTATATGCCCCTATGAGGGTATTTTTATAATTTCGCCTCTCAGTGGGTCATATTGTAAGTTTCTACGTCCCGGGGTGACAAATATGTAGTTCCACCCATATAATAGGGGAATTACAAAAACGTCCTTCTCGGGGCCCGAGAAACAAAAATGTCATGTTCTTTGCAGTTATACCCCGTAACTTTTGTAATTGGGGACGGAGAGACTTGACATTACGTACAAGCACACTCGGAGCATCCAACATTCAGAGCAATTTTGTTCGTTTGTTTCGGCCCGCGTGGGGTAAGTCCCCGGGTCTTGTACTTATGCCCCTACGGGGTATATTTACGTTTATGCCCCTCAGCGGGTCATGTTTGTAATTATGCCCCTCAATGGGCCATGTTTGTAAGTCTTTACGTCCCGGGACGAACAAGTCATGTATTTCTGCCCTTATAATGGCGAAATTACAAAAATGTCCTTCCCGGGACCGTAAAAGACCCAAGTCCTATAATTTACAGTTATACCCTACAACTTTTGTAATTGGGGCTACGTCAGTCGACAACTCCTCGACAACCTTTGTACTCATTTGGAATACAAAAGCACTCAGCATGTGTTATGTATGTCCTCGGGGAAAAATTATAAGAAAACCCTGACTTTTATAAAATTGTGTATATGCCCCTTCTTTGACAGACTTGACACACATGAGTCTTCTATGAAGCCAGTGTTACTCCTTCAACCCGGAGATGTTGTCAGCTCAACCCAACACTCAGAGGTCATCCCAACCCTAGGTTTGTATAGGGTACGGTAAAATTACCAAAATACCCATGTGACCTAGAAATGGCCCGGCAGCCCCTAAAATCCTTCAGAAAGAGCCTCAGTGCCTTGGGGAGTCAGGGACCCGATCCTACTTCCATTCCAGCCCATAAATTTCAGAAATACCCCTGGCCTGGTAATATTACTAAAATACCCCTGGGGTGGTAAAATTACCGAAATACCCTCGGGGTCCAGAAAACTTCTCTCTACTTCAAAAATGCCTATGACTTCCGCATATTTGCGCTTCTATTCCCAAATCTTAGGGTTTTGCCTAGACTTAGCCCTAACCTTGTCTACTTGTTGGTGGTGACTGAATGGAGAGCTCCCTAAGTGAGAGTGCCCTTAACATCTGAGCCTATGGAGAGAATTTTGAGGATTTCTTTGACAGTCAAACGAAGGTGTTCGGACATTAGGCCGATGTAAATCAACACTGACTCCGGTCAGTGGGGAGAGGTCCAGCACCCGAACCCAAATCGTCTGATACTATGCGCACACACGGAATCACCTTCTATACTTAGAGGGGGATGTTTCTTTTCAAAAAGAACAAAAATCTATATTTTTATCTACGATAAAAAAAGTCGAATTTAGATTTTTTCCGTGTCTCACAGCAGCACACACACGAGGGCGAGCCCTCAACACGGTGCTCAGCACCACACACACACACTAAGACGGGGGGAACGTACCCCGACAGTAAATCCACACTCGGAGACACCGCTCCGAACACACACACAATCAATCTTAGTTAAAGGAGTGATCACAGATATACAAGCAAGCTCAATGAACATGAACTAGACAAAGGATAACCACGAGCAGGGACAGAAAATGGTTCAGAAGACTCCTTATCAAAATGATGGAACTGGGTTCTTGGGCAACTGGGTTTCTTCTTCTCTTCAGTCAGACTTTGGTTGAAGCACGCAGTAGAATCATCAACAGGTTCGTTGTTGTTGCAGCTTGAAAGATGGGCGATCGAGGTTCTTCTTCTATTCAATCCGGCTTCAGATCATTGATCGTTTGGAGGAGATATAGTCGTGGAGCTTCAGCAAGACACCTTCAACTAGGTGGGATTTCATCATCTTCAGCCTTGAATCGCGCCCAGCTCACCCTCAAGACGAAGGAGATGAAGCTTCGTCCTCTGCTGCCTTTCTCCCTACAAAACCCAAAAACGTATATATCATTAGATGCTTTCCCATTCTTTCAATAAACCCTATCTCTTCCAATTTATACCACAAGGGAATGAAGGGCCACGTAGAGGATATTATCCCCCAAGGACCAATCACAATCGGGCACTAAAAGAATGGATCGAGCTAGGGCTCCGGCCACCGCGCGAACCGGCGTGTTTTCCGGTCGCCGGAGAGTGTCGACTCACTGAGTCGACACTCGTGGACGGTCAAGACTAGAAACCCAGCCAGACAGATGAAGCCGTAGAAAGTGTCGACTCAAGGAGTCGACACATTCAGCCAGCAGCGTTAAGAAACGCTCGGACAGAATCCCCTGAAAAAAATGTCGACTCTGTGAGTCGACATTTGTACCCAGGGTAAGCCTGTTAAACAACAAACAGAACTGTCCGATAAAAAGGTCGACTCTGTGAGTCGACTTTCTATCTCACAGTTCGAAAACATTAGATGCCAGACTTAAAAGCTTATGGCCCCGGGACAAAGTGTCGACTCACAGAGTCGACACTTTTCCTGACATAAGCAAACTTAATAAAACACACACAGGGGTAATTCTAAAAAGATGAGACATTAAAGACACATGCAAGGATGAAAGAATTAAGTATTACCTGCCCCAAATCACAGACTTACAAGATAGGTATGGATAGAGAATTACCTTGGGATTCGTTCATCCAATCCACACAACAAGCCTCCTCCAACCATTCAACCAAAACAGCTTACCATTTTGTTGGTCCACATGCATGTGAAGATCCAATTGGAAGGTTTCCAATGTGGTCCTTGTGTTCATTGCCATTCAATACGCACTTGAGATCCTGCATCACAACCGTTAAGTGAATCAAATGATTCAACCATAATCTGAATCAACCAAAAGCACAGTAGGATAATTCCATGAACTGGCTTGAATCACACCCAGTCTTCATCTCTCCCTGTGCAAATGCCAAGACAATGTCAGTCTAGTTCGGCACATAATTCTTGAACTAAAGGCATCACATTCAACAATTGCAAAGATATGGGAATGAGCTTCATTCAACCATAAAGAAATTAAAGCATATCATTTCTCATCCACAAACCACATATGCATTTATTTACATGGAACACAATCACATGGTATTTATATCATCATCAAAATTCCTTAGCATACAATTGTGCACGGGGTTCAACATGAAACCACCCAATCCACCTGTCATCAAAACCCATTCTACTGAGTACTTCTAGCAAACACTGCCAGCTAACACGATCATATGCTTTTTGGAAGTCAAGTTTGACCACCAGTCCTCCCTTCCTTTCTGACTGGATAACATGTAGACATTCATGGGCCACCAAAATGTTCTCCTGGATGATGGGTCCTTTAATGAAGGATCCATGGTAGCTACTAACAATCTTGCCCATCACCTTATTTAGTATCATGGCCAACAACTTGAGAAATATTTTATAAGTCCCATTACATAGGCTAATGGGCTATAATCTCTTACATTTTCAACACTCTGCTTCTTTGGGTTGAGGACAAACAAACTCTTGTTGATGCCTCTCAGATAGGCCCTCCTCTCTTGGAATTCCTACACTGCTTGGGGCAAATCTGCTTTGATGATGTCCCAGTAATGTTGGAAGAAGGCCAAAGGGAAGCCACCCGACCCAAGGGCTTTGTCACTGACTATAGAGAAGACCGCCTTCTTCACTTCCTCCTCTCCAAAAGGGGTGGAAGAGAGCATCTCTCTCCACTTCTAATAAACACAGAAGGAGATCCTCTGCAATAGACTACCTGACCGGCTCATCTTCAGAAAAAGACGTGAATAGAACTATCTAGAATGCCTCTTGATGTCTTCTAGATTGGTGAAGAGTTGGCTTCCCTCCCTAATGCACCTGATATGGTTCAGTTGTCTCCTTCCATATGCGATCTTTAGGAAGTAGGAAGTATTCTTGTCACCCTCTTTAATCCATTTTTCTCTGGCTCACTGCTTCTAAAAGATTTCCTCCTTAATCAAGATCCCTTCAAAATCCACCTTGCATTTGTCCCTTCAGTTCCTATCAGACTCATCTAATAACCCTATCTCTTGCAAAGCATTCAGTCCCTCCAGTTGGAGTAGAATCTTGTCCTTCGTCGCTTTGCCAAGAAAAGGTCTTGCTAGCACTCCACTTAGTCAGCTCTCATGCCAGATGCTTCAATTTGCCTACCAATCTAGCCATGGCTGACATTTCCTACCTTCGAATTCCCCATGCTTTACTGACAGTGTCTATGAAGTCTTCTTCTCTAAGCCAATAGCTTTCTATCTTAAATTGCATTTTCCTTACACACCTGTAGCTAGTCCTAAGAACAATAGGTTTATGGTCAGACACAAATCTAGCCAAAACCATAGCCTCCATGTGCGGGAAGTGGTCCTCCCAATCAACAGAGGGTAAGAATCTGTCAAGTCTGAACAAGGCTGGGTCGGCCCTCAAGTTGGACCAAGTGTATTGTGCATTAGATGCGTAGACATTAACCAGAGCCACTGCATTGATGAAGTCTTGAAAGTCTTCAATCTTCTCTATGGGAGTTGAGCCACCTAACCTCTCTTACATCGATGGGACAACGTTGAAATTCCCACCTATACACCATGGGAGGCCGAAAGTACCATGGTGAAGAAGAAGCTCGTCCCATAGGGCTTTCTTGCCTTCCCTATTCTGAGGCCCATAGACCCCTGAGAAATCCTTTCTAAAGCCATCCTTGATGCTGCAAAAAGATAGGGAAATGACCCCCTTGTTAATATGCCTGAACTCCTCCACCTCCTCCACTTCAAACTCATTCCACATAACCATAATACTCCCTGCTCTGCCCTTTACCACAGAGAGTACCCTTTTGGACAATCTAGCACCCCCTGTTAGAAATAAACAGTGTAATAGGGGAACATCATGGCAACACCCGGACACCAACATGTGCATTGCAAACCATAGCAAAAATTCATATGGGATTGATTCAATCAAGAACAACCAAGAAACAATGTAAATAAGCATGATTACAGAATATAGCATGATAATAAAACAGTTAATCTAAGATACACAAAGCGAGATAGAAGCGCCTCAAAGAGACTCCCCTTAGAGAAGATATCGCCCCCACTAGAACGGTGCGATGAGTATGGCAGTCTTCTCTCAGGATACGACTATCAACACGAGGTTATCAAGCGCACTCTCAAGAACCTCGTAAACATGCTGATTAAGAAACCTAAACCTCTTCAAATTAAAAGTTCAAAGGTCGAACAACATGCACCGAACACCGCAGAGGGAGGGCCGCTAGAGAGTAAAAGAATACAATGACGTCCGTGCGCACGAACAGCGGCTTAGAAGATGATGTTCTGCTCTCCACACAGCAAGCGACGAGGAGAAGGCGGTGGCGTGCGAGGAAGATGACGGCGGTGAGCGCAACCGAGGGAGACGAGAGAGAGAGAGCCTACACGCGAGCGATTCCTCTGGGAAGTAAAAATAGCACAGACAGGATAACTCGTGATTAGAAAAATGCTAATCACCCCTTTTGTGCCCACGCCCGCGACGGTTCGCCTCCAAATTGCTAGTTTGGAGACCCCTCTTTCTCTCCAAGAAAGGGTAAAATAGCAAAAATAAATCCAAAAAGGTGCCAGGGCAAGCCGGCTGGATCCGCACCTCACACGCGCGCGCCCGCCCAGCCCCACCCGGCCCGGCGCGTGCGTGCGTGTGATAGGATCTAGCATACCTCCACTATTGTCTATAAGACATAGTCCAGGGTACCCTAGGAACTATAAGGTCCCCTTACCTCTTTATGTTTTCCAACGGGGGACTAAAGTCCCCACACAAAACACAACACTTGAGGTAGCACCCTTTAGAAAACCTTTGAGTTTCCCTTTCTTAAATGTGCTCGCAAACTTCAACCCAACATTCCCCCACAAACTCAAGGTTTGATCAAAGGGAATATACAGAAGTGGAATTAACATATCATGCTTTCAGCAAAAGTACCTTTCGGGTTTGAACTTTTACCTTAGTGTTCCAATTTTCACCCCCCACAGAACTGAAGTTAACTGAATCTTGAACTTAATTCTTTATGTGAGAGTTACTTGTTGGAAGACAACATGATATAAGGCTTCATTGGTAGCAATAATTGTAACATGCGCCTTTAAAGGCCATGCGCCCTCTCCTGATTCATGAGTACTTTCAAGAATAACCCAATTCTTTAACTGCGGCCTCACAGTAGTACTCATTTAGGTGGGCTTCTCCAAGGATGCACTGTTAACATCCTGCCTTACCAGGCTTGAACCCATTAAAAGTATATAACTTAACCTTAACTTGTAGCGGCAGGCACTAGTTTTAGGATTGCAGGGGAGGAACTCAGATACAAAGTATCTAACTGAATGAGTGCCTTCCAGTCCTCTCAGCAGCTTGTTATTACCACATTGAACCTTCTTTGTAGGATCTATACTCAGATAGGTTGGGTTGCAACTACAGGAGAACAGTTGATGGTTTCAGTCCCATCCCCATCCTAAACTTTTGGACTTGATTTTTATTCAGTCCTTTAGTCAGAGGATCAGCTGTGTTGTCTTTGGTACCAACAAAATCCATAGTTATTACTCCCTGAGACACTAATTCCCTTACAGACTTAAGTCTGAGTTGAATGTGTCTCCTTTCCTTTTGATTATACTTTGAACTTTTAATCTTTGAAATTGTGGCCATATTGTCACAATGCATAGAGATCGCAGGTATAGGCTTACTCATCAAAGGGAGTTCAGAAAGAAGACCCCTGATCCATTCAGCCTCCATACCAGTAGTGTCTAAAGCACACAACTCGGCCTCGAATATAGACCGAGACAAGATGGTTTGTTTAGTCGACCTCCAGGCGACTACATCACCTCCCAAGGTAAAGACATACCCTGTAACACCATTGCTCCCTGAGTTCTCAGCTATCCAGCTTGCATCACTATATCCCTCAAGAACAGCAGGAAATTTACCAAAATACAAGCCTAGGGTCATGGTACCCTTCAGATACCTCAGCACCCTATCCAAGCCTTCCCAATGAGTATGGTCAGGACAGCTTGTGTATCTACTGAGTTTAGACACAGCATATGAAATGTTTGGTCTAGTACAGTTTGCCAGATACATTAAGCTTCCTATGACCTGAGAATACGGCAATTGAGACTCAGGATCACCACTCCTATTCTTGCAGAATATTCTAGAAGGATCATAGGGTGTACAGACATCTTTGTAATTCTGATAGCCAAATCTCTCTAAAACTTTCTCAACATAGTGAGATTGAGAAATTGCTATCTCTTCAACTGATCTAGTAAGAGTCAGCCCCAGAATTACATTTGCCTCACCTATATCCTTCATTTCAAATCTGTTATTTAAGAATGATTTGGTCTCATTTACAATTCCCAAATTGCTTCCAAACAGTAAGATATCATCTACATATAGACATAAAATTACATATTCATCACCCTTAACTTTATGATAATACACTTGTCAAACTTATTGACTATAAAGCCAAATGACATGATAATCATGTCAGAATTTTCATGCCATTGCTTGGGAGCTTGTTTCAAACCATATAGAGACTTGATAAGCCTACAAACATGCTTTTCACTACCGGAAACCACATATCCTTCAGGCTGATCCATATAAATCTCTTCATCAAGATCACCATTAAGAAAGGTTGTCTTGACATCCATTTGATGGACAGTCAGATTATATAAGGAGGCCAGTGCAACAAGCACCCTGATTGTGGTCATCCTAGTGACAGGGGAATAGGTATCAAAGTAATATATCCCCTCCATTTGTTTGAAACCCTTAGCAACTAGCCTAGCTTTATACTTGTCAATGGTTCCATCTGGTTTGAGCTTCTTCTTAAAGACCCATTTGCATCCAATGGTCTTTGAGCCACGAGGAGGAACAACTAACTCCCAAGTGCCATTAGCAAGAATGGAATCCATCTCACTCTTAATGGCATCCTTCCAATGCTTAGCTTCAGATGAAGCCATAGCATCTCTAAAGGTTGGGGGGTCACCCGTGATCTGGTAAGTGACAAACTCACTTCCATAATCCTTGGCAACCCTTTGTCTTTTGCTCCTTCTCGGTTCAACTTCTTCCTGATCATAAGTATCAAGATGAAGTCCTGATGCATCAGCCCCCACATTTGTCATCCTTTCCACATGTTCAGGAATAGAATCAGATGTAGAGGCTTCAGTCTCAGAAGGCAGATGTTGAGGCAAACCAGTTTTCATGGGAAAAATATTTTCGAAGAACGTGGCATCTCGAAACTCGACTATGGTGTTAACATCTATGCCAGGAATTTCTGATTTGATAATCAGAAATCTGTACGCATAGTTGTTTTCAACATAGCCTAAGAAGACGGCGTCAACTGTCTTAGGCCCTAGTTTCTTTCTCTTGTGCTCAGGAACAAATACCTTTGCAAGGCACCCCCACACCTTGAGAAATTTCAAACTAAGTTTCCTATTTCTCCAAAGTTCAATTGGACTACTATCTTTATATTTCTGGGGAACATGGTTCAAAATAAGACAAGCCGTATTCAAAGCTTCCCCCCACATATATTTTGGTAGTCCCGAACTCTGCAGGAGAGAATTGACCATGTCTATAAATACTCGGTTCTTCCTTTCTGCTATCCCATTAGACTGAAGAGAGTATGGAGCAGTTGTTTCATGAATAATGCCATGATCTTGGCAATATTCCACAAACAGACTAAAAGTATACTCTCCTCCTCTGTCAGACCTCAACCTCTTAAGAACTCGCCCAGATTGTGTTTCTGCTTCTTTTTTAAAAATGACAAACTTTTGCAAAGCCTCATCTTTAGATCTAAGCAGATACACATAACAGTATCTACTACAGTCATCTATAAAGGTAATGAAATATTTTTTCTGATCCCTGGTTAACATACCATTAAACTCACAGATATCTGAATGCACCAGATCCAGAATATCTGAATCTCTAACCACAGAATGAAAAGGTTTTCTAGGTTGTTTAGCCTGTACACAGATATCACATTTTTTGGTTTTATCAACAGTATGCTCAGGAATCAATTTTAAGTTCATCATACATTTCAAAGAATTAAAATTAAGATGTCTTAGACGTCCATACCATAATTCAGATGAATCTATAACATTATAAGTAACAGGAACAGAAATAGAACTTGAAGCATTATCATCTACATTTCTATTCATCACATGATCCACAAAAATTTTAAACAACCTATCAGAAAGATAACCTTTAGCAATAAAAGTTTTCAGGTAGAGTATCACAACTTTATTACACTTAAAGTTAAGTTCATAACCCTCTCTCACTAAAACAGAACCGGATAAAATGTTCCTCTTGACACTAGGAACATGGTACACTAAGAAAAGAGTAAGAACACGCCCTGAAGTAAACTTCAGGTTCACCCGTCCAACTCCAAGCACCCTAGAAGTACTTCCATTTCCCATCATCACGGAGCGATCATGAGTGGCCTGATAAGACACAAAATTAGCCCTATCAGCACATAAATGCACATTGGCTCCAGTGTCCACCAACCATTCATTTGGTTCATAAATAGCAAACAACTGAGGGTTAAGAGAAACATACTCAGCACCAGAAGAAGAACCTCCTGTCACTACATTGATCTGTGCTAGAATTTCATTGGTCATTTGGGTCTTCTTCAGCAATTTCTCTTTCCTTTTGGGACAGTCATTGCGCATGTGACCCTTATCACAAAACATCCAGTACTGTCCTAGTGCCTTCTTCTTATTTATCTTTCCCTTAGGTTTTATCTGTGAAGTGGAATCAACCTTGGCCTTCCCTTTCAAATCCTTACCCTTATGCCTCGTTACTAGGTTTGCACTTGCATCCACAGGCATATTGGGCTTCTCCTTTCTATGTTTCTCTTCAATGGCTATAGCCCTCATCAAGTCATCAAGAGAGATGGCCCCTTTACAATGTTTGAGGCCCATGCCAAAATCCTCCCAGGATCTAGGCAACTTCTCTATGATGCACATGACTTGGAGCTTCTCAGGCATTTTCATATCTGCCTCAGCCAAACCATGGAACATAAGTAGAAACTCATGTGCCTGCTCCCCTATAGATCCGATCTCAAATATCTGGAATTTAAAGAACTTGCCATCGGAGTATTTTCCAGACCTTGGTCCTCGGTATTGTACTTCCGATCAAGTTCATCCCACAGTGCTTTGGTGGTGTTAAAGGTGGAAGTACTATCGACATCAAATAAGACATCAGACAGCGCAGTTAGAATGCACACATGTCCTAACTTGTCTTTAGTACTCCACTCTTCAACCCTCTTAGCACTCTCAAGGTCATTCTCATCCAGCATATGGGGGTCTGATTCTATCAATGAAATGAGACCGACCATAGTGAACCACATCTTCATGCGTTGCTGCCAATGCTTAAAATGTTGCCCGGAAAACTTTGCGGGCATCCCAGACATGTCTACTCGGGTCCCAAAACTCATTGAAGAATGTGATGCCATGAATAATATCTTCTCTAAGACTGTTAGAAATAAACAGTGTAGTAGGGGAACATCATGGCAACACCCGGACACCAACATGTGCATTGCAAACCATAGCAAAAATTCATATGGGATTGATTCAATCAAGAACAACCAAGAAACAATGTAAATAAGCATGATTACAGAATATAGTATGATAATAAAACAGTTAATCTAAGATACACAAAGCGAGATAGAAGCGCCTCAAAGAGACTCCCCTTAGAGAAGATATCGCCCTCACTAGAACGGTGCGATGAGTATGGCAGTCTTCTCTCAGGATACGACTATCAACACGAGGTTATCAAGCGCACTCTCAAGAACCTCGTAAACATGCTGATTAAGAAACCTAAACCTCTTCAAATTAAAAGTTCAAAGGTCGAAGAACATGCACCGAACACCACAGAGGGAGGGCCGCTAGAGAGTAAAGACTAGAACGGCATCCGTGCGCACAAACAGTGGCTTAGAAGACGATGTTCCGCTGTCCACACAGCAAGCGACGAGGAGAAGGCGATGGCGTGCGAGGAAGACGACGACGGTGAGGGGTGGCCGCAATTGAGGGAGACGAGAGAGAGAGCCTCCACGCGAGCGATTCCTCTGGGAAGTAAAAATAGCACAGACAGGATAACCCGTGATTAGGAAAATGCTAATCACCCCTTTTGTGCCCACGCCCGCGACGGTTCGCCTCCAAACTGTCAGTTCGGAGACCCCTCTTTCTCTCCAAGAAAGGGTAAAATAGCAAAAAGAAATCCAAAAAGGTGCCAGGGCAAGCCAGCTGGATCCGCACCTCACACGCGCGTGCCCGCCTAGCCCGGCCAGGCACGTGCGATAGGATCTAACATACCTCCACTATTGTCTATAAGACATAGTCTAGGGTACCCTAGGAACTATAAGGTCCCCTTATCTCTTTGTATTTTCCAATGCGGGACTAAAGTCCCCACACAAAACATAACACTTGAGGTAGCATCCTTTAGAAAATCTTTGAGTTTCCCTTTCTTAAATGTGCTCCCAAACTTCTTCAACCCAACACCCCCGATCTCCCACATAATGGTCTTCCCACCTTCCTCACATTTGGCTTCTTGTAAATAGAGAATATCAATGTTCCAACTTCTAGCAAGGTCGATCTCCCACGTAATGGTCTTCCCACCTTCCTCACATTTGGCTTCTTGTAAATAGAGAATATCAATCTTCCAACTTCTAGGAAGGTCTTTCACTGCTCTTCTTTTCTCCCTTCCATCAACCCCCCTCACATTCCATGACACAATCCCTGGCCAACGTGATCAGCCATCTCTTCCGTACTTTCATAAATAACCCTTTTATGTCCTTCTCAAGCCCTGAGAAGGACACCCCTATTTTATCTGCGAGCTCCCTACCTTCCTACGGATGTAAGTTGTTTCCATATAGAACGGAAGGAGACAAGCCTGAATACACCAGCATTGAGCATTTCATTTTACAACAAAGAGGAATCCGTTCATCATTGCAAAACAGGAAATCACCCATAATAAGATGGTTTTTACATTTTAGATGTCTCGCTTTAGTGTGCATAATGCAGGGGAACACAAAAATACACCATCTTCAGCAATAAGCATGACATGCGGGGTGGAAGAAACCTTACTCGTTCGAGAGTTTATCCAATCTGACATAAACGTATCCCCTGGGTGAAATCTTGAAGGCGAACAGTCTTATGTCCTCGTCAAAGTGGAGGCGCAGGACCTCATTGGCCATGGATAGAGCCCGTTCACCCCACCCGACATTTCCCAGAACAATCCCGCCGCCATCCCCTCCATCATCAATCTGCATGCAAAACCACAGGACAAACAAGAAGAAGAAAATTTTAGCAGGTGGGAAGCGAGAGACCCCCCACTCCCCATGTCTCTTGCTTACAGGATGGAAACAGCTTACCTCCGGTTCAGTCTCCTCCTCCTCTTCCCATTCCTCCACCCATGATCCGTTCACATCTGGCTCTGCTTCATCCGTAAAATGAGAACTTTAGCAATGGCAACCATTCAGAGCAAGCACCAGAGCAGGAGACGGTCTCCACTAACTCTACATCGCCAACACAACTGGAAATGAGCACAAAAAAAAAACATATGTAGGCTCACCTCCTCCTCCTCTGGCGCCGACATGGGCGGCCGCTTCCTCCTCCTCCTCTCCATCCCTTTTCCCGTCTTCTTCGCTGTCAGGACAGACCGGGCGACGGCGGGAGGGCGCCGACGTCTTCGTTGAGAGGCTACGAATGCAGGGGACGACGGAATGCGCCGGCGGCGGCAGCAGCTTGGTCAGGCGGCCGTGCTGGAGGTCCGTTGCCCAGGCACCGGCCGCGTCGACGACGAGGGAGCTTGACGGCTGACGGCCCCCCGAGTCCACTACGCAGCCCACCGCCGAGGCTAACCGCGTCTTACGCCCGCAGCACAGAACAAGAGATCGCAGCAGGGCGAGCTCCTCCTTTCCCAGGTGGTGGAAGCCTCCAGCTCCGCCTCTCCTTCCCGCCCCGGCGCCTTGTCGCCACCACCTCCAACTCCTCATTCTCTTATCTCTCTCTCTCTCTCTCTCTCTCTCTCTCTCTCCACTGTTGTTGTGCCTGCGCCTCCTTCCCTGTCAGCCGCGGCGCGAAGCGGCGGCGATGGCGAATCGGTTGCTTATCGGGTCGAAGTCCAGCTCATCCTTCGACAAAATCCGACTTCATAATTTAAGGGGATTTTTGCAAATATACGCTGACTTTAATTCACGACTCTCACATCTAACTTTATTATAGTTTTAATAATTTTATTACACTAAAATATTTACAAAAATGTAACTGTTATTACCGTCCATTTATATATCAGTGAATTTTCTTATTTAACTCTAATTAATCTTTAATTACACTCTCTCCCTCTCTCTCTTTTTTTGTCCAAAACTCAATATACTATCCGATCTATAAATCTGAGCAAATGATGGTCATTTATCCATCTTAAGAGGTTGTCCACCACGTGATAACATCTGATTATAGTGATTTCTTCTTCGATATATTATCTTCGTTACATCTGAGGACGGTTAAAATTTTATTATTTTTTGTTAATAAAAAAACTCTCAAAAGATAAAACTTGAATCTTATTTATAAGTACGTACCTGATATATGACGGTGTCCATTGTGTCTGTGCTCGCTGGACCAATAAAAACAGTGATATGTGGACCTTGTTATACGCCCGAGCGTACCATAAGTATTACTTATTTTTTAGGGCGATGAGTAACCATTTTAAAGAGAGTTTTCACGTGAACTTTCTCATGAACTAGTTACATACATAAATACGATTTATATGACATGATTTAACATAAAAATAAAAGAGAATAGGATGGACGTTCTTATTGCGAATGTTCCATTTCTAAAAGCTTTAGCTTTGTTTCAAGAGAAATAAAACATAATGCCGCCTACCATGTTCGGGGTCCGTCGGACTTCAACAAAACTGCAATCCGCCACCGCCAGGCTATAATGCCTGCCCCCACTTAATCCGCCCTACTAGCAGTGTGGTGAATATTTCTTAATCTCTTCTACATGTATTTCGTCAAGGTTACGAGTACTAGACTTTGCTGAAAGATCACTTAAATTTTTTACAGAGTAGGGTTTTAATTTTTATCTCCCCTTTTATTCACCACCTTAATAAAGATCCGAACAATCTGTCACAAAGATTATGTAAAACTTTCATCAGGAACGGATAATTTGGAAAATTAATTTGAATCAAATGCAAATAAATGTTATAATTATTCATCAGAAAGAGATATCGGAACAAAAATGAATAATCCAGAGATATCGGAACGGAACGGATATGGATAGTCACATATTATTATTATTATTATTTATATCTACTCTATTGATGCGTCTAACATGATATTGTCACGAGAAATCATAGCAGGCAGGAGCACGTCAAAACTAAATTTCAGCCAATGTTAAGAGAAGAGAGAACAAGTTATTTTTCTAAAACAGAAATCCTACACTCGTGCACAGAAAAAAAAAAGTTCGAAGTATCTTTTCAATCCAAGAAACAAAAAAGGTCATGACCTTTCACTTTTTCAAATATCTAGTCCTTGTGAAAACTATGTTTCAGAAGTAAGGAAAAACATCTCTGGGTCACCATTTTCCCAAAAGAACCCGTCCCACTCCAACTGCCCCCACGGCACCCTGCCCGACCACGCATTTGCTCCATCATGCTGACGTCAACCTTCGTACCCTCCTCCGTCATTTCTTCTCTCCCCAACGTCACTCCCTCCTCTACCCTCCTCGTCAGCCCCAACCCCCGCCGCCGCATCCTCACCTCCCCCATGGCCGCCACTGCCAAACACGACGGAACGGCGGCACCAGTGGGCGATCCCGCCGCCGCGAAGCGCGTGGTCGTCTGCGGCGGCGGCGTCATCGGCGCCTGCACCGCCTACTTCCTCGCCACCACCGCCGCCGGCGCGGGGGGGAGCGGCGGGCCGGTGCAGGTGACGGTGGTGGAGAAGTCCTCCGTGGCCTGCGCCGCGTCGGGAAAGGCCGGCGGCTTCCTGGCCCTCGACTGGTGCGACGGCGGGCCCCTCTCAGCCCTCGCCCGGGCCAGCTTCCAGCTCCACCGCGCCCTCTCCGAGGACCTCGACGGTCCCACCTCCTACGGCTACCGCCCCCTCGACACCCTCAGCCTCGCATTCTTCCCCAGCAGCGCGGGCAAGCGCGGTGGCGGTGGCGGTGGTGGTGCCACCCGATCGTCGTCATCCTCCTCGCTCCCCGCCTGGGTGGATGGCCCCGCCGCCGCCACCCCGCGGACGATCGGCACCGTCGAGACCACCGCCCAGGTCCATCCCCAGCTCTTCACACGCAAGCTTATGTCCGTGGCTGCGGAGGAGCACGGGGTGGAGGTGCTGATCGGGGAGGTGGAGCGGGTGGAGGTGGAGGGCGGCCGGGCCAGCGGGGTCGTGGTGCGGCTCAAGAGCGAAGAGGGAGAGGGAACCCCCACCGTCCTGCGCACCGACGCCGTGGTGCTCGCCATGGGACCGTGGTCTGCACGATTGCCACTTATCAACTCGCTGTGCAGGGTGTCGGGCCTCAAGGCGCACAGCATCGTCCTCCGCCCGCAGAACCCGGACGCCATCACCCCGCATGCCCTCTTCCTCAGCTACGTCCCTTCACCCGGCGCCCGCGCGCTCGACCCCGAGGTGTACCCCCGTCCCACAGGTAAGGTGTTCGCTGGGTTGCTCCGCCGGCCCTTACTAATGAACTACTAGTTATGACCACGGGCAAGGTGTTCGCTGGATTGCTCCAGCGACAGCTACTATAGTTCAGTGGCTAACTTCCACCGGTTGCGAGCGCAGGGGAGGTATACATCTGTGGCATGTCGAGGGATTCCGAGGTGCCGGATGACCCGGAGCAGATCACCGGCGATGGTGATGCCATCTCCATGCTGCACGAGATTGCCGGGACCGTGTCCAGCCAGCTGAAGACCGCACCAACCGAGGGGGGCGGCAGCGCGCAGGTGGTGGCCGAGCAGGCCTGCTTCCTGCCGTGCTCCGAAGATGGGTTGCCCGTCATCGGGCAGATACCTGGCGTAGAGGGATGCTATGTTGCCACAGGGCACAGTTGCTGGGGCATCCTCAACGGCCCTGCAACCGGTAAGGCCATGGCGGAGCTCGTCTTGGAAGGCCGCGCGACGACGGTCGACCTCGCGCCGTTCAGCCCCGCAAGGTTCCTCAAGGGCCGCGGCCGGCGGTGATGGGCGCCTCCTGGGAAGGGTACTGGAATGTGTAAGTGCGTGTATGTAGCTTCAGAAGTCTGTTCAGAGCAGACGCTTGCTTGGAGTGCTAATGGAAATAGTGAGGTGCTACTACATTTCCCCCATCGTGTGAGCTGCTACTTTTGTGCATGGCCCTTGTATTGTAGCGAAACCACCTTGAATTGCCAGACTGATGTTTGGAAAATTATAAGAACTATCAGACAAAAGAAAATGGAAACAAACCCATTTTCATTTCCATTTTTTTTGGTCTCTGATAGTTCTTGTAGGATATGAAAGTGAAGAGTGTCATTTATATTTCCGTTGCTAGCCTGTTGACTCCCTCGCGTGGTTCTCCTCTGTGATTGTTCTTCCTCTCTCTGTCATGTTCTTTCTCTCTTTGGCGATACCCCTGCAACGTCGCAAGCGGCCCCCACCCCAACCCAACACGACGGTGACCCTCGCCCCGCCCTCCCTACAACCAGCCCTCCTTGACGCCGGCCCTCCCCCCGCCATCCCTGCAACGTTGTTGACGGGCACCCCCCCTTCCCTCCAGCCCAATGCTAATTGTCCCCCTGCCCTCCCTGCAAAGATAATAACTTTGGTTGGAGCATGGATGTCTTTCAAGATCAAGCTCGAGACCTCGTCCGTAAGTAGCAGCTAGATTGCCACAGCAACCGAGTCGCAAAAAGCCCTAGAACACTTCAATCGTATTAGGAAGGGGAGTGGAGGAGGGGGAAGGGTGGATTGGTTCTACGGCTAGCTGTGGTAATGAAATCGTTTTCTAGGAACAAAATGTGAAGAGAATGCCACCCAAAAGAACCGTACCCTGGACGCATACAAACTGAAGGGAGAACAGTCGCGAGTGGCTGCCTGTGATAACCCACTTTATTTAAGTGACTTCAGAGCCATTTTTATGGACTTCATCCTTGGGGCCGTCCAATTCACGGGGAGGTTCGGTTGCGGGGTCTTCAACATACATGGCGCTCCAATTTGATTAGCAAATATGAACGTCAAAATGTAGGGAAAAAATAAGAAATGCAAAGGAAAACCCCAGCAACCGGGAAATAGATAGAAAAAAAAAAGGAAATCAAACAAACTAGATCTACTTTTGCCACCGAGGGATTCGTACGTGGATCTCTAGCCTTGGGAACCCATCTCCACTCAAGGATTCCTGCATGCAATATTCTTCGTAAACATTTCATCAAAATGTGTGTGTGTGAGAGAGAGAGCAAGTCTCCCTAGAGGTGAGGGCCCCGTAGATGGCAAGAAAAAAAAAAACTTGAAGAGTGTATGTTGAGGAGGGAAAAATCTGCTCAGCCTAATGAGGTCCGATATCAGTCAGCCCACAACTTAGGGCCCAACGACAATCGATTGGCAGTTCTGTGCGTGGCGCGTCAAGGCCTACCAGAATACTGGCCAACGGGTCAGCTCCGTACGCCGCATGCGCCCCTATCGTCCAGTGGGATGGCGCACGTCTCCGACGGCCATCACCGCATTAAGGTTGAATAATCACCAGACGACAATGGAGCGACAGGTTAGCGTTCACGTCTCTAGCGAAGGAATGGCGGGTCATTACCACGCCTCTCCTGTCTTGTCAGGCGGGCAGTCCACATCTCCAACAATTCCTAACGACTCCAAGTCAAAAGGCAAAGATCAATGGACGAACTCCAAGAAGATCTTATAAATAAGATCCTGACCAAATGACCAGCGAGATATGCAACCTTAGTCTCATGAGCTCTCCTTCTGTTCTCCTATTTCCAAACACTCCCTCTCTTCAACCATGATTATTTATTTAAGTATCAGAGAGTTATCTTTTGGGATCGCTCCCCAGACTCCTTCTAACGTCTCCCTATCTATGCAGGTCTCTCTCTCTCTCTCTCTCTCTCTCTCTCTCTCTCTCTCTCTCTCTCTCTCTCTCTCTCTCTCTCTCTCTCTCTCTCTCTCTCTCTCTCGCTCGAGGGTATCCTCTTCTTTTCTCACCAACAAATCTCAATGATCTAACTCACGATCCGAGATGACTAATCTTGACCTCTACATACGTCAAATATTTTTATCTAAATTTTAAAAATTATGTTATTTTTATCAAACAGATAATTATTTATTTATCTCATTTTTAAAAATAATTAAAATTTAATATAACATAAGTTTTTAGATAAAAATATTTTTTTTTTTACGAAAAGTACTCCCAGACATCAGCCTATGAGAACGGTGATGCTATTGTTACACTCGCGGAAGACAAGACACCCCCATTTCCATTTCCGTTTTTATTTTTGATAATTCTTGTAAGACATCGAAGCAGGAAGTGTCGTTTCCATTGCCACCTCGGACCTGCTTGCAGCCCCAGCGAGTATCATGCTACTCGGACACTCTCGAATACTTCTCATGTTAAAACTGTCCAATCCATGTTTTTAGGTGATGATAAGGTATAATCGCTTTACTTACAACAATTTAGTTGTGAAAAGTATTTTAAAGGGAGTATTGCTAACAGAGTAGGAATAACGTTTCCGCAAAGGATTGAGTCTTTACAATGCGAAGAGGGTTCAAATCTTGGCAAATTTAATATTATGTACAATCGAGACTGTTTCATCTTGTTCTAACAATCATTTCATATTCGGGGGATAAATCATCTGCAGGAGACAAAATTTGATCGAGAAGCTCAACCTCCTGTTGCCTATATTTTTCTGGAGTTCTTCGTCAACACGTACCCTGCAGCACCACGGAAAAGGGATTCTTGTTGATGGATCCCTTCCTCGAACCAGCAGATTAGAACAAATACCCTTGAACTCTCCTGCGGGTTACCGCATGTAGACCTGCTATTGATATCCATCTTCTTAATTCAATCTGAATGTACGAGCTAGACTGGAAAAGACCAACCTCCCCCCCCCCACGCAGAGAGAGAGAGAGAGAGAGAGAGAGAGAGAGAGAGAGAGAGATTAACCATGAAGATTAATAGAAGCCTACAATTTGAATATATTTTAAGGGCATATAGATAAAATTCTACTTCTAAGGATATAAATACAATTCAATATGAGTCTAGAGTGTCTTGCAAAAATCCCATAAGAGAATTACGTCTCATGATATCAAACAATGTACACCCTACCAAGTTACATACAATGTGACTTTCTTCGCCATTTCCAAGGGCACTCTCGATCTCTAGTGAAGGAACGACGTCGACGGGGTGAGTGTGTGGGTTCAGGTTTTGAGACTATGGTGAGATGAGTTATTTCCATTATATTTTTTCGATGGATTTACCCATCATTTTATAGGGGCGCTTCCCCCACCTCCTCTCCGTCCCATCCCTCCTGAACACCCCCCTTTCCACATGTGATTCCTAGCATTAGGTACCGAACGTTAGGCACTGAATCTTGACTTTTTGTGTGTGTTTGGTGACCATTCACAAGTATCTCTCACTTGGTCAACAAACTATTATACTCTCATTGTCCATAAATAGTATAACATTTCTTTTATTTGACTAACAAACCATTATACTCTCATTGTCCATGAGTAGTATAATGTTTCTGTCGAAACACTCCCACTATCCGCGAGTAATTTTCAACGTACTCTCACTATCTGTGAGTAGTATTTTCATTCACCATCACTATTCATAATTACTATACTATCACTATCTATGAGTAGTATTTTCGATACAGTACTCCCACTATCCGTCATAGGTGTCATTATTCTCATTATCTCACTATCCGTGAGTACTATTCCGATGCACTCTCACTATTCGTCAGATATATCATTATTCTCATTATCTCACTATCCGTGAGTACTATTCCGATGCACTCTCACTATTCATCAGATATATCATTATTCTTATTATCTCACTATCCGTGAGTAGTATTCTGATATACTCCCACTATCCATCAAAGATATCATTATTTTCATTATCTATGAAAATATTTCTTTATGACTTATATGTTCCTAAGTCCCATTAAGCCAACATGCTTAATGAAATTTTTTGTTAAAGATACTTTTCGTCAAACGATCAATAATTATATCACTTGTGGGAATATAAGTCACATTTATTTTCCCTTTTTGTACGATATCTCGAATATAATGATATCGTACTTCAATATGTTATCCTCTTGAATTATTTACTTCACTGTTAATCAAGCTAATTACCGTCTGATTATCACAATATATCTCAATTGGTCCATCTATCAAGTTGAGATTCAAATCGTTCAAGAATCTTTTGATCCAAACCTCATGAGTAGCAGTTGTACTACATGCAATGTACTCAGCTTCCTGTGTATATCTAGCGACACACCCCTATTTATTACTTCTCCAAGAAACAATAGCACCACAAAAGATGAAAAAATATCCTGATGTGAACTTTTCGTTATCTTTATCAACTCTAAAGTCTGCATCTGAATATCCAATGACCTCAAGCGTATCAGCTTGATAAATAAGACTGTGATGTAAAGTTCCTCTCAGATATTTTATAATCCTTTTAACAGCTTCCCAATGTGCTGGAGCAGGATTACTTTTGTATCTACTTATACTTACCAAACGGACTGGGTATGCTAAGTCCGGTTTCGTACACATCACCGGAGGGACAAAGGATAGGTTCAGTGAGCCTTTCAGGTGAGAGGGATGACCGCTACTGGGCCTGTTCAAAACTGATAGCCCGACCTCCACGGATCTGGGTAAGTTGTCAGGTACTCAGGTGCCAGCACAATGCACCCGATCCACTTGAGGAACTGGGTCAGTCATGGGATCTTTGCCCATTCGTAACGGGCCGGACCTAACTGGGCTGCGAACAGGCAACACGGGCGAGCTGCTCCAATTGGTGGGCCACTTTGAATTCAAACAGCCCACCAACACTTCGCTCCCTACCTCCAGACGGGGCGAGAGGAACCCTAGTCTTGCCTGCGCCTCCCGCCGCCACCCCTATTCCGCCAGCTGGGAGGCCACCCAGATGACTTATTCCCCCTCCCCCCTCGGCTGAGAAGCAGATCGTCGGCAGCACCCCTCTAATAGCTAGAGTAGAAACGAGGGCCTCCACGACAATGATAGAGGCCTCCATAGACAAATGGAGCGAGCCATGGGCTAACTGCGCGAAGGGACCTACAAGAAAGCCAATCCCCACCTCATCACAGAGCTAGAGCGGGACCCCTGAAAGCCTGATCCCCCAAGACCTCCTACGAGGGATGGCAAAGTCCCTCTACTCAGGTTCCATGGTAGGATTAAAAATATATTGCTTCTTATATGCAATAGAACTGTTAGATAGATGAGGACGGGAACTTTTTTTTTTTTGGTAAGTAATGTTGAGGACGGGGACATGTAATTATCTCATGTCCTTTTTTATTGTTAGTGTATGAATTATTTATGAATCATTATGGTTACATGTAGGATAGTCAAAGTTGACCTGAATTTTCCACTAAACTAGTTGCATCTTCTACTGCAAAGGATCTCATTGGCCAAGTCAGCCTCCTCTTTGCTCCCACCCAAAAGTTGGTCTGAAATACTTAACCAAGGCATCAATCATTTATTAGTTCTCTTCTCTATACCAAGATAATATGACATTTTATTTTCATAATAATCTAGATTGTGTGGCTTTCTTTTGACCCCACATTTTATATTTTTTTCCTAATCTTTTCTTAGTACTTTTTTGAATTTTCTTCTGTACAGAAATGTTACATGATATATTACTTAGTTAAAAAATTCCTTTGCTTATAAAATTCACTCAAGTTACATTCAAGGATAGAGAATGATATCTTCTTTTGCAATATTTATGTACTTTCTAATCTCTAAATTTCTGCAAGAGCAATATTATCTTTAGGTTCATGATGACGGGACGCTAGCTAACAAGAAATCTGGAGTTAATCGTTCCTGGATGATTTAGGATTCTCAAAAAAATGTGTACAACTCTTGCAGGTATTTTTACTTCTTTTTCTTTTGCTCTTGTATAGAAGGCTTTTCTGGGTGTCTCTTCCATTTTATACTGGTATGTTCCACTATTTTAATATAATTCTGGGGGGGTTTTTTTGCCGGTTCAACACTTTAGATATATATAATTCATAAGAATGCATGCTTTCCTCGTAAATGTTAATTTATCTAACTTGATTAATCATGCGCTAGTCTTCTGTTATTTGCAGGCCTCATTTAAGCTGATGCAAGTTTGTTAAACTGCCCTCTTGTGCCTGTATGTTTCATGCTCTGAGGATTGGAATCATAAGCTTTGACCAACTCTTTTTTGGGCTATATCATCTTACAATTCTTTGGTGCAAACCTTTTTCTCTCTCTCTTTTTTCTGTTGCATGTGCTTCTTTTCCTTGTATTTTCGGACTCACAGGGCATCATGTTTCCATCTGGGTGCATGTATATTATGACATTTACAGCTTGGATGGATGGATTGAAATTCCATGCGATTTTCAATGTTTTTTTTTCTTCATATTTTTACATTTAGGAATAACTAAGCAATTTTATGTTGTTCAACATGCATTTTCGAAGTTAGGTAATTTAATATTTTTTTTGTGGTTTGTAGTTTGTTTGTTTAATTACTAAACTGATTCTATGCTATGTGGTTTGAACAATTTTATGTTGTTTGACATTTAATAACGTAGGTATATATTTCAATATATTTTGTTGTATTGCATGTCTTATCTGCAGTCATGACAATAGGGATTGATATGATCAAATGGAACTTCCCCTGGGCACTGACTGAGAATTGAAGAGGCCTGTACACTTTCCGGTGGAAGTTTGTTTCTTGCCGGGAAGCTTGTGAGCAAGGTGATTGAAGGGATTCCTTGGTTTAACTAAACGACTGTCGACTTTGGGAGATACGACGTTGAGTGAAGCATGTCAAGGATACGAGACTCGTGTTAAGTCTGTAAAGGCATGCTAAAAATCCGGGGAACATGTCCAAGAATTAGCAATGTACTGTCAAGCTTGAGATAGAATAAGCTGCATGATTCTGGAGTTCACACGCAGAGTACAGATTCTGGAGGAGTTACGTGAACTGTCTCCGCCAGCGTCTTGAATCCAGCCAGTGATTCAACAGTTCCAGCCTGATTTTTCAATACTTCAACGGGTGTGTACGCCACCGAGCACACCACACAAAGGTTCTGATTTGGAAAGTGTCCCGGGAATCAGACCAGTATCGTCTTGGAAGATAAAATCCAGAGAGCTCTTACGCTTTCCGTTTTGTCACCTTTTGAGAACCAATCACCTTCACCTAAATGAGGAGCACAATTTTTTGGAGTTTGAACCATACTTACCAATCACGAGCATGTTAAACTAACCTCTTATCCTTTTCTCCATTTTTTCAGAGAAAACCAAGAAATTTTGGATCAGGGGTTACTGGTTTCACCTTTGATGTATTCACGAAATGCAATTGCTTAGACTGGGGACTCAGTTGTGCTGCACGACCTTTTTTACAAGTTATATTGTCAGATGGTTTTGGCTCTCCTCAAATGATGGTAAGACTACAGTTATGGAGACTCGTATCAAATACCTGGATGTTGATCACTGCGTGGCTTTATGCTTCCAATTACTTCTACTGTTTGTTTTACACTTGTGCTATTCCCAATTAAAAATGCCCTCAAGCTTTTATTATTGCAGTATCCAGTGTGCTGATCGTGTTTGGTTAAATCACTTTGATATTGTTAATGAAATTACATGGTCCAGTACAGGGACTTATCAAAACCATTTTCAGGCAACTAAATCTCCAGAGTCTCATGTGAGAACAAGAACCTCTGCTGATCTCATTTCATATTTACACGCAATATCTCATTTGAAATGGATAGTTCTTTGGTTTCTCTTCAAGTCTCTATTAATCAAGGAAGAAGAGAGTTTTAGACAACTTGAAATGATGGAGCAACAAAATGACAGAGGTATCTTTAAGAATTACTATCAATAATCTTGTTACAACTTTCATGCTTAACTTCAGTCCTAAACGGGTGTAGGCTTTTCCGAAATATACAAAAGCTGTATTTTCAAATAAAAGATAATAGTTGTTCTCGGTAAAGATCGTGACTTTAACTTTTGCTCCTCGGTGGAATTGGGACTGGCAAGGCATTGGTTTTGAATCCATTGGATGACATGTCATGCCCCGAATGCGGCAGAAATATCAAGACATGACGAGTTAACAAGCGGGTCGCTCAAGACTCAGATAACAAGTATGAACAACAAAATGGGCAAAGTTGTATCTTTATTTCAAAATATGATATTTTCTTCAAATATCTTTCAAAGACTTTCAATATTATTTAAACTCAATACATTTATTCTCTAAATGAACAATTTCGGAAGAAACATCTTCTAAGTCTATCGGTACTCTCTATCACCCCAGCTCATTTTCGTCATCTTCAGAATTTTCTGAAAATTTTGAACAATACACAGGGTGAGCTACAAAGCTCATAAGAGCTTATATCTCTTTACCAAATCATTTTAAATGATTAGCATCTTGGATCACCTAGATGCTCAAGAAACAAAATAGATAAATAAAACATGTGATAGATAAAGTAGGAATCAAGATCATAAAGTGAAGAATTCAAGAATAGATATTATAAACTCAAGTGTAAGTACGAAGATCAATAACATGTAGAGAATTGTAAATTTGGTTATGTAACATGATGTTTAACTCATTCGATCAAGAATGCCATGTACAATTAAATAAATAGTCAAGCATGCAATGAGTGAATTATCTCGTTCAATCTTATATGTTAGTTGGTGCAATGTCACACCTGGTCATTCAACTCCCTCGGACACAAGTACTTTTGGACTTTACTTGCCCAGGACTAGAGCCCCAAAATTGTCAGGCATCGAGTGTCAGGTTAGACCCAAAGTCCCATATAATTTGTAGAACAATTCAGTAATAAAATGGCCAATCCTAATTTCAAGGAAAGCTCATGAAACATAGTATAACACACAACTAAACATTTAGTCATGCAAGACTCTAGAGGTGGCCCCTACAGGCTCAAGAAGTGATGCTTGTCATGTAGCACTTTGCTCCATTCTAATCTCAAGAGGTGACTCCTTTAACGTAGCACTTTATCCCTCATGACACTTAACTCCTACACTTCTAAATGAAAGTTTATGATTAAGATCTAACAAAAATTTTCATTTTAAGGATATGTCATATGAAGTACAAGTGAAGTTTACAAGAGAAGTTCAAGAATGATTTAAAGGATCATGTTCAAAGACATTAAGATAATAAAGAGAATGAGTTACTAGTTAAGGCACGATCAACTTTCGTCGAAAACTTTACAAAATAGGTTTAGATCAAGTTTTTCACAGTCAGGTGCTTAGTAGAAAATCAAAGAAATCACGGCTAGGTAAGAGGTAGAACAGTGGTAGACTCTCCTTGTATTCGTAATGTCCTAATTAAGTAACCACTTGTCCGCTTAAGACGTTTGTCTGTGGACCTCTAACTTTAAACACTGATCTTTCTTAGTCAGTTTATTAGTTACAAAGTTTGTTGGAAACACGTAATCACATAAATCAAACGGAAACTATTCTGGCATATTCTAACATGTTCACGTGTGAAGGAAATTTGAAAGATGATGTCAAACTTTCAGATAGAGTTTAGATGAAATAAACAGGTTCAATCGTACACAAGAATTTTACAGAAATTAGAATATACTCGTTTGAATAATTAAAGAGAACTTTATGAGTTTAGTTATCTAATCATTTCTTTTTCGATAACATTTTTAAGGTAAGAACGTGATTTTAAAATTCAAAATTAACATTTTAAAATAACGCACATAAAATGAAATAAATCGAACACATGGGTCTGAAAGCAGTTGACACGTTCAAGTCACAGTCTCCGTGTGATTCGCGTTCTTAAATAGAAAATCGAAACTTGTTCTTACAGTGAAAACTTTATTTTTTAATTTTAAATCTCAAAATAAGTCACAAATATATGATCATGAAAAATTTGTATAGAATTGAACTACACGTATAAAGGAACACTATCAAAAAAGCGGGATTTCAGACGGCCATTATCCGTCTCAGATCCGTCTGAAAATCCGTCACCAATCACGTTTGTGACGGATTTCCGACAGATTTCAGACGGAACACGACCGTCTGAAATTCTTAGTCACAAATTTGTGACAGTTCATTTTTCCGTCTGCAATTCCGTCTGAAAATAAGACAGAATTAATTCAGTCACAAATTCCGTCTGAAGATCATACGAGAAATGTTCCGTCTGAAATTTTCCGTCTGAAATTTTCCATCGGTATTTCAGACGGATTTTACGACGGATTTCTGTTCCGTCGCAAAAATCGTCTGCAATTAAGCTCAACTCTTAGTCTGAAATTTAAGATGCCGTCCGAAAAGTCGTCGCAATTCCGTCGGTATTTCAAATGGATATTACGACGGATCTGAAAATGCCGTCCGAAATTAAGCCCAACTCTTAGTCCCAAATTTAAGATGCCGTCCGAAAAGTCGTCGGAATTCCGTCGGTATTTCAAACGGATATTACGACGGATCTGCAAATGCCGTCCGAAATTAAGCCCAACTCTTAATCCCGAAATTTAAGATGCCGTCCGAAAAGTAGTCGAAATTCCGTCGGTATTTCAAACGGATATTACGACGGAATTGCAAATACCGTCTGCAAATCCGTCTGAAATCTACGTTTTTTTTAAAATCTGAAATTATTCTAAAAAACCTGTTGGATCATGCATAAACATCAAGAAATTCAACATGTTGAAAAAAAATATTGGGAACCTGCTGATCAAATAAACACCACCGAAAAAAAAAATCAACATCAACGTATCATGATGTTCAAATGAATAAACACCACCGAAAAAAAAACTCAACACCATGCTGATCAAATAAACACCACCGAAAAAAAAATTCAACACCATGCTGATCAAATAAATACCACAAAAAAAACACATTAACCCTGCTGATCCGTCTGAATATCATCAAACATCAAGAAATATATGGTACATCGTCCATATCCTCCCTGCCCTGCTCATCTCCTCTGTCGCCGCCTGCAGAAGGATCCCCCTACATTAAAAAAATAATAACATTCATTCATAGATAAAAAAATTAGTGCGAAGAAATTAGCATAAATTGAAATCAAACATATCAAATTGATAACTGCATATTTTATAGATCAACTACTAGCTTGAAACAGTATTTAAATTAAGTGTATTTTAAAATTGAACTTTGAGCTCCGAGCTCAAACCGGACATCCGATTTGGATTCCGTCAGTTCTGACAAGTCACTTTCATCTCCCCGGTCGTGTTGGAACGATCGGCACGGCCATCCGACCAGTATTTCAAGTTTTAGACCCCCGGACCCGACCTGGCAGTTCATTTAAACTAAGTGTATTTTAAAAATGAACTTTTGAGCGCCGAGCTCAAACCGGGCATCCGATTTAGATTCCGTTAATTCTGACAAATCACTTCCATCTCCCCGATCATGTTGGAACGATCGGCACGGCCATCCGACCGGTATTTCAAGTTTTAGACCCCCGGACCCGACCTGGCAGTTCATTTAAACTAAGTGTATTTGGAGAATACACTTTTGAGCGCCGAGCTCAAACCGGACATCCGATTTGAATTCCGTCAGTTCTGATAAGTCACTTTCATCTCCCCGGTCGTGTTGGAACGATCGGTACGGCCATCCGATCGGTATTTCAAGTTTTATACCCCCGGACCCGACCTGGCAGTTCATTTAAACTAAGTGTATTTTAAGAATGAACTTTGAGCGCCGAGCTCAAACCGGGCATCCGATTTGAATTCCGTCAGTTCTGACAAGTCACTTTCATCTCCCCGGTCGTGTTGGAACGATCGGCACGGCCATCCGACCGGTATTTCAAGTTTTAGAACCCCGGACCCGACCTGGCAGTTCATTTAAACTAAGTGTATTGTAAAAATGAACTTTGAGAGGCGAGCTCAAACCGGGCATCCGATTTGGATTCCGTCAGTTCTGACAAGTCACTTTCATCTCCCCGGTCGTGTTGGAATGATCGGCACGGCCATCCGACCGGTATTTTAAGTTTTAGACCCCCGGACCCGACCTGACAGTTCATTTAAACTAAGTGTATTTTAAAAATGAACTTTGAGCGCCGAGCTCAAATCGGGCATCCGATTTGAATTCCGTCAGTTCTGACAAGTCACTTTCATCTCCCCGGTCGTGTTGGAATGATCGGCACGGCCATCCGACCGGTATTTCAAGTTTTAGACCCCCGGACCCGACCTGGCAGTTAATTTAAACTAAGTGTATTTGGAGAATGCACTTTTGAGCGCCGAGCTCAAACCGGGCATCCGATTTGGATTGCGTCAGTTCTGACAAGTCACTTTCATCTCCCAGGTCGTGTTGGAACGATCGGCACGGCCATCCGACCGGTATTTCAAGTTTTAGACCTCCGGCCCCGACCTGGCAGTTCATTTAAACTAAGTGTATTGTAAAAATGAACTTTGAGCGCCGAGCTCAAACCAGACATCCGATTTGGATTCCGTCAGTTCTGACAAGTCACTTTCATCTCCCCGGTCGTGTTAGAACGATCGGTACGGCCATCCGACCGGTATTTCAAATTTTAGACCCCCGGAGCCAACCTGGCAGTTCATTTAAACTAAGTGTATTTGGAGAATGCACTTTTGAGCGCCGAGCTCAAACCGGACATCCAATTTGGATTTCGTCAATTCTGACAAGTCACTTTCATCTCCCCGGTCGTGTTGGAACGATCGGCACGGTCATCCGACCAGTATTTCAAGTTTTAGACCCTCGGCCCCGACTTGACAGTTCATTTAAACTAAGTGTATTTTAAAAATGAACTTTGAGCGCCGAGCTCAAACCGGGCATCCGATTTGAATTCCGTCAGTTCTGACAAGTCACTTTCATCTCCCCGATCGTGTTGGAATGATCAGCATGGCCATCCGATCGGCATTTCAAGTTTTAGAACCCCTGACCCGACCTAGCAGTTCATTTAAACTAAGTGTATTTGGAGAATGCACTTTTGAGCGCCGAGCTCAAACCGGGCATCCGATTTGGATTCCGTCAGTTCTGACAAGTCACTTTCATCTCCCCGGTCGTGTTGGAACGATCGGCATGGCCATCCGATCGGTATTTCAAGTTTTAGACCCCCGGACCCGACCTGGCAGTTCATTTAAACTAAGTGTATTTGGAGAATGCACTTTTGAGCGCCGAGCTCAAACCGGGCATCCGATTTGGATTCCGTCAGTTCTGACAAGTCACTTTCATCTCCCCGGTCGTGTTGGAATGATCGGCACGGCCATCCGACTGGTATTTCAAGTTTTAGACCCCCGGACCCGACCTAGCAGTTCATTTAAACTAAGTGTATTGTAAAAATGATCTTTGAGCGCCGAGCTCAAACCGGGCATCCGATTTAGATTTGTTGTGCATTGTGATTTTGATGATTACAAAATGCCTTTGTTGCTTGGTCGTGTGCAAGAATGGTTGTTCATGTCTTCATGTGTATGAAGGTTGAAATGGTTGTGAAAATGATCATAAACTATTTCTATAAGACTTATCATCATGTGGATGCATTGTGATTTTATAAGGCCCATAAGTGCTTTGAGGTTAGCACAAACATTACATATGAGTTATTGTCTGCACGCTATTAAGTCTGTACAGAGTTCTGCCTAGATTGCATTAGTCAAGTCTGTACATTGCCATAGGTAAAGTCTATACATCGCAGAGAGATGTTTGCATATCAAGTCTATACATTCGCCAAGTCTATACGTTGTGGTTTGTTCATGCATGTGCATAGTTCGCAACATCAAGTATATACATTGCATGCTGGCAAGTCTGTACATGCATGCATATCTCCATGCATGTGCATAGTTCGCAACATCAAGTCTATACATTGCATGCTGGCAAGTCTGTACATTGCATGCATATTCAATAACAAGTCTATACATTGGTTGCATAGCTTGCCATGCAAAGTCTATACATTCTCCATGCATGTGCATAGTTCGCAACATCAAGTCTATACATTGCATGCTGGCAAGTCTGTACATTGCATGCATATTCATTAACAAGTCTATACATTGGTTGCATAGCTTGCCATGCAAAGTCTATACATTCTTCATGCATCTTCATTAACAAGTCTATACATTGGTTGCATAGCTTGTCATGCAAAGTCTATACATTCTCCATGCATCTTCATTAATAAGTCTATACATCCTGCAACTCAAAGTCTGAACATCGTCCTGTGGCAGGCACATCAAGTCTATACATCCATCAGCTCAGTGCACAGCAAGTCTATACAGCAGCAAGTCTGTACATTCTTCAGCAGCAAGTCTATACATCAGCAAGTCTATACAGCCAGCAAGTCAATACAGTCATCAAGTCTATACAGCCAGCAAGTCTATACATCAGCAAGTCTATACATCCTGCAACACGAAGTCTGTACGTTGGCTGATTCCACAAACTCAAAGTCTGTACGTTGGCTGCTAGCACTTCTTCAAAGTCTATACACTCTTCAAAGTCCATACATTCTTCAAAGTCTATACACTCTTCAAAGTCTATACATTCTTCAAAGTCTGTACGTTGGCTGATTGCATAGACTCAAAGTATGTACGTTGGTTGCTAGCACAAACTCAAAGTCTGTACGTTGGCTGCTAGCACAAACACATAAAGTCTATACATCGTGTGTTTCAAGTTTTAGACCCCCGGACCCGACCTGGCAGTTCATTTAAACTAAGTGTATTTGGAGAATGCACTTTTGAGCGCCGAGCTCAAACCGGGCATCCGATTTGGATTCCATCAGTTTTGACAAGTCACTTTCATCTCCCCGGTCGTGTTGGAACGATCGACACGGCCATCCGACCGGTATTTCAAGTTTTAGACCCCCGGTCCCGACCTGGCAGTTCATTTAAACTAAGTGTATTTTAAAAATGAACTTTGAGCGCCGAGCTCAATCCGGACATCCGATTTGGATTCCGTCAGTTCTGACAAGTCACTTTCATCTCCCCAGTCGTGTTGGAACGATCGGCATGGCCATCCGACCGGTATTTCAAGTTTTAGACCCCCGGACCCGACCTGACAGTTCATTTAAACTAAGTGTATTTTAAAAATGAACTTTTGAGCACCGAGCTCAAACCGGGCATCCGATTTGGATTCCGTCAGTTCTGACAAGTCACTTACATCTCCCCGATCGTGTTGGAATGATCGGCACGGCTATCCGACTGGTATTTCAAGTTTTAGACCCCCGGCCCCGACCTGGCAGTTCATTTAAACTAACTGTATTTTAAAAATGAACTTTGAGCGCCGAGCTCAAACCGGGCATCCGATTTTGATTCCGTCAGTTCTGACAAGTCACTTTCATCTCCCCAGTCATGTTAGAACGATTGGCACAGCCATCCGACCGGTATTTCAAGTTTTAGACCCCCGGACCCGACCTGACAGTTCATTTAAACTAAGTGTATTTTAAAAATGAACTTTTGAGCGCCGAGCTCAAACCGGGCATCCGATTTGGATTCCGTAAGTTCTGACAAGTCACTTTCATCTCCCCAGTCGTGTTGGAATGATCGGCATGGCCATCCGACCGGTATTTCAAGTTTTAGACCCCCGGACCCGACCTGGCAGTTCATTTAAACTAAGTGTATTTTAAAAATGAACTTTTGAGCGCCGAGCTCAAACCGGACATCCGATTTGGATTCCGTCAGTTCTGACAAGTCATTTCCATCTCCCCGATCGTGTTGGAATGATCGGCATGACCATCCGATCAGTATTTCAAGTTTTAGACCCCCGGACCCGACCTGGCAGTTCATTTAAACTAAGTGTATTTTAAAAAAGAACTTTGAGCGCCGAGCTCAAACCGGGCATCCGATTTGAATTCCGTCAATTCTGACAAGTCACTTTCATCTCTCCGGTCGTGTTGGAACGATTGGCACGGCCATCCGACTGGTATTTCAAGTTTTAGACCCCCGGACCCGACCTGGCAGTTAATTTAAACTAAGTGTATTTGGAGAATGCACTTTTGAGCGCCGAGCTCAAACCCGGCATCCGATTTGGATTGCGTCAGTTCTGAAAAGTCACTTTCATCTCCCAGGTCGTGTTGGAACGATCGGCACGGCCATCCGATCGGTATTTCATGTTTTAGACCTCCGGCCCCGACCTGGCAGTTCATTTAAACTAAGTGTATTATAAAAATGAACTTTGAGCGCCGAGCTCAAACCGGGCATCCGATTTGGATTCCGTCAGTTCTGACAAGTCACTTTCATCTCCCCGGTCGTGTTGGAATGATCGGCATGGTCATCCGATCGGTATTTCAAGTTTTAGACCCCCGGACCCGACCTGGCAGTTCATTTAAACTAAGTGTATTTGGAGAATGCACTTTTGAGCGCCGAGCTCAAACTAGACATCCGATTTGGATTCCGTCAGTTCTGACAAGTCACTTTCATCTCCCCGGTCGTGTTGGAATGATCGGCACGGCCATCCGACTGGTATTTCAAGTTTTAGACCCCCGGCCCCGAGCTGGCAGTTCATTTAAACTAAGTGTATTTTAAAACTGAACTTTGAGCGCCGAGCTCAAACTGGGCATTCGATTTGAATTCCGTCAGTTATGACAAGTCACTTTCATCTCTCCGGTCGTGTCGGAACGATCGGCATGGCCATCCGATCGGTATTTCAAGTTTTAGAACCCCGGACCGGACCTGGCAGTTCATTTAAACTAAGTGTATTTGGAGAATGCACTTTTGAGCGCCGAGCTCAAACCGGACATCCGATTTGGATTCCGTCAGTTCTGACAAGTCACTTTCATCTCTCCGGTCATGTTGGAATGATCGGCATGGTCATCCGACCGGTATTTCAAGTTTTAGACCCCCGGCCCCGACCTGGCAGTTCATTTAAACTAAGTGTATTTTAAAAATGAACTTTGAGCGCCGAGCTCAAACCGGGCATCCGATTTGAATTCCGTCAGTTCTGACAAGTCACTTTCATCTCTCCGGTCGTGTTGGAATGATCGGCACGGCCATCCGATCGGTATTTCAAGTTTTAGAACCCCGGACCCGACCTGGCAGTTCATTTAAACTAAGTGTATTTGGAGAATGCATTTTTGAGCGCCGAGCTCAAACCGGGCATCCGATTTGGATTCCGTCAGTTCTAACAAGTCACTTTCATCTCCCCGGTCGTGTTGGAACAATCGGCACGGCCATCCGACCGATATTTCAAGTTTTAGACCCCCCCCCCCCCCGAACCCCGGATTTTCTCAATTCTTCTAAAGTAAATGAGTTTTAAAATTTCAAATGAACATAATTGAGTAATTGCATCAAAATAAAAACATAGTAAACACTCACCTGTGCGGCCTGTGCTGTGGTGGTGGTGGATTGTTGAGGGACCATTTCCCCTGGGAGAGGAGGCCACTGATTGCCTGCAAAACCACTAACACCTGGCTAGAGATCTCATGTTAGAAATGTTGCTGTTGCCGCTGAATATCAGAAATCTGGGATCGGACCATGTCCATCATGTCGCTGGCAGAAGCGCTGGGGGCAACGGAAGGTATAGTGAAGGCACTGCTACTGGTTTGGGCATAGCTATAACTCGCACACGATGATATCACCGCGCTAGCGTCTAGGCTCTCCCCAAAACCATATAGTCGGCCTTTCTTCGGTACGCCAGCTGCTGCCACCCACTCCACCGGATCGAACTCCGGCTGCTGCGTGTCTCCCTCCCCGTACTTCTCTGTCACTGCTTTGCTATATGTTTCCTACAAATTGAATAAAATAACTAGTCAATTTCATATGAATTACATGCCGATTTAAATGAACGGTACAAGTTACATATGTAGATAAACTTACCGCTGTTGACTTAGCTGTCTCACTCACAAAATCATTAGTCCCCTTCTTTTTGTGTGTTCTGTCGAACACCTCGAGGAACGACGGAGGTCGATTAAGCTCCACAGCATGTTATACAATTCATAGTAAAAAAAGTCAAATATTGGGATAAATTGTAAGAAGATAAATTGTTATATTACTTACCAATTTTTGTTTATGAGCCGCATAAGATATGGACCCACTCGTATGCAAATTTGAACCTGGTTTTGACGCCCTGTTTACTTTGGTTTTTTCAGACTTTTCTATCCACTTGGGGTCGGCAAAATGGTCACAAGATATCTCCCAATCCTCCTGCCTCATCCATAGAGGGCGGTGCGCCTTCCACAATTGTCAGTCTTCACTCCCCCAACTCAATTTTTTAGCGTGTGCTCGGGCCTCATGTATTTTCCTCTTGTAACTTGAGAGCATAGTAGACTCCCAGGCACGACGACATCTCGCCGCGTCATGTCCACATGTGAATTGAAAAGACCGCTGTAAATCAATTACTTTTCACACTTAGTATACTGTTGTAAATTGAGTTTGGGGAATACTTGAAATACCGGTCGTAATTACTTACTAAGAACATGTTGTACAATGAATCGCGGACGGACATCGGAAATTCTCTGAAAGTGGATGCTACCCCGGGCACATGTGCCAACATGAGTTCGGTGGAATGATGGACAGCGGTGTGGGGTTCAAATTTCGTACTGCAATTGCAAATGTCAAAATATTCATATTAGACAGTTGAAGGCTAATTAATGTAATATAACCTTATAGATTTACCCGGAGATCCAACACGGGCGACGTCTATCATGGGCCGTGCCTCCCTCGTGACGACTGCCGGCATCGTCAAGTGGCTGACTGGTGGGGGTGTGCCCTGTACAAGTGGGAGGTGGTGGGAGGCCACTGAGACCTGCAAGAATTAATTTTCATGTGGAGTGATACAAATATTGCGAACATATAATTAAAATATACATACCTGCAGCGGGAGGTGGTGGGGGTGGCGTCTGCACAATAGGTGGGAGGCGACTAAGACCTGCAAGAATTAATTTTCATAAGTAGAACAAATATTGAAGAATTTAAATTAAAATATACATACCTGATCCTCGAGGTGGTGGGGGTGGCGTCTGCACAACAGGTGGGAGGCCACTGAGACCTGCAAGAATTAATTTTCATAAGTAGAACAAATATTGAAGAATTTAAATTAAAATATACATACCTGATCCTCGAGGTGGTGGGGGTGGCGTCTGCACAACAGGTGGGAGGTCGCTGAGACCTGCAAGAATTAATTTTCATGTGGAGTGATATAAATATTGCGAACATATAATTAAAATATACATACCTACAGCGGGAGGTGGTGGGGGTGGCGTATGCACAACAGGTGGGAGGCCACTAAGACCTGCAAGAATTAATTTTCATAAGTAGAACAAATATTGAAGAATTTAAATTAAAATATACATACCTGATCCTCGAGGTGGTGGGGGTGGCGTCTGCACAACAGGTGGGAGGCCACTGAGACCTGCAAGAATTAATTTTCATGTGGAGTGATACAAATATTGTGAACTTATAATTAAAATATACATACCTGCAGCGGGAGGTGGTCGGGGTGACATCTGCACAATAGGTGGGAGGGCACTAGGACCTGAAAGTAGTAATTCACATTAGGTAAATGAATATTTTGCTAGAAATTCAAAGATACGCCGAGGTGGGACCTGCATTAATTTTCATAAGTAAATGCAACATGTTACTGAAAATTAAAATAGATATACCTGTAGCGGGAGGTGGTGGGAGGGCACTAGGACCTGTAAGTAGTGGTGGTGGCGTCTGTACAAGTGGTGGTGAGCCGACACTTGCACCTGTAAATAAATTCTTTTAAGTTTGTAAATAATTAAAATATTTATATAGCTAACTTATTGATCAAATATACCTGTGTCTGAAGAAGATGCTAGCGAGGAGGGAGTAGCGCCCCTCTCACTGCCTTGTCTCCTCCCACTTCTAGTACGACCTCCTCGCACCATTTCCTTATTAATAACAAAATAATTAATACATATTAATCCACAATTATATAAGGCTAGACAAATGTTATTTAAAATTATGCTTAAAAGTAAGAATCATCTTACTAAATTATCAAAACATGTCTCCCTCATGTTGATATATCTAGCTCATCATCATCATCTTCGTCATCCATAGTAGCCTCATCAGATTCAAACTCTTCGTCTTCATCTGATTCTTCCTCCCCTCTAACATCAAAATTTAGCTCCATCGGATCGACTTCTTCCACTTCATCTCGCGTACGTAATGACAGTGGCTCATCAGATTCGTCCAGATTAAACCTAGAGGAACCGACAACGCCAACTTCGTCTGATTGATAATATTCAGCACTAGCAACCTCTGAGACATCTCCACTCATAGTTAACTCATAAGTGGGAAAGGGTTTTCAATTAACCCAGCAAACTGCCCACCAATCTCTATTCTTGGATGATGGATAGCTTGAATAGTACACTTGCTGGGCTTGTGCGGCTAAAATGAACGGTTCATAGGTCTTAAGTTTAGACCTATGCTTGACATTGGCAATCCCATAATTTGTGTCATATAGAACAAAATTAGGATCAAACCATTGACACTTAAATATGTATACATGATTGTCTTGTCCCAAATACTGAAGTTCTAAGACTTCTTCAAGAATACCATAGTAGTCCAATTCCATTTCATTGTATAAACTTCCCTTCACAGATACGCCGCTGTTCATCGTAGACTTATTTCGCCCATAATCCCTTGTATGAAATTTGTATCCATTCACAATATATCCTGGATAGGCACGTGTCTAGTTCGTGGGGCCATAACTTATCTGTTGTACTCTTTGATCAGTAATGAGACCTTGTTCAACCTATATTCAAATTAGAGTAGTTAAAATAATAACAATTACCTCAACATACGTAAATACAAACATATATATTCATAGTTGACACTAACTCGGTTTCTCAGCCATTTGGAAAAAAACTTCTTGCGTTCTTTTTCAATCTCCACGTCCTGGATATTTGGACATTTTTCAGCTAATTCTGAATCAAATTGCCTGCAATATAAATGCACTACTACTTTAAATGAACTGCAGAAGAAGGATGAACAACTTATGGAGTTGCTGGAAATGTGAATTAAGAACTTACTCAACATAAGGTTCAATCTCGAGGTAATTCAAAAGAATATATATCTCAGCGGCGTGCAACTCTCTATCTTCGAGCGTGCGAGTCAAGCAACGTCCGAACGCACGTCCAGGATGTTTAAATATGGAGAGCCGATCGGAACATTCATCCACTCCCCCATCATCATTACGTGGAGGTCGAGTACGACGAGTTTGAATCTCTGGCTCAAAGTACATAGAACAGAAGTTTGAAATTTCTTCAAGAATGTATGCCTCAGCAATCGAACCCTCCACCTGTGCCTTGTTGCGAATCTTCATTTTTAATTCATGCATGCACTTACAACAACAAGTCAGATGGTAACGATATGTACCGGCTATGGACGACTTGTAAGTTAACAAAAATTGTCACATACCTCTCAAATGGATACATCCATCGAAATTGTACTGGCCCTCCAATGATAGCCTCATATGGCAAATGAACGACCAGGTGCTCCATCGAATCAAAGAATGCCGGAGAAAATATCATCTCTAGCTTGCAAACGGTTGTGACAACTGTTTCTTCGATAGTTTGTACATCCCGAAGTCTGAGTTCAGATGCACATAAAATCTTGAAAAATTGACTCATCTCAGCTAGTGCTCCCCATATCTGCTTTGGCAACAAATCACGAAATGCAATGGGCAGTAGCCTCTCCATGAACACATGACAGTCGTGACTTTTCATACCATATATTTTCCCCTCATTAACATTCACACAACGGGCTATGTTAGATGCATATCCATCTGGGAATCTCAACTGTTTCAACCACTGGCATACTTCCTTGATCTGTGTATCATGAAGCACATAAGTTGCTTTAGGCTGCACAGTTTTGCCATTTACGTTCTGTAGTTCCAGTTCTGGACGTTTACAAAGTATCTTTAAATCCATACGTGCTTTGATGTTGTCCTTTGTTTTCCCTTTAACATTCATGATCGTATTGAACACATTATCAAAAAAATTCTTCTCTGTATGCATGACATCCAGATTGTGTCGTACAAGAAGAGTTGACCAATAAGGTAATTCCCAAAAAATACTTTTCTTGTTCCAGTTGTGATCCTTTCTAAAACTAGGGAGTTACCGTATGCTACCAGACAATTGAACTACATCTGGTAAATTGTGCACCCGTGACGCCATATGTAGACCCGACACCCGTTGCAAGTCAGCTTCATCCATTTCAACAGTATTTTTTTTAAACGAGTCTTTTTGCCTTCGAAAAGGATGGTCACTTGGTAGCAACCGTCGATGGCAATCAAACCAGCATGCTTTCCCACCATGTTTCAATACAAATGATTCGGTATCTTCCATACAGTAAGGACATGCTAACCTCCCATGTGTGCTCCAACCAGATAGCATTCCATATGCAGGGAAGTCACTTATTGTCCAGATCAGTGCAGCCTTCATAATAAAATTTTGCTTCCTATATGCATCATAAGTAACAACTCCATCAGTCCATAAAAATTTGAGCTCATCAATCAACGGCCTGAGATATATGTCCAAATTTTTTCCGGGACTTTTTGGACCAGGAATTACTAAGGACAAAAATAGATTTCTCGCTTCATGCACATGTGCGGCGGAAGGTTGTACGGTGTCATGAACACTGGCCAACAAGAATAAGATGCCACTGAACCACCGAATGGATTAAAACCATCTGTGCATAAACCCAATCGAACATTACGTGACTCCCTTCAAAAGGCAAGATGAGTACGACTAAAGTGAGTCCAAGCTTCACCATCGACATGATGACTGATTATATCATCGACACGACGTACTCTTTCGGTGTGCCATGTCATATGTCGAGCCGTCTTTGAGGACATATACAGCCACTGCAGCCTAGGCACAAGAGAGAAGTATCGCAACGCCTTGTAAGGTACATCTTTTGCCTTTGAATTGACCCCCCTTAGGTTTGAATCTGTCATGGCCACAAATGGAACATGATATTTTATCTGCATCATCTTTGTAATATAACATACAATGATTCGGACATGCATCTATTTTCACATATCCAAGTCCTAAGTCATTGACCATCTTTTTTGCACGGTAAAAAGTTTCTGGCAACTTCTCGTCTCGAGGCAACATACTCTTGATCAAGAGGAGGAGACGGTCAAAACAAGTCTCACTGATGTGAAATTCAGATTTCAAGTTCAACAACTGTGACACTGCAGACAATCGAGTGTGCTTTTCACAACCATCCCACAGCGGCTCATCAGCATCCCTAAGTAGTTCATAAAATCTTCCGACTGTCTTATTCGGCGCTTCCTTATGAACATTAAAACTAGGACCAGCAACATCTACAACCATATCCACGTACCCACTTGTGCCTGCAATATTGTCGGGCTCATTCATCAAGAATTGCTCACCATGACACGTCCAATTCGTATAACCATCCACGAACCCTTTCGTGTACAAATGATGTTGCACATCCCATGTTGAACACCACCTCAAGTTTCTACAACTTGAACAAGGGCATCGAATGTGACCGTCGCGATCTATTGCTGCATTTGGATTCTCCAATGCAAATTGAATAAAACTCTCAACCCCAAGCTTAAAGTCATCTGACACCACCCGGTCAACTATTCTACGATACATCCATGAACGATCTGTCGATATTTTACCTGCACCCAATAAATGACAATACACATTCTAACTTTCAAATCATTACTCATGATATTACACCCGACCCTTTCCTCACATCGTTCATCATAAACCATTTGCAGTTGGAAGAGAAATATTAATTAGATTATCACTTTTTAACCCATCCATGAAGGTTTGATGGCACAATCACTTACTATATGTGCTGCACGATTTACTGAAAATTTTTGCATCATCTCCCCACACTTCTCCGATATACCAAAAATATTTATTGATTTTGAAATTTTCTTAAACACTTACAAGTAAGTGTTGTGCCCCCTAGGCACAAGCATGTGCTATGCTGATTTGATGATAGCAATGCTGTTTTGTTTTGATGATAGCAACACAATGAGTGTTTTGATGACATTGTGCTTTGATGATAGCTTTATGATTGTGATTTGTATATCATCTAGAGAATGCACGTGTATGACTGATATATTGTTTGTGTTAGACTTCTGGTATGTGCATAGTCTATACATTGCATCGTGGGGTTTATGCTCTAAGTCTATACACTGCATAGCAAGCTCAAAGTCGATACATTGAGCGTCTCATGCATCATTCGTCTAAGTCCATACATTGGACTGTAGTATGCATTTGGCGAAGGCATCGCAAGTCTAGACAGTGGACAGCGTCTCGTGCATATAGCAAGTCTAGACATTGCACTGTAGCATGCATTTCTTTAAAGTCTATACATCGGACTGGTCTGCATTGGCTAAGTATATACAACGTCAAGTTCATGCATTGTCTTAGGCTAAGTGTGTACAGCGTCTTAGGCGAAGTCTGTACAGCCGTGTCATATGCTCCTAAGTCTATACATTGGTGTTGGGCATCAAAGTCTGTACATCGCCTTCAATCTTCAAGTCTACACATTGGTCTTTACTTGAAGTATATACACTGTTTCACTGTTCATCGTCTTTGGGCATCAAAGTCTATACAATGGCTTTGGGTCTCCAAGTCTATACAGCCTTCTGCTTCGTCAAAGTCTGTACAACGCACTTCATATACAAAGTCCAAGTCTGTACAGCGTGAAGTCTCACCTCGTGTTGCTTTCAGTGCCACTTGAGTCACACTTCGTGTTGTTTCCCCTCACTAACACGAAAAGATTTCGTGTCGTCTGAGCTTACGACACTTCGTGTTGATTTCCATGCTTGACAGGAAAAACTTGTATGAGGTTATACTTCGTGTCGTTTCTGTTTTTATGACATCGTGTTGTATCCTTGTTGTGGTCAGCCCGTGTCGTTTCACCTCGTGCTGTTCTCACTTAACTTCGTGTCGTGTTTCTGAGGCAGCTCGAATAGTTCTGATGAACTTCGAGTCGTTTCCCTGTAGACCTCGTGTCGTTCCTGTTTAGTAACCACACTTCGTGTCGGTTACTGTTGTTTCTTTGACTTCGTGTTGTTTTCCTTGTCTTTCATCTTCGTGTTGTTTTCAACCCGTGTCAACTTCTGTTTTCGTCTTCGTGTTGTTTTCAACCCGTGTCAACTTCTGTTTTCGTCTTCGTGTTGTTTTCAACTCGTGACGGTTTCTGTTATTTCACTTCGTGTCGTTTCCGTATTATGTCTTCGTGTTGTTCTTCCTAGACCCGGTGTCTTTCGTATGTTGAAACCACACTTCGTGTTGGTTTCTGTTTTGTCTTCGTGTTGTTCTCTGTGTAGTGTGTGTTTCTGTCACCTCTGCACCTCGTGTCGTTCTCGTTTCACTTCGTGCTGTCTCTGCGTCTGAGTCTTCTTTGTTATTTCTGTCTTCGTGTTGTTTCGTTCTAACCTCGTCCAGGTTTCTTCTAAAACGCTGTTCTTCTGATAAGTCTATACAGAGTTGTTCTTTAAACTGATGACTTATCCGATACTCTGTTTAACAGGTGCTTTGATCGTGAAGTTTAAGGAGGGCACGTGATCCGAGGTTGAAGGACTGACAGAAAGCTGACACGTGGCCAAAAGTTCTGGGCGGGAAATGTGGAAGCCACACGCGCCCAGTGCTGCCCTCCTACTAGCTGCTGTTATAAAAGGAGGTCTTCGTCCACAGATGAAGATAGATCGAATTGGCAAGAAGAAAAGCTCATACAGAGAGCCACGATCCAGATAGAAAGAGAAAAGAAAGAGGGAAGAAGCAGAAGAGAGAAGAAGAGAGGCAGAGAGCTCAAGAAGAGTGTGAAGAGAAGAAGAAGAAGAGAGAGAGAGGAGTTCGTTCCTCAGATCTTTGGTTCAAAACCAGATCTGAAGTTGCTCATTGTTGAGCTATATTTTGTGCTTTATTGCTTCAGCTTTCCGTTGCTGTCTTGTTCTATTTTCATTTTCCTTTATACATTTCTTCAAGCTGTTTGTCAGCGGTTTTCAGAGGTGCTGCCTCTGGACAGCAAGCTGTGTTGCTCAGCGGGCAGTGGAGGTTTCCACTGGACAGGTAAAGCTGTAATCCTCAGCTGGCGAGACTTGGTCTCGGACGGGTTAAGCTGTATTCCCCAGCGGGTTCAAGCTGTGAGTCAGCGATGGCTAAGCTGTATTGCCCAGCGGAAGCAAGCTGTGATGCTCAGCGGTTGGCAAGCTGTGAGGCCCAGCTGATTGTTGGCAAGCTGTGTTGCCCAGCGGTTAGTGAAGCCACACTCGGGTTGAGTGTGGGGTGGATGTAGGTCTGGAGGACCGAACCACCTAAAAACCCTTGTGCATTGTGGTTTGGTTTATCTGCTTTTGCTTCCGCTAGATGATTGCATAGGGGCGCTCTAAGCGTTTGGCTTCTGGTTGAGCAGAAGAGTGGGTTAGTTTTCTTAGAATAGTTTAATCTGTCAAGAGAGCGAAATTCTAGTTGAGCGACTCCTTGTCTAATTCAGCCTAGTTAGCATCCTAGTGATCTCACTGTATGCTTGTTTTTGTTCTGCAACTGATTATTAGCTTTTAAGCTTGTCTAGTTTGCGAACTAGTAATTCTAGTGAGCATCATATTTTAACTGGGCGAAAGGTTTTTTAAACGGGTTATATTCATTCACCCCCCCTCTGAATACTGCACCGAACCCAACAATTAGTATCAGAGCGGGTCTCTGATCTATCAGATCTGACAATCTGCAGAGGATCCTGCTGATTTGTTTGGTGCTTTTCAGAGTGTGCTTTCAGTGCTCGATATTTTGTTTTATCGACTTGTGCATTGCTTTGCTCATCTGGTTCTGCTGCATTCCCTGTCATCTGGTCTACTGCACTGTATCTGGTTGCCTCTTACTTAAATGGGTCGACCTCCAGTTTATGACGGTTCTAACTTTGATAGTTGGCTAGGAGGCCTATGTGTGTACGTAGATTCCATAGATCCCAAACTATGGAGCCTACTATCTAAAGGCCCACACAAACTGCCTCATGATGAGACCAAGTGGTCTAAAGAGGACAGTATAAAGAACCGTGACAATGTCATAATCCTTAACATCTTAAGAGCTGCAATCAATATTGATATGTACCCTTTTGCTCTCAGGTGCACATCTGGAAAGGAGATATATGACGGAGTCATTTCTGCGCATAATCAACAAGGTGATAGCTGCTTGATGGCCAACCGGGATGATGAAGATGAGATCTCATCTCAGGTAAGCTCTGAATCAGATGGATACTCCTTTGATGAATTGATAGTGATGTATGAAGATTTGTTCAAAGTATCCAAGAAATTAAAATCTGAAAATAGAAGGTTAAAAAAGAGATGTGAACAGATAAATTCTAATGTTCCCTGTGAAAACTGTCAAAGACTAAAAACATCTCATGATATGTGCTTAGCTGATCTGAATATGAGTAAGGAACAAATCTCTTATTGGAAAATAAAAATGAAGAATTGAGGTTGCTAAATTCTGCCATGTCTGAGAGACTCTTAATGCTTGAAAAAGGGAAGAATTCAGTTGAAAATGAATGTGAGAGAGTGAGCACTTTGATAGAAGAGATTGATAGCTACAAAGCCATTAATGTCTTACTTAATGAAAAGATCACAGATTCTGAGATTCTCATCTCCTCTCTCAAAAATGAAATCACTGAATTGAACAATTCTCTATCTGAGTCATTTGAAAACAAAGAAAATTCAAAGGCTGCTTCTAAGAAGAAGGTCTCTGATGAAGGCAGTAAACAGGAAGAGAGAAAAAGAATGTATACAACCTTTGTGCGTAGCTCTGAGTTGGCTAGCACTTCAGCTTCTCCTTCATGTCTGCCTGCGAATCAGATAGAAAAACAAAAGAAAACAAAACAGAATAAAAATTTGTATGCTGAAATTTCTCAGGCCAATCTGTCTCAGATTAAAAGGAAGAATGTGAAATGTTTCTACTGTGGTAAATCTGGCCATGAGATGGATGTTTGCTTTGTCATGAGAGAGGATGAACTGAAATCAGATAGAATTCATGCTAGGAATTCTAAATTGAAGAAACCTTCTCATGATCAAAATAAGAGAATTCAATGCTTTTACTGTCATAGAATTGGCCACTTTATGCATGATTGTAGATTAAAGAAGCAAGATGATTTGAATGCTAAAGAGCTTCATGATAGGAATCATGCATATCTGAAAAAGAAACTTCATTGCTTTCATTGTAACAAATTGGGCCATATTGCTGCAAATTGTTGGCATGCTAAGGGAAGAACAATTAACTCCGAAACTGCTATAATCCCTGTAAAAAGACATGCATTCTATAAGAATCTTGACAGAATGAATTCTTCATGTTTTGAATGTGAAAACATGGCCACACAGTCAAGGACTGTTGGCATGTTAGAAGAATCATATTAACCCCCATGCTGTCAAATTCCATGCAAAACAATTTGTGAAATTCTCTTGTTTTAATTGTGGAAAACCTGGCCACAAAGCCTCTGAGTGCTGGGTGGCAGAGTTCAGAAAATAAAATGCCCATGCACACAACAGAAATTTTGATGTTCATGCACATGAATTTAATGCTTACAATAAGGTGCATAAAAGGAACTCAAATTCTGTTAGTTATCATGGTAAGTCTGGTCAATTTGGTTATTCCTTGTCCAGCTATAAGTTGATGGGCTATGTTGATAATTCTGTTAAGAGATCAGTCAGAACACCTGTTAGGGCTCATACAGGACCCAAGGCAGCTTGGGTTCCTGCAAGATCATATTGATTATCATGTTGCAGGTGTGCCTTGGTGAGAGAAATAAAAGGGGTATTTTAGCCAAGGCACTCAAATGAAAGCCCCATGATTCAACCATTTCAGGTCAGTTCTGAACTTTATGTTAAATTTCATCATCTGAAAATGTTGATGTGCTTGTTTAATGTCTGATGATCTCTTATTGCTTAGCTGATCAGTCTGCATTCCAGACTCAGCTATTGAGTTTTACTTTAGATATAGCTGATGCTCTTCTGTTGCCATCTCCTGCCAATTGCTGAACTGAGCTTGAATGGGTCAGTTAGTGCACACAGTCAATGCATGTGTCTAGTGTTTGCATACATTATTTGCATGACTGTCAATGAAATTGATCAATGCATATAAGACTGATTTGCACTGCATTACATTTTGAAAAATCTGAAAAAGGATAAAAATGTGCATGACTTGGATGCATAAACTTGAATTGATTGCATACTTGCCTCATATAACAGTCTAGAGCATAGCATATCCTTGCATCATGGTGTCAGGGGGAGCTGAGAGGTTCTATTCAATTCATTGAATCCTATTCACTTCTCAGTGTTCTCATTCAAATGATTCATATTCTTTGACATCAGTTGCTCATTGAACCACATTGCCAATTGCTATCCTTTCCCCATCATTTTCACTAAACAACAGCTTTGCATCTGGTTTAGTACATTGAATGGTGATTATTGCAATTGTTCACTTATAAGAATCACATTTACAAATTGAAAAGAACTAAAGGTTTAACCTTTATAAATTAGAGAGTTAAGTGTCTGCACTTCAGAATTTGAGATAAAAGAAAACTTTTATAGCTCTTAATCTTGTCTCATAGCTAAAATAGAAAAAGTTTTTGTAATGCCTAAATGTGTTGAACTGGATATGTCTAGAAAAGGCTAATAAGAGTGTGTACTGATTTTTTAAACAATCACTCTAAAAGAATTAAGGGCAGCAGTAAATAAGATCATTAATGTTAAGAACTGAACATAGTGACAGAGCAATGGCTGATTGCACTGAGAAATTGTGATCTCCTCCAATGAAGTAGGAGAACTCATAGTCATGAAGTGCTTCAGAATATCTCTGTTCAAAGGTCAAATCTATAGAGGGAGTCTCACTAAGTAACTGAGGGTACTGGCCTCTAATCAAGGTGTACCCTTAATGTCAAAAGTGAAGACTATTCTTTGTGGGTTTTGATCTGAAATAGGTCTAGTAGTTTATGCCTAGTAACTGGGGGTACTTGCCTCTGATCAAGGTGTACACCTAATGTCAACAGCATAAATGCCACAGGTCTATTCACTTAGTTCAGGTTCAGAAATTAAAAATGAAAATCAAACTGCTGTAACCCTTTGAAAATCAAAAGTCTATGAGTGAAAATTATTTTTCTCAATACATATTCAAGTTGCCTTTCTTGAACTTCCATGTTTAGACACAAAAGGGTATTATTTTAGACTTATCTATTAATACCATGTGCCTTAGATTCATTGCTATAAATGGAGTCTACAAACTCTTTTTCAGGGGTCAGGTGTTTTACTCTAGGTTTATCACTGTTAAACCTGAATTTTTGTCAAAATTGTATGTTGCTGATTCTTATACTTTAACAGTTGTTTATAATCATGCTTCCTTTCTGAACCTATGATTCAGCTGTTATCAAGTGATCCTCCTACCTTCTCTACCTTATTTATCTGTTCATATCCCTTCTCAAAGGGGGAGCATTCATTTAGGGGGAGAAATAATTCAGGGGAGTCTTACATTCAGGGGGAGAATGTTCTAGAGGAATTTGCATGCATATTGCACTTTGCACTCATATTTTTTACTGTTTTTCTCTTTTTGATCATGTCAAAGGGGGAGAAAAATTTGTGTGTGACTCACTGTCACAGTGTGTTGCCATCATCAAAAAGGGGGAGAATGTTGTGCCCCCTAGGCACAAGCATGTGCTATGCTGATTTGATGATAGCAATGCTGTTTTGTTTTGATGATAGCAACACAATGAGTGTTTTGATGACATTGTGCTTTGATGATAGCTTTATGATTGTGATTTGTATATCATCTGGAGAATGCACGTGTATGACTGATATATTGTTTGTGTTAGACTTCTGGTACGTGCATAGTCTATACATTGCATCGTGGGGTTTATGCTCTAAGTCTATACACTACATAGCAAGCTCAAAGTCGATACATTGAGCGTCTCATGCATCATTCGTCTAAGTCCATACATTGGACTGTAGTATGCATTTGGCGAAGGCATCGCAAGTCTAGACAGTGGACAGCGTCTCGTGCATATAGCAAGTCTAGACATTGCACTGTAGCATGCATTTCTTTAAAGTCTATACATCGGACTGGTCTGCATTGGCTAAGTATATACAACGTCAAGTTCATGCATTGTCTTAGGCTAAGTGTGTACAGCGTCTTAGGCGAAGTCTGTACAGCCGTGTCATATGCTCCTAAGTCTATACATTGGTGTTGGGCATCAAAGTCTGTACATCGCCTTCAATCTTCAAGTCTACACATTGGTCTTTACTTGAAGTATATACACTGTTTCACTGTTCATCGCCTTTGGGCATCAAAGTCTATACAATAGCTTTGGGTCTCCAAGTCTATACAGCCTTCTGCTTCGTCAAAGTCTGTACAGCGCACTTCATATACAAAGTCCAAGTCTGTACAGCGTGAAGTCTCACCTCGTGTTGCTTTCAGTGCCACTTGAGTCACACTTCGCGTTGTTTCCCCTCACTAACACGAAAAGATTTCGTGTCGTCTGAGCTTACGACACTTCGTGTTGATTTCCATGTTTGATAGGAAAAACTTGTATGAGGTTATACTTCGTGTCGTTTCTGTTTTTATGACTTCGTGTTGTATCCTTGTTGTGGTCAGCCCGTGTCGTTTCACCTCGTGCTGTTCTCACTTAACTTCGTGTCGTGTTTCTGAGGCAGCTCGAATAGTTCTGATGAACTTCGAGTCGTTTCCCTGTAGACCTCGTGTCGTTCCTGTTTAGTAACCACACTTCGTGTCGGTTACTGTTGTTTCTTTGACTTCGTGTTGTTTTCCTTGTCTTTCGTCTTCGTGTTGTTTTCAACCCGTGTCAACTTCTGTTTTCGTCTTCGTGTTGTTTTCAACCCGTGTCAACTTCTGTTTTCGTCTTCGTGTTGTTTTCAACTCGTGACGGTTTCTGTTATTTCACTTCGTGTCGTTTCCGTATTATGTCTTCGTGTTGTTCTTCCTAGACCTCGTGTCTTTCGTATGTTGAAACCACACTTCGTGTTGGTTTCTGTTTTGTCTTCGTGTTGTTCTCCGTGTAGTGTGTGTTTCTGTCACCTCTGCACCTCGTGTCGTTCTCGTTTCACTTCGTGCTGTCTCTGCGTCTGAGTCTTCTTTGTTATTTCTGTCTTCGTGTTGTTTCGTTCTAACCTCGTCCAGGTTTCTTCTAAAACGCTGTTCTTCTGATAAGTCTATACAGAGTTGTTCTTTAAACTGATGACTTATCCGATACTCTGTTTAACAGGTGCTTTGATCGTGAAGCTTAAGGAGGGCACGTGATCCGAGGTTGAAGGACTGACAGAAAGCTGACACATGGCCAAAAGTTCTGGGCGGGAAATGTGGAAGCCACACGCGCCCAGTGCTGCCCTCCTACTAGCTGCTGTTATAAAAGGAGGTCTTCGTCCACAGATGAAGATAGATCGAATTGGCAAGAAGAAAAGCTCATACAGAGAGCCACGATCCAGATAGAAAGAGAAAAGAAAGAGGGAAGAAGCAGAAGAGAGAAGAAGAGAGGCAGAGAGCTCGAGAAGAGTGTGAAGAGAAGAAGAAGAAGAGAGAGAGAGAAGGAGTTCGTTCCTTAGATCTTTGGTTCAAAACCAGATCTGAAGTTACTCATTGTTGAGCTATATTTTGTGCTTTATTGCTTCAGCTTTCCGTTGCTGTCTTGTTCTATTTTCATTTTCCTTTATACATTTCTTCAAGCTGTTTGTCAGCGGTTTGCAGAGATGCTGCCTCTGGACAGCAAGCTGTGTTGCTCAGCGGGCAGTGGAGGTTTCCACTGGACAGGTAAAGCTGTAATCCTCAGCTGGCGAGACTTGGTCTCGGACGGGTTAAGCTGTATTCCCCAGCGGGTTCAAGCTGTGAGTCAGCGATGGCTAAGCTGTATTGCCCAGCGGAAGCAAGCTGTGATGCTTAGCGGTTGGCAAGCTGTGAGGCCCAGCTGATTGTTGGCAAGCTGTGTTGCCCAGCGGTTAGTGAAGCCACACTCGGGTTGAGTGTGGGGTGGATGTAGGTCTGGAAGACCGAACCACCTAAAAACCCTTGTGCATTGTGGTTTGGTTTATCTGCTTTTGCTTCCGCTAGATGATTGCATAGGGGCGCTCTAAGCGTTTGGCTTTTGGTTGAGCAGAAGAGTGGATTAGTTTTCTTAGAATAGTTTAATCTGTCAAGAGAGCGAAATTCGAGTTAAGCGACTCCTTGTCTAATTCAGCCTAGTTAGCATCCTAGTGATCTCACTGTATGCTTGTTTTTGTTCTGCAACTGATTATTAGCTTTTAAGCTTGTCTAGTTTGCGAACTAGTAATTCTAGTGAGCATCATATTTTAACTGGGCGAAAGGTTTTTTAAACGGGTTATATTCATTCACCCCCCCTCTGAATACTGCACCGAACCCAACAGTAAGTGGTTAAGAAAACACTCAAAATCAATAATGGTATATCAGAGAAGAGTGAGGAGACGCAACCGAAATTCTCAACAAACCATACAAACACATATAGTAAATGACTGCCTAAGTGCGATCAAACATTCACAGACTGTCCAAACGGGATAATTCAAGACTTTGAGGTAGATATATACATTCTCATTAACAAATGAGAACATACACATCAATCCCAAAGTCGTGAACGGGAAGGCACATTCACACAGTTTTAACGCGCTCTCCTGAGGTACGTGTAATGTTAGTTCGCACCCACGCACCTCAGCTCACAGGGAATATCCCATGCATTTATATAGCATAAAATTAAATAATAACGTAATTATCATTATGCACATGTCAAATTAAATAATACCCAGGAGGCCACAAATTTTTTCAAACGAAGAACATCGAAGCTAAATAATCTACATTTTTTAGTCAAATTAACATCAAATTTCTATTAAAATCAGATTTAAAAATATATTTACATGCAATTAAAATCCACAAAGTTTTAAATCACAAAATGAATTTTTTGGGTATTTACCTATTGCTATAGAGAATTCTGATTTCTTTGTATTTATCCACATCTTTGTATATATGTACTACTTAAGATATCTACTCATTCCATTTCTCTATATCTTCTTATCATCATAAAACAAGGTTCAAATGGGGTGGGTGGATTCTCTTATAAAGAACAAGCCCCAGGGGAGGGGGAGGGGGGCTGTTTATAACTAGACCAATGTGTTATGTTCAGTATTTGGATGATGTCAAATTATGACTAATAAAATAACAATCTAATCTTGTGTGTTCAACTTAGACAAATATGTCAAAGTCAGGATGTATAAAGTCTCCTAAGTAATTTACAAAGTGTTTGATTCCTAGGATATCTAGTTGACCAGCAGAAGGGGGGGTGACTTTAATGTTGTTTTATCTCTCGAGGAGAAGAAGGGGGGCACTATGGGCTATATCAATTCCATGATTGATTTCCAGGTCTTCGTTGCTCTCCCAGGTCTTATGGATGCTGATTATGTGGGCAACTCTTTCACTTGGTCTAATAATCAGATTGGGGTCAGGAACATTAAGGCAAGGCTGGACAGAGTATTGTTTAATGATTGTTGGGCTGAAAAAGCCCATATCCTTACTGTTAAGCACTTGATGAGAGAACCCTCTGATCATTCCCCGCTTCTTATCCAGCAACCTCATCCAAAGTCCAAGCCTAGCAGATTTGTTTTCCAGCACATGTGGCTGGAGGATGATAAATTTAAAACAACAGTGAGGAAGGCCGGGGATGCTGCTTCTCTCGACCACTACAATCCTTTTTTAGTCCTCCAGCACAAACTGAAGGCTATCAAATATGTGATAAAGCAGGGAATAAGGAACATTTTGGCAACATTTTTGATAAGAAAGCTACTACAGAGGATGAGGTGAAGCATGCTGAAAAAGATTTTGATGAAGATCCTAATGAAGGAAACATGGTATCTCTCCAAATTGCACAAGCTGCACTTAGAAGATGCCTTCACCTTGAAGAAATTTTCTGGGGGCAAAAAGCCAAAGCTAACTGGCTGCAGTTAGGGGACCGAAACACAAAGTTCTATCATCTTCAAGTGAAACAAAGGAGAGCTAGAATGACCATTGACAAAATCAAAACTGACAATGGAGATTGGTGTGATGAGGAGTCTCTGCTGAAGGACAACTGGTTATTTTAAATCCACAAGGGGTGTCCGATAGGGTGACCCCTTGGCCCCAGCTTTGTTCATCATTGCAGAAGAAGCTTTAGGCAGAGGCATTGCCAGCCTTTTTAGTGGTGGGAAGGTTCAACACTTTCATGTGTCTCGTGGTAGTATGCAAATATCTCACTTACTGTATGCCGATGACACATTGGTGTTTTCTAATGGTTCATCCAAGAACGTCAGATGTCTGTTGGCTTTCATAAAAGACTATGAGGATTCTCCTGATCAGAAAGTTAACAGCAATAAAAGCAGCTTTATAGTTTCCCATAAAGCTTCTCCTGCTGTTATCAGAAGAATTGTAGACATAACAGGTTTCGTTTACAAATGTGTTCAACATATTAATTAATGACTCGCCGGATCAGAGATTTTGGTGCCCCAATAGCAGCGGTTTATTTTCTGTTGCCTCCTTTCATAGGACTCTTGGTTCATCATCCCTGTGTTCTTTTTCCTTGAAGATATGTGATTCCTTTATTCCATCAAATACTTCTCTCTTCTTATGGAGGGTCTACCATTCGGCGGTGCCAACTAATAATCAGATCACCAGGTGCGGCGTTTGCATATGCTCTATGTGTCTCTACTATCGAATGCCCCATGCTGAAACAAAGGACCATTTGTTCCTTTCTAGTGACCTTGCTATATCATCTTGGTCTTTGATCGCCGCTATCTCTAATCTAAATCCCGCTGATTACACTTTTGTGTGCTACTTCCTGTCTGGCTTTTTTAGCACTGTTAGTGACACTTCGTTTACCCGGGATGGTGAGTAAGCATATACCTCACAAGGGTTAGATCATGTCATGATATTGTTGTAGTGTTCTAGTCGTCCCAAGTCATGTAGGAGGAGAGAGCTACCTGTAGAAAGGGTTAGCTAGACAAGAAGTACTGGAGTAGAGTGGCCATGGAGTGAAGCTACCATTATGGATAGAGGTTGAGACAAGAATGAATTAGACTAGTTAGAAGTTAATGAACTACATATGCAGGATTTGAATCCATAACTTGGAAGGTGTCTTTTGGGGATAAAATTATGTGGGCTCAACTCAAAGCGGACAATATCTTACGAGGGTTGAATTGAGTCATAACATTATGGTATCAGAGTAGAGTATGCACAATATGGTATGAGCTAATACGGGGACGAACTAGGGAGAAGCTAGTGGGATTGATTTTTTGCTTTAAAAAAAGTATTCATCCAAAAAAATAAGACATCCTAACAATAAATCTAAATAAGATTACATAAATTAAAAAAATGAAACAACATATATCTGTCTAAAATTAAATGTTTACATACTGTTTATTTGTAAAAGAATCTTCGAATCTCTCGTTCCCTTCCCCTCGACCGATTATCCTATAATGAATACAAAAATATATTAAATAAAATAAAAAATACTTAATTAATCAACCCATCGGAAACCCCCTCCCAAACCTCATACTGGCCCCTCCCCCCCACCGGAGCCCCCCTCCTGCTAGCACCTCCCCCTCTCCCCTCTCCCCTCCCCACCACCCACCGCACCCCCTCCCCCTAGCGACCACCTCTTGCTGCTCCTCCCCCTCCCCCCCACCCACCGAAATCCCCCTATTGCTGGCCCCTCCCCCCCACCCAGTGCACCTCCCTCCCCCCAGCGACCCCCTCCCTGCTGGCCCCTCCCCCCTCCCCCCAGTGACCCCCCTCCTGCTGGCCCGACATCCCCCTCTCCCTCCCCCCACCCACCGGAACCCCCCTCCTCCCCATCCACCTCAACCCCCTCCCCCCAGTGACCCCCCTCCTGCTGGCCCGACATCCCCCTCGCCCTCCCCCCACCCACCGGAACCCCCCTCCTCCCCATCCACCGCAACCCCCTCCCCCCAGTGACCCCCTCCACTGGCAGCCCCTCCCCTCCTGCTGACCCCCCACCAAACCCTCCAGATGGATCCCGAACCAAAAAAAAAAACACCATTGTTCACGCCTGTGCGTGTGTGACAGTGAGAGTGAGAGAGGGCGGGAGAGGGAGAGAAGGCGGGCCCTGGTGACGACGACGACGACCGCCCCAGGGAGAGGGAGAGGGCCGGAGAGGGAGAAGAGGGTTGTAGAGGGAGAGTGGGAGAGGGAGAGCGCCGGTCAGAGGGAGAGGGCCGGTGAGAGAGGGAGAGTTCCAGAGAGAAGGCCACTGGAGAGAGATCGATGATGAGAGAGGGAGAGTGGGAGAGGGAGAGCGCCGGTCAGAGGGAGAGGGCCGGTGAGAGAGGGAGAGTGCCAGAGAGAAGGCCACTGGAGAGAGATCGACGATGAGAGAGGGAGAGTGGGAGAGGGAAACGGTGAGAGAGGGAGAGGACCGTCGGAGGGATACCTGGGCGCCGGAGGGAGAGCTTCCGCCGTCGCCGATCGTCGGAGGGGAGCGGCCGCCGTCGCTGATCTCCGATCGCCGAGGGAGACCCGGAGGGAGACAACCTTAGGCGGGAGCTAGCAAGGGTGGGTGACGGTCTCCCGGACGCAGAGGCACGGTGAGAGGGTCGTGCGTGTATTGGGGAAAAGAAATTTTTTCCCACGGATTTTAGACGGAAATTCTTCCGTTATAAATTTCAGACGGTAATTCTGACCATCTATGATATTTCGTCTGTATTTCAGACTAAATGCAGACGATATATTGTTTGTTGTAAATAACGTTAGAATTTCAGACGGATATTCTGATCGACAGAATCCGTCTGAAATTCAGACGGATATTCCAACGGAAAATTTTCCGTCTAAATTTTCCGTCTGAAAACTCGCTTATTTTGGTAGTGGAACACTACCCGTGTAAAAAAATATATATGAAGATCTAATTACATTACATGTTTTTAACGGAGGTCACGTTGTTGAAGTTTCTGTCATTTATAGAGCTTAAACACCTCTATTTCTTATTTATTTTTCGCTGTATGTTACTTTTTTTCTTCGGGAAATGACATGCATGTACCTACCTACTTGGAGGCATTGTGCAATGGGGTGAAGTTCCGAAGATGATCAATGGGCAGAGAGCGATTGCTTGTGTGTGTGTGTGTGTTGTGGAAATAACGATGTTCATATATATTCCAATTTATTTAAACACTTATTGAATGAAGGCTCAGATGAAATTACATCTGAGCTTGCTTGTTTGTGTATAGAAGATTGATATAGTTGAAAATATGTGTTACTGTCTAGACCTTATCTCCAAAGAACTTTTATTGAACCAGCATGAAACCGTCGTAATCATGGTTGATCATTTATTTTTGTTTCTTTTGTTGTCAATTCTATACACTTGAAAATTACGAATATAATGAATACTCGAAAGTTCAATTTATCTATCCGTGTCTAAAATTTGCGCTCAGTTGTATTATTATTATAATTTGGAAAAAAATCTCATGTAAACCCACACGCTATAATAAGGAGATTCTCGACTACCAAGCTATTTGTAACGATCGTATTAAATCTGATAAGGAAAGAAGTTGGGCAGCAACTGAATGCCAAGCATAGGGCGGGGAAAGTATGATGGGCCTTCCCTTCCCCCTCTTCTCACCGAATCAAGTGCAGCACGGATGAGCATGCCGTGATGCGATTCCCATCACGCAGAGGCCCCTGGCCATTTGATAAATCACAATTTGACTGACAGAATGGTTATTGTAGAGGTTAAAATATATCCCCTTAGTCTCGTACTATATCTATGAGATTTGTTTAATGCTTCGGTCTCCATCTCCCCCGGGAAGGAACCAGAGATTTAGCAGTCAATTTATTATGAGCCAGCTGGAGTACTGTAAAGTGTCTTCTCAATTTACATGGGTTCTTTATCCAATAGGCTATATGCTCTCTGTTATGGGAAGTTTGAAAGGCCCGTAACAGCTAGAGCCCCTTTGCAGGAGCATGCTAGTCAAAACCGGAATTTTCTGACCGCTTTTGGCAGTATGATCAACTCCACTGTGGTGCCTTGTTTCAAGCTCATTAGGTGGTTTCTACCAGCATATCAAACATTGAAACTCGATACAGACGGTGCTAGTAATAAGAGCTCTAGTGTTGCTAGTGGTGGCGGGCTCATCCGGAACTACAACGTACGGTGATGTGGTTTTCGCATTCTCCCATCGTTACAGCTCGTGTCATAGCCTTTATCGCAGAAACTCGTGCGCTCCTTGATGCTCTCAGATACGCCAAGGTGCTATCCTGCAGGCTGGATTGTATTGAATGTGACTCCAAGCTTCTCGTTGACGTTCCTGTGGGCGCGGCTTCTTGTCCGTGGAAATTGATCAAGTTGATCCGTGGGATTAAGGACCTATGTGATTACTATACGTCCGTCAAACATGTATTACATGAGAGACTAATCAGCCAGCTGACCGACTGGCTAATCTTGCTTGCGTTTCTGGATGTAATTCTTTTTTCTTTAACCGGCAGTCTTTACCTTGGGGTGTCCGAGGGTTGTTAAGTTGGATAAACTAAGAATTCCTTGTGTTCAAATGTAATTTATTCTATTCTTATTAATAAGATAGCTGGGGTGTGGTGTTTGCCCGCCGCCTTCTAGGCATTAAGACAACACGTGAGGTTTCTCTCTTTCTCTGTGTAAATCTCTCTTTATTGGCGACGTAGGTCTCTATGCCTTTGTCCTCTTTTCCTCTCTATTGTGTGTCCCCATAGTCCTGTCTGGCGCCTATTTATATAGGACACAGTTATGTTCCAACTTAGCAATGGTGTTGTTTGTGGAGTAGTGTCTTTCTTGGTCGTGGGGATCACTCATCGCCCACTCGTCCGCTCTCGGAGAGGAGGTCTCATGGCGGACATCTCTGTGACGTGAGTGTGACCCAGTCCCCATTGAGGTAAATCCCATAATAGGAGCCCTAAAGTTCATCTATTGGGGAGTTCTGCGGCTTTCGGAATGCACACACGTGAATATTTTGCCCGTGGGCTGACGAAGCTTTCATGGGTCTTGATTGGGCCAAGTTTACAGGGCCACCGGCTGACAAGGGTAGACCGTTATGGGCTTGGCCGCCTTAATCCGTAATGAGCTTGATGTTATTGGGTCGCGTTGGGCCCGGTGAATTTTTCCTTTCTCACTAGGCTCGGCGCTCGGGAGGAATGTACGAGGCCTGACGAAAGAGGAAATCTTGTGAAGCCTTCGCAGGCCTTCCTATACCAATGACACAAGAAGTCTCGCCGCTTGTCGCCTTTCTCGATGTGCAAGGTAACCCTCCATGTGTGTCGAGTGATGTCATCGTCATCATGGCGGTGTCGTTTCACGCCTGGAGAAACAAGACGTAGCAGGTATCGGAGCGGTGTTTGGGTTTCCCGTCGAGTACACTGGCGGTGGCAGTTGAGTCCTCGACCGTTCGTTTGCTAGGGCGAGGCAAACGCGTCACTCCTGGTAGGACTTGTAAGAAGGACAAAGGGAGCCTCCAGAAACATCCCTTTGCTTTCCTTCTCTGACACTGGTGCTTGTACTTCCCTACTGCTTGGCCTCTTCACTTGGTGAGGCTTCTCTCCTTCTTCTCTTCCTCCCCTTGAACTCTTGGCGCCATGCAGAAAGCTTGTCCTGGCTGGCTCCGAATCCTCTAGTGAGGGAGAGAGTAACCATGGTGGCGCCTCAAGCACTTCGGATGCCCGTCCTGGTCCCAATCTCCCATACTTCACTGTCTCTTATTGGGTAGTTTATGGCCTTAGGGAGGCCTTCCAGATTCCGGCGGACATTGACATCATCTTTCCTACCAAGGATAATTTCTTAGGGGGGTTCTTCCCAGGGGGACTCGATCAGTATTTCCGTAGAAGCCTTTAGGGCTGGCTTCCTTGTTCTTATCCCCGTCTTCTTTGAGTCAGTCCTCCATTTTTACAATCTAGAACCAGGGCAGTTGTCGCCCAATTCCTGGCACTTCCTCTGCGTCTTTGCATACATTTGTCACCAGGTGGGTGTCACCCTACCCTCTAACTTTTCCGCTAGTTCTTCAGCGCTCAACGCTATCCTAGCTCTGAAGTCCTTGCCTATTACTTCCATGCTCAGAGTAGGAGGACCTTCATTCACTTCTCTTTCGCTGTCTCCAACATCAAGCATTGGGTAGAGCGCTTTGTCTTTCTGACTAAGGTCGGTGGTGTTGGGCAAGAGAGCGATTCGATCTTTACTACCCTTCGCTAGATCAGCACGGCCGACATGCCTTCAGTCCCGACCAAGGAGGAGGTAGCAGCGATCGAGGCAATTCTTCACCACCCCCTCCATGATGATGACCTGAAGTTGACCCCCACGCTCCTCAGGTCCTTGGGGTTGAGCCCCCCACCGTCACATGGTAGGACATTTGTTGCTAGTATTATCTTCTTCAGACTGAGATATGACCTTTTTCCTGTCACCTATAGGCACATTGGAGCCTCCTCCAAGGGCTCAGAGGGTGGTGTAGATACCTAATTTCGGACATCCCGCGGACCGTCATATAAGTGACGCTATTTTTTTTCTTGGATTGATTGATTTTTCAAGCTTAAAGTCCAACCCAGTTGACCTATTGGGCCTGAGATCGAAATGAATAGAAGGGAAGGGCCCATGGGCTGGGCGGCCAGGTCGATGGCCGCCCAGGTTGGCTGGGCAGCCAGAGTCTTGGCCACCTAGGTTTGGCAGATGGCCAGACCCCTGGCTGCCTTCTCCTTGAGAATAACCAGAGATCTGGCCGCCTCCTGGCAACTGCCAGTCAACCCCCACGTCCTACAATTTATCTCCCACTTCGAAAATGCCCCCATTTGAGCTCAACTCCCGCCTCGTTGCCCACGTCTCAGAGGCACAGAGGTGGAAGGTACTAGAGGGTCGAACGAGGGACACACATACGAGCAGAGGCATACAAACGGAGAGACTTGGAGGGAGAGGAAAAGAGACACCCAGAGGAAGAGGATCAGAGAGGAAGGAAGGAGAGTTCCCTGAGTGAAAGAGAGGCTCCCCTGTGTGAGAGAGGACTCCCAACACTCATGAGAGAGTTCATCACTTTTGGCTGGTTCCCGGCATTGCGTCCCCTATCTTGTGCTCCACAGAGGGTGGTGATTGGCCGCCTCTTGGTTTGATCCTTTTGCGTCATCTCTGTTTCACTGCTGCACATATCTATATTCTATTCATCGCATCATTGCATATTAGAAATTCCTGTTAGAATCCTTATCCATAGAGGTTTTCAAATTAAACAAAAGGGAAGGTGGGTGGTCGAAAGCCTCGGCCATCCCCCTTCCCAACACCCCTCCAGGTAAAGTCACCACCATTTTTTTGCTACCTTGTAGTCTATTTCGAGCATTTGCTACATAACACTATTCTAATCAGTGTTTTCTTTGTCATTTCGAGTTTCCATTTCTATTTTTCGGACCTCAATACATTAAACTACACAGGGTTCTCCGTCTTTGGCCGGTCGAGAATGAAGAAGTCGGGACCCCGCAAACTCTCTCCCTGAGGCACATCACATGATCATGCTCCTGTGGGAATCAGGTAAAACTTCCCTCGTGATCACATTCTAATTCTGTGTTCTGTGCACGGTAGTGTCAGGAACTGAGGCCAGTTGACATGGCGTTCATTCCAGAGAGCCCATTTGTCGCACACCACGAACCTCGCGTTGCTTCCCGGCACCTACAACCCTCTGGCGATCACGGTGGGACCCGCTATCGCTCATTGTGAGTTCACCGTACTGAAAGTCCAAGGACACAGAAATTTAGTTAGTTTATTTTAACATGTCCATTTGCATTCTGGTTTGAATTAGTTGTGACTGTAGGTAGGTGTGGACGCACTTCTCTGTACATATCATTTTTTTCTTTTTTTGTTTATTTCTTTTAAATCGTTTATCAGTGCGTAGGCGTGTCAGTCACAAAGTGACAATTTATTTGGACCCCAGGGACCAAGGTAACCTGGAGTCGCTGACGCGTGCCGTCTGACTTGATCAGACGATAGTAGTTTTTGGGTTTGGACCAGAACCCACCGTGCCATAAAGGTCACGATATTAATCACATCTCCTCGAAGGGGAGAAAATCCTTGATTAATCGCCAACAAAAGGGGGCCTATGGCCTTAAAATAGAATGATTGATTCGAAAAGTATGGAAAATCCTCCGTATTGGGGCAAGGGCATTTAAGCTAGTTTATTTGCTCATCACGGGCTCCGTGCTCGGAAACGTTCTAAGTCAGAAGCGAAGCGGAAGCATGCATAGCATTAAACTATGTCTGCCGGGAATACAGCAAGTTTGATGTTTCAGTAAAAGAAGCAGTGCGAACCCCGATGGAAACAAATCAGATTCGGAGGGTTGTCGGCCCGGGGCAGGGTTAGGCCATAGCCATGATGGGGGTGGTCCCCAAGGTCCAGGCATGACTTGCAAGGGTATCATTGATATCCCCTTCGCATAAGGTCTAAGGGGGAAGGAGTTCCGAATCAAACGCCATTAACTTCTTACGGATGGTGCTTATGTTCGTTGTTTCTAATTGTTATCATGTTTTCATGCCATTATTATTATTATTATATTAACATTTGATTTATTATTATTTTTCACGATTTATCACTTTTATCAATTATCTTATTGATCACAAGCAAGTCAACTTTAGATCTTTTCTTTTCCCTTTTTTTTCTTTATTCTCGCCGTTTTCTTTGTTTATTTTGTTTGGGTTTTGCCTTATTATTTTATTTCATTCATTTTCTTCATTCACTTCACTTCTTCTTCTCTTTCTTAGTGCACAAAGCCCGCAAGGGGTTGGAGGTAGGCCATACAAGCTTAATTCAGCAGGCGGATAAAGAGTGGGTCGACACGGGTCGCACGACCAAGCTGAGTCGACGTAGGGCTAAGCTGCGTCAACGCAGGGACATAAATTCTTCATCCTTCCTTTTTTTTGGTTCATGCTATGGATTCATCACAGCAGATTGAGAGTGTTAAACTCTCACCTTTTTAGTTCATTTCATTGCTTCCTTTCTTTCCTTTTTTCAATTTGTTTTGTTGTTGTTTTTTGTTTGTTTTACATGTATACATACATCAGTAAGAAGGGGAGAATCCCCATTCCCTTTTATTTCAGACATTTCTTTTCATCCACTTTTTCTTTTTCTTTTTCTTTTTTTTAAAATTTAATATTCAGTGTGGACAGAGTTTTGACTGTGTTCTATTTATTATTTCTTCTCGTCCCATTCTTTGCAGTTGGGATTAGTCCGTCATTTAGTTAGTTATTAACTAAACCTCTAACGAGATTTTGGTAACATCTCCCCTAAACTCAATATGTTTATGGGGTGGATATTGGGTGCACATCCACGGAGAGTTTGAGATGGTCTCTTAAGTGGTCGGAGGCCCCGAGGGCTAGTTTACGAGGGGACTGGGGTTACCAGGATGCACCGAGTGATTGAGGAGGCTAAAATCATGATACGAAAATCGGGGGAAACCAGATGAAGAAATGGGGAAAGGGACACCGTGGCGCCAGATATGAGGAATAGGGCCGTCGGATCGGCTCATTGGAAGGAGCCGTCGGATCACCAGCTCGGATGTGCCGGTTCGGGTGGAGCATGAGCTCCGGATCACCAACAAGAGGGAAGGGGAATAGGATCGGCAGCTGGGCCATGCTGTCTCTGCAGCTTAGGCGCCAGTTCATCGTGCGAAAGCGCGCCAGATCGAGTGGATAAGCCACGCCGAAACAGGCAACGAGAGGGTCGCCGGATCGCACCTTGAGCGGCACCGGGTCAAGTGACTGACGCGTGTCGGATTGCCCGCATATGGGGGGCCCGATCACAATGCACAGGGGCGCCGGATCAAACAGGTAAGTGCCGCCGGCTTAGCCACTGGGAGAGTGCTACCGGATCAACAACCTCCTGGTTGCCCCGTTTCACGCAAAGAGCATGCACGCCGGATTGCACGAATAAAGCATGTCGGATCACCCCAAAGCAAAACCAAGTATCAGAGAAAGATCAATAGTGATCGTGGCATGGAAGACCAAAAAAAGAAGGGGATCAATCCAATGCACTGGGCTCAATCCCTAGCACACCCCGTCCTCTACTAATAGGTTACGGGGAGGGGAAGTGAGGTTGTGCCTCATGCCCTTTTGAGGGTGAAGCTCATCGTGATGAACGGTGTTAAAGAAGAAGGGCCTGCAGGCATGGTTGATTCTGGGGCCCTGCTCATTTGCTTGGGCAGACTCCAAAAGCCGTCACCTGGGGCAAACAACACTAACGGACCCAACAATCGTTGATAGATAAAAGGGGAAGACGCTCACTCATAGGAGAGGGGTGAGTGTACAGAGTAAATAGGATGCGAGGATATCCAGATGACCGATGGCTTAACTCATTCGGAAGGAAGCATTGTTAGGCATATTAGACCCCAAGGCACTGCTCATTCTCCTGAGCAGACTCTGAGAGTCGTTACATGAGGATGCATTCAACCCACAGATAAAGAAATCATTGATTGGGGGAAGAAATAGTGATCATTCATTCATTCATGCATACAAGAATAAATACAGGACATATATATAACGCAAGAGCGAGGTCGACATGGTGAACTATTCTTATTGTTTGAGAGTGAAAATTATAGGATATGTAGCCCTTTATCGGGCATGAAGAGAAAAGAAAGAAAACAAAGGGAACCCACCCACCTATAGCAGATTCTCTCCTCTCCCTCAGCTCTCTCTTCTCCTCCCTGGAGTTCTTCTCTCTGCGAGCTCTCTTTCTATTCGTATCTCTTCTTTTTTTTCTTGCTTCACTCTTTCTGCCTTTTTTTTTTCTCGTTCGTCCTCCTTTTTTTCTTTCGCTCAAGCGGCTTCCTTTTTATAGAAATGAAGGAGGTTGATCCGGCACAGGCTTGCACCTAGCTTGATCCGGCGCAGGCTTGAGCCTTGCCTTGACCCAGCGCAGGCTGGCGCCTTGGCATGATATGGCGCAGACTGGCGCCTTGGCCAGGATGGGTGAATCGACGTAGCTAAACTTGGCACCGGGCCACTTTGCTTATCGCCTCTGATCGCGCTAGCTTGTGTATTTCACCTTTCGTCGAAGGGTAAGTACATATCGTTGAGCGTGCAACGCGAATTCTAAAATCGTTGCTCCTTGACGTAGACTTTGAGTTATCCCAGCGTAAGTAGTCTAACGTCGGTTCAAAATATCACCGTCGAGAAGAGTGTACTGGTTCTTTCTTGAGCACAATATCGAGCGTGCCGAGCATACGTGCAAGCAATCATGTCTTATCATCCCCTCTGGATGTGAGCGTCAAGTTATCCTAGCGTAAGTAGCCTAACGCCGGTTCAGGTGACTTCGATGTTTCATAATATCGTCATCGAGAAGAGGGTGTTGAATCTTCCTTAAGCGCATTATCGAGTGTGTCGGGCACACTTGCAAGGACCCGAGAATCCGATTACCGGGAAAGACCCGATAACCCGAGACTCGAACCGCCGCCCACGAGCCGGAAGGGCTCGGAAGGGCTAAAAGGAGTGTGGAGGTACAAAGAAATTAGAAATAAAGCAGGACAACAATTAACAGAAATAAATAAATGACTATAGCTACAACAGAGTCTAGTCCAACAGAAAGTACAGTCTAAAGCAGTAAAAATGTACCACATGCCGAGTGAACACTCGGCCCGGCGAGCTGGCAACCGAGAACCCTCGAACAGCACCCTCGAATCTCGAGGAAAAACCGTCACACCTGAAAAGCAGGGAATGAGTCTCCAAAATAGAGACTCAGCAGGGATCCCATGGAAGCCCACCCGGAAACAACGGCGGCATAGAAAGCTATAACTACGAGAGGAACAGTAACAGCAGGATCAGTGAACCCGGTGGCCGGTCGAAACTCGACACTACAACTACTCCTACTGTACCAGAAAGCACACCCCGATCTCACAGTCGAGGCTACCAAACCACACTAGTACCACCTACCGAAGTAAAAATCCACGGCAACCGCGCCGTAGAGGCCTGTCTCCCAGGACACGGCCAACCCGAACACGCTATCCAAGGTGCAACCCCGACCACCTGGTCACGGGTACCGCACAACAAGACGCAACCTCGGTAAAGCTACTAGCACTAGTCTCACGGCACGAGAACCGACACACGTGCCACGGCGAGACAACTGAAACTCAACGGTCAACACGACCAAAATCCGAAGGTCAAAGTCACAAAGACTGACAATCTGTCACTCCCGACTCGACAGGAGTACCTCCCACTAGAAGAACAGTCGGTAGCGTCCCCTGACGTCTTACACCACACCGCAGGTGAACTGCCTGACGTGGTAGCTCCTACCAAAGGCACGCACACCGCACAAGTAACCACAAACGAGTGACTAGTTGGGGTCATGCTCGTCAGCGTGGGTCCAACTGCCCCCAACCACGTGTGCACACACAGACCGTGCGTCCCTGGTCTGGCCCTCTGACCAGTTTTCCCCTCAGCCGGACTCTGGCTGCAAGACGTGGGGCCCGACGGAAACCGGTCCACAAACCGTCTCTAAGGGTAGCCTCTCCACCACTCCTTGGTGGGACCACACGCGTGTAAGCAGGGTACGACTAGTGGAGGGTCACTATGGAGTAGAGTCTCAAGTCAACGGAAAACAACGTCCGAACCCGACGACGTACAGGGACCATCCCACGTACCAGCACCGTCGCACGGTGACCACAGTCGGAGAAGAAACAGGACTCACAGTCCACGGCCACGCACACACCCTGCACGAGAGTCGAGAAAACCCAAGTGACGCTAAGCCACTGGACTCTGGGCAGTCCTCTAGACGCACTACACCCAACGGTCCTTGAGTCAGAAGACTCGGGGTCAAGACCGTCATACGTAACAGCACAAGGCTGTCAATCTAGTCCAATCCCTAGGTCTAAAACCACGGTAGCACGAGTACCAAGGCAGCTCACGAGCTGCCGAGACCATTCCCTCGGGAAGGGAATTCAAGGGACTAAGGCCATACACACGGCCCACACGAAAAGCACAGAAGCACGATTCCCAAAGCAGCTTGCACACCGCCAAGCTGCAGCCCAACTCAGGGAGAAAGGGGAAGCCTGCAGCCCCCGATTGGACAATTGGACTCGCAGCCCAAGGCCTCACACAGGACCCACTCGGGAATCGCTTTCCGGAGAAATCGACGACGCACGGGGACTCTCACCGCACGCACGCCAACACACGGTGACACGAGTCAAGAACGCTACACCCCGGGACCACACCGTACCACGACACCTGGCCCAGACGAAGTGCACAGCATCCGTCAGGTCACGGGTCGGTACGTGGATCGAGAATCACACACCCGGGACTCGAATCGGTCAAATGGAAACACCAGGTTAGACTGGCACATGGGCGGTTCATCTTGGGCCGCTCAAGGGACATGCGGCTGGGGAAGGGCTGCTCAAGGGATATACGGCCAGGAAGGAGCCGCACAAGTGCACTAATCGGACTAACCTAAAGAGAGGATAGGCGGTTAGGGCTGAGCCGCCCAAAGGGATGTGCGGCTAAGGGTTGCCCGCACAACCCAACCGACCTACTCTAGTGTTGGTCAAAACGGTTTTGACCAAACCGCACAACCCGACTGACACAACTTGTTGACAAAGGGTCAACAGGGACATGCGATCAACGCCTGGCCTCACAAGCCCAACGGAGAGACAGACGGCTGGGGACCAACCGCCCATGGGGGGACATGCGGACCTCTCCTGGCCGCACATCGCATGTGTGGTCTATCGTCCGACCGCACAACCCCAAAACCAGAATGAGAAGAACGGACCAAAGCCAGCCGCCCATACGATGGACGGGCCTTGGTTCGACCGCCCAACTATCACGGCGGGTAAACCTAGGGGGTCACCCGATCGCGGCCTTTCCACACCCCGTTCGTGCCAAAACGGAGGGGATACAGCCACAACCACCCTAGCAATCACATGGACTCCGACCGGAGCCAAAACGACGCACGAATCGCGAGAAACAGGTGATTCTACCGAAGTTACCCAAAAAAGGTTTTCAAGCTTCCCGGAGCCCTACCGATCCAACGGGGCCACCAATCGAGACGAAATTAGAGGGAAAAGAATGATCTCACCCCAAGGAATCCGTTGACAGTAACCGATCTGGAAACCATCGCCGTTTCCCGACCGACCCTACGAAACCTACAAAACCACGGTTTCGCTAGAACGGACCCAAACACAGCCGTTTTTGCGCCGAACGACGTGTAATGGTAGGGAAAACGGGCAAGACGCAGTAGTGTTCCGTCACCCTACCTCCACCAAAGAAACCGCGCGCCGAAGCGACTAATCCACGCCGACAACCGCCCGAAACACAAACAGCGCCATCTCGGAATTCACCGAGGGATCGCGCCCGCAACCGCCTCGATCCTCGCCCATCCTCGCCCGCATCCTCGCCCGCGCCGCCTCCACCTCGCCCCTGCCTCGCTCCGTCAGCCGCCGGAGAAGAGAGGGAAGAAGGAGAGCATGAGAGAAGAGAGAAGGAGAGAGGGTGAGAAATGAGAGGGGAGAGAGAAAAAGGGTTTATATAGGGAAAAATCTAAAAATTCCAGAAAATATCAAAAAATAGAAAATCACGTTTCCGCGATCCTCAGAACGCACCGATTGCAACGGTACCACACTCGCCTAGGTGAACGGCCCATTTCACCCACAACGAGGTTCCGAAGGAATTACCGAAACACACACTGGGAATCGAAAAACACACGCGGAAAAGCCGTGGAACGCACTCCGGCCTCTGAAACAGCTCCGGATCGCGCCGATCCGAACACGAAAGATGTCCGAAATCATTTCGGACACAACGGAGTCAGATACACAGGAAACGCAGATCCGGGACCCGAGAAGAAGGATCCAAAACATCCGGGGCATTACACACTCGTAGGTGATCGTGCTTAAACATCCCCACTGGACGCGGGTTTCAGGTTATCCTGACATAAGTAGCCTAATGCCAATTCAGGTGACTTGGATGTTTCATAATATCACCATCGGGAAGAGGGTGTTGACTCTTCCTTAAGCGCATTATTAAGCGTGTCGGGCACACTTGCAGGTGATCATGTGTCACGTCCAGAGATTTTGCAGCGGAAATAATTGGGAATGTGAACAGTCGGCTAGTACGTCTTGAGCAAGCAATATAATCAGAGCGCAAGACAATCACATAAGAGTAATTGCACAATATAATTCACTAAAAACCTTCAACTTTATTATTTCATAAAATAATTCCCAAAGTACATAAGATCTTTTCACTAGACTCAAGAAAATAAAATTACATCATGACTCGACTAGACATTTAGTAACTAAGGCTTCTCTCAAGTCACGTATCCTTCAATCGCTCTCGGATCCATCACTGGAGTAATGGAAATCCGTCCCACTAGAATTTCCAGAAAAAGATTGGAAAGTAGGGTAATGAGCACACTTGCCCAGTAGGTATCTTCGTATCAACATGAAGGCAAATTTAAATGATTAGTATTTTAGCTCTAAAGAATAAGGTAAATCATGCAAATACGATGAATCATGCGAATAAAGCTAAAGTAACAAGATATGATCAAACTTGAGATACAAGAATATGATTAATCAAGTATATAACAGGAATGTAGATCTGGCCTTTTCAAGAATGTAACAAGAATGTACTTTTCATAATCATGAAGGCTATGCACTAGAAAGTCATGTAACAAGCAAGAATGTACTCTTCACTTAGTAGCAAGTACTTCGCGAATTCATGTGGATTCCCGTGGACATTTCACTTATTTATAAAGAAAGTACTACCAGCGCAATGCGACGCCAGTAGCATCATACCCCATGGTTTACAGTATGTTTCTGACAATCAACCGAGGGGACTAGCATAAAGCCCTTGAACACAATCAGTGCTCGAACTGCATCTTCAGGTATAAATCAAACTACTTTCACGTTTATAGCAATAATGTGGCTAATAATGCACAAGTTCAACAAAAGTTCCATGATAAGGTAACAAAAATAAGAATGCTTCAATTAAGAACAAGAGATTTCATGGAATGAGTTTATAACTAGGTCATGCTAGAAAAAGTCGGCAGCATAACGGTACTTTCTTTAAGTTTCATAATTCTAGCTTAACTTGGTTATCCATAATTTAGGCTCTAGATAATCAGAAGACCATCTAGGCATTCAAGAAAATCAACCCCAAAGTTCAAACCTCGGGTTAGACATAATCAGGATCCAAACGGTCTATTACTGGGCCGTTTTGAAATGCAAGCGGTCATAACCGTTTAGAAATCCAAGCGGTCAATTGAAGGACCGTTTGATAAGACAAAGTCCGATATACAAAAAAAACCCATCTCTGAAGCCTTGCGATATAGTGGATGGCCGTTTAATGTCTTTTAGCGGTCTAGTGAATGGCCGCTAGCAAACTCAGACGGTCAACCATATGGCCGCTTAGGTCCAGAAATACAAAATATCGATAAGTGCTTTTCTAGACAAAGGGCTTTAATGGTACAACCAGCTCGGCGTCCTAGTGGGAATCCCAGGCTCGCGGAGTCTTATGGAGGTCTTGAAATAAGATTTCCTAGTCCGTTGGAAGGAATATTCAAAGGAAAGGTCATCAAGTCCAAGATTGTGTTCTTAATGTGCAAAAAGTGAAACTAATGACAACATACCGGGATATGTGCCATGTACTTATAAAAATGACTCTTAGAATACAGAGAATCGTGATAAACCAGTGATCAAGTTAAATCATGAATCATCTATCATCTTTGAACATATATTTATTACAAGAATATATAATTTTAATCATAAACTAACATAAGTTAAAATAATACTAATGTGCACAAAACATGAAATCTATGATGATAAACAATGAAATTAACTAAGTATATAAAACTAGTAATCAAACCAGGAAATAAACTTTGTTAACTAGGCTTATCATATATTAATTTTGGCTAATCCACAATATCTTTGGATTATCAATATTACAGAATATTAGACAAAAAAATGGTCTAGAACAGAACTGTTTAACTGGCCAAACGGTCAGTCGGGTGACCGCTTATGCTATCGGGCTAGCGGTCTGTCGTAGGACCGTTAAGATACCAGGCGGTCTACAAGACGACCATTTGCTCCTGTATAAATCCGAGTTCAAATAATAGTAAAGCCAAATGCCAAACTAAGATACATCATGCATGGAAATCAACATATATAAACTTCCATAATCATGATAGAACAAATATAGGCGAACAATATGCATAGGTTCATGTATTTAACAAGAAAAATTCATTTTTACTTTATTAGGGCTAGTTCATACATGAGGATTAAACTTAGATGCATAGTCCTACTAAAACATGAAATTCTCAAAGTACAATGCATGAAAACGCATGAAATCAGAGGGCTTTTATTCCTGACTTCAAATTTGAGCCATTCATGAGATAACCTACCTTAATTAATACTCCTAGACTGTTAATTTCAGACGGGAAGTAACCCCTAGTTCAGCACGTTCTTGTGCTAAATCAGCAACTTCCCGCCCTTGTATCTCTTGATTCCCTTGACCTAAAGACGTGAAATTTTGAGGGTAATTAGAAGATATGAAGGGTAACAGAAAGTTCTAAAGACACTGTTGGTAAATACCTCATTTAGGGCTCCGAATTCCTTGATTAATCTCGGTCGGACGCACTAATTCATGAGTTACTTATGTAGAATCAGCAACTTTGGAACCTTCTATCTTTCTGTAGGCTTGATCTCTTAGAACGAAATTTGGAGGGTAATTAGTTCGAACTATAATAAACAAATTCTTAGAAGAAACTTACCTCTAATTCATCCTCCTTACCTTAATTCCACGCGAGCCAAAAGTAAGGGTTGCACAGGTCAAATCTGGGATCTATTTATAGGGTTAGCTAGGGTTTTGAGGATTAGAACGAACTTAGAGTCCCATTTAGGCTTTCAATTCGATCTATTATCCTTCTAGACTTATCTAATTAGTAGATAGAGTCGATCCTAGGTGATTTGGATGCTAAAAATCTATCCTTTTCACGTTTTCTCATACTCACGAAACTGACAGAGCTAAGCGGTCTAGCTCTGAACCGTTTGACTCCCCACGTGGTCTCGCGATAGACCGTTTGACCTCGTGAGCACCGAATTTCAACTAGTTCCAACTTCTTTTGATACTATCCCCATTATTATATACCAAGGAGTAATTATCTCCTTTAATTCGGTGTTTACACCCATTCCTAGCTTCTAGAATATGGGCTAAGGTCCAAAATAATCTTTTTGGGCCTATTGGGTTTATTATATGGGCCTAATCCTCTTGGATTTATGTAGGGCTTAAATAATTAGATTTAATTAAATAAAATTCATTTATAGCCCATTAAATGCTTAATAATTAATATAATTATATTTTTAATCTCAAAAAATTCTAAAAAATTCTCGGGCGTTACACCCTCCCCCACTTAAAAAGAATTTGGTCCCCAAATTCAATACATAGATTTATGGAGAGTGTACTTACATTCAAATATTTCTGGAAATCTTTTACGCATGGCTTCTTCAGTTTCCCATGTTGCTTCATGTGGCCATAACTTGGTCCACTGAATCTTGACCCTAGGAATAGTTTTATTCCGAAGTTGACGTACTTCTCGTTCAATGATCTTGATTGGCTTTTGCTAGTATGTTAAGTGCTTTTTAATCTCCAGATTGTCGTAATTGATGACATGGAATGGATCAGGTACATATTTCTTGAGCATTGAGACGTGAAATACATTATGGACTTCAGATAATTGAGGCGGTAAAGCTATTCGATATGCAACTTCACCAACCCTTTCGAGAATCTCAAAGGGGCCAATGTATCTTAGAGTAAGCTTGCCTTTAATATCAAACCTTCGAATACCTCAACCCGGAGAAACCTTAAGGAATACATGGTCTCCTACTTAGAACTCCAAGTCGCGCCTTCGATTGTCAGCATATGATTTTTGCCTATCTTGTGCCATCTGGAGTCTCTCCCGAATAAGCTTTATCTTCTCGGTAGTATCCCTAATGATGTCGGGACCAAGAAATTACCTTTCTCCTACTTCATTCCAGCAAATAGGTGAATGACAACTTCTTCCATATAGAGCCTCGAATGGTGCCATTTGTATACTAGCTTGATAGCTATTATTGTATACAAACTCCACCAGAGGTAAATGGTCGTGCCAACTTCCTCCAAAGTCAATAGCACAAGCCCTGAGCATATCTTCCACCACTTGATTTGTTCTTTCAGTTTGACCATCAGTTTATGGATGGAATGCAGTGCTATAGTTCAGTCGGGTCCCTAATAAATGTTGTAGACCCTTCCAGAATTGTGATGTGAACCGAGGATCTCGGTCAGATATGATGGTGACAGGGACACCATGTAATTTGACAATCTCCTTCATGTATAATGCTGCTAGTACATCCACAGACCATCGACTTTTGATTGGTAGAAAATGTGCAGATTTAGTCAATCGGTCTATGATCACCCATATACCATCATGTCCTCCTCTTGTCTTGGGTAAACCCATAATAAAATCCATCCCTATACTTTCTCACTTCCATTCGGGAATATTTAAGGGTTATAATTTCCCAGTGGGTTTTAAATGCTCTGCTTTGACTTGTTGACAAGTGAGACATCGGGATATAAAATCTGCCACTTCTCTTTTCATATTGGGCCACCAAAAGCTTCTTTTCAAATCTTGATACATCTTGATATCTCCAGGGTGAATAGCATACCTTGATTTGTGAGCTTCTTCCATGATCAATTTCTTAGTGTCATCATGATTTGGCACACAAATCCGACCCTTAAATAATAGTCTTCCATCATTTGTGATAGAAAATTCTGGTCTCTGATTGATATTACCCTTAATCTCCATCAATGTGGGATTATTTTCTTGCAATTGGACTAAGTCCTCGATCAATGTAGGTTGAGATCTTATATTGGCAATCATACCTCCTTCTCCTTCTATGTCAATATCAAGATTTAAATGAGAAAAATCTTTAATAAGACAAGTTATACCTTTCCGAAGGCTTGCTAGAGTTGCCATTGGTTTTCTTCTAAGAGCATCAGCTACATCATTTGCTTTTCTTGGATGATATTGGATAGTAAAGTTGAAGTCCTTGAGATACTCCAACCATCTGCGTTGTCGCATACTCAACTTCTTCTGGGTGAAAAGATATTTCAGACTTTTATGATATGAAAATATAATAAATTTCTCCCTATAAAGGTAATGTCGCCAAATCTTCAATGCGAATATAACCGCAGCTAGCTCCAGATCATGTACAGAGTAATTTTCTTCGTGACGCTTTAACTGCCTTGATGAATAGCATATTACCTTGCCATTTTGCATAAGGACACACCCTATCCCAATGCCAGACGCATCCGTATAGACTTTAAATCCACCACCTTCAGTGGGTAAGTTAATATTGGTGCAGTGGTAAGGTGTTCTTTAAGAGTTTGAAAACTCTCCTCGTAGTCCTTCGACCATATAAAAGGATTCTCCTTTCTGGTGAGTCTAGTCAAAGGGACATCGATCTTTGAGAAATCTTTAATAAATCTCCTGTAATAACCAGCTAGACCTAGAAAACTTCTGACTTCAGACACGGTCGTCGGCCGGCTCCAGTTCTTAACAGCTTCTATTTTTGAAGGATCAACAACGATACCTTCTCTTGAAATAATATGGCCAAGGAAAGAGACCTCCTTTAGCCAGAACTTGCACTTACTAAGCTTTGCATAAAGTTTGTGCTCTCTTAGCGTTTGTAAGGCTATTCTTAAGTGCTCTTCATGATCCTCCTTTGTTTTGGAGTAAATAAGAATATCGTCAATGAAGATGACTATAAACTGGTCCAGATAAGGCCTGAAGACATTATTCATAAGTTGCATAAATGCTGCCGGGGCATTGGTTAACCCAAACGGCATTACCACGAATTCATAGTGGCCATATCTGCTTCGAAAAGTAGTTTTGTGTATGTCCTCATCTTTGATCTTGAGCTGATGATAACCTGACCTGAGGTCTATCTTGGAAAAATATTCCGCTCCTGAAATCTGATCAGAGAGCTTATCGATATGCGGCAACGGATATTTGTTCTTAATTATGAGTTGATTTAGTCGCCGGTAGTCGATACATAGCCTGAGAGATCCATCCTTCTTCTTGACGAATAGAAATGGCGCACCCCAGAGGGATGTGCTAGGTCTAATGAAACCCTTATCTAATAACTCTTGAAGCTGTTTCTTAGATTCCTTGAGTTCCGTGGGGGACATTCTGTAGGGAGCTATTGAAATGGGTGCCGCTCCGGGGATGAGTTCAATAAAGAAGTTTACTTCCCTTTTTGGTGGTAAACCGGGTAAATCTAATAGAAATACATCCGAAAATTCATTGACAATAGGAATATCATCTAAGACGATCTCCTTGGATTTGGTGAGGATTACGGAAGCAAGAAAAGCTACACATCCTTGCGAAATTAATTTGCAAGCGTGCAGAGATGAAATATTGGCAGGATGCTTCCTATATTTGATACCAAGGAAGGAAAATCTTGAAAGACCAGATTTTCGAAAAGAGATAATCTGATTACGACAATTTATATAGGCGCCGTGGTCTACAAGCCAATCTACACCTAATATAGCATCGTAGCCCTCCATGTCAATTGACATACGAGGTTTGCTGGTAGGTTGAGACCTTCTACCACTACTTAACTATCAGGATAGTAGGTTGTAAGTTTGGTTCAGGAACCTAAAGGTGTAGTGATTTCTAGGTCCGAAGGTAGAGGAACTGATGCAATAGGTAAGGTTTTTACAAAAGTAGAAGATATAAAGGAATGAGAAGCACCAATATCGAATAGTACGAATGTAGGATGGAAATAGATTTGGATAGTACCTTCCATTAGCCCATCATTCTTGGGCGCTTCTTCCTCTTCTATATTAGCATTGAGACGAACCTGTCGCTTACGTCCACCACCGGAAGATTGTTCCTTCATAAGGGGGCAATCCAGTATACGGTGCTCCCGACTGCCACATCGTAGACAAGCGTTGAGACGCTTCCAGCATTCTTCGGCCGAATGACCAAACTTCTCGCAAAATGTGCAAGTCATGGTGACTTGGTTGTCTTCTTCCTTGACTTTTTTATTCTTGTGGTAGCCACTACCACTCCCATTCCGAGATCTCTTCTTGCTATCACGGGATTTGTAGGGTTTCGTGATACTAAACTTTCTTTTCTTTTCATGCCGATCAGACCTTCGGCTAGGCTCCTTTCCCTTGACTTTTAATTTCTTGACCTTTTCCAAGGTCCTATCGCATAGATGCACATGTTGGACCATCTCCGCATACGTACGGATATTCTGAGTCCCAAGTTGTTGAATAAATCCGGGCCTCAATCCATCCATAAATTGGTTAGCTTTTAACAACTCAGTGCTAACCAAGTGAGGAGCATAATGCGCCAGCCTAGAAAATTGGAGTTCATACTCCGCTACGGTTATCATGCCTTGGCGTAACAAAGCGAATTCCATAGCCTTCCTCTCATTAACATGTTCGGAGAAGTACCTAGCTCGGAGGAGTGTAAGGAAACCCTCCCAAGTATGAGGTGCATCAGCTGGCGATGCCGGAACTGACTTCCACCATATACGAGCATCTTTATTTAATTGGAACGTGTCTAGATAGACCTTCTCTTGATTAGCACATTGCATAACTTCAAAGATGCGGTTCATCTCATCTATCCAATTTTCAGCTTCATCGGGATTAGAGGAACCCAAAAATCAAGGAGGATTTAAGCTCCAGAAGTTACGATGTAAGTCTCTCGCTCTTGCCCCTGCGCCGGCTTGAGCCATAGTTTGTAACGCTTGAGTAAGACCCGCAACGGTCTCTTGCATACTGTTCTAGTCTACGCGATGAGCCATTATGAGAGTGAGGTAACTGAGAAGAGCAATGAATTTGTTAATCCTAATGGAATGAGTGGGATAGATCTTAGAATTAATTCTAATGACTATCTCATCCCAGGTTCTACCTAATTCCTCTCATAGGTTGGGAATTTCTTACCTAGTTTCATAGGTGTGGGTCCTTAAACCTTGGACTTAACATATGACATGACTTTTCCCTAGGAATTATAGTCCTTGGGCTCTGATACCACTTTCACTGTCACGTCCCGAGATTTTACAGCGGAAACAATCGGGAATGTGAACAGTCAGCTAGTGCGTCTCGAGCAAGCAATATGATCAGAGCGCAAGACAATCACATAAGAGTAATTGCACAATATAGTTCACTAAAAACCTTCAACTTAATTATTTCATAAAATAATTTTCAAAGTACATAAGATCTTTTCACTAGACTCAAGAAAATAAAATTACATCATGACTCGACTAGACATTTAGTAACTAAGGCTTCTCTCAAGTCATGTATCCTTCAATCGCTCTCGGATCCATCACTGGAGTAATCGGAATCCGTCCCACTAGAATTTCCTGAAAAAGATTGGAAAGTAGAGTAATGAGCACACTTGCCCGGTAGGTATCTTCATATCAACATAACGGCAAATTTAAATGATTAGTATTTTAGCTCTAAAGAATAAGGTAAATCATGCAAATACGATGAATCATGCGAATAAAGCCAAAGTAACAAGATATGATCAAACTTGAGATATAAGAATATGATTAATCAAGTATATAAAAAGAATGTAGATCTGGCCTTTTCAAGAATGTAACAAGAATGTATTTTTCATAACCATGAAGGCTATGCACTAGAAAGTCATGTAACAAGTAAGAATGTACTCTTCACTTAGTAGCAAGTACTTCGCGAATTCATGTGGATTCCCGTGGACATTTCACTTATTTATAAAGAAAGTACTCCCAACGCAATGTGACGCCAATAGTATCATACCCCATGGTTTACAATATGTTTTCCACAATCAGCCGAGGGGACTAGCATAAAGCCCTTGAACACAATCAGTGCTCGAACTGCATCTTCAAGTATAAATCAAACTACTTCCACATTTATAGCAATAATGTGGCCAATAATGCACAAGTTCAACAAAAGTTCCATGATAAGGTAACAAAAATAAGAATGCTTCAATTAAGAACAAGAGATTTCAAGGAATGAGTTTATAACTAGGTCATGCTAGAAAAAGTCGGCAGCATAACGGTACTTTCTTTAAGTTTCATAATTCTAGCTTAACTTGGTTATCCATAATTTAGGCTCTAGATAATCAGAAGACCATCTAGGCATTCAAGAAAATCACCCCCAAAGTTCAAACCTTGAGTTAGACATAATCAGGATCCAAACGGTCTATTACTGGGCCATTTTGAAATGCAAGCGGTCATAACCGTTTAGAAATCCAAGCGGTCAATTGAAGGACCGTTTGATAAGACAAAGTTCGATATACAAAAAAAACCCATCTCTGAAGCCTTGCGGTCTAGTGGATGGCCGTTTAATGTCCTTTAGCGATCTAGTGAATGGCCGCTAGCAAACTCAGACGGTCAACCATATGGCCGCTTAGGTCCAGAAATACAAAACATCGATAAGTGCTTTTCTAGACAATGGGCTTTAATGGTACAACTAGTTCGGCGTCCTAGTGGGAATCCCAAGCTCGCGGAGTCTTATGGAGGCCTTGAAACAAGATTTCCTAGTCCGTTGGAAGGAATATCCAAAGGAGAGGTCATCAAGTCCAAGATTGTGTTCTTAATGTGCAAAAAGTGTAACTAATGACAACATACCGAGATATGTGCCACGTACTTATGAAAATGACTCTTAGAAGAGAGAGAATCATGATAAACCAGTGATCAAGTTAAATCATGAATCATCTATCATCTTTGAACATATATTTATTACAAGAATATATAATTTTGATCATAAACTAACATAAGTTAAAATAATACCAATGTGCACAAAATCTGAAATCTATGATGATAAACAATGAAATTAACTAAGTATATAAAACCAAGAAATAAACTTAGTTAACTAGGCTTATCATATATTAATTTTGGCTAATCTGCAATATGTTTGGATTATCAATATTGCAGAAAATCAGAAAATCAAACGGTCTAGAGCAGAACCGTTTAACTGGCCAAATGGTCAGCCGGGCGACCGCTTATGTTATCGGGCTAGCGGTCTGTCGTAGGACCGTTAAGATACCAAGCGGTCTACAGGACGACCGTTTGCTCCTGTATAAATCTGAGTTCAAATAATAGTAAAGCCAAATGCCAAACTAAGATACATCATGCATGGAAATCAACATATATAAACTTCCATAATCATGATAGAACAAATATAGGCGAACAATATGCATAGGTTCATGTATTTTACAAGAAAAATTCCTTTTTACTTTATTAGGGTTAGTTCATGCATGAGGATTAAACTTAGATGCATAGTCCAACTAAAACATGAAATTCTCAAAGTACAATGCATGAAAACGCACGAAATCAGAGGACTTTTATTCCTGACTTGAAATTTGAGCCATTCATGTGATAACCTACCTTAATTAATACTCCTAGACTGTTAATTTTGGACTGGAAGTAAGCCCTAGTTCTGCACGTTCTTATGCTAAATCAGCAACTTCCCGCCCTTGTTTCTTTTGATTGCCTTGACCTAAAGACGTAAAATTTTGAGGGTAAATAGAAGATATGAAGGGTAACAGAAAGTTCTAAAGACTGTTGCTAAATACCTCGTTTAGGGCTCTGAATTCCTTGATCAATCTGGGTCGGACGCACTAATTCATGAGTTACTTGTGTAGAATCAGCAACTTTGAAACTTTCTATCTTCCTGTAGGCTTGATCTCCTAGAACGAAATTTGGAGGGTAATTAGTTCTAACTATAATAAATAAATTTCTAGAAGAAACTTACCTCTAATTTGTCCTCCTTACCTTAATTCCACGCGAGCCAAAAGTAAGGGTTGCACAGGTCAAATATGGGATCTATTTATAGGGTTAGCTAGGGTTTTGAGGATTAGAACGAACTTAAAGTCCTATTTAGGCTTTCAATTCGATCTATTATCCTTCTAGACTTATCTAATTAGTAGATAGAGTCGATCCTAGGTGATTTGGATGCTAAAAATCCATCCTTTTCATGTTTTCTCATACTCACGGAACTGACAGAGATAAGCGGTCTAGCTCTGGACCGTTTGACTCCCCACGCGGTCTCGCGACAGACCGTTTGACTTCGTGAGCGCCGAAGTTGAAGCTAGTTAAAACTCTTTTGATATTATCCCCATTATTATCTATTTGTTTATCTACTAAAGAGTAATTATCCCTTAATTCTGTGATTACACTAGTTTTAAGGTTCTAGAATATGGGCTAAGGTCCAAATCTTTTTGGGCCTATTAGGTTTATTATATGAGCCTAATCCTCTTGGATTTATGTAGGGCTTAAATAATTAGATTTAATTAAATAAAATTCATTTATAGCCCATTAAATGCTTAATAATTATATTTTCAAATCTAAAAAATTCTTAGAAAAATTCTCGGGCGTTACATCGTGCTTAAACATCCCCACTGGACACGAGTTTGGATCGGCCTAGTGTGTTTCTTGGGATACCTTGTCAAATCTTTCGTTATTGTCCCATGGGGAATTTACCTTTGTATATGGCACCATATTTTAGGTGCCAAAAAATTCCCCCCACCCGTGGGTGGCGCAGACGAGGGATGAGTGAGCGGGGCCCATGGGTGTAAGTTTCATCTTATCACATAATTTCATTTTGAGCTGGTGGACCGTTAATCCGGCGTGGGTCCAGATATGAATTGGCGTGGGTATTCTCCTGCGCAGGAGGTTCATGTGTGATCCGGCGTTAGGCTCCGCTATCCTGATCTGGCGCAGGCTTCCTTTGATGATCCGGCCAGGGTATTCCGACGCAGGGTCTGATCCGACGTTAACCAGCGGGACTGACTAGTGTGAGCCGACGGATATTTATTCGGCGACCGATTGGTGATTTGACGTAGCCCTTATCCGGCGTTGGGGAAGGGTGATCCAGCGCTGGTGTTCGGATGCTATGGCACGTCGATTCATGGTGCTGCTACTCCTTTTAAAAGGGGAACGGGTCGAGGTTTTACCTCACTCGTGACCCTTCTTCTTCCCTCCATTGGCCGCTGAGAAGACCCTCCTCCGTCGACCGCGACGATCTCCCCGGTTTCACATCTTCGGCCCCCCCTTTTCCTTGGTCAGCCCATGGGGTCTCTCCTCTTAAACCACAGCCGGCCCCTTCGTCATTCCCCTCGCCGGTGGAGGGTTTGGCAACGACGAGGGTGCCGTTTATGCCCGGTGGTTCTTCTTCGCGAGGGCGGGGTTATCTTTCTTCCTTTTTTTCTTTCTTTCTTCACCCTCTCCTTTTTCTTTATTCCTTCACCCTCTCCCTCCTTGGATGAAGTTCATCGGTGCCACCGTAGTGGCCTTTTAAGGTTCGGGAGGGGTATAGCCGCTATCCCCTCACCACCGTCGTCATCCCCAAAGCAAACCCTAGGGGGGAAGGGGAAGAGTCCTTGGCCGTTTCCGTGGCGAACAAAAGGGTGTTGTATCATAGCTATAGCGTCGATCCAAGGGGGAACGCCGGATCAGGGCCCTAGCGCCGATCCAGGGTGGCGTCAGATCGAAGCCCTAGTGCCGATCCAATATGGCGCTGGATCAAGGCCATAGCGTCGATCCAAAGGGCGCCGAATTTCATAGAAAAAGGGACTTGTTCTTCTTCTTGGCATCAGGGGCATCTCCTTTAGTAGGCTAGCCCTCGAGGTTTATGTCCCCTGGAGAGCTTAGCTGGCATTTGCCTCCATGCACGCTCAGTTCTTTTAGGGGCCGTCTCGCTCTACGTGTGGACGAGTACCTGCTGAATTACCCCCAGAGCCTCTAGCTAAGGGGAGACTCTGCCAAAAATTTCCTTGATTTATGTGGTATTTGCTAATGTATCTATTTTCTTTCCCCTTTTTAGGTAAAATGGATTCTTCGAGGACTTCTTCATCCTCTGGCCTTCCGGTCCCTAGTGGAGCCCGTAGAGTCACTTGAAACCCCGACTGTGACATGGGCGAATTACGCTGATTTGTACTGTGAACATACTGAAATCGCAAGTTTGGCAGTATCATCGAACTCAGAAACCGACACAATGGAGATTGATAGGATCACCATGGTGGGTAATGATTTTGATTTCAGTCGAGCAGGGGGCTACCGCATTGACCACCCGAAGGATCGCCATTTGGTAAAGTTCCTGAAGACCTTCAGTCTTGGCGGCAAGCACGATTACATCATGGCCCGTCAGCTGGAGTATGCCATTCTGAGAGAAAGGGATAGCTTGACGGAGAGCACCATGAGGGGGAAGCCCATGTATCGGCTTGGCGACCCCCACAAATGGGATGCCATCCTGGAAGTGGTGGAATTATTGGCCGAGGATGATATGCTGACGAGAGCCCCTGAGTTCACCCCTGCTCGGTGGGACAATGCCGTCGGTCGGGTGCACAGGGAGAAATCGAGCTTCGGCTTATTTTTGCCCCCCTTGAAGTGGGGCTACATGGAAGAACCTTTTCCGCTAAACTGCCTGGCCGTTAAATTCAAGCATCAGCTAGCAGTGGGCTGGTTTGCCGACATGAGTGCTTCAGATGCCCATTCTTTCAGAGAAGGAGCCATAGAGTTTACAGACTATGTGCTACAGTACTATGCTCCGATCCTGATCACTACAGGGGTATATCACAGCGTCTACGCTTCTCGCTTCAGGTATCCCATTTCAAAGGGGCTTTGCTGCGGGATGATCGAGGTTTTTAACTCCGAGTTTAATACTTTCTATATTGCGGAGGGAGAAACCTCATTGGATTTATGGAGCCTATCCCAGCTTAGTGGCTTGCCTATCGAGGGTGAGCCTTACGAGAAAGTGTGCCTCCCCGACCTTTTGAAGGACGAGACAGACAGAGAGGGCCGGTACACCCTAGGCTTTTCATACCGGTATCTAATGAAGGTATATCGGGAGTTATTTCTCTCTTCCCGTGAAGAGCCAGTCGATGCTTCTCCTTCAAAGCTGAAGAAACGGCATGAGAAGAAGCGGGTGTGGATGAGCCTATGGGTGAAATATTTCTTTCGCGATGAGACGCGATATGACAACTTCCCTTCTACTAGAGCTGCCACAGCGAAGTTGAAGAAGAGGGGTAGGAGGAAAGTCGACCTCCTTGAATCCATGGTTAAGGGCCGGAAGAGTGGGCCTAACCCTGCCGGAGTCGACACCCTAACGCAATGTGCTGCCTATCTGGCTTATTGGCTATGCACGTTCGCCCTGCACTACGATGATGAGAGCATCATCTGCCCAGAAGCCATCTACCCAGCCTGTCAAATGGTGTGGGGTATTAAGTTGTCCTTGTGCCCACCAGCTCTTTGCCTAATTTATAGGCTAGTTGGGGAGATCTGTTGAAGCTAGGTCCCACGGAGCCTGAGGATAGTGGGTCCGCTTCATTTGTTTAATGCTTGGGTATGTTCACTCTTTCCATAGCTCGCGCCCAGGACTATTCAGACAGCCTTGCTATTTCCTCGGATGATCGAGTTTGCCGGTGCTCAGTCCAGCTCCAATTCAGAACAGCTTTATGCCATCAGAGGGAGGTTGACTTCAATCCCGATGGACTCCCCCGAGACCATACATTTTTGGCATCTAGCGGCGCATAGCGCCCCTTTATTGAACCGCTTTCGAGAATGCCGAATGGATCAGGTGGAGGAATATGCCCACCCCCTGAGCAGCAAGACTGTCACTCGCCCTATTCTTGAGCCCGAGCTAGTAGCATGGGCTTTGTCCATCCTATCGAGTGTACTAGTCTTTAGGAATGGCATCAGTCTTTATTTGGAGCCTTACTATCCTTTCCGCTTCGGGAGGAATTTTGGCTATGATCAACACATTTCTCCTTCAGCAACATAATTTCCTTTGTCGAGCCAGGCTCTGACAAGAGTGCCCGTTATCGATCAAGCTCGTGCCTGGTGAGATTTCTTCTATCGCCAAGACAGCTCTTCTTTCAGGGTTCCTGCTCTGGGGTGATTTCCCAGAGTTACACCGGAGTATGTCAAATGGTGGAACGTCCGCACTTGCTTCTACCGAGCTTGCAAAGTGATGCGCTCGGCACCCGTCGTTTAAAAATGTCGTGCCACATAATTTTAAAATTTATAAAACCGCACTCAGGCACTTAAATGGTTTTGGAAATACGAGTAAAGTGGTAAGAACGGGTCGATCCCGCGAGGAGGAAATGTTTTCAATTAAGCTTAGTTGGAAAATCCATGTATTTGAAATCAAATCATTTACTTGGAGTGCATTTGTACAAAAATAGTAAATTAACATGAATGGGAAATAAATTTAACTAAAGAAATTGAGAGGGGTTGAGAAGAGAAATTTGGAAGAGATAGATTGCCAACATGAATTTTTATTTATGTGAAAATGAGAATTACAACTTTAAAAATCAAAAGTACAACATGGAATTAAAAGAATAAGTGAAGAAATAAGTTAAGGAATCGGAAGATTGACGCCGTCCACGCCGTGTCGAGCCTTTGATCGTCGCCCGCTTTGGTGTAGAACGCTGCCGTGAGAGGATCGAGAGAGAAGCAAATCCACCGTAGGGATGTTTTAGATGAAAATAGAAGGGAGAAATAGATAGAAGGGAAGGAAAAATATAGGGAAAATCATATTGAAAATAGGGTGAGTTAAGGAGAGAAATAACTTAAAAACCAGATAGAAATAGAAGAAGTGACAAAATAAAAAGTTGAAGATCGGAGGGTTAGGAAGAAGTTTTATGAAGAGTGTAGAGACCGAAAATGAGAGGAAGAAGGAGCAAAACGTGAAAAATCGAGATCTATAGGTGCGGGTGAACAGTGACTAAGCAGAAAACTGAACTGTGGGAAAATAAAAATAACGTAAAAACTACGAAGCATTAGAGGAAGTGATAGAAAAAGACAATCTAGATCTACAAGAGAGGAACAACTTTCATAAAAAACTCAGACAGAAAAGAGGATTGGAAGGGTTTCAAAACGGAAGAATGGCAGAGACTATCATCTCGGATGAACAGTAACACTATACAATAGCAAGTTGAAAAATATGAAATAGCTCCAAAACGGAGAGGATTTAGAAGAAGCGGTAGAAAGAGAAAATGTAGAGCATTAAAAACTGAAGAAGTTTGCAGAAGACAGTAAATTGAAAGAAAGAACAAATAAGCATATAAAGAGCTATGAAAGACTTAAAATAGCTAAGATTTCAACAACATGAAGAACATTACACTAATAACACCCCCAAAACATAAACTAAAACCTACGTAGCCCATGCTATCTCCCCAAAGAGACCCTCCTCATATCAATAACAGGGGGCCTTTTTATAGGGCCAAAATACACTATGTCCTTTCATGTGAACACCTTGACACTTTATTACAGTTTTTGTTGAAAATCAAACCCACAAATATTTCTTTCTTCTGCCCACTTTGAATAAGTGTGTTGAAGATTGGTTGACCACCAATCTTTATCTCTATTCTTCTCTCTCTTTCTCTCACTTTTTATTCCCCAGCGTCGGCCACCCACCTTGCTCTCTCTCCTTCTCTGCATGTGAAGCTTGGCTGACGCCTGCTTTGCTGACTTTGCATGAGTTGAAGCTTTGGCCGCCCTGCCGACTAACCCCTGCGTGCGAAGCCAACCAAAGCCGCATTGAACCCTCTGCCGAAGCCACCCGCGTGCGCCACCTGCGCCCGTGTGTTTCTGCCGAAGCTGCTGGCCCGTGACACGTGAAGCCTTGGCTTTGGCGGCATTCGCCTGTTCTGACCGCTGAAGGCCAGCTGTGCCATGTGAAGGCTTGTGTTGACCGAAGCCATTTGCTGCATGCCTCCACGTGAAGCCACCCCATGCTATGCCCATTTGCAACGTGAAGCCCTTCATCACATGCATGGCTGGCCACGTTTGAAGCCCTCCATGTGTTGAAGCCCAACTGCAGCGCTATGTAGTATATATATATATAATACATATATATAATACATGTATGTAATACATATATGAATATATATATATATCTATTGAATAATTAATAAATATATTTCTTATTTATTTTTTTATTTTCTTTTTAAACAATCCTATGGGCTTTTAAATGTGTGAATGGGCTTTGACCCATTTGTCTTCTTATTTATTTTCTTTTCATTCTTCTAGTTGTGATCTTCTTTTGTGTCTGCAAATTAGAATCAAAATTTAATTAAATTAGGTAATTAATCATTTTGATCTAAAATTGAGATTAAGTGTGATAAATACATAGTGATGCATATTAAAGCTCATAAGAGTGTGTTATAACATAAATTAACATGTAAAAATACACACTTATCACATCTCCCAACTTACTCATTGCTAATCCCTAAGCAATGCAAACAATTAAAAATTAAGGATCAACAAGAGTTTACAAAGTCCATACTTGCATATCCAACTTTTCTTTCACAGATTTAACTAAAGATTAAGAATCTGGAAGCATTAACGCACACTAGGCTCAGATTTGGAAATTAAGGTACTTGATCAAGAATTCAACTCAAAGTTCATTAACAGTAGTGCATGTGTAAATACTAAATCCACAGCGTAGACAATTGCATCCCCCATTTGCTATTCCAAATGAGTGCCTTTCAACCCTGCACCTCTCAATCAGAGTATTAAACATATTAACTTTTTATCTGCCTTATTGCTTCGTCCCTTAGGGACCTTTTTATTTTTCTACACATATGATGTTATTCTACCCTTCATTGTTTAACGCGAACCTAGAAGCAGGACCGGTTTCGCAGATCAAGGTTCCCTTTTCCTTTTGACGCGAACCTCAACACGTCTTAGGTGAAGTAGGCCCGGTTACTCAGATTCAGAGCATTTTTCATGGTATTTTCTTTTCTTAATTTTTTTTCAATTATACTTTTACACTAATTTGATGGATAATTGGACAGAAAACTTATAAAAGATCTCTTTTTCAAGAAGTGCAGAATATCAGGCACATACCCAAAATAGCAGAAGGCTTATCCCGCATGTTTCATTAGCGTACAAAGTGATTTTTTTTTCATTTTTCTAAAGTGCACATGAACTTTAAAGAGATTCTTAGATCTGTTTTTCCATGGCTAGATTAAATAAACTTTCCATCATCCTTATCCAGTCATTTCTATTCCAGAATTACTTTCAATGGAAGTATGAATCATGAAATTCAAAATGGGTTTTATTTTGTTTATTTTCTAAAAAAAAATTCTTTTTGTTAAAAAAAATAAGGTAAAAGAAAAATGAGGTAAGAAAAATTAGGTTATATATGAATGCAACGGGTGCAACATGATTTCCGTCTCCCAACTTAAATGACATTGTCCTCAATGGCATGAACAATATGGATTAATAGAACAATGTAGACATGAAATTTGTGAAGGAACGGGACAACCTGATGGAAGTGAACTTCGACGGGCATCCTTGCTGATCAAAGGCGGGACGTGGCCATTAAAGGCGAGGCATAGGTGTAATTTACTCTCTCCCCCCAACTTATCCTTTATTCACACCTGTAAAATAAAAATAAAACCACAACACAAACTTGGGTTGCCTCTTAAGAAGGCATTTATTATCACACGAAAATTACTAAAACTTTGGGTTGTCTCCCAAGAAGCGCTAAATTTAACGTCTTCAGCTTGACGTAATGTAGCTCAGTAACCAACGGGTGACATACAGAATTAGCCACCAAGTGATCTTGTCCTCCAAATTTTAGCCCTCATACCATTGGAAGACAAGAGTAAGCATGTACGTACTGGGGCTAGAAATATGCTGGTCTCGCACATTATTGAATTTAACTTTAACCATGTGTGTGAGCCAAATTTCATATTTATGGATCAAGAAATGATCAATGGCGAATAATCTCTCAAGATCGAGGTTGAACCCTTGTACAATATCAATCCATTGGTCCCCTTCACATGTATCGTCCCTCCTGACGACCCCTTTAGTGACTACTTCCTCCTTGGTAACTTGGTCAGACATTGGTGGCTTATGAATAAGATTGTCATTATGAGCCACATTCCTCTCAGTAATAGTCTCATGAAACTTATTTTCCTAATGGGGAGTCAAATCAAAGGTGAATGTGGTTAGCATATCCCCCTCAGGTCCTAGAATGTCATAGTAGAGAGACTGTACTGTCGAGTGAATCAAATTGGAAGGAAGCAAGAGCCTAGAATCTAACTCATCCAATGTGGGATAGGGCCCAAGGATCAGATCAAATTTGAAATTTTCCAATAAGGACCCTTCATCACACTCATCACTTGAATGAACATTATCAATCAAACTTTCCAATAATGAGGTGGGAAGATCAAATGTAAATGTTTCCAGCCCGGCCCTTTCATCATAGGTCAGATCAAATATGAATTTCTCTAAGACGGACCCATCATCACACTCATCACTCAACTGAAGATTATCAATCAAATTTTCTAGAAATGGAGTTGATAGATGAAATGTAAACTTTTCCAACAAGGCCCCATCATCATGTTCTTCCAAGGGAGGAGGATATTCCAAATTTGTTGTCATTAAATCACCAAGATTATTGATTACAAAGTAATCCTCCTTGTCATGTATATCCTCAATTGAGTTGTGTGGGCCACTATTCTTCATAGTGATATTCTCAATCTCAAAACATTCATTGAAGGGGGTGATGATATCAATATGATCATTTTTATCCTTCAATCCTTCCCCTACTTCCTTCCCTTCCTCCATCATGGTATTGCGAATGCACTCCCCCTCACTCTCAATAGTGATATCTTGAGCCAAAATGACAGGCATCAGATCGTCGTCATCGTCATTAACATATGGAGGGGGTTGGCGTAATATTGAAGGAGGGCCATGGTAAGTAGAATGAGAGTACACGATTTGAGGTTCAAAGTAGTTGCCCGGTGAATCACCTCTACTATCGATATTGATTTGGATGTTTGGGTGAGATGAGTTGGGCGAAAGTTGATGACACATGGGCCGCTCATGGCCTTCTTGGGGTGAAAGTGTAGACAAATGGACTTGAATTATTTGATCTATCCAAGACGAATTTGGGTGATTGCTCCAGTCAATATTATAATCATCTGAAAAGATATCGCACTGGCACGGAGAGAACCCTAGGGCATTTTGGATTTGAGCTTGGATGACTGGTGGGAGTCGGGCTACAGTAGGACATTCACTCACATGGTGAGTGAGATTGGCACAAAACTCACAGGTATCCGTGAAAGTTTGGATTGAAGTTTCAGCCTGTTTGAAAGATTCTATAGATTCTTGAAGAGATGAGATTGAGATATGATTCATCGAATTTTAACTCAAAATGTCAAACAAATCATAAGCCTCATCTTCACTTTTGTTCATAAACGCTCCTCCGCAACATGTGTCCACCATTTGTCTATCATAATCAGATAACCCCTCATAAAATGTAAACATAATTTATCATTTGGGCAACCCATGGTATGGGCATTGACATAACAAATCCTTCAGCCTCTCCCAACATTCATGAAGTTGCTCTCCTAGAAGTTCAGTAAATCCCATAATCGCCCTTCTCATCATGTTGGTCCGGACTATGGGATAATTTTTTTCAAAAATTCTAACTGCACAACATCCCAAGTCCTGATGGTCTTTTCAAAACTCCTTAACCAACATTTTACTTTTTCTTTCAATGAGAATGGAAATAAGATCAACTTAAAGGCATCATCAGTAAAATTTCAGATTTTGAATAGGGAGTACACTTCTAGAAAATCATCTAGATGCCTATAAAGATTTTCTTTGAGATTCCCATAAAAAGATGGGAGCATCTGGATGAGACTAAGGTCAATCTCATAATGATCCACCAGAAATGTCAGGTAGTTCAATATAGGTTGAGTGTTTATAAGTAGAAGGAAAAAATGTTCCTTCATAGGTGTGAGTTTCTCTCCAAGATGAATGACCATGAAAATAGGTTGGATCCCACAAAGATTTGTTCAATTTTTCAATTTTATTTTCTCTTTATTGATCTCCTTTTTTTGTTTTATTCTCTTTTTTTATGAAGATTAGAAAATCACAATATTTTATTATTATTATTATTATTAAGTTATTTTTTAATTTTAATTTTTTTCTTTTATTTTTTTTTAAAATAACACTAAATTAGACGAATAGAGAGAAGATGAAAATTTTTCTTTTATTTTTCTTTTGTTTTATTTTTTTATTACATATACAAACAAGTTAACACATAAATTACCTGATGACCTAGATGCGACTTAGACTTACAAATGGGGTTTCACAAAATGATCAAAGTACAACTTAAGTTCACCCTCAATATTTTCACTGGCCAAGTAAGGAGTGGGGTAGTGGGAGGCTCCCCTATTTTCGTAGGGATCTAATTATGTCAAACCACAGTCCCGCTTAAGGCGTTTACCGTCCGACTGTCTTGCCTTAGGCATCGGTTTCCACAAGAGGGTAAACTCAAATCGTACTAAAATCACAGTGTGATCCTAGGGCCAATGTCTACTGACTTTTATTTATGGCTTAGGTCATGCAAAGATGTAAGGAGAATATGGTTTGTGGGTTAAGGAAGGGTGATGAAATGCCCACCTTATCTTATTTAGGGGTAGTGCCCTTAGAGTGTTTTGAAGAATGAGATGCAACAAACAGGTTCAAACAAGGGGTTTACGATGCAAATGCATGAACACTTATTTTTCTAAAACACAAATATGGAAAAAAATAATGCAACCTATATGATGCATGACCTAAAACATGGATGGTGTGATTTCTACTCTTGAATGAAATTTTTTATTTTTGGTGCAAGCGATTTGTTCTTTTTTTTTTAAATTAATGAAGCTATCTAGTCAACACAATTTTTTTTGAGATTTTTCTAAATATAAAAACTAACAAAATACAGAAAATAAATTAAAGCACATGAGGGAAGATTGAGATACTTACTTGGATCGCGATCCCTCGTCCTTTATTTTTTTAATTTTTTTAAGGAGATGTAAAAAGGGAGACATACTTCATTTTTTTTCTTTTTTCATATTATCTAAATGCAACAATGCATGAAAGAGATGCAACCAATCATGATATCATGATGAAAAAGAAACAAAATTTTATTTTCTATTTTCTGATTTTTTCCAGAGATTATTTTTTTAAAAAATTTTCAATTGATGCAAATAAATGGAGAATTAACTAAAATACATGAACAATATGAATCTATAATGAAAACATGATAGCATGAGAGTATAATGTTTCTGTGATTTTCTATTATATATTTTTTTTCAGAGAATTTTTTTAAGAGATTATATTTTTTTTAAAAAAAATTCAATAAGGGATGAATGTAAGATGCTATAAATAATAAAATAACAAAGAGATACAAATTTATTACAAAATAAAGCATAAAATGATATTTTTATGTGTTCTGATTTTTTGATTTTTAGAGATTTTTTAAAGGAATTTTTTAGATTTTTTTGAAGATTTTTCAGAAATTGAAAAAAAAAACAAAACCTGTACCTACGTTTCAGCCCTTTAGCGACGCTTGACTGATACTGTTCCCGACTTTCAGTGACACTTTATTTTTTGAGAATTTCAGGTCCGATTTTTCTCATTCTTTGATTTTTTGATTTTTTTCTTTTTCGCTGCAAAATAAAAAAAATTAATATACAAATATACACATCAAACACAAGAATATCCAACTATGAAAAATTATTTTTCCTCCCCGGCAACGGTGCCAAAAATTGATGCGCTCGGCACCCATCGTTTAAAAATGACGTGCCACATAATTTTAAAATTTATAAAACCACACTCACGCACTTAAATGGTTTTGGAAATACGAGTAAAGTGGTAAGAACGGGTCGATCCCGTGAGAAGGAAATGTTTTCAATTAAGCTTAGTTGGAAAATCCATGTATTTGAAATCGAATCATTTATTTGGAGTGCATTTGTACAAAAATAGGAAATTAACATGAACGGGAAATAAATTTAACTAAAGAAATTAAGAGGGGTTGAGAAGAGAAATTTGGAAGAGATAGATTGTCAACATAAATTTTTATTTTTGTGAAAATGAGAATTACAACTATAAAAATCAAAAGTACAACATGGAATTAAAAGAATAAGTGAAGAAATAAGTTGAGGAATCGGAAGATTGACGCCGTCCACGCCGTGCCGAGCCTTTGATCGTCGTCCCGCTTAGGTGTAGAACGCTGTCGTGAGAGGATCGAGAGAGATGCAAATCCGCCGTAGAGATGTTTTAGATGAAAATAGAAGGGAGAAATAGATAGAAGGGAAGGAAAAACACATGAAAAATCATACTGAAAATAGGGTGAGTTAAGGATAGAAATAACTTAAAAATCAGATAGAATTAGAAGAAGTGACAGAAGAAAAAGTTGAAGATCGGAGGGTTAGGAAAAAGTTTCATGAAGAATGCAGAGATAGAAAATGAGAGGAAGAAGGTGAAAAATGTGAAAAATGTGAAAAACCGAGATCTATAGGTGCGGGTGTACAGTGACTGAGCAGAAAACTAAACTATGGAAAAATAAAAATAACGTAAACATTTCAAAGAATTAGAGGAAGTGGTAGAAAAAGAAAATCTAGATCTACAAGAGGGTAACAACTTTTATGAAGAACTCAGATAGAAAAAAGGATTTGAAGAATTTCAAAATGGAGGAATGGCAGAGACTATCATCTCGGATGAACAGTAACACTATACAATAGCAAGTTGAAAAATGTGAAATAGCTCAAAAACAGAGAAAATTTAGAAGAAGATGTAGAAAAAGAAAATGTAGAGCATTAAAAATTGAAGAAGTTTGCAGAAGACAGTAAATTGAAAGGAAGAACAAAGAAGCATGTAAAGGGCTATGAAAGACTTAAAATAACTAAGATTTCAACAAAATGAAGAACATTACACTAATAACACCCCCAAAACATAAACCAAAACCTACGTAGTCTATCCTATCTCCCCAAAGAGACCCTCCTCATATCAATAACATGGGCCCTTTTTATAGGGCCAAAATACACTATGTCCTTTCATGTGAACACCTTGTCACTTTATTACAGTTTTTGTTGAAAATCAAACCCACAAATATTTCTTTCTTCCGCCCACTTTGAATAAGTGTGTGAAAGATTGGTTGGCCACCAACCTTTATCTCTATTCTTCTTTCTCTTTCTCTCACTTTTTATTCCCCAGCGTCGGCCACCCACCTTGCTCTCTCTCCTTCTCTACATGTGAAGGTTGGCCGATGCCTGCTTTGCTGACTTTGCATGCGTTGAAGCTTTGGCCGCCCTGCCGACTAACCCCTGCGTGCGAAGCCAACCGAAGCCGCATTGAACCCTCCGCCGAAGCCACCCGCGTGCGCCACCTGCACCCGTGTGTTTCCGCCGAAGCTGCTGGCCCGTGACACGTGAAGCCTTGGCTTTGGCTGCATTCGCCTGTTTTGACCGCTGAAGGCCAGCTGTGCCATGTGAAGGCTTGTGTTGACCGAAGCCATTTGCTGCATGCCTCCACGTGAAGCCACCCCATGCTATGCCCATTTGCAACGTGAAGCCCTTCATCACATGCATGGCTAGCCACGTTTGAAGCCCTCCATGTGTTGAAGCCCAACTGCAGCGATATATATATATATATATATATATATATATATATATATATTATTTTTTTATTTTCTTTTTAAACAATCCCATGGGCTTTTGGATGTGTGAATGGGCTTTGACCCATTTGTCTTCTTATTTATTTTCTTTTCATTCTTCTTGTTGTGATCTTCTTTTGTGCCTATAAAATAGAATCAAAATTTAATTAAATTAGGTAATTAATCATTTTGATCTAAAATTGAGATTAAGTGTGATAAATACATAGTGATGCATATTAAAGCTCATAAAAGTGTGTTATAACATAAATTAACATGTAAAAATATACACTTATCACAAAGCTGAATGCTAGGACGCGACAGAGAGGAAATTCTTGAGCCAGCAACCGCTCCCGATATTTGACATAGACGAGGATCACTTGATGAGGTTGAAATCCCATCGGGTTAAAGATGTGCAAGACTATATTGCTACACGGAAATCTACGAGGAGGCGCATCCCAAGACCTCAGCCCATCTTGCCAAAAGTAGCTGAGGACAAGTTCATGGAGACCCTTCAGGGGCTCTATAAAATTGGGGCTGCTGAACTGAAATTGGCCAATTATCCCTTGCCGGCCGGTGGAGCAAAGTATTCCTTTAGCAAGTACTTGGCGTCCGGAGGTCGATAAATTTTGACCTTATAGAACTTTCATCAGGAAGGTGGACAGGAACCCTTCTTATTACAGCCAGACCACCTGGTTGTTTGTCCTGTTGCAGACTCATCGACTGACCATCGAGAATCAGGAGGAGACGATACCGAATCAACAACTGCACACCTCCTTCAAGTATGTCGATGGCTGGGGGATGGACCACTCGGGCATTTATCATTGCCTATTGTAGACACGCCATTCTTGACGTCTCATAGAAAGTCTCATATTACTATACGACGCCCCGCGATGGCCTACGCATTTCGAATCGCTCGAGTGCTTCCTTTTCCTGAGTCTTCTTCCGCCCTTTTCGGCATCCGGAATCGTCCCGTCACGGCATTCGGACGGCATCAACACCAGTCGAACGCATCAAGAGGTTCCGGAATCAAGAAGGGGGTCTGCCGGGCGGCCGCCGACGCCTGATCCAAGGACCCGGGTGGGTCTTAATGGGGGCGTCCAGGCCCCTGGACGCCCCCATGATTTTGATTTATTTTATTTTTTTTCAGGGCCCAAAATTAAATAAAAAAAATAAAAAAAATAAAAAAAATAATAAATTAATGGAGGCGTCCAGGCCTTTGGACGCCTCCATAAAAAGAAAATATAAAAAAATATATATATTGCCAGTTGGCATATAAAAATAAAAAAAATTAAAAAAAATGTATATATATTAATGGAGGCGTCCAGGCCCCTGGACGCCTCCATAAAAACAAGTACAAAAAATATAAAATGCCAGCCTTGGCATAAAAGACAAAACAATAAAAAATAATAAACTTTTGGAGGCGTCCAGGCCCCTGGACGCCTCCATCAACTCACTCACGGGCGCCGGCCACCGTTTTCAAACCGTGTGTGAAAAAAGCCAAATTTAGAGACGTCCAGCTGACTGGACGCGCCCATTTCTGAATCACGAGGCGCCGCTCACAAAACCACGCGTTGTGCCAAACCGCGTGCGGCCGTCGTCGGTTTTCGGTGGACCTGTTAGAGGCGTCCGGGACCATGGACGCCCCCATAAAAGTATTCTAAAAAAATCAATAAAAATGGAATAAAATATTATTTCGGCCCTGATGGGGGTGTCCAGGGTCCTGGACGCCTCCACCTTCCGGAACTCTATAAATAGAGGCCCACCCCTCAGTTCTAAGGAGAGCTAAGCAGTGATCCGATAGGCTGCCGGAGCCCAGAGGCTACGGAGTCATTTTTCTAACCCGTGGGGTCTTTTTGTAGGTGGAGGTTCTGCCGGCTTCTCGGGTGCCTACGCTCGCGAGAGGAAGGTCGTCTTCATCCACCGCGCTTCCCCGTCGTCCCCACGCTGCCGAAGCTCCGCCGGATTTCACCCTCGGCTCATCCAATAAGCCTTTTCTTCCCCTTTTTCTCCATAGTCCTTTACATTCATCATATTGCATCATCTATCCCCCTTCACAAGGGGGCCTCTTCTCTTATACTTCTTACATCCATCATCTCATTTTCCTCCTACTCGAGTCCGAGAGGGGTTTAAAAGATAACACCAACCAGGTGTGTGTCTTGCCATCATTTCGTTACTTTTATCGCAAGGATTCGAATACTACACTCCATCTTTCTAATCCACTTGTTATTTGTTTGTCGTTGTTTTGCAAGGGTAATCGAGGAAAGCCCTCTCCGTCGGCCGGCCGGAAGGAGAGGAAGAAGCAACCCGCCATCTCCCGCTCTTGAGGTAGGCGCGATCACTTTCTTATTTTGGGGTCTTTCGGCCCCTGGCGATCACATCTTTTCATCGAGGCCGCGGCGAGTCACTTCCCCAATGGCCGTTTAAATTTCTGTTCTCATATTCTCTTTATATCCTGTTATATTTCGTTCATATCATCGAGGCCGCGGCGAGTCACTTCCCCAATGGCCGTTTAAATTTCTGTTCTCATATTCTCTTTATATCCTGTTATATTTCGTTCATATCATCGAGGCCGCGGCGAGTCACTTCCCCAATGGCCGTTTAAATTTCCGTTCTTACATTCTCTCTATATTCTGTTATATTCTGCTCATATCATCGAGGCCGCGGCGAGTCACTTCCCCAATGGCCGTTTAAATTCCCATTCTTATACTCTCTCTATATTCTGTTATATTCTGCTCACATTCTCGAGGCCGCGGCGAGTCACTTCCCCAATGGCCGTTTAAATCTCTGTTCTTATATTCTCTTTTATATTCTGCTATATTCTGCTCATATTCTCGAGGCCGTGGCGAGTCACTTCCCCAATGGCCGTTTCAATTCTTGTTATTTAATTTCTGCACCATTCCCGTCCCTCCGAGGTCGCGGCGAGTCACTTTCCGCTATGGCCGTTTGAACCCCATATCTTGCTATATTATACTTGTCCCGCTCGCCCCGCCGGAGCAATCTCCCGTGGTGGCCCCTTCTCTCTCTTCTCTCATCTCTGTGTTGCAGCAAACAGCAAAACAAACAAAAAGAAGAGCCCGCGCGCTCTCCGCATCCTCTTCCCCGCACCATCGAACTCCGAACCGCGTGACGTCGCTCACAGATTGGCGATCACGGTGGGACGTCTACTGCTTCCTTTCGGCTACCCTTGCAAGTTCGGCACCACCCGTGCCTCTCCACCTTGGCGCCCGCGCGCGCCCCCGTTGTGCTCACGGCAGCACTATCAGTTGTGATTCGTTGTTTGTTTCTTATATGTTTGATTCTGTTGTTTTCTTACCCTATATCTCTGTCAGCATTCCATTGCATACATCCATCCCTCTTTTATATCCTTTTTCATTTTTTCTAAGGATCACCCTTTTCCGGTGAAGGAAGGACTCTCCGTTTGAGAATTCCTCTCAACGGACTAGAATCTCCTCCACTGGGACCTCCGTAAGTCCCCGACATCGAAGAATCTCCTCTTCGTTCACTGGGCTGGTTGTACCATTGAAGTTCCCCGGAGTTAGTCATCCCATTCGTGGTGAGACGAGAGACCCTAGCTGACACGGCGGTGAAACAAATTGGAATTAGGGTCCTTCCTATTTTGTGTGAACTTCAGATTTGGTTAAAAAAAAAATCAAAAAAGGAAAAATAAAAAAAAATTTGGACGTAAGGCATTCACTTGTATGTTAATCTCTGCTGATCATTTGCTGGTGTATGCTATTATGCTCTCGAAAAACATGATGGATGGCTGAATATAATTACAATTGTTTCGAGGCCGATGCCTTCCGTTATGGGTCTCAAATGCGTGACCCAGGTCACGACTCTTACGGGGTCTATAACTTAGACTGGGGCTATCAGCCTGACCCCCAGGTCCATCACATGGACATTGGCCCATCCTATAAGTCCTCATATGGAATACAGGCCACTGTTAGTGGAGCTTCCCCTTCCACTAGTGTTCCCTATGCCTGGGATTTCATGGCTTCTCATGTCGACTCTCTCAGCTCTCAACTTGGAGCCTTACAGGCTATTATTGAGAGGAAATTTCTTCCTCCTTCCCCTCCTCAAGCCAACCCCCTTCACGCTTTCATGAATAATATTACTAAAATGGAGAAGGATTGGAAGGAAAGAAGAGATGAGTATGACATTGAGAATATGAGTGAGCAAGAAGTTCTCCCAAGTTTTAACGATCAAGTGGATGCCGTCCACCCACCATTCATTCATTACGCTCATTCATATGGCCCTCCGCCTCCGCATTCATATCCACAAAACCCTTCATGTCAAGATACACCATCTCCACTCATCAACGTGCCTCCACCACGGCGTCCATTTGAACTTGATGATCATAAAGAATTGGAAATGGCACATGATGAAATTTATGAAGATTTTGAATATACACCTACTCCGAGTTTTCTTCGTTTCCCTCTTCCACTGCTCCCACAAGAACCCCCTGCTCAGGATGAAGCCACTAGTTCTACCCCTGCTCATGAGTCATCATGGTGTTACGATGACGGGTTTACACCCCAACAACCCGCATCAATGCACCATTTATCACCTTCTACCCTTAACCCCCCACGTATCACCAAAATCCGACGTTTCCTACGTACCAAGCCTTCTACTGTCACCCCTTCAATTGTACAAATAACCCCCACACCATTGGCTTCCACTGAGCATTCCACTAACTCTTGTTCCCAACCGAGTAATCCTCCATCGTCTCCACCTAAAACCTCCACTAGCCTTGTAACCCCGAATCCAACCATTCCTATTCCTCCACTCCCCTTACCTAAACCCGTGATTAACCCTGAGCCGGGCCCATTGATTGTTGCACACGAGCCAACCTCGTCTCCTCTCGAGAACAAGGAGAAGCCCGTCGTGTCTCAACCTCCACTTGCCCTTCCTATAGCCCCCATCATTGAATCTCCATTACCCGTTGAGCCTGTTGTCTCAATCTCGCCCCCTTCCACCACCTCTCGGAGTGGGTGTCTTTCTACAAATACATGTGCCAAAGATGATGTTCAAGAATCGGACAAGAAGAATTTGGCCACAGCAATGCCATTCAAGATCCAAGATTTAATTTGTCGAATGCCGATTCGGGTTCTTGTGCCGGTCACCTTTGAGAAGGCCGAATTCCCATCTGCACCAATGCCCATCAAGAATGACTCTCAGGAATTGGTGCTGACCAAATCAGGGGCCAAAATAACCACGATCACGTTACTCATTGGCCAACATGCTTTCAAGGCTCTTATTACCCCTTGTTCGGTCATAGTCCAACTGACTAATCAAGAGAGGAGTTTCTCCTCCAGCATGGTAATGACACATTCCACTGCAAAGGGGATAATGAACTCTGTACTCGAGGGCGAGTCAGGGCAGTTCTTGCTGGAAGCTTTTGACATCATGTCTACTTCCCACCAACTCCCATGCGAGGGACGAACGCCTATGCTACCCAGCATGACCACGTGTGATATTCCAACAGCCTTGAGCAGTGCCCCAAAAATGAAGCTCCTTATGCCAAGCATCCAACTTCCAATGATGGACACCGTTCATCTATCACGGGAGTTTTTTCCAAGGGAGCCATTTCATGTCAAGATCCCTACTTCACAAGCGGAGCTCTTAAATCTTTGTTTTGATATTTTGCCAAGAGAGTTACCGTTCATGTACGAATGTCCAAAGGGCCTTATTAGAAGTCCGTCAAATGAGAGCCTGTGGGCCCGGACCGTACTAATGGACCCGGTTGGTCAGAGAAAGAAGAGGCCTTCTGCCTGGGCACATCATTGGGATCAGCCTGCAAACCCAGGCGGCCGAGAACTCGTGTTGAAGGTTGAAGGGCCGCACTATGAGAGAGTATCTGCCAAGAAGAGGGAAAAGCATAAAGTGAAGCTTGAGGACAATAAATCCCTTGCTGAAAGAGCCCACATCAGTTCATCCACTTCCTATCCCGGTCTATCACTGCTCATGCTGCTATTCAACTTCTTTTTATGGGCAGTCCATTGGTTAAGGAGACGCCTCCCGTCATCTAAATCTAAGTCATCAAGCTCCTCTGCTCTAGGGTCCCTGAACCCTCACATTCCTCGTTGTCCGGAGCTTCCGGATCCCTACATTCATCCCTGTCCGGAACCTCCGGACCCCTCCCCATTTAATTCCATGTCTTTATCCATCTCTCACCCCCATCCGGAACCTCCAGATTTCTTATCTTATTCTCCATCTCTCTCAGGGCATCGCGCCCCTCCTTCCCATATCCATCCAGAACCTCCGGATTTCTTATCTTATTCCCCATCTCTCTCAGGGCATCGCGCCCCTCCTTCCCATATCCATCCAGAACCTCCGGATTTCTTATCTTATTCCCCATCTCTCTCAGGGCATCGCGCCCTTCCTTCCCATATCCATCCGAAACCTCTGGATATCTTGTCTTATTCTCCATCTCTCTCAGGGCATCGCGCCCTTCCTTCCCATATCCATCCGAAACCTCCGGATATCTTGTCTTATTCTCCATCTCTCTCAGGGCATCGCGCCCTTCCTTCCCATACCCATCCGGAACCTCCGGGCCTCTCCTTCTTTCGATTTATCATTTTGTTCTTCCAAGTCATCGCGTCCTTCGTTCTTTTCACCCCTTTGAATTGCCTTTTTACATACTTCCCAGGGCATCGGGTCCCTCATGATCTTCTTCCTCCGGAACCTCCGGATTCATTTCCCCATGATTCTCCTCCTTTACGTCCGGACCCTTCGGGTCCGCCTCTCTCGATTCATCAATTTCTGATTCCTCCCGATCCCACTCCCGGGTTCGACCCGGTTCCTTCTACGTTAACTTCCTCAGGCACCTGCCCGTTCTCACACTGTTTCCGAGGCTTTAGTCCTCACTGATTTCTTTGATTTCTTCTCATCCTGTAAATTCTTCTAGGTATCTTTCACCTAAATCTTGTTTTATCCCCCACTTATTTAAAATAAACCGCCCTAGTTGGAGGATTGTTGTATAGGAGGAGCCTTACTGGTATTTTGTTAAGATGTCTTGGTGACGATGAGGTCTGGAAATGTGTAGAGAGATGCACTCGGGTGTGTGCGGTGGCCACGTGAATAGTCAGATGCTCGCCAAGAAGATCATTCGTCAAGGCTTTTATTGGCCCACTATGGAAGAGATTGTGCTGTCTACGTCCGTAGGTGTGTCAAGTGTCAACTTCACGCCGATAAAATCCATTCACCATCTTCCTCACTTCATCCAATATCCTCCCCATGGCCTTTCTCCATGTGGGCATTCGACATCATTGGTCCCTAGGTGATCCCAATTCCCTCACCAAGCAGAAATCTTTCATCCTTACTGCGACGGAATACTTCACCAAATGGGCCGAAGCCGAAGCTTACGCGGAGATCAAGGCGTCAACAGTCTGCAAGTTCATCATGAAGAACATTCTCGCCAGATTCGGCGTCCCAAGCACGATCGTCACCGACAATGGGCCACAATTCATTTCTCAGGACCTACAGACCTCTGCAAAAGGTACGCAATTGCATTGCATCATTCATCGCCTTATTACCCACAAGGTAACGGCCAAGCGGAGGCCACCAATAAAACATTGCTCAAAATCATCAAAAAAACCTGCGAGTCTAGTAAGTTTTCAGACTGGCCAGAAAAGCTTATCGAAGCTCTATGGGCCTATCGCACTTCAATCCGTACCCCCACCGGGCAGACTCCATTTGCCCTTACTTATGGTATGGAAGCGGTAGTCCCGTACGAGACTCTGATCCCTTCTCTCAGGGTACAATTGGACGAGGAATTTCCCCTCGACGATCGTCGTAATTCACTCCTCGCCCAGTTGGAACTCTTGGATGAGAAGCGGCTGGCCGCTGCCGAACACGCGCGTGTGTATCAAAATAGACTCGCTCGCTTTTACCAAAAGAAAGTCGTTGAGAGAAAATTCAAAGTCGGTGAGATGGTCGTAAAAAGAATTTTTGTCAAACCTGGAGGGCCGCGTTCTAAGCTCCAACCTAATTGGGAAGGACCATTTGTAATTCAAGCCGTGTACCCTGGCAACGCCTACAAGCTAGTCAACGCCGAAGGGACCGAGTTATCCCACCCTTGGAATGGGCTTTATCTTAAGAAATACTACCCTTAGCACAAAACAAAAAAAATGATGAAAAGATAAAAAACATCAAAAACAAGGAAATACTGAAAACCACTAAAAATATGGAAAATTCAAAACGCCGATGCCTGGCAGTCACCATGTAGTTAAGTCCCTGCATCTAAGCTTCATGTTAGGATAGGGCCCATTAAGGCTTGGTAGGCACCGGGTCTTGGTTTGCCAGAACCGTGGAGATCCCTGTCCGGCCACGTCGGCCTATGCTCGCTCGAAGGAAGCTAACATGTGCTCACTTATGTATTTTATTCAAAAAAATCGGTAGCATCACCTACGGTGGGGCTACACCTAGAAGATCTCCGGAAGCTGTAATCTTTATTCTTTTCTCTTCGACCAAATGAGACAGTCGGCGCCCTTAAAACGCTGAGCATGAGAAACCGAAACTCAAACCCCAAGGCAAGAGTAGGACCCATTTCCTCGAGCATCGATCAGAGCACGAGAAGAGGGCAGTGTCCCCGCAGGCATACGAAAAGGGAGCCCACAAACGTCAAACGACTATCTCCCTCACAAAAGAAATACAAAATCAAAATCAAGAGAAAAGCCTGGTCGTGACCGTGCCTGGTACGATAAACGGAACCCCTCAAAGCAAAAGTCTGAATCCACAAAGGGGGGCCGTGGAATGTAAATGCTCGAGATTTGGTCCGAAGTTGTCCGAAAGGAAAGAGTTAATGGGCCCTTATTCGCTCGCCGGGTTAACGGCTTTGCCGGTCCTCTCAGGAGGTTTATCCCCTACGCTCTTCCTTCTCCCTCTAAAGATGAAGGTTCGATGGAGTTTCTGAAAGGTGAAAACTGCCCAGGGTCTGCGACCTTATTTTAATATACACATTTTGGTTGCCTACTTTGAAAAGCAAAAGCTATCGCTGCGAAGGAGTCTCCGTGTTTCTGGCTGGTCAAGACCCCTGTTTACCACCTTGATGTCTTCTTGTTTAACCTCGGGCTTAGGCCAATGCAAGCGCGTCACCTATGGGTGCGACGGCGTCTGATTCCGGGTCAGCGTCGCGCGGTTGGTCGTTAGGGTTCCAGGGTGTTCCATCTTATACCATCTAGAGTTGTGAGGAAACAGACCCGGGTCGGGCAAATCATCTACCTCAAACACCTTTTGGGTGAATCCCTGTGGTCGGAAGCAACTGGGAGCCTAAGCATGGCATGACGGTATTGTCATCAGGGTAAGTCTTAGCCGGCGGGATCGTCATTCGAGGGGTCTAGAGGCCCAAATCAACCTAGATGTGCACTTAGGATACCTGGGAGGTTAGTAAGAAACCCCTGTCTCACGTAGGTTAGGTGCCATTTGGGTGCTTGCTGGGCGTTAGCAATAAAAAAATTGAAATGATAAAAGCACAAAAAAAATGGAAAAGAGAAATGTACATATTTGCAAACAAAAAATCTTTTTATGTTGAAAAAAAAAATCAAATATAAAAAAAAAAAACAAATCAATTTTGCATAATCACATTTACGTGCATCATCTCACTTTAATACCGCTTGCATTCGTGTGCTTGCCTGTCGCATTTATCATCACCGCATCTTTCCCTTGCCTTCGTTAAATAAAGGCTTGGCCCCTTGACCAGTTATCAAGGACAGTCACAGTGACCATTTGCTTATTGAGCAAGGGGCCAAGTCAGAACAGAAATTCTGATTTGTTTGTTTCAGTGATATGTGCAGGGATTCAGGTAACTGAAGCAAAGGTGAAAAACAAACAAACCGAACCTTGTTTTTATTCCAAAAAACCAAAAAATTACATCAAGTTCCGCCCTCTCTCTCTGCATTACTCGTCCCACTACTCTCCGGGCAAAACACTCTCAAAGGTGCTACCCAACTACGAAAAGCGGTACTCCTGCCGCTCTGTACTCCTCTTCCTATTCCCACATCCCGGCGTTGATCCGCGGAAGCAGCAGAGAAGCTACCAACACGAAAGCCACGCTCTCGTGCTCTTCGGTAGCGCTCCTCACCTTCTCTCAGCCACTGTTCAGCAAGACCAAGGCTGATTCGGAGTTCGAATAGTTGGGCCTCCATGGCCCTTCGTTCCTCCCTTTCAGTCAATCTGTTGGCTCTTTCTCTCTCTGCGTCTCTTTCTCTCTCTGTCCGTTCTCTCTCACGGTCTTCCCTCTCTAACTGGAGAGTGATCCTCAGTTCCATAGCATCCCTGGATGAGTCGTCATCAGGATGACGCCGCAGTTCCCTCTCCAGTTCTGCTATCCTAGCCTCCTTATGCGCAGCTTGGGCAAGCGCTTCTTCCGTCTCCTTTTCCTGCCGAGTGTACCATCTCAGATACGCGATAAGGCGTAAACAAGAGAACTCAACGCTGAAACTTTTACCTGTACACGAAGCATTCCTTCTGCCTCCGCAGCACGCTGCGTGGCGTGAGCAAGTTGCTCATGAAGCGAGTCAAGTTCTGAGGTGGGAATCCACAAGCTGGAAGAGGAACCACCTACTCCCATCGCTGGGGAGGCTGCGCCAATCTGGGCATGCTGCGACCATGTGAATTAGCAGCCAACATCTGGAATCTGGGGTTTTAACTAGGAACGTACTGTACACCTACCAAGGCGCTCGTAGCTCCGCGGGTATCGCCCAACTGTTGTTCCATCTCTGCCAAGCGAGTCGTAAATTCGCTATCATGGCATCCCGGACATCCTGCGGCCTTACAAGTCAGCATTTTCACCAGAAAACCAAGGAAAAGAGAAAGAAGAGAAGAGAAAAGGGGAAACCTACCTCCACAAGTCCCCGGGGTTGGAACCGTTCTGCGTACTTTGTCCTATATAGACGCAAATAGTCTTCGCTGTCCCGCGCCTGCGATTCTACAATCGTGCCACCCCGTTGCCAGTCTTCGTACTGTTCAGGGAACCGCACGCGCCAGTCAATGCAGGTCGCCGGTCCTCGCGTCTTTCTCCCGACACGAGGTGGCGCGGCCGTATCCACCCATTCCTGAGCCAGTCCTAAGGTTCTCATAACCAATCGTAGCCGGAGCGGCTCGATTTCATTCAGGCAGTGCATCCACAGTTCACGTCCGAACCGGGCACGACTTGCTAGAACCCACGGCTGGTCGGCATCGACCATGTCTGAGTAGGGTCTCCAGTTTACCATCGCTGCAGGGAACTCCTGTAGCTCTCGCCTCAGCACCATCAGTTGGTAGGTTAGGGGTGCCGCACTCATGATGGGTTCCCACCGCCTGGCTAGCGGCACCATCGCAGGTCGCCAATGTCGAGCTCTCCCCATGGGGAGGTAATAATAGCTCCATAACTGCTCGGCGCAGGTCATCAGTACCATGCAAAAACACAAAAAAAAAAATATATATACAAAACAAGCAAAACCAAAAAAAATACCTGGATGAATGGTGTGAAGCCACTCACAGTCATCTCACGATCCGTTTCTTGGAATAGGCCTGCAAACAAGTGTGCCAGCATGGCGGCTCCCCAGGCATAATACCCTACTCTTTCAAGGTCTGACAGCAGCTCCAGGAAGCAACATTGGATACCATCCCCTTTCGAGCTCAGTACCAATCTCCCCAAAAGGAAGAGGAGAAATCTCCTCAAATCTATGTTACATCTTTCCCAGTTGCCGAAATCTGTGCAATACACGGCGCGGCATCCTATTTCTATCCTTTCCATGAACTCTTCTGAGGATTCATCATCCCGCCGACGAGTGTCGGTGAGCCCTAATGCATCCATGAGGGACGCCCTAGCTACCGACCTATTTTTCCGACCATCCAGGTCCAGACCCAGTAACTTCTGGGCACCTTCTCTGTAGTCCGCGTAAGTGACTCCGGTCACTGCCTCGCCCTCTACCTTCAGGCTTGTGATCCGGACCACATCCTCCAAGCTGGGCACCATGTGCCCCCAGGGCATCAGGAATGCCCGGCTCACTGGGTCCCATCTCTCACACAAGCTTGGATCAGAACCGGGTCGGGCTTGATCGGCTCGATCCGAAGAAAGGTACCAAATCCCATCACGTCTAGCCTCGCCTTCTGAAAATCTGGGAGGCCCCTGTACGCCGCTACTACCAACTCCCACAAGATTTGCGATTTCATCACAACCTACACATACAAGGAATGGGGGTGAGGTTTGGTCACAAGAAAGGAAGAAAAAATGAGAAAAGGGCAAGAAAACTTGGCTTACGAGTTGTGATTGGGCCCTTTCGCTGAAGTGCCCTTCAAGGTCTGAAAGCCTTCTGGAACTACTACCACTGGACCTGCTTCTCTTCGAGGAATGGGAAGATTCGCCCTCCATCCAACTCTCGGAATTTTGAACTCCTCTTCTCCCGTAAGAACTTGTGCTCCTCGAGTTAGCTCTCGATATACCTGGGAGGATAAAAGGGACAAGAATTTATAGAAATGGAAGGAGTGCGGGCCAAGATTGCCTCCATCACCTGTCGATGATAGCCCTCGCAATAAGACACCGGCCAAGCGGCCCCATGTGTCGCTTCACCGCTCGCACAGGGTGATTGACTGGACGAAGAATAGGACGAATAGCTCCTATGTTGTCTAGGGATACCCTATCATGTTTTGGAGGACGCCCGCAAAATTTGGCACAACATCCGGGAAAAGGAACTAGGGCCGTCAGTTTTGACTTCGACGGCAGATTCCCGTGGAAAATGGTCACAATAAGACGTGATTCTCCGCTCGAGGCGGAGTCTCGACAGATCCGTCACATGGGAACAGTGCAAAGGAGAAGAAGTGTAGGGAAGAAGGAACGCACAAGAGGACAAACAAGCATCAGAAAATCAAATCACTCCATTCATAATTCTACATAAGCTGTCAAAAACATCATAAACATAAAGAGGTGACGGGTCCACTAGCCCGCCAATCCTCACCATCACTCATCTCTCCGGGCACTCTCCTCCTCTCCCCCGAGGTGAGGGTCCCTCAGAAGCCTCCGGGATCCCCGTGCAGTAGCACCTGCCTCGCCTCTGGGCGCCTGCTCCGCAGCAGTGACTCGCTGCTCCTCCCCTGGCGTGGCGAAGAAGCCACTGGCGGCAAAGCGACCGGACTGGCGGAGTCGCTCCCCGAACTCTCGCGCTCTCTCGTAGCGCGTCTCCATCCCTCCTAGCCTCTGCACGACGGCCTGAAGGCCCAGCTGGAGCTCCCTCACTTGGGCCTCCAAGGCCCTCCTCTCGGTCAGATCCCGCTGTCGCTCGGACCTTCTCTCGGCTTTCTCTCTCTCTGCCTCTCTCCTCATCATCTGCAGAAGAACCCTTAACTCCAGGATGTCTGGAGAAGGTCTCTCCTCACCGCGATGCCGCAGCTCCGCTACAGTCGCCACCCAGGCGTCACGCTCCTCTTCCGCCCGGGTCGCGCGGGCCACCGCACCGGCAAGTTGCTCCCGGAGGGAAGCAATCTCGAGAAAAGGGGCCGAGGAGCTAGAAGATCCGCCAGCCGCTCCCACCGTCGCTGTCTGCTGGGCACGCTGGAACAAAATAAACAACGGCCGTCAGTGAAACTCCGAAATCTGAAGTTAAAAGGGCGGCACGTAACTTACCAGGAGCGACAGCTCATGTTGAGCGACGGCCAGTTGCCGCCTAGTCTCTGACAGCTGGGCGCGCGAGCCGCCGATGCCACGCGTGTCCCCAGCTTGGGGAAGCCCCGCGTAACTCTCTCTCTGCCGCCGCAGGAAGTCGGCACTGTCCTGCACCAGTACACCCCCTTGCTGTCCAGGGAGACGTACGGGCCAGTCCTCGAGCCTCGCCTTGCCGCGACTCTCCTTCCTGACGCGGCTCGGCTCGTCCGCACTCGCCCACTCATCGGCCAGGCCCAGGGTCCTTGCCATGTCCTGCACCAAGAAAGGGGTCCCATATCAGTCAAAAGGAACGCGTCCCCTGTCTAGGACGCGTCCATCATTTGAGTGCAACACTCGCCGAACCCTTTTCTCCTCGCCCGACTCGCTTCAAAACCCAAAATGAATTAAAAGAGGAAGAGATCGGAGGACCTACCGGACCGTGTTCACCTCCTCCCACGCCCTCGGGCCCCTCGGGTCCCTCGGGGGCCCGAAGCGGCCCTTCCTCCTCCATGGACGCCGTTCCGTGCTCGGGCGCGTCCCTCCTTGGGCGAGGATTTCCTCGTCCCTCTCCACCTTCACCACGGTCGGGCCCACCGAACTCCATCGATCAAAAGAGGAGGAAGACGAAAAAGGGGCAAGCGAGTTTCGGCGGAAGGCGGGCTCGTTTGCGGGTAAGGCACGGGAGAAGAAAGGCCACCCGACGCTTTAAATTTGAATTCGAGGACTAAGACGCGTCCTCGCGCCTGGACGCCCCCAAAAGGAGGAGAAAGCAAACAGAATCCCCCCCGTGCAAAGCGTAGTTCCCTGCTGTTTAGGGCAAGGTCTCGTGAAGCGTGTCTCGAAACAACTTGGTGTAAGAGAAGAAGTGTAGGAAGGGAAGATCGCTACAGGATAAAACGTGTCACATCAGTTGTCATTGTCAAGATTTTGTCTGAATCTCCTTTGTACTGTGGTGCGATTCTGCTGTGATTCTGCTACTTTCTGATGTTGCTAACCTTTGCTAATCTGTGCAGGTTTTACTAACGGACGTCTTTGTCCTGTCTCCTGTCCCACCTTTCAATGGTTGGTCCCACCATGTCATGCATCATAGTATACGATACCTACGCTACTAGAACATGTCAAGGACCTTGCGACCCGAACAAATCTGGATTTGAGTTCCCCTTCAACAAAAACAGTGATGATCCCGGAAGAATTTGGGTTGTACGGATAGGCCGTTAACTTGTGGTAGCATGGGGACGACGGTTCCATTCAGTGAGTTGGTGCGCGGATAAACGGGCCCCAGCCCAGTATCAGCTCATCGGGTCGGTATCCTGACCCGTTCTTCACAAGTTGACAATATTATCCTTGGCTATTTTCTATTTTAGTTTGTTTTGAATTTTTCTTTAAACCCAGCATGCATTCATATAGGACTTTGATTTATTGCGGAAGATCATTCAAGCGATTCGATTGTGAAAGCCGTTGTGTTTCAATTCCTACAAATATGAGATATTCCACTCTGAATGAAATACTGAGTTTCTTTGAGACAGCCCTACGCTGCTCTTCCAAAGGAGACCCTTGTTTGGACAGACCCTCAGATATTCCTTTACCTTTTTGACCCACCTTGGCCGCAGCACTTCCACATTGGCTGGTAACCGCTCCCCAAAGGTGAAACCTCCGGTTTATGACCCAGGTACTTCCACACCGAGAAGTTGGTCTTCTTTTGTTTCGTGCCTGAGTGCACATCTCACCCTCCCTTATTTGATCTCCGTCCAAGCAATCGTCAATATTTGAAAGACCTCCTTCAAGGTCGCCTCATTGAAACTTCAGGAAAGATTCCAAACAGTAACGTCACAAGCGTGTCTCATCACACCTTGGCCTCAACTTATCAGTCCGCTCCCACTTCATTTCAGTCCACTTCGATACCATTCCACTACGTGTCGCTCCCTTGCAAAGCAGACGCCAAGGCGGGGCAGCTGTAGACACGCCATTCTTGACGTCTCATAGAAAGTCTCATATTACTATACGACGCCCCGCGATGGCCTACGCATTTCGAATCGCTCGAGTGCTTCCTTTTCCTGAGTCTTCTTCCGCCCTTTTCGGCATCCGGAATCGTCCCGTCACGGCATTCGGACGGCATCAACACCAGTCGAACGCATCAAGAGGTTCCGGAATCAAGAAGGGGGTCTGCCGGGCGGCCGCCGACGCCTGATCCAAGGACCCGGGTGGGTCTTAATGGGGGCGTCCAGGCCCCTGGACGCCCCCATGATTTTGATTTATTTTATTTTTTTTTCAGGGCCCAAAATTAAATAAAAAAAATAAAAAAAAATAAAAAAAATAATAAATTAATGGAGGCGTCCAGGCCTTTGGACGCCTCCATAAAAAGAAAATATAAAAAAATATATATATTGCCAGTTGGCATATAAAAATAAAAAAAATTAAAAAAAAATGTATATATATTAATGGAGGCGTCCAGGCCCCTGGACGCCTCCATAAAAACAAGTACAAAAAAATATAAAATGCCAGCCTTGGCATAAAAGACAAAACAATAAAAAATAATAAACTTTTGGAGGCGTCCAGGCCCCTGGACGCCTCCATCAACTCACTCACGGGCGCCGGCCACCGAACGACGATTTGTCGTGTGTGAAAAAAGCCAAATTTAGAGACGTCCAGCTGACTGGACGCGCCCATTTCTGAATCACGAGGCGCCGCTCACAAAACCACGCGTTGTGCCAAACCGCGTGCGGCCGTCGTCGGTTTTCGGTGGACCTGTTAGAGGCGTCCGGGACCCTGGACGCCCCCATAAAAGTATTCTAAAAAAATCAATAAAAATAGAATAAAATATTATTTCGGCCCTGATGGGGGTGTCCAGGGTCCTGGACGCCTCCACCTTCCGGAACTCTATAAATAGAGGCCCACCCCTCAGTTCTAAGGAGAGCTAAGCAGTGATCCGATAGGCTGCCGGAGCCCAGAGGCTACGGAGTCATTTTTCTAACCCGTGGGGTCTTTTGTAGGTGGAGGTTCTGCCGGCTTCTCGGGTGCCTACGCTCGCGAGAGGAAGGTCGTCTTCATCCACCGCGCTTCCCCGTCGTCCCCACGCTGCCGAAGCTCCGCCGGATTTCACCCTCGGCTCATCCAATAAGCCTTTTCTTCCCCTTTTTCTCCATAGTCCTTTACATTCATCATATTGCATCATCTATCCCCCTTCACAAGGGGGCCTCTTCTCTTATACTTCTTACATCCATCATCTCATTTTCCTCCTACTCGAGTCCGAGAGGGGTTTAAAAGATAACACCAACCAGGTGTGTGTCTTGCCATCATTTCGTTACTTTTATCGCAAGGATTCGAATACTACACTCCATCTTTCTAATCCACTTGTTATTTGTTTGTCGTTGTTTTGCAAGGGTAACCGAGGAAAGCCCTCTCCGTCGGCCGGCCGGAAGGAGAGGAAGAAGCAACCCGCCATCTCCCGCTCTTGAGGTAGGCGCGATCACTTTCTTATTTTGGGGTCTTTCGGCCCCTGGCGATCACATCTTTTCATCGAGGCCGCGGCGAGTCACTTCCCCAATGGCCGTTTAAATTTCTGTTCTCATATTCTCTTTATATCCTGTTATATTTCGTTCATATCATCGAGGCCGCGGCGAGTCACTTCCCCAATGGCCGTTTAAATTTCTGTTCTCATATTTTCTTTATATCCTGTTATATTTCGTTCATATCATCGAGGCCGCGGCGAGTCACTTCCCCAATGGCCGTTTAAATTTCCGTTCTTACATTCTCTCTATATTCTGTTATATTCTGCTCATATCATCGAGGCCGCGGCGAGTCACTTCCCCAATGGCCGTTTAAATTCCCATTCTTATACTCTCTCTATATTCTGTTATATTCTGCTCACATTCTCGAGGCCGCGGCGAGTCACTTCCCCAATGGCCGTTTAAATCTCTGTTCTTATATTCTCTTTTATATTCTGCTATATTCTGCTCATATTCTCGAGGCCGCGGCGAGTCACTTCCCCAATGGCCGTTTCAATTCTTGTTATTTAATTTCTGCACCATTCCCGTCCCCCCGAGGTCGCGGCGAGTCACTTCCCGCTATGGCCGTTTGAACCCCATATCTTGCTATATTATACTTGTCCCGCTCGCACCGCCGGAGCAATCTCCCGTGGTGGCCCCTTCTCTCTCTTCTCTCATCTCTATGTTGCAGCAAACAGCAAAACAAACAAAAAGAAGAGCCCGCGCGCTCTCCGCATCCTCTTCCCCGCACCATCGAACTCCGAACCGCGTGACGTCGCTCACACCTATCTTCACAGAATCGTCTTGATTTGGCATCTCTGGCCAAACTTTGTGAGAAGATAGGAGTTGTATGCTTGCTTATAAGGGAGGCTGCCTTTCGGGATCAGAAAGTGTCCCTAAATTATTGGCCACTCTCCCATTTGTATAATGGGCCGGCAGGTATGTAACCTGTGTGTTTCATCTCCCATGCTAGTGAGATTTCTTTTTCCAATAGCGGCACAAAGGGGGCTAATTTTCCTTTCTTTTATTCTTATTTATTTTCTACAGATAGGCCGAGCCCACATAAATTAAATAGCTATCGACGGCTCATGTCAGTAGCGAAGATGCTGGCATATTTTGTTCGCCGTGCACCCGAGCAAACCACGACGCCGTTGCCAGCTGGACCTAAATGCAAGCAGGCCAAATCCCCTGTTGCAGCGGCCATCTCCCAGGCTAAGGAAGGTTTTGAAAGGGTGGCGAAGCGAGGATGGTCAGATGTCGATCGCCTGAGTCCGGTTGAAGCCACAGTTCCAAAAATTCCTTCTTTTGTAGAATTTGCCGCTCGGCTTGTATCACCTAAGCCCCGTGGTAAGGCTCTGGATTAGGCTTGTGTCGCGCCTTTAGCTTGCTTTTGATACCGTCATCCCCTTCAGGTATTGTATTAGCGCTTCCTTCGGAGGTTGTTCTTGAAGAGGAGACCTCTACCGTCCCGGAGGGTGGCGGGGCCCAAGAAGTGGCTGGAGCGGTCACTACAGAGGAGCGTTCCAGGGGGCGTACTCTGCCTCTCATGCCCGCCAGCAGCGGTAAGCAAAATATTCTGGCTTGCAGATGTAGGCCTTCTTTCTCCTGTTGGTTCTTCTTCTGTGGGATTCACTTGTGCTTTGGTTGATTTAGGAGAAGCAACGCAGCCGTTAAGTCTGGTAACACCGGTCGCTACCGTGGTGGTAGAGAAATGTACAAAGGCGGCGATGGAGGCAACTCCTGCGTTGGTTCACCGTACCTCTGGGCATTTGGTGACTGCGGGTGTCAGGAAGAATCTTTCTAAAGCCGCATTAGGAAGTTCCGTTTCTACACTGATAGCGAAGGAGCCGGTTGTAGTTTCTTCGGAGAGCTCTTCTTCTTGGAGCGAGCCGGTCAACTATGAATATTCCTCGGATGCGACCTCTTCCGATATAGGAGAGTTTCTCCTACAACGGTCGACAGGAGGCAAAGAGACATCGGAGACTATGGAAGTAGCGCCAGGCTCGCCTGACATAGAGAGCACATTGAGCGAAGTCGGCCTTTTCAGTGACGATACATCAATATCTCTGCCATCACCCAACATTTCTTCTAGTTATTCCAGTTTGAGCCTATTTGACTTTGATGTGAGTAAGAAATTTATGCTGTTAGTTGATTATGCATCACTGCCTAATCTTTCCTTTCATTTGTTTGGGCAGATTCCCATCAGTTTAAATGAGGCTTACAGCTTGCTAGCCACCACTCCTGACATGTCGGTGACAGCTTTTATCGGTCCAATGTCTAGGCGTAGCCTGGCGCCCATCATGGGGACACCCTTAGGGGCCCCGATGTCTATTCTAGGGTCAACAGTATTCGGCCTGCCTTCCATTCTGCACCCCTTGCCATGACGTCTAGACACACCACTAGACGCGTAAATTTTCGGGCATGTTCTTGAGCGGATACTGACGGTCGAGCCCTTGGCGATAGCCCGCACCCGCGACGAATCATACCTTGGGATCCCCAGTCTCGACGTTCATTGCAGCCCCACCACAGTCGGGAGTGCCTGCCCTTTTGCCTGAGACTGAGCCCGAGGTTCCAGTGGTGGACGCAGCTCTTGCGCCTTTAGCCATAGTCATATCTGGCGCTCCAACTGAAGCTGATGTAGCAATTTCCTCCCCTTAGGTAGCGACGTTACCCTCCTCATCCTCAATCGTGGATGCTGATATCTAGAGAGCAGTGGACAGTGTCATAGAGTTTACCCTTCCTCCAGTGGCACCTTTTGGCCTTTCATCCTCAAATTTGCCAGTGAGGCAAAATTTGGCAGTGTTGTGGACACTGGTCTCTTCTTAGCCAAACTTGACATATCAGAGCGTGGGAGAAATAATGGGTAGAATGACGGCCGTACTTCAGGTGATTGGCTGCCCTTTAGAAGAATGGGCTCGACAGGTACTTCTTTTGTTGAAATATGTAAACCGTCGAGACTTCATTGGGGGGGGGGAACTGTCCAATCAACTTGCCGCGCTCAGGATGCAAAAATCTGAATTCGAGCAAGTGTTGCAGCCTCTGAGAGAGACATCGGATCAACGCCGGAGCGCCATTATGACTTCCACTAGGGATATCTATTTCTTAGAGGGCAAGGCTGCATAGTTGGAGGCCCAGCTGGCTCAGGTTAAGAGTGAATTGTAGAGACTACAAGACACCCGGGGGAAGGATGTGGAGGAAGCCGTTATAGCCGAGGAACAAGCGATGTCGGCTCAGCATGAACTAGAAGCTCTCCAGACATAGGAGGACCGCCTGACGGAGATGGCAGCTTTTCCATTTGTGGGCATCCTGCCTTTTGATGAAAATTTTCATGGGATGTGCTAGCCTCTCGTTGCTCTTATGTATCTTTTCCTTATCTCATCATTTTCTTTATTGTAAGTCAGGGGTATGCCCCAAAGATAATGTACCAACCGGTTTATCCAAAGATAAAATTTTCTTTATCCTCTCTGTTAGCGCAGCGAGAGTGATATAGAAGGGGGGGGATGAATAGATCACTCCCAGTTTGCAAAGCTTAGGCGAGAAAATAAATCTACCGCTTATGCCCCTTCTAAACTAGCACACAAAGAATTGCAAATGCAGGTACCAATCAAGATCGAATAAGAAAATGATGATAAGAGCTGAACACACAACTAGTCGAAGAGACAAGCAGATAGAGAGCGCTGATAAATATCGCAAACCACAGAGAAGACAACCGGTTTTTAGGTGGTTCGACTGCAGTCCGTAATCTACATCCACCCCTCACTCCAACTAGAGTGAGGATTCCACTAGCCACTGCTAGAGCACAGCAGACTCAGTCTGCGAACAACTTGCTGCCAAACAGCTTGAAAACCCAAGGGAGACAAATCCCTCAACCAAGCTTTGCTACCCACAGAGCTTGTAACCTGTTCTAGCACCCAGCATGAACAGAACCGGAGAGTGCCTCTCCCTTCCTCCACACACCGGAGGGAACCTGCTAATGACAACCCGTCACTAGCAACACCAGAGATCAGCGATCTCTCTTCCTCTGCAACCCAGAGGGAAACCGGAGATAGACTCCCTTCCTCCACACACCGGAGGGGAACAGATCAGAAATAGACGAAGAACACATAAAGAAAATCAGAAAAGGAACTAAAGACTGATCGAGAAAACATTCGATACTGAGAGTTAATACAAATGTAGCTTCCTGGGAAGCAATTTCAGAAACCCGATACTGCAAACTCTCTTTCTCTCTTCACTGCTATCTCTCTTTTTCTTTCTCTCTTTTTCTTTCTCTTTATTGGTGGATCGAGCTCTCTGCAATACTGCCTTTTCTTTCTTGGCTCTGATCACCTTCATCGGTGGACGAAGGTTTCTATTTATAGCGGCAGCAGGTGGATAGGGCACAAAACGCGTGTGCCTCCCACGCTCGATCCAGAACCTTCCTGTCACGTGACCTTATTGGATTGGTTCCTTTTGTCTTGGATCACGTGCACCCCCTTTATTAGGGAATAATCTTCCTCGTACCTCATACGAGTTTTCCTGTCAAGCATGGAAATCAATACGGAGTGTTGTACGCTCAGACGACACGAAATCATTTCGTGTTGGTGAGGGAAAGCAACACGAAGTGTGGCTTAAGTGACACGAAAACAATTCCCAAAATTACCTGAAGTGGCTCGAGGATTTACGTTAACACAGAGAAACATTTTTGTTCACAAGAAATTCATAGTGTTGAAACCATCAAGACATTAAGACTCAAGCAACACTAAAATTCATTTGGTCAAATAGTTCAATTGAACAGGACATTCCCTTACTGTTTAATCCATTCACTTACATGATGAAACATGAGATTATCTTGAGATAAAGAAATGACTTATAGTGTGAGACATCATCAAAATCATAGGGACACAACAATCTCCCCCTTTTTGATGATGGCAACACTATGAATCAGGCAATATCAAGGTTTATCAAGATTTAACATGAAATCAATACCAGCTGCAACAACAGATTAACTTCAAGGCATGCTCATGCAAATGAATTAGAATGCTCATGCAAATGAATTAGACAAACCCTACAACTCACTCTCATTAACTCACTCTCATTTCCCCCACAACTCATAATCAGGAACTTCCCCCAGGCGACTAGCCACAACCAACTGATTAAATCATTGATATAGCAGAACCTCTCTCCCCCTTTGACATCAGCAAAAAGAAATGCAGAAGACATAACAATGCTGGAGACATGAAGAAGAAGTGCAGTAACGATCTTAGTACAGAAAGTCACGAATAGGTCTTAAGAAAATAAGTGAGGTTCTAACATCAAGAGAAGATTCTTTAAGCTTCAGTACACAATGGAGAAATAGAATTATGAAGAGTATATCAGCATATATAGTGTATGATGTAGAGCAGGAGTTGACAAGTATGGCCAAATGGAGCTGATCATTCAACTATTCCACAAGACAGCAAGAGTCTAAATCAGAGAGGTGTTCTCAAGGTATTGAGGACAAGCAATCCATTAGTTGCATAACAACAAGGAATGTTAGTTGGAGATGATTTCCAAGAAGATCAATGAGTAAGTTGGTAGATCACTTCTTTTGACATTAGGGAGACACCTTGATCAGAGGCCTGAATCCCCAGTTACTCAGAGTGAGTTCCTCATTACTTCCCCCTTTTTTTTTAAGGAACAGAGTTAGTAACTGTGGCTTTTGATATGAGGAGACACCTTGATTAGAGGCCAGAGTCCCCAGTTACTCACCAGCAAGCCACCATTGCTCTGTCATGACTTTTCATTTATTTTAAGTATCTGACACCTCATGACTTGGGAGAAATATTCATTTCATTGATGAAGCTCCCAGTTTCCCAGTGATCAAAAATAGAACATGTTTGTTCAGTTAAGCCCTTGAGTTAAAGAGATAGAATGATTGAAGACAATACCAAAAGAGAAGGACTTTTCTTGTATTGAGTCTTGAAGTCTAGATTTCAAGTTGATTGGGTCAGATATCAAGACATACGTGTTTTTTTGGCCTGAACCATAATCAATGACAATGTAAGAAGATATACTTTATGCAATTAGTCCAGGTCTCTGTGTGAGTGTCAAAGAAAAGATTCTAATTGGATTTTAGAGACACTGACTTATTGACTTAAGACATAAGTGACACTCTACTGTCTGAGAGAACTACACTAGATTAGTCATGAAAAACCAGCAGAGATACACATCTGGACACTCCTTTTGAATTTGTCAAAGAACTTCTCTTCTCACATTACAACTTAGCTCCCCCTAAGACATAGCATACCTCAATAAAACATTTCAGCAAAATCTCAAGGCTTCCCTCAAATTAGAGCATTCCTGAAAGCTAACCAGTGAGCATTCCGAACTCCCCCTTAAACCAGCAAGCAAGAAGGCTAACCAACAGATAGACAAACCTCCCCCTCACAATAGGAACAAGCTTCATAATTAAGACACTTTGTATAAGCCTACCTCTCTTCTTAATGTAGTGAACTTTTCATTATCCAGAGGTTTTGTGAAAATATCAGCAATCTGATTATCTGTTCCTACATGAATTAGTTCAAAATTATTCTTAGACACCTCATCTCTTATAAAATGATGTCTTATCTCTATATGTTTTGTTCGAGAATGCAAAACAGGATTTTTAGCAAGATTGATGGCACTTGTATTATCACAGTAAATAGGTGTGCACCCCAGGTCAACTTGGTAGTCCTGAAGTTGGTGTTTAATCCATATTACTTGTGTTCCACAACTCCCTGCAGCCACATATTCAGCTTCTGCAGTGGAGAGGGCCATAGAATGTTGTTTCTTGGAGCCCCAAGATACTAAACACCCACCCAAGAATTCACAATGGCCACTTGTGCTTTTCCTATCTAGTTTACAGCCTGCATAGTCAGCATCTGTGTATGCTACTAGATTCAATGTGCGAGAAGCAGGAAACCATAAACCAAGGGAGTGACTAGCTGACAAATATCTGAAGATTCTTTTAACTGCAGCTAAGTGTAGTTCAGTGGGTCTAGACTGATATCTTGCACACATTCCTACACTGAATTGTATATCAGGTCTAGAGGCTGTTAAGTAAAGAAGTGATCCAATCATACCTCTATAAAGTTTGGCATTTACTTCTTTACCTGTCTCATCTGCATCCAATGATGTATTGGTGCCCATGGGTGTAGTAATGTGCTTTAAGTTTTCCATGCCAAACCTTTTGAACAATTCCATTGTGTATTTGGTTTGGTTGATGAAGCACCCATCTTCTAGCTGCTGTACCTGCAATCCAAGAAAATATTTTAGTTCACCAACCAAGCTCATCTCAAATTCAGCAGACATCATGGTAGAAAATTCATCACATAGTTCATGCCTAGTTGATCCAAATACAATGTCATCTACATATACCTGAACTATGATGAGATCTTTACTCATGCCCTTGGTGAATAAAGTCTGATCAACTTTACCTCTTTTGTAGCCCTTGCTGATCAGAAATTCAGATAATCTTTCATACCAAGCTCTTGGAGCCTGCTTTAGACCATACAAGGCTTTGTTTAACCTGAAAACTTGGTTAGGTTGAGGAGAAAATTGAAATCTAGGAGGTTGTTCAACAAAGACTTCTTCTTTAATAACTCCATTTAAAAAGGCACTTTTAACATCCATTTGTTGGAGTTTAATGTTCTTTGAGCATGCAAAGGCAAGCAACAATCTTATGGCTTCCATCCTAGCAACTGGTGCATAAGATTCATCAAAGTCTACACCGAATTCCTGACAGTAGCCTTTGGCTACTAGTCTGGCCTTGTTCCTCGAGATGATTCCATCTTCATTTATCTTATTTTTGAACACCCACTTGGTTCCTATGACATTAATACCATCTGGTCTTGGGACAAGCTCCCAGACATTATTCCTTTCAAACTGACCTAATTCCTCACTCATAGCATTTACCCAACCTTGATCAGCTAAGGCCTCTTCTACTGTTTTGGGTTCAATTTGTGAGACTAAAGCAATTAGGTCGTCATTATTCACATTTCTAAAATGAGATCTAGTCCTTAGAGGTTCTTCAGGATTGCCTATGACATTATCTAACGGATGGTCTTTAAGGAATCTAATATTTGTTGAAGACTCACCTGTTTCTCTTTGACCTTCCTGATTTTGGGAATTTGTTTCTCCATTCTGCTGAGTCTTCTCTTCTTCTTGTTGGTTTTCCAGAAAATCTCCACCATGATTGGAGTCCCTGTCAAGATTTTCAATATTAGAAACATCTTTCTTTTCACTAAAAAGAATGTGTGGAGATTCTTCCACTTTCTGATCTGATACATTAAATACCCTATATGCCCTTGACACTTCTGAGTAACCCAAGAATATTCCAGGTGAACTCTTGGCTTCAAACTTGTCTAAATCTTTCTTATCATTGTTATGAATAAAACATTTTGCTCCAAAAATTCTGAAATGAAACAAGTTTGGTTTCTTACCTTTTAGAAGCTCATAGGGTGTTTTCTTGTGTATGGGTCTTACCATGGCCCTGTTGATTATGTAGGTTGCTGTATTGGCCGCTTCTGCCCAAAACCTTCTAGGTAACTTACTTTCAATCAACATGGTTCGGGCCATCTCCACCACTGTTCTATTTCTTCTCTCCACGATCCCATTCTGTTCAGGTGTCCTGGGAGAGGAAAACCTATGAGTTAGTCCTTCTTTGTCACAAAGTTCAGTAAACATGGAATTTTCAAACTCACCTCCATGATCAGATTGAATAGAACTAATCTTGAACTTTCCTTCTTGTTTGACCTTATTGAAAAATAGATTAAACTTTTGAAATGCATCACTCTTATTTGCTAAGAAAAATATCCATGAATATCTGGAGAAGTCATCTATGATGACATAGCCAAACCTGTTACCATTAAGACTCTGAGTTCTGGTTGGACCGAAGAGATCCATATGAAGAAGTTCCATTGGTCTAGAAGACAATGGCTCAGATCTTAATTTGAAAGAGTTTCTGGTCTGTTTGCCTAGAGCACAGGCATCACATGATTTTGAAATGGAATTAAATTTAATTTTAGGCATGCCTTTAACTAAATCAAGTTTGACCAGTTTATTTAAAGTAGAAAAGCTAGCATGACCTAGACGTCTATGCCATTCAAAAGCATCAATTTCAGAGTTAGCAGACAAACAAATAGTAGAGTCAGATTTCTCATTTAAGTCTACAATGTAGACATTATTAATCCGGTTGGCTACAAATTTAACCTCATCAGAATTTATTTCAAAGATTTTGCATGAAGTATCATCAAAAACAACCTTGTGACCCTTGTCACATAACTGATTGATGCTGATCAGATTATGTTGTAGCCCTTCCACAAGTAAGACTTTTTCAATGGAGTTTGTGGAAGACTTACCTACTGTGCCAACTCCAATTATTTTACCTTTGTTCTTTCCTCCAAACTTGACCAGATCTCCTGGCTTCATCTCTATCTTACTGAACTTGGATCGGTCTCCTGTCATATGCCTGGAGCAGCCACTGTCGAGGTACCACTTGTTGTCTTCAGCTGCCAGGCCGACCTACACAAGTATATCAAGCAGAGTGATTTGGAACCCAAGATGAGTTGGGTCCAAGTACATTGTTTAAATCTCTGATCAAGTGTTTGGGTACCCAGATTTGTTTCAGCATGGTTTTCTCTGGCACCCTCCTTTCAGGTTTATTAAAGTTCAATCCAGCTAAACTGGAGAAATGAGTTCTATTCCTTTCATCGGTCTTCCTATTCCTAGGAAATTTCCTGTAGGCTTGTTGATTGGTATATCTTTGACCATGAAAGTTGTTCCTCCAGTAGGTCTTGTTTGGACCCATCTGATTGTTATAATTCCAGCTTTTATTCTGATTTGTTTTCTTGGTCCAACTATCATTTGTGTTCTGGTGAATGGACTTAATGTTATTCTTCATAAAGTTCATTCCAATCTTGAATGGTTGTCCAGTACTGGTTGTTGTGTTCTCTTTAGGACTTTGAGTTTTCTTAGAGCTGTTTGAGCTGGATGGTGTGTCCAGCTTTTCTTTTCCCTTCTCTGGACAGAAGGTGATAGTCTTGAATTGCAAGGGTCTCTTGTTGGTTGGGTCATAGCCTAGACCTTCCTTATTAAAATTGACCCTAGTTCCTAGTATAGCATCTAGGCTAGTCTTTCCTTGGACAAACTTCTCTAAGACTTTCTGTTTGTCTTCCAGCTCCTTTTGAAGAAACTCTGAATTCTTTAGAAGTTCAGCATTTACTTTCTTCACAGCTTCATATTTCTCTGAATTCATTCTGATTTCACTCATGCTTTCTTCAATTTTAGTTTTCAATTCATTGAGCTGTTTTTTACTTTCTTGGATTTCTCCCCTAAGCTTATCATTCTCTTTTCTTTGTGAAGTCATTTCTTCTAGTTGTTCTTTTAGCTTTGCATTTTCCTCACAGACCAGAGTTTGTTCTTCAACATTTGTGTTAAAATTTCTTTTCAGAACTCTGTGCTCTTTGCTAAGTGAATTAAATTTATCTAGCAAGTCACCATAAGCATCCTCCCAGTCATCAATTGAGAAATTTTCAAAAACGTTTATTACCTCCTCTTCACTGTTTGCCATAAGACAAATTCCTTCTTCATATTCCTCCGAGGAAGTGTCTTCGGGATTTTCTTCTTCCTCGCTCCATGTGCAGACCATCGCCTGTGGCTTTTTCTTCTTCTGCACCTTTGTGAACTTCTTCTGAAGATAGGGACCTTTCTTCTGGAGTTCTGGGCATTCGCCTTTCATGTGTCCCTATTTCTTACAGTTAAAACAAGTCAGTTTCTTAGGATTTCTATCCCTGTAATTGGTAAACTCAGCTTTCTTGTTAAAAGAGTGTGGGTTCTTCTTCCTGAAGGTCTTCCCCTTTGTCCTCAGAAACTTTCTAAACTGACGAGTGAGCATAGCCTGCTCCCCCTGGTCGAGATCTGAAAGACCTTCAAGCTCGGACTCAGACTCGGGGCTACTGCTGCTGCTCCCACTTTTACTACCCTTGTTGCGGGAAGCTCTTAGAGCTACATTTTTACCCTTCCTCTCACTACCTTCTCCACCTCCTTGGAAGTTCATCTCATAGGTCATCAGGGATCCTATGAGTTCATTCACAGTTAAGACAGTCAAATCTTTTGACTCCTCAATCACAATGGCCTTAGTGTGCCATGCCGGGGATAAAGATCTAAGGATTTTCCTGACTATATCTGCCTCAGCAAGATCCTTCCCTAGCCCTTTAAGAGTGTTAGTGATCAAGGATAACCTGGCATACATTTCGGTTATATTCTCATCTGCATTCATCTTAAACATTTCATACTTGGAGGTGTAGAGATTTACCTTCGAGGCTTTCACTTGAGCTGTACCTTCATAAATTAATTGCAGCTCATCCCACATTCGCTTGGCAGTTCTGTATGCAGATATACGAGCATATTCCTCTGGATGAACAGCACACTGGATTATGTTCAGCGCCGTCCAGTTGAGTGACGAGAGCTTCACATGATCATCTGTCCAAGCATCCTCGTTTGGTGGCAGCTCATATGGCCCCACCGTGATTACTCTCCACAATTTATGACTCTGAGCTCTGATGAACACTTCCATCCTGTTCTTCCAAAACAGATAGTTACTACCATCGAAATAAGGAGGGCGACTAATGGATTGACCTTCGGCCATGAAGGTTCTAGGACCACCACCATTTCCTTGACCGTTCGTCCACATGGCGTAAACCTGCTCTGATACCAAATGTTAGCGTAGCGAGAGTGATATAGAAGGGGGGGGATGAATAGATCACTCCCAGTTTGCAAAGCTTAGGCGAGAAAATAAATCTACCGCTTATGCCCCTTCTAAACTAGCACACAAAGAATTGCAAATGCAGGTACCAATCAAGATCGAATAAGAAAATGATGATAAGAGCTGAACACACAACTAGTCGAAGAGACAAGCAGATAGAGAGCGCTGATAAAGATCGCAAACCACAGAGAAGACAACCGGTTTTTAGGTGGTTCGACTGCAGTCCGCAATCTACATCCACCCCTCACTCCAACTAGAGTGAGGATTCCACTAGCCACTGCTAGAGCACAGCAGACTCAGTCTGCGAACAACTTGCTGCCAAACAGCTTGAAAACCCAAGGGAGACAAATCCCTCAACCAAGCTTTGCTACCCACAGAGCTTGTAACCTGTTCTAGCACCCAGCATGAACAGAACCGGAGAGTGCCTCTCCCTTCCTCCACACACCGGAGGGAACCTGCTAATGACAACCCGTCACTAGCAACACCAGAGATCAGCGATCTCTCTTCCTCTGCAACCCAGAGGGAAACCGGAGATAGACTCCCTTCCTCCACACACCGGAGGGGAACAGATCAGAAATAGACAAAGAACACATAAAGAAAATCAGAAAAGGAACTAAAGACTGATCGAGAAAACATTCGATACTGAGAGTTAATACAAATGTAGCTTCCTGGGAAGCAATTTCAGAAACCCGATACTGCAAACTCTCTTTCTCTCTTCACTGCTATCTCTCTTTTTCTTTCTCTCTTTTTCTTTCTCTTTACTGGTGGATCGAGCTCTCTGCAATACTGCCTTTTCTTTCTTGGCTCTGATCACCTTCATCGGTGGACGAAGGTTTCTATTTATAGCGGCAGCAGGTGGATAGGGCACAAAACGCGTGTGCCTCCCACGCTCGATCCAGAACCTTCCTGCCACGTGACCTTATTGGATTGGTTCCTTTTGTCTTGGATCACGTGCACCCCCTTTATTAGGGAATAATCTTCCTCGTACCTCATACGAGTTTTCCTGTCAAGCATGGAAATCAACACGGAGTGTTGTACGCTCAGACGACACGAAATCATTTCGTGTTGGTGAGGGAAAGCAACACGAAGTGTGGCTTCAGTGACACGAAAACAATTCCCAAAATTACCTGAAGTGGCTCGAGGATTTACGTTAACACAGAGAAACATTTTTGTTCACAAGAAATTCATAGTGTTGAAACCATCAAGACATTAAGACTCAAGCAACACTAAAATTCATTTGGTCAAATAGTTCAATTGAACAGGACATTCCCTTACTGTTTAATCCATTCACTTACATGATGAAACATGAGATTATCTTGAGATAAAGAAATGACTTATAGTGTGAGACATCATCAAAATCATAGGGACACAACACTCTCTTCTTGTGTTTGCAGTTTCAATTCTTCGCCAATATGCTATGGCCATGAAAGAGACTTGTTCAATGCCTGGAGGAGTGAATTGTGTACGTATACGAGAAAGTGCTCACCCCTTCAGCAAAGGGATGAGTAGATCGCTTCACCGTAGTGAGCACACAGACCGAGAGATTTAGCCCCTGAAGGGTTTAATCATTGACAGGGATCAATGTCAAAGCAAGGGAAAAGGGTTTTGTCTATAGGATCAGACGGAAGGCCTGCAGTGATGAATTGGGGTGGACCCCGGTGGGACTGAGGGTTAGCATCGAATTAGAATGGACGGCTTATCATCGGCTTAGACGAAAGGTCCCGGCCGAATGTTGTATCGATTGACCCTGACAGAGAGTCAGATGCCAATCAAGGTACTATCGCTGGCATGGGGTTAATGCCAATGTCAAGAGTGACCTTATAATCATGGACATCATCATCATCATTTTTTTTGAACCACATTACTGACCCAAGTGCCCTTTCAGGTTTTCACTGGAGCCAATCCCTTCTTGCTTTTTCCCATGTGCCTTTTCAGGTTTTCACGTGACAGGGTACCCAATTTTGCTCGTAGTGCCCTTTTAGGTTTTTGCCACGATCGGGTTTTAGGCCATTATTGCTCTTGCTCAGCGGAATGTTTGAGCAAGTCTAGCGGGGTACCTCAATTTTAAGCCCCCATTTTTTTTTAATATCAACATAACTTTATCCATTGGCTTGGACACGGAGGGTCTAAGCCAAGAGATTATATGCATTAGGTTTGACGGGACACCAGACACCGTCATAAGTATATCGTGGGCATTGGGTTTATGCCAATGCAAGAGACTGGGTTTATCTAACTTAGACAAAAGGTCTGAACCATTGGGTTGTATTGATCAGTCCTGACAGATAGTCAAGTACCAATCATAATGGTATCATCGACATTGGGTCTATGTCGACGCAAGGAATCGGGTTTATTTGGCTTAGATGAAGGGTCTAGGCCATTGGGTTGTATTGATCGGTCGTAATAGATAGTCAAGTACCAATCATAATGGTATCGTCGACATTGGGTCGATGTCGACACAAGGAATCGTGTTTATCTGGCTTAGACGAAGGGTCTAGGCCATTGGGTTGTATTGATCGGTCCTGACAGATAGTCAAGTACCAATCATAATGGTATCGTCGACATTGGGTCTATGTTGACGTAAGGAATCGGGTCTATCTGGCTTAGACGAAGGGTCTAGGCCATTGGGTTGTATTGATCGGTACTAGCAGATAGTCAAGTACCAATCATAATGGTATCGTCGGCATTGGGTCTATGTTGACGCAAGGAATCAGGTTTTGATCACGGTGGGACTAGATTAGCCAACTCTAACAAAGAGTGGTATTGTTGGCATTGGGTTTATGCCAACGCAAGAGATCGGGTTTATCTGGCTAAGATGGAAGGTCTAGGCCAGTCTCCTCGGCTTAAGACGAAAAGTCATGGGTGCCGAGTTAAGGAAATCATCGGTACTGGGGTTGTACCAATGGAAGGAGATCGGGTTTCTCTGATTTAGACGGAATGTCTAGGTCATACCCCTCGGTTAAGACCAAAAGGTCATGGGTGCCGAGTTAAGGAAATCATCGATATTGGGATTGTACCAATGCAAGGAGATCGGGTTTCCTTGACTTAGATGGAAGGTCTAGGTCATACCCCTCGGCTAAGACCAAAAGGCCATGGATGCTGAGTTAAAGAAATCATCGGTACTGGGATTGTACCAATGAAAGGAGGTCGGGTTTCTTTGACTTAGACGGAAGGTCTAGGTCATACCCCTAGGCTAAGACTAAAAAGGTCATGGATGCCGAGTTAATGAAATCATCGGTACTGAGATTGTACCAATGCAAGGATATCGGTTTATCTGACTTAGACGGAAGGTCTAGGTCATATCTCTCGGCTAAGACCAAAAAGGTCATGGATGCCGAGTTAATGAAATCATCGATACTGGGATTGTACCAATGCAAGGATACCGGTTTATCTGATTTAGACGGAAGGTCTAGGTCATACCCCTCGGCTAAGACCAAAAAGATCATGGATGCCGAGTTAATGTGTAGCAACCCAAAAATTTAAATAGAGAATAAATAATAACAAATTATGGGAAATAAAATTTCTAATATGAGTAAAGTGGGAAATAGCTAAAATAGATAATGGGCCTGAATAGTAATAAGTGGGCTACAAATAAGCCCCCAAGGATAAAAGGCCCAACCACATTAGAACTCGTCGAACCCAAAATGGGCATTAATATTAGGTAAATGGGCTTTGAAAACCACTACAAGTAAATCCTCAAAGGGATATAAAACCAACACACGAAACTTAAGAGGCCCAATAAGAATTTAAAACCAAACCCAATCTTTAGAAGTTACGTAAATCCTCTGTTCGAAGGGGATTGGGTCGACCATGCATGAAGAAGCGTTAGGGTTTTGATCAAACAAGAAAAATGGCTAAAAATTTGGGAACGATAGGATCACGTGGAAGGTTAAAACCTAATAGGATTCCTGCACCTACGGGGGGTTTCTCCCCCTATAAATAAACCCCTGCGATGGCGAGGAGCATATTGCTGCTACTGTTGCTTCAAGCGTGAGCGTCGACGTCCGGTCTGGTTCCTCTTCTTCCCCCTACGTCATGCGGTGCGTCGACGTCCTGTGAGGAACATCATCTTCCCCGTTCCACTGCATCCTCTATTCTTCCTTTCTTTCTTCGTCCTATTCGAGGGCGTGAGGCTGCTACTGCTGTCGCTGCCATTGCTGAACAAAGAAGCGAAAAGCTTCATCCTCTGCTCTTCTGCTTCTTCTTCTTCAGCTCCGTCTTCATCCGTTAAGCGTGAAAGGTAGGCAATCTCCCAAGCCAAATTGAAAATAATTGCCATGATAGATAAATAGAGCATGTAGACTTATGCATGAACTTCCCTGCTTGTTGTACTCTCATATCCTAGATGCAAACTTGGATTTTTAACGATTGGAACCGTTTTCTGCATGAAAAGAATTGGCGACCACAGTAGTGGCCGCTATTTCCAAGAAACATCGCCCGTCTAAACGGCCACTAATTGATTAGCGACAGTAAGACAGATGCTAATTCCTTTAGTTAATTAATAATTATAGTACATTTAAAATTCTATAACTATGGAACCATGTATCTAAAAATCATGTTATGCATATTTCTAGAATCCCTGTAATTTTCTCTTCACTGTCATGTCTTTACTTTTCCAAAAATCTACTCAGATAGAAAGTAGCACTATTCATCCCCTAATGAACAGTGTCAATCGAAATAAAATAGTACCTTGAGTCTACAAGCGCATCCATGCGATGCGTTGCAACGTAAAACGTTAAAAAGAAATAGTGACAAGAATCTCGTCGCTAATTAAACGACCTGCGCCTTCTTAAGGAGGCACACATTCTTAATAGTTTTGTTAAAAGAAATGAAAGCAAAATTTGGGTCTATCACGCAGGCGCTGATTCTAAATTAATTAAATAAATGTATTTAATATTAGTGAATTGGCGCCCTCTGCCAAGGCGCTATTCCTGAGATAAAAGAATTAACGCCCTTGTAAAAAGGCGCTATTTCCTGAACTGATATACATAAAAGAAAATACATAAAAGAATTGGCGCCATAGCTCAAGGCGTATATTTAAATTATGGCGCCTCTTTGCAAAGTTGCAATTTCTTGGAAATAACTTATATTCTGAAATTTTAAGAATTAACGCCTATACAGTGGGTGCTAATTTAATTAGCGGCAGCTGCCCGGATGCAGTTTTCTTTTGACTGTTTCCCATCCCGTGTTTTTGATCCTCGACCGCTGGATCTTTGGCACCACTGTTTCATATCCGAGACTTGGTCCCTGTTTTACTTTCTACCACTTACACACTAACTCATGGTGATGATTGGACCCTCTGCGGGATATTCCTTCATTCGGACCGGTACTTTCTTCATTGAGACCTCAGTAAGACTCCACTAGCCTTGGATTCTCTCAAGACAACTGAGCTGGTTGTACCCTCAAAACCCTGGAACCCCTTATAGTCATGTCACTCTGAAGAAACATGACGACTTAGCCCTCATAGATCACCCGATTGGGTTTCTATGAGAGAGTCTGTCTCTGTCTGGAATTTGCGACCAGACAGAGGACGCCAATTGGAATTTGTGCCTTGACGGATGACGCAATTTCCTTCGTGCTTTCTGTTCATAAGGAATTAGCGACCACACAGGTGGCGCTATTTTCTAAATTTGTGACGACTGTGTCGACTCCATTTAACCTAGTGTTATGAATTTTCAGATTTTTCATGAGAGACTGATCGTTACAATGCTCTTACACAAAGTTCTATTCTTGGAATCTCTATTCCATGAATCTACCTTCATGTTACTACATGACTTGGTTCTTGAAATTCTTTTGGCCATTAATTTATGTGGAATTGGTCTAGAACACAAAAAGGGGCTATGGGTCCAACAAAGATTGACATTCAATGTTAGAACAAAAAATGACAGGGTCCGGATCTGATCCCATGGACGAGGCAAAGTCCAAACGTATGCCGGTATCATGATTGATCGGGTGTGGCATTGCACCAACGAAAGTAAGATTGATCTATGACATTTCCACACATGATTGACCCGTTCATAACTCAACTACTTGAACTCATATATGTACACATGGCCAATTCGATGAATGATAATTACATGATATGCTCTTGTGGTAGTGAGCGCTTTATTGAAATACTTACTATTGTCTCGTCATGATTGTTCTTGGAATCATTTTCCTAATTATTGTCCCATCTATTGTCTTTATAGTTCTTGAAATTATCTCCGGACTATTGATCTAGCTCGTGCCATTATAGCTCTTGACTAATGTTCCTTGCATGATCTGCATCTTCATGTTAAATTGTTAATTACTTAAAGCTAGCTTGGATCAAAAGATATAAGACCTACTGAGCATTCGCTCACCTAGTGTTTTTCCATATTTTTTAGGTAATCTTAAAGATGAGAATAATCAGGAAGGGCAAGGGCAAGAGTGAAGAGCACTACGGCAACTTAGATGAACCCTCCGAGTCGTATGTCAAGTCTAGTAGTAAAGAGTCCATTGTATTTTTCTTTTATTGGGTCTATTAGCTACAGTCGAGAAATTGTAATAAACTTATATTTGAAATGAAATTATGTTTTGTCCAAATTATTGTGCCTTATGATTTGCTCTGATTGACACGACTGTTTCGCTGCCACGTTCCGAGCAACATGTTCCGCTGCTATCCGTTCGGGACGTGACATAGTGAAATCATCGGTACTAGAATTGTACCAATGCAAGGATATCGGTTTATCTGACTTAGACAGAAGGTCTAGGTCATACCCCTCGGCTAAGACCAAATAGGTCATGGGTACCGAGTTAATGAAATCATCGATATTGGGATTATACCAATGCAAGGATATCGGTTTATCTGATTTAGACGGAAGGTCTAGGTCATACCCCTCGGCTAAGACCAAAAAGGTCATGGATGCCGAGTTAATGAAATCATCGGTACTGGGATTGTACCAATGTAAGGATATCGATTTATCTGACTTACCGGGGGTGAATGAGTAAAGGAACAGTTCGGAGGACGTCCTTACACCAAGTAGCTTGTCCTCTTCATGAGAAGTCATGTAGACAGACAATAGCGGGGGGAATCCGGTCATTGGGCTCCACCATTTCATCTTCTTCATCTTCGGCTCCCTGAGCAGAACCAATTGATATCTTTGTATCTGCCCCCAGACCGGGGCACCATTCATCACTTTGCCTGGCTTGCTACAACAACTGAAGGGGCTTGAAACACTCTTTAGTGCTTGTGTTGCTTGAGATGATATAGCGAGGCCTTGTTGGCCGCCGTCTTAAAGACAGGCATTTGATGAGGGTGCGGCGGTTCCACCTTATATTCACCCATTTGCAATTCACCTTTGTTGATCAGGCCTTCTATGATGTCCTTGAATATGTAGCAGTCTTCAATAGAATGCCCCAACCCTCGATGGTAAAGGCAGAACTGGGGATCGTCTTTTCTTTCAACCTCATTTGGTCTCTTGGGCTCCGGGAGCACCACCTTGCCGTATTCGCGGGCCCATTTGAAGAGGATCTGAGTCTTGTCTTTTGGAAAGGAGTATGGCTTCATCATTTTACCCCTTAGTGAGAAGCGACGCTCGAGGGGCTTAGTAGAAAAGGAGCCAACTGACTCTATTAGTTTCTTCTGTAGTTGTTCAAAGGCTACAAAGTCAGTAGGATTCAGTTCCTCTTGTGCTGGCGGCTCACTAGCAGACTCATGCTCATGACTTGGGGCAGTAGCGATCGAGCAATGCTTCTCCAAGAGGGCTTCAACATCCTTCGTAATATCATCCAATTGCTTGAAGGATTTTATTTCGACGCCAATCACCCTCAGCAGGTTGTACATCTTGATGCTGCGTTTGCATATTTGGACGGCATCCTGATAGCTGGGTGGGTGCATACATCTCGCACTAAGATCCCTCCACCACCGGATGTAATCCGAAGCAGACTCATCATTCCTATGTTCGGTCATGTATAGCATTACCTCGGTGATCTCTCCCTCGACTAGCTCCGTTTTAGCTGTGAATGGCATGGTATGAGTTGCGGTAGCCGCCTTTTGACATGCCCAAAAAGTTGAGGGATGCACAGAATGTGCGTGATGTAGCTGTTGATAGGGGGTGGCCCCGGTATGATCATGTGTCATTTGAGGCCTAGTTGGCCATGGTGAGGTTCAGAATGGCTGAATGTCACCATGTGAAGCCTCAAAAGATGATCCAGCCCGCCCGGGTACAGCTAGGTACAAACCTATTTTGCTTAATTTTCTTCTTAGTACTTCAATCTCTTGAAGCTTTTGATACAGCTCTGCTACCACGGCAGGGTCAGGTTGGGGGTAGGCCTGTCAACGGATTCGGATATTATCCGGATCCGCTTCGAATTCAAATCCGTATTAACGGATAATATTCGAATTCGTATTCATTTTTTCGGATACGGATAATATCCGAATTCGAATCAGAGCAGATACAGATATTATAATATTCGCTTTGAAAAATATATGTTCGTAATATTATATATCATATAATACATATTTTTAAATAAAATATTATAAAATAAATAATATTGTAGAGAAATTTAGACATTTTATAGTTGTATTTTAATTTAGAGTTTATTTTATATATTTTTGACATTTTATAATTATATTTTATATACTTTTAACATTTTATAATTGTATTTATATACTTTTGAATTTGAATCGGATAATTCAAATTTTAAAACGGAGTGGATACGGATAGTCATATATTCGCTTCGTATCCGAATTCAAATCGGAGCGAATCAAAATTGGATAATTCAAATTTTAAAACGGAGCGGATACGGATAATCATATATTCACTTCGTATCCGCTCCGTTGACAGGCCTAGTTGGGGGGATCTGGAAGTGTTACCTTCCGTCTTGATCTTGGGCGGGGCCAGTGGCATTTTGTAATTAGTGCCGAGAGTATCCCGTGCTTCAAAGGTTGGCATTCCTGCCCCCATATTCTCGTGCGGAGGAGGGGTGTGGTAGCGTGCCTCTCTGACAGGCAGTGGACAGCATGATTCTTCATCTTCTTCTTCAGTAGCTCGGCTCGTGTCGGGCAAGGTAGACAATGTATTACATGAGAAAATAATGCTCCTCCCTTTCTTCTTCAGCTTCTTCTTTCTATTCCCGTGTGAGGCCGACATTTGTCCTTCCGACAACTGCTGGCATATAGATATCATATTGACTCCCCTTTTCAGCTCGGGCAACTCATGAGGGCGTGGAGGATTAACCTTGTAGTCGCCCATCTGTAGCTCCCCTCTTCGGATCAGTCGTTCAATAGCATCTTTGAATGGGTACTAGTCTTCAATGGAGTGCCCGATCATTTGGTGGTACGGGCTGAAGCGGGGGTCATCTTTCCTTCTAGCGTCTGCTGGCCTCATTGGCTCTGGGAGAGTGACTTTGTTATATTGCGTGGCCCATTCAAACAGGACCCAAGTCCTCTCCTTAGGGAAGGAGTACAGCCTTTTCATCTTGGTCCGCAAGGTCGGGCCCTCTTGTTGTTCATCGGGTTCAGAAGGAGAAGGGTTAGCAGCCCCTCTATCTCTATTCTTCTACGGCTCGAACTCCTTGAAGTCAATCGTGCAAGCTTCCTTTGGTACTGGCCGTTTATCGACAAACCTGGCCTTCTGGCTTGCAGCAATGGGAGTAGAGGAACCACTAGAGAGGAAGGCCTCAATCTCGGCCACCACGTTATTTAGCCGGTCAAAGGACCTAATCTCGATCCCGATCATTTTCTCGAGGATCTCCCGCTTCAAGTTTTGTTTACAGATTTGAACTGCATCTTCTTGATGTGGCGGGCGCTTACATCTCATGCTGAGGTTCCACCATCTTTTAATATAATCCAAAGCAGTTTCATTATTCCTCTGCTTGGAGGCATAGAGCTCAGCGATGGTTACTTCTCTTTCAGCTACATGGAACCGCTCCCAGAATTGCCGCTACATATCCTGCCAATCGTTGATTGCTCCAGTTGGCAAGTTGGAATACCATTTGAAAGCAAGTCCCGTCAACGAGGACCTGAAGAACTTCAGTATGTAGGACTCATCGGTCGCCAGGTCACCCATCACATTGATGTAGTAGGCTATATGCTCCTTTGGCGAACTTGTCCGTTGAATTTATCAAATTTTGGCGGCTTGCTGGCGCTGAGAGGTAGTCTTTTGGCAGCGTGGTGGGCCGAATATGGCACCTTGTATACATCGAACGAGGCATAATCATCACCGCCTCGATCTGCCAGCTTCTTTTCTATCATTTGTTCTATCATTGTTTTATTCATTATTGTCGGGTCAACCGGACTTGGACATCATTGAGCTTGTTGTGCCAGCGGTGGCACCGGCACTGTTGGTTGTGGTACAATAGTAGTCCCCTGAAGCAGAGAAGCAAGCTGTGGTAACGGGGCCATTGATAAGTGTCCATTTTCTATGGTCATTCATCGCATGTACACCATTTTATGTGCATATAATTAGGCAATTATGCATATTTCATAGTTAACCTCAACTTCGTGTTTAAATTGGAGCTTTCATGCAAATTGATTAATATTTTTTTTATATGAACCAAGTCATCTAATAGATCGTAGGGAGAGCGCACCCCCATTCCAAAGGAAGGAGATGTTCCCGCTCCACCAACTCACCATTAGATGCTTTATATTATTGCTTGATAGAAAAAATTACAGATTCAAAGGAGGCAATGCCTCTCAAGTGTAATGACAAAAATAATAAGATCTATACAAGCCTCCTACGAATATTAGGAATACCAATAGCATCAGCTATGGCATACCCCTTAGCAAGAATTGGAAGCTCTCCAATGGACTTAAATTCTTTGTTACATTCCATGAGGACCGCATTATTAGCTAGAGCATCAGCGAGCTGGTTAGCTTCTCTGTATGAATAAATAATAGGGCATTGAATTGTAGAAAAAAGTTGCAGCAGGCAGCTCCACCAAGGAAGCAGTGACCACGGGGGATCTCTTTTATTGTTTAGCAAATCAATCAGTGCCAAAGAATCTGTGATAATGACTGATATTGGAATAGAATGCATCTGTGCTAACCGAAGACCATCTAACAAAGCCCGACCTTCTGCCACCATGTTAGAGCCAGTACCATAGTAATAAGAAAAACCCAACTTTACTTGCCCATATTCATTTCTAAAAACACCGCCACCATAAGAAGTGCCGAGGTTACCCTTACTAGCGCCATCCACGTTAAGAGAAAAATTAGTTACAGGAGCTAGCCATCGGACAACAATGCAAATAGGACGATTGTAATTGATGGTAATGCCAAAATCTTGTAGAGTTTTCAGATATCTGGCGCTGGCCCCTTGCTTGAATTTGAATTGGTTAACAATATATTTTGTCTCTGAGAAGATCAGGTCTGATATCCTCATGAAGTCAGTTATGATATTTTCATGTATAACCCGGCATCTGTATTTCCAGATTTCCCAAACAATCAATATGGTAATCAGCAGTGATATAAAACCTTTAGGTTTATAAATGACAGCTCCCTGTATCATAGATTTCAGTCTGTTACTGATAGAGGAGATTTCCAGACATGAATTGATTAGCAGTGGGGTAAATGTACTCCATAAGAATTTTGCCAAATCGCTGTTGACAAATAAATGGTCCTCATCCTCTGTTTTAGGAGATGCACAGCAACAAACACAGCATGATGCTAAAGTAATTCCACATGTTTGAATTTGACTGTCAACAGGAACAGCATGCCTAATAATCTTCCAACAGAAAAGGGAAGCTCTCGGAGGATATCTTTGGTTCCCAAGTTTACTCAAAATACTGTTAGAACCAACAACCTGTCTTTGCCCTCTGATAAAATTATAGGTAGTTTTGATGCTGAATTTACCATCATTGGAGAACGACCAAATTGGAATGTCATTCCCATTTTGAGTAACAAATTTCTAAATATCATTCCTTAGATGCTGATCAACCAAACAAAGCCATATCGGGTGTTGATGATTTTCCAAAGCAATTTGAACAGGACAATCATCAATCTGGGAAAACTTTTGAGCAGGAATAAATTCCATCAATGCCTTATCTTTTAAAAAATTAGTAGAGGCACCATCATTAACAATCATTCTGATTCTTGCCATGAGAACAGTACGGGCTTTCTCCAAATCCCTGGTCTTAATGCCAACAGGATATGGCTTTTTGCAATCTGAGATATGAATTCCCTGAATATACTTGCTTCTAACAAACTTTGCCCAGAGGGAGTTGCTATGTAAGGATAACCATAAGAGCTTGACATAGAAACACAGCTGTGAGTCTAATAGGCTTCGAATGCCAAGTCCTCCTTCATTAATAGGACTGCATATCTTTTCCCAAGAAACCCAGTGCTTCCTGTGGGAGGTTTCTAAACCCTGCCATAAAAAATTGGAGCAGACTTTCCCAATTTGCTTGAGGATAAGATATGGAATAGATGCAGCACTAGCAGAATAAATTGGGATGGAAGCCAAGACTGTCCGAATCAGAACAATTCTGCCTGCTTGAGAAAGAAGTTTACTCTGCCATCCAGCAAGTTTGGCAATGACTTTGTCTAGTAAATACTTAAAATGAGGGGCTTTTGCTCTACCTTTAAACAGAGGTATACCAAGGTATTTAATGCTTCCAGACTTATGGTGATATCCAGATAGTTGACAGATGCGTTCAATTGAGCAGCGAGGCATATGTTTTGCCACCATAAAGCAGCTTTTACTTGCATTGATCCTCTGGCCTGAAGATAGCTCATATCTTTCCAAGAATCGAAGAAGATGTTTGATGGATGAGACCCCACCATTCATGAATATTATGGAATCATCAGCATAACGAATATGAGAAATGGGTTGAACACCCCGTGGAAGATGAAAATATATGCATTGGCTAGAGGCAAACATTTGACTCATACCCCTACTCAACATTTCCTCAGCAAGAATGAATAAAGTAGTGGCCAGAGGATCCCCTTGCCTAACCCCTCTCGAGGATTTAAAAAAACCATGAATATGGCCATTAAATGAAATTAAAAACTAACAATTCATTAGCATTTGAGCAATAAGAGAAGTGAATCTGTTAGAGAATCCAAATCTTTTTAAGACCATGAGGAGAAAATCCCATTCTAAACGCAAATTGATTATTGTGATAATATTATTTAATAAATTGAAGTTGAGGGCCATGAGCATTTTTTCTCCATTGCATAACCATGAGCATTTGAGATTTATGTGTACATTATGGTAATTTTTATGGACTAAATTGTAATTATGTGTGTACAGGACACTGAAGGTAATTGCAAGAAACTCTGGGGGCAAAACTAACATCACCACTTTGACCAAGTCAAACATAGAAGCACATATTTTGGTTGGAGGGAAATTAGAATTTAAAGTTTGTATTTTGGTTGGAGGGAAAAGAAATTTTAAAAGTTTGAAATTGAGGAGAAGAAGCACATATTTTGGTTGGAGGGAAAAGAAAATTTAAAGTTTGAAATAAAGGGGAGAAATGATGAGTCTTGGGAAAGGGGGTGCCCAAAGTCTAAGGAGGGGGGTGCCCACCTCCTTTTCCTTTTCCCCATACATCATCTTCTACCTAAATCCCAGCCATCCATCTCTTTTTGATACAATCTCTGCCCTCTATTGACCCAACTTTCCCTATAAATAGCCCATGACAAGGAGGAGAAAAGGAGTTCTTCTTTTGGCAATTTTTCACTCTTTCTCCCCTAACCTTAGGCCGCCAGTTTCTCCCCCTTCTACTCTTCTTCTCCTCTTACTTTCTTCATGAAAGTTATTTGTTTTTAAAATATATTCAACTTCTTCTTCTTCATCTTCCTCTAGGTCGGCTTAGTTTTTACGTTATATTCTAGTTTTCAAAGGTCTATCTCTCAGATTTTCCTGTTCTTCCCCGAACCAGCATTATTCTCTGTTCTTCCCATTATTTCACCCACTTATCTTCCTCTTCTCCTCTTACTTTATTCACAAAAGTTCTTCATTTTTAAATGCTATCCAACTTTGTCTTCTTCGTCATTCTCTATTTCCTCTTAGTTTTCACGCTATCTTCTAGTTTTCAAGGTTCTGTCTTCCACATTTACAGTTCACCTGAACCTGCATCCCCCTGTTCTTCTCCTATTTTCTCCCCTTTATATTTTTTCCCTCTGATTTCTTCACAAAAGTTGTAGATCTTTAAAAGTTCTTCAAATCTCTCTTCTTCCTTTTCTCCCAATTCTCCTCTGTTTTCACGTTATTCTCAATTTTATAAGTTTCTGTTATGCACTTTTTACTGTTCATCTGCATCTTTCCCACTGTCTCTTTCTTCCTCCGATTTCACCCTCTTCCTCACATTTTCTCTCTCCACTCCCTTCATCAAAGTTCTTCCTCTCTTTCTCCTCTTCAACGTTTTCTTCTTCGTCATCCTCTAATTCTTCTTGGTTTCAAAGTTATTTTAATTTCATTCTTACTCTATTTTTAGTATTTCTGTTTTACTTTCTCATCTTCTTCCTTCTTCATCTCCACACAAACCCTTCCACATTCCTCTCTATATTTCTCTCCAAAGTTTGTCCTCCATAACTCTCCTTTTACGGCGGTGTGCACATCAAGGCGGGTGACGTTCTAAGGCTCGTGACGTGGACGACGATGGCTTCTTCATCCACCTCTTTCCACGGTGATCTTCTTCAAGGCGGAGCGATCCTCTCTAAGGCTCGGCAAGGAGGAGACGACGGCGTTCATCATCCTTTCATGGCTCTAGTTTCTTCACTTTTATCTTAGTTTACATTGGTTGTCATCCCTATTTTTATAGACATTGTACTTTTTAATTCATAGCAATACAAGTTTCATCTTGTGCAATTTTATTTCTTTCTCTTCGTCTCTCTCTCTACCAATTTTCTCTTCTTTAACCCTCCAACGTTCTTTAGTTAGATTTTATTTCAAGCAATTTTAAGTTTCTACTTTATCCTACTCACTCCATGATTTGCTAAAAAAAATACAAGAAGTTTTCCAACTTAACAAAAGTTTCTTCCTCATCGTGGGATTGACCCGTTCTCGCCATTTTACTCGGATTTCTAAACCTTTAAAGTGAGTGAGTGCGGTAAATAATTTTAAAATTATGTGTGGCACAGCATTTTTAAACGACATATGTCATGTGGCATCAGCCATGCCCCCAGTATAATCGGGTGCCGGTTGAGAGGCCATCATTAGAGGGGAAGCTTCAAGTTCATAAGCACCTCGCTGTGGGGTTTCAAGAGGGAGCTCAGCCTGCTTCGAGGCCGGAGCATGTAAGCTCATATCGCTGAGTTGCTTCTTCAGTGTTTCAATTTCTTGTTGGTACCTTTGCAGCATCATCATCATGGTAGCTGGATCGGGCATAGAGGAGCTGGAAGCATGACCTTGCCCTTCCGCTGGAACATTCGAAGCAAGCGCTGGTTCCTCGCCGTCATCCTCAGCGGTGATCACATTTACGGTCATCCTGACTAGATTTGCATCGGGTTTTTTAATGTGAGCTTGTGCTGCATGAGCCGCCGCCCCTTGTCTTCTGGTAGTAGGCTCCGGCCCTTTGGCAAGTCTGGTGGCCTCATCACAGTTCGGGGGAAAAGCCCCATAGCGGCCGGTCATTCTAGCTATGTTGTAGGTGAAGACTTGAATGCCTCCATTTCTCTCTATTCTTCTATTGACTGGTTTATGGAGAGTATCCGGCCTTTCGTAGGTCACAATTCTTGCCCCCAGGTTTTGTGGAGGTGAGGAAGTATTGCGGTAGCGTCGATGGTCGGCTGGCCTTGCTCCTGATGGAGCGTAGCATCTATGGCCTTCTTGGACATCTTCCACGGCCTGTGACAGCCTCCGCTGGCCTGAGGGAATGGTCCCTAGACCATACAAACATCTTCTAACAACATTATCTTCTTTCTCCCGTTCTTGCAAAGTTGGGAAGGTAGGTGGTAGTGCCCGCATCTGTGCTGGGAGTATACGGGCTGAATGCTTCGAACGGATCCTCCTGCCGCATTGGCTGCGGTGGTAGGACACATCCCCCGGCTGGGCGTGAGCAGCAAGCATCGACAAGGGGTAAACTGGGGCTGTCATCTCAGCCCGTGCATCTTCCTTTGGCCCTCTTTGATGGACCCTCACAGATTCTCCTCGGATGGCGAGGATAGCATGGGTTCTCTTTGGCACCCAGATTTGCTCTAGCTTGATTGATTTTAGGGCCAACCCTCCCTTCATCTTGGACACAGCATGGTCCGTCTTGACTTGGGCCAGTGCTTCAAAAGAGTTGCGCACCGGCACTGTTACAATCACTCTTTCAGGTGTACTTCTAGCCTTGCGTCCATTCAAGAATACTCGGACGCCTCCGATGAGCATGGACTTGCCCGAAGCAGACAACCGACTTTGCTTGGTGCTGGCATTCTTCTTGGCTGCCCTTCTGGCAACTGGTGTGCGCTTCTGGTTGGCGGAGGCGTAAGAGTCAGCTCGGCAAATGTAGCAGCCCACCACCTTGGTCTTGTCAGATGTCGCCGTTGTAGTGGCGACGGAGTCCATCTCCTGGGTCTCCAGGAGTTTCACGAACGCAACCCCCAAGAAGTTAGGGAAGCCGATGACAGGCGGGAAGTTGTCGAACTGAACCATCATGGCTAGGTAGCCATGGGTAGCATGGTTGGCGACGATGAGCGGTCCAAAGGAGACGGCCATCATGATCTCTGGAATGTAATCCATCAATTGTAGATTAAACAATTAGTATTTCAAGAAGGGGCCGCAGGGCCCTTAGTCCTGGCAAAGAGATGAAGGGTGATTTTGGTCCCACCGGACGTGCCAGACATGTGGACGCACTTATTGAATATGTTCGTTTATTTCTTTTCATCTATTTAGTGCGTGGGCGTACCAGTCACATACATGACGATTTATTTGGGCTCCGAAGAAGCCCTTGGTGTGTGCCATCTGACTGACCAGACGAAAGTGTGGTTCGAGTCGGGACCAAAACCCGCCGCGCCATAAAGGTCGCAACGTTAATTACATCTCCCCAGAGGGGAGAACACCCGTGATTAATCGCCAGGAAAAAAGGGGCCTACGGCCTAGAAAACTGCGCTAATGAAATAGGACAATAAGAATCTTGAATCGTATTAAAAGCCCTCATGTTAGGTTGTGAGTGTTCGAATCATATCGGTCACTCATGGACCATTTCATGTTCGGACGGAAACCCGTATTGAAAGCATGACGAAGCCGGAGATAAACCCACGCAAATATCTACCGAGTATGCGGCAATTTTAATAAGAATGCGGGATTGGATCCCAATGGAAAAGGAACAGTTTTAGAGAGCTATTGGCCCGGGGCAATATCGGATCTTGGCCATATCGGGGCGATTCCCAGGATACAAGCCCGACTTACCGGGGTGCCATGTATGTTCCTGTGTCTGGGGCCTGGGGGAGAAGAGGTCTCTGAAATGCACCCCAAGGCATGCGTGTTTTGCATTTTTATCTTATTAGCTTTAATTCCGTTTGAGTGTGGATTTTTATTCCATTCACATGTGCCTGGTCATATTTTTGATGGCATTATCATTGCCCCCTCCCCTCTTATTATCATTTATTTCTATTATTTGTTTTACGTTTCGTTTCCTTTTGTCTTATGTTTTCTCTCTTTTTTTGTTGAGGATAGGGAGTTCGGTTGACCGAATAGGGGAGTTCGGTCGACCAAAACTCCCAGAGATAGGGGGTTGATGGAGGGGTTGACTCCAACCATGCAGGAGGTCGACCCTACTACCGATCGGTCGACTGAATGGGCCAGTTCGATCGACCGACCCAGCAGGGAGGCCCAAACTTCAAACTACCTAGGGGGTTAGCGTTGGATTGAGATTGGGGGTTTAGGTTTATTCATGGAATGCATATATAAGGTTTGATTTATTCATAGAATGTATGGTAAGTGCGGTCTTGGGCAAAAGATCCGGAGAGCAAGGAGTATTGGTTTAGTATCATGCAATGCAGAGAATGGTTCCGTGAACGATTTATCATGGCACGCAAGGACTCAATTATATATATTCGTGTAAGGCGACTCTCGATACGTGACAGAGTGCTTTACTCACGCATAGTGGCAGTTTCCGGCTAGACATAATCCAACTTCCATGCATCACCATCTCATATACCGCGGGGTCGATGGAACGCAAGTATACATGGAATGCAATGCATGGGGTGTGGTTTGTATTCATGAAGGATGCAAGCCCAAGATGTGTACGAGAGGATATGCATGACATGTTTAAATTGGCGGCCAATGCAGGGAATTCCCCCTCTATTTGTGCTCATGAAAGGCTAGAAGGCTTCTTATGCGCTTGATGCATGCATGCGATGCATATATGGGATTTAGTTCATGTTCATGAGGGACGCCAGACCTATGTGCGTGCAGAAGATGTGATATAGTCGAGCTCAGATGGATGCAAATGGTTCATTCATCTTATTTGTTATCTCCTCCTTTTTTTGGTTACGCTTGCAGTTGTATTCGACAATCCATCATGGCGGTGTTCCTGTTCAATCCCTTTGGGTCCTCCACAGCTCTTTAGTTTCAACAGGAGCTTCTCATCATTGTTTAATTCATTTGTTTGTTGCTTCCTTTTATCTTTTAACATGGTATTAGTCTGGCAAAAATCGGGCAACATCTCCCCTAGACTCGGGTGCTCGGGGGGAGTAAAGCGGGTACGCATCCATGGACAAGTCCGAGATGGCCCCTCAATAATATTAGTGCGCACGGAAGCGGAAACACTCAAAATAATCGCGTCAAAACACGGTGTGAAATCAGGCAGAAAAAAGATTGAAATGTGGATGGGGTCACCGGTTAACTGGACCTCAGGGGGGCCACCGGATATGGCTAGGAGGATGCCATCGATTGACGGGGCCATGGGAGGCCACCAGATAAGGTCCACCCTTGGTGCCACCAGTTAAGGCATGCAGCGAGCCCACCGGTTATGTGAGCGTGGGGAGAGCCACCGGTTATAGCCCGTGAGGGCCACCGGTTAACAACAGGGAGAGTGCCACCGGTTAACACCCTGCGCATAGCCACCGGATAAGGGGGCTCCAAGAGAGCCACTAGTTATTGCGCTCCTGGGCGCCACCAGTTATGGGCTCACAGGAGCCACCGATTATGGAGGCATATGGGTGCCACCATTTAATGGTCTAACGGGGAAACCGGTTATGTGTTGAAAAGGGGCGCCGGTTATGGGTGGCTAAAGGGCCACCGGTTAGATGGGAAGCCCACAAGAAGGCCATGAGAGGAGGCCCCCAGTAGACACCCCACGAGGCAGAAGGGGACTGACTTCAGCAAACAGAGCTTAGAACAAGGTGTGCGCCACCAACTCGCTCCACAGACGGAGAAGTGACTAGCGGAGGGAGGAGATTCACTACAGCATGAGGGGCGTATGACGCCTGAAATGCCTGAGCCTCAGCCATAGGCTGGCAGGGCCCAGGTGATGGTGTTCCCATGACAACATTTGAAGAGGAGGATGAAAAGGAAGAAAGTAGCCATAAAAGAAAGGCTTAAGAACATGGGTCCTCTGGGGCTCAGGGTGGTAGCATCACCTTCAGGACATGAAGACCCACTGAGCATTGGGCACCAGCTCCGTCGAGGAGTACATCACCGACTAAGAAGAAGGGGGAGTAAGCTGTTGCTCCTGTCGAGCAGAACCTAAACAAAAGGGGAAGAGCATACTATATCCATAAACAAGGGGGGAGAGAATTGGAGGAACATGAGGTAGCCATGGACATTGACACTAAGAAAAACATTCCAGCAAGAAACCCCTTGCCAACCTTTTCATTCCTTGCAACAAGCTAAATGCGAAGATGATACATCGTAGAGGAGAAGAGAGGAGCAATCATCAAAAAACAACAATTATAAAAAAGGGGGGGGAGAGAGTGTAGGCTCCTCCCCCTCCAAGCCTCACCTCTCTGATCTCCTCTCCCTCCCTCTTCTACTTTTTCCACCTTCTCTTCTTTTTCTTCTTCTTCTTCTCTTCTTCTCGTATATGGTCTCTTCTTCTTCAGCTCTGTGTATCTCTTTCTGGCCTCCTCTTTTGTATGTGTTCGTGTCTTCCTTATAAAGGGGGGTGCTCGAAGAAGCTCGTACGGGAAGGGCCCTCCGCATAGGGACCCTTTGACCGGACGACCCGCCTTTTCCCATCCTTCGTACAACATCTAGCTCGTTGCCTTCTTTGGGACGAGCATGAGGTTTGCAGCAGATGAATGCCATCTTCGAGGATTGCCTGGAGGAGCTAAGGTCCCGTCGTACTTGATACCAGGGTCGTTGCGCGTCGGAGCAGGGACCCTTGGGTAGGAGTAATACCCAGCAGTCCTAGAAAAAGATGGCCTGCTATTTTCATCAAAGTGTACTGGAGCCACCGTTTAACATCCCACCAATGGCCACCAGATATGGGAAGGTGCCACTGGTTATGGCCCCACCGGTTAAGTGCCAAAAACGGCCACCAAATATACCCCCACGCACAGCCACCATACAAGTGCTGAAACGGGCCACCAGATATGGGCATTTGCGGAGCCACCGTTCATATCTTGGAAACAACCACTGTTTACGAGTATTTTGTGGAGCCATCTGGTGCGGACACCAGAGCGAACGAGAAGCATGAGTCGACGAGTCGTCGGTACCAAACGCGCAGCACCACTCGAGCAACACAGGCATCCCTATGGCTTAGAGACAGTCTGGAGTCTCCGTCTTGAGTCCTAGTAGTTTTAGTATTTATTGGGTTTTATTTGGTATGTAATGTGTGCTTATTTGATTTTATTTAGATTTAAGAGAGTGTAATTAGGATAAAAAAATGGGTTTCTTTGTAAAAGGGCCACCTAGGCCCAGCTGGCCCCCCTCACCCTCTTCCCCATTGGGCCACCTAACTTCTAGGGGCCCGTAGGGGCTGGCCCATTGTCCACCTTGGACTTGGACCATTGGACCAAGAGAAGGGAAATTCCATTTCTCTTCTTTAAAGGGGGCGCCCCCTCTTTTGTCTCTATTAGGCAATTTTTTTTATGTGCTTTGACCACATGGGAAAAAATAGAATTTGGCATCCCCAATGTACCCCACCCTAACCCTAGATCTGAGGGTAAGGTTGGTCATTAGCCAAGGGTTTCCCATTCATATATAATGCTTGTATTTTCCATTTTTCACACAATTAATGAAGAATTTTTAGCAAATTTTGCTCCAAGGCCAAGGCCGCCCCTCTCTCTCTTCTCTCCCTCCTCTTTGTAGCTGTGAAGGCTGCTATTCTGAGGTGTGAAGCCTCCCTTATCAGAGTGTGAAGCTCAGCACCGCCGCCGCCGCCATCGAGCTGCCGTCGCACCACCACCGCCTCGTCGCCGGAGTTCTGTCCATCTCTGGACAGTAAGCCAAAGGCCAAATTTTAGCTCTCAACTCATAGATTTGACCAGGCTAAAATTTTCAGGGTGAGTTCCCCTTGTAGTTCCCACGTTCCACAAAAAATTTCAAGTTATTTCCTTGTCGTTTGCCCCCCTTTCCCTTTAAATTCCCATAGCCTACACAATCTGCCCCTGTGCAGACTTGTGTTCCAGCAGCCTAACTCTTCGCCTATTAGATCCCCTTTCTAATCAGATCAAGCTGAAATTTGGACTAGGACTTCTGTCCACCCAACCCTCATCTCACAAATGTTTTTAAGATTTTAGGAGTCCGTTTACCTTTTCTTAAAACCACTGCAAAAAATCGGACCTTGTTCTGTTTCCCATAGTCCAGATCCGACCAACCCCTGTTCTAAAATCCATTTCCCCCCTCAAACCACCTCAGAAAATTACAAAAAAATTATCCACGTGTTCCTTACTTCCCCCTCTATCTTCCATAAAAATCTCAACTCCCAGATCCAAAGTTTCAACCTCGGTCAACATGCTTCATCAGGCAGATCTGAATCTACCCAGTCAGATATGAGTTTAGGAGTCAACTTGTTCATAAATATCCCACAAAAAATCTAAGGCCATAAAAATTCCTGTAACAATGGTCGTAGATCTCTGAGAGGGCTTCGCGACGGCGCCAGTTTCGCGTCGATCCGACGTCGGATCTGATCGCAGGATTTATTCTCGCCGGGTCGCGCAGTTCTGAAACTGCAGAACTTGCCCGGGACAGCAAGCTTCAACACTTGACGAGCTGAGCCATCCCGCCTTCCACAAGGCGAACCAGTGCAACCGCCTCACGGGGATCATTCCTCCAGGTGTCCCCTTTGCAACGGGACCCACCCTGCCCAGATCGGTTGTTCGAGCAGAGCGTGGTCCCCACAATCGTCAGCCCACGCCGTCTGGCCAGCATCAAGTAGCAGCGCGCCAGCACCAACCGGGTGATTCAAAACACTACCCGTCAACCCAAGAGCTCTACTCCCGCGTCCCATTGTAGCCCTTTACCTTCCTGCGTGGAGTGGGCAATAAAATTCAATTCTGTAATTTATTTGGTAATTGTCTAACTGGGAGTGCGGATCTTGGCCGCGGTTGTCTTCCCTACGCCCGGAGCGTGGAGGTAACGATCTCTCCTCCTCGGCATTTGCTTACTTAGTATATGATTATATGCCGCTGCATGAGTGTGTTAGAATTCTAGCTCGTTAAATCATTTTAATCACCGCTGTAAGAGAGAGAGCGAACCCGTCCCGTGACTCGATCCGAGCACGGAAGTGAGTTTGACCACCCTTGACTCTGTCGGTTTCTCAACCGCGCGGATCTGCGTTTCCCTCGCTTGGGACGACGAGTGAGCTCGCATTTCTATTTAAGACATATACCCGTAGGAGCTCTTAGTGTCGAGCCGAGGTAGCTCTAATGGTCGTGTAGTCGCTGGTTGCGTCGTCCAATTTGTCGCGTCGTCACATAGAGTCCAAGGTTCGCATCATTTGGCATCGAGTCCCTCATTCGTCCCGCATCAGTTTGGTATCAGAGCAAGTTTGAGTCTAGGGTAATCGGTTTGAGGTGTTTCATTGTGTCCCTCTATTTGGTATATCAAAAGGTGTTCTGGAACGATAGGTTACGCCTATTGGGACGGTAGCACACTTGCGTGAGTGCGATCTTCGGATCAAATCTCCGCCACGTACTGGATATTGGTTAAGTCTAGGTTCATCATCTTTGCTTTAGTCTATGTATCTTAGTCACTGTGTCATTTGCATGCCCACCCGTAGAGGTACCCAATACTCACCACCACCACCTATGGCGGATCCCCGAGCCCGTAGTTCCGATGAGCCTTCGGTGGCCGAGATGTTCCGATCTCTCATGGATCGATTCGATACGCGTATGGATGGGCTTAGTACACGTGTAGATGGCGTAGGTACGCGTCTGGAAGGGAGGATGAAAGCCTTAGAAGATCGGGCCGAAGCATCAGACCAGTCTATCTAGGGTCTGGTGGGGAGAATTGCTGTCCTAGAGAGGGCCCCGGTTGAGGCGCAACCCGCGCTGACAAATGGCCAACAGGAGCCGGTTCAGCAACCTGCTGCTCCAAGGGCTCAAGGGGTAGATGATAGGAGGCAGCGAGTGCCCGAGGTGGATGACTATCCATCCGATAATGAACATGGGGGGTATGGTTGTGACCGTCGAGCCCAACGACAGAATCGTGATTATGATGATGATGACCGCGTTCTTAGGAACGTGCGGGCGGACCATCCCTTTTTTGACGGGTCCTTGGACCTAAAGGTCTATCTAGATTGAGAGGCCGGCATGGATCGGTACTTCGAGTGGTTTGAGATGGCGGACCACCGAAGAGTTAGCTATGCAAAGATGAAGTTGCAAGGGTAGGCGCAAACCTATTGGACTAATGTGGAGAGCCTGTTGATGCAACGACATCAACCCCAGATCGGTACTTGGGATGATATGAAAACCAAGTTGAGGCAGAAGTATCTTCCTGCCACATATCGCCAGCGTCTCATAGACAAATGGCAGTGTCTCACTCAAGGAAACCGATCCGTGACTGAGTACACCGCTGAGATTGATGAGTATTACTTGCGGTGTGGAGTTACGGAAGAGAGCACCATGACCATCTCACGCTTTCGAAGAGGTCTGCAGCCACACTATCAATATGAACTTTTTCGCCGCAATGTGACCACTTTGGAACAAGCATATCAGGTTACTCTCGAATTGGAGCAATTCGAGACCAAGTTCGAGCCTACCCAACGGTTGGGCCCCTTCCCTCTTCGTAGTGTCAAGCCCCGCAGCTCTTCAGGCACATATCAGAGGGCCCCCATGGCCCGACCTCAGGAGCCCACCCGTCCGGAGATATTCGCTCCAAGGCCTTGCCCTCCCCCACCGAGGGATCTTCCTCCTCGACCCCAACAACCTGCACCCATTGTCCGTCCACCGGCGCCCGCACCTCTTGCCCGTCCCCTGTTGCCTACACCTCCTGTCCGTCGGGAGGATAAGGGTAAGGGACCTTTGATCGGGGAGCCTAGTGGATCACGGCAGCAGTGTTTTCACTGCAATGGGTTTGGCCACTTTGCAAACCAGTGTCCCACTCATCAATCTCTAGTCATTGGGGGCACACAGGTCAGGAGCGCCTCATCTTCAGAGCTTGTGTCCGTCAGCTATGCGGCAGAACGGGAATTAGCTGACGAGTTCTTTGAGAATGAAGATGACGGCCAGGATGCTCAGCATCCAAACGATGCCCAGTTGGGGGTCGTCAGATGTATTGTCACCCAGCCACAAGCCAGTGATGACTGGCGTCAGACCACTATCTTTCATACATACTGTAGGCTGGGCGGGAAAGTTTGTAAGGTGATTATCGATAGTGGAAGTTGTATCAATGTAATGTCCATGGGCAATGTTTCTTGTCTTGGTCTTACTCTCATGGACCATCCTTGCCTATCGAGTATCATGGGTGGATTCCACTTCCATTCCGATTAGGCTGCGGTGTCTGGTCCCACTGTAGTTCCATGCCTACCGTGACGAGATCTGGTGTGATGTCCTCCCCATGAGGTGGGCAGTATTATTCTTGGTAGGCCGTGGTTGTTTGATCTGGATGCCATGCTCCATGGTCGGTCGAACACCTGTACCTTCGACCATGGTGGCCAACGGATTACCCTCCACCCCTCTCAGCCCAAGAGTCCTTCAGTTAGGGGTCCTACTGGTCCTAGTACTCCGGAGCCTTCTGTCCCTGGACCCAGTACCCCATCCCCAGCTCGGGCCATGACCGTTACATCTGGCACAGGCGATCCCCCGTCTAGGAGGTTGATGTTGATTAGCTCCCGAGAAATGGAGCGGGAGGCTAGTAAGGGGAGTCCTGTGTTTGCTATCATGGTCCGTGAGGTGGAGCGAAAGTCCGAGGGTGAACTCCCACCCGATGTTGTTCCCATTCTACAGGAGTTTGCTGATATATTCCCCGAAGAGCTTCCCAAGAGACTCCCACCTATGCGGGATATTCAACATGCTATCGACCTGATTTTGGGATCCTCATTGCCCAATCTTCCCCAATACCGCATGAGTCCCACTGAGCACGCTGAGCTAAAGTGGTAGGTCGATGAGCTTATGCAGAGAGGATCTATTCGGGACAGCATGAGTCTGTGTGCTGTGCCCGCGTTACTCGCCCCAAAGAAGGATGGCACTTAGAGGATGTGTATTGATAGTCGTACCATCAATAAAATCACCGTGAAGTACAGGTTCCCTATTCCCCGCCTGGATGATATGCTTGACATGATGGCAGGTGCCACTATCTTTTCGAAGATCGATCTTAAGAGTGGCATCACCAGGTAAGGATTAGGCCAGGTGATGAGTGGTAGACTGCATTTAAGACCAATGATGGTCTATATGAGTGGTTGGTTATGCCCTTTGGGCTAACCAATGCCCCCAGCACCTTCATGCGACTCATGACTCAGGTCCTTCGACCTTTCATTGGAGTCTTTGTTGTAGTGTATTTTGATGATATTCTCATCTATAGTCGCACTACGGGGGGACCACTTGGACCATCTTCGACAGGTCTGCCTACTCTTGAGGTGAGAGCAATTGTTTGCAAACCCACAGAAGTGTGCCTTTATGACTTCTCAGATTACCTTCTTGGGTTTCATTGTGTCTAGCACTGGGGTCTCCGCTGATCCAGGAGAAGGTCCAGGCCATTGTTGAGTGGCCGGAACCCCGCACGATCCATGATGTCCACAGCTTCCATGGCCTCGCGACGTTCTATCGTCGTTTCATCTGCGGATTTAGCTCCATCACTGCCCCGATCACGGACTGTATCAGGAAGGGCACATTTGTATGGACGAAGGCCGCTGCTGCTGCCTTCAAGGACATCAAGGAGCGCATGACCCAGACATCGGTTCTTCAATTACCAGATTTCTCGAAGGTGTTTGAGGTCTCATGTGATGCATCGGGTGTAGGAATTGGAGGAGTGTTGAGTTAGGAGACCCACCCAATTGCATATTTCAGTGAGAAGCTAAATGATGCAAAACTGCGATACTCTACCTATGATAAGGAATTCTATGCAGTTGTCCAGGCTCTTAGGCATTGGAGGCACTACTTATTACATCAGGAGTTTGTCTTGTACTCTGACCATGAGGCCTTGAAGTTCCTCCATGCCCAAAAGAAGCTCAATGCGCGTCACAGTAGATGGGTTGAGTATCTCCAGCAGTTCACATTTGTGCTCAAGCACAAGGCTGGAGTGGAGAACAAGGTGGCTGATGCCTTGAGTCGGCGTGCATGTCTGCTGACTACCATGAGTGCATAGGTTATAGGGCTAGAGAAGATGAGAGAGGCTTATGTTGATTGTCCTGACTTTGGTCAGATCTTTGCCACTCTCCAGGCCGGACCCTCGAGAGATCATAGTGATTATGTGCTTCAGGAGGGTTACCTCTTTCAAGAAGGTAGGATTTGTGTTCCCCGAACTTTGGTTCGCTACTTCTTAGTCTGGGAACTTCATGCGGGAGGTCTAGCCGGCCACTTCAGTTGGAACAAGACTATCGAGCACATGTTCTATTGGCCGAGCTTTAAGAGAGATGTTGCTCACATTGTGGCCCAGTGCCATACATGTGTTACGGCCAAAATGAAGAAGCAAAGCTCATGCCTTTACACACCTCTCCTCGTGCCCGATGCCCCGTGGCATGATGTTAGCATGAATTTTGTTTTGGGATTGCCACGAACCTCTAGGAAGCATGATTCGGTCTATGTGGTAGTATATCGATTCTCGAAAATGGCCCTTTTCATTCCCTGCTCTAAGACTTCGGATGCTTTGAGAGTAGCCCGCCTGTTCCTTTCTCATGTGATGTGTAAGTTTGGGTTGCCTCGTACCATAGTATTTGACCGTGATTTTAGGTTCACCAGTTATTTTTGGAAGACGCTGTGGCATATGTTAGGTACTCACCTCAAGTTCTCCACTGCATATCATCCCCAGACAGATGGTCAGACCGAGGTGGTCAATAGGAGTCTGGGTGACCTTTTGAGGTGTCTTCCTAGGGACCGTGTAGGGGATTAGGATCTCATGTTACCACTAGCTGAGTTTGCATATAATGATTCGATCAATAGGTCTATAGGTATGAGTCCTTTTGAGATTGTCACAGGTCGTTGGCCTAGGAAACCAGTGGATCTTGTTCCCATGCCCATTCATGAACGAGTGTCGGAGTCTGCTGAGTCATTTACTAGGCATCTTAGGAGTCTGCATGACGACATCCGTCGTCACATTGAAGCCAACAATGCACTACAAAGAGTTAGCCGATGCCCACAGACACCACTGTGAGTTCCAAGAGGGTGATTATGTCATGATCAGGGTTAGACCTGAACAGTTTCCCTCTAGGACCGTAAATAAATTGCAAGCTCACAGAGCCGGTCCATTTCAAGTGTTGAAACGCATCGGATCCAATGCATATGTTGTGGACTTGCCCGAGGAATATGGGATAAGCTCTACTTTTAATGTTTCAGATCTAGTTGCTTATAGGGACCCAGCGGTGATCCCTAGTGAGCCGTTCGAGCCATCTCCTCCCATTGAGAGTGACCCTACACTTGAGTGTCCACCACTAGCTTTATTTCCAAGGTAGCGAGAGCATATAGATCATATACTGGATGAGCAGGTGACTATTACCAGGAGTGGATCCTACCCGCGCTACCTAATGCGATGGAGAGGGCGACCCGCCGCCGATGATACTTGGATCACCCGGACAGAGTTGCAGAGGATAGATCCGACCTACTAGAGCGCTACCAGAGCGATCTAGACCCTTACTCGACAGGGTCGAGTTTCTCCCACCCGGGGAGAATTGGTGCGGACACCAGAGCGAGCGAGAAGCATGAGTCGGCGAGCCATCGCTACCGAACGTGCAACACCACTCGAGCTACACAGGCATCCCTATGGCTTGGAGACAGTCTGGAGTCTCCATCTTGAGTCCTAGTATTTTTAGTATTTATTAGGTTTTTATTTGGTCTGTAATGTGTGCTTATTTGGTTTTATTTGGGTTTAAGAGAGTGTAATTAGGATAAATAAATGGGTTTCTTTGTAAAAGGTCCACCTGGGCCCAACGGGCCCCCCTTACCATCTTCTCCATTGGGCCACCTATCTTCTAGGGGGCCATAGGGGCTGGCCCATTGTCCACCTTGGACTTGGATTATTGGACCAAGAGAAGGGAAATTCCATTTCTCTTCTTTAAAGGGGGCGCCCCCTCTTTTGTCTCTATTAGGCAATTTTTTTTAAGTGCTTCGACCACATGGAAAAAAAATAGAATTTAGCATCCCCAATGTACCCCTCCCTAACCCTAGATCTGAGGGTAAGGTTGGTCATTAGCCAAGGATTTCCCATTCATATATAATGCTTGTATTTTCCATTTTTCACACAATTAATGAAGAATTTTCAACAAATTTTGCTCCAAGGCCAAGGCCGCCCCCTCTCTCTCTCCTCTCCCTCCTCTTTGCAACTGTGAAGGCTACTATTCTGAGGTGTGAAGCCTCCCTTATCAGAGTGTGAAGCTCATCACCGCCGTCGCCGCCGTCGCCGCCATTGAGCCGCCGTCGCACCACCACCGCCTCGTCGCCGGAGTTCTGTCCATCTCTGGACAGCAATCCAAAGGCCAAAGTTTAGCTCTCAACTCATAAATCTGACCAGGCTAAAATTTTCAGGATGGGTTCCCCTTGTAGTTCCCACGTCCCAAAAAAAATTTCAAGTTATTTCCTTGTCGTTTGCCCCCCTTTCCCTTTAAATTCCCACAGCCTACACAATCTGCCCCTATGCAGACTTGTGTTCCAACAACCTAACTCTTCACCTATTAGATCCCATTTCCAATTCCAGATCGAGCTGAAATTTGTACTGGGACTTCTATCCACCCAACCCTCATGCCACAATTTTTTTTTAAAATTTTAGGAGTCCGTTTACCTTTTCTTAAAACCACTGCAAAAAATCGGACCTTGTTCTGTTTCCCACAGTCCAGATCCGACCAACCCCTTTTCTAAAATCCATTTCCCCCCCTCAAACCCCCTCAGAAAATTACAAAAAAATTATCATCGTGTTCCTTACTTCCCCCTCTATCTTTCATAAAAATCCCAACTCTCAGATCCAAAGTTTCAACCTCGATCAACGTGCTTCATTAGACAGATCTGAATTAGCCCAGTCAGATCTGAGTTTAGGAGTCAGCATGTTCATAAATACCCCACGAAAAATCCAAGGCCATAAAAATTCCTGTAACAGTCTATGGTCGTAGATCTCTGAGACTGCTTCGCGACGACGCCAGTTTCGGGTCGATCCGACGTCGGATTTGATCGCAAGATTTATTCTCACCGGGTCGTGCAGTTCTAAAACAGCAGAACTGGCCCTGGGCAGCAAGCTTCAACACTTGACGAGCTGAGCCATCCTGCCTTCCACAAGGTGAACTAGTGCAACTGCCTCATGGGGATCGTTCCTCCAGGTGTCCCCTTCACAACGGGACCCACCCCGCCCAGATCGATCGTCTGAGCAGAGCGTGGTCCCCATAACCGTCAGCCCACGCCGTCCGACCAACATCAAGTAGCAGCGTGCCAGCACCAACCGGGCGATTCAAAACGCTGCCCGTCAACCCAAGAGCGCTACTCCTGGGTCCCATTGTAGCCCTTTACCTCCCTGCATGGAGTGGGCAATAAAATTCAATTCTGTAATTTATTTTATAATTGTCTAATCGGGAGTGCGGATCTTGGCCGTGGTTGTCTTCCCCACGCCCAGAGCGTGGAGGTAATGATCTCTCCTCCTCGGCATTATTATACTTAGTATATGATTATATGCCGTTGCATGAGTGTGTTAGAATTCTATCTCGTTAAATCATTTTTAATCACCGCTGAGAGAGAGAGAGCGAACTCGTCCCCTGACTCGATTCGAGCACGGAAGTGAGTTTGACCACCCTTGACTCTGCCGGTTTATCAACCACGTGGATCCGCGTTTCCCTCGCTTGGGATGACGAGTGAGCTCACATTTCTGTTTAAGACATATACCCGTAGGAGCCCTTAGTGTCGAGCCGAGGTAGCTCTAATGGTCGTGTAGTCGCTGGTCGCGTCGTCCAATTTGTCGCGTCGTCACATAGAGTCCAAGGTTCGCATCATTTGGCATCGAGTCCCTCATTCGTCCCGCATCACCACCGTTTAAGAGGCTAGGAGAGGCCACTGGTTATGAGCCCATATGGGCCACTAGTTATGGGATGTGTGTGTGTGGAGAAGTGGAGGTTGGGGAAAGAGAGGGAGAGAGATGGCAGGTGCAGAGAGAGGGAGTTGAAAGAGAGAGAGCAGTGTAAAGAGAAGTGCGTTGGTGGGCTTTGGGGGTTTGAACGGTGGGAGAAAGGGTTAAACGGTGGGAAGTTTTGGGTATTATATATGAGGGAAAAAGAGCCACCGTTTAAGAGGAGAAAAGAGCCACTAGATAAGGTCCCCGCCGGGATTGGTCGACCGACTGCCCGGTTCGATCGACAGAATCGGTGAAATTTTCTTTTTCTTTTTGTTTTCCTTTCTTTATTCCCATAATATATATATATATATATATATATAAATAGACATGCAAATTTTGGTGTCCACATTGCCCCATTTCACACAAAGAGCATGCACGTCGGATCGCACGAATAAAGCGGGACGGATCACCCTAAAGCAAAACAAAGTATCGGAGAAATCATTAGTGATCGTAACATGGAAGACCAAAAAAAGAAGGGGATCAATCCAACGTGCTGGGCTCAATCTCCAGCACACCCCACCCTCCACTAATAGGTTACAGGGAGGGGAAGTGAGGTTGGGCCTCATGCCCTTCTAGGGTGAAGCTCATCGTGATGAACAGTGTTAAAGAAGAAGGGCCTGCAGGCATGGTAGATTCCAGGGCCCTGCTCATTTGCTTGGGCAGACTTCAAAAGCGGTCACCTAGGGCAAACAACACTAACGGACCCAACAATCGTTAATAGATAAACGGGGAAGACGGTCACGCATAGGAGAGGGGTGAGTGTACAGAGTAAATAGGATGCGAGGATATCCAGATGACTGATGGCTTAACTCATTCGGAAGGAAGCATTGTTAGGCATATTAGACCCCAAGGCACTGCTCATTCTCTTGAGTAGACTCTGAGAGTCGTTACCTGAGGATGCATTCAGCCCATAGATAAATAAATCATCGATGGGGGGAAGAAACGGTGTTCATTCATTCATTCATGCATAAAAGAGTAAATATAGCAAATATATATAACGCAAGAACGAGGTCAAAATGTCAAACTATTCTTATTGTCTGAGAGAGTGAAAATTACAGGATATGTAGCCCTTTATCGAGCATGAAGAGAAAAGAAAGAAAACGAAGGGAACCCACCCACCTATAGCAGATTCTCTCCTCTCCCTCAACTCTCTCTTCTCCTCCCAGAGTTCTTCTCTCTGCGAGCACTCTTTCTTTTCATATATCTTTTTTTTCTTTCTTCACTCTTTTTGCCATTTTTTTCTTGTTCATTCTCCTTTTTTTTCTTTCTCTCAAGCCGCTTCCCTTTTATAGAAACGAAGGAGCTTGATCTGGCGCAGACTTGCGCCTTGGCTTGATCCGGCGTAGGCTGGCACCTTGGCCTGATCTGATGCAGACTGGCGCCTTGCCATGATCTGACGTAGACTGGCGCCTTGGCCAGGATGGGTGAATCAATGCAGCTAACTTGGCACTGGGCCACTTTACTTATCACCTCTGATGGCGCCAGCTTGTGTATTTCGCCTTTCGTCGACAGGTAAGGATGTATCATTGAGCGTGCAACATGAATTCTAAAATAGTCATTCATTGACTCAGACTTTGAGTTATCCTAGCATAACTTTTCTAATGCCATTTTACAATATCACCGTCGTGAAGAGTGTACTAGCTCTTTCTTGAGCACAATATCGAGCGTGCCGAGCACGCGCCCAAGCGATCATGTTTCATCATCCCCTCTGGATGTGGGCTTCAAGTTATCCTGGCGTAAGTAGCCTAACGCCAGTTTAGGCGACTTCGATGTTTCATAATATCGCCATCGGGAAGTGGGTGTTGACTCTTCCTTAAGCACATTATCGAGCGTGTCGGGCACACTCGCAGGCGATCATGCTTAAACATCCCCACTGGACGCGGTTTTCAGGTTATCCCGACGTAAGTAGCCTAACACCGGTTCATGTGACTTCGATGTTTCAGAATATCACCATCGGGAAGAGGGTGTTGACTCTTCCTTAAGCGCATTATCGAGCATGTCGAGCACACTTGTAGGTGATCGTGCTTAAACATCCCCACTGGACACGGGTTTGGATCGACCCGGTGTGTTTCTCGGGATACCATGTCAAATCTTTCATTATCGTCCCATAGGGAATTTACCTTTCTATACGGTGCCATATTTTAGGTGCCAACAGTAGGACATGGCCATACCTCTGGCCGCGTGGACCTGTAGGCGGCCCAATACCTGGCCGCCTTGCCCTCCTGTAAGCGGCCCAACATTTGGCCACCTAAAGCTATGGACGGCCCAAAACCTGGCCACCTTGCCTCCTATGAATGGCCATCATAGTGGCTGCCTAGCCACCGAGAACGGCCATCGTCCTGGCCGCCAAGGCTCTGGACGAATAACCTTCTAGCTGCCTCCTGTCTAGTTTTTTGTTCTATTCTGATTTTACATGTTCTGTGTTGTATGTTGTATGCTTTATTGGACCCCCTAAGACAGCTAGTTATCAGAGATACAGATAGGATCTAGAAGGGGGGGTTGAATAGATCCTGTAAAGCCAAATTAAAATCACACATTCAAAAATACTTTGGACTCAAAAGAGCACTTGATATCAAATTTGAGATGTAAGGGTCGAAGCACACTCTCAGTACCAGGGTCTATTAAGACCTTTCACGGATGAAGCCAAAACGATAGCAGACACTCAACACATGGAAGCGATCTATGCAGAGATGAGATGGTGATTCAGTAATATCATCAAGCACTTCACGCACAGGGTTAGCAAAACGGATTGGCTCACAGCGCGTACATAACTGTTCGAAATGAGCAACAACAAAACACATGCAATCACAAGCACAATCACACAGATAAACACCCAGATTTTTAGGTGGTTTGGCTCGACTCAGAGTCAGCCTACGTCCACCCCTCACTCCCACCGAGCGAGGATTCCACTAGCACAAGCTAGAAATCAAATCAGACTCAGTCTGCAACAAGATGCTGCCTAACAGCTGGAACCAGAGGGAAACAAATCGCTCGACCTGGTCTTGCTTCCCACAAGACCAACACCCTAGCTCTGCCACCTGCAGAACTAGAACCGGAGGACAACCTCCCTTCCTCTGAGACCACAGAGGGAACACCGTGAGTGGCACCCCATCACTCACAACCGGAGACACCAGTCTCCCTTCCTCTAAATCCATAGAGGGCAACCAGAGATGAATCTCCCTTCTCCTGAATCCTCAGGAGGAACCCGTGAGTGACACCCCGTCACTCACAATCGGAGAGCAAGTCTCCCTTCTCCTATTTGCACAGGAGGAACCCCGATCCCAAAATAGGGAATCGAAAAACACTGAGGAAATGGAAAATGAAAATAACAAAGGAAAAATAGAACTGTCAAAAAACCCAAAACTAATATAGCTCACGCAGGAGCAAGAATGTTCTGGATCTGATCCAAGAACAGACGAACATAGATCTTCAATGTGGAACGGGCGGCTTCAATCTTGATCTCTCTCTTCTTCTTTTTCTCTTCTCTTCCCTTCTCTATTTTCTTCTTCTCTGCTCAGACTCAGGCTCCCTTTTTCTTGTTCTTCTGATGGCTCTCCTTTCCTCTCATTCGTGGCTTCTCTCTTCCCTCTTCTTCACACAAAGGCAGCCCCTTTTCTTTATCTTCTAATCGAGGCACCTTCAATATAAAGAACAGGATATCGATATGTGCAAGTCAGCCAGCAAATCAGAACCCCATACGTGGAATAGAATATTCCTCCAATCACTGAGCTCTCCGTAAGGTTTCACCACGTGGACTGTGTTGTGTCCCCTGTGGTTCTGGAGTTTTGATGATGACAAATATTATGTCTCATTATGTTTATATGTACATCCTTGATGATACAATCCTGATGTGTTATAAGAAAATGTCAGAACAGGTTTAAGAATGACTCTCGGGTCATGAAAAGGAAGTCAACCCAAGTAAAAGTCAACTCATTATCAGGTAAGGTCAATGAACAGTCAGATCAGGTAATGTTCTGCCCAATCTCAGATATGTACATATGTTAATGCTTGTACAGAAATGTTGGTGAATGTGTTAAGTCCATGCACATAGAAGGTCAATGCTAGTCTTCATATGTGTTAGAAAAGTCCATGCATTTCAATGTTCTCATGAACATTTGAGGTCGGGGCTATTTTGTGTCTCAAGGACTGGGTCGGTGCATTCCATGCTCATACATATATAGGTCCGTGCAAGTCCTTGCACTTTGCATAATAAGGCCCATGTACATTTTGGTTTGTAGGTAGCAAAGTCGGTGCTAGTTTCTGTAGCACTTCATGCAAGTCTGTGCATGTTTTTTCCTCAAGCACATTCAGGTCGGTGCACCTCTTCGCCTTCCGTATCCAAGTCTGTGCATATCCCTATAGCAATGCTATTGAGGTCAGTGCAACTTTTGATTGCCTAAATGAACTCGGTGCACTTCATGCTAGCAAGCCTATCCAAGTCCGTGCATATCCTTATAGCAGTGCATGTTTTTGCTACTCGCATAATCGGTGCAGGTTTGTGTCCTAGGCATTTTTAGAGTCGATGCTGGTTACTGTAGCTAGGTGGCATAACACGTATGGCCGGTGCACATCACAGTCGGTGCAAGTCTTCAGTTTTAACATGACCACCTTGGTGCATATCACTGTAGAAGTCAGTGCATATCACTATACCAGTCGGTGCAGTTTTAGCCTTAGGCTTATTGGAGTCTGTGCACTTATGCTTTGGACAACATAAGGTCGGTGCATATGTGCACTCAGTGCATGTTTTGACGTAGTGAATATATAGTCGGTGCATGTCATGTTCATGCTACCTAAGGTCCAAGCAGGTCTTATTCATAGCAACCTAAGGTCTGTGCATGTCTGCATGTTACAATTTAGAGTCTATACACCCTTCATGACTAATGTTTATAAGGTGTTTGACTAAAAGCTTTGTTGACTTTACTTACAGGGAATAATTTCGTTCACAGAAGAGGCACGTGATCTATGAAAAGGTAGAAGGCTGGCTCGTGGATAAAGGGAGAAATGAAAGGGACGTGATCCGAAAGCTTCTATTCCCTAACACGTGGACCAATGGAATTTCAATAGGGTTCTTCTGTCTCATCCTTACGGAGCCTCTGCTCTTATATAAGAATACCCAACCCTTCGAAGAAGGGGGCTGAAAAAAAGAGGCCGCCAGAATAAAAGAAAGGAGAGCCAACAGATGAAGAAGAAGAGAGAGAGAGAAGAAAAAGAAAGGGCCAGAGAGTTCAGAGAAGAAAGGGGATTGGGAAGCCAGTGACGTTATTAAAGATCTGGTCATCTATTGACTTGTGGATCAAATCCAGAGTCATTGTGCTCCTGCGTGAGCTATATCTATTTTTAGTTCAGTGATGGGGACATCACCCACGATTCTCTCTAGCTCGGGACTTCACTTCCTCTTGGAGAGGAATAGGATCAAGCTCCATGTCGAGCAGGGCCCCCACGACCCTTTGGTTTTCTACCTGGATCATTTTGATATATTTCTTGCTTTTTGTTTGAGTCATTTTGATGTAATTATCCCCTTTATTTGAGTCATCATCCTAGGTCCTAAGTCATTTCCCTATGTTTTAGTCTTCATCTACCCCTTGGTTGCTTTTTGGACAGCTTGGTCATTATGTGTAAAGCCAGGGGTAGTCTTGTCATGTAAAAAGTTCGGGTCCCTATAAATAGGACCCCAAACCCCCCTTGGTGAACTAATGAAAGTTTTAATTTAGCATTTCACAAAACCCTTGTGTGAACCCATCTCTCTCTCTCCCTCTCTCTCTATATCTCTATCTCTCTAAAGGGGGCGACCCCCTCTTTCTCTCCTCCCCTCTCTCTCCTCAATTCGCAGCCCCCTCTCTCCTCTCCTCCTTGCCACCTCATCCTCCACATCAGCCCAACCCTTTCACCTTCCCTAGGCCCCTTCAATACTACCATTACTCTCACCACTACCCAAGTAACCTTTCACCTTCCAAGGCAACTCTCCCCATTCCCAAGCCACTCCTTCCGTCTCCCAAGGAAGAATCCCAACCCCCTAAGCACCCCTTCACCCTCCCAAGACAACCCTTCCCATTCCCAAGGCTAGACTTAACTCCTTTCTTAATCCCATTTCAAATAAGGGAGAGAACCCTTCCCCTCCCTCCAACCCATTTGCGCCCCCCCCTCCCCGCCTCCTCCAAAGCCACCAGCGCACCCACCTCTCCCCCCTGCTAGCTCCGCCCCTGCCATCCTCCCCCACTTCCCCTTCCCACCTCCCAACCCTTCCCCACCACCAATACCTCCATATCCTATTCCCCTCCACCAAAGAAACCACCCCCTCAACCATTCTTTCTTCTAATCTGTTTGCAGCTGAAGACCTGCAGATCAACAGCCTATTGCAGCGCCACCCTCGACCACATCACGGAGCCCTTGGAGGTGTGTCATACATAGACGGAAAGCTCTTCCAGTCGGCTTCGCAGGCGAGGTGGTCCCGCCTCAATCCGAGGCTGGAGCTGCCCGGGAGGGCCGTTCTTCACCGACTGCGCAGAACCAGTCTGGCCTGTAACCAGAAGTGACTTTCAGAAGCTCCTGCGACCACACCCCAGCTACCCTGGGCGCACCATTTGACCGGGGCGAAGCTCTACCAGTCGCCTGTCCAGCGCAAGCAGCGAGACGCCGGTTGGAGGCCGGAGCATTATGTTCCAATTTTTCTACCTCAGGGACGCAGGCCAGATCAGCCAGAAGCAGTCCCGACCTCTTCCCACTCTTTAGGCTGTAACTTTCGACCCCGACATCCTCTGGCACCATTCTTTGTTGCTGATCGAAGAAGACTCATCCACACTCGTGTCTGTTCTGGTCCCGTCTCATTCGGATCACGGTAGCGTTCATGGGGACTTCGTCATCCTACTATAGCGTCTGGGAACCAGTCCGAGCTTGAGCCAAATCGCACCGGTCCAGCGCCTGCCCCGTCCGTCAGCGGCGACAAGACTTCCCGAGAAACTTCAGGAGTCATCCCGAGTCAATCAGTGACGATTTGACGCTGGTTTGGTCGGCTTCTGAGTTCGCACGGTGGTTTGGCGATTTCCAAAAATCTTAACTCTTGCGATTGTGTTTGCGATATAGGTCCAAGGGATCACGATTAGCTGCTGCATTCCCAATAGCTTGTGTCACATCAATTTGCTATCAGAGCAAGTTCTAGACTTGTCTCTACGAGTCTAGTCCTAGGGCATTGGCATTTGGGTCTCCCTGGCATCGTGTTTTCCATCGCTCCTTTGCATGACCACCCTAGGGAGACACCCCAAGTACCCATGGACCGATTTGATGCTACCATCAACAACATTATTGGTCAGCTAGATATCATCACCACCCAACTTGACTGGGTTGAAGCAAAAAGGGACTACGGCCCTAGAGCTCGGCCCCCACGGGATGAATTTGGATGGGAAGCCAATGAACCCCCACCTAGGAACTACGGCCCTAGAGCTCGGCCCCCACGGGAAGAATTTGGATGGGAAGCCAATGAACCCCCACTTAGGAACTATGGCCCTAGAGCTCGGCCCCCACAAGATGAATTTGAGAGGGAAGTCAATGAGCCCCCACTTAGGAACCATGACCTTAGAGTCTGGCCTCCACGGGATGAGTTTGATAGTGAAGGGTCGGACTATGATCCTTATTATGACTATGAGAGGCCACGACATTACGGGCACGAGGAAAGGCGTCCCCGAGATAACCTGGATAACCATCCCTTAGGAATGATGCGGTTCTATAGGTCTCCTAGGTTCACTCCACGATCGGATGATCCCGAGGACATGGGACCCCGTCCCAACCCAGCCCCTCTCTTGAAGATCCCCACGCCATGTCCAAATGGAAGTACCCCATTTCGGCCCACTCATCTTCCTCCCACCCCTCATCCGAGAAGAGTCACCCCTAGTCAACCCATACCCCGGCGAGAAGGGAGTTCCAATGGGCCAAGTGTGTGTGAGACCACTCAGAGAAATAGACAACAATGCTCTAAGTGTAGAGGCTTTGGACACTTCATCAATCAATGCCCTTCACGAGAGATGTCCAACATACTGACTGAAGAAATAGTTACCCCTACCCAAGGGGAACTTGATGAGGTGACCGAAGTCCATGATGCTCCCCTAGATTGGGAAGAGGAATATGAAGCCCAATGCCAAGAGTTGGGTCAAGAGAACTCATCCCTACCCAAAGAAAACCCATTGAGCCTAACTGGGTGCACCCTCCCCCGAGAGTTACAAGATGACCAACCAAGTCCCCCCACCCCTCCCTCCATGAGAATTGTGATTTTAGGGGAACCCCTCATTGAGTGGCTAAAACAAAACCTCCTCCTCCACGTCACGCGCCCCTCCATGGATAACCACAACCCAATCATGCCCACCCCACCATTCCACACAACCTACCATTTGTTCTGCTTTATAGGAACCCTGAGGGACTTGAATAAGGATATACTAGGCAAATAGAGGTGACAAACATACTGGCCTTAGGAGCAAGCGACATGGGGTACCTTAGTTTCTCACACCTCTCTATCGGGTCCATCACCTCCATTTACACCAAGGGTCCTTGCACGAGTGAGCTCTTATTGTTTCTACCCAAGCCCGATGAGTTTTACACCACTCCCCCTACCACAAGGAAAGGGCACTCCACCTAGGGAATCCACTTTGGTACTTACCCCATTAGGAGACGAGTGCCTAGGCCACACTAGGGAGTGTATGCTTTGGAGTGCTCAAGGTCTAGGATGGGAAGAAGCATCATTCCCCTCAACCCAAGTCCTTCTAGATCCGCATGATCCCTTCCCGCTAGCCCCTCATTGCCAACCCACCTCCTTGCCCTCCTACACCTTTCCCTACCCCTCGCCCCTTTGCAAGGAGCATTACGTTAGGTCCCATCGGGTTCATGATTTCCACTTCCCCACGAGCGCTAGGGACCCCAGGTCTATCTCTTGGATTGAGGCCAACCTCCACTTCACCCACCCCTCGACCCATCTTGATCCTTTTGACCCCTTCCAATGGGCTTCCGAGTACTCATGTAACCAACCTGCATCACTCACCACCCACTCCTTCCTACCCTCACCCACCTTATTGGACCAAGCCCACTCCACTTTCCTAGACCCCTTCGACCCCTATGAGTGGAAACTCCCACACCAAGCCACACACATAGAAGATGCCATTTGGATGGAAATGCATGTGTCACTACATTTTGCATCATTTGGTAGGGCTAGTAAGTCAAGTCATCTCATTTGTGTCACACACACACTAGGTCCAGTGCACGACATGTTTACATTTGGATATGCAGGTCCTCCCCCACTCATCATCCATCTTATGCATGATAGGAGTATACATGGAAGTCCGGGTCCTCCGGCATTCACTGCACCCATATCTGATAGAATCATTTATGGATGCCCCGGTCCTCCTAAGTCCGTCAAAACCAATGTAACACTTGATAGGGCTGAATTTGGTTGTCTAGGCCCTCCCTTCATCTCTAGAGGATCATCATTCATGACACTGCATGGCACCATTCACAAACAAATCGACAAGAGCAACGAGGTATACAAGAAATTAGCCGATTCCCACCGCCGCCACCAAGAATTCCGTGTCGGTGATTTTGTGATGGTGAGGACTGAGAGATTATTCCCTGGAAATGTCTCAAAATTGAGGTCTCGTGGAGCAGGCCCCTTCCAGGTTCTGAGGCGCGTTGGCACTAATGCTTATGTGTTAGACCTCCCTCAGGAATACGGAGTAAGTCCCACTTTCAACGTGACTGACCTGGTGCCATACAAGGGTCCCACGGTGACACCCAGTGAGGACATCCAGCATGTTCCCTCCTTTGAGAGAGCCCCTACCCATAAGAGAGCTCCACCAGGCCCAAGGAACCAGCGTGAGCAAGTGGAGCGGATATTAGATGAACATATCACTACTACCCGGAGCAGGGCCTATGAGCGATATCTGGTTAGGTGGAAGGGACGGCCTCCGTTGGATGACACATGGGTAAGTCGGGAGGATCTCCAGCAGTTGGACCCTGACATATTGGAGCAGTATCGCAGCAGGGTGGGCCCCTACTCGACAGAGTCGGGCTTTTCGCAGCCCGGGGGAATTGATGGGGACATCACCCACGATTCTCTCTGGCTTGGGACTTCACTTCCTCCTGGAGAGGAATAGGATCGAGCTCCATGTCGAGCAGGGCCCCCACGACCCTTTGCTTTTCTACCTGGATCATTTTGATGTATTTCTTGCTTTTTGTTTGAGTCATTTTGATGTAATTTTCCTCTTTATTTGAGTCATCATCCTAGGTCCTAAGTCATTTCCCTATGTTTTAGTCTTCATCTACCCCTTGGTTGCTTTTTGGACAGCTTGGTCATTATGTGTAAAGCCAGAGGTAGTCTTGTCATGTAAAAAGTTTGGGTCCCTATAAATAGGACCCCAAACCCCCCTTGGTGAACTAATGAAAGTTTGAATTTAGCATTCCACAAAACCCTTCTGTGAACCCATCTCTCTCTCTCCCTCTCTCTCTATCTCTCTCTCTCTCTAAAGGGGGCAACCCCCCCTCTCTCTCTCCTACCCTCTCTCTCCTCAATTCGTAGCCCCCTCTCTCCTCTCCCCCTTGTCACCTCATCCTCCACATCAGCCCAACCCTTTCACCTTCCCTAGGCCTCTTCAATACTACCATTACTCTCACCACTACCCAAGTAACCTTTCACCTTCCAAGGCAACTCTCCCCATTCCCAAGCCACTCCTTCCGTCTCCCAAGGGAGAATCCCAACCCCCTAAGCACCCCTTCACCCTCCCAAGACAACCCTTCCCATTCCCAAGACTAGACTTAACTCCTTTCTTAATCCCATTTCAAATAAGGGAGAGAACCCGTCCCCCCCTCCAACCCATTTGCGCCCCCCCCTCCCCGCCTCCTCCAAAGCCACCAGCGCACCAACCTCTCCCCCCTGCTAGCTCCGCCCCTTCCATCCTCCCCCACTTCCCCTTCCCACCTCCCAACCCTTCCCCACCACCAATACCTCCATATCCTATTCCCCTCCGCCAAAGAAACCGCCCCCTCAACCATTCTTTCTTCTAATCTGTGTGTAGCTGAAGACCTACAGATCAACAGCCTGTTGCAGCACCGCCCTTGACCACATCACGGAGCCCCTGGAGGTGTGTCATACATAGACAGAAAGCTCTTCCAGTCGGCTTCGCAGGCGAGGTGGTCCCGCCTCAATCCGAGGTCGGAGCTGGCCGGGAGAGCCATTCTTCACCGACTGCGTAGAACCAGTCCGGCCTACAACCAGAAGTGACTTTCAGAAGCTCCAGCGACCACACCCCAGCTCCCCTGGGCGCTCCATTTGACCGGGGCGAAGCTCTACCAGTCTCCTGTCCAGCACAACCAGCGGGACGCCGATTGGAGGCCGGAGCATTCTGTTCGAATTTTTCTACCTCAGGGACGCAGGCCAGATCAGCCACAAGCAGTCCCGACCTCTTCCCATTCTTCAGGCTGTAACTTTCGACCCGACATCCTATGGCACTGTTCTTTGTTGCTGACTGAAGAAGACTCATCCACGCTCGCGTCCGTCCTGGTCCCGTCTCATTCGGATCACGGTAGCGTTCGTGGGGACTTCGTCATCCAGCTGCAGCGTCTGGGAACCAGTCCGAGCTTGAGCCAAACCACACCGGTCCAGCGCCTGCCCCAACCGTTAGCGGTGACAAGACTTCCTGAGAAAATTCAGGAGTCATCCCGAGTCAGTCAGTGACGATTTGACGTTGGTTTCGTCGGCTTCTGAGTTCGGAAGCGTCCTAGGCAGCATCAACAGCGAGCATCTATCAGACAGGTAGACAGGCGGGCAGAACCACAAAGGGCCGTTCGGCTTCTTCCTTTGCCTCACTCCCCATGCCGCCTGGCCGGCTTACCTCCCCTCCCTGTGAGGAGGTAGTGTTTGCTTGTACCCCCTATTCTCCGTACCCCGAGCTCCCCCCTCCTGTGTGAGGAGTGTTGCATGTAAATTACTTAAACAGGGTGAAGCTTCGAGCGACGCAGTGTGTGGGGAACCCACACTTCCCCGCTCGCCCTCGTCTCCGAACGGGGTCGGTTTCTTCAAACCGACCAGGTAAGCTCTAAACCCTTGCTCCCCAATTCGGTGTTTGTTCCTTTAATATCCGTGGAATTGCTCCGCTGGCGGTGAGAGAGCGCCCGACCCCAGAGCTTCCAGCTTGTGTGCGGTCACCGTGGACTTGTGAGAGAGAGTGACCCGGTGTCCCTTAGGCACCTAGCCAGCCCCTTGATTGTGGGCACCGTAACCTTGGGAGGGCAACCATAGCCCGGCTAGCCCTCTACCAGCAAAGGCCTTGTTCCACTACCTCCACTCAGCATCACCGAGTCACCCGGGGAAGCGTGTGCGCACGGTGGTTCGGCGATTTCCAAAAATCTCAACTCTTGCATTGTGTTTGCGATATAGGTCCAAGGGATCACAGTTAGCTGCTGCATTCCCAATAGCTTCTGTCACATCATTCAATCTATTTGATTTTATTTTATTATTTTTTCGCTTTTCCACTTCGTTCTTTCGATCCTCTGGTTTGAGGTCGGGTTCCTCCTGTGGACTCGGGAGAATGGAGACGTAGTCTCTAGTTGCAAGTAGTGGTGTGCTACTTGTGGGTTTCCTTCCGATTTGGAGGAAGAGAGGATTGGTCCTCCGGTTTGCAAGTGACTGGGTGTCACATGTGGTTTCCCTCCGGTTTGGAGGAAGAGAGACTTGGGTCTCTGGCTGCTAGTGACTGGGAGTCACTGGTGGTTCCCCTCCGGGTTGGAGGAAGAGAGGAGTGTGTTCCTCTGGGTCAAGCTGTTAGGCACCGTCTATTGCAGACTGAGTCTGCGGTTCTTGCTTTTGCAAGGGAAGCCTCACTCCGGTTTGAGGTGAGGGGTGGACGTAGGTAGACTGTGGTCTGGCCGAACCACCTAAAAATATCTTGTCCATCATGGTTTGCCTTGCGTACATTTCCATATCTTCAATCACCCTTCTTAGGTTGATTGAGCGTTCTATATCAGAAGCTTTACTGCGTGATTTGGTATTGCTGTTAAGTGTTCGACTGAGTGCTTAATAGAAACATATGCTTCTTAGTGCTTCTCGTCCCTTGAGCGAATTTGTGAGTTGAGTCTGCGCGATTCCTGGGGTTATCTATCTTCAGCATTTTCAGTTTCCTGAGTAAGATTGCTTGGTGGTCTTAGTAGACTTCATTGAGTGTTGGCAAAAGTTTTATTCCGCAATAATTTTTGAACGGGGATTCATTCACCCCCCCTCTGAATCCGTGCCTTGCACCCCAACAATTGGTATCAGAGCAGGTCTCTAATTCATCAGATCCAACGATCTGCAGAGGATCCTGCTATCCTGTTTTAGGTGCATTTCTATTTGTGCTCAGTCTATCGCGAGAATTACTCTTGAACTGATCACCATGGCTCATCCACCGGTTTTCAATGGGTCTAATTTTAATTCGTGGCTTAGTAGTCTGCATAATTATGTAAAATTGATTAATCCTTATCTGTGGAAATTAATTTCACACGGTCCTCACAGATTACCAAAGAAAGAGTCCAAATGGACTAACAGTCACAGATCAAAGCTTGGAGAAAATCAGAAAGTTTTCAATCTAATGAAAGCAGCTACTGACAAGGCCCTACAATCTTGCTTTCATGACTGCAGGTCCGCTAAGGACATTCTGGATAAGCTGAAGCTAGCTCATAGGAGAAATGAGGACAGCTGCATGATGGCTAACAGAAGTAATCAAAGTGGTAGCCAAAATGAAGAAGAGGACGATGATGAGGTAAACCCTTTTGATAACTTTTCTATAAATGACTGGGAGGATGCATATGCTGACTTATTAGAGTCACATGAGAAGTTAAGGAAGCAATATAAAAAGTTGAAAAGGGGGACTGGATTGGATAGTTCAAATTCTTCTTGTGACAAATGTCTGGAGTTGAAACAATCCCATGATGCTTGCTTGTCTGATATCCAAATGCTTAAGAAACAAATTGAATTGTTAAAAAATGAAAATCAAGAACTTGCAAATGAGATCTCTAATCTAGAAGAGAAGCTTAGCTCAGCTAGTGATAATCAATTCTGTGCTAATGATCCTGTTCAGAATAAAAAATCTCTAGAAGATCTTGAACTTGCTTACTCAGAACTGAACAAACTTAAATCTGAAAATGAGTCTCTCAGAAAATATGTCATTGAGAATGAAGGAAAATGTGAGAAACTCAAACAAGGGAGAACCTACTTGCTGAGAAATTTGATGCAATTACATCTGTAAACAGGGAGTTGCAAAGAAATAATGAAAAACTTCAAAAAGATCTAGAAGAAATTGAAACCAGAAGGTCGCAGGAGGTCAATTCAGAAGATCAATTTTTAATAAATGAATTAGTGCAAAATAATAAGCTTAAGGAAGATATTGAGAAGTTAAAATACTTAAACACCACCATGTCAGAGAAATTGCTGGTCCTTGAAAAGGGTAAGTGCGTGGTGTCGGACAGCTCAGAAGAATTGGACAGGCTTAAAGCTGAAATTGAAAATGTTAAAACTGTCAATGCTTCCTTAAGTGAAAGACTTACAAGTAGTGATGAAGAAAATGCCAATTCTAAATTACTTATTGTTGCTCTGGAAAATAAAATTAAGGATTTGAAAAACTTTTATCTAAATTTGTTGACGGGCAAGAAAACCTAGATAAACTGCTAGGAGTTAATGTTAACTTTCAGAAGGAGGGGTTGGGCTATAACCCTGCAAAGAAAAAGAGTTTTGAAAATAAAATACAAACATCTTTTGTGTCCAGTCTTGGTTCTCACAGTTCACCGAACTCACCTGTTCTCCAGTTTAATGCTCAGAAGTCTTTGAATCCAGCTGGAAAACAAAAGAACAAAAATTGTTCTGCCACCTCCTTGCATGTTGCCCATAAATCATCCACATATACACATGCATATAAAAAGAAACTTCATGCCATTACTGTCATAGGTTCGGTCATTTGATGCATGAATGTAAATTGATGGAAGAGGATGATCTGAATGCCAGCATAATGCATGCCAAGAAATCTCAGGATGAAGATCCCTCATTTAGAAAAGGAAAACTGAATGTCTTCACTGTGGTAAACTAGGACACACGATTGCACAATGTTGGTTTGCAAGAGATAAGAAAAATTCACATTCATATCATGGTAAATTCTCTACAAACCAACATGGTTTCAATAAGAACAAATCTATTTCAGTGAACCAGTACATCACTTGCTTCAACTGTAACAAGCATGTTCACAAGGCTACTGAATGCTTGTTAGGCTCTCATAGGAGAAACTCTTCTGTTTGCTCTCAATGTGAGAAGCATGGCCATACAGTCAAGGATTGTTGGCATGTCCAGGGTAGGAATGTGAATTTCAAATATGCTAGATACCCTGCTAGGGAGAATGTGCTTGGTAGAAATAAAAAGAAAAATTTCCATGATAATGCTAATGTGCAGAAAAGAAATTTAAAACCTACTGTCTCATGTCATTACTGCGGGCAAGTTGGGCATTCCATGAATAGTTGTTCTCTAATGATTTTTGATGATGTGAAAGCCCAAAGGATGTGGAAGGCACCCGTTAGAGGTGCTACTAACAATGTAGGACCCAAGAAGTCTTGGGTACCTAGAAACATAAAATGAGATCTGTGTTTTGCAGGTGTGCCTTGGAAGCTGAAGATTAAAAAGGGGTTAATAAACCAAGGCACCTGATTATGGTAAAACCCCATTTCCGTATGCTCACAGGTTTGGTTATTTGAGTAAAATGCATATCATGTTTGATGTGTTCGTGCATATCTGTCATCATTTGCACACTGTGACGTTTCATGTCTTTCAATGCACATGCTGAAATATCTGTCTAAATATTGGAATGATAACAAAAAATTGAACTTCTGAAAAACTGAATTGACTGAATTAGATGCTTGCATGTTGTGTTGTGCATGAAATGTTCATATATATACATCTATCGAGTAGATTGTCATTGAAATAAATGATGCCTGAAAATCTTCTGAATGAGATTGCTCATCTGTTGAAGAATTTATTGAACATCTGATTGGACTTAATTGGAACTGCATTCCCTGACTTGAACGTTTACAATTTCGATCTTTGAGGTCATTCTTGGTGATTCAATGCATTTAGTTAGGGGGAGTCAAAGCATATGCATACATGTTCTTAAATGCATATACTGGTTTCAAATTTTATTGCATAACATACATATTGAAAATTCCAAAAAGATTAGTTGCGTGCATGCATTCAGGGGGAGCAAAATATTGACATGAGTTTGTCTCACTTGTCTTCATTTCTTCTCCGGCTTTTGCTGAGGGGGAGCTTCACTTAATAAACTGTCTTGGTTGTGATTAGCTTATTAGCTTACCTTGCACTTCATTCTTCCAATTTGAGTAACATTTACTGTCAGTACAGTTCTAAGCTGGTATGTCTGAATTCTTTTCTGGACTTTGATCATCTGTCAGTAATGTTCTCAGCTCACTAATGCTAAATCAATTCTCATACCCTCTAAATGATTGACACAAGCTGCTGCACTTCTCATTTATCCTGATTGGAAGTGTCGACATCGCTATCTCATATCTTCTGTTTAGTGACTGTCTCTTTGGAACTATCTATTCTTGCCTTCTTGACTATCACTATTATACATCTGAGGTTGTAAGCTTCGAATCAATAATGGTCAATTGCTTGGAATTCTTGTATGAAAACACTATTTATCTGCTAAACTTGAATGGTTACTTGACCCTATCTTGTTTGAACTTCTGACCCATGTTGTGTTTTCAGAAGAAAGAGAGATCGAGAGTTGAGAAGAAGAAGAAGATAGTCATCTGAAGCTTTGTCTCTACTGGACCATGGATCAAATCCAGGCCAGTCAGCTCCGTGAGAGCCACACTCGTGCTATCATCGTATACAGCTTTCTGTCGCTGTGTTTTCCCATTTCTTGTTTTGTTTTACACTCTTTATTTCAAGCTGTTAGTCAGCAGAGCAAGCTGTGTTACTCAGCGGGCAGAGGAGGATTCCTCTGGACGGGTTAAGCTGTAGTCCCCAGCGGTTGGCAAAGCTGTAACGCCCAGTGGTCAAGTTGTTAGTCAGCGGTTGTAGGCAAGGTGTGAGGCCCAGCGGTTTAAGCTGTGTATCAGCGGAATCCACACTCGGGTTTGAGTGTGGGGTGGATGTAGGTCTGGAGGACCGAACCACCTAAAAAACTCTTAGTGCACTGTGGTTTGAATCTTCATTTCTGCTTCCGCTAGATGAATGCTTAGGTCGATCTGCTTCTTCTGTTCAGTAGAGATTTGACTGCACGTTTTGTGTTTGATTAAACACATCACTGTATTTCTGTTTCGGTAATTCAGACTCGGTAGAACTGAAACTATTTTTATTTTCATATCTCTGAGTGTTCTAAGTTTTCGATTGGGGCAACATTTAAAGGGGAGATTCATTCACCCCCCTCTGAATCCATCGCACCGGTCCCAACAATTGGTATCAGAGCGGATGTCTGCACAGAAGGTCCAGCGACTTGCAGATCCGATCTGTATTTGGATTCGGTGCGATCTGAGTTGATTCATTTGCTTGCATTGTGTTTGATTAGTGTTCTATTTAGAACTCTTATTCTGTCTGAGCATGGAAATCATGATTGATCCTCCAAAGTTTGAGGGTCTAGGTTTTTACAAGTGGTTTAATAAATTTAGAGAGTACGTGATGAAGATTAATCCAGATCTGTGGATAATAATCGCACACAGCTCTTATGAAGTTCCAAAGGATAAATCCTTATGGAAAATTTCAGACCACTTGAAATTCGTAGAGAATCAGAAGGCCCTGGAGCTAACTCGAAGGGCTACAAATACTGACAAGTTTCCTTGTGTGTTTGATTGCTACAGTGCATCAGAAGTTGTTAATATGGTTGCTGCTATCACAAGTCAGGAAGAGGTGAAGTGTCTCATGGTAGCAGACGAAGACCAGGATCATATGGAGGAAACTTCATCACAGGTAAACTCTGACTCTGGAAATTTTTGTATTGAGGACTTGATTGTGTTAAATGAGCACTTAATTGAGAAATATGATAAGGTTAAATCTGAGAAAAAGAAACTAAGAAAAGAAATGATGCATGAAATCAGATCATTGAAAGAAGAAAATGAATTTTTGCTGGAACAGAAAAATGAAATTGAAATTTACAAAAGACTTCAAGAGGAAAGTCAAGCTGAACTCGTCAAACATAAAGAACAAATTTCTTTACAAAAAATTAAAAATGATGAACTTACTGCTAAGATTTCTGAACTAGAAGATATGCTGAATTCATTAGGAAATGATCAAATACTAACTAATGAACTGGTTCAGAATGAACAAATAAGAAAGGAGAATGAAGAGTTGAAGCTTCTGAATACTGCCAGATCTAATAAGCTCCTGATGCTTGAAAAGGGAAAGAATACATCTAAAAATGAATATGAGAGGATGAGTGCATTGATGGAAGAGATTGACAGTCACAAAGTCATCAATGCCATGCTTAATGAAAAAGTAACAACCTCTGAACTGCTCAACTCTTCTCTTAGAAATGAGATTTTGGATTTGAACAAATCTCTATCTGAATATGCTAATCAAGAGAAGCAGAATGTTGTATTCAAAGATAACTGCATGAAGAAAGGCAATCATTTTCAAGTTAAGCAGGGAATGAGGAATAAACCTTATACAACTTGTGTGCATAGCTCAGAAATACCTAGCACTTCCACCTCATCCCCTAAACAAGCTGTTGCTCAAGAAAATAAGAAAACAAAATAGAAAAGAAAAATATTGAAAAAGAATGATGACAATCAGCATGCTAAGAAAGTTCAGGCCAACAAATCTATTGTCAAGAATGTCGAATGCTTTTACCGTGAAAAGTTTGGCCATGAAATGGTTGAGTGTTTTGTCATGAGAAAAGATGATCTGAAATCTAATAGAATTCATGCTAGGAGCTTTAAAATGAAGAAACATTCTCATGCTCAAAATAGAAGAATAAAATGTTTTTACTATCACAAACTAGGTCATCTTATGTGTGAATGTAACTTAATGAGAATTGATGACCTAACTGCTACTACACAGAAAACTCATGCTAGAAATCATGTTCCTAGAAAAAAAGAATCTGAATTGCTTTTGCTGTGGGAAGTTTGGACACATTGGTGCACAGTGTTGGCATGCACAGGAAGGCAAACATACTGATAAATCGATTAAATTCTCTATCCAACAGAATAATTTAAGGAATAAAACTGAGTTCATGAAAAAGAACGTTCAGTGTTTCTACTGTGGCAAACCAGGCCACATTGCTGCTCAATGCTGGTATGCACATGAGAGTGAACCCATGTATAAATTTGTCAAATTCCCTATTCATTGGAATATGTTTGGAAAGGAGAAAAATGTTCTCATGAGAAAGTCAAGTGATTACTTTAACTGTGGAAAATCTGGCCACAAAGCATCTCAATGCTGGTTGACAGATTTTAGAGAACAAAATTTTCATGTTCAAAATAGAAACTTCAATATGCATGCTCAAAATAATGTGCATAAAAAGAACTTGAAATTTGCTACCTATCATCACTATGGTCAATTTGGTTATTCCTTGTCCAACCATAAGTTGATGGGCTATGATGATAATGTTGCTAAGAGACTGTTCAGAACACCTGTCAGGACTAACGCAGGACCCAAGGCTGTTTGGGTCCCTGCAGGATCAAAATGATTAATGTGCTGCAGGTGTGCCTTGGAAGTTGATGAATAAAGGGGTTAATAATCTAAGGCACTCAAGAATAAAACCCCCAGGATTGCACTATTCAGGTCAGTTCTGAAAATATGTTCTAAATTCTGTTATCAGAAATTACTTGCTTTAGATGTTTGCATATCATATTGATTTATCTGTGCTTAATTGAAATCTTTTGAAAATTTGATTGATTTCGCATGATGTTATTGCTGCTTATGACCAGTCTCGTTGCATAGTGCATATATACTATGTGATGCATTGCATATCATCTAATTTGAAAAATCCAAAAAGGAATAACTCATTGCATCTAGACAGGGGGAGTATTTTAGACTCACTAGTCGTTCACCTCTTGAACCCTTCCTGTCTAGTTATTCGACTCACTTTCATATTCATGTGTGTTGATTTCATTCTGATTTGAGAGTTGAATTGTTTGAAAAATTATCTTGTGTCAGCCTGTCATTGATTTCTGAATAAAGAATGCTCTGATGCTTGAACAATTGTTTTGCACAACTGAGTGTCATATGCATGCCTTGCTATTTTCATGATGAATCTAGACAGTTCACCTGAAATACTCCTGTCTAGTTTATTGGATCCTCTAATGCTCTTCTCTCTTGTTGTTGACTCTTCCGCCAGTTATACTCATTCTTCACATTCTTCTTAGCTGGTATGGGTTACTTGTGTCTATGGTTGATTAGTTGGTCAGCTGTATTTTTGATCTGATCTGAGGAACTCTAGTTGCATGCCATGCAATTCAGTCTGAGAATTATGATGAAATTCCTTTCATATAGGTTTAAGAGTGACCACTGAATCAGACTGATATAAAGTTAATGTATTCTCAGATTTGCACTTAAATGACTTGAAAATATCTGAATGATAAGCCTTAATAAACCTTAACCATATGTGTCATGAAAATCTTAGACTCACTCATCTGAAATCTGAAAATTTGAAATCAAGGCTACTTTGATTGAGATACATAGAGTGAGTATTGTTTTTAAACACTTGCTTGGAAAATGTTGACTAAAAGGAAAAATTGAATTCAGAGCAATGACTTGCTCACTGAGAAACTGGGTAATGTATCAATGAAATATAGTAATCCTATGTCATGAAGTGCCATAGTTATCTCTGGTGAAAATTTATTAAAAAATATGACAGAGCAATGGCATATTTGTGTTGAGTAACTGAGAAGTCTGGCCTCTAATCAAGGTGTCTCCTCACGTAAAAAGACACTTCTATTGCCAACTCTGGTCTCAATGTTGAGAGACAATGACAGTTATCACACTGAGTAACTGGGTCACTTCACCTGAGACGTGTTGTGTCTCATGTAAAAAGGTGTTGATCAACTTAAATTTCTTAGGAAAAGAATAATGTGCTTCAAATGAAAATCTTGCAATCTCTGTCAACTCATGCTCTTGTAAAAATGTTTAATCTCAATACTGATCTGTGTAACTCTCAAAGGAGTCGTTGATATCATGCGTGTAAGATAAAGATGATTGGTCCTGAGTGTTATATGATTATTTGGTTCACCTTTATTAATACTTGAATTCAGATATAAGTATTGTGTTTAATTGACAAATTTGGTATACATCAAAATTAAATCAGGTTGGTCAAGTTGCCTATTCATAACCCTCTATGATAGGAGAGTCTATTCATGTTAAGACTTATTGTAGTGATGCATGCCTTAAAATCCCTCACGATCTGGTTCACCCCTGACAACTTGATCAACAGGCACTTTGTTGACAATCCTCTCTTATCAGTTGATTGATTCCTTGAGATGTAATTTGCTTTGACTGTTTCTCACCCCTACCACTGTCTACCTTTTCTTTCCTATCATCAATTTTTCTACTCTTCACACTGTTGGAATCTTCCGTCTGATTGCTATAACCAGTTCTGGTTCTGTGGACCTTCCACATGCTTTATTCTGTCCATGCATTTGTTTTGGAGTTCTTATGATGGCAGATTTCAGATTGCTTCATTGGATAACCAGAGTTCATTCCACTTTTCCTCTTTGTTCTTCCGATCCTCTGGTTTGAGGTCGGGTTCCTCCTGTGGACTCAGGAGAAGGGAGACGTAGTCTGCGGTTGCAAGTAGTAGTGTGCTACTTGTGGGTTTCCCTCCAGTTTGGAGGAAGGGAGGATTGGTCCTATGGTTTGCAAGTGACTGGGTGTCACTTGTGGTTTCCCTCCGGTTTGGAGGAAGAGAGACTTGGGTCTCTGGCTGCTAGTTACTGGGAGTCACTGGTGGTTCCCCTCCGGGTTTGAGGAAGAGAGGAGTGTGTTCCACTGGGTCAAGCTGTTAGGCGTCATCTATTACAGACTGAGTCTGCGGTTCTTGCTTTTGCAAGGGAAGCCTCACTCCGGTTTGGGGTGAGGGGTGGACGTAGGCAGACTGTGGTCTGGCCGAACCACCTAAAAATATCTTGTCCATCGTGATTTGCCTTGCGTACATTTCCATATCTTCTATCCCCCTTCTTAGGTTGTTTGAGCGTTCTATATCAGAAGCTTTCCTACGTGATTTGGTATTGCTGTTAAGTGTTCGACTGAGTGCTTAATAGAAACATATGCTTCTTAGTGCTTCTCATCCCTTGAGTGAATTTGTGAGTTGAGTCTGCACGATTCCTTGGGTTATCTATCTTCAGCATTTTCAGTTTCCTGAGTAAGATTGCTCGGTGGTCTTAGTAGACTTCATTGAGTGTTGGCAAAAGTTTTATTTCGCAATAGTTTTTGAACGGAGATTCATTCACCCCCCCTCTGAATCCGTGCCTTGTACCCCAACAATTGGTATCAGAGCGGGTCTCTAATTCATTAGATCCAACGATCTGCAGAGGATCCTGCTATCCTGTTTTAGGTGCATTTCTATTTGTGCTCAGTCTATCGCGAGAATTACTCTTGAACTGATCACCATGGCTCATCCACCGGTTTTCAATGGGTCTAATTTTAATTCGTGGCTTAGTAGTCTGCATAATTATGTAAAATTGATTAATCCTTATCTGTGGAAATTAATTTCACACGGTCCTCACAGATTACCAAAGAAAGAGTCCAAATGGACTAACAGTCACAGATCAAAGCTCGGAGAAAATCAGAAAGTTTTCAATCTAATGAAAGCAGCCACTGACAAGGCCCTACATTCTTGCTTTCATGACTGCAGGTCCTCTATGGACATTCTGGATAAGCTGAAGCTAGCTCATAAGAGAAATGAGGACAGCTGCATGATGGCTAACGGAAGTAATCAAAGTGGCAGCCATAATGAAGAAGAGGATGATGATGAGGTAAACCCTTTTGATAACTTTTCTATAAATGACTGGGAGGATGCATATGCTGACTTATTAGAGTCACATGAGAAGTTAAGGAAGCATTATAAAAATTTGAAAAAGGGGACTGGATTGGATAGTTCAAATTCTTCTTGTGACAAATGTCTGGAGTTGAAACAATCCCATGATGCTTGCTTGTCTGATATCCAAATGCTTAAGAAATAAATTGAATTGTTAAAAATTGAAAATCAAGAACTTGCAAATGAGATCTCTGATCTAGAAGAGAAGCTTAGCTCAGCTAGTGATAATCAATTCTATGCTAATGATCCTGTTCAGAATAAAAAATCTCTAGAAGATCTTGAACTTGCTAACTCAGAACTGAACAAACTTAAATCTGAAAATGAGTCTCTTAAAAATATGTCATTGAGAATGAAGGAAAATGTGAGAAACTCAAACAAGGGAAGAACCTACTTGCTGAGAAATTTGATGCAATTACATCTGTAAACAGGGAGTTGCAAAGAAATAATGAAAAACTTCAAAAAGATCTAGAAGAAATTGAAACCAGAAGGTCGCATGAGGTCAATTCAGAAGATCAATTTTTAATAAATGAATTAGTGCAAAATGATAAGCTTAAGGAAGATATTGAGAATTTAAAACACTTAAACACCACCATGTCAGAGAAATTGCTGGTCCTTGAAAAGGGTAAGTTCGTGGTGTCGGACAGCTCAGAAGAATTGGACAGGCTTAAAGCTGAAATTAAAAATGTTAAAACTGTCAATGCTTGCTTAAGTGAAAGACTTGCAAGTAGTGATGAAGAAAATGCCAATTCTGAATTACTTATTGTTGCTCCGGAAAATGAAATTAAGGATTTGAAAAACACTTTATCTAAATTTGTTGACGCGCAAGAAAACCTAGATAAACGGTTAGGAGTTAAGGTTAACTTTCAGAAGGAGGGGTTGGGCTATAACCCTACAAAGAAAAAGAGTTTTGAAAACAAAATAGAAGCATCTTTTGTGTCCAGTCTTGGTTCTCACAATTCACAGTACTCACCTGTTCTCCAGTTTAATGCTCAGAAGTCTTTGAAACCAGCTGGAAAACAAAAGAACAAAAATTGTTCTGCCACCTCCTTGCATGTTGCCCATAAATCATCCACATATACACATGCATACAAAAAGAAAACTTCATGCCATTACTGTCATAGATTCGGTCATTTGATGCATGATTGTAAATTGATGGAAGAGGATGATCTGAATGCCAGCATAATGCATGCCAAGAAATCGCATGATGAAGATCCCCCATTTCAGAAAAGGAAAACTGAATGTCTTCACTGTGGTAAATTAGGACACACGATTGCACAATACTGGTTTGCAAGAGATAAGAAAAATTCACAATCATATCATGCTAAATTCTCTACAAACCAACATGGTTTCCTTAAGAACAAATCTGTTTCAGTGAACCAGCACATCACTTGCTTCAACTGTAACAAGCCTGGTCACAAGGCTACTGAATGCTTGTTAGGCTCTCATAGGAGAAACTCTTCTGTTTGCTCTCACTGTGGGAAGCATGGCCATACAGTCAAGGACTGTTGGCATGTCCAGGGTAGGAATGTGAATTTCAAATATGCTAGATACCCTGCTAGGGAGAATGTGCTTGGTAGAAATAAAAAGAAAAATTTCCATGATAATGCTAATGTGCATAAAAGAAATTTAAAACCTACTGTCTCATGTCATTACTGTGGGCAAGTTGGGCATTCCATGAATAGTTGTTCTCTAATGATTTTTGATGATGTGAAAGCCCAAAGGATGTGGAAGGCACCCATTAGAGGTGCTACTAACAATGTAGGACCCAAGAAGTCTTCGGTACCTAGAAACACAAAATGAGATCTATGTTTTGCAGGTGTGCCTTGGAAGCTGAAGAATAAAAAGTGGGTTAATATACCAAGGCACCTGATTGTGGTAAAACCCCATTTCCGTATGCTCACAGGTTTGGTTATTTGAGTAAAATGCATATCGTGTTTGATGTGTTCGTGCATATCTGTCATCATTTGCACACTGTGAAGTTTCATGTCTTTTAATGCACATGCTGAAATATCTGTCTAAATATTGGAATGATAACAAAAAATTGCACTTCTGAAAAACTGAATTGACTGAATTAGATGCTTGCATGTTGTGTTGTGCATGAAATGTTCCATATATACATCTATCGAGTAGATTGTTATTGAAATAAATGATGCCTGAAAATCTTCTGAATGAGATTGCTCATCTGTTGAAGAATTTATTGAACATCTGATTGGACTGAATTGGAACTGCATTCCCTGACTTGAACGTTTACAATTTCGATCTTTGAGGTCATTCTTGATGATTCAATGCATTTAGTTAGGGGGAGTCAAAGCATATGCATACATGTTCTTAAATGCATATACTGGTTTCAAATTTTATTGCATAACATACATATTGAAAATTCCAAAAAGATTAGTTGCGTGCATGCATTCAGGGGGAGCAAAATATTGACATGAGTTTGTCTTACTTGTCCTCATTTCTTCTCCTGCTTTTACTAAGGGGGAGCTTAACTTAATACACTGTCTTGGTTGTGATTAGCTTATTAGCTTACCTTGCACATCATTTTTCCAATTTGAGTAACATTTACTGTCAGTATAGTTCTAAGCTGGTATGTCTGAATTCTTTTCTGGACTTTGATCATCTGACAGTACTGTTCTTAGCTCACTAATGCTAAATCAATTCTCATACCCTCTAAATGATTGACACAAGCTGCTGCACTTCTCATTTGTCTTGATTGGAAGTGTCGACATCGCTATCTCATATCTTCTGTTTAGTGACTGTCTCTTTGGAACTATCTGTTCTTGCCTTCTTGACTATCACTATTATACATCCGAGGTTGTAAGCTTCGAATCAATAATGGTCAATTGCTTGGAATTCTTATATGAAAACACTATTTATTTGCTAACCTTGAATGGTTACTTGACCCTATCTTGTTTGAACTTCTGACCCATGCATTACATAACTGTCTATATAGCTCACTTCTGTCGACTGAAATTCTTATCTTCAGTTTGAACTGCTATCTTATTTGAAACCCTGTGATGAATGTGAAATGCCATACATCTCAGCTTCCTGGTTCAACTGTTATCAACCATTATCACTCATCCTATTCATTGGTATCTGTTGAATTGGCTGCTCCTTAAAATGTTTTGGCCTTCCCTAAAAATTCAGAAAGATTTCTCTGTGCATATCCTCATCATAAATCTAAAAACAACTTAAAAAGGAATCTTCTATTATATAGGAATATGAATGTCTGAAGTTTTTCAGCCGGTTCAAGTTTCATGTATTTCTTGTGTTTGCATATGAACTTTTCTTGAAAATATCTGAGTTAGTCTTAATAAACTTTAACCAATTTCTTCTTCATGTTGTGTCTTTTAGACTCTTCTGAAATCTGAAAACTTTGTTCTCATAACTCTTCTTGGCTGAGATGCTCGAAGTATGTATTGCTTGTAAACATATGAGAATCTAAAATGTCTAAGGGTAAATCTAGTGAGAACAATGTCTTTGGTCACTGAGAAATACAACTCACTCATCAAAGAAATGAGTTGAGGTATGTCATGAAGTGCCATAGTTAACTCTGCTTAAAAATTGATTAAAAATCTGGCGGAGTAATGGCATGCACACTGAGAAACACATCTCACTCATCAAAGAAATGAGTTGCAGTGTGTCACGAAGTGTAAATGCTATCTGTAATATCCCCGACCTTTCTGATCCTTCTTCGTGGGTCCAGATCTGGTTTCTCAGAGTGTCCTGCTCCGTTGTGACCGAAATTTCTTTTCGGACATCTTTCGTGTTCGGATCGGTGTGATCCGGAGTTGTTTCGGAGGCCCGAAAGCGTTCTGCGGCTTTTTCCGCGTGTGTTTTCTGATTTTCGGTGTGGGTTTTGGTAATTCCTTCGGAACCTCGCTGCGGGTGAACCGGGTCGTTCCCCTAGGCACGAGTGGTACTGTTGCGATCGGTGCGTTCCGAGGATCACGGAAACGTAATTTTCTCTTTTTCAGTATTTTCTGGAATTTCTGGATTTTCTATAAATACTCTCTTTTCTCTGTCTCCCCTCACTCTCTTCTTCTTCTTCTTCTTCTTCCTTCTCTTCTCCCCACCGTGACCACCGCCCCTCCCTCTCCTTTCTCTCTCGCTCGGCCGTGGCGACGTCCCCTTCCGGCTGTAGACGGTGCGGGGCGACGGCATGACGACGTGGGCGACGGCGAGGTGATCGTGGCGGCGTAAAGCTTGTGGGGAACCGTGAAGGGACGAGGGTTTTCAAAGCGTTCTTTGCGATCTCGATAACGATTCGGTGGAGCATTCGCTCCATTGAGGTAGGGTACGTTCCCTAGCTCCCCGCCGTTCATTTCCGTGGTTTATAGGCCGAGGGGAGGCCGAGAGGGGCTTGATTAAGGGGGTTTGGGGTTTTCCATGATTTGGGGAGAGCTCGCCCGATCTATGATTTAGCCCACGATTTCACGTTTTGGTGGCCTAGTATCATGCTAGGGTCCCCAGGGGTCTTCCCCTTTGATTTCCCACTCTCCGGTGGAGGCATGGGGGCGTGGTTGGGTTTTTTTTGGCTTTTCCCGCCGTTTCACCGTCGGGCGAGTGTGACAGTCCTTCCAGTGACCGTCACACTCTGTGACGCGCCTGGGTGGGTGCGTCACAACCCTTGTTTAGCCAGTTGGGGGTCAGGGACTGTGACGGTCCCACGATAGACCGCCACAGGCATGTGACGTGCCTGGGTTGGGCCGTCAGAGCGTCCCGACCGTTGGCATCCGACCGTTGGTTTGACCATTGGGGGTCAAGGTGTGTGACGCACCAGGACTGGCGCGTCACAGCCTTGTGAAGGCCCAGCGTGGGTGCGTCAGAAGCTATTCAACCCCAGGCCGTGTGACGCTCCAGGGCTGGTCCGTTACATGTGTGTGACGCTCCAAGAATGGACCGTCACATGCTGTGATGCACCGAGTGGTATGCGTCACAGCTTGCCCTTGTTTTTCCTTGTGACGCACCTGCATAGGCGCGTCACAGTCTGTAACGCACCAGGGCGGGTGCGTTACACTCAGTTTTACACTGGGAGTGTGACGGCCTACGTTGGACCGTCAAGGTCCTGTGACGGTCCAGCCTAGACCGTCAGGCGTCTGTGACGGTCCCGCCTAGACCGTCAGAGTCCTGTGACACGTCTAGGGTAGACCGTCAGGCACTGGGCTGTCCCGGGTGGTTTGCAACCCAGTTCCTGTTCCGACCGTGGTCACCGTTCGATGGTGCCGGTACGTGGGGGGCTCCCCGTACGTCGTCAGATGCGGACGTGGTTTTCCGTTGACTTAAGAGTCTACTCGTTAGTGACCCTCCACTAGTCGTAGCCTTCTTACACGCGTGTGGTCCCACCAGGGAGTGGTGGAGAGGCAATCCTGAGGATGGTTTTTTAGACTGGTTTTCGTCGGGCCCCTCGTCGTTAGCTAGAGTCCGGCTACGGGGGAAAACAAGTCAGAGGGCCAGACCTAGGACGCATGGTCTGTGTGTGCACACGTGGTTGGGGGCAGTTGGACCCGCGCTGACGAGCGTGACCCCAGCTAGTCACTTGGTTGTGCTACTTGTTCGGTGTCCGTGCCTCTGGTAGGCGCTACCACGTCATGCAGTTCACCTGCGGTGCGGTGTAAGTCGTCAGGGGACGCTACCGACTGTGCTTCTAGTGGGAGGTACTCCTATCGAGTCGGGAGTGTCAGGCTATTAGTCGTCGCGGCTTCGACCTTCGGGTTTCATCGTGTTGACCGTTGCATTTCGATCTTCCCGCCGTGGTGCGTGTGTCGGCTTACGTGCCATGAGATCGGTGTTTTATAGTGGCAGGGCTTCCTTTTTGAGGGACTCGCTTACTGCTAGCGTAGCGATTTCTCCGTGTGCGAGGTAGGGTTCGAGTGACCCCTACTGAGTCTTGTTCCGAGACTCATTACCTGCGTGTTTTCACCGTGTTTCAGGCGAGACGAGGCTTCAGGGGAGTTCGTCTGAGGCTCAGCGCTGTTTAGGTGCCCAGCGTTAGTGCCAGAGGTCAGAGCCGGGGTATGTCCCGTGTAGCTGTACTTTCTTTTCTTGTCTCTGTACTAGTTGTGGACTACTGTTGTTATTTTATTGTTATCTTGTGACCATGTAAAATGTTAATTCATTTCCTGCTTATTTATATAACTGTTTAATTTCTACAATTATTTATGATACTTGTGTAGTTTCCACACCATCCTTCTAACCCTTCCGAGTCTTCGGACTCGTGGGTGGCGGTGCGAGTCTCGGGTTATCGGGTCTTCCCGGTAATCGGATTCTCGGGTCGTTACACTATCTCTGTTCTTATGAAGCATGACAATTAGTCCTTCCTAGTGCGTATGGATACTGGCGTCTAAACAACGTGTATCCTCTAGTTACAAGGATGTACTAAACTTAATTGCTCCTAAACTCTGAATTGATTGCAAAAGAAATTCTATAAAACCCTGACAGAAACAAATGTTTTTCTTATGTGTTTAACCCCAATACTATGGATTGCATCTCTTAAAGGAGTCTTTGAAATTAAGTAAGTAAGATACAAGAAGGTTAAACAAGACTTTCAATATGAAAGAATGGTTCACTTTTATTAAAAAACTGATCTCAGATATGAGTACAGAAAACAAATAGACAAACCTTGCATACATCATATTCTAACCCGGCTGGTCAATAAAGATTCATTCATAAGTCTCTATGATGGAAGAGTCTGAAATACCTGTTAAATTAGATTTATGAAATTGATATCCCATTGAAAACCTCTCTCATTTATTCTGAATGCTTTCTTTCTCAAATTGGACTCCACTATTTCAGACCTAATTGATTGATATGTTTGCATACATCACTATCTGTTGACCTCTTTATGTCATTGCTTTATCTGTCCATAATTATCCCTGTGCTTCATTCCAATCACACTGTCCGTCCAAGGGGAGAATTCTTGCATGTCCCTGTGGTTCAATGATCATTCATTTCTTTCCACACCTCTGCTCTGTCAAACAGGAGAGTATCTTGTCAGGGGAGTTTTAGATGACAATCACTCAGTTTGTATAATAGCTTCAATATCCTCTCCTTCAATAGTCAATGATAATTCCATTTTTTTGATGTTGTCAAAGGGGGAGAACTTTTGTGAGTCATTTGTCACTCTTGGTCAGTCATCATTTGCATCATCAATTGTAATTCTTGTCAGATGTTGCACTCATGGTGCTTGACATGCTCATTTATGACTGTCTTTTGACTGAGCTATTCTATGGTGAATGTTCATGCACATTCATATTTCACTCATATTTCAAACTGGTATTTCATAATCATCATGGTGAATCTTTTGCAATGACTCATAATATTGCCATCATCAAAAAGGGGGAGATTGTTGTGTCCCATGTGGTTCTGGAGTTTTGATGATGACAAATATTATGTCTCATTATGTTTATATGTACATCCTTGATGATATAATCCTGATGTGTTATAAGAAAATGTCAGAACAGGTTTAAGAATGACTCTCGGGTCATGAAAAGGAAGTCAACCCAAGAGGAAGTCAATTCATTGTCAGGTAAGGTCAATGCACAGTCAGATCAGGTAATGTTCTGCCCAATCTCAGATCTGTGCATTTGTTAATGCTTGTATAGAAATGTTGGTGAATGTGTTAAGCCCATGCACATAGAAGGTCAATGCTAGTCTTCATATGTGTTAGAAAAGTCCATGCATTTCACTGTTCTCATGAACATTTGAGGTCGGGGCTATTTTGTGTCTCAAGGACTGGGTCGGTGCATTCCATGTTCATACATATGTAGGTCCGTGCAACTCCTTGCACTTTGCATAATAAGGTCCACGCACATTTTGGTTTGTAGGTAGCAAAGTCGGTGCAAGTTTCTGTCACTTCATGCAAGTCTGTGCATGTTTTTCCCTCAAGCACATTCAGGTCGGTGCACCTCTTCGCCTTCCGTATCCAAGTCTGTGCATATCCCTATAGCAACGCTATTGAGGTCAGTGCAACTCTTGATTGCCTAAATGAACTCGGTGCACGTCATGCTAGCAAGCCTATCCAAGTCCGTGCATATCCCTATAGCAGTGCAATTGAAGTCGGTGCATGTTTTTGCTACTTGCATAATCGGTGCAGGTTTGTGTCCTAGGCATTTTTAGAGTCGATGCTGGTTACTGTAGCTAGGTGGCATAACACATATGGCCGGTGCACATCACGGTCGGTGCAAGTGTTCAGTTTTAACATGACCACCTCGGTGCACATCACTGTAGAAGTTAGTGCATATCACTATACTAGTCGGTGCAGTTTTAGCCTTAGGCTTATTGGAGTCTGTGCACTTATGCTTTGGACTACATAAGGTCGGTGCATATGTGCAGTCGGTGCACGTTTTGACCTAGTGAATATATAGTCGGTGCATGTCGTGTTCATGCTACCTAAGGTCCAAGCATGTCTTATTCATAGCAACCTAAGGTCTGTGCATGTCTGCATGTTACAATTTAGAGTCTATACACCCATCATGACTAATGTTTATAAGGTGTTTTACTAAAAGCTTTGTTGACTTTACTTACAAGGAACAATTTCGTTCACAGAAGAGGCACGTGATCTCTGAATAAAGGGAGAAATGATAGGTACGTGATCGAGGAAAGGAAGCTTCTATTCCCTAACACGTGGACCAATGGAATTTCAATAGGGTTCTTCTGCCTCATCCTTACGGAGCCTCTACTCCTATATAAGAATACCCAACCCTTCGAAGAGGGGGGGGGGGAAAAGAGGCCGCCAGAAGAAAAGAAAGGAGAGCCAGTAGATGAAGAAGAAGAGAGAGAGAGAGAAAAAGAAAGGGAAAGAGAGTTCAGAGAAGAAAGGGGATTGGGCAGCCAGTCACGTTATTGAAGATATGGTCATCGATTGACTTGTGGATCAAATCCAGGGTCACTGTGCTCCTGCGTGAGCTATATCTATTTTTAGTTCAGTCTATTTGATTTTCTTTTGTTATTTTTCTGCTTTTCTTGTTTGTTCTTCCGATCCTCTGGTTTGAGTTCGAGTTCCTCCTGTGGACTCAGGAGAAGGGAGACGTAGTCTCCGGTTGCAAGTAGTGGTGTGCCACTTGTGGGTTTCTCTCCGGTTTGGAGGAAGGGAGGATTGGTCCTCCGATTTGCAAGTGACTGGGTGTCACTTGTGGTTTCCCTTTGGTTTGGAGGAAGAGAGACTTGGGTCTCTGGCTGCTAGTGACTGGGAGTCACTGGTGGTTCCCCTCCGGGTTGGAGGAAGAGAGGAGTGTGTTCCTCTGGGTCAAGTTGTTAGGCAGCGTCAATTGCAAATTGAGTCTGCGGTTCTTGCTTTTGCAAGGGAAGTCTCACTCCGATTTGGGGTGAGGGGTGGACGTAGGTAGACTGTGGTCTGGCCGAACCACCTAAAAATATCTTGTCCATCGTGGTTTGCCTTGCGTACATTTCCATATCTTCTATCCCCCTTCTTAGGTTGTTTGAGCGTTCTCTATCAGAAGCTTTCCTGCGTGATTTGGTATTGCTGTTAAGTGTTCGACTGAGTGCTTAATAGAAACATATGCTTCTTAGTGCTTCTCGTCCCTTGAGCGAATTTGTGAGTTGAGTCTGCGCAATTCCTTGGGTTATCTATCTTCAGCATTTTCAGTTTCTGAGTAAGATTGCTCGGTGGTCTTAGTAGACTTCATTGAGTGTTGGCAAAAGTTTTATTCCGCAATAGTTTTTGAACGGGGATTCATTCACCCCCCCTCTGAATCCATGCCTTGCACCCCAACAATTGGTATCAGAGCGGGTCTCTGATTCATCAGATCCAACGATCTGCAGAGGATCCTGCTATCCTGTTTTAGGTGCATTTCTATTTGTGCTCAGTCTATCGCGAGGATTACTCTTGAACTGATCACCATGGCTCATCCACCAGCTTTCAATGGGTATAATTTTAATTCGTGGCTTAGTAGTCTGCATAATTATGTAAAATTGATTAATCCTTATCTGTGGAAATTAATTTCACACGGTCCTCACAGATTACCAAAGAAAGAGTCCAAATGGACTAACAGTCACAGATCAAAGCTTGGAGAAAATCAGAAAGTTTTCATTCTAATGAAAACAGCTACTGACAAGGCCCTACATGCTTGCTTTCATGACTGCAGGTCCGCTAAGGACATTCTGGATAAGCTGAAGCTAGCTCACAGGAGAAATGAGGACATCTGCATGATGGCTAACGGAAGTAATCAAAGTGGCAGCCAAAATGAAGAAGAGGACGATGATGAGGTAAACCCTTTTGATAACTTTTCTATAAATGACTGGGAGGATGCATATGCTGACTTATTAGAGTCACATGAGAAGTTAAGAAAATAATATAAAAAGTTGAAAAAGGGGACTGGATTGGATAGTACAAATTCTTCTTGTGACAAATGTCTGGAGTTGAAACAATCCCATGATGCTTGCTTGTCTGATATCCAAATGCTTAAGAAATAAATTGAATTGTTAAAAACTGAAAATCAAGAACTTGCAAATGAGATCTCTGATCTAGAAGAGAAGCTTAGCTCAGCTAGTGATAATCATTTCTATGCTAATGATCCTGTTCAGAATAAAAAATCTCTAGAAGATCTTGAACTTGCTAACTCAGAACTGAACAAACTTAAATCTGAAAATGAGTCTCTTAGAAAATATGTCATTGAGAATGAAGGAAAATGTGAGAAACTCAAACAAGGGAAGAACCTACTTGCTGAGAAATTTGATGCAATTACATCTGTAAACAGGGAGTTGCAAAGAAATAATGAAAAACTTCAAAACGATATAGAAGAAATTGAAACCAGAAGGTCGCAGGAGGTCAATTCAGAAGATCAATTTTTAATAAATGAATTAGTGCAAAATGATAAGCTTAAGGAAGATATTGAGAAGTTAAAACACTTAAACACCACCATGTCAGAGAAATTGCTGGTCCTTGAAAAGGGTAAGTGCGTGGTGTCGGACAGCTCAGAAGAATTGGACAGGCTTAAAGCTAAAATTGAAAATGTTAAAACTAGTCAATGCTTCCTTAAGTGAAAGACTTGCAAGTAGTGATGAAGAAAATGCCAATTCTGAATTACTTATTGTTGCTCTAGAAAATGAAATTAAGGATTTGAAAAACTCTTTATCTAAATTTGTTGACGCGCAAGAAAACCTAGATAAACTGCTAGGAGTTAAGGTTAACTTTCAGAAGGAGGGGTTGGGCTATAACCCTGCAAAGAAAAAGAGTTTTGAAAACAAAATACAAACATCTTTTGTGTCCAGTCTTGGTTCTCACAGTTCACCGAACTCACCTGTTCTCCAGTTTAATGCTCAGAAGTCTTTGAAACCAGCTAGAAAACAAAAGAACAAAAATTGTTCTGCCACCTCCTTGCATGTTGCCCATAAATCATCCACATATACACATGCATACAAAAAGAAAACTTCATGCCATTACTGTCATAGATTCGGTCATTTGATGCATGAATGTAAATTGATGGAAGAGGATGATCTGAACGCCAGCATAATGCATGCCAAGAAATCTCACGATGAAGATCTCTCATTTCAGAGAAGGAAAACTGAATGTCTTCACTGTGGTAAATTAGGACACACGATTGCACAATGCTGGTTTGCAAGAGATAAGAAAAATTCACAATCATATCATGCTAAATTCTCTACAAACCAACATGGTTTCAATAAGAACAAATCTGTTTCAGTGAACCAGCACATCACTTGCTTCAACTGTAACAAGCCTGGTCACAAGGCTACTGAATGCTTGTTAGGCTCTCATAGGAGAAACTCTTCTGTTTGCTCTCACTGTGGGAAGCATGGCCATACAGTCAAGGACTGTTGGCATGTCCAGGGTAGGAATGTGAATTTCAAATATGCTAGATACCCTGCTAGGGAGAATGTGCTTGGTAGAAATAAAAAGAAAAATTTCCATGATAATGCTAATGTGCATAAAAGAAATTTAAAACCTACTGTCTCATGTCATTACTGCGGGCAAGTTGGGCATTCCATGAATAGTTGTTCTCTCATGATTTTTGATGATGTGAAAGCCCAAAGGATGTGGAAGGCACCCATTAGAGGTGCTACTAACAATGTAGGACCCAAGAAGTCTTGGGTACCTAGAAACACAAAATGAGATCTGTGTTTTGCAGGTGTGCCGTGGAAGCTGAAGAATAAAAAGGGGGTTAATAAACCAAGGCACCTGATTATGGTAAAACCCCATTTCCGTATGCTCACAGGTTTGGTTATTTGAGTAAAATGCATATCATGTTTGATGTGTTCGTGCATATCTGTCATCATTTGCACACTGCGAAGTTTCATGTCTTTCAATGCACATGCTGAAATATCTATCTAAATATTGGAATGATAACATAAAATTGAACTTCTGAAAAACTGAATTGACTGAATTAGATGCTTGCATGTTGTGTTGTGCATGAAATGTTCATATATATACATCTATCGAGTAGATTGTCATTGAAATAAATGATGCCTAAAAATCTTCTGAATGAGATTGCTCATCTGTTGAAGAATTTATTGAACATCTGATTGGACTGAATTGGAACTGTATTCCCTGACTTGAACGTTTAAAATTTGGATCTTTAAGGTCATTCTTGATGATTCAATGCATTTAGTTAGGGGGATTCAAAGCATATGCATACATGTTCTTAAATGCATATACTGGTTTCAAATTTATTGCATAACATACATATTGAAAATTCCAAAAAGATTAATTGCGTGCATGCATTCAGGGGGAGCAAAATATTGACATGAGTTTGTCTCACTTGTCTTCATTTCTTCTCTGCTTTTGCTGAGGGGGAGCTTCACTTAATACACTGTCTTGGTTGTGATTAGCTTATTAGCTTACCTTGCACTTCATTCTTCCAATTTGAGTAACATTTACTGTCAGTACAGTTCTAAGCTGGTATGTCTGAATTCTTTTCTAGACTTTGATCATCTGTCAGTTCTGTTCTCAGCTCACTAATGCTAAATCAATTCTCATACCCTCTAAATGATTGACACAAGCTGCTGCACTTCTCATTTGTCCTGATTGGAAGTGTCGACATCGCTATCTCATATCTTCTGTTTAGTGACTGTCTCTTTGGAACTATCTATTCTTGCCTTCTTGACTATCACTGTTATACATCTAGGTTGTAAGCTTCGAATCAATAATGGTCAATTGCTTGGAATTCTTGTCTGAAAACACTATTTATCTGCTAACCTTGAATGGTTACTTGACCCTATCTTGTTTGAACTTCTGACCCATGCATCACATAACTGTCTATATAGCTCACTTCTGTCGACTGAAATTCTTATCTTCAGTTTGAACTGCTATCTTGTTTGAAACCCTGTGATGAATGTGAAATGCCACACATCTCAGCTTCCTGGTTCAACTGTTATCAACCATTATCACTCATCCTATCCATTGGTATCTGTTGAATTGGCTGCTCCTTAAAATGTTTCGGCCTTCCCTAAAAATTCAGAAAGATTTCTCTGTGCATATCCTGATCATAAATCTGAAAACAACTTAAAGAGGAATCTTCTATTATATAGGAATATGAATGTCTGAAGTTTTTCAGCCGGTTGAAGTTTCATGTATTTCTTGTGTTTGCATATGAACTTTTCTTGAAAATATCTGAGTTAGTCTTAATAAACTTTAACGAATTTCTTCTTCATGTTGTGTCTTTTAGACTCTTCTGAAATCTGAAAACTTTGTTCTCATAACTCTTCTTGGCTGAGATGCTCGAAGTATGTATTGCTTGTAAACATATGAGAATCTGAAAATGTCTAAGGGTAAATCTAGTCGAGCAATGTCTTTGGTCACTGAGAAATACAACTCACTCATCAAAGAAATGAGTTGAGGTATGTCAAGAAGTGCCATAGTTAACTCTGCTTAAAAATTGATTGAAAAATCTGGCAGAGTAATGGCATGCATACTGAGAAACACATCTCACTCATCAAAGAAATGAGTTGCAGTGTGTCATGAAGTGTAAATGCTATCTCTGTTCTTATGAAGCATGACAGTTAGTCTTTCCAAGTGCTTAGAGATACTGGCGTCTAAATAACGTGTATCCTCTAGTTACAAGGATGTACTAAACTTAATTGCTCCTAAACTCTGAATTGATTGCAAAAAAAATTCTATAAAGCCCTGACAGAAACAAATGTTTTTCTTATGTGTTTAACCTCAATACTATTGATTGCATCCCTTAAAGGAGTCTTTGAAATTAAGTAAGTAAGATACAAGAAGGTTAAACAAGACTTTCAATATGAAAGAATGGTTCACTTTTATTAAAAAACTGATCTCAGATATGAGTACAGAAAACAAATAGACAAACCTTGCATACATCATATTCTAACCCGGCTGGTCAATAAAGATTCATTCATAAGTCTCTATGATGGAAGAGTCTGAAATACCTGTTTAATCAGATTTATGAAATTGATATCCCATTGAAAACCTTTCTCATTCATTCTGAATGCTTTCTATCTCAAATTGGACTCCACTATTTCAGACCCAATTGATTGATATGTTTGCATACATCACTATTGTTGACCTCTTTATGTCATTGCTTTATCTGTCCATAATTATCCCTGTGCTTCATTCCAATCACACTGTCCGTCCAAGGGGAGAATTCTTGCATGTCCCTGTGGTTCAATGATCATTCATTTCTTTCCACACCTCCTGCTCTGTCAAACAGGAGAGTATTTTGTCAGGGGGAGTTTTAGATGACAATCACTCAGTTTGTATAATAGCTTCAATATCCTCTCCTTCAACAGTCAATGATAATTCCATTTTTTTGATGTTGTCAAAGGGGGAGAACTTTTGTGAGTCATTTGTCACTCTTGGTCAGTCATCATTTGCATCATCAATTGTAATTCTTGTCAGATGTTGCACTCATGGTGCTTGACATGCTCATTTCTGACTGTCATTTGACTGAGCTATTCTATGGTGAATGTTCATGCACATTCATATTTCACTCATATTTCATACTGGTATTTCATAATCATCATGGTGAATCTTTTGCAATGACTCATAATATTGCCATCATCAAAAAGGGGGAGATTGTTGTGTCCCCTGTGGTTCTGGAGTTTTAATGATGACAAATATTATGTCTCATTATGTTTATATGTACATCCTTGATGATATAATCCTGATGTGTTATAAGAAAATATCAGAACAGGTTTAACGATGACTCTCGGGTCATGAAATGGAAGTCAACCCAAGTCAAAGTCAACTCATTGTCAGGTAAGGTCAATGTACAGTCAGATCAGGTAATGTTCTGCCCAATCTCAGATCTGTGCATTTGTTAATGCTTGTACAGAAATGTTGGTAATGTGTTAAGTCCATGCACATAGAAGGTCAATGCTAGTCTTCATATGTGTTAGAAAAGTCCATGCATTTCACTGTTCTCATGAACATTTGAGGTCGGTGCTATTTTGTGTCTCAAGGACTGGGTCGGTGCATTCCATGCTCATACATATATAGGTCCGTGCAACTCCTTGCACTTTGCATAATAAGGTCCATGCACATTTTGGTTTGTAGGTAGCAAAGTCGATGCTAGTTCCTTTAGCACTTCATGCAAGTATGAGCATGTTTTTTTCCCTCAAGCACATTTAGGTCGGTGCACCTCTTCACCTTCCGTATCCAAGTCCGTGCATATCCCTGTAGCAACGCTATTGAGGTCAGTGCAACTTTTGATTGCCTAAATGAACTCAGTGCACTTCATGCTAGCAAGCCTATCCAAGTCCGTGCATATGCCTGTAGCAGTGCAATTGAAGTCGGTGCATGTTTTTGCTACTCGCATAATCGGTGCAGGTTTGTGTCCTAGGCATTTTTAGAGTCGATGCTGGTTACTGTAGCTAGGTGGCATAACACATATGGCCGGTGCACATCACGGTCGGTGCAAGTCTTCAGTTTTAACATGACCACCTCGGTGCACATCACTGTAGAAGTCAGTGCATATCACTGTACCAGTCGGTGCAGTTTTAGCCTTAGGCTTATTGGAGTCTGTGCACTTATGCTTTGGACTACATAAGGTCGGTGCATATGTGCAGTCGGTGCACATTTTGACCTAGTGAATATATAGTCGGTGCATGTCGTGTTCATGCTACCTAAGGTCCAAGCATGTCTTTTTCATAGCAACCTAAGGTCTGTGCATGTCTGCATGTTACAATTTAGAGTCTATACACCCATAATGACTAATGTTTATAAGGTGTTTGACTAAAAGCTTTGTTGACTTTACTTACAGGGAACAATTCGTTCATAGAAGAGGCACGTGATCTCTGAAAAGGCAAGAGGATGGCTCGTGGATAAAGGGAGAAATGATAGGCACGTGATCCGAGAAAGGAAGCTTCTATTCCCTAACACGTGGACCAATGGAATTTCAATAGGGTTCTTCTGCCTCATCCTTACGGAGCCTCTGCTCTATATAAGAATACCCAACCCTTCGAAGAAGGGGGCTGAAAAAAAGAGGCCGCCAGAAGAAAAGAAAGGATAGCCAGCAGAAGAAGAAGAAGAGAGAGAGAGAAGAAAAAGAAAGGGCAAGAGAGTTCAGAGAAGAAAGGGGATTGGGCAGCCTGTGACGTTATTGAAGATCTGGTCATCTATTGACTTGTGATCAAATCCAGAGTCATTGTGCTCCTACGTGAGCTATATCTATTTTTAGTTCAGTCTGTTTGATTTTCTTTTGTTGTTTTTCTGCTTTTCCTCTTTGTTCTTCCGATCCTCTGGTTTGAGGTCGGGTTCCTCCTGTGGACTCAGGAGAAGGGAGACGTAGTCTCTGGTTGCAAGTAGTGGTGTGCTACTTGTGGGTTTCCCTCCGGTTTGGAGGAAGGGAGGATTGGTCCTCCGATTTGCAAGTGACTGGGTGTCACTTGTGGTTTCCCTCCGGTTTGGAGGAAGAGAGACTTGGGTCTCTGGCTGCTAGTGACTGGGAGTCACTGGTGGTTCCCCTCCGAGTTGGAGGAAGAGAGGAGTGTGTTCCTCTGGGTCAAGCTGTTAGGCATCGTCTGTTGCAGACTGAGTCTGCGGTTCTTGCTTTTGCAAGGGAAGCCTCACTCCGATTTGGGGTGAGGGGTGGACGTAGGCAGACTGTGGTCTGGCCGAACCACCTAAAAATATCTTGTCCTTCGTGGTTTGCCTTGCGTACATTTCATATCTTCTATCCCCTTCTCAGATTGTTTGAGCATTCTATATCAGAAGCTTTCCTGCGTGATTTGGTATTGCTGTTAAGTGTTCGACTGAGTACTTAATAGAAACATATGCTTCTTAGTGCTTCTCGTCCCTTGAGCAAATTTGTGAGTTAAGTCTGCGCGATTCCTTGGGTTATCTATCTTCAGCATTTTCAGTTTCCTGACTAAGAGAGCTCAGTGGTCTCAGTAGACTTCATTGAGTGTAGGCAAAAGTTTTATTCCACAATAGTTTTTGAACGGGGATTCATTCACCCCCCTCTGAATCTGTGCCTTGCACCCCAACAAGATATGAAGACTAGCATTGACCTTCTATGTGCATGGACTTAACACATTCACCAACATTTCTGTACAAGCATTAACATATGCACATATCTGAGATTGGGCAGAACATTACATGATCTGACTGTGCATTGACCTTACCTGACAATGAGTTGACTTTGACTTGGGTTGACTTCTTTTTCATGACCCGAGAGTCATTCTTAAACATGTTCTGACATTTTCTCATAACACATCAGGATTATATCATCAAGGATGTACATATAAACATAATAAGACATAATATTTGTCCCCTTTGCGCCAAAGGAGTCTCACGTGATGTTAATACCAGAATTGCATATGAGGTGTTAAGTGAAAATCTTGAATCGCACATGAAGAGGTTAAGTGATCATGTGCCTTGAAACTGCTTCACTGCCTCGGTGCACTAGACTGTCAGGTCGAGGCAGTATGAATGTGTATCACTACTTTAGTTCGAGATCATGTGCTTGCCTGCTAAGTATTTACTGCTGTCACTTAAGTGTTAAAGTTGCCTGCCATGTGTTCGTCCTAACACAACTACACCGACCTTGAAATCAGGAAGGCTTCAACTGCATCAACCTTACTTCATAATGACTTTTGCTACATCGACCTTAGATTCACGATCCATTGTGTTGTGTTGACCTTACTTGACAAATCTGAGGTAGCTGCTTGTAGTTGCACTGGCCTAACCAAGCAGTGATGAATTGCTGCATCGACCTGCCTTAACAAGTGCATCGACCTGCCTTAACAAGTGCATCGACCTTTATGATCAAGGAACGCTGATGTGCACCTACCTGAGATTTGCTAACAACCTATGCATTGACCTATCTCTGCCAGTGCATTGAGGCAAAACTCTTGGTGCTTCCACTTAGCAAACTTCCAGATTGAGATTCTGAACTGATGTGTCGAGGCATGTGCCATAGATGCGTCGAGGTAGAATTCTTTCTTAAGAAAGTGAACCGATGCATCAAGGTTGTAGTATAGTTGCGTTGAGGAATGCCTTTATGCGTTGGTGTAGTAGTTAACTGCTCCGACATGTCGCTTTGCGCATGCTGGCTATTGGCCTTGCTGCATCGATGCACCTCTGTGCTGCGTCGGTACAATGTGCTGGAATCTGCTACTTGCAGTCCAGCTGCGTCGAGACAGTGCTTCATTGCATCGAGGCACTCTCTTAGGCTTGACTCTTGGCGAGTGCTGCATTGAGGCATGACTTGGCTGCATCAACATGTTTCTTCTTTAACCATGGCACTTGCTTTGTTGCATCGAGGCCGAGTCCTTGAGTTCTCTTCTAATAGCTTCCCTGCATCGAGGCATCTCCTGACTGCATGACTTATGCTCATTGGCTTTTCCTCAAAGCTTGTTCTTGCAGGTTTCTAACACACATCTTCTATAAACAGTGAAATCATCATACTCAAATGTATCACAGTCAAATGCAACAGCAACAGTATTGCATCAATGCTAATGCTAAGCATCATCAAACCACAATGAACAATGTTTTGGCATCATGGCATCATCAATCCATATTAATGGAACATCAACACATATGACATCATGCACAGATGAGTTATAGTGTTTGACATCATCAAAATCACATGGGTACAACAATCTCCCCCTTTTTGATGATGGCAACACTATGAGAATACCTGACTTCATATCAAACTATTCTCCCCCTTTGACTTCATCAAAACAAAGGAAATGATAGTTTTGGAAAATCAGTAGAAATAAATGCGAAGCATGCATGGATATGGTGGGGTCATAAATGACTCTCCCCCTTTCCAAATGAATCTAAACAGGGAGACAATTTAAAATATGTACCCTACTCCACCTGAAGATGTGAGATGAATTTGATTGAGGATAGGGTATGACAAGGGACATACAAGACAATTTTGCAGAGATAGCCAAGAAGGTATATCAAGCAGAGTATGCAGAAATCAGACTAATCTTCCCCTTTCTGCCAAGAGGATGCTGATGGATTGGAGTGGAAGAAATGATCAAAAGATATCAGCAAAAACATAGGGACATTTATGGACAATTCAGGCAATGAGAGAATGACTCAAGAAATAGTGCAGTCTGTAGAAGGGTCACTCAACAGAATCTAAAATGATGTAGTCAGTGAGAGAATGAGAGCAAGTAAGGAGTTTTCAGCAAAGAAGACTGAGCACTAGAGATATGACTGAAGGCCCAAGAGATCAAATGAATCAAGAAGGTTTTCAATAAGATGCCAATGCCATAAATCCAAAATTAAAGATGTTTCAGAGTCTTCAATTATAAAGGTTTATGAAATGACCTTTATTGATCAGCATTGTTTAAATATAATGTATTCAAAGTTTATCCAAGAAGGTTTCTGTACTCATATCTGAAATCAAATTTAATAAAAGTGAACCATGCTGTCATATTAACATCTAGTTTAACCTCTCTCCATCTTAATCATTCAATTTCAATGACACCTTTAGGAATTATAAAAAGTAGTATTGAGGTTAAACACCCATGTATGCACCTGATATTGTCTATGGTTTCAACAATTTTTCTGTTGAAATTATTTTTAGACTTTTTCTTTTTCTGCAACAGTAATTTTTCATAACAAAAATTCTTAAGAGCAATCGAATTTAGTGCACACTTTGTAACTAGAGGATACACGTTATTTAGACGCCAGTATCCCTAAGCACTTAGTATGATTAATCGTCATACTTCATATTGAACAGAGATAACTAGGGCACTTCATGACATAGGTTGACTCCATTTCTTTGATGAATGTCCCAGTTTCTCAGTGCAACCTAGCCATTGCTCTGCCTTCTATTTTCACAGATTTTTCAATAAATTTTTTTAGCAGAGATAACTATGGCACTTCATGATACAGTCCTTTGGAGATGGTTTCTTGGTGACCAAAGTCATTGCTCTGACTATTTTTCCTTTTTGGACATAACCAGAATAAACAGATGTTTAAATACAATACTTACATCATGTATCTCATCCAAAGAATGCCATGTTTTTAAAACTTTGAAATTTCAGAAGGTCTTACATGATATATCATGAATCAACTGGTTAAAGTTTCTTAAAAGAATTGACTCAGATATTTTCAAGATGTTCAAATCGAAACTCAAGGATTACATTAGACTTAAACCACATGAATCTTTCAGACCTTTATAATTCCCTATAATAGAAGATTCCTTTTTCAGATCGTTTTCAAATTTATGAACAAGGTATATAAATTGAAATCTTCATGAGTCTTAAACAAATCAAGGGAATTTCAGAGGAAGCCAGAACATCAAGCAGTTAAGAGCACTAAGCATGAGTGATAACAATTGATGCAACAGTTAAATTCAAGAAGATAGCTTATAGTGAGTGACAATAAAGATAAGCTCAGAGAAATAGCAGTGATATCCAGGAGACCATCAGACAGATTGACTTTCAAGCAGCAATTGAATTCCGATCTGGTGACATAAACAAGGCAAGCTCCCTTACAGCAAAAGCAGGAGCAACAGACAGTAGCTTCCAAGGCCATGAAAGTAAAGTACTCAAAAGATTTCAATACAGATATGAGTGGAAACCTGACTACAGCTGAAATCAAACAGATTTTTCAAAATAGCTGGAAACAACCATGTCAACCTGGACTAGCAGTATATTGACCTGTCGTTCAATCAAGGAGTTCAAGGAACTGAGTTGAGTTTTACTTCACATGCAGCACAAAGTATTAATCAGTAAGGTTCATAGCCGAAAGATCCGCACAGACTGAATCAAGGAGCATCGGTTGACCGAAGTGAACAGTTTGGTCGACCGAAATAGACAGAGAGTGAGTGATGAAACAGATATTTAAACACCCATTTTCAAATCCTATAAATGCTCCCCTTGAGTGTATGCATGAGCCAACCAACTTGACATATCAACGTCAAGAAATGACATACATGAATGCAGACAATGGTCAGGCATTACGATGCATGTGAATAGCCTAGTGCATATAAACAACCTGCAGAAAGCATGAACTTCTCCTATGTGTATGCATGCATGTCATGTAATCAGTTCTGACTTTTCAACAGGAATATCATGCAATCTATTTTGAAATGAATGTATGCATATGAACAACTTCATGCACTTATGTATCCTACAAAATGTATGAACTCCCCCTAACTAAATATATTGAACCATCATATATGACATGAAGACCATGCAGGGAGTTATTTAACTACGCTCATAACTGACTAAATTTATCTGTATGCAATTTGACCTATGGTACCTGGGCGGAGAACTTAGATCCTAAGATCACCTCTCACATGGTGAAAGCTTCTAGACTGGCTTAATCTGTCCTTATTCATATCACCATTTATTATACCATTAAGTCATGCATGAAGGTGCATCACGAATACAGTGCAGTCCTATATGCAATGCAAAATTTTTGAAGTCATTTTGGCAAACACACATGTATGCAGATGAACCACATATGCAATATGCACATATGCACTTCAGATTTTCAATCTACAAATGAGTGTGCAGATGAATTTTCTGTAACTATCTATGACCTATGCAGATTTCATATGCACTTGTGAAGGTCTATGCATGAGCAGACTAACATATGCAAACAGTGCAAATAATATTTGCAATCATGAAAACTCATGTACCCCATAAGTTGCAATTCCTCCTTGATCATTCAGCAGCTTGAGATGTTTAACACATGAATTAGATATGACCAAAAAAGTAATTTTTTTAGAGAGAAATAGCAATCAACAAACAAGGTTATAAAAACAGAATTGGGATTTTACCGAACTCAGGTGCCTTGTCTTATTGAACCCCTTTTTATTCCTCAGTCCCAAGGCACACCTGCAAAACAAGGACTCTCATTTTTGGTTTAATGGTACCCAATATTTCTTGGTTCCAGAGAAGTTAGTTGCACCTCTTGTAGGTGCTGTCCTTGACCTCAGGGTAATAACTTCATCATTCTTTAAATGACGACATTCATCTATGATATGCCCTAACAATCCACAATAATGACATTGAGCAGAGAAATCATGCTTTTTAAAGAATTATGCATCATGTGTCGAGTGAAAGCATGATTTTTGCTCTTTCTGGCATGAGTGTTGTGATTGTGTTTCAAGTGCCAACAGTCTTTGACTATATGGCTGGCCTTACCACATGCATTGCACTATAGTCTCCTTGGAGCAGTTCTAGGAACAGGGTTCCTTCTAAAAGCCTTATACTCATTCTTTTTCATAAACCAACAGTCATGCATTACATGATCGAAACGACCACAATGAAAACATTTGTGTTGCCTTTTCTGGGCAACTTGATTGTTTTGTGAACCCTTAGTGAAATGCATGTGCGTGTTTCCTAGATTTCTCATTTCCTTCATTCCTTTTTGAACATTTAATTCATCAGTTTTCAAGATGTAACAATTGTGCATCACATGACCGAATCTTCCACAATAATGACATGAGCCCTTTCTTGTATGAGTGTGTGAGAGATCATGTGACTTCTGTGCAGCATTCTTTGTGCCAACAGGAGTGCTTTTGAACTTTTTCTGTGGATTTTCTTTCTTTTTCAATTTTTGAGTTTGTTCTATAGTTTTGGGACTGACAGTGGATTTTTGGTTTCTCTAAGCACTGTTTTGGAAGATAGGCGCACTGGATGTGCTAGTCGGCTCAGAACTACACACAAATGAAGTGTGAAGCTTACTGTCAAAGCCCTTTTTATTAGCTGGGTTAAAACCCAGACCCTCACGTTGTAAATTCACTTTACAGCTAAGGAGCTTGTCCAAATTATCTTTTCCATTCACAAATTTTTCAAGAGATTTGTTCAGGTCAGAAATTTTAGATTCAAGTCTTGAGACATGGAACTCATATCCAGCTATCTTCTCTTCATAGCAAGTAGCATTTTCATTCAACATTTGAATAACGATTTTTAGACTCTCAATTTCTTACTCTGCATTCACCAACTTATCAGAACTATCCATGCTCACGCACTTACCTTTTTCAAATGTGATTAGTCTCTTAGACAGAGCTGTGTTTAGGTGTTTCAGCTTGTTAATTTCCTCTTTCAGTTTACTATTTTGCTCCTGGAGTTCATCATCAAACACCAAATCACTTAAAGAAGTCTGACATTCATTAAACACTTCTTGTTGATTTTCTGATTGAAGTTTGTCAAAGTTTTTCAGAAGCTCTAAATTTATTACTCTAACAGCCTCCAGTTTTTCAGAGATCAATCTATTTTCACTTTCAAGATTCATTGATCTATGTTCAGATTCCTAAACTCGATTTTTGAGTTTCTTGTTTTCATTTTTCAAATAATCAAGTTCTGAACTAAAAGCATCAAGATCTTTCAGTTGTCTTCTAAATATGTCATTTTCTGTTTTAAGATTTCAATGTCCTCACCTACAGAGTTAACATTCTCAAGATTGTTTAACTTCTTTTTCAGGGATTTATTCTGTTTTCTCATTTTTTCATAGGACTCTAGCAAATTAGCATATGCATCTTCCCAGTCCTCTAGAGTAAAGCTAGCGAAAGGGTTGTTTACCTCTTCAGCATCCTCGCTTTCATCGCTTCCTTCAGCCATCATGCATTTGTGGTTTTCCTTCGATGAATATCGTTCAAGTAATCCCAAATTTCTTTGGCAGTCCGGTAGGTAGATACAAATGGAACTTTTTTAGTGTCGACTGCTCTCTTGAACATATTCAGTGCCTTAATGTTCTCAAGATATTTCACTTTATGATCCTCAGTCCAATTGGACTTACTCTTGGGCAATTTGTGTGGACCTTTAGTAATAATTGTCCATAGGTTTGGATCAATTGAATTTGCGATATGGCCCATTTCAGCAATCCAGATATAAAAGCTAGTGCCGTCAAACATTGGTGCGGAATCCATGAGAAAAATGCTTAGCGAAATAAGATCGAGCAGTCACAGGGCACTAGGATCCTTTTTCTGCAGATGAGTAAATCTACAAGAGTGATAAACCCGCTCTCATACCACTTGTTGGACCCTCTGAGATTGCTAGTTATCAGATATACATATAGGATCTAGAAGGGGGGGGGGTTGAATAGATCCTGTAAAGCCAAATTAAAATCGCACATTCAAAAATACGTTGGACTCAAAAGAGCACTTGATATCAAATCTGAGATGGAAGGGTCGAAGCACACTCTCAGTACCAGGGTCTATTAAGACCTTCCACGGATGAAGCCAAAACGATAGCAGACATTCAACACATAGAAGCGATCTATGCAGAGATGAGACGGTGATTCACTAATATCGTCAAGCACTTAATGCACAGGGTTAGCAAAACAGATTGGCTCACAGTGCGCACATAACTGTTTGAAATTGGCAGCAGCAAAACACAGGGAATCACAAGCACAATCACACAGATAAACACCCAGATTTTTAGGTGGTTCGGCTCGACTCAGAGTCAGCCTACGTCCACCCCTCACTCCCACCGAGCGAGGATTCCACTAGCACAAGCTAGAAATCAAAGCAGACTCAGTCTGCAACAAGATGCTGCCTAACAGCTTGAACCAGAGGGAAACAAATCCCTCGACCTGGTCTTGCTTCCCATAAGACCAACACCCTAGCTCTACCACCCGTAGAACTAGAACCGGAGGACAACCTCCCTTCCTCTGAGACCACAGAGGGAACACCGTGAGTGATAGCCCGTCACTCACAACCGGAGACACCAGTCTCCCTTTCTCTGAATCCATAGAGGGCAACCGAAGATGAATCTCCCTTCTCCTGAATCCTCGGAGGAACCCGTGAGTGACACCCCGTCACTCACAACCGGAGAGCAAGTCTCCCTTCTCCTGTTTGCACAGGAGGAACCCCGATCCCAAAACAGGGAACCGAATGGGGACTTGCCTTAACTGATGCAGACTGGCGCCTTGCCTTGATCTGACGCAGACTGGCGCCTTGGCCAGGATGGGTGAATCAGCGCAGCTAACTTGGCGTTGGGCCACTTTGCTTATCAACTCTGATGGCGCCAGCTTGTGTATTTCACCTTTCGTCGACATGTAAGGATGTATCGTTGAGCGTGCAACATGAATTCTAAAATTGTCATTCCTTGACGTAGACTTTAAGTTATCCTAGCATAAGTAGTCTAATGCCGGTTTAGAATATCGCCGTCGAGAAGAGTGTACTAGCTCTTTCTTGAGCACAATATCAAGCGTGCCGAGCACACCTGCAAGCGATCATGTTTCATCATCCCCTCTGAATGTGGGCTTCAAGTTATCATGGCGTAAGTAGCCTAACGCCAGTTTAGGCGACTTCGATGTTTCATAATATCGCCATCGGGAAGTGGGTGTTGACTCTTCCTTAAGCACATTATTGATCGTGTCGGGCACACTCGCAGGTGATCGTGCTTAAACATCCCCACTGGATGCGGTTTTCAGGTTATCCCGACGTAAGTAGCCTAACACCGGTTAAGGTGACTTTGATGTTTCAGAATATTGCCATCGGGAAGAGGGTGTTGACTCTTCCTTAAGCGCATTATCGAGCATGTCGGGCACACTTGTAGGTGATCGTACTTAAACATCCCCACTGGACGCGGGTTTGGATCGACCCAGTGTGTTTCTCGGGATACCATGTCAAATCTTTCATTATCATCCCATAGGGAATTTACCTTTCTATACGGCGCCATATTTTAGGTGCCAACAGTAGGACACGGCCATACCTCTGGCCGCGTGGACCTGTAGGCTGCCCAATACCTGGCCGCCTTGCCCTCCTGTAAGCGGCCCAACATTTGGCCACCTAAAGCTGTGGACGGCCCAAAACCTGGCCGCCTTGCCTCCTATGAATGGCCATCATAGTGGCTGCCTAGCCACCGAGAACGGCCATCGTCCTGGCCGCCTAGGCTCTGGACGACCAACCTTCTAGCTGCCTCCTGTCTAGTTTTTTGTTATATTCTGATTTTACATGTTCTGTGCTATTTGTTGTATGCTTTATTGGACCCCCTAAGACTGCTAGTTATCAGAGATACAGATAGGATCTAGAAGGGGGGTTGAATAGATCCTATAAAGCCAAATTAAAATCGCACATTCAAAAATACTTTGGACTCAAAAGAGCACTTGATATCAAATCTGAGATGGAAGGGTCGATGCACACTCTCAGTACCAGGGTCTATTAAGACCTTCCACGGATGAAGCCAAAACAATAGCAGACACTCAACACATGGAAGCGATCTATGCAGAAATGAGATGGTGATTCACTAATATCGTCAAGCACTTAATGCACAGGGTTAGCAAAACGGATTGGCTCACAGTGCGTACACAACTGTTCGAAATGAGCAATAGCAAAACACATGGAATCACAAGCACAATCACACAGATAAACACCCAGATTTTTAGGTGGTTCGACTCGACTCAGAGTCAGCCTACGTCCACCCCTCACTCCCACTGAGCGAGGATTCCACTAGCACAAGCTTGAAATCAAAGCAGACTCAGTCTGCAACAAGATGCTACCTAACAGCTTGAACCAGAGGGAAATAAATCCCTCGACCTGGTCTTGCTTCCCACAAGACCAACACCCTAGCTCTGCCACCCGCATAACTAGAACCGGAGGATAACCTCCCTTCCTCTGAGACCACAGATGGAACACCGTGAGTGACACCCCGTCACTCACAACTGGAGACACCAGTCTCCCTTCCTCTGAATCCACATAGGGCAACCGGAGATGAATCTCCCTTCTCCTGAATCCTCAAGAGGAACCCGTGAGTGACACCTCGTCACTCACAACCGAGAACAAGTCTCCCTTCTCCTGTTTGTACAGGAGGAACCCCGATCCCAAAATAGGGAACCGGAAAACACTGAGGAAATGGAAAACGAAAACAACAAAGGAAAAATAGAACTGTCAGAAAACCCAAAATAAATATAGCTCACGCAGGAGCAAGACTGTTCTGGATCTGATCCAAGAACGGATGAACACAGATCTTCAATGTGGAATGGGTTGCTTCAATCTCAATCTCTCTCTTCTTCTTTTTCTCTTCTCTTCTCTTCTCTCTTTTCTTCTTCTCTGCTCAGACTTAGGCTCTCTTTTTCTTCTTCTTCTGCTGGCTCTCCTTTCCTCTCTTTCGTGGCTTCTCTCTTCCCTCTTCTTCACACAAAGGCAGCCCCTTTTCTTTATCTCCTGATCGAGGCACCTTCAATAGATAGAACAGGATATCGCTATGTGCAAGTCTGCCAGCAAATCAGAACCCCATATGTAGAATAGAATATTCCTCCAATCACTGAGCTCTCCATAAGGTTTCACCACGTGGACTGTCCCCTTTGCGCCAAAGGAGTCTCACGTGATGATAATACCAGAATTGCATATGAGGTGTTAAGTGAAAATCTTGAATTGCACATGAAGAGGTTAAGTGATCACATGCCTTGAAACTGCTTCACTGCCTCGGTGCACTAGACTGTCAGGTCGAGGCAGTATGAAGGTGTATCACTACTTTAGTTCGAGATCATGTGCTTGCCTGCTAAGTATTTACTGCTGTCACTTAAGTGTTAAAGCTGCCTGCCATGTGTTCGCCCTAACACAGATGCATCGACATTGCAATCAGGAAGGCTTCAATTGCATCGACCTTACTTCTTAATGACTTCTGCTGCATCGACCTTAGATTCACGATCCATTCTATTGTGTTGACCTTACTTGACAAATCTGAGGTGGCTGCTTGTAGTTGCACTTGCCTGACCAAGCAGTGATGAATTGCTGCATCGACCTGCCTTAACAAGTGCATCGACCTTTGTGATCAAGGAACGCTGATGTGCACCGACCTGAGATTTGCTAACAACCTGTGCATTGACCTGTCTCTGCCAGTGCATCGAGGCAAAACTCTTGTCGCTTCTACTTAGCAAACTTCCAGATTGAGATTCTGAACTGATGTGTCGAGGCATGTGCTATAGATGCGTCGAGGCAGAATTCTTTCTTAAGAAAAGTGAACCGATGCATCGAGGTTGTAGTACAGTTGCGTTGAAAATGCCTTTATGCATCGGTGCAGTAGTTAACTGCTCCGACAAGTCGCTTTGCGCATGCTGGCTATTGGCCTTGCTGCATCGATGCACCTCTATGCTGCGTCGGTGCAATGTGCTGGAATCTACTACTTGCAGTCCAGCTGCGTCGAGACAGTGCTTCATTGCATAGAGGCACTCTCTTAGGCTTGACTCCTTGGCGAGTGCTGCATAGAGGCATGGCTTGGCTGCATCAACATGTTTCTTATTTAACCATGGCACCTGCTTTGTTGCATCGAGGCTGAGTCCTTGAGTTCTCTTCTAATAGCTTCCCTGCGTCGAGGCATCTCCTGACTGCATGACTTATGCTAATTGGTGTTTCCTCAAAGCTTGTTCTTGCATGTTTCTAACACACATCTTCTATAGACAGTGAAATCATCATACTCAAATGTATCACAGTCAAATGCAACAGCAATAGTATTGCATCAATGCTAATGCTAAGCATCATCAAACCACAATGAACAATGTTTTGGCATCAAGGCATCATCAATGCATATTAATGGAACATCAACACATATGACATCATGCACAGATGAGTCATAGTGTTTGACATCATCAAAACCACATGGGTACAACATGCTTGCTGTTTGAACTTACATTACATGTTTGAGCAGGGGGTTTGCGCTGAGAAAGAGCTGACATCACACTAATAGGAAAACCCTCTCGTTGGAAACAAATCCTTCACCCGGGGATTCCCACTCGGGTGTAACCGGTCCTTTCTATTCGAGAACCTCCATAAGTCCTCGTGAACCATGGATTCCCATAATGTAACGACCCGAGATCTGGGTACCAGAAAGTAACCGGTGCAACCCAAATCCTGACCTGCCACCCACGAGATTTAAAAGCTCGGAAGGGTTAGATTATGGATGTTGGTGTACACAAGAGTCTAAAATAACTGTAGAAATTAAAGTGCAGAATTTTACATTTTCATTTATTACAGAAACTAAATGCAGGAAATTAAGAGTTAATGATTAACATAATTAAATAATTAACATTCTAGAGTCCAAGTACAGTACTACAGAAAAGAAAGTACCTCGTCAATGGCATACCCTGATTTTGGTAGGCTGGTGACTAAGAACCACCTCTGGCACTACGTTGAGTGCCCGAACCTCCACCTGAAAGAAAAAGGGGTGAGCCTTGTCTCATCGGCTCAGTAGGGGTCCTGCAGATCCTGATGCGGACGAAATGAGACCCGATACCAATTTGATGCAAATCTGGGACTCTAGGCGACGACACGACTAATTTGACGACGCGACCAGTGACGACGCGAACACTCGACACCAAAGAGCTCCAGAAGAGGAGAATGTGTCCTCGACAAGAAATGCAAGCTCACGATCGTCCACAGGAGGGAAACGTGCGGATCTGCGCGGTTGAGAAACTGGCAGTGAGTCAAGGGTATTCGGCTCCTTTCACGTGCTCGGGTCAAGTCACGGGACGGGTCACGCTCGCTCTCTCATAGCGGTGATATTATTTGAACGGGCTAGAATTCCTAACTCATGCAAGTGCGATGTTCAAACATATACTAAATAAGCAAGCGACAAAGAGAGGAGCGGAAACATACCTCCACGCTCGGGACGTGGGGAAGACCTTCCCGGCCAAGAACCGTAACTCCCGGTAAAGTAAATGTGAATAATTACAACAATAAAATTACAGCCCACTCCACGCAGGGAGGTAAAAGGCTACAACAGTGATTCGGGAGCACCGATCTTGGGTTGACAGACGGCACGTTCGTGAAGCGCTCGGGACGGCAGTGGCTGGCCGGTTCGGTTCTGCCCGAGCCAGTAGGACAGCAAGCGGGTGCGGCTGCTGGGAGGGCGACGTCCGGACGTCTTCTGGCCATGGTGGCTGGCGGGGACGTTACTGGAGTGTCCCTGGTCAGTCTCCGGAGCGGCTGTCGCTGGATCGGAGCCGGGATATTTATTAGGATTTAACTCTCAACACTGTCCCACAGTCCTGTCTCGGGATAGACTTGCGTCACCCGGTAAAATCGGCTTCTGTGCCCAGATCCGGTGTCGGATCGGAGCGAGGCTGGCACCGTTACGAAGAGAACTCAAAGAGCTACAACATATATGAAATCCAAAACCATCCAACGGCAAAATCTTCCATGAAAAACTCTGCAACAGGGTGTCATGTTCTGGCAAGGGTGCAGGGCAGACTGGGATCTGCCTGAAGAAGGGGTTTGACCGGGGGCCAAATGGTAGATCTGGGTGAAGGGATTAATTTGGGTGAGACAGGGGGACATGGTGATCAAGCACACCAATTTTGGCGGTGACCAGAGATGGTTTTGGGGGTCGAAAAATTGGTTTACAAGGTGACTATCTTACAGATCTTCACACAGGTAGACTGTGAGGGAGGAAAAGACGATGGTGGCCGGGGGCTCAAACGGGATCTGATCGAAGTAAAAATCGAAATGGGGAATGGGGAAGACAAGATGAACCAACCCTGAAGAAATCAGCTCGATCCAACGGTTGGATATGGAGTTATAGATCCGTCTTCAACCTTCTATCCAGCAACTTGGAATCCTGGATAGCAGGTCGGAATAATGATTGTGGCGACTTGATGGCGGCACGAACGGAGGCAGCGGCGGCGGCGGCTGGAAGTCGCATCCAGCGGAGGTGATAATCCTTGGAATCACACCAAGGAGGAGGGAGTCACACCTTGAAATGGGCAGCCATCGTAGCTACTAGAGGAGGGAGGAAGTAGGGGCGCCCATGGCTTCACCCAATTTCATAATTTTTCTTCTTTTTTTTCTCCAAAATAATACATGAGTCTTTATACAAAACCCTAGACCTAGGAAAATGACCTCTAATACCCTTGGTCAAAGGGGTATAATGGGGAAAGGGATAAAAATAAGGATAAAAAAAATCCCCATAAGGGACAAGAGAGGGGGCGCCCTCTCTCCAAGTCAACAATGGCTCCTAGGTCCACTATTCTCCCTTGGACCATGTACCATCATATGGGACCCACACCATGAGCCAAATTAAATACCCTAATTAAATCCCTTGGACCTAAATTAAACCCAAAATTATAAATACACACCAAATACACTAATACAAATATACACCCAAAAATACAAATACAAGTACACACCAATGACACTCTAAACAAATACAACACTCCCAAAAATTTGTGGCCGAATTCCAATGTCCCATCAATTCTCCCCGCGTGGGAAGAACTCGACCCCGTCGAGTAAGGGGGTGCTATCCCCCAGGTACAGCTCCAGTAGATCTGGATCTGTCCTCTGTAGCTCTGCCCAGATGATCCCAGTGTCAGCGGACACGGGCCGTCCTGTCCATCGCACCCGATAGCGCTGGTACGCTCCACTCCAAAGCGTCACCTGCTCATCCAGTATATGTTCTATTTGCTCATGCTGTTGTTGGAATGAGGCCGGTGGTGAACACTTCGGGGTGGGGTCACTCTCAAGGGAAGGAGACGGCTCAAACGGCTCACTCAGAATCACCGATGGGTCCCTGTAGGTGAGTAGATCCGAGACATTGATGGTAGAACCTGTAATATCCTGGACCTTTCGGATCCGTCTTCGTGGGTCCCGGATCTGGGTTCTTGGAGTGTCTGGCTCCGTTGTGTCCAAAATTTCGTTTCAGACATCTTTTATGTTCGGGTCAGCGCGATCCGGGGTTGTTTCGGAGGCCCGGAGTGCGTCCGCGACTTTTCCGTGTGTGTTTTCCGATTCCCGGTGTGTGTTTTGATAATTCCTTCGGAATCTCGTTACAGGTGAACCGAGTCATTCACCTAGGCGAGAGTGGTACCGTTGCGATCGGTGCGTTTCGAGGATCGCGGAAATGTAATTTTTAATTTTTTGGTATTTTCCAGAATTTCTGGATTTTCTATAAATATCTCTCATTTTCTCTCTCTCCCCACCCTTCTCCTTCTTCTTCTTCTTCTTCTTCTTCCTCCCACCGTGACCGCTCCCTCTTCCTCTCTCTCTCCCATTTCGATGCGGCGGGCCTCTCTCCGGCTGCAGACGGCGGCGGGGCGACGGCGCCGCGACGTGGGCGGCGGCGAGGCGATCTCGTGGGCGTGCGATGCTCGCGGGAAGCGTGAAGGAGCGGGGTTTCTAAAAGCGTTCTTCATGGTTTGAGCTCCATTCGGTGAAGCTTTCGCTCCATTGAGGTAGGGGGACGAATCCCTATGCTCATCCCATCATCCCCCGCGATTTGTAGGCCGAATGGGAGCCGAGAGGGGTGCTTTTGAGCGGGTTAGGGTAAAATCATGTTTTGGGGAGAGTTCACCCGATCTATGGATTTGAGCCGCGATTCGGCGTTTTGATGACCTAGAAGCATGCTAGGGGTCCCCAGGGGTCTTCCCCTTTGTTTTCCCTCTCTCCTATGGAGGCATGGGGGCGTGGTTGTGTTTTTGGGGTATTTCCCGTTGTTTCACCGTCGGATCGGTGTGACGGTCCTTCCAGTGACCGTCACACCATGTGACGCGCCCAGGTTGGTGCGTCACAGCCTTGTTTTTAGCCAATTGGGGTCTATGGGCTATGACAGTCCCACGATAGACCGCCATAGACGCTGTGACGCGCCTGGGTTGGACCGTCAGGGACGAGTCGACCGTTGGCTTTACCGTTGGTTTTGACCGTTGCGGGTCAAGGCCTGTGACGCACCAGGGCTGGCGCGTCACAGCCTTGTGACGCCCCTGTGTGGGTGCGTTAGAGCGGACACATTCCCACCCTGTGACGCACCAAGGGTGATCCGTTACAGCATGTGACGCCCCGTGAGGTATGCGTCACAGCCGTTTTCTGCTCGCTTTGTGACGCACCAGGATGGGTGCGTCAGTCCCTGTAACGCACCAGGGTAGGCGCATTACAGTCGGTTTCTTCTTGGCTTGCGATGCACCAGGGCGGGCGCGTCACATATCGTGACGCACCAGGGTAGGTGCGTCACACGCCATTTTGCACTGAGGGCTTGACGCCCCTGTGTTGGGCCGTCAGGTGGCTGTGACGGTCCAGCCTCAGACCGTCAGAGCCTGTGGCGCATCTAGAGTAGACCGCCAGGCTCAGGACTGTACCGGGTGGTTCGCAGTCTCGTTTCTTCTCCGACTGTGGTCACCGTGTGATGGTGCTGGTACGTGGGACGGTCCCCGTATGTCGTCGGACGCGGACGTGATTTTTCATTGACTTGAGAGTCTACTCTTTTAGTGACCCTCCACTAGTCGTACCCCACCAGTACGCGTGTGCTGGTCTCACCTGGGAGTACGTGTACAAGCTGACCCTGAGGATGATTTTAGATTGGTTTATGTCGGGCCCCACGTCTTGCAGCCAGAGTCCGACTGAGGGGAAAATCGGTCAGAGGCCAGACCAGGGACGCGCGGTCTGTGTGTGCACACGTGGTTGGGGGCGGTTGGTCCCACGCTGACGGGCGTGACCCCAACTAGTCACCTGTTTGTGGTTACTTGTACGGTGTCTCAGTTCCCGCTGGGCCGGAGGGAGACACCTGAGGCGCGGACTAAGACGTCAGTGGATGCATTCGGCCTTACTTCTAGTGGGAGGTACTCCTGTCGAGTCGGGAGTGACAGACTATCAGTCGTTGTGACTTTGACCTTCGGGTTTTGTCGTGTTTGCCGTGGTGTTTCTGTCGTTTCACCGTTGCACGTGTATCGGTCTTCGTGCCGTGAGATCAATGTTTTGTAGATGGCAGGGCTTCCCTCTCCGAGGTACTTGTTTACTACTAGCGTAGCAGTTTCTCCATTTGCAAGGTAGGGTTCGAGTGAGCCCTACTGAGTCTTGTTCTGAGACTCATTCCCTGCGTGTTTTCACCGTGTTTCAGGTGAGGCGCGGCTTCAGGGGAGCGCATCTAAGGCTCAGCGTGGTTCGGGTGCCCAGCGTTAGTGCTAGAGGTCAGAGCCGGGGTATGTCCCGTGTAGCTGTACTTTTCTTTTTGTCTCTGTACTAGTTGTGGACTACTACTGTTGTTATTTTGTTATCTTGTGGACCATGTATCATGTAAAATGTTAATTTATTCCCTGCTTAATTATATAACTATTTAATTTCTGTAATTATTTATGATACTTGTGTAGTCTCCACACCATCCTTTTAACCCTTCCGAGTCTTCGGACTCGTGGGTGGTGGTGCGAGTCTCGGGTTATCGGGCCTTCCCGATAATCGGATTCTTGGGTCGTTACAGCTGGTATCAGAGCGCGGTTGTGGAATTATATGAGAATCATAAGTAATTCTAGTGGTCCACTAGTCCACAGCGATGATGTACAATTGACACTGGCATCGGGCATCGTGTGTTTTGCTTAACCTTGCTGTTCCGTGTTTCCTGTCTTTTGCTTCAGGAGCGAGCATGGCATCAAGGCGGGGCACTCGCTCTCGGCAGGGGCAGTCGGCTGAAGGTCAGGAGATCTAGCAGGAGGTTCAGCAGGAGCAGGAGGAGCAGAGTAGAGTGCCACTAGCGGCCACCGAGGTAGCGGATGCTGCGAGGTTTCCAGGGGCCGATGATTTCTTCCATGGCATGTACCAGCGTATGTCGCAATAGTTCGGCGGAGAGGCTGGTGAGGGCTCGTCAACCAGGGGTGGGCCAAGTCGAGCAGTGAGGAATTTCATGCAGTTCCATCCACCTTACTATGGCGGTCAGCCAGACCCTGATATGGCTCAGAGTTGGCTCGACGAGGTGGAGCGGGTGTTCAGTTCCATGCGGTGTACTGCGGAGGACAAGGTGATGTTGGTCTACAGCCAGTTGCAGGGCACGGCTCGGGAGTGGTGGTCTTCCGAGTGGAAGACGTCTTTCCAGCTTCGTCCACTTGAGCAGATTGCGTGGTGTAGCAACCTTGATAAAATATTAATAATAATAAAGATTTTAAAAATAAATCAAATAATTAGATAAATAAAACAATATAAAATAACGCCTCGGATAAAGGCGCCATTTAAATTATAAACGCCTCTAGATAAGGCGTTATTCAAGAAGTGACGCCCTGACCACACGGCGTCAAATTCTGAACGCAAAAACGGTAAGGCCAAGAAACGCCCCTACCTTGGGCGTGTTTTAAAACAAAGAACGCCTTCAAATCAGGCGCTTCTTAAGAAACGACCTGAACCAGGTCGTCAATTCAGGAATCGACGCCCTGACCTAGGTCGTTAATTCCATTCGAGTTCCGTTCGACACGGGAGCTTATCCAGGGTAATGGATAAGTATTAGAAAGAGTTAAAAGGTGGTAATGACTCTATCATGGAAGTATTACTTCCACACAATCACTAACCCCAATAAGATTTCCCAAAATCCTATAAAGACTTTTGATCACCCAAACCCTAAACCTATTTGGACGATCGAACTGCACAGGTACGTGAAGAACATATGTTCTTCTTCTTCTTCTGTTTCTTTTCCTTATGAACGTAGTATGTGAAGAATTAATATTCTTCGTTTCTTCTATTCTTGCAGGTTAAGAAGACTAGCGGGTAAGTCTTCTTTCTTCTTCACTTCTCCTTCTTTACCTCCTCTCCAGTTAATCCGAAGCATGATCTCTTCGTTCTTCTGCCTCCAGGTTGACTGTTGAAGAAAACAATCAACTGAGCCAAGGTTCTTCATCTGCATACCTTTGCTGCTGCTGATTATCGAGTTGCAGTAAAGCTTCAGAGTTGTTGGCTTCTCACCAAGTTATTCATCCGTCCATCTTAAATCAACTATTAAAGGTAGGATTTTCTCAAGTATGTAGCCCAAAGTATATAAGAATCGTAGTGAAATCATATGAGCATACACCTGCATATAGTTTTCCTAAGTTTTAAACGTTTCTGTTGAATTTTTGAAAGGAACGTCCTTACCAAGGGCGTGATTTTGAAATACGCGACCAAACAAGGGCGCTACTTGTAAAGAAACGACCTTGATCAGGTCGTCAATTTTAGATTTGACGCCCTGTACACAGGCGTTAATTTCATTTAATCATTAATCACCCATGTTAAGAATTGATTATCTATGAAATCATGATTCTACAATAATGCATGATCATATGTCTTCAAACCTGTTAATTTTATTGTCATGACCATACATTCGTTCTCCATGAATTCTATTATCCTGAAATTATTACTGCCCATGAAAATTCATGGTATTTCTTGAATTCACGACCGTGGCTAGGTCGTCTTTCACTGGACTAACGCCCGATACTAGGGCGTGAATTGAAAAGTAACGCCCCTTCATAGGGCGCGTTTCTGTTAAAATCCCGAACAATATATTCTGTAAAAATAAGAATTTAATGATTAACGCCCCTGCCAAGGGCGCGTTTTTGATAATTTCTGAAAATAAATATGTTCTGTAAAATATTGTAAATAAAAAGACGCCTGCTACTGTAGTCGTCTCATTGCAAAGAAACGCCCCTGTCCAGGGCGCGTTTTAGATAAATTAATGAAATATTGAAATTCTGCAAAATGGAAACATGTGTAAACGCCCTTCTGTTAGGCGTTAATTACTTGATAAACGACTCTGATTAAGTCGTTATTTTACTGTAAAACTGATTTTCCACTGTTTCTGTTAACCGATGGTTTCATATGTTATATAATATATATATCGGCACTATTCTCCACTCCGTGAGTATAGTCCCACGTTTCATGTTGTTTCATCGATCACACTCAACTCTCATTGACATACAAGCTCTCCATTGGACATTCCGTTCCTTTGGACTAGCGAGTTAGTCATAGAGACCTCCGTAAGACTCCTCGTACCTTGGATTCCCTCAAGGTCGACTGAGCTGGTTGTACCCTAAAACCTATTACACAATTAATGCCATGTCAATCTAAAGAAACATGGTATACCGGCCCTTATGATTATACAAAGAGTATATCATGAGAATTTCTTAATGGAATGATGATATCATGCCATATCATGTCATTCTTGTAAACCTCAATTCTATGATAAGAATGAGGGTATCTTACCTTTGATATACTGTTCATGTGGACCTCAATTCTATATATAGAATGTCCATATCGATTTGTCATGGTACCTAAGTTAAGGGAACCTAATTCCACCTAGTTTCATCGATAATCGTGATTACACCGTTATTATCGCCAATCTATGTCCTTTGTCATATTTTGGACTCTCTTCTGTCAAAGTTGTCATACGTGTCTACAAGCTTGATGATTGAAATTCTATATTGGCTATATAAACAAGAGTGGATGTCAAAACACATGATAAATGCCTGCGCATATAGGGCCCGATCTGGTCCTGGGAGGAGCACCCGAAAGTACTTGTGCCCATGGGAGTTAAAATGATAAGGTATCTGGCATTATACCGAGTACTTGACTTGCTTGATTGGACATTCCACACACATCTTGTACTTGAATCGTACTTGACTTGACATGAAATGCGTGGCCCGAAAAAGGGTAATTTACTTGCTTGATACATGATAGCCAAAGTTCTTGACATGACTTGTTAAATGTACTTGCTTGAATATCTTGAGTATCTTGTTGAAAGTTCATGATTAGTTCATCTTATTCTTTGATATTACATTCTCTCTATCTTGTCGTTTTATGCGAGCATGCATAGCTTTATTGCATTCATGAAAGATGTAATTACTTAAACCCCTTGCTAGTACTTGAGATATAATTTCCTACTGAGCGTTCGCTCATTCCGTTTGTCCCTTTTTACTTTTCAGGTAAGTCCGACGACGATGGAAGTCAATCGGATGGGAATGGTCAAGAGTGAAAGTGATAGAGCTGCTCAAGTGTCATCTAGTCTTTTCTATAGTTTCTTGAGTCAAATATGTATTCTTTTCTTTTTATTAAACAGAGTATTGATTTGTAATAGTCTATCCATTATGAAATAAAGGATTGGGTTATCTTGCTATTTTGCGCATCTCTGTCTTTGTGTCGAATACACGACCACTCTGATTGACATGATTGATATAAACTCGTCACGCGTCTCCGGGTATCTTCCGCGCTCGGGGCGTGACAGTTTTTGTGGTATCAGAGCCTAAGGTATTCAATTCCTAGGAAAAACCCAAGTCCAAGGATAAGTTGAACGTTTAACCAAGTGAGATTGGGTAGAACCAAGGGTTAAGAGTCAATGAGTCTTTTAATAAGATCACAGTGATATAATACTAACGTAGCTATTGTAATTGTAGGATAATGGCTGCCGAACGTGCTCAATGGCGCAACATGCAGCGTACCCTCCAAGGGATGACTCAAGTGCTACAACAGGTAGCACAAGGTGGTGCTCCACGAGCTGGAAGCTTACACCAAGCATTTAAGAGTATGAATCCCCCGAAGTTCATAGGATCGACCGATCCGGACGATGCCGAGCATTGGGTTCGGGAAACCGAACGCATATTCCGTGTCATGCAATGCACGGATCAGGACAAAGTTCTATTAGCTACATTCCAGTTAGAGAAAGATGCTAGATGCTGGTGGGAGTCTATTGAAGCAACCATCGATCCTACTCAAGTAACATGGGAAGAATTTGTGGAATACTTCAATGCTAAATATTTCTCGGACCGAGTCCAAGAAAAGAAGGCTGCAGAATTCGCTGCATTAAAGCAACGATCTTTATCATTAGCAGATTATGAAGCTCAGTTCTCCAGGTTGTCTAGATATGCTAAGCATCTTATTAGCACGGAGAAGATGAAAGCCCGTAGATTTCTTAATGGGCTTAGGCCCCACTATATTACTCAACTGGCGCCTATGGACATCCAAGTTTATTCTGAAATAGTGCGCCGAGCTCAATTACTTGAAGATGCCACGGAACTATCTGATAGGATCCGTGGAAAAGACAAGAAGGAGCAAGTCACAGGTTCGGGTTCTTTCAAACCCAACTTTAAGAAGAGGCCCAATAATGGAGGTTCATCCTCTCAAGATTCCAAGTTCAAGAAATCCAAGCCCTTCTCTATCACCACTACCCCTTCAAATGTAGTGTGTAAGCATTGTGACAAGGCTGGTCACAAGACAGAAGAATGCTGGAGGAAGTTAGGAGCATGTCTCCGTTGTGGAAGCCGTGAGCATCGGATTCCCGAGTGTCCATTAATGAATGACCAAGCCGGAGATGGTAAGCGCCCGGTGACAAAGAACGCTCGACTTCATGCAATAAAGGAGACCGAGCAAGAAGAAGGTGGACTGGTAGAAGGTACATTAACAGTTTGTTCCAAAAGTGCTTATGTCTTATTTGATACGGGTGCATCGCATTCCATTATTTCTAAGAAGTTTGCCGACCCGTTACCGTTAGAACCAGAATGGATAAAAATAGTTCTAACTACTCCTCTTGGAAGTGAAAATGATATTACTCATCACTACCAAAACTGTGAGGTAATGGTTCAAGGTAGGAATTTACCTATAGATCTCATATGCCTCGATCTAAAGGAGTATGATGTTATACTGGGAGCGGACTGGTTATCCAAATACCAGGCAACGGTTGATTGCCGCAATAGCCAAATTGCTTTCAAAGATTTTCCAGAATTAGTCTTTACTCGCCCCAAGAGTCGGAGCAATTCCCCTCTTATTTCGGCTCTCGAGCTAGCAAGCTCGTCAGGAAAGGATGTGTATCTTCCTTGCATTTGTCACAGTTAAGGAAACAAAGGAAACTAAGCTAGAAGACATTCAGGTAGTGCAAGAATTTCCAGACGTATTTTCGGAAGATTTGCCGGGATTACCCCCTCAAAGAGAAGTGGCCTTCACCATTGACTTAGTCCCTGGTGCTGGTCCTGTTTCAAGGGCACCATATAGAATGTCCCCTGCTGAACTCAAAGAGTTGAAGGAGCAATTGATGGAATTAATTCGAAAAGGGTTTATTAGACCAAGTACTTCCCCGTGGGGAGCACCTGTACTGTTTGTAAAGAAGAAAGATGGATCCATGAGCTATGCATCGACTATCGACAGTTGAATCATCTCACTATCAAGAACAAGTATCCACTGCCGAGAATCGATGAATTATTTGATCAAATTTCTGGATCCAAATATTTTTCAAGATTGACCTCAGATCAGGATATCATCAGTTAAGGATCAAGATGATGACATTCATAAGACTGCATTCAGAAGCAGGTATGGCCATTACGAATTTGTTGTTATGCCTTTTGGACTAACAAATGCCCCTGCTGCCTTTATGCAGTTAATGAATAGCATATTCAGGCCTTACTTGGATCAATTCATAGTAGTCTTCATTGATGATATATTGATATATTCCAAGACTAAGGAAGAACATGAAAAGCATTTGAGGATTGCATTGCAAGTCTTGAGGACAAATCAATTATATGCAAAACTCAGCAAGTGTGAATTCTGGCTTGAAGAAGTGGCTTTTCTAGGACATGTGATTTCAAAGATGGATTATCAGTAGATCCGTCAAAGGTCGAAGCTGTTAGAAACTGGGAAAAACCAACCAATGCTAGCGAGATCAGAAGTTTCTTAGGCCTTGCAGGATATTATCGGCGATTCATCAAAGACTTCTCCAAGATCGCCGTGCCCCTTACAAGGTTAACTCGCAAGGAGATCCGATATGAATGGAGTGAGGAATGTGAAAGAAGTTTCCAAACTCTCAAAGATCATCTCACTACAGCTCCGGTGTTAGCTCTACCAATAGAAGGAGAGAAATTCGAGGTCTACACAGATGCTTCTGGCATTGGCCTCGGATGTGTCCTAATGCAACAAGGAAAGGTCATAGCATACTCTTCACGTCAACTGAAGAAGCATGAGGAGAATTACCCCGTCCATGACTTAGAACTGGCCGCGGTGGTATTTGCCCTAAAGATATGGAGACACTACTTATATGGAGTGCAGTTTACTGTATACTCCGATCACAAAAGTCTCAAATATCTATTTTCACAAAAGGAGCTAAACATGAGACAAAGACGCTGGCTAGAATATCTCAAGGACTTCGACTTCAATATACAATACCATCCCGGAAAGGGTAATTATGTTGCTGATGCCCTTAGTCGAAAGCCGAGAGCAATGATAGCCAATTGTATGATACAAGAATGGAGGTTGCTAGAACAATTCTCCGAGCTCAATATAAGCTTGGACAAGGAAGCCAAATTTGTCACATTATCTCATGTAAGCATACAGTCAGATTTATTATCTGAGATACAAGCACTTCAGGATGATGATCCTATATTAGTGGAAATCAAAGGCAGATTAGAAGGACAATCTGATTTTCAACTAACTTCTGATGGAAGATTATTGTTCAAAGACAGAACTTGTATACCAGATTGTCCAGAATTAAAGAAGAAGATCTTAGATGAAGCTCACAGATCAAGGTACACTATTCATCCAGGATCAACCAAAATGTACCAAGATGTAAAGAGGAACTTTTGGTGGCCCAACATGAAAAGAGAAATAGCGGACTATGTATCACGCTGTCTCACATGCCAACAGGTCAAGGCGGAACACCAAAAGCCTGCTGGAAAACTACATCCTCTAGATATTCCTAAGTGGAAGTGGGAGGATATTGGTATGGACTTCATCATGGGTTTATCTAAATCAAAAGGAGGACATGATGGAATATGGGTTATCATTGACCGATTAACTAAATCGGCGCATTTCTTGCCAATAAAAAGCCGATGGTCAATTGATGTGCTAGCTGCACTATACATCAAGGAATAGTCAGGTTACATGGAATTCCTGTCTCGATCGTGTCTGACAGAGATCCCCGTTTCACTTCTCATTTTTGGAAGGGATTACAACATTCGTTGGGAACAAGGCTTAACTTTAGTACAGCTTTCACCCACAAACGGATGGTCAGACCGAGAGAGCTAATCAAGTTGTTGAAGATATGCTTAGAGCATGCATCATTGACTTTGGAGGAAGCTGGCATGACACTTGCCTCTAGTTGAATTTGCATATAACAACAGCTACCAAGCTAGTATCCAAATGGCACCTTTCGAAGCCTTGTATGGAAGGAGTTGCCGATCACCTTATGCTGGAACGAAGTTGGAGAGAAACAACTATTAGGTCCAGACATGGTAAGGGATACAACTGAGAAGATACAAGTAATCAGAGAAAAATTGCAAGTTGCTCAGACCAGGAAAAAGGCTTATGCAGATACAAGAAGAAGAGATCTTGAATTCCAGGTCGGAGATCATGTATTTCTCAAGATATCACCTGGACGTGGCATACGAAGATTTGGTGTTAAGGGCAAGCTTACGCCAAGATTCATCGGACCATTTGAGGTACTCGAAAGAGTTGGCGAGGTTGCTTATCGCATCGCATTGCCTCCTCAATTGTCCGAGGTACATAATGTATTTCACATATCTATGTTGAAGAAGTATGTGCACGATCCATCGCATATTATTGAACATGGAGATCTGGTGATCTAGAAAGATCTCACATATGAACAGAAGCCTATGAAGATCTTAGATCGTGAAATACGAGCTCTAAGGAATAAGGTTATTCCCATGCTTAAGGTACAATGGAATAAGAATACTGAACACGAAGCGACATGGGAGACCGAGGAATCTATGAAGAAACGATTTCCCGAGTTGTTCTAAGAGGTATATACTCTACACTCTCCGCGTGTATACATAATATGCAATTGAATTTGGGGACCAAATTCTTTTTAAGTGGGGGAGGGTGTAGCAACCCTGATAAAATATTAATAATAATAAAGATTTTAAAATAAATCAAATAATTAGATAAATAAAATAATATAAAATAACGCCTCGGATAAAGGCGCTATTTAAATTATAAACGCCTCTAGATAAGGCGTTATTCAAGAAGTGACGCCCTGACCACACGGCGTCAAATTCTGAACGCAAAAACGGTAAGGCCAAGAAACGCCCCTACCTTGGGCGTGTTTTAAAACAAAGAACGCCTTCATATCAGGCGCTTCTTAAGAAACGACCTGAACCAGGTCGTCAATTCAGGAATCGACGCCCTGACCTAGGTCGTTAATTCCATTCGAGTTCCGTTCGACACGGGAGCTTATCCACGGTAATGGATAAGTATTAGAAAGAGTTAAAAGGTGGTAATGACTCTATCATGGAAGTATTACTTCCACACAATCACTAACCCTAATAAGATTTCCCAAAATCCTATAAAGACTTTTGATCACCCGAACCCTAAACCTATTTGGACGATCGAACTGCACAGGTACGTGAAGAACATATGTTCTTCTTCTTCTTCTGTTTCTTTTCCTTATGAACGTAGTATGTGAAGAATTAATATTCTTCGTTTCTTCTATTCTTGCAGGTTAAGAAGACTAGCGGGTAAGTCTTCTTTCTTCTTCCCTTCTCCTCCTTTACCTCCTCTCCAGTTAATCCGAAGCATGATCTCTTCGTTCTTCTGCCTCCAGGTTGACTGTTGAAGAAAACAATCAACTGAGCCAAGGTTCTTCATCTGCATACCTTTGCTACTGCTGATTATCGAGTTGCAGTAAAGCTTCAGAGTTGTTGGCTTCTCACCAAGTTATTCATCCGTCCATCTTAAAATCAACTATTAAAGGTAGGATTTTCTCAAGTATGTAGCCCAAAGTATATAAGAATCGTAGTGAAATCATATGAGCATACACCTGCATATAGTTTTCCTAAGTTTTAAACGTTTCTGTTGAATTTTTGAAAGGAACATCCTTACCAAGGGCGTGATTTTGAAATACGCGACCCAAACAAGGGCGCTACTTTTAAAGAAACGACCTTGATCAGGTCGTCAATTTTAGATTTGACGCCCTGTACACAGGCGTTAATTTGATTTAATCATTAATCACCCATGTTAAGAATTGATTATCTATGAAATCATGATTCTACAATAATGCATGATCATATGTCTTCAAACCTGTTAATTTTATTGTCATGACCATACATTCGTTCTCCATGAATTCTATTATCCTGAAATTATTACTGCCCATGAAAATTCATGGTATTTCTTGAATTCACGACCGTGGCTAGGTCGTCTTTCACTGGACTAACGCCCGATACTAGGGCGTGAATTGAAAAGTAACGCCCCTTCATAGGGCGCGTTTCTGTTAAAATCCCGAACAATATATTCTGTAAAAATAAGAATTTAATGATTAACGCCCCTGCCAAGGGCGCGTTTTTGATAATTTCTGAAAATAAATATGTTCTGTAAAATATTGTAAATAAAAAGACGCCTGCTACTGTAGTCGTCTCATTGCAAAGAAACGCCCCTGTCCAGGGCGCGTTTTAGATAAATTAATGAAATATTGAAATTCTGCAAAATGGAAACATGTGTAAACGCCCTTCTGTTAGGCGTTAATTACTTGATAAACGACTCTGATTAAGTCGTTATTTTACTGTAAAACTGATTTTCCACTGTTTCTGTTAACCGATGGTTTCATATGTTATATAATATATATATCGGCACTATTCTCCACTCCGTGAGTATAGTCCCACGTTTCATGTTGTTTCATCGATCACACTCAACTCTCATTGACATACAAGCTCTCCATTGGACATTCCGTTCCTTTGGACTAGCGAGTTAGTCATAGAGACCTCCGTAAGACTCCTCGTACCTTGGATTCCCTCAAGGTCGACTGAGCTGGTTGTACCCTAAAACCTATTACACAATTAATGCCATGTCAATCTAAAGAAACATGGTATACCGGCCCTTATGATTATACAAAGAGTATATCATAAGAATTTCTTAATGGATGATGATATCATGCCATATCATGTCATTCTTGTAAACCTCAATTCTATGATAAGAATGAGGGTATCTTACCTTTGATATACTGTTCATGTGGACCTCAATTCTATATATAGAATGTCCATATCGATTTGTCATGGTACCTAAGTTAAGGGAACCTAATTCCACCTAGTTTCATCGATAATCGTGATTACACCGTTATTATCGCCAATCTATGTCCTTTGTCATATTTTGGACTCTCTTCTGTCAAAGTTGTCATACGTGTCTACAAGCTTGATGATTGAAATTCTATATTGGCTATATAAACAAGAGTGGATGTCAAAACACATGATAAATGCCTGCGCATATAGGGCCCGATCTGGTCCTGGGAGGAGCACCCGAAAGTACTTGTGCCCATGGGAGTTAAAATGATAAGGTATCTGGCATTATACCGAGTACTTGACTTGCTTGATTGGACATTCCACACACATCTTGTACTTGAATCGTACTTGACTTGACATGAAATGCGTGGCCCGAAAAAGGGTAATTACTTGCTTGCTTGATACATGATAGCCAAAATTCTTGACATGACTTGTTAAATGTACTTGCTTGAATATCTTGAGTATCTTGTTGAAAGTTCATGATTAGTTCATCTTATTCTTTGATATTACATTCTCTCTATCTTGTCGTTTTATGCGAGCATGCATAGCTTTATTGCATTCATGAAATATGTAATTACTTAAACCCCTTGCTAGTACTTGAGATATAATTTCCTACTGAGCGTTCGCTCATTCCGTTTGTCCCTTTTTACTTTTCAGGTAAGTCCGACGACGATGGAAGTCAATCGGATGGGAATGGTCAAGAGTGAAAGTGATAGAGCTGCTCAAGTGTCATCTAGTCTTTTCTATAGTTTCTTGAGTCAAATATGTATTCTTTTCTTTTTATTAAACAGAGTATTGGATTTGTAATAGTCTATCCATTATGAAATAAAGGATTGGGTTATCTTGCTATTTTGCGCATCTCTGTCTTTGTGTCGAATACACGACCACTCTGATTGACATGATTGATATAAACTCGTCACGCGTTTCTGGGTATCTTCCGCGCTCGGGGCGTGACAGTTTTTGTGGTATCAGAGCCTAAGGTATTCAATTCCTAGGAAAAACCCAAGTCCAAGGATAAGTTGAACGTTTAACCAAGTGAGATTGGGTAGAACCAAGGGTTAAGAGTCAATGAGTCTTTTAATAAGATCACAGTGATATAATACTAACGTAGCTATTGTAATTGTAGGATAATGGCTGCCGAACGTGCTCAATGGCGCAACATGCAGCGTACCCTCCAAGGGATGACTCAAGTGCTACAACAGGTAGCACAAGGTGGTGCTCCACGAGCTGGAAGCTTACACCAAGCATTTAAGAGTATGAATCCCCCGAAGTTCATAGGATCGACCGATCCGGACGATGCCGAGCATTGGGTTCGGGAAACCGAACGCATATTCCGTGTCATGCAATGCACGGATCAGGACAAAGTTCTATTAGCTACATTCCAGTTAGAGAAAGATGCTAGATGCTGGTGGGAGTCTATTGAAGCAACCATCGATCCTACTCAAGTAACATGGGAAGAATTTGTGGAATACTTCAATGCTAAATATTTCTCGGACCGAGTCCAAGAAAAGAAGGCTGCAGAATTCGCTGCATTAAAGCAACGATCTTTATCATTAGCAGATTATGAAGCTCAGTTCTCCAGGTTGTCTAGATATGCTAAGCATCTTATTAGCACGGAGAAGATGAAAGCCCGTAGATTTCTTAATGGGCTTAGGCCCCACTATATTACTCAACTGGCGCCTATGGACATCCAAGTTTATTCTGAAATAGTGCGCCGAGCTCAATTACTTGAAGATGCCACGGAACTATCTGATAGGATCCGTGGAAAAGACAAGAAGGAGCAAGTCACAGGTTCGGGTTCTTTCAAACCCAACTTTAAGAAGAGGCCCAATAATGGAGGTTCATCCTCTCAAGATTCCAAGTTCAAGAAATCCAAGCCCTTCTCTATCACCACTACCCCTTCAAATGTAGTGTGTAAGCATTGTGACAAGGCTGGTCACAAGACAGAAGAATGCTGGAGGAAGTTAGGAGCATGTCTCCGTTGTGGAAGCCGTGAGCATCGGATTCCCGAGTGTCCATTAATTAATGACCAAGCAGTGATGGTAAGCACCCGGTGACAAAGAACGCTCGACTTCATGCAATAAAGGAGACCGAGCAAGAAGAAGGTGGACTGGTAGAAGGTACATTAACAGTTTGTTCCAAAAGTGCTTATGTCTTATTTGATACGGGTGCATCGCATTCCATTATTTCTAAGAAGTTTGCCGACCCGTTACCGTTAGAACCAGAATGGATAAAAATAGTTCTAACTACTCCTCTTGGAAGTGAAAATGATATTACTCATCACTACCAAAACTGTGAGGTAATGGTTCAAGGTAGGAATTTACCTATAGATCTCATATGCCTTGATCTAAAGGAGTATGATGTTATACTGGGAGCGGACTGGTTATCCAAATACCAGGCAACGGTTGATTGCCGCAATAGCCAAATTGCTTTCAAAGATTTTCCAGAATTAGTCTTTACTCGCCCCAAGAGTCGGAGCAATTCCCCTCTTATTTCGGCTCTCGAGCAAGCAAGCTCGTCAGGAAAGGATGTGTATCCTTCCTTGCTTTTGTCACTGTTAAAGAAGCTAAGGAAACCAAGATAGAAGACATTCAGGTAGTGCAAGAATTTCCAGACGTATTTCGGAAGATTTGCCGGGATTACCCCCTCAAAGAGAAGTGGCCTTCACCATTGACTTAGTCCCTGGTGCTGGTCCTGTTTCAAGGGCACCATATAGAATGTCCCCTGCTGAACTCAAAGAGTTGAAGGAGCAATTGATGGAATTAATTCGAAAGGGGTTTATTAGACCAAGTACTTCCCCGTGGGGAGCACCGGTATTATTTGTAAAGAAAAAGGATGGATCCATGAGATTGTGCATCGACTATCGACAGTTGAATCATCTCACTATCAAGAACAAGTATCCACTGCCGAGAATCGATGAATTATTTGATCAGATTTCAGGATCTAAATATTTTTCCAAGATTGATCTCAGGTCGAGATATCATCAATTAAGAATCAAGGATAATGACATTCATAAGACTGCATTCAGAAGCAGGTATGGCCATTACGAATTTGTTGTTATGCCTTTTGGACTAACAAATGCCCCTGCTGCCTTTATGCAGTTAATGAATAGCATATTCAGGCCTTACTTGGATCAATTCATAGTAGTCTTCATTGATGATATATTGATATATTCCAAGACTAAGGAAGAACATGAAAAGCATTTGAGGATTGCATTGCAAGTCTTGAGGACAAATCAATTATATGCAAAACTCAGCAAGTGTGAATTCTGGCTTGAAGAAGTGGCTTTTCTAGGACATGTGGTTTCAAAGGATGGATTATCAGTAGATCCGTCAAAGGTCGAAGCTGTTAGAAACTGGGAAAAACCAACCAATGCTAGCGAGATCAGAAGTTTCTTAGGCCTTGCAGGATATTATCGGCGATTCATCAAAGACTTCTCCAAGATCGCCGTGCCCCTTACAAGGTTAACTCGCAAGGAGATCCGATATGAATGGAGTGAGGAATGTGAAAGAAGCTTCCAAACTCTCAAGGATCATCTCACTACAACTCCGGTGTTAGCTCTACCAATAGAAGGAGAGAAATTCGAGGTCTACACAGATGCTTCTGGCATTGGCCTCGGATGTGTCCTAATGCAACAAGGAAAGGTCATAGCATACTCTTCACGTCAACTGAAGAAGCATGAGGAGAATTACCCCGTCCATGACTTAGAACTGGCCGCGGTGGTATTTGCCCTAAAGATATGGAGACACTACTTATATGGAGTGCAGTTTACTGTATACTCCGATCACAAAAGTCTCAAATATCTATTTTCACAAAAGGAGCTAAACATGAGACAAAGACGCTGGCTAGAATATCTCAAGGACTTCGACTTCAATATACAATACCATCCCGGAAAGGGTAATTATGTTGCTGATGCCCTTAGTCGAAAGCCGAGAGCAATGATAGCCAATTGTATGATACAAGAATGGAGGTTGCTAGAACAATTCTCCGAGCTCAATATAAGCTTGGACAAGGAAGCCAAATTTGTCACATTATCTCATGTAAGCATACAGTCAGATTTATTATCTGAGATACAAGCACTTCAGGATGATGATCCTATATTAGTGGAAATCAAAGGCAGATTAGAAGGACAATCTGATTTTCAACTAACTTCTGATGGAAGATTATTGTTCAAAGACAGAACTTGTATACCAGATTGTCCAGAATTAAAGAAGAAGATCTTAGATGAAGCTCACAGATCAAGGTACACTATTCATCCAGGATCAACCAAAATGTACCAAGATGTAAAGAGGAACTTTTGGTGGCCCAACATGAAAAGAGAAATAGCGGACTATGTATCACGCTGTCTCACATGCCAACAGGTCAAGGCGGAACACCAAAAGCCTGCTGGAAAACTACATCCTCTAGATATTCCTAAGTGGAAGTGGGAGGATATTGGTATGGACTTCATCATGGGTTATCTAAATCAAAAGGAGGACATGATGGAATATGGGTTATCATTGACCGATTAACTAAATCGGCGCATTTCTTGCCAATAAAAAGCCGATGGTCAATTGATGTGCTAGCTGCACTATACATCAAGGAATAGTCAGGATACATGGAATTCCTGTCTCAATCGTGTCTGACAGAGATCCCCGTTTACTTCTCATTTTTGGAAGGGATTACAACATTCGTTGGGAACAAGGCTTAACTTTAGTACAGCTTTCCACCCACAAACGGATGGTCAGACCGAGAGAGCTAATCAAGTTGTTGAAGATATGCTTAGAGCATGCATCATTGACTTTGGAGGAAACTGGCATGACACTTGCCTCTAGTTGAATTTGCATATAACAACAGCTACCAAGCTAGTATCCAAATGGCACCTTTCGAAGCTTTATATGGAAGGAGTTGCCGATCACCTTATGCTGGAACGAAGTTGGAGAAAACAACTGTTAGGTCCAGACATGGTAAGGGATACAACTGAGAAGATACAAGTAATCAGAGAAAAATTGCAAGTTGCTCAGACCAGGCAAAAGGCTTATGCAGATACAAGAAGAAGAGATCTTGAATTCCAGGTTGGAGATCATGTATTTCTCAAGATATCACCTGGACGTGGCATACGAAGATTTGGTGTTAAGGGCAAGCTTACGCCAAGATTCATCGGACCATTTGAGGTACTCGAAAGAGTTGGCGAGGTTGCTTATCGCATCGCATTGCCTCCTCAATTGTCCGAGGTACATAATGTATTTCACATATCTATGTTGAAGAAGTATGTGCACGATCCATCACATATTATTGAACATGGAGATCTGGTGATCCAGAAAGATCTCACATATGAACAGAAGCCTATGAAGATCTTAGATCGTGAAATACGAGCTCTAAGGAATAAGGTTATTCCCATGCTTAAGGTACAATGGAATAAGAATACTGAACACGAAGCGACATGGGAGACCGAGGAATCTATGAAGAAACGATTTCCCGAGTTGTTCTAAGAGGTATATACTCTACACTCTCCGCGTGTATACATAATATGCAATTGAATTTGGGGACCAAATTCTTTTTAAGTGGGGGAGGGTGTAGCAACCCTGATAAAATATTAATAATAATAAAGATTTTAAAAATAAATCAAATAATTAGATAAATAAAATAATATAAAATAACACCTCGGATAAAGGCGCTATTTAAATTATAAACGCCTCTAGATAAGGCGTTATTCAAGAAGTGACGCCCTGACCACACGGCGTCAAATTCTGAACGCAAAAACGGTAAGGCCAAGAAACGCCCCTACCTTGGGCGTGTTTTAAAACAAAGAACGCCTTCATATCAGGCGCTTCTTAAGAAACGACCTGAACCAGGTCGTCAATTCAGGAATCGACGCCCTGACCAAGGTCGTTAATTCCATTCGAGTTCCGTTCGACACGGGAGCTTATCCACGGTAATGGATAAGTATTAGAAAGAGTTAAAAGGTGGTAATGACTCTATCATGGAAGTATTACTTCCACACAATCACTAACCCTAATAAGATTTCCCAAAATCCTATAAAGACTTTTGATCACCCGAACCCTAAACCTATTTGGACGATCGAACTGCACAGGTACGTGAAGAACATATGTTCTTCTTCTTCTTCTGTTTCTTTTCCTTATGAACGTAGTATGTGAAGAATTAATATTCTTCGTTTCTTCTATTCTTGCAGGTTAAGAAGACTAGCGGGTAAGTCTTCTTTCTTCTTCCCTTCTCCTCCTTTACCTCCTCTCCAGTTAATCCGAAGCATGATCTCTTCGTTCTTCTGCCTCCAGGTTGACTGTTGAAGAAAACAATCAACTGAGCCAAGGTTCTTCATCTGCATACCTTTGCTGCTGCTGATTATCGAGTTGCAGTAAAGCTTCAGAGTTGTTGGCTTCTCACCAAGTTATTCATCCGTCCATCTTAAAATCAACTATTAAAGGTAGGATTTTCTCAAGTATGTAGCCCAAAGTATATAAGAATCGTAGTGAAATCATATGAGCATACACCTGCATATAGTTTTCCTAAGTTTTAAACGTTTCTGTTGAATTTTTGAAAGGAACGTCCTTACCAAGGGCGTGATTTTGAAATACGCGACCCAAACAAGGGCGCTACTTGTAAAGAAACGACCTTGATCAGGTCGTCAATTTTAGATTTGACGCCCTGTACACAGGCGTTAATTTCATTTAATCATTAATCACCCATGTTAAGAATTGATTATCTATGAAATCATGATTCTACAATAATGCATGATCATATGTCTTCAAACCTGTTAATTTTATTGTCATGACCATACATTCGTTCTCCATGAATTCTATTATCCTGAAATTATTACTGCCCATGAAAATTCATGGTATTTCTTGAATTCACGACCGTGGCTAGGTCGTCTTTCACTGACTAACGCCCGATACTAGGGCGTGAATTGAAAAGTAACGCCCCTTCATAGGGCGCGTTTCTGTTAAAATCCCGAACAATATATTCTGTAAAAATAAGAATTTAATGATTAACGCCCCTGCCAAGGGCGCGTTTTTGATAATTTCTGAAAATAAATATGTTCTGTAAAATATTGTAAATAAAAAGATGCCTGCTACTGTAGTCGTCTCATTGCAAAGAAACGCCCCTGTCCAGGGCGCGTTTTAGATAAATTAATGAAATATTGAAATTCTACAAAATGGAAACATGTGTAAACGCCCTTCTGTTAGGCGTTAATTACTTGATAAACGACTCTGATTAAGTCGTTATTTTACTGTAAAATTGATTTTCCACTGTTTCTGTTAACCGATGGTTTCATATGTTATATAATATATATATCAGCACTATTCTCCACTCCGTGAGTATAGTCCCACGTTTCATGTTGTTTCATCGATCACACTCAACTCTCATTGACATACAAGCTCTCCATTGGACATTCCGTTCCTTTGGACTAGCGAGTTAGTCATAGAGACCTCCGTAAGACTCCTCGTACCTTGGATTCCCTCAAGGTCGACTGAGCTGGTTGTACCCTAAAACCTATTACACAATTAATGCCATGTCAATCTAAAGAAACATGGTATACCGGCCCTTATGATTATACAAAGAGTATATCATGAGAATTTCTTAATGGAATGATGATATCATGCCATATCATGTCATTCTTGTAAACCTCAATTCTATGATAAGAATGAGGGTATCTTACCTTTGATATACTGTTCATGTGGACCTCAATTCTATATATAGAATGTCCATATCGATTTGTCATGGTACCTAAGTTAAGGGAACCTAATTCCACCTAGTTTCATCGATAATCGTGATTACACCGTTATTATCGCCAATCTATGTCCTTTGTCATATTTTGGACTCTCTTCTGTCAAAGTTGTCATACGTGTCTACAAGCTTGATGATTGAAATTCTATATTGGCTATATAAACAAGAGTGGATGTCAAAACACATGATAAATGCCTGCGCATATAGGGCCCGATCTGGTCCTGGGAGGAGCACCCGAAAGTACTTGTGCCCATGGGAGTTAAAATGATAAGGTATCTGGCATTATACCGAGTGCAGGATACTTGAATCGTACTTGACTTGACATGAAATGCGTGGCCCGAAAAAGGGTAATTACTTGCTTGCTTGATACATGATAGCCAAAATTCTTGACATGACTTGTTAAATGTACTTGCTTGAATATCTTGAGTATCTTGTTGAAAGTTCATGATTAGTTCATCTTATTCTTTGATATTACATTCTCTCTATCTTGTCGTTTTATGCGAGCATGCATAGCTTTATTGCATTCATGAAATATGTAATTACTTAAACCCCTTGCTAGTACTTGAGATATAATTTCCTACTGAGCGTTCGCTCATTCCGTTTGTCCCTTTTTACTTTTCAGGTAAGTCCGACGACGATGGAAGTCAATCGGATGGGAATGGTCAAGAGTGAAAGTGATAGAGCTGCTCAAGTGTCATCTAGTCTTTTCTATAGTTTCTTGAGTCAAATATGTATTCTTTTCTTTTTATTAAACAGAGTATTGGATTTGTAATAGTCTATCCATTATGAAATAAAGGATTGGGTTATCTTGCTATTTTGCGCATCTCTGTCTTTGTGTCGAATACACGACCACTCTGATTGACATGATTGATATAAACTCGTCACACGTTTCCGGATATCTTCCGCGCTCGGGGCGTGACACGTGGAGTGACTTTGTTAGTGCGCTCGAGCGTACCTACTGCCCAGAGTATATTGCTACGCAGCGGATGCGTCAATTTTTGGAGCTGATTTAGGGTGACATGTCCGTGTTGCAGTATAGGGCCCGATTTGTTGAGCTGGGTCGTTATGCACCTCATATCATGGAACACGAGAAGGTGAAGACCGCACAGTTCGTACAGGGCTTGAGACAGGAGTTGAGGCACCATTTGATCGCGAATGCTGCCACCGATCTGGAGACAGCTTCTCGTGTAGCATCGTCCTTGGAGATGGATATGCAAAGGACTCGAGGACCGATCAACCAGGGGCAGTCTTTGTCATGTCGCAGCCAGCAGTCGGCTACCCAGCAGCAGAGTTCTTTTCAGCATACGTCGGGTGGTTCAGGAGCGTCAGCACCGGAAGCGTCAGTGACGGGATCTGTGTCCTTTGGCTCGAAGGTCAAGAAGTTTCTCAAGAAGGGTTTCGGTAAGAAGCGCAAGGACCAGAGGCAGGCGTCATCGGGCAGTGTACAGCAGCCGGTCCCGTTTCAGCGTCAGGGATCAGTGGGTGGATCGCGAGGACCGTGTCCACGATGTAGCGAGTTCCATCCAGGCAGGCAGTGCATGGCGCCGATAGTTTGTTCTGGTGTGACCAGCCATGGCATATGGCGCGTGACTATCCTTAGAGGCAGTAGCAACAACAGTTTCCTTAGCAGCAGCAGGTTCCCCAGCAGCAGTGGCCACATCAGTAGCAGGGACAGTATCTGCCGCTACCCAGGTCAGCGAGTGTGGGAGGTAGGCAGAGATCTCAAGGCTAGATTACACACATGACCAGGGCAGAGGTAGTGGCGTCGCAGCTCGTGGAAGGTACCGTTCAGATTTTGGGTTGTGTGGCTCGGGTTTTATTTGATTCTCGTGCGTCCCATTCATTTATTTCGGAGGATTTCACGCTGAGCATCGAGGAGTCGGTGACCCAGTTGTCCTGTGAATTGGCAGTGGAGTCACCTTCGGGTGATTTTATGATCACTCCGTATTGTTTCGATGAGGTTCCTGTGTGGGTTGAAGGGCGGAGTTTGCCGGCTAGGCTCTATGCGTTGTCGCTTCAGGACTTTGATGTGATTTTGGGCATGGATTGGCTCGAGGCACATCATGCTATGGTGGATTGTGGCTCGAAGAGAGTTTACTTTTGGTGACTTCGTGGACCCACCTTTTATTTCCAAGGTATCAGGTCTTCCTCTTTTCGCTTTCTTATTTCTGCGATTCGAGCTCGTCGTTGACGCGGGTTGTCAGGGTCTCACTTCTGTGGTCGTGGCAGACCGGATGGAGCCGGATGTCGAGGACATCCTGGTGGTGTGCGAGTTTCCTGATGTTTTTTCGGAGGACTTACCTGGATTGCCTCCCCAGCAGGAGATCGATTTCGTCATCGAGGTTGTGCCTGGTACGGGACCTTTGGCGAAGGCTCCCTACCATATGGCCCCCGCTGAGTTGAGACAGTTGAGGGCGCAGTTGCAGGAGTTGTTGGCCAAGGGGTACATTCGTCCTAACTTTTCCCCTTGGGGTGCACCCGTGTTGTTCGTGAAGAAGAAGGATGGTAGTCTGAGGCTGTACATTGACTACCGTCAGTTGAACGAGGTAACCGTTAAGAACAAGTATCCGTTGCCGCAGATTGATGACTTGTTCGACCAGCTTCAGTCTACTCGAGTGTTCTCGCGGATTGATTTACGGTTCGGTTATTATCAGTTGCGGATTCGAGAGTCTGACGTGGAGAAGACTGCGTTCAGCTCGAGATACGGGCATTATGAGTTCTTGGTGATGCCGTTCGGGCTCACCAATGCCTTCGCAGCCTTCATGGATTTGATGCAGAGGGTGTTTCATCCTTACCTGGACCAATTCATGGTCATGTTTATGGACGACATCCTTGTGTATTCACGGTCTGTTGAGGCTGCGTACCATTTGGGTGTGGTGCTGCCGACGTTGTGAGATCACCAGTTGTATGCGAAGCTCAGTAAGTGCGAGTTCTGGCTTCGTGAGGTGCACTTTTTGGGGCACATGATTTCTGGTGATGGTATTTTCGTAGACCCTGCCAAGGTCGAGGCAGTAATGCAGTGGTCGAGGCCGAGGTCTGTGATGGAGATCAGGAGTTTCTTGGGGCTTGCGGGCTATTATCGTTGGTTTATCCAGGATTTATCTCGCGTTGCAGCCCCGATGACCAGACTTACGCGGAAGGATGTGCCTTTCGTCTGGTCTGATGAGTGTGAGCAGAGTTTCAGGGAACTGAAGAGATTGCTCACCTCGGCTCCGGTGTTGGTTTTGCCTTCTGGATCGGGAGGTTTTGTGGTGTGTACAGATGCTTCAGGGGTCGGATTGGGTGCTGTGTTGATGCATCATGGTAGAGTGGTGGCGTATGCATCTCAACAGCTGAAGCCCCACGAGGAGAACTACCCCACCCATGATCTGGAGTTGGCGGCTGTGATCTTCGCGCTGAAATTCTGGAGGCATTATCTGTACGGTGAAAAGTTTGAGGTATTCACTGACCATTAGAGTTTGAGGTATGTGTTCACGCAGAGGGACCTTAACCTCAGGCAGAGGCGTTGGATGGAGTATATAAAGGATTATGACTTCACCCTGTCTTATCATCTGGGCAGGATGAATGTCATCGTCGATGCTTTGAGTCGAAAGGTCGCGATCAATGCCTTGATGTTGAGGAAGTGGAGGCTCTGGGAATAAGTGCCCGAAGTGTCTTTCAGGCTCAAGATTCTCCAAGAGCCAGGGTTAGCAGTGCTTGCGAGTCTGACTGTCACACCTGTTATCCGCCGTCAAGTGACAGAGGCTCAGCATGCAGATCCTGAGTTGCCCCGGATTTTATCTATGGTTGATGTGGAGCTCGGTAAGGACCGTGCGGTGAGGTTCTGTGGTAGGCTGTACGTCCCAGCCGAGGAGCAGGTTCATCGTGCGGTGTTGCGCGAGGCTCATGGGAGCAGGTACATCGTACACTTGGGTGTGACGAAGATGTATCGGAACTTGCGGAGGCAGTTCTGGTGGCCTGGCATGAAGAGAGATGTGGCCGAATTTGTGGCCAGGTGCCTGACCTGTCAGCAGGTGAAGGCAGAGCATCAGCGACCAGGAGGTACTCTTCAGCCCTTGGATGTTCCTGCGTGGAAATGTGACCACGTGACCACTGATTTTGTGGTGGGATTGCCGAGGACTCCGAGTGGGCAAGACAGTATTTGGTTGCTGGTGAATAGGCTGACGAAGGTGACTCGGTTATTACCGGTCAAAGTCAGCTGGAGTGTGCCCAAGTTGGCTCATCTTTATGTGGAGCGGATCGTTCCATTGCATGGGATTCCCATCTCCATTGTGTCGGATCGAGATCCGCGCTTCACGTCTGGATTCTGGAGGAGTTTCTAGCGAGCTCTTGGCACTGATTTAGCTTTTAGCTCAGCGTACCATCCTCAGTCAGATGGTCAGTTAGAGAGAACCATCCAGACTTTGGAGGATATGTTGAGATCCTGCTGCTTGGATTGCAGGGGAGTTAGATTCACCACCTACCGTTGGTGGAGTTTGCCTACAACAACAGCTATCATTCGAGCATCGGCATGGCTCCTTATGAGGCATTGTATGGGCGTCCGTGTCGGACTCCACTGGATTGGTTCGAGGCTGGTGAGCATGTTTTGACGGGACCGGAGTTGGTGCAGCAGTGTGTGGATGTTGTGCACCTGATTCGTCAAAACATGTTGGCGGCCTAGAGTCGGCAGAAGAGCTATGCTGACCGGAGGAGGCAGCCTCTCGCTTTCGCCGTTGGCGATCGTGTATTTTTGAGAGTTTCTCCGATGAAGGGGGTGATGCACTTTGGACGGCGTGGGAAGCTGAGTCCCTGCTATGTTGGTCCTTTCATCATCGTGGAGCGCATTGGTGAGGTAGCCTATCAGCTGCAGTTTCCCTCTGAGTTGGCATCGGTGCATGACGTGTTTCACATCTCAATGTTGCGAAAATATATGCTCGATGACTCTCATGTGCTTGAGGATTCTGTGTGGCCCGAGGTGACTCCAGATCTTTCTCTCCCAGAGTTTCCCGTCCGCATTGAGGATAGGCGAGAGCAGCGCCTGCGGAACAAGGTCATCCCCTTGGTTAAGGTGGTGTGGCAGCGGCACTCTGGTGGTGAGGCTTCTTGGGAACGTGAGGATGAGATGCGTCAGCAGTTCCCTTACCTTTTTGAGTGAGTCTTCCTCTTCTTTCCCCTTGGGTTGTTCTCAATTTCGGGGATGAAATTCCTTTAAGGGGGGAGGGCTATAATATCCTGGACCTTTCAGATCCTTCTTCGGGGGTCCCGGATCTGGGTTCTCTGAGTGTCCAGCTCTGTTGTGTTCAAAATTTCGTTTCGGACATCTTTTGTGTTCGGGTCGGCGTGATCCGAGGTTGTTTCGGAGGCCCAGAGTGCGTCCGCGGCTTTTCCGCGTGTGTTTTCCGATTCCCGGTGTGTGTTTCGACAATTCCTTCGGAACCTCGTTGCGGGTGAACCGGGTCGTTCACCTAGGCGAGAGTGGTACCGTTGTGATCGGTGCGTTCCGAGGATCACGGAAATGTAATTTTTAATTTTTCGGTATTTTCTGAATTTTTGGATTTTCTATAAATATCTCTCATTTTCTCTCTCTCCCCACCCTTCTCTTCTTCTTCTTCTCTTCTTCTTCCTCCCACCGTGACCGCCCCCTCTCCCTCTCTCTCTCCATTTCGACGCGGCGGACCTCTCTCCGACTGCAGACGGCGGCGGGGCGACGGAGCGCGACGTGGGCGGCGGCGAGGCGACCTCGTGGGCGTGCGGGGCTCGTGGGAAGCGTGAAGGAGCGGGGTTTCTAAAAGCGTTCTTCGTGGTTTGAGCTCGATTCGGCGGAGCTTTTACTCCATTGAGGTAGGGGGACGAATCCCTATGCTCATCCCGTCATCCCCCGCATTTGTAGGCCGAATGGGAGCCGAGAGGGGTGCTTTTGAGTGGGTTAGGGCAAAATCATGTTTTGGGGAGAGTTGCCCGATCTATGGATTTGAGCCGCGATTCGGCGTTTTGATGGCCTAGAAGCATGCTAGGGGTCCCCAGGGGTCTTCCCCTTTGTTTTCCCTCTCTCCTATGGAGGCATGGGGGCGTGGTTGTGTTTTTGGGGTATTTCTGTTGTTTCACCGTCGAATCGGTGTGACGGTCCTTCTAGTGACCGTCACACCATGTGACACGCCCAGGTTGGTGCGTCACAGCCTTGTTTTTAGCCAATTGGGGTCTGTGGGCTGTGATAGTCCTACGATAGACCGCCACAGACGCTGTGACGCGCCTGGGTTGGACCGTCAGGGACGAGTCGACCGTTGGCTTTGCCGTTGGTTTTGACAGTTGCGGGTCAAGGCCTGTGACGCACCAGGACTGGCGGGTCACAGCCTTGTGACGCCCCTGTGTGGGTGCGTTAGAGCGGACGCATTCCCACCCTGTGACGCACCAAGGGTGATCCATTACAGCATGTGACGCCCTGTAAGGTGTGCGTCACAGCCGTTTTCTGCTCGCTTTGTGACGCACTAGGCTGGGTGCGTCAGGCCCTGTAACGCACCAGGGTATGCGCATTACAGTCGGTTTCTTCTTGGCTTGTGATGCACCAGGGCGGGCGCGTCACATATCGTGACGCACCAGGGTAGGCGCGTCACACGCCATTTTGCATTGAGGGCCTGACGCCCCTGTGTTGGGCCGTCAGGTGGCTGTGACGGTCCAGCCTTAGACCGTCAGAGCCTGTGGCCCGTCTAGAGTAGACCGCCAGGCTCAGGACTGTACCGGGTGGTTCACAGTCCCGTTTCTTCTCCGACTGTGGTCACCGTGCGATGGTGCTGGTACGTGGGACGGTCCCCGTACGTCGTCGGACGCAGACGTAGTTTTTCATTGACTTAAGAGTCTACTCTTTTAGTGACCTTCCACTAGTCGTAGCCCACCAGTACGCGTGTGCTGGTCTCACTTGGGAGTAGGTGTACAAGCTTACCCTGAGGACGATTTTAGATTGGTTTATGTTGGGCCCCACGTCTTGCAGCCAGAGTCCGGTTGAGGGGAAAATCGATCAGAGGCCAGACCAGGGACGCGCGATCTGTGTGTGCACACGTGGTTAGGGGCGGTTGGTCCCACGCTGATGGGCGTGACCCCAACTAGTCACATGTTTGTGGTTACTTGTACGGTGTCTCAGTTCCCGCTGGGCCGGAGGGAGACACCTGAGGCACGGACTAAAGTGGACGCATTCAGCCTTGGTTCTAGTGGGAGGTACTCCTGTCGAGTCGGGAGTGACAGACTATCAGTCGTTGCAACTTCGACCTTCGGGTTTTGTCGTGTTGGCAGTGGTGTTTCGGTCGTTTCACCGTGGCACGTGTGTCGGTCTTCGTGCCGTGAGATCGGTGTTTTATAGATGGCAGGGCTTCCCTCTCCGAGGTACTCGTTACTACTAGCGTAGCGGTTTCTCCATTTGTGAGGTAGGGTTCGAGTGATCCCTAATGAGTCTTGTTCTGAGACTCATTCCTTGCGTGTTTTCACCGTGTTTCAGGTGAGGCGCGGCTTCAGGGGAGCATCTGAGGCTCAGCGTGGTTCGGGTGCCCAGCGTTAGTGCTAGAGGTCAGAGCCGGGGTATGTCCTGTGTAGTTGTACTTTTCTTTTTGTCTCTGTACTAGTTGTGGACTACTACTGTTGTTATTTTGTTATCTTGTGGACCATGTATCATGTAAAATGTTAATTTATTCCCTGCTTAATTATATAACTGTTTAATTTCTACAATTATTTGTGATACTTGTGTAGTCTCCACACCATCCTTTTAACCCTTCGAGTCTTCGGACTCGTGGGTGACGGTGCGAGTCTCGGGTTATCGGGCCTTCCCGGTAATCGGATTCTTGGGTCGTTACAGAACCGATCCCCCTATTCCTCAGGCAAGTCCACAACGTATGCATTGGACCCGACTCGCCTCAACACTCGAAAGGGACTGGCATCGCGAGCTTGTAATTTCCTCACGGTTCCATAAAGCAAATGTTCAAGTGTGACCCTAATTACGACATACTCATGCTCATGGAACTTAAGGTGGTGCCTAGCATCAAGCATCGTATCGCTGGACTCTATGCGATGATGGAGGTAGGTGCATACTCCTAACAAACTAGTACAAATAATGGAAAAGTACACTTTGTCTTAGACAAACCTAATGCTATGCAGACCCATACATATGCAATGGTGGACTAGGACATCTGAATGTGCGACTAGCATACACTCGACGCAACCGGAGGTTGGCGGAATGGGGGACTCCTAGGCATCCTAATATGCCCCAGCATGCACTGGCTTCCTATTGAATGTGAGGGGCTTGGGAGGACCAGGAGAGCCATAGCCACCTCCTTCATCATCCCTATGTGATGGTGCATGATGAACGGGCTCCGTAATAACCAAGCTCCGAAGTATAGGTTGACTGACTCGTGTGGAAGGGGTGTGATGGTGAACTTCTTTGAAGAAGTGGAGTAGATAAGGTGGGTCAAGAGGCTCACTAGGGAAGGGGTCGAAGGAATCAAAGAATGTATGACCCCTCGTGGCAGGTTCCTTCATCACACTGTCCCATGTTCGGACTTCTTTAAGGTGTAGATGGTCACCTTCATTCGTTAGGGTTGATGTGATAGGGATCTCATGGAGACGACACGGTTCCTCCCTCAGGACAAGTGGAAAGGAGTTAAACTTGTCAGGAATTGGGAGGAACAAAAGAACCTCACTGGTATGACCCATGGTGCACACAGAGGTAATAGACCCCAAAGCAGGATGCGTGAAGCTACGACTATTGGGTTGGTCGAAGCCTGGGGCCAACATGTACGTCAACTTCTATTTCCAGTCTAATCCCTTAATAAGGTCTTCCAATGTATCAACATAGTGAAAAGACTATAACATTGCATGGAATGAATTGACGGGCACTATTTGTAGTGCGGGGTCCATGTATGGATAGCAAGGTGCTTTAGGGACCAAGCCCTTCTTAAGCCAGCTAAGTAGTGGTTCTTCGATAATTAACTCACCCTTTAGAAGCACGGGTGGCTCCGTATGAAGTTCGAAGGGTGAAGGCTGTGGTGAAACATCTCCCTCGGATGGGGAGAGGACATCCTCTATGATGGGGAGAGGACCTGGGGACTCCGTAGATGGCTCCTGGTTGAGACTACCGGCTACAACCTCCTTAAGCTCGGGTAGGAGTCCGTCAATATGAGTACACATCCTATCCACCCGATCCGAAAAGATTTTCAAGAGTTCGACAAAGGTGGGGTTTAGAGTAGGGGCATCGTGGTGGATTCGCTCATAATCACCCGACCTAGTGTTGGACCTAGGCTCATCTACATGCGGGACCCTTCATCTCCGACTTTGGCTTTCTTGGTTGGAGGTGACAGGGTGAGGTTGGTTGGAGGTGATTGGGTGGGGCAGGTAGATTATTCTAAGCTCGCCCTTTATTTGGCACCATGACTCGATGGGCCTTTGCCTCCTAATGTCCCTCAATCATTCAATGCTTTCCCACTTCTAGGCAGCTTTATGAAAAAGCCTCTCTTTGGCAAAATTGACTTCCATAGCACCGGACATAGTGTAACATTCAAAATATTTATCCATGTTGGCTTCCCAGTTTAGGTAGTCGCTCGAGACTTTGGAGCAATAAAAGTTCAAGGCTTCGGGCCTACGGAAGAAGAGGGGTTGGTTTCCTAGTCCTTGGGCACTACGTCACCATTCATATCGCCTGGGCGACTGGGAATCCAAGGGAAACTTGGGAGAACTTAAAGGATGGACATACAGACACAATGATTGGAGTGCACGGACCAATGCAAAATGATGAACCTAGACTTAACCAATATCTAGTATGTGGCGAGATATGATCCGAAGACCGAACTCACGCAAGTGTGCTACCTTCCCAATAGGCGTAACCTATCGTTCCATGAACACCTTTTAATATACCCGATATAGGGATGAAATGCACACCTAGGACAAGACGACCCTAGACTCAAACCATACTGTGATAGACTACCCTAGACTCAACCTGGCTCTGATACCAATTTGATGTGGGACAAAATGAGACCCGATGCCAATTTGATGCAAATCTGGGACTCTAGGCGACGACGCGACTAATTTGACGACGCGACTAGCGACGACGCGAACACTCTGCACCAAAGAGCTCCAGAAGAGGAGAATGTGTCCTCAACAAGAAATGCAAGCTCACGATCGTCCCACGGGAGGGAAATGTGCGGATCTGCGCGGTTGAGAAATCGATAGTGAGTCAAGGGTATTTGGCTCCTTTCACATGCTCGGGGTGAGTCACGGGACGGGTCACGCTCGCTCTCTCACAGCGGTGATATTATTTGAACGGGCTAGAATTCCTAACTCATGCAAGTGCGGCGTTCAAACATATACTAAATAAGCAAGCGACAAAGAGAGGAGCGGAAACGTATCTCCATGCTCGGGGCGTGGGGAAGACTTCCCAGCCAAGAACCGTAACTCCCGGTACAATAAATGTGAATAATTACAACAATAAAATTATAGCCCACTCCACGCAGGAGGTAAAAGGCTATAACAATGATCCGGGAGCACCGATCTTGGGTTGACGGATGGCACGTTCGTGAAGCACTCGGGACGGCAGCGGCTGGCCGGTTCGGTTCGGTTCTGCCCGGGCCCGTAGGACAACAAGCGGGTGCGGCTGCTGGGATTGCCACGTCCGGATGTCTTATGGCCATGGTGGCTGGTGGGGACGTTACTGGAGTTTCCCTGGTCAGTCCCCGGGAGCGGCGGTCGCTGGATCGGAGTCGGGATATTTATTGGGATTTAACTCCCAACACTGTCCCGCAGTCCTGTCTCGGGATAAACCTTAATGACCCGGCAAGATCGACTCCTGTGCCCAGATCTGGCTCGGATCAGAGTGAGGCTGGCACCGTTACGAAGAGAACTTGAAGATCTACAACATATATGAAATCCAAGACTATCCAACAGCCAGATCTTCCATGAAAAACTCTGCAACAGGGTGTCACGTTCTAGAAGGGGTGCAGAGTAGACTGGGATCTGCCTGAAGAAGGGGTTTGACTGGGGGCCAAATGGTAGATCTGGGTAAGGGATTAATTTGGGTGAGAGAGGGGGACGTGGTGATCAAGCACACCAATTTTGGCAGCAATCAGAGATGGTTTTGGGGGTGGGAAAATTGGTTTATGAGGTGACTATCTTGCTGATCTGCACACAGGTAGACTGTGAGAGGGAGAAAGACGGTGGTGGGAGGGGCCTCAAACAATATCTGATCGAAGTAAAAATCAAATGGGGTTGGGGAAGATGAGATGAACCAACTCTGAAGAAATCAGCTTGATCCAATGGTTGGATCTGGAGTTATAGATCCGTCTTTAATCTTCTGTCCAGCAACTCAGAATCCTGGACAACAGGTCGGAAAAATGACCGTGGCGGCTTGATGGCAGCACGAACGGAGGCGGCGGCTGCAGTGGCTAGAAGTCACATCCAGCGGAGGTGATAATCCTTAGAATCACACCAAGGAGGAAGGAGTCACGCCCTGAAATGGGTAGCCATCGCAGCTGCTAGAGGAGGGAGGGAGGAGGGGCGCCCATGGCTTCACACAAGTTCATATTTTTTCTTCTTTTTTTCTCCAAAATAATACATGAGAGTCTTTATACAAAACCCTAGACCTAGGAAAATGATATCTAATACCTTGGTCAAAGGGGTATAAGGGGAAATGGATAAAAATAAGGATAAAAAAATCCCCATAAGGGACAAGAGAGGGGGCACCCTCTCTCTAAGTCAACAATGGCTCCTAGGTCCACTATTCTCCCTTGGACCATGGACCATCATATGGGACCCACACCTTGAGCCAAATTAAATACCCTAATTAAATTCCTTGGACCTAAATTAAACCCAAAAATATAAATACACACCAAATACACTAATATAAATACACACCCAAAAATACAAATACAAGTACACACCAATGACACTCTAAACAAATACAACACTCCAAAAAAATTGTGGCCTAGCTCCGATGTCCCATCAGATCCCCACTACACAACAAGAAGCAACGACAACAAGTATCAACGATAGCAATAATGAGTAACAAGCGGAAGGGAGGCAAGTACAACTAAACTACCCACAAACCACATGATACCTCAAACTCCGAGGAAACCGCACTACTCGGTGAGTCACCCACACACACACTGAATACCTTGACCGCCATGGTCGGAAAGCCATGACCTCACTGTCGGGAAAAACCTCAGTCTCACTCGATAAAGGGCCACGACCACGTTGTCGTGGGGACGCTGCCTCGATTGTTAGGAGAATCACGACCACACAGTTGGAAACCATAACCAGTCACAATTGTCGGGAGAAACCACATCTTGAGTGACAAAAGAACAGCCCACTAGAAGTAAGGCTAGATGCATCCACTGAAGACTTAGTCCATGCCTTAGGTGTCTCCTTACTCGCCCCAGGCGAAAACTAAGACATTGTACACAAGTAACATAAGACAAGGGTCTAGTCGGGGTCGTGCTCGTCAGCACACATCCGTAGTCCCCGACCACGTGTGAACACACTGACTGACTACGCTTCGTCAGGCCGTCTAGCTAGTTTTTCTCCCAGTCCAGACTCGAGCCGCATAGTGGGAGGCTCTTGAAAAATCAACCCAAAACCGTCTCTCTCTGGTCTAACTCTGCCCCACTCCGAGGTGGGTCAGCACGCGTGTGCCCAGGCAAGCTACGACTAGTGGGGGGTCACTCAAGGTAAAACTCACAACTAGAATAAAAACCATTGGAGCACAACTCGCTCGCACAGATCACGCAGTGGCTAAGACACGGCCAAAGGCTGCTAAACCACGAAGACTCAAGGCCGAACTGCGAAGCCAACCTTCACCAACCCATCGAAACCGTGCGAAAATGACCTTCCGCGGAACTATGGCGACTACGAACAACTCAAGGAACTTATTTCCCTTTTTCTCACACGGTATCTTTTTGTAAGAAAATATCCGATAAATCTTTTAATCTCGACTCGCAGCCTGGGGTACGAGAACCACGTCACGCCCTATTCATATCGAGCGAGAGAAAGCATGAGTAAAACTCAGGGGAATTATTCTCCGTCCCCTTTACTTCATAAATCAGTGATTAACCAATTTAAATATGATAAATTAGTAATTCACCCCCTAAGCATGGTATTAACTTTCCCATGAATCACATTAATCGAGGTAAATTCATAGGGAATGCTTAGGGGTCAATCCCCTGACCTTTGGGGATAAGCCAACCATCTGACTGTCCATACTACACGGTAGAATAAAACAGATAGAACCCCGACCCCCGGGGGTTCTAAATCATGCCCTATCACTACCCTATGATAGGGAAAACACTGGGAACTCTTTCCCCCCATGAGATGGTAAACATGCAGAATCTCAGCATAGGGGGGTTTGTTGGACGTACTCGGAATTCTTTTATATTATTATTGTTATTATTATGTATCATCTTATCTTTTATCAGTTTATCAAGTGCGAGGGCGTGCCAGTCACCTAAGTGATAATGTGTTCAGGCTTCGGGACTGGAGTGGTCCGAAGTCTGGGGTGCGCTCCGTCTGACTGACCAGACGATTGTGGGTATTGGGTCGAGACTGAGACCCGCCGCGCCATAAAGGTCATGACGTTAATTACATCCACTCGGAGAGGGGAAAACCTCTGATTAATCGCGAAGATAAGCGGCCAAATGGCCTAGAGAATAATTTTCATTAATGAATGAAAGTTGAGTTGAAATCATTAAAATCCCCTACATTAGGGTGCACGATGGTATTCAAAATCATATCGGTCACATATTGACCATTTCATGTTCGGACGGAAGTCCGGGTTGAAGATATTGCAAGTATACATGTAATACCGGGACAAATGTATGCGGGAGTACGACAAGTTTGACATCTGAGAGATGAAATGATTTTGGTTAAATCCCGGTCAAGACGGTTAAAAATCAGTGGGTTATTGGCCCGGTACAAGATTAGGCTTTGACCATAGTGGGGGTGACCCCGAGGTCAAAGCATGACTTGAGTAGGCATCATTGATGTTTCCGACGCCGAAGGTCAAAGGGGAGGTACCCCAGGCAATACGCTATTTGATTTTTATGCTTTCCCTTTTTTATTTTTATTATCATCAACATTTCATTGTTACAGTTCCTTGTTTATCTTTCCCCCTTCTTTTTTTTAGCTTTTGGAAATTAGCGTCCAGACAGGTGGGCGCCAATTTTTTAGCCCAAAGGAATTGGCATCTCCCAGAACGGACGCTAATTCCAATTTCTTCTAATTTTCAATAGGATTTTTGATTAATGAATTGACGCCCCTTCAGAAAGGCGCTGATTAATCAACATCTTTCTTCGTGGATGCTATTTCTAAATTTTCTTCCTTCTGGTTAGATTTTTAATTCAAAGAATTGGCGCCTCTCTAGGGAGGTGTTAATTAATTGGCGTCCATCTAGGTGGGCGTTGATTCTTTAAATTGGCGACGTCTGCAGTGGATGCCAATTCTTTTCGTTTTCCAGGAAGTTGAATTCTGTCTAGCCAAGGTGCGTCGATGCACTATGCACAGTGCATTGACACACCCCTCGTGACAGAGAGTCAAAAGGTGGGGCTTGACAGAAACCTTCTTCTTCATCATTTTTCGTTCTTTTTGGTCCGTTGGTTATCTTCTTTTGTTCATCTCCTTTTGTGGGAAAATATACATATGAGAAGGGGATGAAACACATGGGAATGCATATGGCATGTAGGAATTTAATTGCGTTCTGTGAAGAATAACCCCGGGTGCATGGCGGAGTGCTTGACTCGCGCATGGTGGGGGATTCCATTCGGACGTAATCCGGACTTCCTCCGCACACCATTTGATATACCCAAAGGATAGTGGCATGCATGCACTCAAAGATGAAGTGTTTCAAGAAATCTTTTCTGATTTTTATGCATATATGCATATACGGGGATGCAAATGTGAATGATTCATGTCACTTCCTTTTTGTTCTTTTCTTCTTATTCTTCTTTTTATTCAATGATTTTTGTTCATTATGTTTTTAAGTTTGGTCCAATTGTCATTGTTCCTCGTATCGTTATTGTTCAAGTTGCCCGGCAAAAATTCGGCAGTATCTCCCTTAGACCCGGAGCATCGGGGGGGGGGTGTAAATTGGGTACGCGTCCACGGAGGAACTCCGAGACGGCCTCATAATGATAAGGTGCGCATGAAAGCGGCAAGACCCAAGGATGTCCACGGAAGTGGCAACATCCAACGATCCGAACCGGACATAGATACCCCGAGGGCTAGCCTACGAGGGGTTCCGATAACCCGATGGACGTCGTCATCCTGATCCCGATGTTGGTTTTAGGTTATCGCCACTTTGCATGGCCATTAATATACATCCTTTTCAAAGAGATCGCCCAAGAAACCACGCTATGGATAAGCGAGCCCCCGGGGATCTAAGGATGATCAAGACTCCGGGAATCGAAGGTTACAAGAAAACTATCGATTTGGGATTAAATCCCTTGTTTCTCACCCCTTTGGTATCATGGCCATGAAATTGGTCCAAATTCCAAAGCAGGTTTTGAGCAGAGTGATGGGACATCAAAGAAAGGCATCTAACATTTTTGTTTACATTTTTATCCTTGAGTCAATTGGGTTTTCATTTGTAAGACAATTATAAGCCAATGAGTTAGTCATTAGGAATTAATGAGTTTCTTTGCACAAGCCTACGTAGGCCCGGTGGGACCCCCACCCTCTCTCCCATTGGGCCACCAAGATGCTAGGGCCCATAGGAGCTGGTCCATGGTCCAAGGTGGACTTGGACCAAGAAGAAGAAAAATCCAATTTTACTTCTTTAAAGAGGGCGCCCCCTCCTTTGTCCCCTTGTGGGATTTTTTTTTCTTATTTGTCTCCCTTCCCAATATGCCCCTTGACCAAGGGTATATGTGGTCATTTGTCCTAGGTCAAGGTTTACAACTTAATGTCTCATGTATTATTTTTGGATAAAAAGAATTATTGATGAAAATTGGAGAATTTGTGTTCTTGCCCCAGGGCCTCCCTCTCTTCCTCCATAGCAGCAGAGATTGCATCAGATCTGGGTGTGATGCCCTAAATCTTGGAGTGATTTCAAGTTCTATCTTCTCCTCTAGTGTGATTCTCAGCCACCGCCGCCCCCGCCGGCATCGAGACGCCAACAAGCCGCCACGACCCAATCTCCATCCTGCAATCCAGACCTGTGACCTGTAGAATAGAAGCTTAAAGAAGAGGTTGTATCTCTAGATCCAGCCATTTGATCGAGCTGAGGTTTTTAGGGTTTGTTCCCGGTGTTTCTCCCTTCTTCCAGTTTAATTTTCACCTCAATTAGACTCCGTTTACCCCTCCTCCCAGTTAGTTCTTTTCACCCCTTGCAGTCTGCCTTTCTACGGATCTGTGAGACAGAAGCCAGATCCACAAATTTTTCCACCCTTTAAACCATCTCATAAAAATACCAAAATATTTGTGCGTGATCCCAACTTCCCCCCCTCTGACCCATAAAATTCCCAAAGTCCATATCATCCAACTTCCCTTATGTCAAAACTCATTTTCAGGCAGATCTCACTCTGTCTTGCTTGATCTGGATTCTGAGCCAGAAACAACTACAGAGCACAAAGTTTTTAATTTCGATCTAGAGCATTGGATAGATCTGAAATTCACATATGTCGAAGCTCTCTGAGTGCCATTCGCAATGGCGCTAGTTTCATCATGATCCAACACCAGATCTGGGCGTGGTGACCATTTTCGTGGAAGCACGCAGATTTGTCCCTTGACAGGCCAACAAGAGCCGTCCACCGAGTAATTCCTCCAAAAATATGCCGGCTGCGATTCAGCCGCCGCCGACTTCAGTCATTGAAGAGGAGCCTTCCACCGACGTCCCAGCCAACCGCCTCGACTAGAAGTCGACCAGAAGACGCCATCCCACGTGCCGAACTTGCTTGTTGTCTAGTGAGTTTGAATAGTGCTGAGTCAGACCAGTAGCCCGCCTCCGCCCCGAAAGCCCTTCCAGCTTGCTTCCCGTCAACCCGAGATCGGTACTCTCGGGTCCCACGTGTAGCCCTTTACCTCCCTGCGTGGAGTTGGCCGTAAAATTCATTGATGTAATTATTTACATTTACTGTATCGGGAGTTATGGATCTTGGCCGAGATCGTCATCCCCACGCATGGAGTGTGGAGGTATCATCTCTATCTCTCTCGACATTTGCTTATCTCGTATGTGTTTATTTGCCGCTGCTTGAGTGATCGGATATCTAGTCCGATCAAATAATATCACAGCTGTGAGAGAGTGCACGTGACCCATTTCGTGACCCGATCCGAGCACGAAGGATTGTTGACCGCCCTGACTCATTCCCGATTTATCAACCGCGTAGATCCACACGTTTCCCTCGCTTAGGGACGTCTGTGAGCTTGTGTCTCTTGTTGAGAACATATCCTCCTCTGTTGGAACTCTTTTGGTGTTGCATTAGTCGCGTCGTTGCTGGTCGTGTCGCGTCATCACCTAGAGTCCCAGGTTCGCATCAAATCAGTGTCGAGTCGCATCCCGTCCCGCATCAAATTGGTATCAAAGAAAAGTTGAGTCTAGGGTAGTTGCACTTCATTCCTATACCCAATATATTAAAAGGGTTTACCGAAAACGATGGGTTACACCCATTGGGAAGGTAGCATCCTTGTGTGAGTTGGATCTTTAGATCAACATCTTCACCACGTACTGGATATGGGTTGAGTCTAGGTTTGTATTCGAGTCTGCACTCCAACTTTGCATTGCTATTTTAGGATAGTGTCTAGTCCATTAGAGAGTTAGCCTGTCTTGTCTCCTTATGTCTGCATGTCCAGCTACCCGCCAGCCCCATGGCGGTTCCTCGAGACCACGTGTTTCGATTGGTCATCCCTGGTAGCCCAATTCGAGGCTCTCATGGCCCGACCCCCGGGTCTCGCCCCTATCATTCAACCACCGGTTGACCCGACCCCTTTGCCGACAACCGAGTCATTCCAGCGCCCTATAGTGTCCACTGCCATTCTACCTAATGGGTTGCATACGGAGATCGACTTCATCAGTAGGGTGTCATCTAATTGTGTCTCCCAGGACATTGTGGAGTCTCTCTCTAAGACCGGGGAGATTATTCTTAACGGTGGCTTAGCCTTCATAGAGTTCCAACGAAGCTTCGGTCCCGTTCTGTATCATGATGGAGCATGGTGCAAGATCGACACACTTGCTGGTCCATGCATCATTTTAAGGCAAACTTGGTTGGAAGAGAGGAGAGCGACCTTTGACCGGGACAGGAGGACCTGCACCTTACACCCACCTCATCTACCCGACGAGTTCATCTTCCACGACGGCATTTAGCCGACCACCTCCGTGTTGGCAGCCACACACCCCCAGCGGCCCACTCCGCCTCCTGACTCACGCCCGCCACCACTCCCAGACCCCGCCCATGTGGCCCCTTGTAGTGGGAGTAGCCATTTCCCCGACCAGTGTCCTTCACATTCCCCTATGTTAGAGGACACACATTCAGAGGATGCCCCACCCGGGCTTATTCTAGTGAGCTATGAGGCTGACCAAGAGTTGGCCGAGGAGTACCTCGCTGAGGTTGTGGGGTTAGAGAGCGATCCCAAAGAGTGCCTAGTTGGCTAGGGTAAGGCGCCAGCCAACAACTCTATACTGTTTGTCACCCCTATGTCATCAGTCGTCCCGGAGCTGTCTGCCCCGCCCATCTTGTCCACGGTGGATGTGCCATCCGCCGACCCCGTGCTGTCACCCATCCCAGCTTTCCTTGACAGACCTGACCAGCCTGCCACCTCTCTCATGCTAGTCACTCTAGAGCAGCAGTCAGCCGTCCCTCTTTTGCCTATCTCTCCTACAGTGGCGCAACCGCTAGTGACTACCGTACCACTATCGGCGCCCTATGTTGACGCGGTATGATCTGATTTCTGCCACGCGATCAAGAGACAACGTCCGGACTTCCCATTTTCCATGTTCCACACTAAACGTCCGGATTACCTTCCTGTCACACGCCTCCTGATCCTCTTACACTTCCATACCCGAGGACGAGTTTTCTCGAACCGAAGATGGTTGACGAGGGTTGAGACTCACGGCATCAAATTATGGGTCAGCTTATCTTTACACCTGGTGTATGTAGAAGGTATCCATAAGCCTTACCGAGTCTTCCTTAGTGCGTCCCTTGTATTTATGTCTCTTCATCGTCAATCATAGTATTACTATGAGTGTCTAGGTTTGCATAGGGTCATGTATGAGTCTTTGTTTCGTACAGTCTGTTGGGAGTCTGCATACGTTGAGTCGAGTCGGTCTAATGCAAGCTTGCTGTGCCAGTCCCTTTCGAGTGTAAGGCAAGTCAGATCTCATCCGTACGTTGTGAACTTCCCTGAAGAATATGGGATCAGCTCTACCTTTCAATGTCTCGGATCTAGTCACCTACAGGGACCCAGCAGTGATTCCCAGTGAGTCTTCGAGCCGTCTCCTCCCCTTTAAGAGTGACCCCACCCCTGATTGTCCACCACTAGCCTCATTCCCATAGTAGGGTGAGCATATAGAACATATACGGGATGAGCAGATGACGATTACTAGGAGTGGAGCGTACCTACGCTACCTGGTACGGTGGAGAGTACGGCCAACATCCGATGACACGTGGAACACCCGAGCAGAGATATAGATCCGTAGGAGCGACACATGAGCAGCCGCACCCCTTACTCGACGGGGTCGAGTTTCTCCCACCTGGGGAGAATTGATGGGGACATCAAAGTAAGGCATCTAACATTTTTGTTTGCATTTTTATCCTTGAGTCAATTGGGTTTTCATTTGTAAGGCAATTATAAGCCAATGGGTTAGTCATTAGGAATTAATGGGTTTCTTTGCAAAAGGCCACGTAGGCCCGGCGGGACCCCCACCCTCTCTCCCATTGAGCCACCTAGATCCTAGGGCCTATAGAGGCTGGTCCATGGTCCAAGGTGGACTTGGACCAAGAAGAAGAAAAATCCAATTTTACTTCTTTAAAGAGGGCGCCCCCTCCTTTGTCCCCTTGTGGGGTTTTTTTATTCTTCTTTGTCTCCCTTCCCCAATATGCCCCCTTGACCAAGGGTATATGTGGTCATTTTTCCTAGGTCAAGGGTTTACTACTTAATGTCTCATGTATTATTTTTGGATAAAAAGAATTATTGATGAAAATTGGAGAATTTGTGTTCCTGCCCATGGGCCTCCCTCTCTTCCTCCCTGGCAACAGAGATTGCAGCAGATCTGGGTGTGATGCCCTAAATCTTGGAGTGATTCCAAGTTCTATCTTCTCCTCTTAGTGTGATTCTCAGCCACTGCCACCGCCGCTGCCATCGGAGCCGCCAACAAGCCGCCACAACCCAATCTCCATCATGTTGTCTAGACCTACGACCTTCAGAACATAAGCTTAAAGAAAAGATTGTATCTCCAGATCCAGCCATCTGATCGAGCTGAGGTTTTAAGGGTTTGTTCCCCGTGTTTCTCCCTTCTTCCAGTTTAAGTTTCACCTTAATCAGACCCCGTTTTCCCCTCCTCCCAGTTAGTTCTTTTCACCCCTTGCAGTCCACCTTTCTGCGGATCTGTAAGACAGAAGCCAGATCCACGAATTTTTCCACCCTTTAAACCATCTCATAAAAATACCAAAATATTTGTGCGTGATCCCCACTTCCCCCCCTCTCACCCATAAAATACCCAAAGTCCAGATCTTTCAACTTTCCTTTGGTCAAAATTCATTTTCAGGCAGATCTCACTCTGTCCTGCTTGATCTGGATTTCAAGCAAGAAACAACTGCAGAGCACAGAGTTTTTCATTTCGATCCAGACTGTTGGATAGAAATGAAATTCACATATGTTGAATCTCTCTGAGTGCCCTTCGGAACGGTGCTAGTTTCATCCTGGTCCAACGCCGGATCTGGGCGTGGTGACCATTTTCGTGGAAGCACGCAGATCTATCTCGTGACAGGCCAGCAAGAGCAGTCCACCGAGTAATTCCTCGAAAAATACGCCGACTGCGATTCAGCTGCCGCCGACTTCAATCATCGAAGAGGAGCCTTCCACCGACGTCCCAGCAAGCCGCCTCGACCAGAAGTCGACCGGAAGCCGCCATCCCACGTGCTGAACTCGCTTGCTACCCAGTGAGTTTGAATAGTGCCACGTCAGACCCGCAGCCCTCCTCCGCCCCAAAAGCCCTTCCGGCTTGCTACCCGTCAACCCGAGATCGGTACTCCTGGGTCCCACGTGTAGCCCTTTATCTCCCTACGTGGAGTGGGCCGTAAAATTCATTACTGTAATTATTTACATTTACTGTACCGGGAGTTACGGATCTTGGCCGGATCGTCTTCCCCATGCATGGAGCATAGAGGTATCGTCTCTATCTCTCTCGGCATTTACTTATCTCGTATGTGTTTATTTGCCGCTGCTTGAGTGATAGGATATCTAGCCCGATCAAATAATATCACTGCTATGAGAGAGTGTACGTGACCCATTCCGTGACCCGATCCGGGCACGAAGGAGTGTTGATCACCCTGACTCATTGTCTATTTCTCAATCGCGCAGATCCACACGTTTCTCTCGCTTAGGGACATCTGCGAGCTCGTGTCTCTTGTTGAGGACATATCCTCCTCTGTTGGAACTCTGCTGGTGTCGCATTAGTCGTGTCGTTGCTGGTCGTGTCGCATCGTCACCTAGAGTCCCAAGTTCGCATCAAATCAGTGTCGAGTCGCATCCTGCCCTGCATCAAATTGGGATCAAAGCAAAGTTGAGTCTAGGGTAGTTGCACTTCATTCCTATACCCAGTATATTAAAACGTGTTACTGGAACGATGGGTTATGCCCATTAGGAAGGTAGCATCCTTGTGTGAGTTGGATCTTCGGATCAACATCTCCGCCACGTACAGGATATGGGTTGAGTCTAGGTTTGTATTCGGGTCTGCATTCCAACTTTGCATTGCTATTTTAGGATCGTGTCTAGTCCATTAGAGAGTTAGCCTGTCTTGTCTCCTTGTGTCTGCATGTCCAGCTACCCACCAGCCCCATGGCGGTTCCTCAAGACCACGTGTCCGATTGGTCATCCCTGATGGCCCAATTCGAGGCTCTCATGGCCCGACCCTCGGGTCTCGCCCCTATCATTCAACCATCGGCTGACCCAACCCCTTTGCCGACAACCGAGTCATTCCAGCGCCCTATAGTGTCCACTTCCATTCTACCTAATGGGTTGCATACAGAGATTGACTTCATCAGTAGCGTGTCGTCTGATTGTGTCTCCCAGGACATTGTTGAGTTTCTCTCTAAGACCGGGGAGATTATTCTTAACGGTGGCTTAGCCTTCATAGAGTTCCAACGAAGCTTCGGTCCCGTTCTATATCACGATGGATCATGGTGCAAGATCAACACACTTGCTGGTCCATGCATCATTTTAGGGCAAACTTGGTTGGAAGAGTGGAGAGCGACCTTTGACTGGGACAGGAGGACCTACACCTTACACCCACCTCACCTACCCGGCGAGTTCATCTTCCATGACGACATTCAGCCGACCACCTCCGTGTCGCCAGCCACCCACCCCCAGCGGCCCGCTCTGCCTCCGGACTCACGCCCGCCACCAGGCCCAGAGCCCGCCCATGTGGCCCCCTGTAGTTGGAGTAGCCATTTCCCCGACCAGTGTCCTTCACATTCTCCTATCTTAGAGGACACACATTCAGAGGATGCCCCACCCGGGCTTATTCTAGTGAGTTATGAGGCTGACCAAGAGTTGTGTTGTCTCGCTGAATGGCAATCAAGAGGGGGTGAATTGGTTTCCGATAAAATAAAATTGAATGGTCTGGCGACAGGAATTAAAATTAACTGTGAAGCAAAAATGAATCTAAGGATGATTAGATAGATCGAGATAGAGACAAGCTTATTTAAGACCCATCAAGATAAACACTAATATGCAGACAATGACGGAGTTAGAGGGTGATGATCTATAGAGAGCACATCGCATCACGTGATCTTCACAAGCAATCACACAAATAGCAAACCACAAGACACGATAATTTTTAGGTGGTTCGGATGCACACAAGTCCGATCCTACGTCCACCCCTCTCACCTCGAGAGGATTCCACCAAGAAAAAATGTGCTGCGCAAAGGCAGCGACCACACACACACACGAGGTCGTAGACCTCCAACCATACACAGACGCTCAGGTGTCTACCTGTTCAAACACACAGAGATTAAATCTCCGAACCCACACACACACGAGTGTCTTGATGATGTACTAAAAAATAGGATCAGATGTGCAATAATCCACTAGAGATGATCAAGACAAATAAGGAATAAGCTCCCCCTTTCTACTGTATCAGTTGGCTTGAAATGTTTTCATGAGCGGCTGATGAATCTCCCAGCTGAAGAAGGACAGAGGTGATGATGTTCACGCCTGGATGAAAAACTTGGCAGCGGGGATGCCTTCTAAACTTGGATGAAGGATCAACACAGTTGTGGATCTTGATTTCTTCTGCCTGGGATGAAGCTTTCTCTCTTCAACTCGTTCAGCCACTGCGTTCCCTCAGACTCTAGTTGTTCAGCTCGTGCGGCTCTCTCCCCTTTTTTCCCTCTCCTATTTCAGCGGACACCCTAACCAAGGCTATTTAAGAGTCCGACGTAGATGCTCTGACATGGACAGAGGTCTTGATTATTCTCGTCAATCATTGGCCCTCCAGAGCTGGCTTGGCATCTCCATCGTCGAAGGCAGCAAACCTGCATTTAGAGTCATAAAATAGGGTTTAGCATGTTAAGCTTCAATCAACGGAGTTTAATGAAGCTAGCCACCTCAACATATGTTAAACCCATGTAAACATGTGTTTAAGAATAGTGGTGAAGAGATGATGGAGTATGCGCTGGGCAGGGGGGAAAACATTTGCATTCAAGGCCTTTGGAATATCATATTTATCAAAGATGACTGAATCATCGAAGCCCATCGTAATTTTGTAAACATCCACTTCATCCAACTCTATATTTGCTAGTTTTGTAGCATGATCACTTGGAATTCCAAAAACGCGACTGAAAAGTCCGGGAGTCAACATGACGGTTTTGTTGTTGACAGCAGTGTAGACTTTGTTGTTCGTAATCACCATATTATGATAAAATTGCAGAACTAATGTAGGATAAATCTTGCGATGTTCAGACATGAACTCTTTCCAGTTTTCTTGGGAATCAATTAAATCATATTGCTCAAGGACCATATGAGTAACATCATTGAAGTCCACCGCTCTTGGTCGCATAATCGTACAAGGATAGATATGAGAAGACATGGAGCCTTTTAATACCTCATCATGTATGCTTTTTGATCGCGACTCTAACTTCTTTCCAGGTCTGATGGGAACAGCTGGAGGAGCTTCATCTTCAGAGGCAGTCGAGAGTTGTTCAGCTGTGGACGATGAAGCTTTTTTGGTAGCTTGACGCCTTGGACTCTTAGCCATGAACTTGGTCCGCGGAGCCATGTGCAGAGCTCAAGACTTGAGCCGTTGGAAGTCGTCTGTCTTTCCTTGAGAAGTAGGTTTTCAGCCGGTTGAGGAAGGGGCTTCCCTCTACTAGTTAGTGGTTCTCTTGCACCTGTGTGGGAAACTGAAGGCAGTGACTTTGATGCCCTTCAAAGGAGGGGGCGGCGGTAGCCACGGTGATGTCCGTCGGACCTAGAGTGTGTGGGAAGGGCAAGGACGAGAGGCCTTTGGTGTACAAGGGTTGCGGCTGGGTTTGGTAGGAGATGCCCATATATAAGAAAAAAGGCCACGGTCAAAAAATGGTTCAAGGGGGGTTTGACCGGCTATAAGTGGAATGCGGCTAAGAAGGCCAAAAACAAAAAGGGTCGACCCTTGCCTGGGATGGGTCATCCCTTGGGCATCCCAGAGTATGATTAACAAAACAAAATGCACGGCTTAGGGAGATGATACAGACTACTCACTGGACCATTAGAGTTGATGGTTTTGGTGCAATATAAAATATGGGTCCTAGTGAGAAATGCTTCAGCGAGATCTAGAAAATTTTTCAAGACCTTTCACATTATCTAAAACAGGAATAGTCAAGCCATCATCCCTAATTAAAGCTGCACCTTATTTCAGTTAAGAAAAATAAGTAGGCCTTGTATTTCTAAGAGGAGGATTATGCAAATGTTCCAACATTGGTAGCTTCATGCAGGATTAGCACTCAAGCCATAATAACATTGATAGTTTTATTATAGTATGCAAGGCACACAAGTATGCAGATGCACGAAATGCATTGTGTGGACAAGGGTTGAGCAAATAGTTTTTCTAAATGAGATGCATGTTAAAGGGGTGGTTTCTATGAGGGCTCAGTGCAGTGAGTGAGATGCAATGCTATATGTGCATATGAGAATATGAAACGAGAGCTGGATGCATGACATATGGATTTCACGGGATGCAGAAATGCAAGCCAATCTATGTGCTTTCTACTCTGCATATTCCTAATTCTCTTTTGAGGGAGGTGAATTTTTCTTTGCTGAGAGGTTTTGTGAAAATGTCGGCTAGCTGGTTATTTGTATCAACAAATTTCAATTCAAAAACTCCTTTATTTACATGATCTCTTAAGAAATGGTGTCGGATGTCTATATGCTTAGATCTAGAATGATGAGTTGGATTGTTTGATAAATCAATGGCACTCTTATTGTCACACATGATGGGGACACATTTCAAAAACACATCAAAATCAACTAGCTGGTGTTTGATCCAAAGAACCTGTGCACCACAACTACCGGCAGCCACGTACTCGGTTTCGACAGTCGGCAATGCCACAGAGTTTTGTTTCTTGGAGGCCCAAGAGACTAGGCAACCTCCGAGAAACTGGCATGTGCCGCTCGTACTTTTGCGATCAATTAGACACCTAGCATAGTCGGCATCAGTAAATGCCACAAGCTTAAAATCACATCCACGTGGATACCAAAGTCCTAAATCAACAGTACCGGCAAGATAATAGAAAATTCTTTTCACGGCAACTAAATGAGATTCACGAGGACTGGATTGATATCTAGCACAAAGACAGACTGCAAAATGTATATCAGGTCTACTTGCTGTCAAGTATAAAAGAGAGCCTATCATACCTCTATACAATTTTGGCTCGACCTATTTACCTTTGCAATCCTTCTCCAGTTTCATACCGGTGGACATTGGTGTGTCATATGGCTTCACACCCTCAAACTCGTACTTCTTCAAGAGCTCCAGGAAATATTTCTTTTGGTTTATGAAAATTCCATCCTTCTGTTGTTGTATTTGCAGCCCCAAGAAGTAATTTACTTCACCCATTAAACTCATTTCAAATTCTGCCTACATCAACTCAGAAAATTCCTTGCATAAAAATTCATTAGTGGATCCGAAAATGATATCATCGACATAGACTGAACAAGAAGCAAATCATTTTCAGCATGTTTGGAAAATAAAGTTTGATCTACTGAACCCCTTTTGAAACCATGTTCAATCAAGAAAGAACTTAGACGGTCATACCAAGCCCGTGGGGCTTGTTTTAGGCCATACAAAGCTTTATCTAGCTTGAACACATGATCCGGGTTTTTCATATCCTCAAACCCCGAAGGTTGCTCAACAAACACCTCTTCCTTAATAAAGCCATTTAGAAATGCGCTCTTAACATCCATTTGATACATTTTGAATTTTTTAGAGCATGCAAATGATAATATGATGTGCATGGCTTCAAGGCAAGCAACCGGTGTGAATGATTCATCAAAATCGATTCCGAGCTCTTGGCAATATCCCTTGGCCACGAGTCGGGCCTTGTTTCTAACAACCACACCTTGATCATTCAATTTATTTCGGAATACCCATTTTGTGCAGGCTCTCATGGAGTCAAAACAAAGGCCGAGGGTTTCCTTTCAAGTCAAAAGCCCCGGGTTTACTGATCAGGGTGAGCCGGTAGTCTTCTTCTCTAAGGAGGATGTTCAAGCTTCTCTGCAACCTCTCTCACTTGCAATTGTGGCTAAATACACCTATGGACGCCCAGCGTTTCCTGAAATTAAAAGTCTTCTTATGCAGCATTTAGCCCTGACCTCGGAGTTTATCATTAGCAGGCTCAACCCGAGGCATCTCCTCCTTCATTTTGATTGTGAAGCTGATTTCCTCAAGCTTCTAGTTCAGAAGAATCTATACATCAAAAGCTTCTTATTCTGATTCTTTCGCTGGACAGTCGTCTTTGACTTCGACGCAGATCCTCCCATGGTGCCGGTATGGATTGGTTTCCCGTCATTGCCAGTAAACCTTTATCATGAAGACTGTCTACGCTCTATGGCAGGCAATTTTGGGACTGTGCTCCGTGTTCATGAGAGGACTTTGGCTATGACGGATATGTCGGAGGCTTTAGTCTGTTTGGAGATGGACCTTTCGGCTAAGCGTAAGGATCGGCTTTGGATAGATCTGGATGGAATTGGATTTTGGCAGCCTGTCAACTACCACCGGGTTCCAACTTTGTGCTCTTACTGTCACAAGCTTGGTCATACTGTTGGTAACTGTAAGAAGAAGCTAGGCAAGGTTAGCCATACAGTACTTGTTCAGCAATGGGAACAGAGGCTTCCCAGGCAAGTATATAAGCCCCGTTCTGTAGGTCCTCAACCTGTCTGGCAAAATGTGGCACAGGGGAATATATTTGAGGTTTTACAGCAAGAGGCTGAAGATTCATTGCAGGAATATGACTCTGGCACGAAAGATGAATCAGAGGGTGTATTGGTTTCACTTATAGCAAACAATTCGGCTGGGTCTGAGGAGAATCATTTGGTCTCAAAGTCAGCTTAAAGCAGTGGACATGTCCTTGAACCTGCTGAAGGGCGTAATATAGATTCTGAATCCCAGCAGGTTGCTGGTGTGGAGATCCCTTCATTCCAAAATTTGGCACTACTGATAATGGAAAGAAACACTATGTGGTTTTGTAGGATGGCATTGTCCCTTCTTTAACAGGTATGGAAGATGCCCCTCTCCATAATCCTGATTCTACTATGATCAGCAAAGATAATGGACTTAGCCAGTCTGTTACAAGTTTGGTGAATGTGGAACTGTTGGCACTCAAAATATGATTCATGGCGATCAAGCCTCAAAGACGAATGACACGGCCCACTGAAGCACAGAAGCCGATAGATATCAACATATTGAAGCCCTCTCAAGCTGCCAGAGCCTCAGGTCACCCTGTATGAACGCCGGGGACTTCGCCTCAGGAGAATCGAGATGAATTCACAACCAACTGGCAGTGCGACCAAGCCTGCCCAATGAACTGGTATCGACTCTGTCGTGCCGCATACACTACACCCATCGTCCGACCAAGGGCGATGGTCTACCAGGTAGCCGGCCACCTCATGAAAGACTCTCCTGAAACGAAAGAACTCCCTTGGTTCTTCAGAATGGAAGACCAAAGGCTCTGTCGGTAGAAGATCCAGATTGCCCGGCACGGGTACGGCTTCTCGCCAAGTTGGGTCCGTTAGTGGCCGAATGATCGCCCAGTCAAGGCAGAACTATCCCGGGTGTTATTCCACCCTCTGAGAAGCTTTGAACACAAGCCAGGCCGAGCTAGTAGCATGAATCATAGTGCCGAAAGCCGTGTCAGTAGAAAACCCACGTGTTCAAACCAAAGATACTCGAGATTCCGAGAAAGGCCATACGTCATCCTGAGAGCTTCCACAAGGCTTCCCGCCCAGGTTTTGAAGAACGGCGGCAAGATGAATGGTCACGATGACTTCCAAAAACATCCCCGGACTCACCGGCTAACCCGCAGCAAGCGGGAGATGTTAACACGGCGCGCCCTTCACCGGGGTGCCCCTCTTACCCGGTGCCCTCAAAAGTGGCGTGCCTAAAAGCTTCGAGAGCCTCCTATTCCGGCACGCGAGAGGTTGTGAAGGGCCCTTCCCCGGCGCGCCAATCCTAGCGCCGGATTAAGTTTTGCAACCTGTTCCTATATATATGGCCATGGGGTTCGACTAAAAAGAGGAGAAGAGGCGAATTAAGGAGTTCGACTGGCGGTTGCTCGAGAGAGGGAGAGAGCCGGAGAGCCAATCACCTTCGAGAGAGAGAGGGTTTCCTTGCGAGAGAAGTAGGGTTATCACCGGGCATTTCCCTCACCGCCGTCTTCCTCTCCGCCTGAAGCCCTCCGAAGCCAGAGAAGGAGAAGGAGAAGGAGAGTCTGATACTCTAGTTTTACCGGTGAAGTTTAGGTGGGTTCTGTGGATTGCTTCTCGAAGATCCCTCCTCTATTTTCCCCTTTCTGCCATCATGTAAGTGAGGGGGGGAGAGGGGTGATGATACGAGCCCATCATCCTCCCCCTTACCATCTGTTCATCCTCTCTCTGTACTCCCTCTGTAATCCCTTCTTTGAAATCAATGAAGCGGCCACCGAGCGACAACACCGGCGCGCCGAATGCTTATGACATGCCTGATCATTCATCTCCCGTTAGTGGAATGAATGATGTTATATCTTGTATGTTTTTTTCCTGCTCCGTTCTTAGTCTGCATGCCCGATCACTCCGTGTGTGCGATTGTTGAGTTCTGCTTCGCGGAATCAAACATGCCTGGGTGCCATACAGGCTATATTGATATCACTCCCCCCTCCCCGGGGGCTCTTCCTTTCGAATGCAATGGCCGTGCCTTTCCGTATGTATATTATGGGTTTCGTGGTTAGAGACACGCTCGTGTGTGCATCTCTACCGGTTCCTGTTCCGAGGTCGACCCCATCGACACCCCTATGCACTTCTCCATAGTCCAGAGTGAACGGGGTCATCTCTATAGTCCCCGCATCCATTATATGCTAACGATTCTGACGACGGTTTCTATATCTTGATTGTTATAGTTCGCAATACTGACCCGTTAACCCCTGTGAGCATTAATCTGCTAATCCTCTTATCCCATACATGATTCATGATCGCTGGGTTTCACTGTTTCCGAGAACAGTAGCTTCAATATTCCGGGGAGGGGGGACATACCCCTTTGATACCCTAGAACCACCATTTGGTCAAAGGGCCCCCATCTGCGAGTGATGGATGTCCCTATGAGCCGTAAGGTGAATATTGATAGGGCTTGGCCCGATATCGAACTCACCGTCCCCAGGGACGTTGTGGTGGTCACGGGTTGCATGCCCCTCGCAGGCCAGTCCTCGGGGCCTCTCATCCCTATTGGCCGTCTCTTTGCCGGATTATGAGTTGACTATGGGTCGTGTACCCCTTGTAGGCCAGTCCTCGGGGACCTCACCACCTCATTAGTCGCCTTGTCCACATACTCTAAACCCACGGAACTATGGTGCCCCTCGTAGGCTAGTCCTCGGGGTATCCTGTCCGATTGGGATATGCTGGCTGCCTCCGTGCCGATCGACTGATTAGGGGTTTACTCCACACGTGAGTATGACCCCGTTTCTCCCCTGCGACCTTTCAGGGACGGGGGAGATGCTGCCAAATTCTGTCAGGTTTCTTAATCAATAAAGTTACCTCCAGTGAATTGGTCTTAATAAAGCATAAGTTCTTAGGTAATAAACTATCGTGCTCGAGTATGAACCTCGCACTGGCTCATAACTTTGCTCCTGGAGAGTCCTGGACTTCAATTAATCAAGCAATCATCCCAATTAACCTCAAAATCTTCAACAACACCTTAATAAACTAAAATAGTTTCAAAATTCATCAAAAATCGGCTAAAACGGCGTGGTCTTAATCCGGCGCGCCCTAATACGGCGCCGTACCCCCCCCCCCCCCGCGCGAATAGCACTAGACTCATATTTTTTTGATTTCAACTGGCTCGTTCTCGGCGTGCCCCAAGGCCACCGCGCCGGTTTAACATTTGTTATGGCCGCGCCGAATTAAGAACATTTGCCTACGCTTGTCCGCGCCGGGGAAACCTATCCCTACGCATGGTCACGCCGGTTTTAAACCATTATTATGTTCTAATCACTCACTCGTCCTCGGAGTGATCTTCGCCTCCCACGGTCGGGATTAATAAACCCTAATCAATAACAAACTGAATAAGAGGAGGGCTATTCAGGTCCAAATCATCTTATTATCATACTTTTATTATCATGTCCGTAGCGTAATGCTTTCGTTATCATGCTTATATCACCACTTTCATCTCCCTTGGCGGAGATTAATAAATTTGATTGATCACTGTTGATTTTCATAACTCTATTGCCATGCTTAGCATAACCATAAATATCATGCATGCATGCTTGCATAGACCCTCGGGTATATCAAATGGCACTGACGAAAGTCCGGGTTACGCTCGACCGGAAGTCTTTGCTATGCTCGATGGTGGTCTTCGGGCCTACGTCCTCCGCCACGTATCGATGGTCTCCAATTTAATGATCCATGCCTCCCTTGCATGATGGATAAAGAGCATCTCATGTGACCTTGTTACAGTCATACTCTTGCATCTTGCTTCGACTTCGAGCGGCCCGCTATCTCGGAAATTAATCAAATGTTTTCTCCCTTATGGGGGATGTAATTAACGCCATAACCTTTATGGTATGGCGGACTGCTGGTCCCGACCTGAATCTCACTCTCGTCCCACAAGGGTCAGAATGAGCGCACAATAAACTCGTCACTCATGTGACTGGCACGCCTGCATGGTCAACTAATCAGTTGGTTATTTATTAATTAACTGGTTGATTGACCAAACAAAAAAAATCTCATCGAACAAGTCTGGCACTCCCGGTGGGACTTGTACATAAAAATACCCCTGGTAAAAATAAAACAACCCAACAAGTCTGGCACGCCCGGTGGGACCGGTGTCACCTTTCATATCTTTGTCGAGATATGTGGGTCCCCAGGCCTTCCCAAAGGCTGCTGATCGTTGCTTGTCTTATTTTTGTAGGCAAACAATGGCATCAACTGGACTAACTGGCGTTAGCTTCGGCCCCGCAATCGTCGCCTACCACGCTGAACACGGGTACCTGGCGGTGCCTATTGTCCTGGGATCGTTCCCCGCTGCTGTAGGCTTCCCCAACTTCTTGGGGTTGGCCTTTGTGGACATGCTACAAGTGGAGTCCTCGGAGCCTACCGAGGAGACAGTAAAGAAGGTCGGGGCCTTGAAGGCTCGATGCTCTACGGGCTCAACCAAGGGTCCGATTCTGGTCGCCGGCTACCTGGTGCACCACGTCACTTATGGCACCCGCCCCATTCCTGCCAAGAAAGCCGGAGGACGTCTGCGCCGAGGCTTCTGATAGAGCACTGCTCCTGTCACCAGATGTCTCTCTATATCCGGAAAGTCCATGCTAATTGGTGGAGTTTGCGTCTTCCTAGACAGACGCGACACCCAGGTGGTCCCGGATCAGGTCGTCCCCACCATACCAGTTTACAACTCCTATCAAGCCCTCTCTGGAAGGAGAGTTGAGAAAGAAGAAGCTGGTCACCATGGCCGTGAGAAGCTGGCCCCTAGGCCAAAGAAATTCAAGCAGGTTTGGGTCCCTAAAAAGACCCAGCCCGCCTACCAGGTCACACCAACCCGTCACTGCCCTGCATGTGATGGAATGAGGATGAAGAAGGAAAGGGGTCCGGCCCCAAGGAATGAAGAGACGGTTGTGGATTTTCCACGCTGTGAAGGCTTCAGGGCCTGCGCTCGGCAAGCCAACATCCCTACAGTGGGAAGAAGATTCCAGCAACTCGCCGGACGAGCCTGGCTTGCTTATATCCCTCCCGTCGGAGCTCGACAGCTATCCCCAGTCCTACATCAGGGACTGAGGCAAGAAGAAATGACCAACAAGAGTCAGGAATTACTTCAGGGGTCTAGGCAACCCCTCGCTGGGCCAACAACGGCTACTACAAGCAGCTGCGGATGAAGAAGGCTACTGCCCACCAACGGCAGTTGAAGAAGAAGAAGAAAGAAGGATGACGTCATCGGTCGACGATAATGGCTATGAAGATGGCTTCGATGTTGAAGCCGATGAGACCGCCCCCCGGCGGGAAGAAAGAAAGAGAATCCCTGTGTTTGAGAGATTAACCTTCCCAGAGCATGTAAGAAGGAAGGTTCATAGACAAAGGAGAAGAATGCAGATCTTCACCTGTAACATGGCTAGCATACCTGGCTAATATGGAAGGCTTCCAGAAGATCCTTGCGAGCTGGCTCGATTAGCCGGTAGGCCAGGGCCGAACACTCGGAGGGTAGAAGCTGCAAGAGAACTATTGGCAGTAGCTAGAGGGGAGCAAACCTAGCCCATGTCCAACAATGTGATGAGCCTGCCATCCTGACCGCCAATGTGGTGACAGCAGAAGAAGAAGAAGATGTCATGCTCGACATCCTGCCTGAGGGTGCATCGGGGAGACAACAAAGCTATTCCCCAACACTGCAGCTATGGATCCGGCAGTACTCATGATACTACAAAGGTACCGCCAGGAGATAGAGCTGCTGAAGAAGCAACTGATGGAGAAGACAGAGCAGTCTTCAGCCTCTAAGTAGCCCGAGATGCAGGGCGAATCATCACGGGGAGCCGTCAACCGAAATGACCCCTCACACTTATGCCGTACCCAGCGGCAGAACCAAGCTGGCAATGACTCAGCAACGCCCACCACAGCCGCTGATGCCGCCAGTGCTACCACAGGTGCACCAGACACCTCCACTACTGCGTCCCCCTCCGCAGGCGACCACCCTGGTCACCCCGTACCTGCAGCCGGCACATTTCTACCCAGAACCGGTTGATCCGACCGTCATGAACAAAATGATGGTGGAGAGAATGATCGAGCTGAAGCTCGCAGAAAGAAGTGAAGGTGACTACGTCGCATTTGATGCATATAGGGTCCCATACCCTCCACACCATGCTGCTAAGCGGCTCCCTCCTGGGATTAGCAAGGCGCCAAAATTTGACAAGTTCAATGGGAAGGGATCCTGGAAGGAACATGTCGCCTACTACATGACCGTCATGGGTGATCTGGCCACTGATGAGTCATACTTGCTGAAATTTTTCAGGTCCTCGCTGACAGGGCTCGCTTTTGAATGGTACTCCAGCCTCCCAGTCGGGTCAATCAGCGACTGATTAGACATGCAGAGGAAGTTCAGAGAAAGATTCCATGTTACAGAGAGGGAAGTCATAGTGGCCGAACTCTACTCAACAAGACAGAGGGCAGATGAAATAGCCCTCGATTATATCAAGAGGTGGAGAAACCTTGGAATGAGGTGCAAGCGACCCCCGCATCAGGAGGATGCTGTACAAATATGCAAACAAAATCTTAGGAGAGAGGTCCTGGAGAAGATGATAGGGATGGAGATCCGGTCGTTCGACCGATTGAACAACATCGTGGCTGAGGTCGAAGCTTTCCTGGCCAGACCTACCCCTGCATCAGCTGCTGCAGCTACACAAAAAGGCAAGGCAGCAGAGCGGCGCTAGGCACCTAAAGAAGCAAATGCCCTTGATATTAAAGCATTTGAACAGCAGAAGGATAAAGGCAAGAGGGAAGACGCCCCGTAGCCTGTTAAAGCCGGAGATGGCAAAGAAGGTCCCTCACTAAGGGATAAAATGAAAAAGGCCTATTCTTTTCCAAAGGATAAGACCAAAATTCTATTTGATTGGGTAACCCAATACGATAAGGTCACCTTACCTGAGCCAAAGAGGCCGGAAGACCTGAAGAGAAAAGACAGTCCAAGATTCTGCCCCTATCACCAGATGCTGGGGCACCCAATTGAAGACTGCTATGTCTTCAAAGATATTATTGAAGGCATGGTGAAGAAAGATGAAACTGACTTGGGAGAGTACAGGGTCGACCCTCCACAACCTCATGAGGGTCCTCTGAGGAGGGCCACAACCAATATGATCTCGGTGTACCAGGCACTGCCTGAGGAGATCTCTGAAGCCAGCACTCGGCGCACTTATGAACTCTATTTCTTGGCAACCATAGAAGAACAACAGGGATGGTTGCAAGTCCCTGTAAAGAACAAGAAAAAGACGGAACCTCACCCAAAAGTGGGGGCACATATTCGTGGCATCACACCACGACCTACTCCTCCGGTGGCAACACCTGTGTGGACCAACCCACCTGCAGTCATCAGGATACCTACACACAATCGGAGGAGACAGACTCCACTGCCAACGGTAAAGGAGATCAGTCCGAAAGCCTGGCGAATGCAAGAATACATTAATGGGCTAGATGAATATGTACAGCCCAAATTAGAACCCCAAATGGTACGTGATCATGTCCCGTGGCAAGAACTGGAGCAGCTTTCACTCAAAAAGGAGCAGCAAGCTGACGCAGCATCTGACAAGGATGGCAACATGTTCTGGGGGCAGGAACCACCTGAAGAAAAGAAGAAAAAGAAACAAAGGAAGAAAAGAAAGACCGCCAAGGTCAACAAAAAGTAGATTGTGTCCTGCAATACTCTCTCGGCTCTCTTCAACTTGCCGGATGAAGAGGACGAGGAAGAAATATGCTTTGCACCCGCCACCAGGGCAGGCCAGGCTGAAGCAACCTCCACAGCACATGCAACCCGGTCAGGCCGAAAATGGGGGCGCCAGCCGCCTGCTAACCATAACATCATATTCAGGGGAGAGCAACTCTACAAGATACCTCCCCCGGAGGTCAGAGGGGTCCGGATCCCTCCTCCGTCAGGCCTTTATAACCAGAATGGGGGCAGCACTACTACCCTTCCTTCCTGGAATTTTTGAAAATGTCCAAGGGAAAGCAACCACATCAGGATGCCGAAATTGCAACCGGGGATACCTGCCCGCAGCCCCAGCAGTCTTTCGAAGCTCCGGATGCAGATAAAGCTTGCCCGGTAATAACCGATGAAGGGCAACAAGAAGACTGCATTAAGCAAAAGGGTGCAGAATCTGAACCTATGAGGCAGGGCGTCAGGGACCGCAATCCAAGACTCCTCCAAGCCCAGGTGGGCAGATGAAACGAAGCTGTCAAATGTCTGAGCAGGAAGCCGTGTAGTCAAATTGTTGAAGAAGCTCCCGGCAAGATTCACTGTCTGGGAAATTCTCTCTCTCAGTGAAGAGACCCGACATGCGATTATCACTGCTTTGCAGATGCCTGCTCAATATGAAACCTTCTTGGCTGAAGCACTGCCAGAGGCCAACATGACCTTCACTCACGAAGACATGTTGCTCCCCACTATCAGCCACAATAGGCCGCTTTATATGAGGGGGCACCTAAATGGACAGGAACTGAACAGGATCTTGGTCGACCCTGGCGCGGCTGTCAACATCCTACCATACAGAATATACCAGAGGCACCACTTTAATGTACACCTCGATAAGGCCGGAGAGATGCGTATCGCCGGTTTCACCCAGAAGTGTGAAGTGTCGCTAGGTGTAGCAGAATTCACACTCACTCTGACAGATTTTACTACGAAGGTGCAGTTTCATGTCATCGACTCCCGCACCTCGTACAAGGCGCTGCTTGGCTGTCCTTGGCTACATGAAAATATGGTGGTGCCGTCCACGCTCCACCAATGCATCAAATAAAGCCTCGAAGGGAAGGAGGAGAGGATATTTGCCAATCTCCACCCATTCGAAGTGTCCGAGTGTCACCTGGCAGACGCTCATCTATATGCAGAATGGTCCCAAGGGACCCCTGAAGCCAAGACCCATACGGGGACACCAAAAAGCACCTCCGGCGACAAGTGGTTCCCACCGCCGCCGCGCAGATATATCAAACCCAAGGCGGTCTCTCATATCACCGTCACCGGGGACGTGGGCTGGATAGCACCTCCCAATATATACCCTGAAGCCAATGAAGCCAAGGTTGGTCAGCAGCACGACCATATAAGAGTCCCAGAAGGCCTCACCAAGCCAATTCCTGGCCTCGATAGTGCAACTGTCGAGCCTTTCAAAGCTTGGGAAGTGACGTAGATAGATGGTCCCAGCAGTTTGTTCTATACTGCTGAGGAGCATCCTACCCGAGAAGACACTGATTGTCATCTCCCCGAAGGCATAGAGAATCCGCTAGCTCCCGTTCAGGGTCTGGCATTCACGACGAGTCGGATGGCCAGGATGTTCCAGAAGTAGCACATCCCCTCCAACCAGTCGCGCAAGGACAAGGAAGCATTCCAGAAAATGTGGTATCCCGTAAATCTGGACAAAGAAATGAGACGTGTTTCTCAGCATCCAGGGTTGTACTTTACCCTTGAAGAGTATTACTACAGTGGGCGCTATGAGGTGGATACCATCTCCACCTTCTATCCTGCTGAAGGTGGTCCGCTGGGGGCAACTTTTGATGAATACCCAGCAGAAGCAGAATATGCTGAACCGGCTCGACCAAGAGACTCAGAAACAGAGACGATGACTCCTTGCCGATGCTGGGAGCAAGTCTATCCTGAAGATGCGGCCCTTCAAGCCAGATTTGACACGGCCAGCAGCAGCAAAGCAGAAGATATTGAAGAAACATGGACATCTCCCTCTGGCGGGTCTCCGCTAATGATGATCCCAGCACCTCTCATGCCGAGTAGAGAGACTTCTGTCGAAGCCGAGCAAGAGATGCATGCTGCTGAAGAGAAAAGCGCCACCCCTACTGAGAACACGGCAACCCAAAGGGGGGATGAAGCTGTTAATTCACCCCTCGAAGCTGCGACGGTAATGGGTTCGCTGATGAAAACATTCACACAGCCGCTTCTTGCCGAGGCGGAGATCCTTAATGAAGTTCAAGTAGAATCAAATGAAGAGATCGAGGTCCTTGACCTTGAAGATGATATTCCAGACTTCATCGACCTTCAACCGGCACCCCCGGAAATAGAAGATGGCGGCCAAGCCACAGTTGATGAGCTGATAGAAGTCAACCTGGGAGATGAGGACGACGATATGCTGACCTTCCTCAGCGCCCAGCTATCTACTGAAGAACAGAACCTGTACATCCAGCTACTACAAGAATACCGGGATTGATTTGCCTGGACCTACAAGGATATGCCAGGACTGAGCCCCGCAGTCTCACAACATAAGCTAGCAATAAGCCCTGGAGCCGAACCGGTGAAGCAACCGCCACGGCGCATGAGGCCAGAGCTCATCACTCAAATATGCAAAGAGGTGGACAAGCTCATTGACGTGGGCTTCGTTGAAGAAAGTCAATATACCACGTGGCTGGCCAATATCGTGCCTGTGAAGAAAAAGAATGGACAGATTCGGATATGTGTTGACTTCCGAGATCTGAATAAAGCCTGCCTCAAAGATGACTTTCCGGTGCCAATAACGGAGGTCATGATAGATGCAACAACCGGTCATGAGGCCCTATCATTCATGGATGGGTCATCCGGCTACAACCAAATATGGATCGTGGAACATGACCGGATCCACACTGCCTTCCGAACTCCCAAGGGCATTTACCACTACAAGAGGATGCCGTTTGGATTAAAGAACGTCGGCGCCACCTATCAGCGGGCGATGACTAGAATATTTGATGAGCTACTCTACCATAAGGTCGAGTGCTACATAGATGACCTGGTAGTCAAAATCAGAAAGAAAGAAGACCATCTGCAGGACCTCCGAGTAGTCTTCCAGAGGCTAAGGCAGTATGAATTGAAAATGAACCCTATGAAGTGTGCGTTCGTAGTGTCGATCGGGAAGTTCTTAGGCTTCATTGTCAGATACCAGGGAATTGAAATAGACCTCGCAAAGATCAAAGCAATTCAGGAATTACCTTCACCAAGGAACCTCTCCGAGCTGAGATCTCTTCAAGGACGCCTGGCTTACATCTCACGGTTCATATCCAATTTGTCGGAGCGATGCCAGCCCTTTCACAAGCTGATGATGAAAGATGTTCCCTTTTATTGGGACAAAGATTGCCGGACAGCCTTCGACAAGCTGAAAGACTATCTGAAGACTCCTCCAGTGCTGTGCGCATCGGTGAAAGGACGGCCGCTAGTTTTGTACATCGCAGCCACATATAACTCCCTGGGGGCAATGCTAGCTCAGAATAATGAAGAAGGGAAAGAGCAAGCCCTCTACTACCTCAGTCGAAGATTAGTCAGAACTGAGGAGAAATACGCCCACATTGAGAAGATATGCTTGGTACAGGTCTTCGCCGTCAAGAAACTCCGACACTACATGCTGTCACATGAGATTAGGCTGATCTCCAAGGCGGATCCGCTAAAGTATATCATGTCCCAACCGGCACTCAAAGGTCGTTTGGGCAAATGGGCGGTGATCCTCATGGAGTTTGATATCTCCTACATACCACAAAAGGCCGTCAAAGGCCAAGCTATCGCAGACTTCTTTGCTGAGCATCCAGTACCTGAAGACGCCCACTGGAACTAGAGCTTCCTGAAGATGAAACCCTAGAGGTCGGCCAGGTGCAGCCCTCTCTATAGCAGCCGTATTTTGACAGCGCTTCCAGAATAGACACCTTAACTACTGGGTCAGCCAGAGTCAGAGCCGGGGTAGGCATAGTCCTGAAATCTCCAGAAGGAGAAGTCATATATACATCGTACTCAATCAACAAGCCATGCACAAATAATGAAGCAGAATATGAAGCCCTTATAATCGGGTTGCAGATTGCTCTATCATGGAAATACATATGCTGGAAGCATTCGGGATTCCATGCTATTCATAAAATAGCTAGAGGGAGAGTTCGATGTGCGGAAGCAAGAACTCCTCCCTTACTATCAACTGGCTCTCCGATTGATGGCGAGATTCTACATCATCAAAATCAGGCATGTTAATCAAGGATAGAATGGTCAAGCGGACGCCCTCGCAAAGCTGGCTAGTTCTTTGGCAATCCCGCCAGACACAAGCCTAAATATAGCCGTGATCAACCGTCGCCAGGTCCCCAGTATGACGGGGGTTCTGGCCGATGAATAAGAGAATGAAGCGGCAGCTGTAGAAGAAGTTCAACAGCCCGATTGGCGAGAGCACCTTCTGCGTTGGTTCCAGCACCAACAACTTCCGAAAGAAAAAGAATAAAGAATGAAGCTCCTAAGGATCAAAGACTCTTATGAGATGAGAAGCGGAACCTTGTTCCGAATAATGGTCTATGCCCGAAGAAAAGTCCTGCTCCGGTGCTTGTCTCTAGCAGAAGCCAGGCAGGTAATGCAAGAAGTCCATGTCGGGTTAGCTGGAGCACACCAGGCTGGGCCGAAGATGAAGATTGAAATAAAGAAATTGGGCTATTATTGGCCCTCCATGTTTGATGATTGCTGCAAGTTTGCTAAAGCTTGCCAAAAATGTCAAGAGCACGCCAACGTGTCCAGGAGACCGCCGGTGCCGCTACACCCCACCCTACCAAGTTGGCCATTCACCCAATGGGGCACGGACGTGGTAGGGCCACTGCCAGCATCCTCGTCAGGGTGCAGATATATCTTAGCAGCCACAGATTACTTCTCCAGATGGGCAGAAGCCGTTGCGCTAAGAGATGTAACGGGAGAACTGGTCGCAAGGTTCTTCCGGCAGAACATAATATTCTGGTTCGGGGTTCCCAGCCGAATTATCTCTAACAATGGCAGCCACTTCAAAAATCAGAAGGTTTATCGACTGGATGATAAATATAAGATTGACTGGAGGACCTCATCCCCCTACAACCCTCAAGCCAACGGACTTGTAGAAGCCTTCAATAAAACACTATGCACACTACTAGCAAAGACTGTCAACTCTAACAAAAAGGACTGGGAAGAAAGAATGTACGAAGCGCTGTGGGCCTATCGTACGGTCTATAAAACCCCAACCGGTTGTTCGCCATTCTCCCTCGTATATGGGTCAGAGGCTGTGGTGCCGATTGAATTGGAAGTCCCCTCGCTGCGAGTTGCCATCCAGCATAGTTTGGTTAGCGGCGAACATACCAATATAGAAAGAAGACTGGAGGAGCTTGCCGAGCTCGAAGGAAAGCATCTTCGCGCGCAAAAAAATATTCAACTCTACCAAGCTCGCATGGCCCGTGCTTTTGATAAGCTGGTCAAAGGTCGAGAATTCAAGAAAGGTGACCTAGTGATGGTCAAAAGAAGAGAAGTGATAACCTCTAATCCCAAAGGGAACTTGGTTGAAAATTGGGTTGGACCATACGTTGTCCGCCGAGTATATGAAGGGGGTGCGTACGTCCATGTAGATCACAAGGGAGTCATCCAGTTCTCTCTCCTTAATGGAAAACACTTGAAGCTGTATCACGCAGCTCAACCGGCATTCTCAGAATGACCAGAACCTACCTTGGTCTAGTGGCATTCCACCCTGGCCGAGCTCTACCTACCTTAGTCTGGTGGCACCCCGCCCTAGCTAAGTTCTCTTCCTACCTTGGTCTAGTGGCATTTCGCCCTGGTCGAGCTTTTTCTACCTTGGTCTAGTGGCATTCCGCCCTGGCCGAGCTCTTCCTGCCTTGGTCTAGTGGCATTCCGCCCTAGCTAAGTTCTACCTACCTTGGTCTAGTGGCATTCCGCCCTGGCCGAGCTCTATCTGCCTTAGTCTAGTGGCACTCTGCCCTAGCTAAGTTATACCTACCTTAGTCTGGTGGCATTCCGCCCTGGCTAAGTTCTACCTGCCTTAGTCTAGTGGCACTCCGCCCTGGCTGAGCTCTACCTACTTTGGCCTAGTGGCACTCCGTCCTGGCCGAGCTCTAAAAATATATATATGTATATATAGTGACATATAAAATGACATTGCCATTGCGGGCCTTACACCCAGATCGGCATAAATCTATCCCTTGCGTTGGCATCGTCTCTTTGCTAACGAATAAATCCTTTTTCTCGACACAAGACTTCGTGTCCTAGCCGACCATTTTACAACAATGCCATTGCGGGCCTTACTCCCGAATCGGCTCAGATCTATCCTTTGCGTTAGCATTGCCTCCTTGCTAACGAATAAACCCCCTTTTCTCGGCGCAATACTTCATTTCCTAGCTGACCCTTTTACAACAATGCCATTGCGGGCCTTACGCCTGAATCGGCTCAAATCCGTCCTTTGCGTTAGCATTGCCTCCTTGTTAACGAATAAACCCTCTTTCTCGGCGCAAGACTTCGTGTCCTAGCCGACCCTCCTACAACATTGCCATTGCGGGCCTTACGCCCGAATCGGCTCAAATCTGTCCTTTACGTTAGCATTGCCTCCTTGCTAACGAATAAACCCCCTGTCTCGACGCAAGGCCTCGCAGCCTAGCCGACCCCCTCAACGTCCTCCTGTTATGTGAATCCAAAAAAGAGAAAAAAAGGGGGGGCTTAAAATAGAGGTGCCCCACCGGCCTTGTTCCTACATTGGGACAAGGGCAGAAATGGCTATAACCCAGCTGTGGCGAAAACCTGAAAGGGCACCGCAGGCAAAATCGGGTACCCCGCCACGTGAAAACCCGAAAGGGCGCGTGGGTAAAAGCATGAGGGGGCTGGCTTTGGCGAAAACTCGAAATGGCGCTTAAGTTAGTAATGTGGTAACTCAAAGGTTCCCTTTTACCCCCGTCCCAATGAAGCTCCGAAAGGGTTAATCATCTCGAACCCTACCGGAGATCTTCTCCTCAACTTCCTCTCGTCCCTTGTCACCATCGGCAAGATCGGTCGACCTACTTCCGACCCTTGTCACCATCGGTAAGATCGGTCGACCTACTTCTGACCCTTGTCACCATCGGCAAGATCGGTCAACCTCCTTGCGACCCTTGTCATCATCAGCAAGATCGGTCGACCTACATCTGACCCTTGTCACCATCGGCAAGATCAGTCAACCTCCTTGCGACCCTTGTCATCATCGACAAGATCGGTCAATCTTACTTCCGACCCTTGTCACCATCGGCAAGATCGGTCATTCTTACTTCCGACCCTTGTCACCATCGGCAAGATCGGTCAACCTCCTTGCGACCCTTGTCATCATCGGCAAGATCGGTTAACCTCCTTGCAACCCTTGTCATCATCGGCAAGATCGATCGACTTCCTTGCGACCCTTGTCACCATCGGCAAGATCGGTCGACCTACTTCTAACCCTTGTCACCATCGGCAAGATCGGTTGACCTACTTCTGACCCTTGTCACCATCGACAAGATTGGTCAGCCTCCTTGCGATCCTTGTCATCATCGACAAGATCGGTCAACATACTTTTGACCCTTGTCATCATCGACAAGACCGGTCAACATCTCTTTGACCAGGATCCTTTGTCCTCGTCAACCAATAAGCCACCTTTGCTTCGACATGCAACCCATGCCGATGAATAAACCCTACCCTCAGTCTCCGTCACCATCGATGGGTCCGGCTAATAAGCCTTCTAACTTTATTTCTTGGTCCTAGGAGGCCTCTACACTTTTGTCCTTCAAACTTTTTGGCCTACTTTAGCCACTGCTTGGCCCCGAGAGTAGTTACGATGCGGTGGAGCGGACACCTCACCCCTTTGCTGAAGGCGTGAGCGCTCTCCTGCCCTAGTGACTTACATACTCGGACTAAGTTAACTGGAAAATAAAAAGAAAGAGGAAAAGAATAAAAAAAATGATGAAGTCGTCATTTGGTAGCAAGTGAAGATATTTCATTCCTGTAAAGCAACAAGATACATGTTACGTGGGGCATACCCCGGGGTACATAAAGCTCACCAAAACAAAAGGCAAACGGAAGGGACTACTGCAGCGGGCGTCGGAAGATGTCCTCTAGCTCTAAAATACCCAAGGAAGGGTGGCGGGTTAGCTCTTGCAGTCTAGACTCGGCGGCCTCCAGCTGGGATAGCTTCTCTTCGAGAGAAGCGGCTCGTCCTTCGACCATCTCCGCTTCCTCTATACTCTGGGCTTCCAGACACCCGATCTCCTGAAGCTCGGCCTCGGCCCTGGAAACCTCAGCTTGCAACTCTGCCATCCGGGCTACAAGGAAAGTTCGGCGCTGTGAAGAAGTACTGACGACATCTCTCATCTGCACCGCAGTCCCTCTCAAAGAGGCGAGAGCAGTCCAGCATTCAGCCCGTTCCAATGTTATGGCCGTCAGTTGATCAACTACCTCTCATTCTAGAAATCCCCTTCTGTTCACATACTTCAACAGTAGAAGTACCCGTGGCATCCAGTCATCCATGGGGCAGCCAAAAGCTAACAGTGAGCGGGAAAGGGTCTCTACCAAGCCCCGCAGCTGAACATAAGTAAAATCTCTGCTGGCCACTATAGTCTGCTGAAGGGTCCCCAAGAATTGCCACACTAGGTCGCTTGATGTTTGAAGACCAAGTGGTGACGTCTCGGGGAGCTCAAAGTTCACTCTGCTATCCACGGCGGCCCAGATATCGTCGCTCGTCTCAGAAGATGACAACGGCATGATCTGCAAGGCACTTGCACTAGTACCAGCGCCAGCAGCTGATGCAACAGGCAAAGTCTCGACAATAGCAACCTCCTTGCCGGCCTCTCGGAGTAGAGTCATGCAAGGAGCGTCGATAGCCGAGGATACCTGCTTCTCACCCCCAGCCTGGCTGACCTCCATGTGGCCAGCTTCAGTAATAAGAGCCAAGGCCCCAGAAGCCCCGGTTTCTTCTTCAACAATTTCTCCCGCTTCTATCTCAGGAGGGCCACTTTTCTATAGGGCCAGTTGTCGTTCGGCTTCAAGTGGCTGAGGTTCCACGACTGCTACCGATTCGTCAGTCCCCGCAATCACCCCAGGTCCTTCCGGACCCGCTGCTGCCGCATAGTCTTTAGGATATCGGAGAGCGATAGGTCACAAGATTGGCGAGAAGGTTGGGTGACTGGTGCTTAAAGCCGGGAGAGGTATCTACACCGTAATGGTTGGCAGTACCACCTCAGTCTGCACCGAAAATATATGCATCAAGCAGCTGGTATGAAAAGAAGGGAAGAGCAATAAAGTGCAAAGGGTAAGGGGACTCCTCACCTCAACTGGCACTAAGCGCATACCTCCAAGAGCGGTCTCTGCGGCTCCAGCCCCTTCACTAACAAGTGATCCTGATGGCCCGGGACCACTCCATGCCAATCGGGGTGGGCTGGAGGTTATATGATCACTTTCGTAAGCCGAAGACGCCCCGACATCCTCGGTCTCCGTATCCACCGGTGGGAACTCCTCGTCGCTGGAGCCGCCATCGTAATCAACTTGCTCAGAGGAAGAAGAGTCCTCTGCTCATCCCTGGCGCTCCACCATCGGAGCAGACACCTTGCTGGAAGGGATATCACCCTCAGTGGGGACTTCCTTCATCGGCTCCACATTGGGAGCGTCAGTTGAATGAATCTCGGGGACAAGCTCGCCTTGCTCCCCAACGGTAGTTTCCTCCATAGCCCTGGCTTCGGGAAGCAATGTCGGTTGCATCTCGACTGAAATTTAAAGCAAGAAGCAGTCAAACCAACTGAAGACATGGTGGTTCGCAGAGTCCCCACGGATAATTTGCAAATTACCTTCCATTTCCTGCCTGGGTGTCAGGGAAGGTAGATCTCTCTCCACAGGAGCTACGGGGACTTCCCCTGCCCCTTCTCCAGTCACGGCACCTGCTGCTGCCTCCAGTCCAACGACCGCAGCAACCGTGATGGCAACTGCAAAGAAGGATTAGTCGAAGCACCTAGAATAAGCAAATGAACTACAAAAGAATGAAGAGCTTACCTTCAGCTTCAGGCTCTTACGCACGAGAAGCCTCGAACTCTTCAAAAGATACAACAGGAGGAGGGACGGTTACTGGTTCCTTTTCTACAGCCTTCATCCGACGTGCCTGTGTCACTCGGGGCACTGCCACTTTGGCCTTCCCAATAGCCTCTCTCAACTGGGATCTGGTTCGCTTCCGTGAGTCACTAGGAGGCAGTGGTGTCGTGGTCGGGGCCAGCTCGGGTGTCTCGAAATATGTCGGCTTTTAAGCTTTTATTATTAGCTCCCTAAAGTGCTGAGTCTCCTCCAAAGTGGGTCGGACTGCATACGCACGAAGGTGAGAATGATATATGCTACAACGAAGAAAAGAAACTGGCCGAAGGGCCAAAATAAAGAAATAGAACATACTTGCTGGCCCCGTATAGAAAGGGAAAAGGGGCTAATAGAACAGCAAGGGCACTTTGTCTCTCGAAGCTGCCTCGCGAATAAGCCAACACAAGTCTCCTATCTTCTCACTCTGATCGGCCAGCAACGCCAAGTCTGTGTGGCCACGAGAAGACAGGTGGTAATACAAGCTCAGATGGTCCAGTCCCCATCCGTCAGCATACTTGAATGAGATATGAAGGGGCCGGTCCATAATAGCTTCGCTTGGGCCACCCACTGAGAGTCCATGGGAACGAAGAAGTGCAAACAGCCAAGGGGTGTTGTCATACAAGGCATCCCGCAATATCTTCCCTACAGATGAAAGTTCGATAAGGATGCAATCTATCAACCTTGGGATGCCAGTCGGCTACGACCGAGATAGGCTCCTCCACCGGCAGAGGGAGTTGCTGAAGAACCACCCTTTCACTGCTTACCCAGCATAATCCCTGAAGCGTCTTTACAAAGTCATCCCTGCCAATTGCAGGTAGTTTCAGATCAACTTTAGATGAACGACTCTTCACAGCTTTTCGGGCTTCCAGATAAGCCCTCACCTCTGTGTTGGTCCAAGACTTCAACTTCTTCAAGTAAGAAGGCTCAATGTCGAGGGCTGGCTCCGACTGGGAGTCCAAAAATCTATGCTCCGCAACGGCCCAGCAGTCTCGGCGGGAGCTCCTATAAAATCCCGTCCACGCATTCCACCACTTGATATATTCGAGGGTGACACGGAGGAAACGAGCAGAGGTTGGCACCCTAAATGAAACATTTTCTCGGTGGTGGAAGTAGTCCCACCATAGACGGGCGTCGTTGTTGGATACTTGCCCAGCTCTATGCCTATTTGGCAATGCAAATTGTGAAGAGGAAAAAGGAATGTGCTGATCGTATCCAAAATTCTGGCTGAAGCGGAACGGATAATATGGCTCCAGCCACAGAATGCCACTCTTCTGGAATACGAGGACGCTCGGTCTAATAGCCAGCGCCCAGTCAACCAATTCCTGCTCCAGAATGGCGCTTGTGCACTTGGCCCCAGAAATCGGATGGATATATTCATTAGTCTCAAAAAGCTTGCACTGCCTTGTCCTGTTCACCAACGGGCTTGAATGAGAAGCCAAGCTCCAGAAGTGAAGAACCCCGGGCGAATCCGTGGGAACCCGGGCCAACTTGCCCTGAATGGCGTAGAGCTGTTCCGCTACCAACGTCAGTTCAGCACTCGTGAACTCTATCATCCGCGGAATAAGATGAGCCGATTGCAACGCCCGAGGAGCAGCCTCTGGGAACAGGGTGCAGACCCAAGCAATGAAGAAATGTAACGGACCAACCGTTCACAAATTCTTGGGGAGACGCATCTTGTGCAGATCTCCCAGCATCTTGAAGATGAGGCACAGAGCCACTGGGCAAAGGGACAGCTTCGTACCCCAAGCCATCAGACAGGCGGAATAGATGGCCTCCGCTATGATCATGCTCTCGTCACCATGTGGGAGAGCGAAAGACCAAATCCAATAGGTCAGATACGCAGCCTAGTGGGTGACTGCGTCAACACCGGTGGAGTTCGGGTCCTCCCTTTGCCCTCCCCTCGAAGACGATGATGTGGCGGCCTATCGCCGGACCCTCTTCTTCCTCTTCAGAGCCATCGGTGCTACTACGAGGAAGCCCTCATACTTCTTCTTCCCGTCGAAGAAATGTTGAAGCCAGGTGCCCATCCGCACTCGCCACTTCTCGCCGGGCTTTCGGGCCTCCCTCGTGTCATACGACGAGCGGCAAACTGTGCGATATGCCTTCATCAGATAACGATAGGCGTAACCTGCCAAGTACCGACCTTCACCGTCGGTCTGATCCTTTAGCCAGTCAGGCCAGCAGACCTCGTCGTACGGATCTCCGTCGATGGGTAGACCGCTAAGCTGTGAGAGGCTCCATAAATCCAAAGAAGTTTCTCCTTCCAAAGTATAAAAAGTGTTGTACTCGGGGCAGAATACTTCGATCATGCCGCAGCATAAGCCTCGGGAGATGGGGTAGCGGTACCTTGAGGCGTACACGCTATGATATATGCCAGCCCTGGTTAGGATGGGAGCGTAGTGCTGCAGCACATAGTCTGTGAACTCCACCGCTCCAGGTCTGAACACGTGGGCGTCGGTGGCCCTCAGCTCGGCAAACCACCCCACCGATATTTGATGCTTAAAGCGGACCGCCAGGCAGTCCAACAGAAAAGATTCTTCTCTATACCCCCATTTCAACGGGGGCAAGAAACAAGCCAAAGACTGGCTTCTCCCGATCTACCCGGCCTGCGGAGTCATTCCACCGAGCAGGCACAAATTCAGGGGCTCTAGTCAGCATCCCGTCTTCTGGAGCCAGATCTTGCAGTCCAAGCACAGTGCTCCATTTCCTGACTTCTCCGAGAAGATAAATAGGCCTTCCCCGCACTACACAGTCTATCAAACTATCCCTCTCCACTAGCAAGTCTTGCTCGGCTTTGCGAACAAGGAACATATCTCTCTTCCCCTGAAGATTGAAGCGCCTAAGGAAGGACATCAGATGTTTGTCCTTGGGGTGATCCTTCCTGACAGCACCTTCTCGGTCATATTGAAAAGAATCGCCCCCGAGGATGAGGAGGCGGCTAGTATCCACCGTGTCGGTCTTCGAGTCTGAAGATTCTATGACCACGGCGAGCTGATCGTGCCCCCGATCCAGGGAATGAACGTTCTCCCATGTCACCACAGCACGGGAGGCGGAAGAAGAGGAGCCAGATGCCATGTTAGCTGCAAAAGGCACATCAAAGAATAAACAAGGTCAGAAAACAGTTGATCAAGACAAATTTCTGACAAAATTTTGGCAGAGTCTCCCCAACACGGAAGATTGCCAAAGAAAAGCGGGAACACGTCCACTATGGGAATGGTCCCTAAAAGCAGCCATCGGCATTACACCGAGGCCAAACGGGACACCCGGGGGAATAGCTCCGAGGGCAAGCCCTACTAGAAGCCTCCCGGGGCCCAAAAGATGGGTTTAAAACCCGAATAAGCAACACCCCACTCACCCCTAAGAGAACTCGCCCACGCCCTAAGCTCACTCGGCGCCGCGAGAAAAGAAGAAAGGGAGGAGAGAGAAAATTCTTTTGCAAATGAACAGCAGTGAAGAGGCAGTGAAGGGCGAAAGCCTTATATAGGGGGGGGGTTCGAATGTTAATCCGGCGCGCTATTTAGCGCGCCGAATTAACGCCCCTCCAAGCCAAAAGGAGAGCCATTTTAAGGCGCGCCGAATTAACTTCCTTCCAAGCACCCAGGGGTGCACCGGATTAAGACTCCAATGCCAAGGGCGCGCCGGATTAACTTCCAACTCTCAGGGGCGCACCAGATTAAGACTCCAATGCCAAGGGCGCGCCGGATTAACTTCCAACTCTCAGGGGCGCGCCGGATGAAACCTCGCGCCATATTAACCCCTTCAATGTCACGCCGGATTAGCATCCACGTCGAATTAAGGGCCATTCCAAGCTTCCATCAATCAAAGAGGAGATCACTCCGGGCGAAGCTCATCCGTCGGTCTTGCTACACTCGTGCCTTGCTCACAACACCCACGGCTGGGGGGCATCTGTTGGCACTTAAAATATGATTCATGGTGATCAAGCCTCAAAGATGAATGACATGGCCTACTGAAGCCCAGAAGTCGATAGATATCAACATATTGAAGCCCTCTCAAGCTGCCAGAGCCTCAGGTCACCCTGTATGAACGCCGGGGACTTTGCCTCAAGAGAATCGAGATGAATTCACAACCAACCGGCAGTGCGACCAAGCCTGCCCAATGAATCGGTATCGACTCCGTCGTGCCGCATACACTACACCCATCATCCGACCGAGGGCGACGGTCTACCCGGTGGCCCGCCACCTCATGAAAGACTCTCCTGAAACGAAAGAACTCCCTTGGCTCTTTAGAATGGAAGACCGAAGGCTCTGTCGGTAGAAGATCCCGATTGCCCGGCACGGGTACGGCTTCTCACCAAGTTGGGTCCGTTAGTGGCCGAATGATCACCCAGTCAACGCGAAACTATCCCGGGTGTTATTCCACCCTCTGAGAAGCTTTGAACACAAGCCAGGCCGAGCTAGCAGCACGAATCATAGTGCCGAAAGCCGTGTCAGCGGAAAACCCACGTGTTCAAACCAAAGATACTCGAGGTTCTGAGAAAGGCCATACGTCATCCTGAGAGCTTCGACAAGGCTTCCCGCCAAGGTTTCGAAGAACGACGGCAAGATGAACGGTCACGGTGACTTCCGGAACCATCCCCGGACTCACCGGCTAACCCGCAGCAAGCGGGAGATGTTAACACGGCGCGCCCTTCACCAGCGTGCCCCTCTTACCCGGTGCCCTCAAAACCAGCGCGCCTAAAAGCTTCGAGAGCCTCCTATTCCGACGAGCGAGAGGTTGTAAAGGGCCCTTCCCCAGCACGCCATTCCTGGAATCGGATTAATTTTTGCAACCTGTTCCTATATATATGGCCACGGGGTTCGACTAAAAAGAGGAGAAGAGGCGAATTAAGGAGTTCGACTGGCGGTTGCTCGAGATAGGGAGAGAGCTAGAGAGCCAATAACCTTCGAGGGAGAGAGGGTTTCCTTGCGAGAGAAGCAGGGTTCTCACCGGGCATTCCCCTCGCCGCCGTCTTCCTCTCCGCCTGAAGCCCTCCGAAGCCGGAGAAGGAGAGTCTGATACTTTGGTTTTGCAGGTGAAGTTTAGGTGGGTTCTGTGGATTGCTTCTCGAAGATCCCTCCTCTATTTTCCCCTTTCTGTCGTCATGTAAGTGAGGAGGGGGGGGGAGGGGGGCGATGATACGAGCCCATCCTCCTCCCCCTCACCATCTGTTCATCCTCTCTCTGTACTCCCTCTGTAATCCCTTCTTTGAAATCAATGAAGCGGCCACCGAGCGACAATGCCGACACGCCGAATGCTTATGACATGCCCGATCTTTCGTCTCCCGTCAGTGGAATGAATGATGTTATATCTTGTATGTTTTTTCCTGCTCTGTTCTTAGTCTGCATGCCCGATCACTCCGTGTGTGCGATTGCTGAGTTCTGCTTCGCAGAATCGAACATGCCCGGGAGCCATACGGGCTATATTGATATTACTCCCCCCTCCCCGGGGGTTCTTCCTTTCGAATGCAATGGCCATGCCTTGCCGTATGTATATTGTGGGTTTCGTGGTTAGAGACACGCTCGTGTGTGCATCTCTGTCGGTTCCTATTCCGAGGTTGACCCCATCGACACCCCTATGCACTTCTCCATAGTCCAGAGTGAACGGGGTCATCTCTATAGTCCCCGCATCCATTATATGCTAACGATTCTTACGGCAGTCTCTATATCTTGATTGTTATAGTTCGCAATACTGACCCGTTAACCCCTGTGAGCATTAATATGCTAATCCTCTTATCCCATACATGATTCATGATCGCTGGGTTTCACTGTTTCTGAGAACAGTAGCTTCAATATTTCAGGGAGGGGGGACATACCCCTTTGATACCCTAGAACCACCATTTGGTCAAAGGGCCCCCATCTACGAGTGATGGATGTCCCTATGGGCCGTAAGGTGAATATTGATAGGGCCTGGCCAGATATCGAACCCACCATCCCCAGGGACGTTGTGGTGGTCACGGGTTGCATGCCCCTCGTAGGCCAGTCCTCGGGGCCTCTCATCCCTATTGGCCATCTCTTTGCCGAATTATGAGTTGACTATGGGTCGTGTACCCCTTGTAGGCCAGTCCTCGGGGACCTCACCACCTCATTAGTCGCCTTGTTCGCTTACTCTAAACCCACGAAACTATGGTGCCCCTCGTAGGCTAGTCCTCGGGGTATCCTGTCCGATTGGGATCTGCTGGCTGCCCCCGTGCCGATCGGCTGATTAGGGGTTTACTCCACACGTGAGTATGACCCCGTTTCTCCCCTGCGACCTTTTAGGGACGGGGGAGATGCTGCCAAAATTCTGTCAGGTTTCTTAATCAATAAAGTTACCTCCAGTGAATTGGTCTTAATAAAGCATAAGTTCTCAGGTAATAAATCACCGTGCTCGAGTATGAACCTCGCACTGGCTCATAACTTCGCTCCTGGAGAGTTCTGGACTTCAATTAATCAAGCAATCATCCCAATTAACCTTAAAATCTTTAACAACACCTTAATAAACAAAAATAGTTTCAAAATTCATCAAAAATCAGCTAAAACGGCATGGTCTTAATCTGACGAACCCTAATACGGCGCGGTACCCCCCCGCGCCGAATAGCACTAGACTCATATTTTTTTGATTTCAACTGGCTCGTTCCCGACGCGCCCTAAACCGGCGCCCCCCAAGGCCACCGTGCCGGCTTAACATTTATTATGGCCGCGCCGGATTAAGATCATTTGCCTACGCTTGGCCGCGCCGGGGAAACCTATCCCTACACGTGGTCTCGTCGGTTTTAAACCATTATACTATTCTAATCACTCACTCATCCTCGGAGCGATCTTCGCCTCCCACGGTCGGGATTAATAAACCCTAATCAATAACAACCTGAATAAGAGGAGGGCTATTCAGGTCCGCATCATCTTGTTATCATACTTTTATTATCATGTCCGTAGCGTCATGCTTTCGTTATCATGCTTATACCACCACTTTCGTCTCCCTTGGCGGAGATTAATAAATTTGATTGATCACTGTTGATTTTCATAAGTCTATTGCGATGCTTAGCATAACCATAAATATCATGCATGCATGCTTGCATAGACCCTCGGGTATATCAAACGGCATTGACGAAAGTCCAGGTTACGCCCGACCGGAAGTCTTTGCTATGCGCGATGGTGGTCTTCGGGCCTACGTCCTCCGCCACGTATCGAGGGTCTCCAATTTAATGATCCATGCCTCCCTTGCATGATGGATAAAGAGCATCTCATGTGACCTTGTTGCAGTCATACTCTTGCATCTTGCTTCGGCCTCGAGCGGCCCGCTATCTCAGTAATTAATTAAAGGTTTTCTCCCTTATAGGGGATGTAATTAACGCCATAACCTTTATGGTATGGCGGACTGCTGGTCCCGACCCGAATCTCACTCTCGCCCCACAAGGGTCAGAATGAGCGCACAATAAACTCGTCATTCATGTGACTGGCACGCCTGCGTGGTGAACTAATCAGTTGGTTATTTATTAATTAACTGGTTGATTGACCCAACAAAAAAATCCCATCGAACAAGTCTGGCACGCCCGGTGGGACTTGTACAATAAAATTCCCCTGGTAAAAATAAAACAACCCAACAGGAACCCTCTAGGTCTGAGGCTTCTAGGAGGAATAGCACCACACAGAATCAGAAGTTCCTCTTGGCTTATAAATGTGTGGCGGAGAAGGAATGTCCGGATAATGAGCTAATGCAAGTCAAAATGACTGACAGGGGTATTGACACTTGGCGAAGGAAAGTTGAAAGGGGAGTCTTAACTAGATCTCGAGCTAGATCGGTGGATGTTGTCAGCAAGACCCCTAATGATTAATTCCATTTTGATCTGTAACATCAGAGGAGTGGGGAATCCTGGTTCTCGAAGGTGTTTAAAGCATCTTGTACAGCAAAATAAGGTGAGTTTGCTAGCCATTAGTGAGCCAATGTTGCCTTTTAATAAAGCCTCCCAATTGAGTAGATATCTCAAGCTGGAAAGGTATGCTGGTAATAATTGTATGGATTCAAAGATCTGGGTTTTCTGGGAAAATAGTTGTGACTTGGAAGTTATTTCTACTTCCCCCCAATTTATTACTGTGGGGCATAAGATACATAATAATATCTGTTCATACTATTCTTTTGTATATGCTGCTTGTGACTCTCAGATTAGACAAACTCTCTTCAGTGACCTCCATTTTGCTGCTACTGTCTCTGTCCCTTGGGTGGTGGGAGGGGATTTCAATTGTGTGCTGCGGCCCTCTGAAAAGATTGGTGGTGGCCTTCTTCCCCTTGCATCAATGTCAGATTTCAATGCTTTCCTATGTGCAACAGGGCTTCTTGATGCTGGCTTTATAGGGCCGGCCATGACTTGGACTAATAATAGAGTAGGGCCTATTAATATCCGTGCCAAATTAGACCGTGTTCTTATAAACAGTCATAATCACCATGATATGCCTAATTTCAATGTCAAGCATCTTCCCAGGGGCCCTTTAGATCATGCCCCTCTGCTTGTGTCAATTGAAGGAGTCTATTCTTGTCCAGCTCGGTTTATATTCCAAAAGATGTGGTGTTCCCATAACTCTTTCTTGAAGTTGGTTTATGAGGTCTGGCAACAGGTCCAAGTTGACCATCCTAATGCCCTGGTCAAGTTGTGTGTCAAGCTGAAAGTTGTCAAGAATTCATTGCGTAAATGGAACAAGAAGGTTTTTGGGGATGTTGCTCAGAATGTTAAATTGGCTGAGGCAGAAGTGGAGTGCAAACAAGAGGCCTCTGATTCTAATCCCACCTCTGATAATAGAGCTAAGCTAAATGAAGCTAATGCTTCCCTCCGACAGACTCTTCATAGGGAGGAGATTTTTTGGAATCAGAAGGCCCGTGTAGATTGGATTGAGAGTGGAGATAGAAGTACTACTTTCTACCATGCTATTGCTCAATGCAATAGACGAAGAAGTTATATCAGAAGGCTTAAGATTGGCAACTCCGAAGCCTGGTGTTCTGACCAGGACACCCTCCGCACTCAGTCTGAGGTCTATTTTCAGAATCTGTTCTCCACTGAGGAGCATGTTGTTGATCCTACTCTATTAAACTGCATCCCCTAGGCTATTACAGAAGAACAAAACTTTGCTTTGTGTGCTATTCCGGATGGTGAGGAGATTCAACAAGCCGTCTGGTCTCTTAAGGGCTATAGCTCCCCAGGGCCAGATGGTTTTTCTGGAGAATTTTTTGTGGCAACCTGGGATATTGTTGGGAAAGATGTTGAGGATGCAGCCAAGGCTTTCTTTAAAGGCTTCCCTCTTCCTAAAGGTATATCATCTTTTCTGATCACCTTGGTTCCTAAAGTGCAAGAGCCTCGGTCCTTCAATGACTTCAGGCTGATTAGCTTGTGTAATTTTTCATATAAAATCATATCCCGCATTATTTCTGAGCGGTTGGCTCCTATTATACCTAGCATCATTTCTGTGGAGCAAGGTGCTTTTGTGAGGGGCCGTTTCATTTTGGACAATGTGGCCTTAGCTCGCCAACTTATGACAGATATTAACAGGAAAGTCAGAGGCCATAATGTCATTTTTAAGCTTGATATGCCAAAGCATATGACAGAATGGAGTGGGATTTCATCTTGGCTGTCTTAAGGAAGTTTGGCTTTAGCACACAGTTCACTTCATATATTGGTATGCTGTTATCAAACTATTGGTTCTCTGTCAATTTCAATGGAGTTATGGCTGGCTACTTTAAATCTACCAGAGGTATTAGACTCTTGCACCATAGTTGTTCATTATTGCTTCTGATGTTCTGAGTAGAGGTCTCTCAGCTTTGTTTCAATCTGGGGCTTTAAGGTATTATAGTGGGCCTAGGTAGTCTTTACAAATCACTCATCTTTTGTATGCGGATGATACTCTAATTTTTCTAAATGCTAGCAAGCAGAATATTATATCTTTCCAACAGTTTATAAACAAGTATGAACAAAGCTCAGGGCAAAGGATTAACACTCGCAAGAGTAGTTTTATTGTTTCTGCCAAGGCTCTTGCTTCTCTCAAACAGTCTATACACTCCCTCACTGGTTACAAACATCAGTCTGAGGGCTTATGTTATTTGGTGATCCCAGTTAAGAATGGGAGATATGTTAGCATTGACTTTAAATTTCTTCTTGACAGAGTGCAGCTTAAGCTTGAAGGCTGGCAAGCCAAACTTTTGTCCCAGGCTGGTAGAGTGGTGCTCATTAACTCAGTCCTCCGAAGCATGCCAATTTATTTGGCTTCTACCTACTATATACCCAAGATGATTATCAATGCTATTGATTGGATGTGTGCAAACTTTTTCTGGCAAGGTAGTGATGGAAATAAGCGTCGGCAATAGGTGGCTTGGCAGGATCTTCCGATGCCTCGGATAGAAGGGGGGCTTGGCATCAGGGATTTGTTTCGGGTACAACACTCCTTGGCTATTAAGGTTCTATGGAATATAGTTCATGGATCCTCCTTATGGTCCACTTATGCTCGGCATAGATTTATCAGATCCCATTTTGCTGACTGCACGCAACCTTTCCCCAGTAGGAATGCCATCTAAGGTCTTTAGATAGGCTAAAGAAGTTATTGTATCTAAAGGCCGGAGGATTGTAAGGAATGGGGAAAGCATTGACTTCTTCAGGGATAATTGGACTGGTGATAGAGCTATTCTAAGCTCTGTTCTAAATAGTGACAGTGCAGGGCTGCGGGCTATTCCCTTGGTTTTAGTGAGGGAGGTCATTCTAGATCCTCACCATACAGCTTGGACCTTGACTCCTCCTGACTACCATGTTCCACACATTAATCTTAATAGGGAGGCTGATAAGTGTGTTTGGACTGGCAATCCTAGAGGGAATTTCTCAGTAAAGTCAGTCAGTGCTATTCTTCAGCCTAGAGGGACCCTGAGGCGACCCTGGGCTAAGTTTTGGCATTCTGCAATTGCTCCAAGGGCTGCCACTTTTGTATGGAAGTTAATTCATCGTGCTGTGCCGGTGGATAAGAGAGTGGCAGAATGTGGTATCCCGGTGGTTTCTAAGTGTTGCTATTGCAACTCCCCAACCCAAGAGGATCTTAACCATTTGTTCATTTCTGGAGAGCTAGGCTCCAAGCTTTGGAGTTGGATACTCCCTCTGATTAATAACAAGGTTAATCTCAATGATCAAATTACCATCCGACGTTGGAATATCTTATCTGCTACCAAATTGGATTCTACTTTTAGCTTTATTGGTTGTTATGCTGTCATCCTGATGCTTTGGGAGATTTGGAAGCATAGATGTGCAATTCGCTTTGATAGTGAGGTTACTAGCATTGGCTGCATCAAACGGAGGATTTTGGCTTTGATTTCCTTCGCCCTGGATAAGATTAAGTTCCATAGTTCCCTGTCTGAAGCGTAGGCTAGCATGCTGTCTTCTTATCACTTGTATTCCCGGGTGGAACCTAAATGGCAATTCCCTGTTATTTGCAGCCTGGCCCCTCACAACTTCACTCTCCATGTTGATGGAGCATCGAAAGGCAACCCCGGTAGTTGTGGAGGAGGGGGTTGTGTCAGGGACTCCTATGGCAGATTGGTCTTTGGTTTTGCCTTCTATTATGGGTGCGGTAGCAGCCTTTTAGCTGAAGCTAGAGCTCTGCATGATGGACTGTCCATTGCAAAGCATGGATGTATTAATCTTGCGGCCATTTTTCTGATTGTGCCATTCTTGTTGAAGCAATTCGGACTGGGGTAGCTCCTAACTGGACCATCCTGCCATGGTGGAGGAATATTTTGGATCTTCTCCAAGATTGCAAATGCATAGTGCAGCACATATATAGAGAGGGCAATCAAGTAGCGGATTTTTTGGCATCGTATGCTTGTGGTGTAAAGGATAACCAATTCTTTTCCCATGTTAGGGACCTTCCGCGGTTGGCAAGGGGGGCATACAGGTTGGACTTAGCTGGTTTGCCCTCCTTTCGATGTACATATACTAGAGGGCTGAAGTAGTGTCTCTTCTTTACTTAGATTCTTTTGGTCTTACTGATATCGGCCCATTTTGCCGACACTGTACATCCTTAATAGATACTTCAGGGGTATGCCCCGCAGCCATTGTACTCATTCTTTATATCAATAAAATCTAGGGCCGCAGTCTCAGCTTGGGGGAGTGAGAACACTCTTCTTCTTTGAGGGAGGGTGCACTCGACCGGTTGCTGGTGCTGGCTGGCTGGTTTGATCAAAAAAAGAATACCCATTTTGTTCCGATCACGTTGCTATTATTAGGACGGGGCACTAGTTTCTACACCACATTTCGTTGGAATTGGTGTAGTTCCTCATGCATTGCCATCACCCAGAAGTCGTCTTTTAATGCATCATCAACACTCTTGGGTTCTACTTGAGATGTGTGTGCAAAGGCATTCAAAACTAGCATGAGTTTCAAGGATGAGCGAGTTTTTATACCTTCATTTACCTTACCCAGAATATTTTCTGCTGGATGGTCCTTATGGTACTTCCACGAGGGAGGTAAATCTGGGTGAATGAGAGGTACATCTTTCATTTGTGCTATACTCTTTTCTTCAGCTTCATTCTTCTCACCGATTTTTGTACCAGAGGTGGATGGATCTTGTTCTTTTTCTTGTTTTGTGTCCCCTTGGCTTTTGTCCTGCAAAAAATCTAATTCTTCATTAGTTGTAGTGGAATTCTTGGAAACACCTTCATCAACTATCACGTGTGGGCTCTCTTCAATCACAATGGTTCTTTTGGTAAAAACACGAAAAGCTCTAGAATTGTTAGAGTAGCCTATGAAAATTATAACATCACTCTTTGCATTGAATTTCTCTAGATCATCCTTACCATTATTTAAAATGTAACAGATACTCCCAAAGCTTTTAAAATATGAGATGTTCGGTTTCTTACCTTTGTAGAGTTCATAAGGGGTTTTATTTATAAAAGGTTTTACCATTGCGCGGTTTATGATGTGGCAAGCAGTATTTATCGCTTCAGCCCAAAAATAACGAGGAAGACTCCGCTCACTCAGCATTGTTCTCGCCATATCAATTAGTGTACGGTTCTTCCTTTCAACAATGCCATTTTGCTCCGGCGTCCTTGGTGCAGAAAAATTGTGAGTGTATCCTTCATTCCTGCAAAATTCATCAAAGTTGGTGCTATCAAATTCACGCCCATGATCACTTTGTAATTGGGTAATCATGTAACCCTTCTCATTCTGAACCCTTTTGCAAAAAGCTTGAAATTCATGCAAAACATCAGATTTGCTGCTCAGAAATAGAACCCATGTAAAGCGAAAGAAATCATCAACTATAACAAAGCCATAACACTTATCCCCTAAACTGTGAGTCCTAGTTGGACCAAAAAGATCAAAGTGCAGAAGCTCCAAGGGGTGAGTGGTAGAAATGATGTTTTTAGGTTTGAAAGATGATCGAGTTTGTTTTCCTTTAGCACAAGCTTCACAAATTTTATTTACATCTAACTTTATTTTGGGAAGCCCTATGACAAGATTATTTTTGCATAGTTTTGAAATGACACTACTACTAGCATGGCCTAATCTATGATGCCAAACCCAAAAACTGTCAGCATCATTGGCAACTAAACACATGTGTTTGCAAGGAACCTCATTCAAATCAATTGTATATACATTATTCTTCCTAAGTCCCAAAAATTTTATTTCATTTATAAGACTATCTACAATTGTGCAATATGATGATTCAAAAATGACTTTATGTCCCCTATCACATAGTTGACTGATACTCGGAAGATTATGATTGAGACCATCTACTAACAAAACATTGTCGATGGTATTGGAGTTATTTACGCTTACCTTTCCAATACCAACGATCTTACCTTTGTCGTTCCCGCCGAAAGCAACAAAGCCTCCTTTTTTGTCTTTAAGCTCAACAAATACCTTCTTATTTCCGGTCATGTGCCTCGAACAGCTGCTATCTAGAAACTAGTGTGAATCCTCAGCTTTGAGGCATCCCTACAACAAGACATAAACTCAAGGAACAAATTTTGGTACCCAAATTGAGTTGGGTCCATGCTTGTGAGTTTTGTTATTCATGAAAGCATTTTTAGACTTGCAAACATAAAACTCATCATCTTGACTCAATGTACGACAATATGACATAACATGCCCAACACAACCACAATAGTAACAAAAAATTCCGTTTCTTCCTGAATTTCCTTTATTCAAACCTGAAGATCTTTATTGATGAGTGTTTGAGTCAACCCTCATTTTTTCATGCAAGAAAGACTTACCATTAGTAGCAGGCACAAAGGACACAAAGTATGTCATCATTTTTTCATAACCGATTCCCTCTTTTCAAAAATTGATTTTACTTCCAAGAACCTTCTCAAGGTTATCTTTTCCTTTAACAAATCCAGCCAGGGCATCTTTTAACCCTTCAATCTCCTTATTTAAGATGAGAATTTTTTGATCGAATTGATTTAATTTTTCAAGGCACACTAAAATTTGATCCCTCAGGATTTTATTATCATTTCTCATCCTCTCATTTTCATCCTCAAGATTTTGGATTTTAGCATTTGCTTCTTCACTACTGTTTTCATTTTCAGAATTGTTGAGCTGAATGTTTTTTAGGTTTTCCAGTTCACCCTTGAGTTGCAATTCAATCTCCTCATGGCTTTTAATTTTCTCAAGCATGGCTTCATTTTCTGCTTTCATGTAAGCACAAGCTTTAGTTAGTTCAGTAGTTTTATCATTCGAGACATCGGCATGAATCATAGACTCAACTTTCTTTTTCAGTTGTTTATTTTTTGATCTTATTTTCTTGAATTTTGCATAGAGTGCAACATATCCAGACTCCCACTGTTCTATAGTAAGAGTATCCGAGTTAGAAATTACCTCATCTTGTTCTTCTTCATGTGCCATTAGACACATGCTCTTCATCAGCTCTTCCAATTCCGCATCATCTTCATCATCCTCATCCACTTCATCGTCGCTCCAAGTAGCGACCATTGCCTTAGGCTTCTTCTCTTTGTCCTTCTTGAATTTCTTTTTCAGCTCCAGACATTCACCACGCATGTGGCCGAGTTTTTTGCATTCATAACATATCACATCCGTAAGCTTGCTTCCTTCCGTCTTCCGCTTGGACTGTTTCTTGAATGGCTTCTTAAATTTTTCCTGAAAACTTCTTTCTTGCTCTCAGAAATCTTCTCACCTTCCTAGTCAACATGGCAATGTCTTCTTCTTCTTCAGTGTCTTCTGTGGAGTCCTCATCACTTGTACTAGACTGCTCCGGGTTTGCCTTTAGTGCAATTGACATCTTCTTCTTGCCTTCTTCTTCAGTTCTTTTGATATTGATCTCATAGGTCATACGTGACCCTATGAGCGCATCCAATGACAGAACAGACAAATCTTTCGAGTCTTCAATTACCATGGCTTTAGTGTGCCACGCTGGTGATAATGACCTCAATACCTTGCGAACCAGATTTGAATTTGAGTAGTCCTTCCCTAGTGTCTTTAGCCCATTCGTGATCTCCATGAGCCTTGCAAACATTTCTTATATGCTCTCCTCCGGCTTCATCTGAAATAGCTCATAGTCTCTAATTAGAAAATTCACTTTGGTCTCTTTGACTTCTGACGTCCCTTCATATATAAGCTTCAATTTGTCCAACATTTCTTTGGCACTAGTGTACATAGAGACACGAGCATACTCATTAGGATGTATGGCACATTGGATAATATTCAAAGCATTGAAATTTGTTGTAGCTTGCTTAATATGTTCATCAGACCATTTTTCTTCATCTTGAGGCAAAGTATGTGGACCTTTGTTGACAACGGTCCAGATCTCATGACTTTGAGCGCGAAGAAATACAATCATTCGATTTTTCCAATAACTGTAGTTCGTCCCGTCAAAGAATGGTGGTCGATGAATTGAATGCCCTTCGGGCATCAACCCTTTGTTTGCCATTTCAGAAAAGGATCACTCTAAGAACCGTGAGGTTCTTCAAGAATTAGAGCCGAGGCTCTGATACCAATTGTTGTCCCACTGAATGACAATCAAGACAGGGCGAATTGGTTGCCGATAAAATAAAATTGAATGGTCTGGCGACAGAAATTAAAATTAACTATGAAGCAAAATGAATCTAAGGCTGATTAGACAGATCGAGATAGAGACAAGCTTACTTATGACCCGTCAAGATAAACACTAATATGCAGAGGATGACGGAGTTAGAGAGCAATGATATATAGAGAGCACAGCGCATCACGTGATCTTCATAAGCAATCGCACAAATAGCAAACCACAGGACATGATAATTTTTAGGTGGTTCGGATGCACACAAGTGCGATCCTATGTCCCCCCTCTCACCTCGAGAGGATTCCACTAAGAAACAATGTGCTGCGAAAAGACAGTGGCCACACACACACGAGGTCGTAGACTTCCAACCACACACAGACGCTCTGGTGTCTAACTGTTCAAACATATAGAGATTAAATCTCCGAACCCACACACACGAGTGTCTTGATGATGTACTAAAAAATGGGATCAGATGTACAATAATCCACTAGAGATGATCAAGACAAATAAGGAATAAGCTCCCCCTTTTTGCTATATCAGTTGGCTTGAAATGTTTTCACGAGCGGCTGATGAATCTCCCAGCTTAAGAAGGGCAGAGGTGATGATGTTCGCACCCGGATGAAAAACTTGGCAGCGGGGATGCCTTCTAAATTGGATGAAGGATCAACATCACTGTGGATCTTGATTTCTTCCGCCTGGGATGAAGCTTTCTCTCTTCAACTCGTTCAGCCACTGCGTTCCCTCAGACTCTGGTTGTTCAGCTCGTGCGGCTCTCTCCCCATTGTTCTCTCTCCTATTTCAGCGGACGCCCTAACCAAGGCTATTTAAGAGCCCGACGTAGATGCTCTGACATGGACAGAGGTCTTGATTATTCTCATCAATCATGGGCCCTCTAGAGTTGACTTGGCATCTCCATCGTCGAAGGCAGCAAACCTGCGTTTAGAGTCATAAAACAGGGTTTAGGATGTAAAGCTTCAATCAACGGAGTTTAATGAAGCTAGCCACCTCCCCATAGGTTAAACCCATGTAAACATGTGTTTAAGAATCAAGAGATTAGCCCTTAATTATTTAGGAGAAAACTTAACTCAAAATTCGGAGGAAAATGGGCAGACTTAAAAAGGGTCGACCCATCTAGCAGGTGGGTTGTCCCTTGTCTCAAACAGATTCTGTTTCCAGAATCTGTGAGTTACAGGGGTCGACCCCCTTTGTAGATGGGTCGTCCCATCTACATGACAGGGGGCAAACAGAAGCATTGAATTTACAGGGGTCGACCCCTCTACTGGATGGGTCGTCCCATCTCCCCTAGACAGGCCAAGACAGAGCCCCAGTGATGACAAGGGTCGACCCATCACCCAAGGGGGTCAACCTATTCCATCTTGGTCAGAAAAACTTTAAGGGAGCTCGATCAATTCAAAGGAGTTTTGAATAGATTGAAGCCAAGGATTTCTGATATGAAATTCTTACCAGGTTTTGGCATTGGTTAACCATTTTTCTCACCTGTTGTGAAGACCACACCAACATTACCTCCACTTCACATTAAGTCACTTCCTTAGGTGAATTTTGAGTTTCTTGCCATACATGCCTGCAGATCACCAAGCCTTACAAGGAAATAAGAATTGTGGTTAACATAAAGAAGTCATCATGTTTTCTTGGTGCATGTAACATAAAGATAGAGTGAGGCTACTCAAATGCTCAAATGACAACATGATGTTTCTTAACCATAGTAACTCAATAGACTCAATGACACAAATGAAGAAACCATGAATTCCAAATGCATTATTCATTAGCATAGTATTTTGTCATCGTCAAAATCAACATGGGGCACAACAAGTTGGCCGAGGAGTACCTCGTTGAGGTTGTAGGGTTAGAGAGCGATCCCAAAGATTGCCTAGTGGGCCAGGGTAAGGCGTCAACCAACAACTCTATCATGTTTGTCACCCCTATGTCATCGGTCATCCCGGAGCTGTCTGCCACGCCCATCTTGTCCACGGTGGATGTGCCATCCGCCGACCCCGTGCTGTCACCCATCCCAGCTTTCCTTGACGAGCCAGACCAGCCTGCCACCTCTCTCATGCTAGTCACTCCCGAGCATCAGTCAGCCATCCCTCTTTTGCCCGTCTCTCCTACAGTGGCGCAGTCGCTAGTGACTACCGTACCACTGTCGACGCCCTATGTTGACGCGGTATGGTCTGATTTCTGCCACGCATTCAAGAGGCAACGTCCGGACTTCCCATTTTCCATGTTCCACACCAAACGTCCGGATTACATTCCCGTCACACGCCACCTGATCCTCTTACACATCTGTACCCGGGGATGCATTTTCTCGAACCGGAGATAGTTGACGAGGGTTGAGACTCACGGCATCAAATTGTGGGTCAGCTTATCTTTACACCTGGTGTATGTAGAAGGTATCCATCAGCCTTATCGAGTCTTTTTTAGTGCGTCCCTTGTGTTTGTGTCTCTTCATCGTCAATCATAGTATTACTATGAGTGTCTAGGTTTGCCTAGGGTCATGTGTGAGTCTTTGTTTCGTACAGTCTGTTGGGAGTCTGCATACGTCGAGTCGAGTCGGTCTAATACAAGCTTGCGGTGCTAGTCCCTTTAGAGTGTGAGGCAACTCGGATCTCATTCGTACGTTGTGGACTTGCCTGATGAATATGGGATCAGCTCTACCTTTCAATGTCTCGGATCTAGTCACCTACACGGACCCATCGGTGATTCCCAGTGAGTCTTCGAGCTGTCTCCTCCTCTTTAAGAGTGACCCCACCCCTTAATGTCCACCACTAGCCTCATTCCCACAACAGCGTGAGCATATAGAACATATACGGGATGAGCATGTGACGATTACTAGGAGTGGAGCATACCCGCGCTACCTGGTACGGTGGAGAGTACGGCCCACATCCGATGACACGTGGATCACCCGATCAGAGATACAGATCCGCAGGAGCGACACATGAGCAACCGCACACCTTACTCGACGGGGTCAAGTTTCTCCCACCTGGGGAGAATTGATGGGGGCATCAAAGCAAGGCATCTAACATTTTTGTTTGCATTTTTATCCTTGAGTCAATTGAGTTTTCATTTGTAAGGCAATTATAAGCCAATGGGTTAGTCATTAGGAATTAATGGGTTTCGTTGCAAAAGGCCACGTAGGCCCAGCGGGACCCCCACCCTCTCTCCCATTGGGCCAACTAGATGCTAGGGCCCATAGGGGCTGGTCCATGGTCCAAGGTGGACTTAGACCAAGAAGAAGAAAAATCCAATTTTACTTCTTTAAAGAGGGCACCCCCTCCTTTGTCCCCTTGTGGGATTTTTTTTTATTCTTCTTTGTCTCCCTTTCCCAATATGCCCCCCTTGAACAAGGGTATATGTGGTCATTTATCCTAGGTCTACGGTTTACTACTTAATGTCTCATGTATTATTTTTGGATAAAAAGAATTATCGATGAAAATTGGAGAATTTGTGTTCTTTCCCTAGGGCCTCCCTCTCTTCCTCCCTAGTAGCAGAGATTGCAGTAGATCTAGGTGTGATGCCCTAAGTCTTGGAGTGATTCCAAGTTCTATCTTCTCCTCTGAGTGTGATTGTCAACCACCATCGCCGCCGCCGCCATTGGAGCCGCCAACAAGCTGCCACAACCCAATCTCCATCCTGTTGTCCAGACCTGCGACCTGCAGAACAAAAGCTTAAAGAAGAGGTTGTATCTCCATATCCAGCCATCTGATCGAGCTGAGGTTTTTAGGGTTTGTTCCCCGTGTTTCCCCCTTCTTCCAGTTTAATTTTCACCTCAATCAGACTCCGTTTACCCCTCCTCCCAGTTAGTTCTTTTCACCCCTTGCAATCTGCCTTTCTACAGATCTGTGAGACAGAAGCCAGATCCACAAATTTTTCCACCCTTTAAACCATCTCATAAAAATACCAAAATATTTGTGCATGATTCCCACTTCCCCCCTCTCACCCATAAAATTCCCAAAGTTCAGATGTTCTAACTTCCCTTTGGTCAAAATTCATTTTCAGGCAGATCTCACTTTGTCCTACTTGATCTGGATTCCGAGCCAGAAACAACTACAGAGCACAAAGTTTTTCATTTCGATCTAGATCGTTGGATAGATCTGAAATTTACATATGTCGAAGCTCTCTGAGTGCCCTTCGGAATGGCGCTAGTTTCGTCCCAGTCCAACGTCGGATCTGGGCGTGGTGACCGTTTTCATGGAAGCACGCAGATCTGTCCCGTGATAGGCCAGCAATAGCAGTCCATCGAGTAATTTCTCCAAAAATATGCCGACTATGATTCAGCCACCGCTGACTTCATTCATCGAAGAGGAGCCTTCCACCGACGTCCCAACCAGCCGCCTCGACCAGAAGTCGACCAGAAGCTGCCGTCCCACGTGCCGAACTCGCTTGCTGCCCAGTGAGTTTGAATAGTGCCAAGTCGGACCAGCAACACGCCTCCTCCCCGAAAGCCCTTCCGGATTGCTGCCCATCAACCCGAGATCGGTACTCCCGGGTCCCACGTGTAGCCCTTTACCTCCCTGCGTGAAGTGGGCCGTAAAATTCATTGCTGTAATTATTTACATTTACTATACCTGGAGTTACGGATCTTGGCCGGGATCGTCTTCCCCACGTCTGGAGAGTGCAGGTATCGTCTCTATCTCTCTCGGCATTTACTTATCTCGTATGTGTTTATTTGTCGCTACTTGAGTGATAGGATATCTAGCCCGATCAAATAATATCACCGTTGTGAGAGAGTGTACGTGACCCATTCCGTGACCCTATCAGGGCACGAAGGAGTGTTGACCGCCCTGACTCATTGTCGGTTTCTCAACCGCACAGATCCACACATTTCCCTTGCTTAGGGACATCTGCGAGCTCGTGTCTCTTGTTGAGGACATATCCTCTTTTGTTGGAACTCTGTTGGTGTCGCATTAGTCGCGTCGTTGCTGGTCCTGTCGCGTCGTCACCTAGAGTCCCAGGTTCGCATCAAATCAGTGTCGAGTCACATCCCGTCCCGCATCAAAGAGAAATTCGGATGATTTCAAATGGGGAATAAACTTCATAAATCGCCGGCGGTTGACAACCTCGGAGCCATATCCATGGGTTTGGATAAGCCCCAGGCCAGTGGCCACCGGGATAAAAGTCGAATCATCATATAAATGATATGCTAATATTGGAAGAGAAATCCTCACATCTATATGCAAAATATATCGGATGCAAAGCTTCCACCATGCAAGTAAAAAAAAGGAGGAGAGGACCAAGGCATCACATGTATAAGAAGGGAGGTTGGGATCATAAGAAAATCAAGGCCGAAGCCCTCACATCTCATTCATCTTCAAGGGGAAGGATTACATTCAGGCTATGCAAAGCCTCACAAGGCGCAGAAAGAAGAGAATAAATGAGGAAGAATATAAAACCCACCCTTCCACACATGGTTCTTGAACTCTCTCACTCACTCTCTCTCTCTCGCTCTGCCCTTTTTTTTTTGGCTTTAGGCTCTCTCCCTCCTCTTCTCCTTCGTAGGAACTTTGGAGGGCTCGACTTCAGGGGAGTCTCCATGAGGCCAACCGGGGATATCTCTCCAAAATTGTCGAAGAGATTTTTTGGATCCACATGGGGGCCTTTTATAGGGTTTAAGAGCCTCTTGTTCAGAGGGCAAGCTCCGAAGCTTGTTTCTCTTTTCCCTTTTTTTATTGCCTGCTGTTGCTCTGTATGCTGCTGACGCTGCCTGCTTCCGCTGACGCCGCTACCGTCGTTTCGCTGGCACGCCGGACATCGACGTCGCCACTGCTATGGCGTGACAGAGGAGAGGGCTGGGGCATGGAGGCCCCTCCGGTGGCACCCCCACTGCCAGCCATGCAAGTGGGCAGCTGCTCGACGGCATGGCGTGCATGGCGAGCATTGAATGCTTGCCGTGCTACAGTGAAAAATCATGAAATTGGCGTTGAGAAGGAAGGCCACAGATTCTTCGATAAAAAAACTAGCATCTTGAGGGTTGGTTATTGATTCTTGAGACCCAAGAAAAAAAGCGTCGATGAGCTCGACGCCAATTCAAAATGGCGTCCACCTCAATTCATTTGGATTTAAAAATCCAAAAAATCTTTAGAAAATCCAATAATGCCAAGAATTGGCGTCACTTTACGAAGGCGCCCATTAAAGAATTGGCGTCCATCATAACGGGCACTGATTCATGTGAGTCGACCTATGGAGGGCTGAGTCGACCTGGTAAATTGGCGTCACTTCACGCAGGCGCCAGTCAAAGAACTGGCGTATGCTCTTGTCCCTCGCTCGCGACACCCGCAGGTGGGGGCCTACGGGTGCAACTTTTTGCTCAACTGGCGGTTGATATTGGGATGATTTCGTCGATATTGGGTCTATACCGACGCAAGGGGTTTAGGTTTATCTGGTCTTAGACAGAAGGTCTAAGCCATTGGGTTGTACTGATCGTCGTGGTGAGATGGATGGGTTGGTCTTGCCCGAGAGACAGGTGCCAACCCGAGTGGTTTCATAGGCATTGGGTTCATGCTGACACTAGGAATCTAGTTTATCTAGCTTAGACGAAAGCTCTAGGCCAGACTCCTCGGCTAAGACCTTGAGAGGCCATAGACACCGAGTTAAATGGTTCGTTGATGCTGGGATTGCACCGACGCAAGGAGTTTGGGCTTCTTCGACTTCGACGAAAGGTTTAGGTCATGGCCCATGGCTAAAACCCCAGAAGGCCATGGGCACCGAGTTTAATTGGTTCATCGATGCTGGGATCACACCGATGCAAGGAGTTCGGGTTTCTCCGACCTTGACAAAAGGTCTAGGTCGTACCCTTCGGTTGAGACCCCGGATGGTCTTAGGCACGGAGTTATGTGGTTCGTCAATGGCGGGATCGCATCGACGCAAGGAGTTTTTGTTTCTCCGACCTTGACGAAAGGCCTAGCTCGTACCGTTCGGCTAAGACCCCGAAAGGCCATGGGTGTCGGACTAAAAACATTAAGGAATTTCTTTCATCCTTCTTTCTTCTTTCTTTTTTTCTTTTTTTTCTTTTTTTTGATGATCTTGGTGGGACCAAGTTATAGAGGTATAATAGTATCGTTGACATTGAGTTTATGTCAATGCAAAGGGCTTGGGTTTATCCGGCTTAGACGGAAGGTCTAGGTCGTACTTCTCGGCTAAAACCTTGGAAGACCATGGGTGCGGAGTTAAGTGGTTCATCGATGGCGGGATCGCATCGAAGCAAGGAATTTGGGTTTCTCTGACTTAGATGGAAGGTCTAGGTCGTTCCCCTCGGCTGAGACCCTGGAAGGCCTTAGGCGTCGAGTTAGGTGGTTCATCGATGCTGGGACTGCACCGATGCAAGGATTTCAGGCTTCTTCGACTTAGATAAAAGGTCTAGGTCGTTCCCCTCGGTTGAGACCCTGGAAGGCCTTAGGCGCCGAGTTAAGTGGTTCATCGATGCTGGGACTACACTGACGCAAGGATTTCTGGCTTATCCGACTTAGACGGAAGGTCTAGGCCGTACTTCTCGGCTAAAATCTTGGAAGACCATGGGCGCGTAGTTAAGTGCTTCGTCGATGGTGAGTTCGCATCGAAGCAAGGAATTCGGGTTTCTCTGACTTAGATGGAAGGTCTAGGTCGTTCCCCTCGGCTGAGACCCTGAAGGCCTTAGGTGCCGAGTTAGGTGGTTCATCGATGCTAGGACTGCACCGATGCAAGGATTTCGGGCTTCTTCGACTTAGACGAAAGGTCTAGGTCGTTCCCCTCGGCTTAGACCCTGGAAGGCCTTAGGTGCCGAGTTAAGTGGTTCATCGATGCTGGGACTACACTAACGCAAGAATTTCATGCTTCTCCGACTTAGACGAAAGGTCTAGGTCATTCCCCTCGGTTTAGACCTTGGGAGGCCTTAGGCACCGAGTTAGGTGGTTCATCGATGCTGGGACTGCACCGACGCAATGATTTTGGACTTCTCGGATTTAGATGAAAGGTCTAGGTCATACCCCTCGGTTGAGACCCCGGAAGGCCTTGAGGGCCGAGTTGAGTGGTTCATCGGTACTGGGATCGCACCGACGCAAGGAGTTCGGGTTTCTCCGACTTAGATGAAAGGTCTAGGTCGTACCCCTCGGCTGAGACCCTAGAATTGAAGGCCTTAGGTACCGAGTTAAGTGTGTTTTCTGGTGACTCATGTGAAGAGTTCCAGGATACAATCTTGTTCATTATGGGGTATTGGTTTCAGTTGATCGCTGAGCTGGGGAAGCGGCGCGTGGAATAGCTTCAGCTATTTCCCATTGAGGGGTGGAAATTGAACTTCTCCCCGATGGTTGATGACGACATAAGCGCCGCCTTCATAAACTTTATGGACTACGTAAGGTCCTATCCAATTTTCATTTAATTTGCCTTTGGGATTGGCCGCCATGACTTCTTTTCATTTGACCATGACAAGGTCTCCCTTTTTGAATTTGCGTTCTTTGACGAGTTTGTCAAAGGGGCGGGCCATACAAGCCTGGTAGACTTGTATGTTCTGCTGGGCTTTGAGCCGCTCACCTTCTAGATCGGAGAGTTCCTCCAGTCTTCTTTGTATATTGGTTTGGCCATCTTTGACCAATTCTTGCTGTATCGCCACTCGCAATGAAGGTATCTCTAGCTCTATTGGGACGACCGCTTTTGAGCCGTACACCAGTGAAAAGGGTGAGCAAAATGTCGGGGTCTTGTACACGGTGCGGTACTCCCACAGTGCTTCATACATCTTGTCTTCCCAATCCTTCTTATTAGAGCTGACCGCCTTGGCAAGAAGTGTGCATAGTGTTTTGTTGAAGGCTTTTGCTAACCCGTTTGCTCGTGGATTGTACGAAGTGGACGTCTTCCAATCAATCTTGAATTTGTCGGCAAATTTATAGACCTTCTGGTTCTGGAAATGGCTTCCGTTGTCGGAGACAATTTGATCGGGGATGCCGAATCGGAATATGATGTTTCGATGGACAAATCTAGCCACGATTTCTCCCGTCACTTCTCTTAGAGCCACAACCTCCGCCCATCGGGAGAAGTAATCTGTTACTGCTAAAATATATCGGCAGCCTGACGAAGAGGCGGGCAGTGTGCCCACAACATCAGTGCCCCATTGAGCAAAAGGCCAACTGGGGACCGCCGGATGCAAATGTATTGGGGGTCTTCTTGGGATTGCAGCATGATGCTAGCATTTATGACATGACTTGGCATACTTGCAACAATCATCGAACACAGTTGGCCAGTAATATCCCAACTTCTTGACTGAAAGAAGTGTATGCCCTGCAAGCCAATCACTTATGAAGTGATGGCATCATTGCTTATATATTCTCATTTGTATTTATGGCAATTCCCTTATTATGTCTTATTTATTTATGCGTATTACCGCTTGACGTGATGAAGTCCTTGAACGCATGCTATGAAGGTTGAATCATAATGAGATTATGATAGTGGCATTAACCTTCTAGATGTGTGTGTTCTAAATGTTCTTGGTCATAGGATCTTTGAGATAGGACATCAAAGAATTCGGATAGACTAGTGCACATGATATCCTCTCATATGATGAGGGAGACTTATCTCACAGTCACTGGTGTGGAGACACTAAGATATATGTGCAGGTGCCAATTACAAGAATAAGGTTCACTAAACTGATCTAATCAAGAATCTCTGGATGGTAATTATATCTGTTTGCCTCCGTTCTTGGCTCGGGTCGCCACGATATGTAGCAGGAAATTTTGAAAATTTTTCTATAATAATAATTTCTTATATTTTCATGCGATGATTACTATAAGAAATTTATTTAAATAGAATTGTTCTATTTCTATAATTTTAAAATAGAATTATTCTATTTTGGATTTAAATGAGATTTAAATCCAATTGCCTCCATTTAGAGCCCGAAAGGCCATGACTTAAAATTAGAAATTTTAGAAATTTCAATTTTAATAAGTTTTCTAATTTTCATGTGATGATTAATTTAGGAAATTTATTTTATAATAGAATTATTCTATTTAAGCAATTATAAAATCTCAAAAAATTATGCAAAAATTACAAAATTAAAATTCCACCTTGGATGCTAGATTTAATTTGATTAAATCTATTTTTCAAAATAATCAAAATTTTGATTTTGATTGAAACCCATGTTTTAAGGCCAAAATTATTTTATTTTAAGAAAATAAAATTTTGTTTGTGCATGCCATGGGTGCGATGATTGAGTGAATATGGACAACGCTTAGATGTGATTGTTTTATTCATGTGATGAATGGTGAATTGTAATACCCCAAATAAATATATGTGTGTATAGTAGGATGGAGATGAATTAAAAAAAAACAAAACTCAAAATACACTAAAAGGCCCAATTGCAAAAGTCTTTAACCAACTTCTAACGGGCCTTAGTTAAAACCATATAGCCAAAAACCCATATATGGGCCTCATGTACCTAATAGTGAAGAATGGGCCTTATGGGAACCCTTTTTGTTTAAACCCAAACTTAGAGGGTTTAAAAGAGTATAAAGTGGGCCTTTAATCCATACCCTCCTCACGTATGATGAATGCGCAAGCCCATTAGACGTTCGAAGCTTGCATGAGTATAGGACTTTAGGGTTTTATTCTAATCAGGAAGGACGAATGCGGATATAGCAGCAAGGGATTTGCATGGGAAAGTTTACACCTATTAGGATTGTTACGTGGGAAGGTTAACTCCGTTAGGAGACCTAAGCCCACAACCATATAAATAAAGCCCTCATCGAACAAGCAAAGGCTAATGCTGCTGCTTTCGAAGGAGTTCTGCATCCCTCGCGTCGACGTTGTCCTCCTCCTACTGCGTTGCGACTGTTGCAATTATTATCTTCTTCTTCTACGTGCTCTTCTGCATCGTGCTGCCACGGTTGAGGCTGTTGCTGCGCAGAAGAATCTACTTCGTAGCTACAACTGCAGTTGCTCTTTCTCTGCTTTTATTCTTCTTCTGTTCGTCATTCGATCAAACCAAACAAGGTAGGTGTTCTCAAGAAACAAATCCCAACATGATAATCAAAAGTAAATTCATGCATATAGGTCGTATAGCATTGATTCCATGACTTATGTTTGAGTTTTATGAAGTCCGACTGAGTTTCTGTAAATAGCGACCAGGTCAAGGGCGCTTATTGAATGAACGCCCACGAGAGCAGTCGCAAATTTTCCTGAAATTGCTACAATGGCCAGGGCACAGTTTAATGGGCGACCTTGGTCCAACCGCTAATACCTTTAGTGTATTTAATAAATACCACATGCTTAAAATTTAATATCTATGAAACCTACCGATAAAATTCTTGCATGAGCATGTTTCTAGATTCCTGATATTTTTCTCTGTCTATCCATGTCTTTACTTTCCTGATTATGTGAATTCAAAGTATATGAATAGTGCTATGTGTCTAGGAATGTACCTGCTTGATGCGTAGCATCAAACAAAGAATGAATGATTGTCACCCAATCACCTATTAAAGATTGAACACCCTCCCAAAAAGGTGTTGTTTAAAAAAGAATTAATAAAATAGAAAATGAATGAATACCCTCAGTGGCAGAACAATAGACTTTATTTAATGATTAAGCACCCTCTTACAAGGTCGCTATTTATAATGAATTATATTGATTTACTAGAAATTGTCAGAATTAACGCCCACATATAGTGTCGTTAATTCTTAATTATATTCTAAAAAATTCTGCTAAATATAAGATTGAGCGACCCTTCAGAGAGCCGCTAAATATATATATAGCAACTTCTGAATGGATGCCATTCACTCTCTCTCAGTTTTATCACGTTTCTCGGCCCACATCGCGGGTTTACTTGGCACTCTCATCTCACATCCGTAGATGGAGTCCCTGTTTTGTTTCTATCAATTACACACTCAATTCTTGGTGATGATTGGACACTCCACGGGATATTTCTTCCTTTGGACCGATACTTTCTTCATTGAGACTTCCGTAAGTCTACGCTAGCCTTGGATTCCCTCAAGGCAGCCGAGCAGGTTGTACCCTAAAAACCCTGGAACCCTTACTTGTCACCGCACTCTGAAGAAACATGATGCTTTATCCCTCAAAGAGCGCTGTTTCTGGCCTCTTTTGAGAAGTTTGTCTCTGTCAGCAATTAGCGACCATGACTTGGGCGCCAAAAGATATTGGCGACCTGGCCAGTGGCGCTATTTCACTGATTTAGTGACCTGCACTTGGACGCTATTTCATTGAGCATGTACTGTTCACAGGAATTGGCGACCACACAGTGGGCACTATTTTTGTAATTGACGGCGACTGAGTGGATGCCAATTACCCAGTTTCATGATATGTCTTGGTTCTTCATATGGTTTAACGATGTGTCATACTTGTTCAAATTCTTCCCTTGAACTCCTTCATTCGTGAAATCTACCTTATCCTCCTACAATGGTTTATTCCTTTGGAACTCTATATTGGCTATAACTATAGTGGATGTCTAAAAATATACATGACTCAATGCCTGTGCACATAGAGCTCGATCTGGTCCTAGGAGGAGCACCCGAAAGTACTTGTGCCAATGGGAGTTGATTGATCATGGTGAGGCATTGCACCGAAGTGCATGACTAGCTTGATTTTTGGCATTCCACAAACTCTATAGTGCTTGACGTGACATGACTTACGTGTTCGAAATGGGTATTTAATTGCTTGATATTATAATAGTCAATTCACATGACTTGACTTATTATTTACATGCTTGGCAAATCTTGTTATACTTCACATGGTTATCATGAAATCTTGGTAGTTCATCCATAGTACCTCTTGACACTCTACTCTCGCTTTTATCCTACGTACATGCATCATTACACTTGCATAGTTCATGTAACATGTAATTTACTTAAAGCACGCTTGATTTTGAGATATAATTACTACTAAGCATTCGCTCACCCTAGTTTTTCCCCTATTTTCAGGTAATTCCGATGACAATACTCATTCGGATGGGGACGGACATGAGTGATGTCACCACCCGAGCGCGGAAGATACCCGAGGTCGTGGCCAGCTTATATAGAACCATTCAATCAGAGCAGTCTACATATATTTTTTTTTTTGACAAAAGACAGAGTGGGCAGTTTATCTAAATCATAACCAAAAATTTATTTCCAATATGATACTAATGTCCAAGATGACAATTATCCAAATAACCAAAAAGGTGGAAATTCTAATCCATGACATTCCTTATTCGAATCTAAATACCAGGCTACAAGCCTTAACAAGCTTCAGGCAACTAAACTGATATAACTAGAAATATATAAAAGGACTCAAGAAAATCAAAAGACATGACTAGCTGGCAGTAGATGATCGATGACTCTAGCACTCTTCACTCGGTCTCATTCCCATTTAGGTGGATGTCGCTATCCGAATTACCTGAAGATGTTAGGAAGCAACTGGATGAGCAAATCGCTCAGTAGGAATTACATCTCAAGTTCGAGCAGTCTTTAAGTGATTTACATGTTATATGTAATGCAGGTATAACAATGTACGATGAACAAGTACGAAAATCAGGTATACGGGTATATCTATGCATGATGAACAAGTAAGAAGTCAAGAACTGTATAGAGAGAGTATCGCATGATTTCAAGTATTTGACAAGCAGTAAATCAAAAACTTTATAAATGTAGATGCCACTTTTCGGGCAAGCAAGAACTCATGTACAAGTATGTAAGAGTCATGTTCAAGTAAGTAAAAGTTTGTGTTCAAGCAAGTAATATCAAGTACATGTCAATAAAATTAGCTATTTCAATCAAGCAAGTACTTCGCCCTTTTTCGGGCCACGCAAGTCAAGTATCGCCCGTTCCGGGCCACGCAAGTCAAGTTAAGCAAGTAGAGAGAGAGTAAGTGTGGAGTGTCTCAAGTCAAGCAAGTACTTCGGTGCAATGCCAAACATCGTGGTCAATAAACTCCCATGGGCACAAGTACCTTTGGGTGCTCCTCCCAGGACCAGACCGGGCCCTATATGCATAGCATTTCATGTATTTCTTTTGACATCCACTCTCATTTATAGCCAATATAGAATTTCAAGGGTTGCGATTGTAAGAGTATAAGGTAGATTCCATGAATAGAGTTCAAAGGCATATATGTTGCAGGAACATGTACTAGGGTTATATCGGTACGAATCACGAGACAAATCAGGAATCAGAACGAAGATTAGCAGCTAACTGAATTGGCGTCTGGGGGTTGGCCCCTCTTTCAGTCAATTGGCGACTAGGGGTTACCCAGTCTTTCATGAAATTGGCGTCTGAGGGTCAGGGTATGTTTCAGTCAATTGGCGCCTGGGGGTTGACCAATTTTTCAGAATTTCCCATTTTCAAAAAATATATATATATATGGAATTGGCGTCTCTCTGAGGGGTCTTCATTTAATTGAAGTCACCTCAGGGTGTCACTAATTGAAGAATTAAAGTCTTCCCGGGGTGTCACCATTCAATGAATTGAAGTCTTCCCGGGTGTCACAATTCAATGAATTGAAGTCTTCTCGGGTGACTTCATTTAATTGGAGTCTCCTTGGGGTGACTTCATTTGAAGAATTGACGTCATGGCTTGGGACACCAATTGAATTTAGGTGATTTACACCGGGCAGGTACATTTTGTGACTCAAAACACTATTCATATTCTAAAAGTTTCTCGAAAACAGGATATGAATAGGTAGAGAAAATTCTCGGGAGTTCAGAATCATGCTCATACAAAATTATTGGGTTTTAGTTCCAGAGATATAAAATTTCTAATGCGATGTTTATTTTTTTTTTCTAAAAATGGAATTGGCGCCTCCTCATGGTGACTTCATTTAATTAAAGTCACCTAGGGTGTCGCTAATTGAAGAATTGAAGTCTTCCCGGGTGTCACTATTCAATGAATTGAAGTCTTCCCGGGTGACTTCATTTAATTGAAGTCTCCTCGGGGTGACTTCATTTAATTGAAGTCTCCTCGAGGTGACTTCATTTGAAGAATTGACGTCATGGCTTGGGAGACCAATTGAATTTAGGTGATTTACACCGAGCAGTTACATTCTGAGATACAAGCAAATGTTCATATTTTCAGAGTTTCTCCGAATCAGGAATTAAGGACATGGACAGGTAGAGAAAAATATCAGGATCACAGAAATATATTCATGCAAGAATCTTATGGTTTAGTTCAATAGATATAGATTTTTGAATGGGTTGATTAATAATTTCTGGAAATTGCTGGAAAATGAATTGACGACACTTCATAGTGTCTTCAATTAAATGGTGCCCTGGCTTGGGACGCCTCTTCAGGAATTGGCACCCTAGTTGGGGGCCCTATTCACCTGAGGGCTAGACTTTCTGGGTTTTTAAAATATGTACGTATCTATTGTAACATAGGTTATATACTAGGGCTAAAACATGATTATTTGAGGCTGTAAAAACTAGTATGATAGGATATGTTCAAATCCAGTAAAATCAGTATAACAGACTATGTAACAGACATGTAAAAACTGATGTAACAAGCTATAGTTGGTTTAAGTAAAACTCGTGTAACATGCTATAGAATATGTTATACTTAAAACCCGTGTAACATGGTATAGGAACAAGCTGCATGGCATGACATACGGAGTATACTAGCATGTTGTATTATACTATTTTAGCTATGGGTTGGGATAGATCTTGAGAAAACCTACCTTTTGGGTGCGGTTTACTAGGTATAACTGTAGAGAAAGAATTAGAAATCCCAGCCACGACAAGCCCTTTCACGCTCAGTAAAGCTTCTGCAATAGGATACATCTCCTGCACATGAAAAGAAATATTAGATCTCTCTTCTGCAGGTGGAGACAGAGAAGCAGTAGGATAACCTTCTCTTCCGTGGCAGAAAGACAGTAAGGGTCATCTACGGTTGATGGAGGGATTTGCTTATAGGGAAATAGTAAGGGTCCATGGGAAACCAGATCCGAAACCCTGCTGTGAATGTTCCCTCATGGGTCCATTGCCAGTAAACGTAGGTTGTTATTGTTAACCCCCTTCTAGAAGCACTTTGGAAATGACGCCTTGGTAAAGGGTCGCTCATTAATTGGGTGATCCTATTCATGTAAATGACGCCTCTGCATGAGGTCGTCCATTCTTCATGGCTTTAGACAAAAATGCAACCTTCACGTGTTGGCCTTCATGGGGTATATATATATATTAATACTTTAGTGGGATGGTGGCCCCAAGGGAAATGGCACCTACTGTGAAGACTTCATTTTGGTGAATGGCGCCCTGGTAAAGGGTCGCTCATTCCCTTTGTGTTGGAAAAGGAAACCCCACTTACGTACTACCCATGTGTTGGCATAAGTGATGTTGGGTTGTACATTTATATAGTAGTCCTCCTAAGATATGGTTCTTTATATAAGGACTTCATGTAGGATTCTTTAGGAAGAAGTTCACTACGTACTACCCATGATGGCATAAAGTGATGTTGGCTTGTACATTTATATAATAGTCCTCATAAGGTATGATTCTTTATATAAGGCCTTCATGTAAGATTCTTTAGGAAGAAGTTTTAAATTTTCTCAATTGCTTTATCGGGGGTGCTACAAGTGAAGAGCGTAGAACCGCTCCAACCATTGGAGTTGTTATCTACTAATGTCTTTTTTATTTTCTTGAGTCAATTATTGTACTCTTCCTTTTATTGAGTCTAGTCTTCAATGGAATAATATTATGAGTCAATGGATCATGTGATGGTCATTGATATTATCAATGAATAAAGGATTAGGTTTGTTATCTTTACTTTTGCGCACTCTGTCTATAAGGTCGAATTCCTTATGCTCTGATTGACATGATTGATATAAACTCATCACGCGTACCGGGTTCCTTCTGCGCTCCGGGCGTGACATGAATGGTTAATTTATGTTGATGGATGTATTTTATGGGGCCTGCGTGCCTCCCTCCTCTCTCTAAATTTCGTGTTGTAAATTCTACCTCCCTCTCGGTTATGTACTCGCCATAAGGTATCTTATTTTATATTAAATGTAATATTCTGCCAATTGGCTCCTATTTTGTATATGTAAATATATTTGAAGATGTTGTGAAGGCGTGTATGTGAAGACGAGGATGATCCATCAATAGGAGGTGCCATTTAATCGAGCTGCAAGTTGTATGCCGCCAAGATCCATCTAAGGTCTGATATACATGTGATGTGTATGGTTTGTCATGTGATGATATTTAGGGTTGGTGACTGGCTATCCAGCTCTAGTCAGGTCACGATAAGCTGTCCATACTCACCCATAGCATGTGTTTCTTATTTGTCAATTTTAGATTAGATTTTGAATCTATTTCTATTAAGATACGGTAAAGATGTATATGCGATATATGTATTATGTATCACTATTGATGAGACCAAATAAAATCAATAAATCCCCCTTTCGATCAATATTAGGTTGCAAATGTGAGGCATTAAGAATGACACACGTGGCCTTCCATTATTATAGTTTGGGTGAGCTGGTCTTAAACCTGGGAAGATTTGTTGTGCTACCACAAGGCCGACCCAGTAAGAGGTCAGTAACCTAAACTACGGCATGCTTATGCCATGTGTGGGGTGGAGGACTGGTGTAGCTTTGTTGTGCTACCACAAGGGCTTCATCACAAATCCATGCTCACCACGTAATAATGGGTGTAACCTAACCAGACTTTGTGGTTTGTTGTGCTACCACAAGATCACAAGTGTTCTGGAGGTCGAATAAGACTAGAAATTGTAAGAAATTATAATTGACAAGAGTTGCCTACTCATTAAGTATGGGATGATTTGTTATGCTACCACAAGACCACTACTGTAATGTTAATGAGATTCTAGTCCCCACTAGGAAACTAGCGGAGTTTCCCATCTTTACATAATGGGGGTTATGTAAAGTCGCTAAAAATTTAGTAGGAGCTTTATATTAAGATAAAAGATCATATCTTAGATGAATGTCTGTAATGTTATATCATGCCTTTTTGTATTAATAATGTTGAATCGCGTATTGTTGTGCCATATTAGATGCCAACAAGGATTTACTAAATCAAAATTCTATGACTCGCTCATGAAGTTGAGAATAGTTCTCATGACTCAAAAGGGAAATAGTCTATGTTCTTGATGAGTTATTACCTGAACCTCCTTCTGCTTGTTAGTAAGACTAACAAGAAGAGGAGGACTTAGCAGGTCTTTGAGAAAGATAATGCTAAGTGGTAGTTACCGCTGGCTAAGGCTATCAAGAGATATGAGACTATGAGAGAATGAAGCTGGTGCTTCCATTACCATGGGGATGGCTATTGGAAGAAGAACTACAAGTTGAATCATGTAGAAAAGGCAAAGTAGAAGCTCGGTGAAGCTTCAGATGCTGACAATTAGAAGGCATTTAATCAAGGTCAAGGGTGTTCTACATACTGAAAGTGGAGGAAGAGTTGTTGTCATTTCAATAGAGACTACCGACCTCGAGATGCCTTCAGGAGCTATTTAGAATTGATATATTTTTATTATAGTTCTCCCTTTATTAGGAACATTAATTCCAATTCTACTTTAAACCCTTGTGGTTTTGATGTTAGTTTTAGAAACAATAGTTGTGTAATGTTCTTAAATGGCAAAGAGTTTTCTAGTGGGAGTTTATGTAATGATCTGTTTATTCTAAGCAATAGTGCTCCTAAAGTTAGTGTGGTTAGGCTTCCTGATAGGAAGATGATTTTCTTACTTCACTATTTTCACTAACAATTTCTCAATGCTTTGATATGAGTACTTGATGAAGTATAAATATTAAGCTTTTGAGAAATCTAAAGAGTTTAAGAGTGAAGTGGAGAAATAAATTGGAAAGGGTATTAAAACTCTTCGATCAGATTGAAGGGAAAAATACTCAAGTACATTGATCACACGATACCTTAGGGATAATGGTGTATTATCCTGGTGGATGCTTCCTTGCTCTCACCTCTATTGTGGTGTGTAGAATAAAGGAGGAATCATACCTTGTAGGACATGGTATGATCCATAATAAACTTTGCCGAGTTACCCTTGTATCTCTGGGGAGTCATCCCCTAAAGACCACTGCTTATATGTTGAATAAGGTTCCATTTAAATCTATGTCTTCCATACCATATGAGATATGGAAAGGGAGAATGGCTGACCTTAAGCGTGTTAAGGTTTTGGGCTGCCGCACTAAACGTGTGATATTAAGAATACACCATGTAGCCCACCATCATTAATATTATAGACCTCAGACTGATCCTTATTTCAAACGGGTTTGTTGTGCTACCACAAGACTCATTTGACTTGATGGATAGTCTAAGTCTATGACATAATGATGCCTTTAAAGAGAGTTAGACAAATGTTGTAGCTTTGTTGTGCTACCACAAGGGCTATAACATTAATCTATGCTTTCTGTGTATTGATGGACCAATTTGACTAAGTCACTTTTGATTTGTTGTGCTACCACAAGGTCATGGTGATTTAGGAGATAATTTGGTTCGGATATTGCAAATGTTGCAAATATCATGAGTTGGTGGGAATAGTGAGAGAAAAGTGGATCTAGAAGGAGTTCTAGAACTACAAAGCATAATGTCGACTTAGGAACCTATTCAAGTTGACACACAAGCTATTCATAGGTCTAGTCGAGTACCTATAGAACTAAGAAGATATGTTGGACATATTTCTGATGTGAATAATAAGGTACTATACAATGATGATAGTGATCCCCTGACCTATGAGGAGACAATAAGTGTTATTCACTCAGGGAAAATGGCAAGAGGCCATAAAATCGAATGTGGATTCCATGTACTCTAGCCAAGTTTTGAACTTGGTAGGTCCACCCGAAGTTATTGTACCCATCGGATGCAAGTGGATTTTCGAGAAGAAAATGGAGAAGATGGATAGGTTGATACCTGCATGGTAAACTTGGTGGTAGAAGAAATATCATCAAAGTTAAAATGTTGACTATGACGAAATATTCTCTCCAATTGCCATGTTTAAATCTATTGAGATTTTACTTACCATTGATGCATACCATGGTTCTAAGATTTGATTGATGGATGTGAAATGGTGTTCCTCATAAGTAATCCAAATGAGGAAGCATATATGTTATAGCCAAAGGAAATAGTTCATCATCATGTAGGGAGTTGTCCCTAGTGTCACTGATCAGGTACCCTTGTTATCTGATAACGAGAGGGTTATAACTCTTGCTTTGGAACCATGGTCTCATCAGAAGTTATTGTACTTTTTACAATGGTTCCACCTGATTAGAGATATTATAACTAAAAGAGAGATGTCACCTAGAAAGACTTTCTTCCACTAATAACATTACAGATCCACTAACTAAGCCGTTGACTCAAGATGTAGTTGAGTATCACCTAAGGCTGATGGAGATCAAGCGGGAGATGATTGGCTTTGGTGCACGGGGGAGAATGAAAGAAGTGTATGCCCTGCAAGCCAATCACTTATGAAGTGATGGCATCATTTCTTATATATTCTTATTCGTATTTATGGCAATTCTTTCATTATATCTTATTTATTTATGCGTATTACCGCTTGACGTGATGAAGTCCTTGAACGCATGCTATGAAGGTTGAATCATAATAAGATTATGATAGTGAGATCAACCTTCTAGATGCGTGTGTTCTAAATGTTCCTGGTCATAGGATCTTTGAGATAGGACATCAAAGAATTCAGATAGACTAGTGCACATGATATCCTCTTACATGATGAGGGTGACTGATCTCACAGTCACTGGTGTGGAGACACTAAGATATATGTGCAGGTGCCCATTACAAGAATAGGGTTCACTGAACTGATCTGATCAAGAATCGCTGGATGGTAATTATATCTAACTGTCAACCAAGAGATTCTTCAGTCACAGTAGCACAGTTGGTCCTTGGACATGAGTCACCAAAGATACCTTGCATGGGGACTTTTGTGTTTTGATTCCTGGCAAAGGGACTTTATCCATAAGTCCTGGATGCTTAGGTATTCAGATACATCAAAATACATGTGAAGGTAATTGAGTTACAACAGTGGACCATTCACTCTCAGATATAGCATGAGAGAGAATGTCCTATGAATAGTACTCGGTTAAATCCTTGGCCAAGGTAGATAGTTCAATGGAAAAAGAGTTTTCCATTGGGACTTGGAGTATGTTCACCAGCTCATAGATAAGAAGGGTTTGACAGTATGACCATACCCTTAATTATGACCAGTGGCGTTAGGTATGAATGGAGGACTATAGCTATGTGGTAACTGTTGACAGAAAGGTCACAAAGTGGTTTTATAGACCCTCTTTGACTTCTGGGGTCACAGAGTGTTGCTTGGTGCTTATCGTGGCCTGAAAGCCCATCATAGGAGTAATCATGAGATGATTATTCATCATAACATGATTAATTAATTATTTAAGTCATGAGATGATTAAATAATTAATTCCATGTTAATTAATAATGTGGAAAAGCTAAGAAGGAGTTCTTAAGCTTATTGGGCCTAAAACCAGACTGACACTAGGCCTAGAGGGTCACACACATTAGGGTTATGGATGGTGGAAGTATATTGGCAATATTATTCTGTTAAGGGTTTTTGAGATAGACTGAGAAGTCTATAAATAGTTGCGATGAGAGAACCTTGGGCCAAGCATCTAGGGTTTCCCAGTTCGAGCAGCTCCTCCTCTCTCTTCCTTGGGAGGGGCACCCCCTTCTTTCTCCTCTCTCTTCTCCCTCTTGTCTCTAGCGTAGTGATCATGGAGGTGCTGCGGAGGAGATCATTCGTGGGGCGTTGCGATGAAGAGATTCCACCGTTCGTGCCCGTGTGGATACCTCTAGAGGCCGTGCACTTGTACGGTTCATTACCGCCACGAGGGATTATTTCCACATCGCTGCGATCTGGGCATCGCAGAGGTAAAATCAAATCCCGTATGGAGAGCGATCAACTCGGCCGGGTTAAATTTTTTATTTCTACTTTCCGCTGCGTTCTTCTTGATCCCGACATAGATCCTTACATTGATTTCAATTATCATTTTTGGCCTAGTTTGATGGGCACCGGCTGATCCAGCACGAACTTCCTTCATGACCGTCTAGGGCTCCTCCATAGATATATATCAAAGGAGCACCTTTCTTCTGGCGTTTGCCATAGTTCGGAAGAAGGTTCCGTTCCTAACTTCATAGGAATCCTTTATTCTGATCAATCTGATCTTTTCTTCCCTTTGCTTGGGCAATTCTTGGTGTTTAAACCATTTCATCAGGGGCACCCTCCAGTCAGGAGAGTTGGTTACTTCTGCTGTTGTAGCTTCATATTCTTCTTCGTCACCCGGCTCCTCTATCATGTTAGGAACCTGGCGCCTGTTATGACTGTTATGTTGAGAGATTCACCTGGCGAGGCTACTAGTGGGCTTGCTAATTTCGCCAGTGCATCTGCCTAGGCATTTTGGCTTCGGTTGACATGACCTATTTTAATGAAGTAGAACCCCCCCCCATGAGCTTCTTTGCGTTGGTGCAATAAGGGAGTAGTCCGGGCTTCCAGACATCGAATTCTCCCTGTAACTGCTTGACAATTAGCATTGAATTGCCGAACACTTGCAACATTCGAATCTCCATATGGAGAGCAATCTGAAGGCCGATGATCAAGGCTTCATATTCTGCTTCATTGTTTGTGCACGGCTTGTTGATCGAGTACGATGCATGCATCACTTCTCCTTCTGGGGATTTGAGGATGATGCCTGCTCCGGCTCTTATCCTCGCATGCCTTGATTGGGATGTTTCAGTTCTGCATGCTCCGTCAAAATATAATTGCCATATGGCTTGACGGACATGGTCCACTTCTAGTGTTTCATCTTCCGGGAGCTCCGTGATTAGAGGGGAATTCTCGGGCACGGGATGTGCTGCAAAGAAATCTGCTATTGCCTGGTCTTTAATGGCCTTTTGCAGCACATATGTGATATCAAATTCTATCAGAATGACGGCCCATTTTCCCAGTCGCCCTTTCAGTGTCGGTTGGGACAAGAGATATTTGACCGGATCGACCCTTGATATCAGCTGTATTTCATGCGAGAGCATGTAATGCCTCATCTTCTTGACTGGAAAGACCAAGGCATGGCAAACTTTCTCGGTCGAGGTATATTTCACTTCCGCCCCGACCAGTCTTCGACTGAGGTAATAAAGTGCTTGCTCCTTTCCCTTGTTGTTGTTTTGAGCCAACATTGCCCCTAGTGAATATTCGGTGGTGGCTATTGATGTGCATTACACTCGTTGTCAAAAGTCATGCCACAATTTTAAAAATAACCGCACTCACTCACTAAAAAGATATTAAATACAAGTGGAGTGGTAAGAACAGGTTGATCCCATGGAGAAGAAAAGTTCTTATTTAAACAAGTTGAAAAAACTTTATGTTTTAAAAATCGAATTTGAGTGAGTTTATGGTAAAGGAAAATAAATTTACGTGAAAATAAACCTATCTATAGAATATGAGAGGGTTAAAGAAGAGAAATTGGAAGGAGTGGAGAGAGAAAATAAAGGATCTATTGCACAAAAATCAACTTTTATTGCGAAGGGAAGATTACAATGTCTAAGAAAACTAAATATTACAACTTGAGTAAACTAAGAGAAAAAAAAGGAAGAAATAGAGCCAAGATAGTGAAGAATAGCGCCGTCGTCTCCTTGCCGAGCCTTTGAGGAAGATCGTCCCGCCTTGGAAGTAGACGCCGCCTTTTGAGTGTCAAAATAAGAGAATCTCCGCCTTGGGATGTGTGAAGAATATGGAGGATGGGGAGATAGATAGAAGATGAGGAAGGGAGTAAAAAACTTGAAAATAGAAATAAAAATAGAGCAAGAATGAAAGTAAAATAGCTATGAAACCAGAGAGAATTAGAAAATGTGGTAGAAGAGAAAGTTGGAGATCTAGATGATAGGAAGAAGTTTGATGAAGAGTGCAGAAGGAGAAAAAGAGCAGAAAAGGGAGAAAATGGGCAAAGAACAGGGGACACAGGTTCAGGTGAATAGTAAAATGTGAAAGATAGGGCCTTGAAAATTAGAAGATAGCGTGAACACTAAGGGGAATTAGAGAATGATAAAGAAGACAAAGTTGGAGAGCATTTAAAAATGAAGAACTTTCTTGAAGAGAGTAAGACAAAAAGAGGAACAGAAAGGGGTGAAAAAGGTGTACCTAAACTAGGGGAAGAAAGAAGGATGGGATTCTAAGCTAAGAAGAAAAAGAAAAAGAAGAAAACTCCCTTTCCCCCTCTTGACAAAGGGTATTTATAGAGAAACTAGGTCAAATGGAGGGTGGAGATCACATTTGATGAAGATGGATGGCTGAGATTAGAGGAGATTAGGGTTTAGATGAAGAGAGAAAAGGGGCTCCCATTGGCTTTTCTAATAAGGAGGAGATCTCCTCCTATTTTCTCTCCAAGAAATTCTCTCCAAGATAATTTAATAAAATCCTTTCTTTTATCTCATTTCACACCAAAAATGGAATGGCGGTTCCTCCTTTGACTTGGTCAAGGAGGGAGGAGCGCCCTAGGGCATCCCTTACCCTTATCTTGTGATGCTTTTGCCCCTGGCCCTTCCAGTAATTACCTTGGACATCGTGCACACACACAATTTGGATTAAGCCCATTAAGAATTATTATTTTATGCATAAAAATCATAAATGCTTACAATTATACAATGAAAAATTAATTCTCATGACCCTCAACCTCTTTTCATTGAATAATTAACCACAAAGTAAGTTAAATTGCGTGAACGGCTCGATTAATGCAAGGTTGAGATTAACTGTAAAGTATGCATAATTGGCCAATTATGTGCATATGAAATGATAAATGTGATGTGAATTATCATAAAGAAATGAGCACTCACCACACCCCCCCAACTTACTCATTGCTAGTCCCTTAGCAATGCACTTAGATTAAAATTTAGGACTAACAAGAGTTTACCAAGTTCATACCTCCATATCCAGCTCTTCCTTCACAGAATCAACCAAAGATTAGGAATCAGGAAGCATTAATGCGCACTAGCCTTATATTGGAAATTAAGAGACATGACTAAGAATATATCCCAAAGTTCAACAGCACTTGTGCATGTGTAATACTAAATCCACAGCTAAGACAATTGTGTCCCTCATTTGTTATTCCAAGCAAGTGCCTTACAACCGTACACCTCCTAGATCAGAGCATTGAGCATACTAACTTTTTGTCTACCTTATTTTCATGTCTCTCTTGAGATTTTTCCATTTTTCATACACCCATGATGTTGCACTTCCCTTCACTGTTTAACACGAACCTCAACTCTTGCCTTAGGAGAAGCAGGTCCGGTCATAAAGGTTAGGGTTCCTTTTTCGATTTACGTAAACCTCAACACTTATTAGGTGAAGTAGGCCCAGTTACTAAGATTATGGATATTTTTCATGATGTTTTTTTTTTCAACAATGTGCTTTTGCACTTATTTGATAGAAACTGGCAGAAAGCTTTTTTAAAATAACTCTTCCTCAAGAAGTGCAGAGCATCAAACACAATACCCAAAATAACAGAAGACTTGCCCTGCTTGCTTCATTAGCGTGCAACGTTATTTTTATTTTTCTAAAGTGCACATGAACTTTAAAGATATTCTTAAATCAGTTTTCCATGGCTAGATTGAATAAAATTTTCACCATCCTTCTCCCTAGTCTTTTCTATTCCAGAATCACTTTCAATAAAAGCATGAATCAATAAATGTTCTCTCCCCCCCAACTTTCATGTTCAATGTAAGACAACCTAAAAGATATGCATGACACTATGCAGGAACTCATGTCAGGTTATATTATATGCATCATGAAATGAAATTTTTCTCTCCCCCCCAACTTAAATGACATTGTCCTCAATTGCATATAAAATAGAAATAAAAGAATAATGTAATAAGAAATATTGCTGAGTAGGAGAGAGACAACCTGATATGCGGGGCGAAACCACCTTTATATAGATAGCGACAGCTTCTTCTCCTTGGCTTGACTATTGAAAAATAAACTAAAAATAAAGCATCAAATAACAAAGACCCTTGGGTTGCCTCCCAGAAGCGCTAAGTTTTTCATCTTCAGCCAGACGCATGAAAGCTCTATAACCAACATATAGATTTAAGAATAAGCCACCACGTTATCTCATCTTTATTCAAAAATCAAGCTTTATATCACAACAAGACGAGATTGAGCATGATTGCGTAGGGGCTAGAGTGGTTGTTATCACAATTAGATTGATCATGCGATGCATGGGTTAACAATCGAACTTTGAATGGGGTGGCCTGCGGCAAATACCATGATGGAATAGTTAGGCCAAAAGGATCCCCTTGACTAATGATCAAAAAATTTTTGTCAAACTTCTGGTCTTTGTATGTGTTGAAAATATTAATGAAGACCTTATTATCAAGCAAAATATCTTTTTCTACCTCAATTTTAGATATTTCATGAACATTAGTGAGGTGAGAAGTGATCAAAGGGAGAGGAGTTTCAAGCAATGGATCAGTGTCAAGGAGACTAGGAGAATCAATAGTGAAAGACCAGGGTGGATTCAGCTCAAAAGGACCACCCTGATCATAGAATGAAGGAAGAACATTGCTAACGATCATGTCATGAATGATGAAATATTCCTCCAATGCAGACCTTATTACTGTTGACAGAATTTTGCTCATCCTCAAGTGTGGGCTTATCTAGCATCAAGTCGAGGTGAGAAAAATCAGGAATGGGAGGGGCGTCAAAAGATTCCACCACAAGTTCATTGTCCACGAGGCAAGGAAAATGAATATATTCCTCGACATAGTGATGTTCATGCATTTCAGGTGGATTCGACCAATCGACTTGAGGAATTTCAGAAAGATCTCTAGGATTGCCGTGGTCAGGAATGGGCGAGAGCTCTATCCTCACCTCTAGGTTAAAGGTTGCCTGGTCATAAAGATTTTCATGCAAAAAATTCAACTCCTCATTAACCCCAGTTGCATTGTTCAAATAAATGCTCAATTCATTTACTATCCTCACTTCTTCTTTCTTCCCATCTTCAAAGAGTGTTTTGTCAAATTCAAGGAGAGGCATTTGATTATAGACCTGATGTTCATTTCTCTCTTCTTCTCTTCTCAACTTAGACTCCTCATTATTTTCTTCATGACTATGCTTGGCCATCACAACTTGAGCTTCACTAGCTTCCTCCCAGTTCTCCTGATATGGCTGCCCCATATACTCCTCATCATCAAAAATTGTTTGAGAGTTGTTGAATTGAAGGTTTATGGATTGATCGTTCAGGCTGATATTATAGTCATGATCAGAAAATATATTTTTAAAGTTTTAAGGGGGGAGGCTAGCATGTTGGTCCATTTCGAGCTCTCTATCAAGTTGGTCAAGCTGGGCTTGGATAATTTGGCTCTGAGCTTTAATGGACTGCTGGTTGGCCAAGATGAGTTGAGTTATTTCATTCAACATATCCTCGAAATCAGACTATGGAGGAGCTGGATAGGTTGGGTGGCACTCAGACTGTGGTGAGTAACAATCAGAATAGAAGTCAGTCTGGTACTGAGGTAGTGGGGAGTAGATGGGTTGTCCTTCATGTTGGGCTTGGTTGTAAGGAGCATTTGAGTAAGAAGCCCAATCTAAAAAGTGTGAGTTAGAAGGACTTTGCATGGGGTCTTGAAAGGGTGCCCAAGAAGTAGATTGTTGATTTTTCCACCTAGAATATGGATATGTGTGAGAATAAGGGGTGGAAAAATATGGTGGCAATTTGATTTTTTTTAAAAGTTTTTTTTGGATTTTTTTTATTTTTTTGAGATTTTTTAGAAATTGAAAAAATAGAACCTGTACCTACGCTTGACCTTTAGCGACGCTTGATTTTTCGGGATTTTCAAAATTCCAGATTTCCTGCTCCCTGTAGTGATAGATACAGACTTTCAGCGATGCTTCTTGGTTATCTATAATAGTTGATTTTCTGTAAATTTCAGGTCCGAATTTCCCTTTTCTTTGATTTTCTTATTTTTTTCCTGTCAAATAAAAATTAAAAAATTAATATAGAAATATACAAATCAAACACAAGAATATCCAACTATAGAAAAATTATTTTTCCTCCCCGACAACAACGCCAAAAATTGATGTGCACTACACTCATCGTCAAATGCCGTGCCACAATTTCAAAAATAACCGCACTCACTCACTAAGAAGATATTAAATATATGTAGAGTGGTAGGAATTGGTCGATCCCACGGAGAAGAAAAGTCCTTATTTAAACAAGTTGAAAAATCCTTATGTTTTGTAAACCGAATTTGAGTGAGTTTATGGTAAAGGAAAATAAATTTATGTGGAAATAAACCTATCTAAAGAATATGAGAGGGTTAAAGAAGAGAAATTGGAAGGAGTGGAGAGAGAAAATAAAGGAACAATTGCATAAAAATTAATTTTTATTGCTAAGGGAAGATTACAATGTCTAAGAAAAATAAAAATTACAACTTGAGTAAAACTAAGGGGAAAAAAGGAAGAAATAGAGCCAAGATAGTGAAGAATAGCGCCGATGTCTCCTTGCCGAGCCTTTGAGAAAGATCGTCCCGCCTTAGAAGTAGACGCCATCTTTTGAGCACCAAAATAAGAGAATCTCCGCATTGGGATGTGTGAAGAATATGGAGGATGGGGAGATAGATAGAAGATGTGGAAGGGAGTTAAAAACTTGAAAACAGAAATAAAAATAGAGCAAGATTCAAAGTAAAATAGCTTTGAAACCAGAGAGAATTAGAAGATGTGGTAGAAGAGAAAGTTGGAGATCTAGATGATACGAAGAAGTTTGATGAAGAGTGTAGAAGGAGAAAAAGAGCAGAAGAGGGAGAAAACAGGTGAAGAACAGGGGACGCAGGTTCGGGTGAACATTAAAACGTGAAAGTTAGGGCCTTGAAAACTAAAAGATAACGTGAAAACTAAGGGGAATTAGAGAATGATGAAGAATACAAAGTTGGAGAGTATTTAAAAATGAAGAACTTTCTTGAAGAGAGTAAGAAGGGGTGAAAAAGGTCGACCTAAACTAGGGGAAGAAAGAAGGACGAGATTCTTAGCTAAGAAGAAAAAGAAAAAGAAGAAAACTCCCTTTCCCCCTCTTGACAAAGGGTATTTATAAAGAAAATAAGTCAAATGGAGGGTGGAGATCACATTTGATGAAGATGGATGGCTGTGATTAGAGGAGATTATGGTTTGGATGAAGAGAGGAAAGGGGCTCCCCTTGGCTTTCCTAATAAGGAGGAGATCTCCTCCTATTTTTTCTCCAAGAAATTCTCTCCAAGATAATTCAATAAAATCCTTTCTTTTATCTCCTTTCACACCAAAAAAGGAATGGTGATTGCTCCTTTGACTTGGTCAAGGAGGGAGGGGCACCCTAGGGCATCCCTTACCCTTATCTTGTGATGCTTTTGCCCCTAGCCCTTCTAGTAATTACCTTGGACGTCCTGTACACACACAATTTGTATTAAACTGATTATGAATTATTGCTTTATGCATAAAAATTATAAATGTTTACAATTATGTAATGGAAAATTATTTCTCATGACCCTCAACCTCTTTTCATTGAATAATTAACCATAAATTAAGTTAATTTGCGTGAACGGCTCGATTAATGCAAGGTTGAGATTGACGGTAAAGTATGCATAATTGGCTAATTATGTGCATATGAAATTATATATGTGATGTGAATTATCATAAAGAAATGAGCACTCATCACACCCCCCAACTTACTCATTGCTAGTCCCTTAGCAATGCACTTAGATTAAAATTTAGGACCAACAAGAGTTTGCAAAGTTCATACCTCCATATCCAGCTCTTCCTTCACAGAATCAAACAAAGATTAGGAATCAGGAAGCATTAATGCGCACTAGCCTTATATTAGAAATTAAGGGACATGACTAAGATTGTATCCCAAAGTTCAATAGCACTTGTGCATGTGTAATAGTAAATCCACAGCTAAGACAATTGCATCTCTCATTTGTTATTCCAAGCAAGGGCCTTACAACCCAACACCTCCTAGATCAGAGCATTGAGCATACTAACTTTTTGTCTGCCTTATTTTCATATCTCTCTTGGGATTTTTCCTTTTTTCATACAACCATGATGCTGCACATCCCTTCGTTGTTTAACACGAACCTCAACTCTTACCTTAGGAGAAGCAGGCCCGGTCATAAAGGTCAGGGTTCCTTTTTCCGTTTTACGTAAACCTCAACACTTGTTAGATGAAGTAGGCCCGGTTACTAAGATTAGGGGTATTTTTCACTGTGTTTTTTTTCAATAATGTGCTTTTGCACTTATTTGATAGAAACTGACAGAAAGCTTTTTCAAAATAACTCTTCCTCAAGAAGTGCAGAGCATCAGACACAATACCCAAAATAACAGAAGGTTTGCCCTGCTTGCTTCATTAGCGTGCAACGTGATTTTTATTGTTCTAAAGTGCACATGAACTTTAAAGAGATTCTTAAATCAATTTTCCATAGCTAGATTAAATAAAATTTTCATCATCCTTCTCCCTAGTCTTTTCTATTCCAGAATCACTTTCAATAAAAGCGTGAATCAATAAAACTTTTTTTTTGGAAAAACCTTACCTAGGTGCAATAGGAGAGTGCACCCTCTACCAGGGGTAGAGAGAAAGCCACTCCACCACTGCACACTAGGGGGTAAATTTTATTGATATCAAAAAGTTATACAAGTTACATCAATCGAATGCTAGGCATACCTAGCTTATCCATACGAACTACCCCTTTTATGTACATGGGGAGTTGTTGTTGAGAAAGAAAAAAGGAATTACATTTCACTGAACATGCTAGATTAGCCAAGGAATCGGCCACTTGGTTAGCTCATCGAAAGATGTGTGAAATGGAGTCCGTGCTAGATAACAAGCTCCATATTTCTCTTATGTAGACTGCAATCCTCCACGGGCATGGTGACTTGCGGTTAACAATATGAACAAGGGATTGAGAATCACATTCTATAACAGTCGACTAGATGGACATAGCCTTGAGATACTTCAAACCATCCAAAAGGGCTCTGGATTCTGCAACCATGCTATTATGTTGATCATAGTAATGAGAGAATGCAAAGAGAAAAGTACCATGGCCATCCCGAATTATACCTCCACCTCCAGAAGTACCATTTCCTTTAGATGCACCATCAGTGTTGAGCTTTAAAATGGGCCAAGGAGGAAGCAACCATTTCACCAATATCATCTTTTGGCTCTTAAAGGCATGGTTTGATATGTCAAAGGAGGCCAAAATACTCCTTTTATTATAGCTCGGTTCCTGTAGCTCAGATAAATGGATTAGCAGTTTAACCTGAGCAAGAATTTTCTGAATCAGGCTGTGGGAACAAATGGATTTATTGTCATGGATGAAAGCATTTCTGGCAGCCCAAATTTCCCACAATCCATAAGCTACAATGCCAGTTGAGAACAGACCAAAAGCAGACTTGCCTATTTCCTTAAGGATAGAACGGGTAATTAGACTCCTGACAGTATTACCAGATATTGAAATGCCCCTTGATTGGAAATAAGTCCAAACCTTGGTAGCCAATTCACTGCCAACAAAAAGGTGGTTAATATCTTCCTCCCGGCTGTCCTTGCAACACCTACATTTGGAGCAGATAGCTATGCCAGACTGCTTAATTTTCTTGTCCAAAGGCAGACAGTTATGAATAACCTTCCATAGAAAAACTGAGATTTTAGTAGGGATCCAAGGGGACCATATACGTTTCCAGGAGCCAAACTGTCCATTTGCTGAGAGATGCTTAACTGAGTGTAAATAGAGGAAACAGAGCAGTTACCACTAGGGGATAAGGACCAAATAGCCTTATCCGGGTAGTGAGATAGTTGGATGAGAGGCAGAGCTCTTTTGATATCTCCAGGTAGAAAAGAATCCATATTGTTGATAACTTCAGAGGATGGGTCAGTGAGGATATCTCGGACAGAGACATTGCTATCAGAGATGAAGTTATGAGGAACAAAGGATTCTAAATTTCTGTCCCCAAGCCAAATGTCCTTCCAGAAGTTAGTGGTCTGCCCATTGCCAAGAATTATCTTTTGGTGTTGAACAATAAGATTTTTTGCACGCTGCCAACTCTTTCTGAAAAAGCCATGCATTTCCTTGAAATTAACCAGACTAATATGGTTATTTCTGATATATTTGGCCCTGAAAAAAATTGCCCATAGAGAATCAGAATATAAGGCATTCCAGAGCATTTTGGTCCGAAGGGCAAATTCCATAATTCTGAGAGATATTATCCCCAGGCCTCCCTGTGAGATTGGTCTGCATATGTGCTTCCAGGACTTCCAGTGTTTGCGATTGCCATACTGTGAATAGCCCCAAAAGAAATTTGCAAATGATTGTTCCAAAGTTTGATGAAGACCTTCATGGATTGGAGTGGAAGCTAGAATGTGGATTGGGATAGATGACAAGACATGCTTTATAAGAATGAGGCGAGCTCCTTGGGATAAAAATCTAGCTTGCCATCCTTCAATTTTCCTTTGGATAGCTGTGATGATGCCCGTAAAGTAAACCTTCTTGATTCTGCCAACAGCCAGAGGGAATCCCAAATATTTATGGGGGAAGGTCTGTCTGGAAAAACTTGTTAGTTTCTCAATTCTGCCAGAGAGATGTTGGTGGCTATTGGATTGTATAAAGTAGCCACTTTTGATTACATTAATGAGTTAGCCCGAGGCCTTTTCATATGATTGAAGAATATCCATTAGCTTCCTAATAGAAGCAGCTGAAGCATTAGCAAAAATAAGGGTGTCATCCGCAAAAAGAAGATGAGAGACAGTAGGACATCTTCGGGGCACAAGAAACCACTTAACCACACCTTCCATGAAAGCTTTTTGAAGAAATCTGCTAAGGGAGTCCTGAGCAAGGATGAATAGATAGGGAGCTATTGGGTCACCTTGTCTCAGGCCTCTGGTGGACTTGAAAAAACCAGCTGATTCCCCATTGAGAGAGACTGAAAACCAGCAATTACTGACCAATAGTTCAATGAGATCAATGAAATTGTTGCTGAAACCAAATCTCTTTAATACCACAAAAAGAAAGTCCAATTCAATTCTATCATATGCCTTGGCCATGTCTAATTTAAATATAATGTTGCCTCCTCTTGTTTTCCTACCAAGATACTGAGCCATTTCTTGAGCTAAAGCTATGTTATCCACAATATGCCTCCCCTTAACGAAGGCTGACTGCTCCCCAGAAATGAGAACTGGCATATATCTGCTTAACCTGCTACAAATGACCTTGGAGATAATTTTATAAGAGAAGTTACATAGACTAATAGGTATATAATCAGCTATGTCTGTTGCATTTTTAGCTTTAGGAATAAGGGCTGTCAGAGTGGAAGTGAACTCCCTTGGAAGTGGCTTTCGGATAGCAAAAAATTCCTGGATGGCTATAATCACCTCTTTGTCGATGATCGGCCAAGCCTTTTGAAAGAAATATCCGGTAAAACCATCTGGCCTCGGAGCACTCTCAGCTGAAATAGAGAAAACAACTTCTTTTATTTCATTAGCATCAGGGACTGCACAGAGAAAGCTGTTGTCTGCTGCCGATATCAAGTGGGGAACACAGTCTATAATAGCATTGTCTATGAAATGTTGCTGAGAAGTGAAGGCCTTTTGGAAATGTTCCACTGCAATAAGCCTCATTTCCTATTGATCAGAGGTTAAAGAGCCAGATCCATTCCGAAGCTGATGGATGAAGTTGCGCCTCCTATTAGTCATCGCAGTCATATGAAAGAACTTAGTATTCCTATCACCTTCCTTAAGCCAAGGAATCCTTAATTTCTGTCTCCAAAACATTTCCTGTTGAACAATGCGATTCGCCAAGGAATTCTTAGCAGCAGATAAGGTCTCCAGATTGCTAGAAGTAGCGGCTGAATCATAAATATGTTCAGCCTTTAATACATCATCCTCAGCTGTCAAGAGGTTGTTATGCACATCACCAAACACCTGTTTGTTCCAGAGCCGAAGCATTTTCCTCAAAACTTTGAGTTTGATGCATAGGGTGGTAATGGCTGAAGAGGAAATAGGACTGGTTTTCCAATTTTGTTCCACCGCCTGAAGGAAGAGGTCATGTGTAGTCCACATTTGTTGAAAGAAAAATCTACTATGAAATTTGCTAGGCACAACCTGTTTGACTAGAAGGGGAGCATGATCCGAGGCTTCTCTTGACAGATGTGCCACAGTGATAGGAAAACAGTTCAACCAGTTGGAGTTAATCAGGACCCTATCAAGCCAGGCCCAGATTCCTTTGCTACCCTTTTGATTGTTGTGCCAAGTATACTTTGAACCCATAAAACCAGCATCAAGGAGACCACAGCTATTTATAAAATCCTTAAAATCAGCCATGGACTTCAGACTGGGACTAAGCCCTCCAATTTTCTCATCAACATCAAGAATGCAATTAAAGTCCCCAGCTACTATCCAAGGACCTTGCATCAAGGAGTGAATCAATAAAACTTAATTGGGGATTTCATCTTTTTACTTTCATGTTCAATGTAAGACAACCTAAAAGATATGCAGGACACTATGCAGGGACACATGTCAGGTTATATTATGTGCATCATGAAATGAAATTTTTCTCTCCCCCCCAACTTAAATGACATTATCCTCAATGGCATATAAAATAGAAATAAAAGAACAATGAAATAAGAAATAATGCTGAGTAAGAGAGAGACAACCTGATATGCGGGGTGAAACGACCTTTATATAGATAGCGACAGCTTCTTCTCCTTGGCCTGTCTATTGAAAAATAAACTAAAAATAAACCATCAAATAACAAAGAACCTTGGGTTGCCTCCCAGAAGCGCTAAGTTTTCCATCTTCAGCTAGACGCATGAAAGCTCTATAATCAACATATAGATTTAAGAATGAGCCACCACGTTATCTCATCTTTATTCAAAAACAAAGCATTATACCACAACAAGATGAGATTGTGAATGATTGCGTAGGGGCTAGAGTGGTTGTTATCACAATTAGATTGATCATGCGATGCATGGGTTAACAACCGTACTTAGAATGGGGTGGCCTGCGGCAAATTCCACGATGGATCAATTAGGCCAAAAGGATCCCCCTGATTAATGATCAAAAAACTTTTCTCAAACTTTTGGTCTTTGTATGTGTTGAAAATATTAATGAAGACCTTATTATCAAGCAAAATATCTTTTTCTACCTCAATTTTAGATATTTCATGAACATTAGTGAGGTGAGAAGGGATCAAAGGGAGAAGAGTTTCAAGCAATGGATCAGTGTCTAGGAGACTAGGAGAATCAACAGTGAAAGACCAGGGTGGATTCTGCTCAAAAGGACCACCCCGATCATAGAATGAAGGAAGAACATTGCTAATGATCATGTCATGAGTGATGAAATATTCCTCCAATGCAGACCTTATTACTGTTGATAGAATTTTGATCATCCTCAAGTGTGGGCTTGTCTAGCATCAAGTCGAGGTGTGGAAAATCAGGAATGTGAGGGGCGTCAAAAGATTCCACCACGAGTTCATTGTCTGGGAGGCAAGGAAAATGAATTTATTCCTCAACACAGTGATGTTCATGCATTTCAGGTGGATTCGACCAATCGACTTGAGGAATTTCAGAAAGATCTCTAGGATTGCCGTGGTCAGGAATGGGCGAGAGCTCTATCCTCTCCTCCAGGTTAAAGGTTGCCTGGTCATAAAGTTTTTCATGCGAAAAATTCAACTCCTCATTAACCCCAGTTGCATTGTTCAAATAAATGCTCAATTCATTTTCTATCCTCACTTCTTCTTTCTTCCCATCTTCAAAGAGAGTTTTGTAAAATTCAGGGAGAGGCATTTGATTATAGACTTGATGTTCATTTCTCTCTTCTTCTCTTCCCAACTTAGACTCCTCATTATTTTCTTCATGATTATGCTTGGCCATCACAACTTGAGCTTCACTAGCTTCCTCCCAGTTCTCCTGATATGACTGCCCCATATACTCCTCATCATCAAAAATTATTTGAGAGTTGTTGAATTGAGGGTTTATGGATTGACCGTTCAGGCTGATATTATAGTCATAATCAGGAAATAGATTTTTAAAGTTTTCTGTGGGGAGGCTAGCATGTTGGTCCATTTCGAGCTCTCTATCAAGTTGGTCAAGCTGGGCTTGGATAATTTGGCTCTGAGCTTTAATGGACTGCTGATTGGCCAAGATGAGTTGAGTCATTTGATTAACCCTATCCTCAAAATCAGACTGTGGAGGAGCTGGATAGGTTGGGTGACACTCAGACTGTGGTGAGTAAAAATCAGAATAGAAGTCAGTCTGGTACTGAGGTAGTGGAGAGTAGATGTGTTGTCCTTCATGTTGGGCTTGGTTGTAAGGAGTATTTGAGTAAGAAGCCCAATCTAAAAAGTGTGAGTTCGAAGGACTTTGCATGGGGTCTTGATAGGGTGCCCAAGAAGAAGATTGTTGATTTTTCCACCTACGATATGGATATGTGTGAGAATAAGGGGTGGAAAAATCTGGTGGCAATTGGTGTGGTTCTTAGGTAAGAGATGGATTGTAAACCCCATTGTGGAAGAATGAAAGATTTTGATGATATTGGGTAAATGAGAAATTTAAGTTTAAGTGGCCCACATGATTTAGCATGTATTAACCTCTCAATTTTACTAATAGGCCCTAACAATTGTGGATGTAGGGATCTCTTACCTTGCATGCAATGTAAAAGGGCCCAAAGAAAGATTATTGTGTTTGGATTTTTAATTTTTTTTTGAAGTTTTTCAAAATAATACAATAAATGAACCACTAAATGAAAATGCAATGAATTAGCCCCTATATGAATGGTGCATGCAAAAATGATAGTTTTTTTTTTTACAGAATAAGAATTAGCACTCACTATCAAATTGGTCCACCGGCGAGGTAAGAGGTGGGGTTGTGGGAGGCTTCCCCTACTTTCATAGAGACCTAATTAAATAACCACAAGCCCGCTTAGGCGTTTGCCACTTAACCTCTAACCTAGACACCGATTTTCTAAAATAGTAATAAATTTTAAAACTCCTTTTTTTTAACCTTCTAACGGCAATCTAACTCCGGGGTACTTCTTGGTACAACCTACCTGACTTCCGTGAGGGAATCCACAGGTGCGGAGACTTATGAAGGTCTTGGAAAAGGGAATTTCAGTTCAAAGAGATAGAGTGCTGAATGGAGGGTCCTTCCAATTCCAAAAGGGGTGTAAGGAACCTAACTTGCTCTTATAAAGGGGAAAAAGAGAAGAAGAGAAAGATTTTTTTCCTTTCAAATGATGCAAATAAAAGAACAAATACTCAACTAAATACACAATGCATGAAATGGATGAAACTAAAATGAGGACATGATAGCATGAGACCATTTTTTTATTTTTTATTTTTTATTTTTTAAGATTTTTTTTGAGTTATTTTTCAACAAAAGATGAATGAAAGAAACTATTAACTAAAAATAGTAAACAACAGGTAATTCTACTAAAAAAAGTCCTAAAATCATGTTTTTGGAGTTTTATGATTTTTTAATATTTTAAAGAGTTTTCTGGATTTTTTCTAATTTTTTTGAGATTTTTCAGAAATTGGAGAAACAAAACCTGTACCTATGCTTACTGACCTTTAGCGACACTTGATTTTTTCGAGATTTTCAGAATTCCAGATTTCTTGCTCCCTGCAGTGACATATACAGACTTTCAGCGACGCTTCTTGATTTTCTGCAATAGTTGATTTTCGGAGAATTTCAGGTCTAAATTTTCCTTTTATTTGATTTTCTTTTTTTTTCTTTTTCCTGTAAAATAGAAATAAAGAAATTAATGTAGAAATATACAAATCAAAACACAAGAATATCTAACTATAAAAAATCATTTTTCCTCCCCGAAAATGACGCCAAAAATTGATGTGTACTACACTCGTCGTCAAAAGTCGTGTCACAATTTTAAAAATAACCGCACTCACTCATTAAAAAGATATTAAATATAAGTAGAGTGGTAAGAATGGGTCGATCCCATAGAGAAGAAAAGTTCTTATTTAAACAAGTTGGAAAATCTTTATGTTTTGTAAATCAAATTTGAGTGAGTTTATGGCAAAGGAAAATAAATTTGCATGGAAATAAACCTATCTAAAGAATATGAGAGGGTTAAAGAAGAGAAATTGGAAGGAGTGGAGAGAGAAAACAAAGAAACAATTGCACAAAAAATAATTTTTATTGCTAAGGGAAGATTACAATGTCTAAGAAAACTAAAAATTATAACTTGAGTAAACTAAGGGAAAAAAAGGAAGAAATAGTGCCCAGATAGTGAAGAATAACGCCGATGTCTCCTTGCCGAGCCTTTGAGGAAGATCGCCCCGCCTTGGAAGTAGACGCCATCTTTTGAGCACCAAAATAAGAGAATCTCCGCCTTGGGATGTGTGAAGAATATGAAGGATGGGGAGATAGATAGAAGATGAGGAAGGGAGTTAAAAACTTGAAAAAAGAAATAAAATTAGAGCAAGATTGAAAGTAAAATATCTTTGAAACTAGAGAGAATTAGAAGATGTGGTAGAAGAGAAAGTTGGAGATCTAGATGATACAAAGAAGTTTGATGAAGAGTGTAGAAAAAGAAAAAGAGCATAAGAGGGAGAAAACAGGGGAAGAACAGGGGACACAGGTTCGGGTGAACAGTAAAATGTGAAAGATAGGGCCTTAAAAACTAGACGATAGCGTAAAAATTAAGAGGAATTAGATAATGATAAAGAAGATAAAGTTGGAGAGTATTTAAAAATGAAGAACTTTATTGAAGAGATTAAGACGAAAAGAGGAGCAGAAAGGGGTGAAAAAGGTCAACCTAAACTAGGGGAAGAAAGAAGGACGGGATTCTAAGCTAAGAAGAAAAAGGAAAAGAAGAAAAATCCCTTTCTCCCTCTTGACAAAGGGTATTTATAGAGAAACTAGGTCAAATGGAGGGTGGAGATCACATTTGATGAAGATGGATGGCTGGGATTAGAGGATATTAGGGTTTAGATGAAGAGAGGAAAGGGGCTCCCCTTGGCTTTCCTAATAAGTTGGAGCTCTCCTCCTATTTTCTCTCCAAGATAATTCAATAAAATCCATTCTTTTATCTCCTTTCACACCAAAAAAGGAATGGCGGTTGCTCCTTTGACTTGGTCAAGGAGGGAGGGGCGCCCTAGGGCATCCCTTACCCTTATCTTGTGATGCTTTTGCCCCTGGCCCTTCTAGTAATTACCTTGGACATCCTGCACACACACAATTTAGATTAAGCACAATAAGAATTATTACTTTATGCATAAAAATCATAAATGCTTACAATTATGCAATGAAAAATTAATTCTCGTGACCCTCAACCTCTTTCATTGAATAATTAACCACAAAGTAAGTTAATTTGCGTGAACGGCTCGATTAATGCAAGGTTGAGATTAATTGTAAAGTATGCATAATTGGCTAATTATGTGCATATGAAATGATATATGTGATGTGAATTATCACAAAGAAATGAGCACTCATCACACCCCCAACTTACTCATTGCTAGTCCCTAAGCAATGCACTTAGATTAAAATTTAGGACCAACAAGAGTTTACCAAGTTCATATCTCCATATCCAGCTCTTCCTTCATAGAATCAACCAAAGATTAGGAATCATGAAGCATTAATGAGTACTAGCCTTATATTAGAAATTAAGGGACATGACTAAGAATGTATCCCAAAGTTCAATAGCACTTGTGCATGTGTCATACTAAATCCACAGCTAAGATAATTACGTCCCTCATTTGTTATTCCAAGCAAGTGCCTTACAACCCTACACCTCCTAGATAAGAGCATTGAACATACTTGCTTTTTATCTGCCTTATTTTCATGTCTCTCTTGGGATTTTTCCCTTTTTCATATACCCATGATGCTACACATCCCTTCACTGTTTAACACGAACCTCAACTCTTGCCGTAGGAGAAGCAGGCCCGGTCATAAAGGTCAGGGTTCCTTTTTCTGTTTTACGTAAACCTCAACACTTGTCAGGTGAAGTAGGCCCGATTACTAAGATTAGGGGTATTTTTCACGGTGTTTTTTTTTCAACAATGTGCTTTTGCACTTATTTGATAGAAACTGACAGAATTTTTTTTTCAAAATAACTTTTTCTCAAGAAGTGCCGAGCATCAGACATAATACCCAAAATAATAGAAGGCTTACCCTACTTGCTTCATTAGCGTGCAACGTGATTTTTATATTTCTAAAGTGCACATGAACTTTAAAGAGATTTTTAAATCAGTTTTTCATAGCTAGATTAAATAAAATTTCCATCATCCTTCTCCCTAGTCTTTTCTATTCCAGAATCCCCTTCAATAAAAGCGTGAATCAATAAAACATAATTAGGGATTTCATCTTTTTACTTTCATGTTCAATGTAAGACAACCTAAAAGATATGCATGACACCATGCAGAAACTCATGTCAGGTTATATTATATGCATCATGAAATGAAATTTTTCTCTCCTCCCTAACTTAAATGACATTGTCCTCAATGGCATGTAAAATAGAAATAAAAGAACAATGTAATAAGAAATATTGGTGAGTAGGAGAGAGACAACCTGATATGCGCGGTGAAACCACCTCTATATAGATAGCGACAGCTTCTTCTCCTTGAACTGTCTACTGAAAAATAAACTAAAAATAAAGCATCAAATAACAAAGAATCTTGGGTTTTCTCCCAGAAGCGCTAAGTTTTCCATCTTCAGCCAGACGTATGAAAGCACTATAACCAACATATAGATTTAAGAATGAGCCACCACGTTATCTCATCTTTACTAAAAAACCAAGCATTATACCACAACAAGACGAGATTGAGCATGATTGCGTAGGGGCTAGAGTGCTTGTTATCACAATTAGATTGATCATGCGATGCATGGGTTAAGCACCATAATTTAAATGGGGTGGCCTACGGAAAATACCATGATGGATCAGTTAGGCCAAAAGGATCCCACTGATTAATGATCAAAAAAAATTTCTCAAACTTTTGGTCTTTGTATGTGTTGAAAATATTAATGAAGACCTTATTATCAAGCAAAATATCTTTTTCTACCTCAATTTTAGATATTTCATGAACATTAGTGAGGTGAGAAGGGATCAAAGGGAGAGGAGTTTCAAGCAATGGATCAATGTCTAGGAGACAAGGATAATCAACAGTGAAAGACCAGGGTGGATTCAGCTCAAAAGGACCACCCCGATCATAGAATGAAGGAAGAACATTGCTAATGATCATGTCATGAATGATAAAATATTCCTCTAATGCAGACCTTATTACTGTTGACAGAATTTTGATCATCCTCAAGTGTGGGCTTATCTAGCATCAAGTCGAGGTGAGAAAAATCAGGAATGGGAGGGGCGTCAAAAGATTCCACCACAAGTTCATTGTCCAGGAGGCAAGGAAAATGAATATATTCCTCGACACAGTGATGTTCATGCATTTCAGGTGGATTCGACCAATCGACTTGAGGAATTTCAGAAAGATCTCTAGGATTGCCGTGGTCAGGAATGGGCGAGATCTCTATCCTCACCTCTAGGTTAAAGGTTGCCTGGTCATAAAGATTTTCATGCGAAAAATTCAACTCCTCATTAACCCCAGTTGCATTGTTCAAATAAATGCTCAATTCATTTACTATCCTCACTTCTTCTTTCTTCCCATCTTCAAAGAGTGTTTTGTCAAATTCAGGGAGAGGCATTTGATTATAGACCTGATGTTCATTTCTCTCTTCTTCTCTTCTCAACTTAGACTCCTCATTATTTTCTTCATGACTATGCTTGGCCATCACAACTTGAGCTTCACTAGCTTCCTCCCAGTTCTCCTGATATGGCTGCCCCATATACTCCTCATCATCAAAAATTGTTTGAGAGTTGTTGAATTGAGGGTTTATGGATTGATCGTTCAGGCTGATATTATAGTCATGATCAGAAAATATATTTTTAAAGTTTTAAGGGGGGAGGCTAGCATGTTGGTCCATTTCGAGCTCTCTATCAAGTTGGTCAAGCTGGGCTTGGATAATTTAGCTCTGAGCTTTAATGGACTGCTAATTGGCCAAGATGAGTTGAGTCATTTGATTAAACCTATCCTCGAAATCAGACTATGGAGGAGCTGGATAGGTTGGGTGACACTCAGACTGTGGTGAGTAACAATCAGAATAGAAGTCAGTCTGGTACTGAGGTAGTGGGGAGTAGATGGGTTGTCCTTCATGTTGGGCTTGGTTGTAAGGAGTATTTGAGTAAGTAGCCCAATCTGAAAGTGTGAGTTCGAAGGACTTTGCACGGGGTCTTGATTGGGTGCTCAGGAAGTAGATTATTGGTTTTCCCACCTAGGATATGGATATGTGTGAGAATAAGGGGTGGAAAAATCTGGTGGCAATTGGTGTGATTCTTGGGTAAGAGATGGATTGTAAATCCCATTGTGGAAGAATGAAGGATTTTGATGATATTGGGTAAATGAGAAATTTAAGTTTAAGTGGCCCGTATGGTTTAGCATGTATTAACATCTCAATTTTACTAATGGGCCCTAAGAATTGTGGATGTAGGGATCTCCTACCTTGCATGTATTGCAAAAGGGCCCAAAGAAAGATTGTTGTGTTTGGATTTTTGAATTTTTTTTGAAGTTTTTCAAAATAATGCAATAAATGAACCACTAAATGAAAATGTAATGAATTAGCCCCTATATGAATGGTACATGCAAAAATGATAGTTTTTTTTCTTTTTTGCAAAAGAAGAATTGGCACTCACTACCAAATTGGTTCACCGGCCAGGTAAGAGGTGGGGTTGTGGGAGGCTCCCCGTACTTTCATAGAGACCTAATTAAATAACCACAAGCCCGCTTAGGCGTTTGCCACTTATCCTCTAACCTAGATACCGATTTTCTAAAATAGTAATAAATTTTAAAACTCTTTTTTTTAACCTTCTAAGGGCAATCTAACTCCGGGATGCTTCTTGGTACAACCTACCCGACTTCCGTGAGGGAATCAACGGGTGCAGGGACTTATGGAGGTTTTGAAAAAAGAAATTTCAGTCCAAAGAGACAGAGTGTTCCATGGAGGGTCTTTCCAATTCCAAGAGGGGTGTAAGGAACCTAACTTGCCCTTAAGAAAGGGAAAAATAGAAGAAGAGAATGATTTTTTTTCCTTTCAAATGATGCAAATAAAAGAACAAAATACTCAACTAAATTCACAATGTATGAAATGAATGAAACTAAAATGAGGACATGATAGCATTAGACCATTTTTTCTTTTTCTTTTCTATTTTTAATGGTTTTTTGAATTATTTTTTAACAAAAGATGAATGAAAGAAACTATTAACTAAAAATAATAAAAAATATGTAATTCTACTGAAAAAAAAATCATAAAATCATGTTTTTGATGTTATCTGATTTTCTGATTTTTTTTAAAGATTTTTTAATTTTTTGAGATTTTTCAGAAATTAGAAAAAATAGAACCTATACCTACGCTTATTGACCTTTAGCGACGCTTGATTTTCGAGGATTTTCAGACTTACAGATTTCCGGCTCCCTGTAGCGACAGATACAGACTTTCAGCGACGCTTCTTGATTTTCTGCAATAGTTAATTTTTTGTGAATTTTAGGTCCGTATTTACCTTTTCTTTAATTTTTTGATTTTTTTTCTTTTTCCTGCAAAATAAAAATAGAAAAATTAATATAGAAATATACAAATCAAACACAAAAATATCTAACTATAAAAAAATATTTTTCCTCCCCGGCAACGATGCCAAAAATTGATGTGCACTACACTCGTCGTCGAAAGCTGTGCCACAATTTCAAAAATAACCACACTCATTCACTAAAAAGATATTAAATATAAGTATAGTGGTAAGAATAGGTCGATCCCACGGAGAAGAAAAGTTCTTATTTAAACAAGTTGAAAAATCCTTTTGTTTTGTAAATCGAATTTGAGTGAGTTTATGGTAAAGGAAAATAAATTTACGTGGAAATAAACCTATCTAAAGAATATGAGAGAGTTAAAGAAGAGAAATTGGAAGGTGTGGAGTGAGAAAATAAAGAAACAATTACACAAAAATTAATTTTTATTGTTAAGGGAAGATTACAATGTCTAAGAAAACTAAAAGTTACAACTTGAGTAAACTAAGGGGAAAAAAGGAAGAAATAGAGCCAAGATAGTGAAGAATAGCGCCGGTGTCTCCTTGTCGAGCTTTTGAGGAAGATCGTCCCACCTTGGAAGTAGATGTCACCTTTTGAGCACCAAAATAATAGAATCTCCATCCTGGGATGTGTGAAGAATATGGAGGATGGGGAGATAGATAGAAGATGAGGAAGGGAGTTAAAAACTTAAAAACTGAAATAATAACAGAGCAAGATTGAAAGTAAAATAGCTTTGAAACCAGAGAGAATTAGAAGATGTGGTAGAAGAGAAAGTTGGAGATATAGATGAGAGGAAGAAGTTTGATGAAGTGTGAAGAAGGAGAAAAATAGCATAAGAGGGAGAAAATAGGTGAAGAACAAGGGGGCGCAGGTTCGGGTGAACAGTAAAATATGGAAGATAGGGCCTTGAGAACTAGAAGATAGCGTGAGAACTAAGGGGAATTAGAGAATGATGAAGAAGACAAAGTTGGAGAGCATTTAAAAATGAAGAACTTTCTTGAAGAGAGTAGGACTAAAAGACGAACAGAAAGGGGTGAAAAAGATCGACCTAAATTAGCGGAAGAAAGAAGGACGGGATTCTAAGCTAAGAAGAAAAAGAAAAAGAAGAAAACTCTCTTTCCCCCACTTAACAAAGGGTATTTATAGAGAAACTAGGTCAAATGGAGGGTGGAGATCACATTTGATGAAGAAAGATGACTGGGATTAGGGGAGATTAGGGTTTGGATGAAGAGTGGAAAGGGGCTCCCCTTGGCTTTCCTAATAAGGAGGAGATCTCCTCCTATTTTCTCTCCAAGATAATTCAATAAAATCCTTTCTTTTATCTCGTTTCACAGCAAAAAAAAAATGGCGGCTGCTCCTTTGACTTAGTCAAGGAGGGAGGGGTGCCCTAGGGCATCCCTTACACTGATCTTGTGATGCTTTTGCCCCTGGCCCTTCTAGTAATTACCTTGGACGTCTTACACACACACAATTTGGATTAAGCCCATTAAGAATTATTGCTTTATGCATAAAAATCATAACTGCTTTCAATTATGCATTGGAAAATTAAATCTCATGACCCTCAACCTCTTTTCATTGAATAATTAACCACAAATTAAGTTAATTTGCATGAACGGCTCGATTAATGTAAGGTTGAGATTAACTGTAAAGTATGCATAATTGGCTAATTATGTGCATATGAAATGATATATGTGATGTGAATTATCATAAAGAAATGAGCACTCATTAGCTATGTAAAGAATCAACGGCCGCCCTTTGATAGGTGCCCCCCGCACTGGTGGGGACCTCAAATATTCTTTCAGCTAGTCAAAAGCCTTTTGACATTCTTGATTCTGGCCGAATGGCGTATCTTTCATCATCAGCTTATGAAATGGCTGACATCGCCTAGACAGGTTGGAGATGAACCTGCAGATATAGGCTAATTGGCCCTGCAATAACCGCAGTTCTGTTAAGTTCTTCGGAGGTGGCAACTCCTGAATAGCCTTTATCTTGGAGAGGTCTATTTCAATACCCCGATATCAGACAATGAAGCCCATAAATTTTCCACTGGACACGCCAAAGGCGCCCTTCAACGGGTTCATCTTCAACTCGCATTGTCGGAGCCTTTCGAATATAACTTGGAGGTCACCCAGGTGATCTTCCTTCTTCCTGGTCTTGACGATCAAATCGTCGATGTAGCATTCGACTTTATCATAGAGCAGTTCATCAAATATCTTCGTCATTGCCCTTTGATAGGTGGCACCGGCATTTTTAAGGCCTAAAGGCATCGTTTTATAGTGGAATATCCCCTTGGGTGATCGAAAAGCTGTATGAATTCTATCATGCTCGGCTATCCATATCTGGTTATATCCAGACGACCCGTCCATGAATGATAGGGCTTCGTGACCAGCAGTGGCATCAATCATGACTTTAGTGATGGGCACTGGGAAGTCATCTTTCGAACATGCTTTGTTTACGTCCCGGAAGTCCACTCATATCTGGATCTAGCCGTTCTTCTTCTTGACGGGCACAATATTAGCCAGCCAGGTGGTGTATTAGTTTTCTGCTACGAAGTTGACATCTATGAGCTTGTCGACCTCCTTGCAAACCTGGCTTATCAATTCCAGCCTCATTCACCGGGGTGACTGCTTCACTGGTTCAGCCTTGGAGTCGATGGCCAATATGTGTTGAGTAATCACCGGGCTGAGGCATGGCATTTCTTTGTAGTTCCAAGCAAAATAGTCTCAGAACCCTTGAAGGAGTTGTACGTATCGCTTTCTTTATTCCGAGGGAAGAAGGGCACTGAGGAAGGTTGGCCTGGGCTCATCTTTCGTGCAGAGGTTTACCTCGATCAGCTCTTCGACGGTGGCATGGCCGCCATCTTCTATTTTCGGATGAGCAAGCTGCAGATCGATGAAGCCTTCATCATCTTCTTCGACTTTGAGGACATCATAGATGTCCCTTTGCTTCGCCGCACCATGCAGTGGGGCATTACCAGATTCTTCCTCTGGCTCTTGGGTCAGCGTTGGCGCTGGCAATACAGTTTCCGGGCAGCTTGGATGTTGGCCTGTGGGTGGATCACTCCTAAGGGTATCAAGGAGTCCTTCAGCTTCTTGCCCCCGTGGGGCATCATTAGAAGTCGTGACGACCTCTGCTTCAATAGATTCCCAATATTTGCAAGGGATATCAGCTTTCGGCTCTTCTTGCCTCATTATATAGGGCTTCGGGACATCTCCTAGCACAGAGGGCTACATGATTTCTTCATGGTCTTCTTGATAATTATCATAGACCGGCTTCGTGGGGCCTTCACCCAGGAGGGTGGAAAGGGAGGCTCCATCTGCTTTGTGGCTTCTTCCATTGGTCGAGCTTGCGACCTCTGTGAAGAGGGAGACAACATGGAACCCCCTTTTATAGACGCTCACTTCATGTGGCTGCGGTGGGTTCACTTCATATTTCCCCATTTGTAATTCGCCCTTTTTGATCAGTCTTTGGGCGATATCTTTGAATACATAACAATTTTCTATAGGATGCCCCAGCACCCGGTGATAGGGGCAAAATCGGGGATCATCACTTCTTCTGGTGTCCTCTGGCCTTTTGGGCTCCGGCAAAGTGATCTTGCCGTAATGACAAGCCCATTCAAAAATTCCCCGTGTCTTGTCTCTCGGGAAGGAATAAGGCTTCCTCATTTTCTCTTGCAATGAGGGGATCCGTTCCACGGGCTGATCAGTTGAAGGACCGGCTGCCTCTTTCGTCTTCTTCCTCAAGTGTTCGAAAGCACTGAAGTTGACACTTTCAGACCTATCTTCCTATTTTACCGGGGCAGTAGTGGGGTAATATTTTGCTAGAAAGGCCTCAATATCGGCTACTATCATGCTCAATTTATCAAAGGATCAGATGTTGATGCCAGCCATCCGCTATTGAATTTCTTTCTTCAGACTTTGTCCGTAAATCTGGGTGGCGACCTCGTGGCTTAACGGGGGCTCGCACCTTCCATAAAGGCTTCTCCATCTTTTGATGTAATCCAGGATAGGCTCATCTTCTTTTTGCCTATGGCTGTACAGTTCTGCCCTGGTCATAGGGGAATGTTATGGGAATCAACTCCGAGCATGTACATTTTATTTTGCATTTGTGCCCTTATTTGCATTTATACCCTTGTGTAATTAGGTACGCAATTGTATGGCAAGAATAAGCCGAAATGTGCGTCTTTAGGTTTTAGTGGGTTTATTTGTAAAAGTCCAGTATGTCCAGCTGGGCCCCCCCACCTTCTTCCCCATTGGTCCACCTAAGCCTTAGGGCCCATGTGGGGCTGGTCAAATATCCAAGGTGGGCTTCTAGATGGCTTGACCATTCAAGGGGACAAAGGTTTAAAAAAGTCCAATTTGGAAGCTCTCTAGTCAAGGGGGTGCCCCCTTCCACTAGCACATTTTTTTATTTTTGTTTTTTTGACCACATGGGATTAAATCCTCTATCCCTTGTATACCCCTCCCCTAACCAAGATCTGAGGGTAGTTTAGGTCTTTTTACATTTTCTATATATACCTTGTAATTTATGAATTACTTAGCATTAATGAGAAGAAATTCCATTATTTGCTCACAAGGCCCAAGGGCGCCCCTCTCCTCCCCCCTAGAGCTGTCCAAGCTCTCCTTTCAGAGGTGTGAAGCCTCTCCTCCACCACTTCCCTGAGTGTGAAGCTCAGTACCACCGCCGCCGTCGCCGTCGAGCCGCCATCGCACTGCCACCGCCTTGCCGCCGGAGTTCTGTCCACATCTGGACAGAGCCTCAAAGCTCGATTTTTAGCTCTCCATCAGGAGCTCAGGTAGAGCCCAAAATTGGAGGGTGAGACCCCAACGTCCACCCCAGCCTCCACAAAAAAATATGGTCATTTACCCATCGTTAGCTATGTTTCCCAATTCTATCTTTTTCCTCTTAGCAATCTGCCTTCTGTGCAGATCTCTGTCCAACAGCCCTGTTCTTCCATTGTTCGACCCCCTTCCCCATTTTTGATTGAGTCTAAATTTGGACTGAGTGTTCTGCCCACCAAATCCCACCTTCACAAATTTTTCCTCGATTTCAGGAGTTCTTTTTCCCCTCTGAAAAATTAAAACTCAGGCCAAAAATCTGTTCTGTCCTGTACAGTCCAGATTCGACCCCTGTCCAGTCAAAAATCAATTTCCCCTGTTAAACCTACTCTAGAAAATATACAAAAAATATTTCCGTCTTCCTTACTTCCCCCTCTAAAAATTTCATCAACAGCCCAACTTCCAGATCCGAAGTTTCCCCTTCGGTCAACTCTAATTCTCAGGCAGATCCAAATCTGTCATGCCAGATCTGACCCTGTGAACCAGCAGGTTGTAAATTCGACCAAGGCCACTACAGAGGAAGATAAAATTCTTTCTCTAGCCATAAGTCGTAGCCCTCTGAGATAGCTTTCCAACGACACCAGTCTCGCGTCAATCAGAGGTCGGGGCTGATCGCAGCAGCCGTTCTCGCCGGGTCGTGCACTGTAGGACAGAAGAACCAGCCCGTGGACAGCAAGCCGCTCCGACCGCCCGGCCGGCCGACTCGCCTTCCACAAGGTGAACCAGCACATCGCCTTCCAAGGGAACGCCCCTCCAGGCATCCCCGTCATAGTGGTACAACTCCGTGCCCACTCGGCTCCACCGATCAGAATGTGGGCCCCACAGTTGCAGGCGTGCGCTACCACCGGAGCTATCCGGATTGCTACCCATCAACCCAAGATCGGTCCTCCCGGGCCCACTTGTAGCCCTTTACCTCCCTGCGTGGAGTGGGCAGTAGAAATCAACTTCTATAATTATTTGGTAATTATTGTACCGGGAGTTACCATACTTGGCCGGGGTCGTCTTCCCCATGCCCAGCGCGTGGAGGTATCGTGTTCGCTTCCCATCTCAGCATTTGCTTTACTCGTATTTATTTATATATGCCAGTGCTAGAGAGCATGTGATATGATTATTAGCTCGATATACATATTTTCATCACTGCTGCGAGAGTGGGTGAGTGACCCGTCCCGTGACTCAATCCGAGTGCCGATTACCCGAGACTCACTACCGGTTCCTCAACCGCGCATGATCCCACATTTCCCTCGCTTAGGGACGAGTTACGAGCTAGAGTCCCAGGTTCGTTGGTCCGTCCCGCATCAAATTGGTATCAGAGCGGAAGGTTGAGTCTACGGTAGTCATTGATTAAAAACAAAAAAAAAGAGTCATCTAGAGAGTGTCTAAGTCTAAGTGTCGAATTGCATACCATTATTTGGTATATAAAAAGGTGTTGTCCGAACGGTAGGTTACGCCTATCGGGAAGGCTGCACACTCGCGTCGAGAGGATCTTTGGATCCCGCAACTCCGCCAGGTACCGGATCTTGGTTGTGTCTAGGTTCATAGTCGATTCAGCATTCCAACCCTGCACTGTCATTTTAGTGTCTTGTCTCTTGTGTCGGCATGTCCATCTTGTAGTTACCCAGTCTCCCATGGCTTTCCAATCGCCCAGGCGATATCATAGGCTGCATGAAACCCATGGGCTTGGAAACCATCCCATCCACATCCATAGGCCCGAAGCCTCAGACTTTCATGGCTCCAAGGTACCGAGCGACTACCTCAAGTGGGAAGCCGCCATGGACAAGTATTTTGAGTGTTACACTATGTTCGATGCCATGCAAGTCAACTTTGCCCAAAAGAGGCTTATCCACGAGGCCACCTGGAAATGGGACACCATTGAACGCTTGCGAGAAGTTAGGAGGCAATTGTCCCATCGAGTCGTGATGGGAAATGAAGAAGGAGCTTAGGAGGGTCTACCTACCCGGCCCGGTCACCTCCAACCGACCCCACCCAATCACCTCCAACCAAGTGGCTCATAGTCGGAGGCAACGAGCCCCACACGTAGATGAGCCTAGACAAATGCCTAGGCCGGTTGATTACGGGCGAGTCCACCATGATACCTCTACTCCAACCCGCACCGTTGCCGAACTTGTGCAAATGATTTCGGATAGGGTGGATAGGAGGTGTGCTTATTTTGAGTCGCTGGTCTCCCCTTGCCCACCTCCGAGACTGGACGTAGCCACCACCAAACCTAGGAAGGTCATAGCCGGTAGTCCCAACCCGGCCCCACCTACGGGGTCCCAAGGGCCTCTTCCCCTCCTAGAGGATAGTCCTCCCCCACCCCAGCCAGAGAACCCTTCCCCTAGTGCTCCTTTGCCACCCATTTCTGATCCTCATCCGGAGCCATCTCATTCGGAACCACCTCAGTCGGAGCCACCCGTATTTCTAACGGGAAAGGTTTTCATCATCGAGCCACTACTTAGTTGGCTCAAGATAGGCTTGGTCCCTAGGCCGTCTTTTCACCCATCGATGGACCCTACACTACCATTAGTGCCCGCCAACTCCTTCCATATCACATTCCGGTCTAGTCACCATGTGGATACATTGGAAGACCTTCTTACGGGATTAGACCGACAGTTGCAGTTGACGCACTTATTGGCCCCAAGCTTTGACCGACCCACAAGTCGTAGCTTCACCCACCCAGTCTTAAGGTCCATTACCTCCGTGTACACCGTGTGTCATGTCACCACGGAGGTTCTTTTGTTCCTCCCCATGCCGACCGAGCCTAACTACATTCCCTTTATCTCGAGGGAGGAATCGTATCTTCTATACACTGTCCCACCCACTACAATGAATGAAGGTGATCATTTGCACCTTCAAGGATTTCAAACTTGGGACTATGTCATGATGGAATCCATATCAAGGGGTCATACCTTCTTTGATCCCTTCGATCCCTTCCCTAGGGAACCATATGACCCACCATATCTACTCCCCTTCTTCGAGGGAGTCCACCATCACACCCCTTCCCCACGGGCCAATCCATATACACCCATCAAGCCCGTTCATTGGCAAGGTGATTTTGGTTCTCCTAGCCCTCTCGCATCCAAATCCAATGTGCATGACTGGTGCATCGTAGGATGTCTAGGAGTACCCCATTCCATCAACCATCAACCATCAATTGCATCTAGTGTATGCATGGCACACATTCGGATGTCCTGGTCCGCCATTGCATGTGTATGCGTCGGACTAATAGTAAGTTTGGTTAGGGTCATGTGTGAGTCCGTGTTTTTCTTTCGAGTGCATAGTGAGTCTGCATGCATCGAGTCAAGTCCGTCTCATGTCAGCTCGCAATGTTAGTCCCTTTCGAGTGCGAGGCAAGTCGGATCCAATGCGTACGTTGTACACTTGCCAGAATTTGGGATCGGCTCTACCATTCTATGTCTCGGATCTAGTCACATAAAGGGACCCAGCGGTGATTAAAGTGAGTCTTTGAGCCGCCTCCCTCTTTTGAGAGTGACCCCACCCCAGAGTGTCCACCTCTTACCTCATTCCTGTAGACACGCCAAAACTGACGCTATGTCGAGTAAATCTCATGTCACCATGTGACGCCCCAAAGTGAACTTCAATATTGCTATAATATGAAGTTTTTTCTTTTTTATGTGTTTTCTGTAATTTTCTTAGCATTTTTTTGGAATTAACAACTTGACGTGGGGCGTCTTTTAAATAACGGCTTAGGCTTAGGCGTCTCTTAATGAAAGGACGACCGTTGTTAGAGGCGTCAGTTTCTGGAATTTTACGTATCCTAAACAAATTGGAAAAGCAAAAAATGACGTCCCCCACAGGGTCGTTTATCAACTAACGCCCGTTGGTACAGGCGTCATTTCATGATTTTTATTAAGGAAAGGATTTTGTTGCTAAAATTAAATCCATGAATGGACGCCTTTGTCAAGGACGTTATTTTAATTAACGCCGTAAGGTAGGTCGTCAATTTCAATTGACGCCCTTCTGCGAATCGTCTTTTCCCCTTCCGTGTCCTGTTCGAACGACCCTTTCCTGGAGAGTTCCCTGCTTTGATTTGATCACTTGATTGGATTAGGGAAGTAGAGGCCTTGCCATAGATGAGTGTTGCAAGTTTTAATCCTACTAAATCTATGGTTTGTACCCTATAAATAGAACCTCTGTTCTGCTCGCGCGAGAGGGAGGAGGGGAGATCTTTTTTTTACACAGAGAGATACACACAGAGACACAAGGATAGCTGCTGTTCGTTGCTTCTTCCTCCTCCCTGTTGCAGCAGCCGAAGGCCCCTCTATTTGGTTCTTTCCCTTTACTGTTGTCAGGAACAATAGGGAATTATTGCATTTAGCTTGTTGCTCATCCCATCATTGTTCACCATCCTCCTTCACCACATAGTGGTTTGATTCTTCATACGTCTAAGGTTTTAGTCTTTGCATCATATCTCCTCTCCCTAATTCTCTTAGGGGTTTTAAAAGGACTAAAAGGTGTGTTCTTCATGTTCATATTTCATCATCTTATTCTTATTGTGGATTGATACTACACTTGGCTAATCCTCTTCTATTTTGGTTGTTTGTGTTTTTGTTTAAGGGTAATCAAGAAAGAGAAACCCCCTTCATCGGTCGGCCGATAGAAGGAGGAGGAGGAAAACCACAATCCATCCCGCATCACTTTTCTTACCAGGTATTCACGATCATTCTCCTTTCCTTTTGAGGTAATCCCTCTGGCGATCACACTCCATTAGCAATCTCTTGCTCCTTTTCTTTTACTTAATAATTTCTTCTTAATTTTTTGATGTCGGTGTGACACGGTTCACAAATTGGCGATCACGGTGGGACTTCCACTATTTTTCTTTTGATTACCCTCTCCTATTGGCACCCACGTGTGCCCTTTCCCTTGGCACCCACGTGTGCCCCTCCCTTTGGTACCCTCGGTACCCCTCCATTGTGCCCCACGCGACACCCTCCATTGTGCCCCACGCGGCACCCTCCACTGTGCACCACGTGCACACTCCCCATCGGGATTAGCCAGTTTGTGATCATCTAAAATTTGGTTACTGATTGTTGTTTTCTGTCATTTTCGTAATTGACGCCTCCCCTAAAGGCGTCTTTTCTCAATTTAACGCCTTCATCAAAGGCGTCTTTTAGCATATCTCGTGTTTATTTCGTCTCTGCCTGTGATTTCACGACCTGCGCTGCGGGCGTCAGTTGTCCATTCAGCGCCTAACTCCAAGGCGTCTTTTATCTTGAGGTTGTGCCCCCATATCTTTTGACACCCTCTGTCGGAGGCGTCCTTTTCACATTTAGCGCCTCACACCAAGGCGCTACTTCTGCACTATCGGTGCAACTTATAGCGATTCGCGACAGCCCCTCTGTCGTGTTTTCTGCTCGTAGCGACTTTTGCCAAGTCGCTAGTTTCCTGTGTGTTAACAGGAACCTGATTGCTGCGGCTATTTCTGCTGGATTGATTCCTATATTCATTATTTGATTATACTTGTTTGATCTGATTACATTATCTTGCATTTTGTGGCATTTGGTTGAGAGACCTCCTCTCTCTACACTAGGATCCCACACACCTCTCTTGGAATTGGAACGACCCTCCATTGAGCATTCCATCTATTTGGATTGGAAATTCCTTTTCTAAGACCTCCGTAAGTCCCTGCACCCGTGGATTCCCTCACGGACGCCGGGCTGGTTGTACCTTGAAGTACCCGAAGTTTAGATAACCCATCGTTGGTGAGGAGAGAGAAAGAACCTAGTTAATCCGGAGATTACACTCAAAATCTACAACTAGGATTCACATTGCAAAGGGAGTGAATTGCTCTTCAATTTAATCCACCCTAACCTCAAACACAAATCTAAAAGCTTGTGTTCATTACAACTTGTTTGCATAAGCTTGATTGGATTGAGTGATTGTTATGGTTATATTTCCTTCAAGAAAAAAGCTTTCTTTCTTCTTAAACATGCAACTTTGTTCAGGTAAAATCATCAACATGGCAAGCTACGGGTACTCTTATGATGATACGGATGAGAATGCTTTCAATCAATCTTATGAGGTCCCCCTCCAAGATTCCATCTACCATGAGGGAAATTATCCTCCCTCTCACGCACATTTTTCTCAAGTCCATGTGGTTGACACCACAACTCAAGAGGTCGACACCTCTTCTCAAGCTCTACCCTCCAATCAAAACACCTCGGGGAACACCTCCCCATCATTCAATGTCAATGATTTAATTCAAGCTTTATCACAACTGGATGATTCCCGGCGGTAGGTAGTTCAGGCCGCTTTGAAAGGGAAAGCTGTTCCCTCTTCATCTTCCAACCCCCCTCCGGCCGCGAGTGGCCATCATGTTGTGAATGACCTGGCGGTCTTACACAAAACCCCTTCACGTCCTCCAACGCCTGTTGTGGCCATGCCGGTGTGAGCGACGTCACGCGGTTCGGGGAGCGAAGAAGACGCGGAGCGCGCGGGCTCCTCTTTGTTTGCTGCAACACAGAAATAAGAGAAAAGAGAAGGGGCCACCACGGGATATTGCTCCGGCGGGGCGAGCGTGACAAATGTAATATAGCAAGATATGGGGGTTAAACGGCCATAGCGGGAAGTGACTCACCGCGGCCTCGGGGGGACGGGAATGGTGCAGAAATCAAATAGCAAGAATTGAAACGGCCATTGGGGAAGTGACTCGCCACGGCCTCGAGAACATGAGTAGATAAGAATATAATAGAATATAAGGAGAATATAAAGAACGGGAATTTAAACGGCTATTGGGGAAGTGACTCGCCGCGGCCTCGAGAACATGAATAGATAAGAATATAACAAAATATAAAGAGAATATAAGAACGGGAATTTAAACGGCCATTGGGGAAGTGACTCGCCGCGGCCTCGAGAATATGAGCAGATAAGAATATAACAGAATATAAAGAGAATATAAGAACGGGAATTTAAACGGCCATTGGGGAAGTGACTCGCCGCGGCCTCGAGAATATGAGCAGATAAGAATATAACAGAATATAAAGAGAATATAAGAACGGGAATTTAAACGGCCATTGGGGAAGTGACTCGCCGCGGCCTCGAGAATATGATGTGATCGCCAGGGGCCAAAAGACCCCAAAATAAAGAAAGTGATCGCGCCTACCTCAAGAGCGGGAGATGGCGGGTTGCTTCTTCCTCCCCCTTCGGCCGGCCGACAGAGAGGGCTTTCCTTGGGTACCCTTGCAAAACAATGACAAACAAGTAACGAGTGGATTAGAAAGATGAAGGTGTAGTATTCAAATCCTTGCGATAAAAATAACGAAATGATGGCAAGACACACACCTGGTTGGTGTTATCTTTTAAAGCCCTCTCGGACTCGAGTAGGAGGAAAATGAGATGATGGATGCAAGAAGTATATATGAAGAGGCGCCCTTTTGAAGGGGGATAGAGGATGCGAGATGATGAATGCAAAAGAACTACGAAGAAAAGGAAAGGATTGGCTTATTGGATGTGCCGATGGTGGAATCCGGCGGAGCTCCGGCAGCGTAGGGACGACGTGGAAGCGCGGTGGATGAAGACGACCTTCCTCTCGCGAGCGTGGGCACCCGAGAAGCTGGCGGAACCTCGACCTACAAAAGACCCTACGGGTTAGAAATGACTCCGGTAGCCTCTGGGCTCCGGCAGCCTATCGGATCTCTTAGAAGCTCTCTCAAAACTGAGGGGGGTGGGCCTCTATTTATAGGGCTCCGAAGGGTGGAGGCGTCCAGGACCCTGGACACCTCCATCAGGGCAAAAAAGATATTTTATTCTATTTTTATTCATTTTTTCCGAATATTTTCATGGAGGCGTCCACGGGACCGGACGCCTCCATAAAGGCCCATCGAATTCCCACCGAAAGCCGCACGCAGTTTAGCACGACGCGTGGTTTCGAACGGCGCCCGTGATTTGGAAATGGGCGCGTCCAGCCGGCTGGACGTCTCCACAATTTGGATTCTTTCACACATGACAAACCGTCGATCGGTGGGCGGGGCCCCGTGAGTGAGTTGATGGAGGCGTCCAGGGGCCTGGACGCCTCCAAGAAAATATATTTTTATTTTTTTTGTTTTGTTTTTTATGCCAACTGGTATTTTATATTTTATATTTTTGTTTTCATGGAGGCGTCCAGGGGCCTGGACGCCTCCATTAATATATATATATTCATTTTTGTTGGGTTTGAAAAATCAATAAAAATAATGGGGGCGTCCAGGAGCCTGGACGCCCCCATGAAGACCCGCCTGGGTCCTCAGACAAGGCGTTGGCAGCCGCCCGGCAGACACCCTTCTTTGTTTCGGAACCTTCCGATGCGTCTGACTGGTGTTGATGCTGTCCGAATGCTGCGATGAGACAATTTCGGATGCCGAAAAAGGCAGAAGAAGACCCAAGAAAAGGAAGCACTCAAGTGATTCAAAATGCGAAAGCCGCCGCGGGGCGTTGTATAGTGATATGAGATTGTTCAGGAGACGTCAGGAATGGCGTGTCTACAGCTGTCCCGCCTTGGCGTCTACTTTGCAAGGGAGCGACACGTAGTGGAATGGTATCGAAGTTGAGTGAAATAAAGTGGGAGCGGACTGATAAGTTGGTGTCAAGGTGTGATGAGACACGCTTTTGACGTTACTGTTTGGAATCTTTCCTGAAGTTTCAATGAGGCGACCTTGAAGAAGGTCTTTCAAATATTGACGATTGCTTGGACGGAGATCAAATAAGGGAGGGTGAGATGTGTGCTCAGGCACGAAAAATAAAGGAGACCAACTTCTCGGTGCGGAAGTACCTGGGTCATAAACCCGCAGGTTTCACCTTTGGTGAGCGGTTACCAGCCAATGTGGAAGTGATGCTGCCAAGGTGGGTCAAACAAGGTAAAAAGTAATGAAATATCTGAGAGTCTGTCCAAACAAGGGTCTCCTTTGGAAGAGCAGCGTAGGGCCGTTTCAAGGAAACTCAGTATTTCATTCGGAGTGGAATATCTCATATTTGTAAGAATTGAAGCACAGCGACTTTCGCAATCGAATCACTTGAATGATCTTCCGCAATAAATCAAAGTCCTATATGAATGCATGCTGGGTTAAAATAAAAATTTAAAACAAACTAAAATAGAAAATAGCCAAGGATAATATTGTCAACTTGTTAAGAACGGGTCAGGATACCGATTCGGTGAGCCGACACTGGGCTGGGGCCCATTTATCCGCGCACCAACTCACTGAATGGAACCGTCATCCCCATGCTACCACAAATTAACGGCCTATCCGTACAACCCAAATTCTTCTGGGATCATCACCGTTTTTGTTGAAGGGGAACTCAAATCCCAGATTCGTTCGGGCCGCAAGGTCCTTGACATATTCTAATAACGTAGGTATCATATACTATGATGCATGACACGGTGGGACCAACCAATGAAAGGTGGGACAGGAGATAGGACAAAGATGTCCGTTAGTAAAACCTGCACAGGCCAGCATGGATTAATAACATCAGAAAGTAATAGAATCGTAACAGAATCGCACCACAATGGAAAGGAGATCTAGCCAAAATCCTGACACTGACCGCTGATGTGACATGTTCCGTCCTGTAGCGCCCTACCCTTCCTATAAGAACTCCCCTTAGGCTAGTTCATTCAAAAGCATCAAGGTGGGTTTTGGAAGCTCAGGAGAGGAAGGAGAGGAGAATCTAGAGATTTCAGGATGGAAGGAGAGTCTTCCCGCGTTATGAAGAGGAGTAGGCCTAGCAGCGAGATCAAGCGACTCTCCGACCTCGAGGGTCATCTGAGTGGGACGATCATGTCGCATATGGTAAGCTGATTCATTTCAAATTTCTCCACGTGAACCTTCTTCTTACTTCCTTCCTTTCTTCTTCTTTCTTTTCTCTTCCAGCCATATCCACTCTTCCCAGGCCCGAGGAAGTTTTCCAAACTGCCATGGCTTTCAAAGCTAACTTCCAACATCTCCATCGGCATGAGGGCCATACTCTCGAAGTGGCATCTGCAGGGGCTCCTTATTCACGCCAAACACTACGAGAAGATTCGTACGGACTGGGCGGCTATGGGTGCACTAGTGGAGATCTGGCATCCCCAGACCCACACTTTTATCTTCCCGACCTTCGAGGCGACCATCCTTCTCGAGGAGGTGGAACTTCTGCTCGGATTGAAGAAATTCAAGAGTGACGGGAAGGTGAAGGCTATGCAGATGCTGACACGGGGGACTTCCGAAAGCGTCCTTGGAAGCTTCATGCCGCCCGACGCAGCCCAAAAAGTTCGTACTCAAAAGGGAATTGATTTGAAAAAGCTCACGGAATGGGTCATGGAGGCCCTGAGAGGGTTACCAGACGATGACTATTTGGAGGGAATCATGAAAGGGTTCACCATTTGTCTGGCGGGTGCTCTCTTGTTTTCTTATACCGACAACATGGTGGAGGAAGACCAACTGAGTGCTATCTGCGGGATCTGGCGTGGAAAGAGGGTGGGACCCGCTGTCCTTGCCTACCTATATAGTGGCCTTACTGCCTCGAGCATGGGTAAGCCTCCTTTTGGTTGCGCACTTGTCCTGAATTGCTGGCTGGATTTGCATTTCAAGTTTGATCACCGTGAGGGAATGCCAACCGCTTCGAAACTCTTCCAACAAAGCCCCCTTTATCATATAGCTGATGTGTTAGGCTTCGGTGGCACTGTAGCGAACCGTGTTCCGTGGCTGAAGAAACGTGAAGACTAGCGGTCTTACTTTCGCACCGTGACACCAAGCTTCTTCACTTGCGCACCGGCATGTCTACTCTCGCTTGAACTCCTCATGAGGTCTTCTTGTGAAGTTGATCTCCAACTGATTGGTGCTACCGAGTTTGTCCTTTACAACGCGCATCGGTGCTGCCTCCAGATCGGCATTCCACGTCATTCGTTCCCACCACCGACTGGCATCGTTCCTTTGAAGAAGAGAGAGTTGGGCACTGAAGAGGATGCGAAGGAAGCGAAGGCCGTCAAAGCACCCTGAAAGACAAGTGTAGCAGGATAGGCCTTAGCGCATGTGGGGGAAGAATGTGAGCTGTGGAGAGCTTATGTAACCGAACTGGGAAAGTTAAGGCCTAAGGCGCCTAAGCCCCTGATGTAGCTCATTCTGCTTTCTGATGGAATAAAATCTGGCATTTTGATGTTTTGGACCACGTTCCCTTTGTTATGATTTTTATTTTTCCGTTTTTCTGTTTTTGTGTTTTCTTTCTTTTTATGTACTTATTTATTCATAATATGATCATATGTAAATATATATATATAAATTTTTATGTTTAATGGGGGGCGTCCAGAGGCCTGGACGCCTCCAATTTTTCTTTTTTCTTTTTTATTTATTTTTTATTTGGGGGCGTCCAAGGGCCTGGACGCCCCTAGTTTTTCTTTTATATTTTGTTTAATTTTTTTGTTTGGGGGCGTCCAAGCGCCTAGACGCTCCTAGTTTTTCTTTTTTTATTTTGTTTAATTTTTTTGTTTGGGGGCGTCCAAGGGCCTGGACGCCCCTAGTTTTTCTTTTTTTATTTTGTTTAATGTTTTGTTTGGGGGCGTCGAGGCGCCTGGACGCCCCTAGTTTTTTTTTGAATTTTTGAAAAAAATGAAAAAGTGGGGGCGTCCAGGCGCCTGGACGCCCCAAAAAAGGGTGATTTATTATATAAAGGGGGGCCTCACCCCCCTTTCCACTTCTACTGTTCATTCTGACGACTTGTTCACTCTAAACGACCCATTCCCAGTTCCCAATGGAGCAAGGAGGCCCGAGCCAGGGCGGGGAGAGGCGGAAACGACGGGCTCGTCGTCTGAGGAGGTCGAGGGATCACGCAGAGGAGGCTGTCGCAGGAGAGGAGATTGCTGCGGAGGAGGAGGCTCCTCTTTTGGCCGTGGAGGGCCCTGCGTGCGCTGGTGACGCGGGAGAGGACGAGCACGATCCGGTAAGCCCCTTAGAACCCCAATTTATTGGTTTAATATGCTAAACAGGCGGCCGAGAGCCAGTGGAGAAGGCCGGGGAGTGGGGGAAGGAGGCGTCCAGGGGCCTGGACGCCTCCAACTTTCTTTTTTATTTTGTTTTTATTATTTATTATTATTATTTATTTTGGGTTATTATGTAAAATAAAAATAATGAGGCGTCCACCCATGTGGACGCCTTCATCATAAAATATATTTTATTTTTATTTTTGGTTATTTATTTTGTTTTGTTTTGTTAAAATAAAAAGAAAATAAAAAAAAAGCGTCAAGGGGGTTGGACACCTTTAAAAATATATATATATATATATATATATATATATTTAAAATAAGTAAAAATAATTAAATATTATGTACACTGTTGTTGTTTATTATTATTCATGATGCTGATGTGTTCCTTTTTGTTTATTTTTTGTGGTGTGCAGGGCGTGATGAAGAGCCGGATCAGCTGGTCCCTGGTGGTGGCAGCGTACCGTGGGCTGCCGGACTTCCAGAGGGCGCGTGTGGACGCCATGGGTTTTGGAGCCTTCCTCAGGATCGAGCCCTTCCGGCTCGACCTTCCTCTCATTCAGGCGTTGAGGGAGCGGTGGCACGCGCCGAGCCAGGCGTTTCTGATGCCCTGGGGGCACATGGTGCCGACACTAGAGGACGTAGCTCAGATCACCGGACTACGAGTTGACGGAGAGGCAGTCAGCGGGGTCACCTACCCCGACTACCGAGAGAGTGCCCTGGACCTGCTGTGGTTAGAGACGAGCGTGACTGACAGAGACAGCCGGGTAGTTGGCCGAGTGGAGATCATGGAGGCGCTCGGATTCGTCAACCCGCGCCAGCGGGTTAGCGAGACTGGAGCGGAGTTTCTGGCACGACTGGAGGGAGATGCCCGTGCAGCTTTCACCCAGGACCCGAGCGAGCGGGAGCTCGTGGATCTAGACCTCCGGAGGTTTCTCTTCTTCTTCCTGGGCCGCCTTCTGCTGGGGACGAAGGGTGACGGCATCCACTACCGCTTCCTCGGGATCCTGGCGGACCTTGACGGAGTGGGGCACTACGCGTGGGGAGCGGCTCTGCTTGCCCATTTGATTGCTGATCTCTCCCAGACTTCAGAGAGGGAGACGACAGTCGGCAGCTTCGCACCTTTTCTCTAGGTACACAATTTATTTATGCATTTTACCGTAGTTAAATATGCAATTACTCGTGCTAATGATGTATGATGGATGCAGGTGTGGAGTTATTACTACTTCCCGATGGGGAGGGCCAGGCAGGGGAACAGGAGAGCCGTTCCTCTAGCGCGACAGTGGAGGCCGGTCGTGGTAGCGGCACCACACAGCTACCAGCTGGCGTCACTTCGTCGGGTGTTGAGCGAGTACCCCGAGGCTATGGTATGATGCGTATGATTTCTTTGTATTTTTTATGCATGCGACCTAATGGCAACTAGTATGATGTATGTATGGTGATGTAGGTGGTGTGGAGGCCCTACCTGGGTATGGCCGACGCTGGCCAGCCCTGGGTTGTAGCGGGTCTTCCTCGTTTTGGGCGGGACGTGTGGGTCCATTGCCTGAACGAGATCGAGCCGCTTCGGCTGAGGCAGGTTATGAGGACGTTGGGGCTGGCCCAAGAGTGGGTCGATGTAGATGAGCCGGTCCGCATCGGGAGGAAGACCAAGGGGAAGGCGAAGATCGTGGACTGGTGTACGCGCTTCCCAGCACAGTACCAGGACTGGCAGCAGGGCGGGGCCCCAGTGGTGTCCCATGTACAGGACAGCACTGATTACATGAGACGGTATCGAGCTACGTACGGGGACCGCCTGTCCCTCGGTGGTATGGCAGGGGTAAGTGTGAAATGAAAATGCTTCATTCTTCTATGTGTATATGCATGTGATACTAACTTATATGCCATGCAGGATGCTCGTGACGACATGATCGCCGACCTGCGGGCCCAATTGGCGGACGCCAGGCGGCAGTTGGTGGCCATCCGACAGGAGTTGGAGATCCTGGTGAGTCTATGCAATGCATTTTTTGTGACCTGGATTTCGATGCTTAGCCTCTGACTGTCGTTTGCCCCGTGTTTCAGCGGGCCCACCAGGCAGCAACAGTCGGGACGGCTGGTGGAGCGAGTTCCAGTTCGTGGGGCCCTTCCCCGGAGATCTCTGCCCTTCAGGAGCAGCTGGCGTATGCGGTGGCTCGGGGTGAGGAGGCCGAGCGTGACCGCGAGGCTCGAGTGAGCGCTTGCTTGGCCCTGACCCTCTTCTAGCTGCTTTCCTTTTATCACTGCTCTCTTACGGTGCATGCGTGTTTGGACAGGTGGCCGAGATTCGGGAGGCCCGGGCCCGTGCTGTTCATGCCGAGCAGGAGCGCGATGCCTGGGCGGCAGAGCGTGACGCCCGGATTGCGGAGCTAGAGGAGAAGCGGCGACGGGAGGCTGAGGAGCTTCCTCGCGACGTGGGGGATCTTCGGATCGCCCTCGAGCTGTCGAGGAGAGAGGCGATGAGAGAGATGTTAAACAGGAGGACGGTGAGCTAGAAGGGGAGGGGATGAATAGATCACCGTTTAAAAAATATTTACCCTAGCCGAGGAAATCTTAGAAGATGAGATGGGCTAGGAAGACTGACTATATGTAAAATAATCCGAAACCTCAACCAAGATAAAGCATGTCACGAGCGCAGAACATATATCACTCAGAATTTCATGAGCACATATGCACAAGCACTAAGCGAGCAGTCAGACCAAGGTTTCGATCATCAACAATCACACTTACTTCATGAAACCAGACAAAAGCATAAAGAGAAAAGATGCGCACAATCACACCACGAAGAACAAGAGGTTTAGATGGTTCAGTCTGCAACCTACAGACTTACGTCCATCCCTCACTCAAGGCCGAGTGAGGCTTCCCTTTCACAAGAAAGAACCGCAGACTCAGTCTCCCAACAACACGCTGATCCACAGCTTGGGGATCGAAATCCCTACAGACGCTGAACTCACAGCTTGCACCCAGGTCTCACACCACAAGACCTGACCCGGAGATAACTCTCCCTTCCTCTTAGACAAGAGGGAACCCAGCAGTGACTCACCCTCACTGCAATTCAGAGACACTGTCTCTCTTCCTCCACAGCCGGAGGGAACAACCCAGATAGCCTCCTCACTATCTGAACACAACAACCCCGGAGACCACCTCCCTTCCTCTGATCTGATTCAGAGGGAACCACAATGCAACCCAGAGGATTCACCTCTCTTCCTCTACACCTAGAGGGAACGATAAAACAGAGTATCGGAATTTAAGAACAAACAACTGAAAACATAAAGAAATATCGAAGACAATCGAACAGAGAAACAATGTAGCTTCTTAAAGAAGCATAGACAAAACATAGCAGAAAACCATCCTCTCCTTTATCACTCTCTCTCTTCCAGGTACGCTCAACGAATGGGTCAGGATGGCTTCTCCTCTCCTTCCTCTCGCTCTGGCCTCACCCTTTTTCTTGTGGCTTTGGCAGCTATTCAGGAGCAGAAACCTTCATATATATATCCAACCTCACGAGAGAGTGAGGGTTTGGGAGACACGCGCGAAGTCATGCTTCCAGATGAACCGAGCCACGTGTTAGACGATTATTCTCTCGGATCACGTGCTCACATGATTGGAATAAAGTTCCAATTTGTCTTTAAGTCCCTGTAAGGTTTCAGAGAACATTCAGACAATTTCAGAAATATTCAAGTCATACATTTGTTCACACAGATTACACGGGACTTATCAAAGGACTGAAGAACGCGTCAACGCACTAAAGCCAAGGCGTTAACGCAATGGATATAATGGAGAACAGGTCCCTTGACAAAATACACTAATGCGTCAACGTATTAGTGACAGCGTCGACGCTTCTGCTTGGTGGTTGATCAAAAGAACCTTTGGTCATAAACTCAAGGCGTCGATGCTTCCATTGTGTAGCGTCGCCTCAGCTCCTTGGGCGAGACGCACAATCTCTTGGTAACAAGCCAATGCGTCAACGCTTCAGGTGACAGCGTCAACTCAGCTTCATAGGCGAGACGCTCAAGCCCTTGGCACCAAGCCAATGCGTCAACGCTTCCATCGTGCAGCGTCGACTCAACTGCTTAAACGAAATGCTCACGCCCCTGGCAACATGCCAATGTGTCAACGCATCCAGTGACAGCGTCGACACAGTGGACAAAACAGCAAGCAAAAGATGCACTATTGCATCTACGCAGCCAGCCAAGTGCGTCAACGCACTAAGTGCACAAAACCCATATAAACAAGACAAATAAGTATGAGCTCATGGGTGAACATGATAGAGGAGCATTAAATCAGAAAAGCATGATGAAAAAGCATTTGATCCATAGATGTGCATGCAAGACAACAACATTAGATCCTAAGAATATTTAGACAATGCAGGATCTTTATCATTCATCAAGGAGCATCAAAATAATTATCATAAAAATAATTTGATTCATAGTGTTAGTCATCATCAAAACTACAGAGATGCAACAATCTCCCCCTTTTTGATGATGGCAACACCATGAGTCAAATTCAGTGAAAGAAGAAACACCAACTTAAAACATTCTCAATAAGGGCAGCAATGGTGACCTCTCAAGGCCTGAACAGGCCTGAACTCATAGAACTCATCATCTTTTACCAAAAACCATTCCAAAACCTTCCTTCCACTAGCTAGCTACAAGATCACCTCTTTACTCCCCCTTTCAACCTTCTCCCCTTTTCAGACTTTTCAAGCTTCTCCCCCTTTGACATCATCAAAACAAGGAGAAAGAGAGATGTTGGCGCTAGGCTGATGAGAAAAGATGGAGAGGATTCCATCAATAGACACTCATTGTCAAATCTTAGATGCTTAAGTGGGGCTGTAAGGTCCAGTGAAGAATCTTGGAGTTCTGGTAAGAGAAAGAGATTCAGAATAAACTTGAAGTTTATCAACATACTATGATTATGAGAGAAGAGCAAGTGGCAACAAGTATGACTGAGATAGCTGTTAAGGCTTGTCAAAGAGACAACAAGAGTTTGAACCACTAAGACAACCTGTAGGCATTGAGGACAAACAGTCCAAGCAGAGAAAGCACAGTTATAGAGTGTATTTGGCCAGTTACACTTTTGACATTAAGTATGCACCTTGGTCAGAGGCCAACATCCCCAGTTACTCAGTGTAAGAGCCTTATCACTTCTCAATTAGAGAATAGAGATAGTGACCATTGGTTGTTACATGAGGAGACACCTTGATCAGAGGCCAGAATCCCCAGTTACTCACCATATTGTCATCATTGCTCTGCCAAGCATAATTTTGAATTGTAGTTCTTTCTTTTGATTTTGTTTATGAGAACTGATACCTCATGACATAGAAAATTCTCATTGCATTGATGGGATTCCTAGTTTCTCAGTATGCAGTTTTAAGCACAGATCAGTTTAACTAGCTCAACAAGGGGTTGTTTGAAGACAAAAACCAGGGCAAATATTAGAGGTCTTATCAAGATGTCCAATGAGAAGCTCATAAACAGAAACCATTTCTTACAAGTCTAGCTTGTTCATGAGTCCTGCAAAAAAGTAAGAGGATATACTTGTGAAGGTTAATCTTAGCCTCTTAAGACTTACTAGAAGAGGATTCTAGCTGGACTTTAATTGCACAAACTTAAGAATGTAGGAGAGGGATGAGGTTCTATTAAGAGGAATATTCAAGATCAATTCTAACATTTAATCCAGCAACAACAACCATCTTTCAAGCGTTTCTAATTAGTCAAGCTCCCCCTCTCTAGTATCTCTATCTTCCATTCTACCCAGAAAATAGCAGAGAAGCAGAATTGACTTTACTCAAAGCACACACCCGCGCCCCCTCACATAGGGACCCCCACCAGAAAAAGTATGACAAAACTACCACTAAATTTAGGGAAATACATGAACCAGAAATCATTGCCTCAAATCAGTCAGAGTTTGTAAATACCAAGTTCTCTTCTCAAAGAAGTGAATTTTTCAGTATCTAGAGGTTTTGTAAAAATATCAGCAATTTGATCTGCAGTCCCAACACGAATTAATTCAAATGTTTTATTTGCAATTTCATTTCTGATAAAGTGGTGCCTGATTTCAATGTGTTTTGTTCGTGAGTGTAAAACAGGATTCTTTGCAATGTTTATGGCACTAGTGTTATCACAAAAGATGGGAGTGCAACCTGTCTCTACTTGGTAATCCTGAAGCTGATGCTTGATCCAGATAACCTGAGTGCCACAGCTGCTTGTAGCCACGTATTCAGCCTCAGCAGTGGAAAGAGCCACTGAATGTTGTTTCTTTGAACTCCAAGAAACTAGGCATCCTCCTAAGAATTGGCAGTGGCCACTGGTGCTCTTCCTATCTAGTTTGCATCCAGCAAAGTCTGCATCAGTGTATGCAACTAAATCTAATGTGCGTGAAGCAGGATATCATAAGCCTAATGTATGTGTGGCAGACATATATCTAAAGATTCTTTTTACAGCAGACAAATGTAGTTCAGTAGGCCTAGACTGATATCTTGCACATAAACCAACACTGAATTGTATGTCTGGCCTAGAGGCAGTTAAGTACAAGAGGGATCCGATCATACCTCTGTAGAGTTTTTCATCCACTTGTTTACCTGACTCATCTGCATTAAGGGTCATGTTTATGCTCATTGGGGTGGATATTTGCTTCAGGTTAGTCATTCCAAACCTTTTTAGGATATCCAGCGTATACTTGGTTTGGTGGAAGAAGCAGCCATCTGACATTTGATTTATCTGCAAGCCAAGGAAATAAGTCAATTCTCCAACTAAGCTCATCTCAAATTCAGCTGACATAAGCTGTGAAAATTCTTTACACGGTTCAGGATTTGTTGATCCAAAAATAATGTCGTCTACATATACTTGAACTATGATGAGATCTTGTCTTGAATTCTTAGTGAATAAGATTTGGTCAACTTTACCTCTGTTATATCCTTTATTCAGTAAGAAACTGGTCAGTCTTTCATACCAGGCCCGATGAGCCTGCTTTAGTCCATAAAGAGCTTTGTTTAACCTGAAAACTTGATCAGGTTTAGTCGAAAACTGAAAACCAGGAGGTTGTTCAACATAAACTTCTTCCTTTAGAATTCCATTCAAGAAAGCACTCTTAACATCCATTTGTTGAAGTTTTATGTTGTTTGAACAAGCAAATGCTAATAGAATTCGGATAGCCTCCATTCTAGCTACTGGAGCAAAGGATTCATCAAAGTCCACTCCATACTCCTGACTATAGCCTTTAGCTACAAGTCTAGCTTTATTCCTAGAGATGACACCTTCTTCATTCAGTTTGTTCTTAAAAACCCATTTTGTTCCTATTACATTGAAATTTTCAGGTCTAGGTACAAGTTCCCAGACATTGTTTCTATCAAATTGCCCTAGTTCTTCACACATGGCAGTTACCCAATTCTCATCACTTAAGGCTTCTTCAATGGTCTTAGGCTCAATTTGAGAAACTAAAGTAATTAAGTCCTGATTCTGAACATTTCTGAAATGAGATCTTGTCCTAGGGGGATCATTAAGACTACCAATAATATTGGTTACAGGGTGGTCTTTTAAAACTCTGACATTTGTTGAGGACTCACCTTGTTTGGCTGTACTTAATGGGTTCAGATCAGTGGGTTCTTCAGCCGGTTGTACTTCCTCCTCTTGCATTTGATTCAGGAACTCTCCATCATGACTTGTAGACCTTTCAGGAGTTCATATGGTGTTTTCTTATGTATGGGTCTTACCAAAGCTCTATTAAGTATGTAGCAGGCTGTGTTTGCCGCTTCTGTCCAAAAGCTCTTATGTAGCTGACTCTCCATTAGTAGTGTTCTTGCCATTTCCACTATTGTTCGATTCCTTCTCTCCATAATTCCATTCTGCTCTGGGGTCCTGGGAGAAGAAAATTTGTGAGTCAGTCCCTCCTTGTCACAGAAGCTAGAAAATGAGGAGTTCTCAAACTCTCCTCCATGATCTGATTGGATAACAGTGATCTTGTGCCCTATATGTTTTTACTTATTGAAAAAATGTTCAAATTTTTGAAAAGCATCACTCTTATTTGCCAAGAAAAATAGCCATGCAAATCTAGAGTAGTCATCGACAATGGCAAAACCAAATCTCTTACCATTTAGACTCTGGGTTCTGGTAGGACCAAAGAGATCCATGTGCAAGTGTTCTATGATCTTTGTTGACAAGCTCTCAGTCCTAATTTTAAAAGAAGCTCGAGTTTGCTTGCCTAGAGCACAGGCCTCGCAATTCTTCGAAACTGATTTGAACTTTAAGCTAGGCATGCCTCTAACTAAATCAAATTTAGCTAATTTATGCAAGGTGTTAAAGCTAGCATGGCCTAGTCGCCTATGCCAGTCAAACATGTTATTCTCTGAATCAGCAGTGAGACACAGATTAGACTCAGACTCAACATCAAGATCCACAATATAGACATTATTGACTCTATTTGCAATGAACTTTATTTTATCAGAGTTTGGTTCTAAAATTTTACAAGCATGCTCATCAAAAAGAACCTTGTGACCCTTGTCACATAACTGACTAATACTCAATAAATTATGTTGCAGACCTTCAACCAACAAGACTTTTTCAACAGAGTTGGAGGTTTTCTTACCGATGGTTTCGGTCCCAATGATTTGACCTTTGTTTTTACCTCCAAACTTAACTGACCCTCGTGCTTTCAATTCAAGCTTGCTGAACTTTCTTTGATCCCCTGTCATGTGCCTCGAGCAGCCACTGTCGAGATACCACTTGTTGTTCTCGGCTGCTAGGCTCACCTGCACAATAACAATTTAAGTTGTGTGCTTTGGAACCCAAGGTAAGTTGGGTCCAAAAATACCGTTCAATTCATTAAGCACAGTCTTGGGAATCCAGATCTGTTTCAACCCCTTTTTCTTTCTGTGCTGAGAGTTGACAGTTTTGTTATTGATGTGCATTTCATTTATTTCTTTTTATTTCTCAAGGTGTGTCCAGTTTCTGTTGATAAAGGTTTGGGTCCCAGCCTGACCATAATTTTTAACCTGTCTAGATGAAGGCATTTTATTGACAGTATTCTGTGTGTAATTAGACGTTCCCATGTTTCTTTTAAAATAGCCCATTCTTTTATTAGAGTCATAGTTGTTGAATTGACAGACACCTTGCTTCTGGTGCGTGGGCTTGTTGAATTTCTTGAAGATATTTTTTTCAAAATCAGCCTGTTGTCTATGGATGTTCTTTTGTTGTTCAATAGTTCTGGAACTGGATGGAATGTCCAGTTTCTCTTTTCCTTTCTCAGTGCAGAAAGTAGTGGTTTTTACCCCAAATGCTTCCTTCTTACTTGGGTTGAAACCCAACCCCTCTCTGTTAAAGTTTACTTTGGTGCCTAACAAGGCATTCAAATTACTCTCTCCCAAAACAAACCTCTCAAGGGTTTTCTTCTTATCTTCCAACTCCTTCTGTAGACATATATTGTTTTCCAGTAATTCATCATTGACCCTTTTAACAGCTTCATACCCTTCCCTGAGTAAGTCATTTCGTCTCAGGTTTTCTTCAGTATGTTGATTGGTTTCATCAAGCTGTTTTCTAAGTTTTTTAAGCTCATTTTTAACAAGATTGTTGTCATTTCTTACATTTTCCATTTGAGCTAATTCAGCTATCAGTTTGGAATTTTCTGTCTTGATTAGTTCTTGTTCTTCATTAACCACATTGAGTTTGTGTTTGGTGACTCTATGTTCTTTAGCTAAGGCATTGTACATATCTAGCAGTTCACCATACTTATCTTCCCAGTCATCAATAGAGTAAGTCACAAAGGGATTGATTACCTCATTTTCCTCGTCGGCCATCAGACATACTCCTTCAGTCTCCTTTCCTAAGGAATTAGTCTCTGAGTCTTCTTCTTCATCGCTCCAAGTGCATACCATAGCTTTTGGCTTTTTCTTGTACACTTTGGAGCCTTTCTTATGGTAATCCAGTGTCTTCTTCTGAAGCTCAGGGCAATCTTGCTTCATGTGCCCAAAGTTCCTGCAATGATAACACATCACACTTTTAGCATTCCTATCCTTGTCATTGCCATTGTTCGGATATTTACCTGATGAGTAGTTTCTTCTTCTCCCATATGATTTTCCCTTCAGTTTCAGAAATTTCCTGAACTGTCGTGTGAGCAAAGCTTTTTCACTCCTGTCAAGGTCTGGAATTCCATCAGAGTCTCCACTGCTGCTGCTGCTTCTACTGCTGCTGCTGCTGCTGTGTCGTTCAACTTTAAGAGCAACATTCTTGCCCTTTCTGTCACTTCCTTCTCCTGTTTTCTTGAGATTCATCTCATAGGTCATAAGAGACCCTATGAGTTCAGTGACAGTCATGGTTGTTAAATCCTTCGATTCCTCTATCACAGTGGCCTTTGTGTGCCACGCTGGAGTCAAAGATCTCAAGTTCTTCCTGACTATATCCCCTTCAGATATTTCCTTTCCAAACCCCTTGAGGCTGTTTGTGATCAGTGACAGCCTAGCGTACATATCAGTCGCGCTCTCCTCTGACTTCATCTTGAATAATTCATACTCAGATGTTAGGTAGTTTACCTTGGTAGCTCTGACTTGAGAGGTACCCTTGTAAATCAGCGCTAGTTCATCCCACATCTTCTTAGGTGTCTTGCACGCCGAAATTCGGGCATATTCTTCAGGGTGAACTGCGCACTAGATGATGTTGAGCGCAGACCAGTTCAGTCCGGATAATTTGACTTGTTCTTCAGACCACATCTCCTCATTCGGAGGTAAATCATAAGGTCCAGTTGTAATGACTCTCCACAGCTTGTGGCTCTGAGATCGGATGAAAACTTCCATCCTGTTTTTCCAAAAGAAATAATTAGAACCATCAAAATATGGGGGACGGGAGATTGACTGTCCTTCAGCTATGTAGCTGCGAGGACCAGTGGTTCCAGGATTACCCTGGTCGTTGGACCACATCTCGGGTAAACCTGCTCTGATACCAACTGTTAAACAGGAGGACGGTGAGCTAGAAGGGGAGGGGATGAATAGATCACCGTTTAAAAAATATTTACCCTAGCCGAGGAAATCTTAGAAGATGAGATGGGCTAGGAAGACTGACTATATGTAAAATAATCCGAAACCTCAACCAAGATAAAGCATGTCACGAGCGCAGCAGAACATATATCACTCAGAATTTTATCAGCACATATGCACAAGCACTAAGCGAGCAGTCAGACCAAGGTTTCGATCATCAACAATCACACTTACTTCATGAAACCGGACAAAAGCATAAAGAGAAACGATGCGCACAATCACACCACGAAGAACAAGAGGTTTAGATGGTTCAGTCTGCAACCTGCAGACTTAAGTCCATCCCTCACTCAAGGCCGAGTGAGGCTTCCCTTTCACAAGAAAGAACCGCAAACTCAGTCTGCCAACAACACGCTGATCCACAGCTTGGGGATCGAAATCCCTACAGACGCTGAACTCACAGCTTGCACCCAGGTCTCACACCACAAGACCTGACCCGGAGATAACTCTCCCTTCCTCTTAGACAAGAGGGAACCCAGCAGTGACTCACCCTCACTGCAACTCAGAGACACTGTCTCTCTTCCTCCACAGCCGGAGGGAACAACCCAGATAGCCTCCTCACTATCTGAACACAACAACCCCGGAGACCACCTCCCTTCCTCTGATCTGATTCAGAGGGAACCACAATGCAACCCAGAGGATTCACCTCTCTTCCTCTACACCTAGAGGGAATGATAAAATAGAGTATCAGAATTTAAGAACAAATAACTGAAAACATAAAGAAATATCGAAGACAATCGAACGGAGAAACAATGTAGCTTCTTAAAGAAGCATAGACAAAACATAGCAGAAAACCATCCTCTCCTTTATCACTCTCTCTCTTCCAGGTACGCTCAACGAATGGATCAGGATGGCTTCTCCTCTCCTTCCTCTCGCTCTAGCCTCACCCTTTTTCTTGTGGCTTCGGCAGCTATTCAGGAGCAGAAACCTTCATATATATATCCAACCTCACGAGAGAGTGAGGGTTTGGGAGACACGCGCGAAGTCATGCTTCCAGATGAACCGAGCCACGTGTTAGACGATTATTCCCTCGGATCATGTGCTCACATGATTGGAATAAAGTTCCAATTTGTCTTTAAGTCCCTGTAAGGTTTCAGAGAACATTCAGTCAATTTCAGAAATATTCAAGTCATACATTTGTTCACACAGATTGCACGGGACTTATCAAAGGACTGAAGAACGCGTCAATGCACTAAAGCCAAGGCGTTAACGCAATGGATATAATGGAGAACAGGTCCCTTGACAAATACACTAATGCGTCAACGCATTAGTGACAGCGTCGACGCTTCTGCTTGGTGGTTGATCAAAAGAACCTTTGGTCATAAACTCAAGGCGTCGACGCTTCCATTGTGTAGCGTCGCCTCAGCTCCTTGGGCGAGACGCACAATCTCTTGGTAACAAGCCAATGCGTCAACGCTTCAGGTGACAGCGTCGACTCAGCTTCATAGGCGAGACGCTCAAGCCCTTGGCACCAAGCCAATGCGTCAACGCTTCCATCGTGCAGCGTCGACTCAACTACTTAAACGAAATGCTCACGCCTCAACGCATCTAGTGACAGCTTCGACGCAGTGGACAAAATAGCAAGCGAAAGACGCACTATTGCGTCTACGCAGCCAGCCAAGTGCGTCAACGCACTAAGTGCATAGAACCCATATAAACAAGACAAATAAGTATAAGCTCATGGGTGAACATGATAGAGGAGCATTAAATCAAAAAAGCATGATGAAAAAGCATTTGATCCATAGATGTGCATGCAAGACAACAACATTAGATCCTAAGAATATTTAGACAATGCAGGATCTTTATCATTCATCAAGGAGCATCAAAATAATTATCATAAAACTAATTTGATTCATAGTGTTAGTCATCATCAAAACTACAGAGATGCAACAAGAGAGAGAGGAGAGGGAGAGGGATAGGGAGATACTAGAGAGAGAGAGGGAGAGGGATAGGGAGATCCTAGAGAGAGAGAGGGATAGGGACAGGGAGATCATAGAGAAAGAGAGGGAGTACAGGAGGGCAAAGTGACATGGAGATTGGGACGAGAGGAGGGCCTTGGAGGCCCAGGTGAGGGAGCTCTGACTGAGTCTTGGCACGGCGGAGGGGAGACTTCGGGAAGGTAAGGAGCGGTATCAGAGGGCGAAGGAGCGCGGGGCGCGACTTCGTCAGTCTGGTTCCTTTTCCGTGGGCAGCTTTCTAGTTTCTTCGGCCCAGGAGCGTCGCCGCACCTTGGAGGCTGGCATGGTTCCACCTGGGGAGGCGAGCACGGCTTCTCAGGGTTCACAGAGGTCGCAGAGGCCCCCTAGGGATCCCCGTCAGAGGAGGGAGGAGAGAGATGACCAGGAGGGTGATGGCGAGAGTTAGAGAGTTGCTTGTACACTCCACCCTCCTTACTGCATGATGTACTTTCGACTATTATATGAAATGAAAATGGCTTTCTTGTGTTGTGTGTACCTTTCCTCTCTCACTTTTCTGCTGCACCGAGTTGTTTTGAGGCATGCCTTACGAGACTTTGCCCTGAACAGCAGGGAACTATGCCTTGCACGGAGGGATCCTCTCTCCCCCCTTTTTTTCTTTTTTCTTCCTTCTTGGGTGCGTCCTGGCGCGAGGACGCGTCTTAATCCTCGAATATAAATTTAAAGCGCCGGGTGGCCTTTCTTCTCCCGTGCCTTACCCACAAACGAGCCCGCCTTCCGCCGAAATTCGCTCGCCCGTCTTTGTCTTCTTCCCCTCGATCGATGGAGTTCGGCGGTCTAGACCACGGCGAAGGTGGAGAGGGACGCGGGACCCCTCACCCAAGGAGGGACGCGCCAGAGCACGGAACGGCGTCCATGGAGGAGGAAGGGCCGCTTCGGGCCCCCGAGGGACCCGAGGGGCCCGATGTCGCTGAGGGAGGTGAACATGGTCTGGTAGGTCCTCCGATCTCTTCCTCTTTTGATCCATTTTGAGTTTTGAAGTGAGCCGTGCAAGGGGGGAAAGGGTTCGGCGAGTGTTGCACTCAAATGATGGACGCGTCCTAGACAGGGGACGCGTTCTTTGTTATGATGCGAGGCCCTTCTTTCTTGGTGCAGGACATGGCGAGGACCCTGGGCATGGCCGATGAGTGGGCGAGTGCAGATGAGCCGAGCCGCGTTAGGAAGGAGAGTCACGGCAAGGCGAAGCTTGAAGACTGGCGCATACGTCTCCCTGGACAACAAGGGGGCATACTGGTGCAGGATAGTGTCGACTTCCTGCGGTAACAGAGAGAGAGTTACGTGGGTCTTCCCCGAGCCGGGGATACGCGCGACGTCGACGGGTCTCGTGCCCAATTAGCCGAGGTCAGGCGGCAGCTGGCCGCCACTCAACAGGAACTGTCACTCCTGGTAAGCTAAGTGCTGCATTTTCTATTTTTAAATGTGGAGCTTAGCTGACGGCTGTTGTTTGTTCGTTCCAGCGTGCCCAGCAGACAGCGATGGTGGGAGTGGCTGGCGGCGCATCTTCCAGTTCCTCGGCCCCTTTTATTGAGATTGCCTCCCTCCGGGAGCAACTTGCCGGTGCGGTGGCTCGGGCTGCCCGGGCGGAAGAGGAGCGTGATGCCTGGGTGGCGACTGTAGCAGAGCTGCGACATCGCGGTGATGAGAGACCTTCTCCAGACATCCTGGAGTTAAGGGTTCTTCTGCAGATGACGAGGAGAGAGGCAGAGAGAGAGAGTCGAGAGAAGGGCCGAGCGTCAGCGGGATCAGACCGAGAGGAGGGCCTTGGAGGCCCAAGTGAGGGAGTTCCAGCTGGGCCATCAGGCCATTGTGTAGAGGCTAGGAGGGATGGAGACGCGCTACGAGAGAGCGCGAGAGTTCGGGGAGCGACCGCGCCAGTCTGGTCGCTTTGCCGCTAGTGGCTTCTTCGCCACGCCAGGGGAGGAGCAGCGAGTCATTGCTGTGGAGCCGGCGCCACGAGGCGAGACGGGTGCTACTGCACGGGGGTCCAGGAGGCTTCTGAGGGACCCTCACCTCAGGGGAGAGGAGAGGGACGCCTAGAGGGACGAGCATGAAGATAATGGCAAGAGTTGGCGAGCTAGTGGACCCGCCTCCTCTCTATGATTTGTGATGTTTATGACAGCTTATGTAGAATTATGAATGGAGTGATTTGATTTTCTGCTACTTGTTTGTTCTCTTGTGCGTTCCCTCTTCGCCATGCTTCCTTTGTACTGTTCCCATGTGATGGGTCTGCCGAGACTGCACCCCAAGCGGAGAATCGCGTCTTGTTGTGACCATTTTCTCTGGGAATCTGCCGTCGAAGTCAATAATGACGGCTCCAGTCCCTTTCCCCGGTCGATATTTCAAATTTTGCGGACGTCCTCCAAAACATGATATGGCATCCCTAGACAACATAGGGGCGGGTCGTCATATTCTTCATCCAATCAATCACCTTGTGCGAGCGGTGAAGTGACACACGGGACCGCATGGTAGGTGCCTCATCGCGAGGGCTATCATTAAAGGTGATGGAGGCAATCTTGACCTGCACTCCTTCCATTTCTATAAATTCTTGTCCCTTTTATCCTCCCAGGTATATCGAGAGCTAACTCAAGGAGCACAAGTTCTCACGGGAGAGGAGGAGTTCAAAATTCTGAGAGTTGGATGGAGGGCGAATCTTCCCACTCCTCGAAGAGAAGCAGGTCCAGTGGTAGTAGTTCCAGGAGGCTTTCGGACCTCGAAGGGCACTTCAGCGAAAGGGCCCAATCACAACTCGTAAGCTGAGCTTTCCTGCCCTTTTCTCATCCGTTCTTCCTTCCTCTTGACAACACCCTTCTCCATTTCTTGCATGCGTAGAGTGTGATGAAATCACATATCTCATGGGAGTTGGTAGTGGCAGCATACCGAGGTCACCCAGATTTTCAGAAGGCGAGGCTAGACGTGATGAGATTTGACACCTTTCTTCGGATCGAGCCGCTCAAGCTCGACCTGGTCCTGATCCAAGCCTTGTGTGAGAGATGAGACCCAGTGAGTCGGGCATTCCTGATGCCCTGGGGGCACATGGTGCCCAGCTTGGAGGATGTGGTTCGGATCACAAGCCTGAAGGTGGAGGGCGAGGCAGTGACCGGGGTCACTTATGCGGATTACCGAGAAGGTGCTCGGAAGCTACTGGGTTTGGACCTAGATGGTCGGAAAAACATGTCGGTAGCTAGGGCGTCCCTCATGGATGCATAAGGGCTCACCGACACTCGTCGGCGGGACGACGAATCCTCGGAAGAGTTCATAGAAAGGATGGAAATAGGATGTCGTGCCGTGTACTACACAGATTTCGGCAACTGGGAAAGATGCAACATAGATTTGAGGAGATTTCTCCTCTTCCTGCTGGGGAGGTTGATACTAAGCTCGAAAGGAGACGGTATCCACTGTTGCTTCCTGGAGCTGTTATGGGGGACATCACCTCCCATGCCCACGTTCACAGCTCGTCTCCTCGCCCCGGTTGCATCCGGCATGGTCTAGTCATTTAATTTTGAGTCCTATGTAATTTTTATTTGAGTCATTTGATGTATTTTCCCTTTTATTTGAGTCATGTTCCTAGGTCTTGTGTTCATTTCCCTAAGTTTGAGTGTCATTAGGTTGTCTAGTTAGCTATTGGGCCCAATTCATTGGGCTTGGCCCAAGGGCTCTCCCCTACCCCCTCGGTTATTTGTCATTGAGTCAATTGTCAGGGACTTTTGTAGAAATGTGGGTTTCCTATATATAGGACCCCATTCCCCCCATTTCAACTTAATGAATCAATGAATGAAAAACTTGCCATTTTGAGAGTCTCCACTTCTTATCTAGTGGAGAGATTCCATTTTTTGGGTGAGAAACCCTAGGGGAGAGATTCCCCACCCTTCCCTCTCTTAATCTCTCTTTTTCACTCCACTTTCTCTCTCCTCAACACCCAAATTCGAATTTTCTTCTCTCTCCTCCCTTCCCAACCACCTCCACTCCCCACCTACCCCATTTAAGCCTCTTCCCATTCCCCACAACCCTCATCAATACTCCACCCCTTCCCAAGACCCCCTCCACCAATCCTCTCCTCACCATCCAACCCCCAACTACCCCTCCCACTTTCCCAAGCACCCTTCCCACTACCCCAAGCACCCCTTCCCTTCCCCAACACAACCCCCCCATTCCCAAGACAAAGAATTAACCCCACCCTTAAACCTATTTTCGAATACCCTTTCCCTCTCTCCATTCCAACCAAATTCGCAGCCCCCACTACCACCATTAATTGGACCCTCTTCTAGACCTTATTCTCCACCTCCCACACCTTAGAACACCCCCTCCAAGACCCCCTTACAACCAGGGGTCACTCCCACACTCATCTACCCCCTTCCCCTTCTTCTTTCTTGGTCATTGGAAGCTACTTCGAAGTTGCAGTTTGCTGTCCAAAGGTTACAGATGAACCAGCAACTTGCAGCGGCCACCACGACTTCCTCCGGACGAGTTTGAAGACCCAAGAGCCATCGTCGGAAGCGTCTACCAGTCTCCTTCACAACCGAAGTGGTTTAATCTTCTTTCGATCTCCGAGCCGTCCAGGAGGTCCATTCTCCCACAACTGCACAGTTCTATCTCGGTTGAGGACCTGAGCCAGATTAGAAGCTCTGCCACGACGAACCCCAAAGGAATCAGTCCACGAGTTCTTCTTCAAAGTTCTTCATCGCCCAGTCTACTTCCAGAATCAAGAAACAGAACTTCATTCGGCATTCGTGATCCAGAGTTCTCATTTTTCTCCCTCAGCTACGCAGATCTGCTACTCATAGTCTACACCGACCAGTCACCATTGTTCTGCAACCCCTAGTCTTCTCTGACATCAGTTGGCTTCTCCGTCAGTTTTTCTGCGAAGAGGACTCGTCCACGGTTCCAACGACTCTGACGGTGCTCAATTCTGAGTTATGGACCTATCGGGGCATCCTCTGCAACCTGCTGTTGGAAACCAGGAGCTAGCTCTGTAGAGATCCTGATCCGGAGAGAAAGCTTCACCATGACAAACCCCGGAGGAATCAGGCCACGAGCTCTTCTGAAAAGTTCTTCCTCTCCCTGTCTACTTTCAGAACCAAGAAGCGGAACTCCGTTCAGCATCCGGCAGCAGAAGTTACGAATTTTCTTCCTCAGGCATGCGACTCTGCTTCCCACAGTCTGTACCGACCCCCACTCACTGTTCTGTGTCCCCTGATCTTCTCCGGAAACTTTCGGCTTCTCTGTCAGTTCCTTTGCAAAGAAGACTCGTCCACGGTTCCAATGGCTCTGGCGGCACCTGATTCGGAGTTCGGGAGCGGCCGAGGCAACCTCTTCTTCCTGCTGTTAGTAACCAGTTACTGTCAGTCCGAGAATCAGCGTCCCTGTTTGAGCTCCTGCCCAGGCCAGCAGCGACCCCAGAAGAATTCGGAAAAATTCAGAGGCACTCCAGTTCCAGTAACAAAGATTTTCCCACTAGTCTCACCCTCGTAAAAATTCCTGATCACGTTCTGCAGCCACAGTACCGACTGTCTGTCCATAATTGTCGAGAGAAGGCAGATTCAGCATATTCACTTCATCATCGTTTTAGCCCTAGTTTTCCCCACCCCGCTTGGCCGGCTGAAGGCCCCTCCCTGCGTGGAGGTAGTTTTGATTGTAACTATCATCTTCCCTTCCCCACGATCCCCCCCTTGCATGGGGTGTAGTGTTGTAATAGCTTAAACAGGTCAAGCTACCCCGGCGCGGCGTGTGGGGAACCCACGCTTCCCCGCTCGCCCTCGTCTCCGAGCGGGACCGATTTCTTCAAACCGATCAAGTAAGTGCTCCAAACTTTGCTCTAATTTGTGCTTGTTCTTTCAATATTAGTTCATAAACTCCGCTGGCCGTGAATGAGAGCCCGATCCTTAAGCTCTTGTGCTATAAGTGATCACCGTGGGAAAAGAGAGAAATCGGTGCCTTTGGCACTTGGTCGGCCCCATTGTCTTGGGCTTCCACATCCATTGGGAATCAAGTCTTGGCCTTGCTGGCCCTCTACCAGCAAGGGCCCAACCCCTCAACCTCACCTTGGCATTGCCAAGTTACACCGGGCTTGGGTGAGCGACGAGAGAGCGGCGGCCCAAATTGGCCCATTTAGATTGCGAATGTGCTTGCTTGTTTAAGTCCAAGGTCGTGTCACATCATGTTATCAGACCTTGAAAGCGTAGGGTACTACGCTTGGGGAGCTGCCATGCTGGCGCACTTGTTTGCAAGCATGTTCCAAGAAGCGGATCGTGAGATGGCTGTGAGTGGTTTCACACCATTCATCCAGGTATTTTTGATTTTGCTTGTTTTGTATTTTTTTTGTTTTTGCAAGGTACTGATGACCTGCGCCGAGCATCTGTGGAGCTATTATTACCTCCCCATGGGGAGAGCTCGGCATTGGCGACCCGCGATGGTGCCGCTAGCCAGGCGGTGGGAACCCATCATGAGTGCGGCACCCCTAACCTACCAACTGATGGTGCTAAGGTGGGAGCTACAGGAGTTCCCTGCAGCGATGGTAAACTGGAGACCCTACTCAGACATGGTCGATGCCGACCAGCTGTGGGTTCTAGCAAGTCGTGCCCGGTTCGGACGGGAATTGTGGATGCACTGCCTGAATGAAATCGAGCCGCTTCGGCTACGATTGGTTATGAGGACTTTAGGACTGGCTCAGGAATGGGTGGATACGGCTGCGCCACCTCGTGTCGGGAGAAAGACGCGGGGACCGTCGACCTGCATTGACTGGCGTGTGCGATTCCCCGAACAGTACGAAGATTGGCAACGGGGTGGCATAATCGTGGAATCGCAGGCACGGGATAGTGAGGATTACCTGCGTCTATACAAGACAAGGTACGCAGAGCGGTTTCAACCCCGGGGACTTGCGGAGGTAGGTCTCCCCTTTTTCTCTTTTCTTCTTTCTCCCTTTTTTGGTTTTTTGGTGGAAATGCTGACTCGTATGGCTGCAGGATATCTGTGATACGATGATAGCAAATTTACGAACTCGCTTGGCAGAGATGGAGCAACAATTGGGCGATGCCCGTGAAGCCTTGAGTGCTTCGGTAGGTGTACAGTGTGTTTCTAATTAAAACCGCAGATTCCAGATGTTGGCTGCTAATTCACGCGGTCGTAGCATGCCCAGATTGGCGCGGCTTCCCCAGCGATGGGAGTGCCTCTTCCAGCTTGTGGATTCTCACCTCAGAACTTGACTTGCTTCATGAGCAACTTGCTCACGCCACGTAGCGTGCTGCGGAGGCAGAAGGGATGCTCCATATACAGGTAAAAGTTTCAGTGTTGAGTTCTCTTTGTTTACGCCTTATCGCGTATCTGAGATGGTACACTCGGTAGGAAAAGGAGACGGAAGAAGCGCTTGCCCAAGCTGCGCAGAGGGAGGCTAGGATAGCAGAACTGGAGAGGGAATTGCGGCGTCATCCTGATGACGACTCCTCTAGGGATGCCGTGGAATTGAGGATCACTCTCCAGTTGGAGAGGGAAGACCGTGAGAGAGAACGTGCAGAGAGAGAAAGAGACGCGGAGAGAGAAAGAGCCAACAGATTGACTGAAAGGGAGGAACGAAGGGCCATGGAGGCCCAACTATTCGAATTCTGAACCAGCTTTGGTCTTGCTGAACAGTGGCTGAGAGATGGTGAGGAGCGCTACCGAAGAGCACGAGAGCCTGGCTTTCGTGTTGGTAGCTTCTCTGCTGCTTCCGTGGATCAATGCCGGGGTGTGGGAATAGGAAGGGGAATACAGAGCGGTAGGAGTACCGCTTTTCGTAGTTGGGTAGCACCTTTGAGAGCGTTTTGCCCGGAGAGTAGTGGGACGAGTAATGCAGAGAGAGAGGGCGGAACTTGATGTAATTTTTTATTTTTGGAATAAAATACAAGGTTCGGTTTGTTTGGTTTTCACCTTTGCTTCTGTTGCCTGAATCCCTGCATACATCACTGAAACAAACAAATCAGAATTTCTGTTCTGACTTGGCCCCTTGCTCAATAAGCAAATGGTCACTGTGACTGTCCTTGATAACTGGTCAAGGGGCCAAGCCTTTATTTAAGGAAGGCGAGAGAAAGATGCAGTGATGATAAATGCGACAGGCAAGCACATGAATGCAAGCGGTATTAAAAGTGAGATGCTGCACGCAAATGCAATCATGCGAAATTGATTTGTTTTCTTTTTTTATATTTGGCATTTTTTTGTTTTATCATAAAAAAGATTTTTTTTGTTTGCAAATATGTACATTTTCTCTTTTTCCCTTTTTTGTTGTTTTTATCATTTCAATTTTTTGTTGCTAACGCCCGGCAAGCACCCAAATGGCACCTAACCTACGTGAGAATAGGGGTTTCTTACTAACCTCCCAGGTATCCTAAGTGCACATCTAGGTTGATTTGGGTCTCTAGACCCCTCGAATGATGATCTCGCCGGCTAAGACTTACCCTGATGACAATACCGTCATGCCATGCTTAGGCTCCTAGTCGCTTCCGACCACAGGGATTCACCCAAAAGGTGTTTGAGGTAAGAGATTTACCCGACCCGGGTCTATTTCCTCACAACTCTAGATGGTATATGATGGAACACCCTGGAACCCTAACGACCAACCACGCGACGCTGACCCGGAATTAGACGCCGTCGCACCCATAGGTGACGCGCTTGCATTGGCCTAAGCCCGAGGTTAAACAAGAAGACATCAAGGTGGTAAACAGGGGTCTTGACCAGCCAGAAACACAGAGACTCCTTCGCAGCGATAGCTTTTACTTTTCAAAGTAGGCAACCATATGTGTATATTAAAATAAGGTCGCAGACTCTGGGCAGTTTTCACCCTTCAGAAACTCCATCGAACCTTCATCTTTAGAGGGAGAAGGAAGAGTGTAGGGGATAAACCTCCTGAGAGGACCGGCAAAGCCGTTAACCCGGAGAGCGAATAAAGGCCCATTAACTCTTTCCTTTCGGATAACTTCGGACCAAATCTCGAGCATTTACATTCCATAGCCCCCCCCCCTTTTGTGGATTCAAACTTTTGCTTTGAGGGGTTCCATTTATCGCATCAGGCACGGTCACGACCAGGCTCTTGATTTTGATTTTGTATTTCTTTTTGTGAGGGAGATGTAGTCATTTGACGTTTGTGGGCTCCCTTTCGTATGCCTACGGGGACACTGCCCTCTTCTCGTGCTCTGATCGATGCTCGAGGAAATGGATCCTACTCTTGCCCTTGGGGTTTGAGTTTCGGTTTCTCATGCTCAGCGTTTTAAGGGCGCCGTCTGTCTCATTTGGTCGAAGAGAAAAGAATAAAGATTACAGCTTCCGGAGATCTTCTGGGTGGGGCCCCACCGTAGGTGATGCTACCGACTTTTTTTGAATAAAATACATAAGTGAGCACATGTTAGCTTCCTTCGAACGAGCATAGGCCGACGTGGCCGGACAGGGATCTCTACGGTTCTGACAAACCAAGACCCGGTGCCTACCAAGTCTTAATGGGCCCTATCCTAACATGAAGGTTAGATGCAGTGACTTGACTACATGGTGACCACCAGGCATTGGCATTTTGAATTTTTCATATTTTTAGTGGTTTTCAATATTTCTTTGTTTTTGATGTTTTCTATCTTTTCATCATTTTTTTGTTTTGTGCTAAGGGTAGTATTTCTTAAGATAAAGCCCATTCCAAGGGTGGGATAACTCGGTCCCTTCGGCGTTGATTAGCTTGTAGGCGTTGCCAAGGTACACGGCTTGAATTACAAATGGTCCTTCCCAATTGGGTTGGAGCTTAGAACGCGGACCTCCAGGTTTGACAAAAATTCTTTTTACGACCATCTCACCGACTTTGAATTTTCTCTCAACAATTTTCTTTTGGTAAAAGCGAGCGAGTCTATTTTGATACACACGCGCGTGTTCGGCAGCGGCCAGCCGCTTCTCATCCAAGAGTTCCAATTGGGCGAGGAGTGAATTACGACGATCGTCGAGGGGAAATTCCACGTCCAATTGTACACTGAGAGAAGGGATCAGAGTCTCGTACGGGACTACCGCTTCCATACCATAAGTAAGGGCAAATGGAGTCTGCCCGGTGGTGGTACGGATTGAAGTGCGATAGGCCCATAGGGCTTCGATAAGTTTTTCTGGCCAGTCTGAAAACTTACTAGACTCGCAGGTTTTTTTGATGATTTTGAGCAATGTTTTATTGGTGGCCTCCGCTTGGCCATTACCTTGTGGGTAATAAGGCGATGAATGATGCAATGCAATTGCGTACCTTTTGCAGAGGTCGTATAGGTCCTGAGAAATGAACTGTGGCCCATTATCGGTGACGATTGTGCTTGGGACGCCGAATCTGGCGAGGATGTTCTTCATGATGAACTTGCAGATTGTTGACGCCTTGATTTCCGCGTAAGCTTCGGCTTCGGCCCATTTGGTGAAGTATTCCATCGCAGTAAGGATGAAAGATTTCTGCTTGGTGAGGGAATTGGGATCACCTAGGGGACCAATGATGTCGAATGCCCACATGGAGAAAGGCCACGGGGAGGATATTGGATGAAGTGAGGAAGATGGTGAATGGATTTTATCGGCGTGAAGTTGACACTTGACACACCTACGGACATAGATAGCACAATCCTCTTCCATAGTGGGCCAATAAAAGCCTTGGCGAATGATCTTCTTGGCGAGCATCTGACTATTCACGTGGCCACCGCACACACCCGAGTGCGTCTCCTCTACACATTTCCAAACATCATCGTCACTAAGACATCTTAACAGAATACCAGTAAGGCTCCTCCTATAGAGTAGACCTCCAACCAATGTGTATTTCTGAGCCACCCTTCTTATGGCTTTCTTGTCCTCTGTGGTGGCCCCTTCAGGATAAGACTGATCTTGGCAGTATTTGACGATTTCATAGAACCATGGTTTCTCTTCATCAGCCAGTTCTTCTTCGGCCTCTGCCAACATGATTTCCCTCTTCTCAAGGATATCTTCCTGCAGGATCTTTCTTTCTATCATGTCTTTGATGTTTACGTAGGAAGCATCATCGATTGCAGGGGCATGAAGTTTGTAGATGGAAATGGACTCAAACCATCTTCCTAGAGGGAACCTTATGGATGATGCCAACCAGGCGAGGGCATCGGCGAGAATATTCTGATGACGAGGGACATGAACAAAGATCAGTTTGGTGAACAGTTTGGCAAAGGCAGCAGTGAGTTCTTGGTATGGCTTGAGTTTGGGATCGCGAGTGCGATATTTAGTGAGCACCTGGCGAAGGATGAGTTGACTATCACCTACGACTCGCAACTTAGTGATACGAAAAGAATGAGCGAGTTCTAGGCCAGCTTGAAGAGCTTCATATTCGGCTATATTATTGGTAACTGGAAATTTGAGCTGGTATGCCAATGGAAATGTGAGGCCTTCAGGCGATAGGAGGGCGACGCCGATTCCTCTCCCTTGAGAGTTCAGAGCTCGATCAAAATATAGCATCCACATTGGCTCATCTGATTGGTTGACGGACATTAGTTCCTCATCTGGAAACTCTGATTGGACGGGATCGAACTTGGGAAGAGGATGGTGAGCGAGATGCTCGACTATGGCATAGCCTTTATCACCTTTTGCTGGATGTATGTGATGTCGAACTGAGAGAGAAAACTTTGCCAGCGTGCTAGCCTATCCGTAAGGATGGATTTCTCCAGAAGGAATTTGATAGGATTCATTCGGGCAATCAAGTGGACCTCATGAGCCAAGAAGTAGTGCTTCAATTTCTGCACTACCCAAACGAGGGCAGCACAGATTTTCTCCATGACGGTGTACTTCTGCTCACAGGGATTGAGAAGTTTGGACAAGTAATAGGTTGTCCGTTCCTTGCCTTCTTCATCAGCTTGTGCGAGGATGGCTCCCACGGAGTCATCCAAGACTGAGACGTAAAGGATCAGAGGTTTTTCTAGTTTGGGTGGAATGAGAACGGGTGGACTAGCCAGATATTCCTTCAACCCTTCAAAAGCTTTCTGACATTTAGAATTCCAGTGGAATTCTACTCCTGGCTTGGTCAACTCGTAGAGAGGTCTACACCTTTATGAATGTTGGGACACAAACTGACGAATAAACTGCAACCTCCCGATTAAACCTCGGACTTCCCTCAAATTCTTGGGAGGCGGCATATCCCTGATAGCCTTGGCTTTGTCGGGATCTATCTCGATCCCTCTTCTACTCACAATGAAACCCAGCAATTTACCCGATGACACACCAAACACACACTTCTTCGGGTTCATTTTCACTTGGAACTCCCTTGACCTCTGCAAGACCTTAGCCAAAACTTCTGGATGTTCCATCCTGGTCCTTGATTTCACCAACAAGTCATCCACATACACTTCCAGGTATATGTGCATCATGTCATGAAATATGGCCATCATAGCTCTTTGGTAAGTAGCTCCAGCATTCTTTAATCCGAACGGCATGACCACGTAACAATATATCCCCCAAGGGGTAGTGAATGACGTCTTTTCCTGATCCTCTTCTGCCAAACGAATTTGAATGTATCCTGAAAATCCATCCATGAATGAGAGGGTTTCGTAGCCTGCCGTGTTATCAATCAATACATCAATGTGAGGTAAGGGAAAATCATCTTTTGGACACGCGCGGTTAAGGTCCCGGAAGTCGATACAAATCCTGACTTTCCCATCTTTCTTCATGACCGGGACAATGTTCGCCACCCATTGAGGATAAAGAACGACTCTAATGAACCTGACTCTATGGAGCTTATCGACCTCTTCTTTCATTTTCAAAGCCATTTGAGGGTGGAAATGCCTTAACCTTTGTTTTACCGAGACGGACCCTGGTTTTAGGGTTAAACGGTGTTCGACCAAGGTTGAATCTAGACCCGGCATATCCTCGTAGCTCCATGCAAACGTGTCCTTATATTCCTCGAGAACCTCAATTAATGCCTTTTCTTCAGAGGGTGGTAGATTGTCACTTATGAGGATGATCCTAGGGTCTTCCTTAGTTCCCAAGTTGACTTCTTTGGTGGATTCTTCTACGGCGGTTGACGGCTCGTCGAATCTCTTTATTCCACTAGCGTATGCGCCCGCCGCATCCTCATATTCTTCACCCTCATCTTCAGTGGGGCATTCTTCATCCGTGATCTCGTAGACTCCATACCCCTCATCAATTGCACAGTCGCCCTCACATTCTATTTCCGGTAGCCGGATGGGATTTTCTAACAACTGGGGGATGGCAAGAAGGGTCTGACACCTGGCGGCTAAATCCAGAAGGAATCGACGAGGGATCTGCCTACCCTTGGATTTCTTCCTAGGTACTACCCTTGACCTATCATTCCTAAATTGATTGACAATATTTACAGAAGAAGAGGAAGACGAAGAGGATGGTGTAGAATGTACAGGAGAAGACCCCTCATAGGGGGGGTAGAAAAGGTCGCTCATCGGACCTTGGACGGGTGGTCCGCAGGGGGGGACGCACCCGTGGGAGATGTAGGAGGTTTCCTCAACGAAGATGTGTTGTTGGGGAGTTTGAAAATTGACATTTTTTTTCATTTTCATTTTTAATGACAAAGCAGTGAAAAGAGATTGGAGGAGAGAGAAAAGTGGTTATGGCTAGAGGATTGTGTGGCTCATAGAGCAGATCATGGTTGAAGACCTGGCGCGGGTTGAGAAGCCCGCGTAGGTATGTAAGCAAAGAAGGGGACCTGGGAAGATCATTAGACAACTGTCTGGCCCAGGAAGAAGATATCAGCAAAGGCTGAGGTGAGTGGATGGAGAAGATGGCGGCTAATGAGCCGTCGATGGCAATGTTGAGGACGGATGAAGATCCGTCGATGACAGGGTCCTTCTGGCGAGGACGAGGATAGTTTGGAACCTTGGCAAGAGTGGTAATATTCTCTGGTATTCCAGAGATCAATGGTGGTCCTTCAAGCTGCGGAGACGAGAACATCCTTTCCAGTGTAACAGAAATGTCCTGTATGTCGAACCATTTGTTCCACTCGCATTCCGGATCTTTGATCTTGCCTCTTTTGGTGATCCTCGGATATTTTTCAGCCAAATATACAGCATGTGATGCCCCATATGCTTCTCGTGGGTAATCTCCCATCTGAACAACGGGCCCTCTGTTGAAGTGGTTTGATAGAGTCCATGTGAGGGGCTTCCAATTCGCCTTGAACGGTCCTTTGAAGCCTAGGCCAAACCTGCGGTTCGGCCTAATTTCCTTTGGCGGTTTGAGCCTACCCTGTAACTGTGCGCCCAGACCTTTACCCTGCTGGTAGCCGATGTTCCTCATAATCTCCCAACCTTTGGAGTGAAAAGGGAGATATGATGTTGCGGTTGCCCTGACCGGCTCCTTTGGTGCTAGTGGAACGTGAGATAGATCACGCACGTCTAGCAATGACAATATGGGCCGATGAGATGGCCAAACAGAGGGCAGAGAGGTGTTGATAGCATCCACTGTGTGAAGGACAGGAGTGCTGACCACTTTAATAATCATCCCATTGTAAGGAAACTTCAGGCACTGATGGTTGGTGGAAGGCACAGCGTCCATGGCTTCAATGTAGGGGCGACCCAGTATAGCCTTGAATGTGGGGTCCATGTCGAGGACATGGAATTCCGTGAGAACTGACATAGGGCCTAGTTCTGCCTTCAGAATAATCATCCACTGCGGCGGCCTTTTGCTATTGTCATAAGCCATGACCGTGATCGAGGAAGGTCTTATTTATTCCTCGTTGACCCCACACAACTGAAGGGTGTCCATGGAGATCACATTTATGGACGCACATGTGTCCACAAGACACGGGTTTATGGATACCCCATTAATTTTTATTGAAATGCACAATGCATATTTCCGAGCTTCCTTGGGAGCGAGCTCGTAGTTGTGGAACATGATGGCCGATTGTGTGTCTGTTGGGGTCAGGACGGTCGAAATCTTCTCCACGGGGAGGTCTTCATTAACCATGACTTTTTGAAGATATTCCATCAAGGCCGCCTGGTGGGATGTGGATCTTTGAAGTAGCTCCAGGATGGAGATCCGAGCAGGCGTCTTGTCCAAGTGTTTTAATAGATCATACTGTGTTCCAGGGATATCTCTTTCTGGTTGTTCTCCATCATCCGTCTCTGGCTGAGATTGCTCAAGATTCTGACTGTTGTGGGGGAAAACCCTGTGGAAAATCCTTCCACTCCAGAGCACCATTGCCTGCGGCTTTTGTACCTCTGTGGGGGTAGCAGTGGGTTTTAACAGGGATTTGAGGGGGAGTGGTGGAGGAATTGTTGATGAAGCAGGGGTGATGATGGGAGCAGGGATTCTGATGAGGGGTTTGTTAGGTGGAGGCATGGTGGAGGTAGAGGGGATATCACACGGATTATGGAGGATAAGGGGTCTGGAAGGTGGAGGTGGAGACGAAGTAGAAGTGGGTAGGGCTTAAAGTGGGCAATGATTTTGAGGTGGGTGATGGGTAATGAGTGGTTTTGAAGGCATTAGTGGTGATATGGTAGAGAAAAATGGGGTTATGTATGGTTGACGGATGATAAGGGGTTTAGAAGGCGTAGGGGTAAATGTGGTAGAGGTGGATGGTAAAGTGGGGGAGTGAGAGAAGATGAGAGGGTGTGAAGGCGTAGTGGAGAGTGTCGGTTGATAGGAGATCAGGGTGCGGATGAGGGGGCGTAATGGTAGTGGAAATGGTGAAGGCGATACTGACGCGGGTTGATGAGAGAGAGGTGCTACCCGGGCAAGGCAAGGGTGTTGCGTGATGATAGGATTGGCGGTAGAAAGAATGGAGGTACTTTCCGGGTGCCACACCTACTCTCTCCTGACTTTCGGGAAGGAGGAGATGGGGTTAACATGATGATTGGGCTGTTGGTGCTCCGGTAATAGATTCTGGATTATACCCATGTTGGGCTGTTGTTGTGGGGCCTGCTGAGGCTGCTGTTGTTGTTGTGGTTGCTGTTGCTGCTGCTATTGTAACTGCTGCTGTGGCCTATGAGGAGGTCTCCTAGCCTTGAGAGCGGTGACGTATCGTCTCATTTCATCCCAATCTATTTGATGTTCATCATTCATATCGTGGATGTAATCTTTGAAATGGAAGCAATAATCTACTGTGTGTCCTGGCTGCCTGTGGTAGACGCAGTATTTGGAGGTATCAACATTCGGGGGCCACACGGGCCTTTCCCTGGGTAGCACAAGTATGTTTGAGGCCATGAGGGCGTTGAAAATATCCGCCAGAGTTTCTGGCAACGGTGGATAGTAGGCTCTCTTGCGACCGACCGGCCTCCTTTGTTGCTGTTGGGGACCATAATTCCCTGGGGGTGGAACTTGGTTGTACTGAAGTGGTGGTGGTTGTTGCTGAGGTTGTGGTTGTTGTTGCTGGGGTTGACGTAATGGAGGCATATTATCCTGGGGTGGATTATTTTGGGGTGGAGGACGAAGAGGGAAAGGACCTGGTTGGAGGGGAAGTCGGGGCATTTGTGGAGGCCTTGGGTTGACTGCATAGTTGGCATTGTTGACCGCACCCACTTGCTCATTTGTCATGACCCCTTCTGTGGCTCCGCCCGGGACACCAGCGCCTGTCTTTCTGACCACTTTGGGCTTCGGCGACTCAAACATGTTCATAATGGGGGAGTCTTTTAACTGGGTTTGGATGTACCGGGCCCTTTCATAGAGTTCCTCCATTGTAGTAAGTTTATTCATGGCCAGGACGTGTCTGAACTGTGGGGTTGCATTAGACACAATCATCTTCACTTGTTCGGGCTCGGAGAGGGTATCCCTTATTCTTTCCGCCAGAGATCTCCATCTATCAGCATAGCGGACAAAATCCTCATCGGGCTTCATCTTTTCGGCCACTAGATCGGTAATGGAGAGTGAGGGACCGACCCTGATGTGACACGACCCCTGGACCTAGATTTGCAAGCAACACAATAATTTGGCAACGTCACACTAGCGGACTCACTCGCGTAAGCACACTCGGGTCCGTAGAAGGACCGGCGATGGCGGTGAGGGTCCGAGGTTGGACCTCAACCTTCCAAGGGTTTGGCCAGCTAGGAATAGACCCCAATGGGCCAGGGATGCCCAATATCAAGGGCGACCGGCACGCCAAGGGCGTGGGTTGAAATGTCACTCTCACAACTCACCCGCGGTAATCACGCAATTAATTGATAAATCGGGTTCGGGCACTCTCTTACGCCGACGGTACTGAGAGGTAATACTATTTAAGCAAAAGAAATCTAGCAAAGAGAGGTGTGAGTGGCTCACCTGGTATCAGAGCAAGTTTTAGACTTGTCTCTACAAGCCTAGGTCCAAGGGCAATTGCATTTCTATCCCGTGTCGTCATCTTTGTGCATGTCCACCCGTAGGGGTACCATATACCGGGCTGATCCTTCTAATTCCAATCCACCTATGGATCCCAATTTACAAGGCAATCAAAACAACCCTAGGGAAGCTCCCCAAGCTCCTATGGATCGACTTGAGGCTGCCATTCAAGCCCTCACGGAGCAAATGAATGGTGTTTCCACCCGATTGGAGAGATTAGAAGAAGCTAGGGCGCCACCTAGGAACCATGTCCAAAGGGCTCCTCCCCCGCGGGTTGAACATGAGAGGGAAGACCTAGAGGATGAGTGGTATCGCGAGCAGGAGAGAGCCCCACAACCTCGGTACCATGAGAGGTGACCACGAGAGGATCCGGATGACTTCCTACTAAGAATGATCAAAGTGGAAGCTCCTAATTTTGATGGGTCACATAACCCTAGTGCCTATAAAGAATGGGAGCATGGCATGGACCAATACTTTGATTGGTACCCCATGTCCGAGGAAAGAAAGGTTAGGTTGGCCAAGATGCATCTTCTTAAATTAGCCAAGACCTATTGGCTAAAGGTAGAAAGCCAAAGGAGAATCAGGCGTGAGGAACCCATTGACACTTGGATGGACATGAAAGTCCATCTTAGGAGCAAATATCTTCCCCACTCCTATAGCCAAATTCTCCTTGATGAATGGCAAAGCCTTACCCAAGAGGGAAAAACCGTGGAAGAATATGTGGAGAAATTTGACTCATACCTCTTAAGGTGTGGTGTTGTCGAAGAACCGGCCGTCACTTTGTCCCGGTTTAGGAATGGTCTCCTTCCCCACATCAAACGGGAGCTTTTTATGAGGGAAGCCCATAGCCTTGAGGTTGCCTATCAAATAGCCCGTGATGTAGAACGGTTTTCTAGGAACACAAGGTTTGCCCCTCCCAAGGGCCCGGGACCCCGTCCCAACCTCCCTCCCCTGTTGAGAACACCCCCTCCCAGTGGGGGAACCCCCACTCGGCCCTACCCCCAACCAACCAATCCTACCCCCACAAAGGCCACCCCACCCAACCCTCCTCCCCGAAGGGAGGAAGCCTCCAAAGGGAAGACCCCAGGGAGTAATACTGTTAAGTGTTTTTAGTGCCATGGTTATAGCCACATAGCCTCCCAATGCCCTTCCAAGGGGATGTCGAGCCTTGTTATTGAGGGCGGACCCACCACATCCCAGGAAACCCATGAGGATACTGTTGAGGAGTACGAGGCTGCTTTAGGGTGGGAAGAGGAATACGAGGAGCAATTCTTTGAGGAAAGTATAGAAGATGACCCCCACTCCACCCACCTAGGGGTGATAAGGTGCACCCTCACCCAACCTAAAGAGGACGACTGGCGGAGGACTTCCATTTTCCACACCTTCATCAAAATCGGGGACCATGTTAGGAAGGTCATCCTAGACAACGGGAGTTGTGTCAACGCCGTATCCCCGGACACCGTCAAGCTCCTAGGGCTTACCCCGACACCCCACCCCAAACCATACCGTGTGTCATGGATAAACAACCACTCCCTACCCGTCAACACATGTTGTCTTATCCCCATCACCTTCTCATCCTACCAAGGGCAAATATGGTGTGACATCATACCTATGGCTGTAGGAAGCATCCTACTAGGGAGACCTTGGATATATGATGTCAATGCTACCATCCAGGGGAAAACAAACACGTGCACATTTGAACACGAGGGGAAGACCATTCGCCTCAACTCTTCCCCACCCCGAAAGGAACCACCCCCCAAGGGAATTCTCCCTACACCACCTCAAAACCCAGGGGTCCCATTACCCCCAACCCAACCAACAAGTCAACAGTCCACCCCTAAGAGCCCCACCAAGGGCCTACACCTCATCACTAGTCAAGAACTCGAGGAAGAGGTAGCCCTCGGGACACCCATATACGCTGTAGTCATATGCCTAGGGGAACCCACCCCCTCCAACCCTCATCCTGTGGAGATACACCCTCTCCTAGAAGAATTCAAGGATGTGTTCCCCGAGGAGCTCCCCGATCAACTGCCACCCATGAGGGATGTCCAACATGCTATTGACCTTGTCCCAGGGGCCACCCTCCCAAACCTTCTCCACTATCGCCTCAACCCCACTAAGCATGCTGAATTGAGGAGGCAAGTGGAGGAACTCATTAGAAAGGGCTTCCTCCGTCTTAGCAAGAGTCCTTGTGCTGTCCCAGCCCTCCTCACCCCAAAGAAAGATGGGACATGGCGAATGTGTGTCGATAGCAGGGCCGTCAACAAGATTACTGTCAAATATAGGTTCCCCATACCTAGACTTGACGATATGCTAGACATGCTAGCTGGAGCCACCATCTTTTCAAAAATGACCTTAAGAGTGGCTACCACCAAGTTAGAATAAGGCCCGGGGATGAATGGAAAACTACCTTTAAAATGAAGGATGGACTCTATGAATGGCTGGTGATGCCTTTTGGGCTCTCTAACGCTCCAAGCACCTTTATGTGCCTTATGACCGAGGTCCTTAGGCCCTACATTGGAGTCTTCCTGGTAGTCTATTTCGATGACATCCTCATCTACAGCCAGTCCAAGGAAGCCCACTACCACCACCTTAGGCAAGTCTGCACCATCCTTAGGACAGAGAGCCTCTATGCCAACCCAGGAAAGTGCCACTTCCTGACTGAGTCCATTACTTTCCTTGGGTATATGGTTTCCACTAAGGGAGTGTCCATGGACCCCGAGAAGGTCCGAGCTATCCTTGACTGGCCTGAGCCCCGCACCCTCCATGAGGTTAGGAGTTTCCATGGTTTGGCCACCTTTTACCGGAGATTCATCCGTGGATTCAGCACGGTCACGGCCCCTATCACCGACTGCCTTAAAAAGGGGACCTTTGTGTGGACCAAGTCGGCATCTAGGGCCTTCCAAGAGCTCAAAGAAAGGATGACCCAAGCCCCTGTCTTATGCCTCCCTGATTTCTCCAAAGTCTTTGAGGTGACTTGTGATGCCTCCGGGGTAGGAATTGGCGGGATCCTCAGCCAGGAAGGACACCCAGTGGCCTACTTTAGTGAGAAATTGTGTGATGCCAGGATGAAATACTCCACCTACGACAAGGAATTTTATGCCGTGGTGCAATCCCTCCGGCATTGGAGACACTACCTCTTGCCTAAAGAATTTGTCATATTTTCTGATCATGAGGCCCTAAAATACCTCAACTCCCAGCAGAAACTGAATGCCCGACATGCCCGATGGGTCGAGTACATCCAGTCCTACACCTTTGTGATCAAACATAAGACTGGAAGCGAGAATCGTGCCGCAGATGCACTCAGTAGGAGAATCTCCTTGCTAGCTACCATTCGGGTGGAGGTCATAGGATTTGAAAGACTCAAGGAAGAGTACTCTGATTGCCCAGACTTTGGTCCAATCCATACCACCCTGTCCACCCTCTCACCTAGGGAACACCAAGGATTCATCTTAGAAGACGGGTTCATCTTCAAAGGCCATAGACTTTGCATACCTAGGACCTCTCTGTGGGATTTCCTGGTCTGGGAGTTACATGCGGGAGGCCTGGCTGGGCATTTTGGGGTACACAAGACCATTGCTATGGTTGAGGGTCAGTTCTACTGGCCAAGTCTCAAGAGGGACGTAGCCAAAATTGTAGGACAGTGTCGGATATGTGCCTCAGCCAAACAGACAAGACAGAACACCGGCCTATACACCCCACTCCCTGTCCCTGATCGCCCCTGGCAGGACTTAAGCATGGACTTTGTCTTGGGCCTACCTAGGACTCAAAAAAAGCATGATTCAATCTTTGTCGTAGTGGATAGGTTTTCAAAGATGGCCCATTTCATCCCCTGCTCTAAAAATTTCCGATGCCTCTCATGTGGCCCGCCTATTCTTCGATGAGGTAGTTCACCTCCGTGGCCTACCCAAGACCATCATTTCTGATAGGGATGTTAAATTCACCAGCTATTTTTGGAAAACCCTCTGGCACTTAATGGGGACCCTTCTCAAATTCTCCACAGCCTATCACCCTCAAACCGACGGCCAGACCGAAGTCATTAATAGAAGTCTTGGGAATCTCTTACGGTGTCTTGTTGAGGATCGCCCAGGGAATTGGGATCTCATATTACCCCAGGCAGAGTTTGCATACAACAACTCAGTGAATAGGTCGATAGGGATGTGCCCATTTGAAGCTGTGCATGGGTACAAACCTAGAAAGCCTACAGATCTCATTCCTTTGCCTCCACATGCTAGAGTGTCTATTAGTGCTGAGTCCTTTGCCCAACACATGAAAGAATTGCATGAGGAAATCCGCAAACACATTAACAAAAGCAATGAGGTGTATAAGAAGTCGGCCGATTCCCACCGACGCCACCAGGAGTTTCACGTAGGTGATTATGTGATGGTGAGAACTGAGAGGCTTCTCCCAGGGAATGTCTCCAAACTGAGGTCGCGTGGATCAGGCCCCTTCCAGGTTCTGAGGAGGATTGGCACAAACGCTTACATGTTGGACCTCCCCGAGGAGTACGCAGTAAGTCCCACGTTCAATGTGGCTGACCTGGTGCCATACAGGGGGGTCCCACGGTGACGCCTAGTGAGGGAATTGAGCCTGTTCCACCTTTTGAGAGAGCCACCACCCATGAGAGAGTTCCACCAGTCCAGAGAGGCCAACGGGAGCAAATAGAGCGGATATTGGATGAACAGTTCACTGTCACCCGGAGCAAAGCATACGAGCGATACTTGGTCAGGTGGAAGGGCCGGCCCCCTTCAGATGATTCATGGGTGAGCAGGGAGGATCTTCAGCAGCTGGACCCCGACCTCCTGGAGCAATACCGCAGTCGAGTGGACCCTTTCTCGACAGAGTCGAGCTCTTCACAGCCCGGGGGAGTTGATGGGGACATCACCCAGAGTTCCCTCTGGCTCGGCACCTCTCTCCCTTCCAGAGACGGGTAGGATGCGACTGCACGACTTGATGGGTTGATGACGACACTGGGGTTTAGTACTGAGGACATATTGATGTATTTTCTCCTTTTCTTGAGTCATTTTGATGTACTTGTCTTTATTTTGAGTCATGTCCCTAGGTCGTCACGTTATTTACCTATGTTTGCTAGGCTAGGGGGTCAAATGGGCCCAATTAGATGGGCCTGGCCCATGGGCGCCCCCTTCCTTCCCCCACCCCCTTGCTTATTTGCTTTTAGCATTTTCTCCAAGGACTTTTTGTAAATGTTGGGATCCCTATAAATAGGACCCCAACTCCTCTTGAGATGGTTAATGAACATTTGAATATTTTGAGCATAAGTGCATCCCTCCCTCTCTCTCTAGCTTTCTCTCTATCTTCTCTCTCTCACTTAAGGGGGGGAACCCCTCTCTCTCTCTTCCCCCTACTCTCTCTCTCTACCTTGGGCGAACCTGCCCTTTCCCCTTCCCCCCCTCCTTGCCACATCACCAGCCACCTCACCCTTCCACCCTTTCACCTCCCCAAGAGCCTTAACTCCCATCAATTCCTCCACTTCCCCAAGCAACTCTTCCCATTCCCCATACACCTTCTCCACCTCCAAGGCACCCATCCCTCTTCCCCAAGCAACCCTTCCACTCCCCCCACACACTCATTCATATCCCCAAGCAATCAAACCCCCACCCCCACTACCATTTGCGAACCCCCTCTCCATCTACTCACCCCCCCTCCTCTTACCTTGGCCGACCACTCCCTCCCCCTATCTCCGCTGCGGCCACCCCTCCCCTCCACCCTCTTGAACCTCCATTTTCCATGCTCCACCATTCTCATCGTCCCCACATATTCCCCCCCATCTACTATCACCACCACCCCTCCCTCCACTACTAATCTCCACTCCCCTTAACCTAAATCCACCACCATCCCTTTCTTTTAGCCAAGTCTGCAGGTGGCTGAAGAAGGTACGACTTGCAGAAGCTTCCCCGAATTCACACGACGACATCCAGAGGCGTACCATACCTTTATGGAAAGGGAGTCCAGTCCACTACGCAGGTGAGGAAGAATCGTGCCATTCTGAGTTCGGGGCTGTCCGGGAGAGCCCTTCTTCCCCGACTGCACCCAGCTCCATCTGCAGAGCACCTGAGCTCCACCAGAAGCTGAACCACGACTAACAGTGGAGGATTCAGACCGAGGGCCCTTCTTCAAAGTTCTTTCTCCCCCTGTCCTCGACCGGAAGCAAGAAGCGGAAGTGCATTCTGCATCCGGAGGCCAGAGTTATCGCCTTTCTCCCTCGGCTGGTCCAGTCTGCCTCCCACGGTCTGCAGCGACCTGCCTCCACTCATCAGCGTCCCCCAGTCCACCCCGACCTCAGACGGCTTCCCCACCAGTTTTTCTGTGAAGAGGGATTGTCCACAGCTCCAGAAACTCTGACGGTTTGTGATTCGGAGTCCGGGAGCCATCGGCACAACCTCTGCAACCTGGTGCATCAGAACAGAAGCTGACAACCCCAGATTCCTTTGTTCTGTTCGAACCTCCGGCGCGGCCAGCGACGATGTCAGAAGAATTCAGTAAAATTTAGAGGTGTCCTACTTCCCGTTACAAAGAATTCCCTTCTGGTCTCATCGACAGAAAAGTTCCTGAGTAAGAGCTACGGTTGCAACAGCGGCTGCCTATCGCCTCTCACAGCAAGCGAGCAGGTTCACATCGGCTTCCTCCCCCACGATTTCGGCGAGTTTCCCCACCCGCCTGGCCGGCTTAGCGCCCCTCCCTGCGGGAGGTAGTGTTTGCATGTAAGATTGACTTCCCCACCCCTAGTCCATCCCTCCTGTGTGAGGAGTAGTATTTGTAATAAACAGCTCAAGCTTCATCGGCGCAGTGTGCGGGGATCCACACTTCCCCGCTCGCCTCATCTCCGAACGGGGTTGGTTTCTTCAAACCAACCAGGTGAACTCTAAAACTTTGCTCCATTGCTTCTAGTACCTGCTCATTTAATATCCGTAGACATAGCTCCGTTGTGCAAGCGAGAGAGTGACCGACCCCACGTGCTCCACTTACGAGCGGTCACCGTGGGCAGTAAGAGAGTGGGACCTAGTGCCCCCAATTGGCACCAGCCAGCCCCATAAGCGTGGGCTATGTACCCTTGGGAGGGCAACCCAAGCCTTGCTGGCACTCTACCAGCAAGGGACTTGATCCATCACCTCCCCTTAGCATCATCTAGTCACCCCGGGCTCGGGTGTGTGCGACGGCGAATTGGCCCCCGATTTATCAACTTCATTGCTATGTGGTTGTGCTTGCGGAATAGGTCCTAAGTTTTGTTTGCTTGCTGCATACCCCATATTTGTGTCACATCAAACCCTATCCCTATATTTCTGCAAGAACCTTCTCTGGACTATTTCAAAATTCTCAGTCTCGCGGGGCTCCAAAGAATAGAACCACTCTAGCGCGGGACCATCCAATGATCTTCGAAAGAGGTATGCCAGGGACCTCTGATCGTTTTGCCAATAGAAGGATTCATACATGTAATCCTTGAGGTGAATGAAGGGGTTGCCGGTACCATTGTATCTGCGGTACGTGGGCATTTCGGAGGGAGGAAGATGAATGACGGGAAGGATTGGCAAAGCAACCTCCGGGGTGGCTTTCACGTCCACCATTCTTCTCAGATTTTGAAACTGCTCGTCCATGCGATTGAACCTATTGAGGAGTGATTGGGCGAGCTCCTCTGGAGGTGAAGGTGGCACTTGCCACTGGGGGAGAAACTGTCTCTCGGAGACTTGAGGGGGGAACCCCGAATGAGAGGGAGCTGCCGGACCGCCGACAGTCAGCCCCGGCTGAAGCGGTATGTGGGGAACAACGGGAGTTTGAGATTGTCATGGGAACTGGAATGAGGGTGGTTGTTGGCTAGCTTGTCCTTGAAGCGAGGGAGACTGGATGGCTTGTGTAGATCTAATTAAAAATCCACTTAGAACAAAGAAGAAAAAGCATGAGAAGAAAAAGCATGCACGAGGTGCAAAATAGGAGATGTGATCGCCAGAGACGCGAGGGCCTCAAAGGATATAACAAATAATCAATGGAGGGATCGCGATATAAATACCTTAAATGCGGGGGATTGTGAGTGCCTTCCTTTCTCTTCCGATCGGCCGGCCGATGAAGAGAGTTCTTCTTTCTTAATTACCCTTGCAAAAATTAGCAAACACCCATAAAAATTGAATTAGAAACAAGGCGAGTGTAGCATCAAATTCATAGTAGAAATAGACATGAAAGCATGTGTAAGAACACACCTTATTGGGTGTTTGCCCATAAACCCCTATGCAAGAGGGTGGGAGATATGATGATGAATGCAAATAAAATAAGGAGGTGAAGAGGTGTGCAAGAGTTGCACTGTGGGAGTTTCTCAACGTGGTTGAGAAGGGGGATTAACAGGGGATGCAATATGCATGCATATGTATGAACAAAGGAAAAGAAATAAAAGATAAGAAAGGCCTGCGTTGAGCTTTGGCTTTGATGTTCAATGGGGATGAAGCCTTGAAGAGATGAGCCGTGCAGTGCAGGAGCTTCCTCCTGAGCCAGCAGCACCAACGTCAGCACCTTCCTGTAAAAACAAAAGAAGAAAGCAGAAGCCCAGAAGACAGAATCCTGAATTGAAGAAGAAGAAGGTCCAACCCCTTCGACAGAGCCGCAAGGCTCTATTAGTAGGGTTCCAACCACAGATTCGATAGATTTGGGAAGATAAGAATAAGCAATAGACATTAGAGGCAAGGACTCCAGTTCCCCAATCAAACAAACAACCAAACATAGCAGGGAACTCTCCGGGAAAGCTGCGGTCGATTAGAACACGAAAGATGAAACACGACTTGGATAGGGGCGTCAATTCTGAAATTGACGACCTACCAAAGGGCGTTAATTTAAAACGCGCCTTGGAACAAGGCGTCAATTCAGGGATCATTTTTAGAAATAAATCTTTCTTCTTTTTTTTGAAAATTGTGAAACACACCTCAACCAAAGGCGTTAATTAAAAACGCGCCCTACCAAGGGTCGTTAATTCAAAAATAATCAAAATAGGACTATTTTTCATTTCTCAATATTATTTTCCCATTTTTTAGGTGGAGGTGCATCTCAATGTGCTGATTCCAATGACTATTTTTACGTATTTTTCTGACACCCGGAAGGCCACCAAATCACCTCTGGAAGAGGGTTGAAAAATATTATTAAAATAATCAAATGAAAGTGACGCCCTCCCCATATGTCGTGAATTCAATTTTTTTAATTTTTATTTTATTAAAAATCAAAATAACGTCCTTTCACATGTCGTTAATTCCAAAAAAATCCGAAAAATCCTCAGAAAAATTCAGAAAAATTGTAAAACAAGTGGAATTGACGCCTGATGCATGTGTCGTCAATTTTCTTTTATTTTTTTTTATTTTCTTAAAATAAAATGATGCCCCTCTTCAAGTCGTTAATTCTGAAAAATTCATAAAAATAGAGAAAAATATCCAGAAAATCCAGAAAAATCTAAAAAAATAGGAAAAATAAGAAAAGGGAGAAAAAAGGGAGAAATCCAAGAAAAGTAAGAAAAACCACTCAAACAGAGATAATTTGAGAGTCAAATTGGGGTATTACAAGGTAATATGAGATGTACTCACAGTAATGTCAATTTTAGCGTGTCTACAGCTGCCCCGCCTTGGTGTCTGCTTTGCAAGGGAGCAGAGCAAACTGAAAAGTAGATGCCAAGGTGTGATGAGACACGCAATCAACATCACTTGATGAGAATTAAATCAAAAGCTCGAGACGAAGCAATCTTGAGAAATTCAATGAAATCAACGATGTTTGGATAAAAGAGGGAGTGTGCACGCGGGCACGAAGGAGAATGATCAACTTCCAGCGCGGTGGAAGTACCCCAGGTCACAAACCTGTAGGTTTCACCATTGGGGAGCGGTTACCAGTCAATGTGGACGTGCTGCAGCCAAGGTGGATCAAGGGAAAGGATTGAAATAAGATGATAGAAATCCAAACAAGGAGCTTTCGAGAAAATGACCCAAAACAGTGACAAAACGAACTGAGGATTCCATTCAGCAATATCTGGAAAGATTAAGATTAATTTGACTCACCAAATCAGCTTATGAAAATGATTTTCCAAAAATTGTTCCAAACTCCTATATGAATGCATGCTGGGTTTTAAAGGGAAAAGTTAAAATAAATTAAAATATAAGATAATCAAGGATAATATTGTTAAACTGCCAAGACTGGGTCAAGAAACCCATTCTGCGAGCCGATACTAAGCCGAAGCCCGTTTATCCACGCATCAACTCGTAAAAGGGAACCATCGTCCCCAGTCTTGGACGGCTCAATGGCATATCCGTGTGACTAAGACTCCTCTGGAATCATCATTGTTTTTGATGAAGGGGAACTCAAATCCCAGATTTACCAAAGTCACAAGGTCCTTGATATAATCTAGTAGCGTATGTAACATATAGTAGAATGCATACAGGGGGATGGTGAAGCAATAAGCATGGGGGAACTAAGAAATGAGGTGCAAGCACCATGGGGCTTGGGTGATGATGCCCAGTCGGTGGGACTAAGAGCTTCTTCCTGCGCTCAAAGATTCATCAGCCAAGATATATAAAAAAAAATAACAAGCAATGAATTAGGCATGTAAGCATAGCAAGCATAGCATGAATCAAAGCATCAATAGCATGTATGTATCATATCATGAATAGCATTCAAGTGTGCACAGCGTGAAAGGCATGAATAACATAGATAGCATCATTAAAGCATAGATAGCATAGCATCATTGTTTGTCGTTTGTCATGAGGATGACAACTTGGCTAATCAAGATTTGGAGTTGAATGATCAAGATCTGATAATGCCCATCAGCGGAGTGATCAGCAAGATTTGATAAAAAAAGATTTGGCGATGAATATTCGGAGTAATGCGTAGCAAATTATGAAGATGTGATCAATTGTGAACATGGGAAGAATCAAAAGGTAGATGGCAATGAATGGAGAGGACTCATCCCGTGCTCTTGGTCCTTGCAAAGTTGTCGTTCCTGCAAAAGCACCATCAGAAAAATACAATGCAATTTTTTTTTTGGATTTTGAAATATGCAAATTTTTATGAGTTTTGAAAATATTTGAATTTTTATGTGGATTTTGAAAAATATTTAAATTTTTATTATGAATTTTGAAAATATTCAATTTTTGTTGGATTTTGGTCAGGAAATATTTAATTTTTTTTTGATTTTGGCTTAGAAAATATTCAATTTTTTTTTGGATTTTGGTTTAGACATTGTTAATGCAGCATCAAAGGGTGTTTTTGAACCACTGGCTAGGGGTCCTTATTCCTTCCCCTTTCGCTAAAATTACCCAAAGCCGAGCGTGGATTGAAGGGTGGCGTCCTATAGCCGACTGCCCTTGATTAACGGTGCCCCTACCAAGGCCATACCCGAGAAACATTCGGTCTTAGAGGGAGAAGAGAAGAATAATTGAGGATAAGCTTTATACAGGATGGGAGATGTCGGGACTTGAATTCCTTCCCAGGTGTTTCCCCTCAAAGTGGTAGTCTGTTGCGCCGGGGTTTTGTGCCTTTGATTTTTAGACCCTTGACATGTATACGACCAGGGTTTTCCCTGCGGGGACTTTGCACTCTTGACGTGCCATAATTCACAATTTTACTTTTATCGAAATTTTGACTTAATTTTCATAATAGCCCTTTTGGCGAGATGTATATCATGAAAACTCATATTGATTTTGGGTCAAGACTGCCCCTATTTGAGACTCCTCTCGTATTGGGGATTGCCCTGGGTGGGTCATCTCACCCGTCGACCTCTTGCCCCTGCACGCGGCCGAGTAAAGAAGAGAAAAAGACTTTCAGGAATTCTCATGGCATGGCCAAAGTAGCAACGGTGTTTTAACCAAAGAAGCCGGCTAAGGACGCCGTGAAGTGTGTGGAATGCCCAGCTGAAGGTTACTCTTAACAAGCAGGGAGAGAACGTTGAATTCCCAGCGTGGGGTTTTTATTACTAAAGGTGCTGCAAAAACAAGCCTAAAAGACTTTTTTGAGAATGATTTAGTAAAGATAAAGATTCGACCTAATATAAAGGTCTTGACTACCACTCTTAATGTTGTTAAGAAGCACTTTATTTTGAAAATCATCATGAAGCAATGAGATAATGATATCATGAAATGAGTACTTACGCCAATATGTTACCTTGCAACCTTTGTAGAAGCAGCTGTCAGAGGCGAGGTTGATCATCATGGGATAGTCCTCTTTGGCAATCAAAAGGATTGGAAGTAAAGGTTTTGAAAGTGGCTTAACAAGAAGGAGTGGTGCCAAGACCAGACTCAGACGAATAAGGAAAAAAAGGAAGAGAGGCGAGGGCTAGAACTCCCTCACTAAGGTGTGGAGACCCTGATCACATGAAAGGTCTACAGAAGAAGCGGAGAATTAGAAGGAGGAGTGAGGACTAAAGCCTCGAAAGCAGTGAGAGAATGGGCAGATGCCCAAGGCAGTGGACGTGGAAGAAGTTGGGTTGGACCCATGATTATGAGGAATTAGAAGAAGAAATTGATAGATGGAAAGAGGCAGATCCGGAGGGTCTGGGAGTAAAGGAGGAGAATCGTGATAGGAGGAATCATCCGGAGGCTCCGGAGGGATAAGATATCGAAGGACGCGGTGCCCAGGGAAGAAATAGGGAAAAAGATGATGGAAAAGGAGGAAGAAAATGAAGGATGTGATGTCCCGGAGGAGCAGAAAGATGAATCGGAAGAAAGATGGAGGGTCCGGAGGTTCCGGAGGAATGAGATGCCGAGGGACACGGTGCCCAGGGAAGAGTGGATGAAAAGGATCTGGAGGGTCCGGAGGTTCCAGAGGGAAATATCGAGGGACGCGGTGCCCGGGGAAGAGTGGATGAAAAGGATCAGGAGGGTCTGGAGGTTCCGGAGGAATGAGATGGAAAGGGGCGCGATGCCCAAGAAGGAAGTCTGAAAATTCCGGGAGAATGAGATGAAAAAGGGCGCGATGCCCAAGCAGGATAAAGGAGAAATCCGGAGGGTCCGGGTGCAGGAGTTGGAAAGGAGCGCGATGCCCTGAGAAGAGATTGGAAAGGGGACAATGCCCGAGCAATGAAGATGGGAAATGCAGGATATCCGGAGGTGCCGGAAGGCGGGGAAGATACGGGTCCGGAAACCCGGGAAAGAAGAAGTGCAATTGCATGCAATAGGATGGATGCGATGAATGCAGTGAATGCGTGAATGCAATGAGATGCAAAGAACATGAAGAATGTGAAGGGCGAGAGGATGAGATCCTCCTCCTTACCCCTGGAGTGGCCCATGAAGAATCGGTGACAGAGGAGAATATGGGTGGAGTTGAATGGAAGGTAGATAAAAGAGTGGAAGGCCCCTTAGCACCAAGATAACTGCCCCTCCACGGTAGTGAAAGTGTATAGCCAATCGGCTCAAAGAAAGAAGCTTCAATAATAAATGACAACCCTCTTGAAGAGTGGAGAGTAATAATGTGAGGGAGTTGGGAAGTTGGGACAGGAAGCATTGCCATGCCCATTGATTGCGGCATATAAAGAATGTTGACAAAAATGGGCATTCGCCCCTTGTATGGAAGAATGAATTCAGGATTTGAAAGTTGGAACAAGGGGTGCCCTGCCCTGCCCTTGGGTGGCATCAACGCTTGGCATTCTTTTCTAGCGAGCAGTGGCGGCTTGACCTCTTCAGCCGTGCTTGGCACAATAACCCGGATTGGCATCCGGCAAATGAACTCTTGCATCTTGAACTGCACGGCAGTGGCCAAATTCTTCTTTTGCGGCTCTTGATCATCCTCGGCACAAGTGTTTGTAGCAGCGCTCCCCTTCCGAGTAGTAAAGGGAGGTGAAGCGGAGGTGGGAGGCTTCGTGGATGGTGGGGGTGTAGTGGAAGGCGTTGGAGAAAGGATAAGTGGAGGCGGAGGTTCAAACACGTCGAGCTTCTCCCTTTGCTCGGAAGTAGTTTGGGTTGGCTCGAGTGCAAAAAAGGGTTGATCCTGCTCAGGATTAGCCACGGGTAATAGGTTAAGTGGTGGAGTAGGGGTAGTTGGGTTTGGTGTTAAAGGTGTAATAGAGGGTTGAATTGGGGAAAGTTCGACGTTAGGCTCGGTGGAGGCCGATGGTGTGGAGGCTGGCATAACTGGTGGAGGTGTAATTGGTGGAGGTTTGGTGCGGAGAAAACGCCGAACGGGGCGAGCGGTGTTAGGAGGAGGAGACTCAAGATGCGTCGGCGTGGGTGATTGAAGTACCGACCCATCATCGTAACACCAAGAGGTCTCGGAAATAGGGGTTGGATTAGGGACGGTGGCTTCGTCCTGAGCAGGGGGTTCATCAAATGATAGTGGGGGAAGTGGGAAGCGAAGGAAACTCGGAAGGGGTGCCTACAAAGCTTCATCGTATGTTGCCTCAAATTCTCTAATTGCCGGTTCTTCATCATCAAATTCAAGTGGACACCGTAGTGGAGGCGTGTATGTGGATGGAGGAATGTAATGATGTTGCGTATGTGGAGGTGGAAGGCCATATGAATGAAGTGTGCGGACGGGTGGAGGGCGGACGATGTCCACTTGAGCGTTGAAATCTGCCGGCTCTTGCTTGCTTGAACTGCCGATACCATAGTCATCCATCCTATCTTTCCAATCTTTCTCCATTTTTGTAATATCATTCAGGGCGGCATGAAGGGGATTGATTGGAGTAGGAGGAGCGGGCCATGGGCTCGTAACCCTCTTTAATTGTTCCTCCATTAAAGGGACCTTGTCAAGAAGAGTTTGTTGGAGGGGTATGGCTTGAGCAACCAAGGGTTGGCAAGGCCTTGAAGGAGGGGCCGCATAAGAAGGCCGTGGAGGGGGATTAATGGGATGACCCATAGAGGAACCTGGATGGACCGAGTTGTAAGAAATAAATGGGCCTTGGGGCAGTGATGGAGGAGGAATAGAAGGAGGCGGGTGTTTGGTGCGGACACCAGGGCGATCACGTGACACGTCGGCGACCCGACGGTGCCATACGCGGAGCGCCAAGTGGACTACATCGGCTTCCCATCGAATTGGGGATCATTTGGCTTCAATTTGGACACTTTTAGCATGTAATTTGGGCTTGTATTGAAGATTATATATGGGTTTTCATATTGGGCTGGTTGCTAGACCCTTAAAAGGCCAAGTGGTTAAAGGCCTTTAAGCTTTCCATAAGAAAGGAAAGGCCTTGGACCAATATGAAGCACCCATTAGCCTAGCAAGGCCCAATTGGGCTCCCTTTCTATATGGGCTCCCTAAGTGGGAGAGGCCTCATTCTAAAATGGGTTTCTTTTACTCTTGGGTTCTTAAGATGGGAATGGCCTTAAGCCATATTGGCTGGTGGGCTTGCTTAAGCCAAGGCCTCCAAGTGGCCCATTCATAGCCCAATAAGGGGGGCGCCCCCTTCCTTGTTGTATTAGGCTAGCAACTTTGAATTTTCTTCTTCCCCTCCCCATTTACCACATGAGGAGTATTAGAAGGCTGCTGGTCCAAGGGTGGAATGGCTGCCACCTACTCTTTTACCTTGAATTTCAAAGGTAGGTGAGCAACCATGTCCCCTTGTCCCCCTTTCCCTTTCATCAAGGTCATAATCTATGAACACTACCTCCCCCTACTTGTATCCACGAATTCCCAACCCCCTACCCCTTCCATTTCCCTATAAGAAGGCATGTATAGTGTTGTTGTAGAAGCTAATGAAAATATTTTGTGAGAAATTGCCTTAAGTGAGTGATTCACTTCTCCTTCTTTGGGTGTGACTCCCAACAGCATTCAGGTCGTGAGATTCGACCCTCTACCCCTATCTTCCTCTTATCTTCTGGTTCCACCTGATTTATCACTGATACTACTATAAGTTAGCAAGGATTCAGATTTGTTTTCGTGTCGATCTGAGTTTGTGAACAGCGGTGGCGATTTTCCTCGTGGCGGCGCACAGATCTGTCCCAGAGTGTAGTCCAGATCTGAAGATGTCTGTGTATTAATTCTTGAAGCCCAACCCCGACGCCATATGCAGTTGCTTTCTAAAGAGAAGTCGTAGTGTTTCAAGTCCTCTTCGCGTTGCTGCTAGTTTCGCCTCGATCGGGGATCGGTGCTGATCGTGCCGACAGTTCTCGTGGGATCACGCGGGCTGGTCTGAGCAGGTCTGGCTGTGAACTAGAACCAACTTGCAGAGCCTACCCCACCTTCATCCGGCCAAGATCTGTGTGAGGGGTCTTCAGAACATTTCTTCCTCTGGACGTCGCCTACCATCTCCAACAAGGAACGCCCCGATCTGACATCAGAAACTATTTTTCCAACATTTTATCATATTTCTGTGCAGTTCTGTAAGCACAAAACTAGAACCTCAGAAGATTCATCACTGCGCCCAGATCTGAAGGCATCTGTTTGCGATCTTCGGAGTGAAGATACTACATCCAGTCACCGACATTATCCAACAAACGGCGCTCCGATCGGGCATCGGATCTGGTCGTACCAACCTCTGCAAGCTCGCTGCGCAGGGTGACCAGCGCGGGCAGAACCGAGTCGGCTTTCCGTCGGCGTACCCGAGCGGCTCCGGCACGCGTCCCTCGCCTCCTGCGAGTGTGGCCCGTCAACCCGGGTTCCAGCAACCCCAAAATTGGCATTTGTAGCCCTATACCTCCCTGCGTGGAGTGGGCAAATATTTCTGAAAGTGTAATCTTATTGCATTTGTATATCGGGGTTGTTCGGAAATCGGCCGGGAGTCTTCCCCACGCCTAGGCGTGGAGGTATGCGATTCGTTCCTCACTCACATTGCTGTTTAGTATACTTTCTATATTGCTGCGTTTGTGAGATTAGGTTCGTTAGCTAGTTCTAAATTTCACCGCGATTGTGAGTTGTGAGTGCCCGTTCCGTAGCTCCAATCGAGCACCGAGCGCGGATTAGCACCCTAGGCGACGGTGGTTTCTTAATCGCCGTGATCCCCACGTTTCCCTCGCAAGGGACGATCGTCGGGCTCAAGAGAGTCACTGTTGAGAGACATCTCCACCCGGAGAATACCACTGTGGTCAGCCGCCCGGCTTGCCTTAGTGTGCTAGTGCTGGCCGCACATCGAGTCGGTCGTACGTCTTAGCCCGAGTCGGTCTCGTCCCGCATCACGGACCCCCCGAGGAGGAATGTGAATAGGATGAGATGGGTGATGGGCTACCCGGGTAGGAATGTGAATTGAAGAGGGAGGTGGGTGATGGGCCACCCGCATAGGATTGGAGGGAGGATGAGATGAATGAGATGCACCCTCAACAGCGGCCTTAAGGGCTTGGATTTGCTGAGGGGTAAGATGATCTAATGCATGAATGATTTGGGAAACCTTCTCATCATTGGGATGAGACGGTCCCGTAGGAGTAGTGGCTCGCGATTGGATTGAAGGACCATGGGATTGGATATTGCCCATGGGTCGGGAAACACCGTAAGAATGAGGACGTGATCCTTTGAAAGAATTATGGTGAGAATGATGAACATGTTGAAATTGAGGGGAATAAGATGTGCTAGGTTGATCACCCTCATGAACATTAATTGAGTTGAACATGTTGACTTTCTTATCAAGGTAATCCAAATAATTCAATGTGCAATCAAAACAGTTCACAAAAATAGCAAACAAGTTGGGATGGTTACCTTTGACTTCTTATGTTTGAACCTTGGTGAATTAAAGATTTTATGCAAATTGATATAATCACTCAAAGGGATGAACCTAGTTTCAAATGTGGTTTTACCCCGGTGCCAACTAGGAACACTCTCTCACCACGTATAGGCCAACTAAACCCGGTACTTCAAAGGGTACAACCTGCCCGGCGTCCGTGAGGGAATCCACGGGTGCAGGGACTTACGGAGGCTTGGTTTAGGAATTTCCGGTCCAAAGAGACGGAATGCTCAATGGAGGGTCCTTCCTTCACCAAGAGGGGGTGTGGATCCTAACAATGTGAGAGGTCTCTCAACCCAAAGCAAATGATGAATGCAGAATCATATATGCAACAGATGGATGTAATAAACAGATGAATGTAAGCAGAAGAGCAACCGGTCAATCACTGTGACACACAGGAAAGAGACACCCTGGAGTGCGGCGTCAATTCTGTAAAAGGCGCCTCTGCCAGGGGCGCTTAATAAACAAGAGGCGCCCAGAATGTTGGGCGTCAATTCTGCACGGGATGCCCTTGGCAGAAGACGTTAAATAGGAAAACACGCCCTGAGTGAAGGCGTTACTCACTAGAAACACGCCTCTGAAAGGGGCGCCAATTCTTCTGTCCCCAGAAACAGAGTTAAATACCAATATGAAAGGAGACAAAGACACTCACAATCACAATAAAATCATGGCAATCAACCACCAAAATGAATATAGCATGCTCATCATCATTTTGTTTATTTTTTAATAGATGAATAAATGGAATTTCTAAAAATCTATCAAACTAACCAATCACTTAGGGGGAGGGGTGCTACGTGGAGCACAAAAGGGAGACGCACCGTGGGTGCAAAAAAGGGGAGATGGCACACGTGGGTGCCCAAGGGGAAAGGGTAATCAAAAGAACAACAAAAGGAGTCCCACCGTGATCGCCAATTTGTAGATCTAATTAAAAATCCACTTAGAACTAAGAAGAAAAAGCATGAGAAGAAAAAGCATGCACGAGGTGCAAAATAGGAGATGTGATCGCCAGAGACGTGAGGGCCTCAAAGGATATAACAAATAATCAATGGAGAGATCGCGATATAAATACCTTAAATGCGGGGGATTGTGAGTGCCTTCCTTTCTCTTCCGATCGGCCGGCCGATGAAGAGAGTTCTTCTTTCTTAATTACCCTTGCAAAAATTAGCAAACACCCATAAAAATTGAATTAGAAACAAGGCGAGTGTAGCATCAAATTCATAGTAGAAATAGACATGAAAGCATGTGTAAGAACACACCTTATTGGGTGTTTGCCCTTAAACCCCTATGCAAGAGGGTGGGAGATATGATGATGAATGCAAATAAAATAAGGAGGTGAAGAGGTGTGCAAGAGTTGCACTGTGGGAGTTTCTCAACGTGGTTGAGAAGGGGGATTAACAGGGGATGCAATATGCATGCATATGTATGAACAAAGGAAAAGAAATAAAAGATAAGAAAGGCCTGCGTTGAGCTTTGGCTTTGATGTTCAATGGGGATGAAGCCTTGAAGAGATGAGCCGTGCAGTGCAGGAGCTTCCTCCTGAGCCAACAGCACCAACGGCAGCACCTTCCTGTAAAAACAAAAGAAGAAAGCAGAAGCCCAGAAGACAGAATCCTGAATTGAAGAAGAAGAAGGTCCAACCCCTTCGACAGAGCCGCAAGGCTCTATTAGTAGGGTTCCAACCACAGATTCGATAGATTTGGGAAGATAAGAATAAGCAATAGACATTAGAGGTAAGGACTCCAGTTCCCCAATCAAACAAACAACCAAACATAGCAGGGAACTCTCCGGGAAAGCTGCGGTCGATTAGAACACGAAAGATGAAACACGACTTGGATAGGGGCGTCAATTCTGAAATTGACGACCTACCAAAGGGCATTAATTTAAAACGCGCCTTGGAACAAGGCGTCAATTCAGGGATCATTTTTAGAAATAAATCTTTCTTCTTTTTTTTGAAAATTGTGAAACACACCTCAACCAAAGGCGTTAATTAAAAACGCGCCCTATCAAGGGTCGTTAATTCAAAAATAATCAAAATAGGGCTATTTTTTATTTTTCAATATTATTTTTCCATTTTTAGGTGGAGGTGCATCTCAATGTGCTGATTCCAATGACTATTTTTGCGTATTTTTCTGACACCCGGAAGGCCACCAAATCACCTCTAGAAGAGGGTTGAAAAATATTATTAAAATAATCAAATGAAAGTGACGCCCTCCCCATATGTCGTGAATTCAATTTTTTTAATTTTTATTTTATTAAAAATCAAAATAACGTCCTTTCACATGTCGTTAATTCTAAAAAAATCCGAAAAATTCTCAGAAAAATTCAGAAAAATTGTAAAACAAGTGGAATTGACGCCTGATGCATGTGTCGTCAATTTTCTTTTATTTTCTTTTGATTTTCTTAAAATAAAATGACGCCCCTCTTCAAGTCGTTAATTCTGGAAAATTCATAAAAATAGATAAAAATATTCAAAAAATCCAGAAAAATAAGAAAAGGGAGAAAAAAGGGAGAAATCTAAGAAAAGTGAGAAAAACCACTCAAACAGAGGTAATTTGAGGGTCAAATTGGGGCATTACAAGGTAATATGAGATGTACTCACAATAACGTCAATTTTGGCGTGTCTACAGCTTGCGCCAATGAGGGAGATGGAATGGCCTGCACGGACTCTTGGAGAGGTGCGATGGCCGGAGTTGATTCCTAGGGCGTGGGGGAAACAGATTTCCCCTTCAGAATAGCCTGGAAGGCCCGGAGCTGTTCAGAGGTAAGCTCCGTGTTGGCGAGGACGCCCAGTAAGGAAGAGATATCCTGTGGTGGGGATGTGTCCCCGGTAATAACCTGCACCTCATGCGAGGGCTCATGAGAAGAACCCGAGTCCATAGCATAGACTCGCGGGTCGGCTGATAAACCACAACTAGGGTGGTTCTCCTCAAAAGACTCGTCAGCCATGCTTACAGTTTTCCCAGAACGCAAAAACATACACTAGCAAGCAGGTAGCAGAGATTATCAAACAAGTGGATGCCTTTACGCCTTTTTTTGTGTTTTGATTTTGATGATTTTTTTTTGTTTTTAGCGAGATCCGAAGTTCACACAAAATAGGGACCCTAGTTTATTTTTGTTTCACCGCCGTGTCAGCTAGGGTCTCTCGTCTCACTACGAATAGGATGACTAACTCCGGGCAACTTCAATGGTACAACCAGCCCAGTGAACGAAGAGGAGATTCTTCGATGTCGGGGACTTACGGAGGTCCCAGTGGAGGAGATTCTAGTCCGTTGAGAGGAATTCTCAAACGGAGAGTCCTTCCTTCACCGGGAAAGGGTGATCCTTAGAAAAAATGAAAAAGGATATAAAAGAGGGATGGATGTATGCAATAGAATGCTGACAGAGATATAGAGTAAGAAAACAACAGAAATAACAAACATATAATAAACACCCAACCAATCACAACTGACAGTGCTGCCGTGAGCACAACGGGGGCGCGCGAGGGCGCCAAGGTGGAGAGGCACGGACGGTGCCGAACTTGCAAGGGTAGCCAAAAGGAAGCAGTAGATGTCCCACCGTGATCACCAATCTGTGAGCGACGTCACGTGGTTCGGGGAGCGAAGAAGACGCGGAGCGCGCGGGCTCCTCTTTGTTTGCTGCAACACAGAAATAAGAGAAAAGAGAGGGGGCCACCACGGGAGATTACTCCGGCGGGGCGAGCGGGACAAATGTAATATAGCAAGATATGGGGGTTAAACGGACATAGCGGGAAGTGACTCGCCGCGGCCTCGGGAGGACGGGAATGGTGCAGAAATCAAATAGCAAGAATTGAAACGGCCATTGGGGAAGTGACTCGCCGCGGCCTCGTGAACATGAGTAGATAAGAATATAACAGAATATAAGGAGAATATAAAGAACGAGAATTTAAACGGCCATTGGGGAAGTGACTCGCCGCGGCCTCGAGAATATGAATAGATAAGAATATAACAAAATATAAAGAGAATATAAGAACGGGAATTTAAACGGCCATTGGGGAAGTGACTCGCCGCGGCCTCGAGAATATGAGCAGATAAGAATATAACAGAATATAAAGAGAATATAAGAACGAGAATTTAAACGGCCATTGGGGAAGTGACTCGCCGCGGCCTCGAGAATATGAGCAGATAAGAATATAACAGAATATAAAGAGAATATAAGAACGGGAATTTAAACGGCCATTGGGGAAGTGCTCGCCGCGGCCTCGAGAACATGATGTGATCGCCAGGGGCCAAAAGACCCCAAAATAAAGAAAGTGATCGCGCCTACCTCAAGAGCGGGAGATGGCGGGTTGCTTCTTCCTCCCCCTTCGGCCGACCGACGGAGAGGGCTTTCCTTAGGTACCCTTGCAAAATAACGACAAATAAGTAACGAGTGGATTAGAAAGATGAAGGTGTAGTATTCAAATCCTTGCGATAAAAATAACGAAATGATGGCAAGACACACACCTGGTTGGTGTTATCTTTTAAACCCCTCTCAGACTCGAGTAGGAGGAAAATGAGATGATGGATGCAAGAAGTATATAAGAAGAGGCGCCCTTATGAAGGGGGATAGAGGATGCGAGATGATGAATGCAAAAGAACTACGAAGAAAAGGAAAGGATTGGCTTATTGGATGTGCCGATGGTGGAATCCGGCGGAGCTCCGGCAGCGTAGGGATGACGTGGAAGCGCGGTGGATGAAGACGACCTTCCTCTCGCGAGCGTGGGCACCCAAGAAGCCGGCGGAACCTCCACCTACAAAAGACCCCACGGGTTAGAAATGACTCCGGTAGCCTCTAGGCTCCGGCAGCCTATCGGGTCTCTTAGAAGCTCCCTCAGAGCTGAGGGGGGTGGGCCTCTATTTATAGGGCTCCGGAGGGTGGAGGCGTCTAGGACCCTGGACACCTCCATCAGGGCAAAAAAGATATTTTATTCTATTTTTATTCATTTTTTCCGAATATTTTCATGGAGGCGTCCACGGGACCGGACGCCTCCATAAAGGCCCACCGAATTCCCACCGAAAGCCGCACGCAGTTTAGCACGACGGGTGGTTTCGAACGGCGCCCGTGATTTGGAAATGGGCGCGTCTAGCCGGCTGGACGTCTCCACAATTTGGATTCTTTCACACACGACAAACCGTCGATCGGTGGGCGGGGCCACGTGAGTGAGTTGATGGAGGCGTCCAGGGGCCTGGATGCCTCCAAGAAAATATATTTTTATTTTTTTTGTTTTGTTTTTTAGGCCAACTGGCATTTTATATTTTATATTTTTATTTTCATGGAGGCGTCCAGGGGCCTGGACGCCTCCATTAATATATATATTTTCATTTTTGTTGGGTTTGAAAAATAAATAAAAATAATGGGGGCGTCCAGGAGCCTGGACGCCCCCATGAAGACCCGCCTGGGTCCTCAGACAAGGCGTTGACAGCCGCCTGGCAGACACCCTTCCTGGTTTCGGAACCTTCCGATGCGTCTGACTGGTGTTGATGCCGTCTGAATGCTGCGACGAGACGATTCTGGATGCCGAAAAAGGCAGAAGAAGACCCAAGAAAAGGAAGCACTCAAGTGATTCAAAATGCGAAAGTCGCCGCGGGGCGTTGTATAGTGATATGAGATTGTTCAGGAGACGTCAGGAATGGAGTGTCTACAGCCGGCCCAACAGGCAAGTTATTCTGCGGCTAGGTCCCAATTCCCTCCACCTCCTCAAATTCTAAGGATGCCTATGCCGAATTCTTTCATTCCAAACTCGGCCCCAGTCGAGTCGGACACCAATGTTCTACTTCTTCAAAAGTTGGCTAGCATGGAAGAACAACTCAAGAAGGTTACTGCGGCGAAGAATGCCCCGGAGATTTCTCTCCCTACATTGCCAGTTTTTCATCTACCACCTTCTGAGATGCCGAATTTTCAGCGATATAACGGAACTGGCAATCCGTTTATTCACTTGAAGGACTTTATGTATGAAACTTCCTTTTGGCAGGGCAACAAAGCCTCATTGGCTTATCTGTTCAGACGGTCTCTAGAGGGGCCAGCCCTCGAGTGGTTCTATTCCTTAGAACCGGCAGACGCTAGTGACTTTGATGTGGTTCAAAAGAAATTCTTGCAGAAATATAGGGACCGGGTTGGACCCTCCCTATCAGTTACTGATCTGGTCGCTGAGAAAATGAAGCTCGAGGAGGACTTCATTATATTTTCTGATAGATGGCGATTGATGGCCGAAAAGTTGAAAGATACACTGTCAGAGCCGAAACAGGTTAAGATGATTATTTCAAATGCAACCCCTCAATTCCGACACATATTGGCCATGAACAGGCTGACTACCATGGAAGAGCTCTATGAGAGAGCTCGATATATTCAAACTCAGATGAAAGATTCACCCATCATGGGCATGTTTGAACAGAGACCACGGTTGGTCAAGAAGAATGCAAATGTCAACAATAGCGGCGCCATAACTGAGGGTACCGTAACTAATGAGCAAGTCGGCGTAGTTGGCCACCCCACCCCTTTCCGCCAATCTAACCCACGACCTCCACAACAAAACCCCTTCTTCAGTGCACCCCCACAACACAAATTTGCTCCTCAACATTCCTTTGCTCCTCCACAAAACCAAATGCCTCACCCAGACCCCCCAGCTCCACAACAATACCACCAAGTACCACCACCCGCCAACTATGGCCCACCACAACAACAACAAAGAAGACCACAAGGCCCCAAAAGGGCCCAGTATCCACCATTGTCGGAAAGTCTCCCAGACATATTCAATGCCCTGATGGCCGCCGACCTGCTCATATTGCCGAAAGAAAGGACGACGTGGCCCGCTAACGTTGACACGTCCCGCTACTGTGTTTTCCACCGCTCACCTAGTCACAATATTGACCACTGCTTTCATTTCAAAGACTATATCTATGATTTAAATGACCAAGGCGGTATTAATTGGGATGAGATGAGGCAGTTTATCGCCACTCTAAAAGCAAGAAGGCCTCCCCGGCAACACCAAGCTCAGCAGCTGCAGCAACCAGCTCCACAAGTACAATAGCAAGCTCCAGCACCGCAGCAAGATATGGGGATTGTCCACAATCCACTGCCAGAGCACCAACCAAACCAGCATGTAAACCCTGTCACAACCCTCCACGAGGTGGATAGAGGGTAGGGATGGCACGAAGAGAATGCCTCTGTCAGGGCAGTTAATCACAAGTCAAATCAACCTCCGCGCCTCCTACGCACACTTCCCACTTCTACTCCCCTGTTGGCCCGCTCCCTTCTACGCCCTGTTAATCAAACCCCATCTACTCCAATTAATTCACCATCCTTGCCAACCCGGCCTCTCCTTATCCATCCTCCGCCATCGTGGCCTTTGACGTAGCAAACTCCACCACCCCTCACCAACCCTTCACCCTTGCCATCTAGGCCACTCCTCATCCGCCCATCATTGACATCTGTTACATCCCCCGCCATTACTCCTCCACCGGCAAGGATCCCTTCACCGTCAGTCCACCCCCCATTTGTACCCAGACCTCTCCTTGTTCAACCAACTATTCCCTCCCACACTCAGGCATCCCTTACTCCTCCTACGCCTCCTACGGGGGCTTCTTTTCTGAACCCTTCCCTGACACCCCCTGCGGGGGCGTCTTCTTTGAACACCCCGCCAGCACCTGCCAACACTAACACCCCTTCTTCTTCCGCCAACCCTCCATCCACACTTAGCCTAACAGAGCGTCACCGAACCAAACTATGGTACTCCGCAGTGGGCGGATATTCCACCGCATTTTTCCTCAGAGGGAGCAAGAGCCCGCACAAGGGCCCAATGAGCAAGAACAGGAGCAGGAGTCTGTACCGGGCACTCAATATGATTTACTAAAACATCTGGACAAGACTCCAGCAAGAATTTCTATTTTAGAGCTGATTAAAAGGTCAACAACCCATCAATTGGCCTTAAAAGAATATCTGCAGAAGGTCATGGTTAATGAAGACATTCCTGCCGAGCACATAACCACAGTCCTGACGCCCGCTAGCGGTCAGCCGGCAATTATTTTTCATGAACATGAACTAGCACCTCAACCAGCTAGAAAATATGCTCTGTGTATCACAGTGGACATTAACAAGGTGGCAGTAAAACAATGTTTGGTGGACACTGGGGCATCCATCAATGTATTGCCGCCCATCACTTTAAAAATGTGCGGCATTCCGAGAAGTCAGATTCGGCCGTCCACTATAACAGTCACAGCTTACGACAACACCAAGAAGCCTCCTTTGGGCATGATAACACTAAAGGTCAGTTTGGGCCCAGCTACAATCACAGCAGATTTTCACATCTTGGACATGGATCCAACATTCAATGGCATCCTGGGCCGCCCCTATATTCAACAGCTGGATGCAGTGCCCTCTACGAATCATCAATGCCTCAAGTTTCCACATAAGGGCCGCATTATTAAGGTTACAAGTATGCCGATTCTGCCAGATGAAGACATACACTTAGCAACGTCAGTTCCTTCTATTTGGCCTTCCCATAAACCGTTGCTATCAGTGTTAGATATTACTGACCCACGGCCGAGGCCATCCAAGACGGTTACAACAGTTGCCATGACACCCCTGACTTCCAAGGGGAAGAAGAAGAAAAGCATACTGAATACCCCTGGTTGGAATATTCTGATGAAAATGGGGTATCAGGCCGATAAAGGTTGGGTGTTAATTTCCAAGGCAGAACTAAACCCATTATGCCACGAAAATTAATGGTACGGGGCGGCCTAGGCTATAAAGGGCCGAGTAAGAATGAAGAAGAACTATGGGCAGTTATGACATCCACTTTGAAGACAGATCGCCAACCGCTTACCTGGACACTACAAACACATTTTGTCAAAGGTGGCATTCAAAACAATGAGCAGACTACAATAGTCACTTCTATGCTAGACTGCCAAGATGTGCATGCCAGGCAGTTCGCTCGTCATATTGCTCCATTGGCCACATACAAAGCCCTGGAGTCTTTAAGGCCGGACAAAAGAAGGAAAATGGATGATCCAGAGTGTGATTGGTATAGATGGTTTGATATGAATGACATCACTATTGCTTTGAGCCGTCTATTTATGCCAACTGATCCGGAATTGCCGCCGCTGATTCATGAGCTAATTGAGAAGCCAGCAGTGATCACGGACAAGAGGCAGTTGCTAAGTGATTATACAGATACTGGAGAGCCCGATGTGCCGTTCAAGGAGGGCTTCACTACAGATAGGCTGTGGGCCGGCCTTTTCTTTACCAAATCCATTCACCCGACGGCTGTTGTCCGTCTGATGGATCGATTGTTTTTCTCAGATATTCCTAGACCACCTGCGGTCTTAATAAACTTTTCCCCAAATTCACTTCAAGTCTCTCCTCTAATTCCTCCCTTGCTCCTCGAGCACTCTTCCAGGCTCTCCATCACGCCCCCGCGCGGGTCGTCACTCATTCAATCTTTTGCCAACTTGTCAATTTCAACTCCACCTCCTGTTTCCTCCTCGCATTGCTTCCTCCTTGAAAATGAAAAAGAAAAGAAAAATAAAAATGAAAAAAATGCCAAAAATCCAACTTTTCAATCCTCCATCTCCATTGAGGAGACCTCCTATCTCTTTTCTGAGTGTGTCCCGACCCAGGGGCCGCTCTTCCAAGATTCATTGATAGATCTTTTTTACCCCTCTGGCGAGGGGTCTTCATCTGTATCCCCTTCTGTACCCGCTTTTTCTCCTCGTTTCTCTTCTTTGTCAGGTTCTAGTGATCAAGCTAGTTGCTCTTACTCTTCTGATAAGATTCATGGGGTAGCTTCACATAAGAAATCCAAGGGTAAGTAGATTCCCCGTAGATTTCTCAGAGAGTTAGCCATTAGATGTCAGGCTTGCTTAGCCATCCCCGAATTTGTGGAGGACCCAATTATCCTGCCGGAGTTGGAATATGAGGATGCTTGTGCTTCTTATGAGGGTTTTGGTGTTTATGAGATTATGAATGATGAAGACCCTATTGAAGAGGGGGATGAAAGTTATGAAGAATATGAGGACGAGGCTGATGCTTTTGCTAGTGGCATGAGGAGATTTGATGAACCATCAGCCTCAGTAGAAGAACCTAGCAAAGAGATAAATCTGGGTACTGAAGAAGACCCTAGGATTGTCCTCATTAGCAAAAACTTGCCGCCATCCGAAGAGGAGGCGCTTATTTTGGTACTTCAAGAATATAAGGACACGTTCGCATGGAGTTATGAAGACATGCCTGGATTAGACCCTGCGCTCGTTGAACATCGGCTTACACTTAGGCCAGGGTCTGTTCTGGTCAAACAACGGTTGAGACGTTTCCACCCTAATATAGCTTTAAAGATGAAAGAAGAGGTCGACAAGCTTCATAAGGCTAGATTTGTTAGAATTGTCCTCTATCCCAATTGGATGGCTAACATTGTCCCAGTCATGAAGAAGGACGAAAAGGTCAGGATTTGTATAGACTTTCGGGACCTCAACCGTGCGTGTCCTAAAGATGACTTCCCCTCCCTCATATTGATGTTTTGATTGATAATACAGCAGGATATGAGACTCTCTCCTTCATGGATGGTTTTTCGGGTTATAATCAAATTCGCCTGGTTGAGGAAGACCAAGAGAAAACATCGTTCACTACACCGTGGGGTACATATTGCTATGTGGTCATGTCTTTTGGACTTAAGAACGCTGGAGCCACCTATCAGAGGGCTATGATGGTAATTTTTCATGATATGATCCACGTTTATATTGAGGTGTATGTGGACGACCTGGTAGTAAAATCAAGAACAAGGATTGAGCATCCTGAGGTTCCAGCTAAAGTCTTGCAAAGGTCACGAGAGTATCAGTTGAAAATGAACCCCAAGAAGTGCATATTTGGCATTTCATCAGGGAAATTACTCGGATTTATTGTCAGTAAAAGGGGAATTGAAGTTGATCCGAATAAGGCAAAGGCCATCAGAGATATGCCTCCTCCCAAGAATTTGAAGGAAGTTCGAGGATTAATCGGGAGGTTGCAATTTATTCGTCGCTTTGTCTCCCAGCATTCACAAAGATGCAGGCCGTTTTACGAGCTTACTAAACCGGGAGTCAAGTTTAATTGGGATGACAAGTGTCAGGCAGCTTTTGACGGACTGAAGGATTATCTGGCCAATCCTCCTGTCTTGAGGCAACCAGTTCCAGGCAAACCACTTATTCTCTATGTCTCTATCCTGAATGACTATGTAGGTGCTGTCCTTGCGCAGGTAGATGAAGAAGGGAAAGAGAGGGCATCATACTACTTGTCTAAACTTCTTAACCCCTGTGAGCAGAGGTACTCAGCTATGGAGAAGACTTGTGCTGCTTTAGTTTGGGTAGTTCAGAAGTTAAAGCATTATTTCTTAGCTCACGAGGTTCATCTCATTGCTCGCATGAATCCGATTAAATTCCTCCTTGAAAGATCTATCCTTACCGACCGATTAGCACGCTGGAAAAGTTTCCTTTCCCAATTCGACATCACTTACATTCAACAGAAAGCTGTCAAAGGCTATGCCATTGCCGAACATCTTGCTCACCACCCTCTACCCCGATTTGATCCAGTCAATTTAGAGTTTCCAGATGAGGAACTAATGTCCATTAATCAACTCCACGATCCTATGTGGACGTTACATTTTGATGGAGCTCTAAATTCTCAGGGAAAAGGGATCGGCATGGTTCTATTAACACCAGAAGGGGTCACCATCCCATTCGCCGCTCAGCTTACTTTCCCTGTCACCAACAATATAGCTGAGTATGAAGCTCTTTTGACTGGCCTGCAAACCGCTCACGAATATGGTGTTACCCAATTACGAATTGTTGGTGATAGTCAGCTCATTCTATGCCAGGTGCTTGTCAAATGCCGCACTATTAATCCTAAGCTCAAGCCATACCAGGAACTTGCTTCAGTTTATGCCAAACTCTTTACCAAGTTAATTTTTGTCCATGTCCCTCGAAGCCAAAACATCTTAGCTGACGCCCTTGCTTCGTTGGCTTCTGATTTAGTCTTCCCCGCTGAACGAGATTTCCATGTTCCCCTCATTCATCAGCGTGACACTCCAGCTATTAAGGATCGTGCATTCCTCGACATTAGGGACAAGGTGCTTGAGAAGGTCAGGCAGAGTGAATCTCTTAAAAACAAGGAGGTCATGTTGTTAGATTGGGAAGAGGAATTGGCTGATGAGGAGAAACCATGGTATTACGAGATTGCCAGATATTGCAATGATCAGTCCTATCCCGAGGAAGCCACTGCGGAAGAGAAGAAAGCAATTAGAAGAGTGGCTCAACGTTACGTTTTGGTTGGAGGTGTGCTATATAGAAGAGGGCTCACAGGTGTTTTATTAAGATGCCTAGATGATGATGAATCTTGGAAGGTTGTGGAAGAGGCCCATTCAGGAGTGTGTGGTGGTCATGTGAATAGCCAGATGCTAGCTAAGAAGATCCTTAGGCTAGGCTTCTATTGGCCCACTTTAGAAGAGGATTGTTCTACTTATGTCCGAAGGTGTGTTAAGTGCCAACTGCACGCCGATAAGATCCATTCTCCTACTTCTTCACTCCATCCTATGTCTTCCCCATGGCCTTTCTCCATGTGGGCTTTCGATATCATTGGACCTCTTGGTGATTCCAACCTCCTTACAAAGCAGAAGTCATTCATTCTCACGGCAACGGAGTACTTCACCAAGTGGGCAGAAGCGGAAGCTTACATGGAGATTAAAGCGTCAACCATTTGCAAGTTTATAATGAAGAATATCATCGCAAGGTTTGGCATCCCAAGTACCATCGTCACCGACAATGGACCCCAATTCATCTCTTAGGAGCTTAAAGATCTCTGCAACAAGTATAACATTGCATTACATCATTCATCTCCTTATTATCCGCAGGGCAATGGCCAAGCAGAGGCAACTAATAAAACTTTGATTAAAATTGTTAAGAAAATGTGTGAGGCTAATAAATTCGCAGATTGACCAGAAAAGCTGGTGGAAGCTCTTTGGGCCTATCGCACTTCCATTCGTACTCCTACTGGGCAAACCCCTTTCACCCTCACTTATGGGATTGAGGCGGTAGTTCCTTATGAGATTCTCATTCCCTCCCTGCGAGTACAATTGGATAAGGAATTCTCTATTGATGAACGGCGTGAAGCTCTCCTTGCCCAGTTGGAACTCCTGGATGAGAAGCGTTTGGTCGCCGCTGAGCATGCGCGTATCTATCAAAACAGGCTTTCACGTTTTTACCAAAAGAAAGTAATTGAGAGAAAGTTCAAAATCGGTGAGTTGGTAATTAAAAGAATCTTTGTAAAACTAGGTGGACCACGTTCAAAACTCCAACCTAATTGGGAAGGACCCTTTGTGATAAAAGATGTTTATCCTGGCAATGCTTATAGATTGATTAATGCTGAAGGCGAAGAGCTAACCCATCCCTAGAATGGTCTCTATCTAAAGAAATACTACCCCTAAAAACCAAAAAAAAAGAGAAAAAGAGAAAAAGACAAAAGGCAAAAGATAAAAGACAAAAAAAAAGAAAAAAAAAAGAAAAAAAGAAAAAAATTCGAAAGAAAGAAAAATAAAACAAAGCAGAAAAAAGCAGAAAAATCTTTGAGGCTAGTATGGTACGTGGGCCACGATGCCGAAATAATCAAAATCCTTAATTCATTCTTCAGTCTCGACGGTTTAACTCTTGGGTCAATTCACGCACACACTACACGCTTTATTCTTAAACTCGAGCAGCCCGAAATTCGAGGAAAGTCCGACCCAAACTAAGAGTGTAAAAGCCTTACCTATTCTCTTCCCTTCGGCTCGCGAGAGGGAATACAAGTTAGGGGTTACTAACCAAGCCTGCCCGCCGCCTCAGTAGGTGGAAGTTGTGAGCGACGTCACGCGGTTCGGGGAAGAGCGGAGAGGACGCGGAGCGCGCGCGGGCTCCTCTTTCTTTTGATGTTTGTTTGCTGCAACACAGAAATAAGAGAAGAGAGAGAAGGGGCCACCACGGGAGATTGCTCCAGCGGGGCGAGCGGGACAAGTGTGATATAGCAAAATATGGGGTTTAAACGGCCATAGCGGGAAGTGACTCGCCGCGGCCTCGGGGGGACGGGAATGGTGCAAAAATTAAATAACAAGAATTGAAACGGCCATTGGGGAAGTGACTCGCCGCGGCCTCGAGAATATGAGCAGATAATAAGATGACAGAATATAGAGAGAATACAAAGAGCGGGAATTTAAACGGCCATTAGGGAAGTGACTCGCCGCGGCCTCGAGAACACAAATAGATAAGAATATAACGTATAAGAAGGTGAATTTAAATGGCCATTGGGGAAGTGACTCGCCGCGGCCTCGAGAACACGAATAGATAAGAATATAACATATAAGAACGGGAATTTAAACGGCCATTGGGGAAGTGACTCACCGCGGCCTCGAGAATATGAGCAGAATATAATAGAGTATAAAGAGAATATAAGAACGGAAATTTAAACGGCCATTGGGGAAGTGACTCGCCGCGGCCTCGAAAATAAGATGTGATCGGCAGGGGCCGAAAGACCCCAAAATAAGAAGGTGATCGCGCCTACATCAAGAGCGGGAGATGGCGGGTTGCTTCTTCCTCTCCCTCCGGGCGGCCGACGGAGAGGGCTTTCCTCGGCTACCCTTGTAAAATAACGACAAACAAATGACAAGTGGATTAGAAAGATGGAGGTGTAGTATTCAAATCTTTGCGATAAAAATAATGAAATGATGGCAAGACACACACCTGGTTGGTGTTATCTTTTAAACCCCTCTCGGACTCGAGTAGGAGGGAAATGAGATGATGGATGTAAGAAGTGTATAAGAAAAGGCGCCCTTATAAAGGGGGATAGGGGATGCAAGATGATGAATGCAAAAGAACTACGAGGAAAAGGAAAGAATTGGCTTATTGGATGTGCCGATGGTGAAATCCGGCGGAGCTCCGGCAGCGTGGGGACGACGTGGAAGCGCGGTGGATGAAGACGACCTTCCTCTCGCGAGCGTGAGCACCCGAGAAGCCGGCAGAACCTCCACCTACAAAAGAACCCACGGGTTAGAAAATGACTCCGTAGTCTCTGGGTTCCGGTAGCCTATCGGATCACTTCTAAGCTCTTCTAGAACTGAGGGGGTGGGCCTCTATTTATAGGGCTCCGGAGGGTGGAGGCGTCCAGGACCCTGGACACCTCCATCAGGGCCGAAATAATATTTTATTCCATTTTTATATATTTTTTTGGAATACTTTTGTGGAGGCGTCCAAGGTCCCGGACGCCTCAAACAGGTCCACCGAAAACCGACGACGACCGCACGCGATTTGGCACAACGCGTGGTTTTGTGAGCGGCGCCTCGTGATTCAGAAATGGGCGCGTCCAGCTGACTGGACGTCTTCAAATTTTAGATTTTTTCACACACGACAGACCGTCGTTCGGTGGCCGGCGCCCGTGATGGATTTGATGGAGGCGTCCAGGGGCCTGGACGCCTCCAAAAATATGTTATTTTTATTTTGATTTTGTCTTTTATGCCAAGGCTGGCATTTTGACTTTTTTATACTTATTTTTATGGAGGCGTCCATTAATATATATATTTTTTTATTATGTTTTTTATCCCAACTGGCATTTTATAAATATTTATTATTATTAGTTTTTATGGAGGCGTCCAGGGGCCTGGACGCCTCCATTAAAATATATATATTTTTATTTATTTTTGGGCCCTGAGAAAATAATAAAATAAATTAAAAAGATGGGGGCGTCCAGAGGCCTGGACGCCCCAATTAAGACCCACCCGGGTCCTCAAATCAGGCTTCGGCGGCCGCCCGGTAGACCCCCTTCTTGATTCCGGAACCTCTTGATGCGTCCAACTGGTGTTGATGTCGTCCGAATGCCGTGACGAGACGATTCCGGATGCCAAAAAAGGCAGGAGAAGACCCAAGAAAAGGAAGCACTCGAGCGATTCAAAATGCGTAAGCCGTTGCGGGGCGTTGTATAGTAATATGAGACTTTCTTAGGAGACGTCAAGAATGGCGTGTCTACAGCTGCCCCGCCTTGGCGTCTGCTTTGCAAGGGAGCGACACGTAGTGGAATGGTATCGAAGTGGAGTGAAATGAAGTGGGAGCGGACTGATAAGTTGATGCCAAGGTGTGATGAGACACGCTTGTGACGTAACTATTTGGAATCTTTCCTGGAGTTTCAATGAGGCGACCTTGCAGAAGGTCTTTCAAATATTGACGATTGCTTGGACGGAGATCAAATAAGGGAGGGTGAGATGTGCGCTCAGGCACGAAACAAAAAGGGACCAACTTCTTGGTGTGGAAGTACCTGGGTCATAAACCGGAGGTTTCACCTTTGGGGAGTGGTTACCAGCCAATGTGGAAGTGCTGCGGCCAAGGTGGGTCAAAAAAGTAAAGGAATATCTGAGGGTCTGTCCAAACAAGGGTCTTTTTTGGAAGAGCAGCGTAGGGCTGTCTCAAGGAAACTCAGTATTTCATTCGGAGTGGAATATCTCATATTTGTGGGAATTGAAACACAACGGCTTTCACAATCGAATCACTTGAATGATCTTCCGCAATAAATCAAAGTCCTATATGAATGCATGCTGGGTTTAAAGAAAAATTTAAAACAAACTAAAATAGAAAATAGCCAAGGATAATATTGTCAACTTGTGAAGGACGGGTCAGGATACCGATCCGGTGAGCCAACACTGGGCTGGGCCCGTTTATCCACGTACCAACTCACTGAACGGAACCGTCGTCCCCATGCTACCACAAATCAACGGCCTATCCGTACAACCCAAATTCCTCCGGGATCATCACCATTTTTGTTGAAGGGGAACTCAAATCCCAGATCCGTTCGGGCCGCAAGGTCCTTGACATGTTCTAGTAGCGTACGTATCATATACTACGATGCATGACAAGGTGGGACCAACTAATGAAAGTTGGGACATGAGATAGGACAAAGACGTCCGTTAGTAAAACCTGCACAGACTAGCAAAGGTTAGCAACATCAGAAAGTAGCAGAATCACAGCAGAATCGCACCACAGTACAAAGGAGATCCAGACAAAATCTTGACAATGACCACTGATGTGACATGTTCTGTCCTGTAGCGCCCTACCCTTCCTATAAGAACTCCCCTTAGGCTAGTTCATTCAAATGCACCAAGGTGGGTTTTGGAAGCTCAGGAGAGGAAGGAGAGGAGAATCTAGAGATTTCAGGATGGAAGGAGAGTCTTCCCGCGTTATGAAGAGGAGCAGGCCTAGCAGCGAGATTAGGCGACTTTCTGACCTCGAGGGTCATCTGAGTGGGATGATCATGTCGCATATGGTAAGCCGACTCTTTTCAGATTCTCCATGTGAACCTTCTTCTTACTTCCTTCATTTCTTCTTTCTTTCCTCTTCCAGCCATATCCACTCTTCCCAGGCCCGAGGAAGTTTTCCAAACTGCCATGGCTTTCAAAGCTAACTTCCAATATTTCCATTGGCATGAGGGCCATACTCTCGAAGTGGCATCTGCAGGGGCTCCTTATTCACGCCAAACATTACGAGAAGATTCGTATGGACTGGGCGGCTATGGGCGCGCTAGTGGAGATCTGGCATCCCCAGACCCACACTTTTATTTTCCCGACCTTCGAGGTGACCATCCTCCTCGAGGAGGTGGAACTTCTGCTTGGTTTGAAGAAATTCAAGAGTGACGGGAAGGTGAAGGCTATGCGGATGCTGACACGGGGGACTTCTGAAAGTGTCCTTGGAAGCTTTATGCCGCCCGACGCAGCCCGAAAGGTCCGTACTCAAAAGGGGATCGATCTCCAAAAGCTCGCGGAGTGGGTCATGGACGCCCTGAGAGGGTCACCAGATGATGGCTATTTGGAGGGAATCATGAAGGGGTTCACTATCTGTCTGGCGGGTGCTCTCTTGTTTCCTCATACCGACAACATAGTGGAGGAGTATCAACTAAGTGCCATTCGCGGAATCTGGAGTGGAAAGAGGGTGGGACTCGCCGTCCTTGCTTATCTTTACAGCGGCCTTACCGCCTCGAGTATGGGTAAGCCTCCTTTTGGTTGCGCACTTGTCTTGAATTGCTGGCTTGATTTGCACTTCAAATTCGACCACCGCGAGGGAATGTCAACTGCTTCGAAACTCTTCCAACAAAGCCCTCTTCATCACATAGCCGACGTGTTAGGCTTCGGTGGTACTGTAGTGAACCGCGTTCCATGGCTGAAGAAACGTGAAGACTGGCGGTCTCACTTCCGCACCGTGACACAAGGCTTCTTTACTTGCGCACCGGCATGTTTACTTTCGCTTGATCTCCTCATGAGGCCTTCCCCCAAAGTTGATCTTCAACTGATCGGCGCGACCGAGTTTGTTCTTTACAACGCGCATCGGTGCTGCCTCCAGATTGGCATCCCACGCCATTCGTTCCCACCACCGACTGGCATCGTTCCTTTGAAGAAGAGGGAGTTGGGCACTGAAGCGGACGCGAAGGAAGCGAAGGCCATTAAAGCTCCCTGGAAGACAAGTGTTGCGGGAAAGGCATTAGCGCACGTGGTGGAAGAATGCGAGCCGTGGAGGCTTATGTAACCGAACTGGGGAAGTTAAGGCCTAAGGCGCCTAAACCCATGATGTAGCTCATTCTGCTTTCTGATGGAATAAAATTTGGCATTTGGATGTTTCGGACCCCCGTCCCCTTAATTATTATCTTTTTTTGTGGTTTTTCTTTTTCTTTCTTTTTTTTTCTTTTGTTTGGATTATATACATACTCTAACCCCTTTTTTCTTTTTATTATATTTTTTATTATTATTTATTATGGGGGCGTCCAGAGGCCTGGACGCCCCTGTTTTTTTTTTATTTATAATTTTTTTTCAAAATTTTTTTGGGGGCGTCCAGGGTCCTGGACGCCCCTAATTTTTTATTTTTTTATTTTTTTGATTTTTTGTTTTGGGGGCATCCAGGCGCCTGGACGCCCCTACGTTTTTTTGAATTTTAAAAAAAATAAAAAAGGTGGGGGCGTCCAGGCGCCTGGACGCCCCAATTAAAGATCAATATATATATAGAGGGGGGGGGCTCCCCCCCCTACTCACTTACTGTTCATTCAAACGATCCGGTCAAACCAGACAAACCCATTCTTCGTCCCAATGGAGTTAGGAGGCCCGAGCCGAGGTGGAGACAAGCGTAAACGACGGGCTCGTCGTCCGAGGAGACTGAGAGACGATGCTGAGGAGGCCGTAGCAGAGGAGATTGCTGCGGAGGAGGAGATGGAGGTGCAGCGGAGGCCGCCGCGGATGCTGGCGACGCAGGAGAGGATGATCACGACCCGGTAAGCCCTTCGGAACTTTCACTCTGTGGTTTAATAGGCTAAACGGACGGGCGAGAGGCTGAGAGAAGGCCGGGTAGTGGGGGAAAGGAGGCGTCCAGGGGCCTGGACGCCTCAATATTTTCCTTTTCTTTTATTGTTTATTTATTAATTTACGTAAATAATATAATAAAATTAAAAAATAAGGAGGCGTCTTAGGCCCTGGACGCCTCCATAAAAATATACATATTATTAATAAATTTTGTTTTGGGTTTTTGGGTTTTTTCTAAAAAAGAAAAAAAGTAAATTGGAAGGAAGCGTCCAGGGCGTTGGACGCCTCCACAAGAAAATATAAATATTTTAAAAAAAGTAAAAATAAAAAGAATAAGTAGTATATATACAGTGTTATTGTTTATTACTGTTCATGATGCTGATGTGTTCTTTGTTGGTTTTGTGGTTTGCAGGGCGTGATGAAGGGCCGGATTAGCTGGTCCCTGGTGGTGGCAGCATACCGTGGGCTGCCGGATTTCCAGAGGGCGCGTGTGGACGCCATGGGCTTTGGAGCTTTCCTTAGGATCGAGCCCTTCCGGCTCGACCTTCCTCTTATCCAGGCACTGAGGGAGCGGTGGCACGCACCGAGCCGGGCGTTTCTGATGCCCTGGGGGCACATGGTGCCGACGCTGGAGGACGTGGCTCGGATCACCGGGCTACGAGTTGACGGAGAGGCAGTCAGCGGGGTCACCTACCCCGACTATCGAGAGAGCGCCCTGGACCTGCTGTGGTTGGAGACGAGTGTGACTGATAGAGACAGCAGGGTAGTGGGTCGAGTGGAGATCATGGAGGCGCTCGGATCCGTCGACTCGTGCCAGCGGGTTAGCGAGACTGGAGCGGAGTTCTTGGCTCGACTAGAGGGGGACGCTCGCGCTGCTTTTACCCAGGATCCGAGTGAGCGGGAACTGGTGGATCTAGACCTTCGGAGGTTTCTTTTCTTCTTCCTGGGCCGCCTTCTGCTGGGGACGAAGGGGGATGGCATCCACTGCCGTTTCCTCGGGATCTTGGCAGATCTGGACAGAGTGGGACACTATGCGTGGGGAGCGGCTCTGCTTGCCCATTTGATTGCTGATCTCTCCCAGACTTCGGAGAAGGAGACGACAGTCAGTGGCTTCGCACCTTTCCTCCAGGTAAACATTTTATTTATGCATTACTACAGTTAAATATGCAATTATTGTACTAATGATGTATGATGGATGCAGGTGTGGAGCTATTACTATTTCCCGATGGGGAGGGCTAGGCATGGGAACAGGAGGGCCGTGCCTCTGGCGCAGCGGTGGAGGCCGGTCGTGGTTGCAGCACCCCACGGCTACCAGCTGGCGTCGCTTCGTCGGGAGCTGAGCGAGTATCCCGAGGCCATGGTATGATGCGTGTGATTTTTTTTGTGTTTATGCATGTGACTGAATGGTAACTAACATGATGTATGTATGGTGATGCAGGTGGTGTGGAGGCCCTCACCTGGGCATGGGCGATGCTGGCCAGCCCTGGGTTGTAGCGGGTCTTCCTCGTTTCAGACGGGACGTGTGGGTCCATTACCTGAACGAGATCGAGCCGCTTCGGCTGAGGCTGGTTATGAGGACGTTGGGGCTGGCCCAAGAGTGGGTCGATGTAGATGGGCCGGCCCGCATCGGGCGGAAGACCAAGGGGAAGGCGAAGATCGTGGACTGGCGCACGCGCTTCCCAGCACAGTACCAGGACTGGCAGCAGGGTGGGGTCCCAGTGGTGTCCCACGTACAGGACAGCACAGACTACATGAGACGGTACCGAGCTACGTACGGGGACCGCCTCTCCTTGGGTGGTATGGCAGGGGTAAGTGAAATGAAACTGCTCCACCTTTCTATATGTATATGCATGGGATACTAATCTTATGTGTAATGCAGGATGCTCGTGATACCATGATCGCCGACCTGCGGGCCCAGTTGGCGGACGCCAGGCGACAGTTGGTGGCCATCCGACAGGAGTTGGAGATCCTGGTGAGTTTATGTGATGCATTTTTTGTGACCTGGATTTTTGATGCTTAGCCTTTGACTGACGTTTGCCCCGTGTTTCAGCGGGCCCACCAGACAGCGACAGCCAGGATGGCTGGCGGAGCGGGTTCCAGTTCGCGGGGCCCTCCTCCGGAGGTTTCTGCCCTCCAGGAGCAGCTGGCGTACGCGGTGGCTCGGGCTGAGGAGGCCGAGCGTGACCGCGAGGCTCGAGTGAGTGTTTGCTTGGCCCCGATTCTTTTCTAGCTGCTTTCCTTCTATCACTGTTCTCTTACGGTGCATGCGTGCTTTGACAGGTGGCCGAGATTCGGGAGGCCCTGGCCCGTGCTGTTCGTGCTGAGCAGGAGCGCGATGCCTGGGTGGTAGAGCGCGATGCCTGGGTGGCAGAGCGTGACGCCCGGATTGCGGAGCTGGAGGAGGAGCGTCGACGGGAGGCTGAGGAGCTCCCTCGTGACGTGCTGGATCTGCGGATCGCCCTCGAGCTGTCGAGGAGGGAGGCGGTGAGAGAGAGAGAGGAGAGGGAGAGGGATAGGGAGACCATGGAGAGAGAGAGGGAGTGGGATAGGGAGACCCTAGAGAGAGAGAGGGAGAGGGATAGGGAGACCATGGAGAAAGAAAGGGAGTACAGGATGGCAGAGTGATATCGAGATTGGGACGAGAGGAGAGCTCTGGTGGCCCAGGTGTCGGAGCTCCGGCTGAGTCTTGGCACGGCGGAGGGGAGACTTCGGGAGAGTGAGGAGCGGTATCAGAGGGCGAAGGAGCGCGGTGCGCGACTTCGTCAGTCCGGTTCCTTTTCTGTGGGTAGTTTTCTAGTTTCCTCGGCCGAGCAGCATCGCCGTACCTTGGAGGCTGGCATGGTGCCACCTGGAGAGGCGAGCACGGCTTCTCAGGGTTCACAGAGGTCGCAGAGGCCCCCTAGGGATCCCCGTCAGAGGAGGGAGGAAGGAGATGACCAGGAGGGTGACGGTGAGAGTTAGAGAGTTGCTTGTACGTCACCCTTCTCACTGTATGATGTACTTTCGGCTATTATATGAAATGGAAATGGCTTTTTTGTGTTGTGTGTACTTTTCTCTCTCCCACACTTTCTTCTTTGCACTGAGTTGTCCTTTGAGGCACGCTCCGCGAGACCTTGCCCTGAACAGCGGGGAACTACGCTTTGCACGGGGGCATTTTGTTTCCTTTTCCCCCTTTTGGGCGCGTCCAGGCGCGAGGACGCGTCTTAATCCTTGATTTCAAATTTAAAGCGACGGGTGGTCTTTCTTCTCCCGTGCCTTACCCGCAAATGAGCCCGCCTTCTGTCGAAACTCGCTCACCCCCTTTCTCGTCTTCCTCCTCTTTTGATCGATAGAGTTCGGTGGGCCTGACCACGGTGAAGGTGGAGAGGGACGCGGGACCCCTCGCCCAAGGAGGGACGCGCCCGAGCATGGAACGGCGTCCATGGAGGAGGAAGGGCCGCTTCGGGCCCCCGAGGGACCCGAGGGGCCCGATGGCGCGGGAGGAGGTGAACACGGCTCGGTGAGTGCTTGGTTTTCCCCCTCTTTGATCCTTTTTAAGTTTTGAAGCAAGCCGTGCGAAGGGGGAAAGGGTTCGGCGAGTGTTGCACTTAAATGATGGACGCGTCCTAGACAGGGGACGCGTTATTTTTGACTGATGTGGG